>OX376357.1:8674424-9960823 GCA_947369235.1 Udea olivalis | reverse complement strand
ACAAAAAAAAACCAACTTCAAAAAAAACTATTCCAAATCAAAGCACTAAAAAGTAAAGAAATAATTGTGTATTCACACCGACACCCACTCCAACAATAACAATAATTGTACCTACATTATATTATCGTATAAGTTTTAGAAGAATACGCAATTATTTCTTTACTTTTTAGTGCTTTGTTTTGGAATAGTATTTTTGAAGTTGTTTTTTTTTTGTTAAAATTTTATTAGAACAATATTACGACAGCACGATGGAGCTCCCTCCGTAAGATCAGTAATTGATTATTATAATATTAGGTTAAGTTCGCGTCAAACTTCTAGTCCACTGAGTAGATTCGCGTATTAGCAATACCTTTTTTTATAGGAAAAAATAGGAATGTGGGACTCAAGACAACTTCAGAGCGGACTAAAAGTTCGACGAGAACTGTAGTCCGTGATACCTAAGTAGAATGTGAGCGGAGGCTTGATACAGTGTCTTGCTAGATCTCCTGACTTAATTTTTATTTCCGATGTGTGGGGAGGTGAAAAGACTCTTGTACGTTGAGGAGGCACAAAGCTATGATGACCTCAGATGATAATTTCTACTTATGAGCAAATTAAAATATCTACCTTATAAGACACTTGTTTATTCAACGAATAGTTTAAAGAAGCGCGCGCGTTTGTGTTTCGAGATAAGTGATTTTTCAGCTTATCACTACGAATACTACGATCGTTTCGATGAATGGCATCGCGTACACAGATAATGTGATGACGTGAGCGTTGCCAAGTATTTTAAATGGATATTTTAATTTACACGCCATATGAGACTTTAATAAAAATAAAAGAAATCGTTAAAGTTGCATCTCGAAATATTTATTTTGAGATTTGGTGCGTCCATTCCAGGTCACTCTGTATTTAAACGCGACAAATTGATAACTTTCTACGTTTTGAAGTCAGTTTAAAATCACACATCGCAAGCTTATAACTTCAAAATTAGCGAAGCGTTCAATCGAATAAAAAAGTTTGGGAACCTAAGGGCAGCTTTAGTAAGTGAACACGCCGAGCGTGTTCTCGGCACCACATAACACCTTTTTTTTGTGAAAATTTATAACTAGTTTTTTAGGTGGCCGCTTCAATATGCCATGGCCTGTACCTTAAAAATGATGTACAAAAAATTTGAACAGAAAATATGGCCTAGTTTGAGAAAAAGTACCAAAACATTGAAAACACGCCAGGCGTGTTCTTGGCATAGAGACTTAGCTTAGCCTGAACACGCCAGGCGTGTCGGTGGCATTGAATGAGTTAAATTGTACTATTACTTTACCTGGAAGATGCACTTTCTGTAACCAACCCTTAGTGTCCACATCATCCTGTACTAAATAGACATATAGCGACTCGCTGTTTCCATTTTCTGACTCTTCACTGTCTTGTTCTATGGTCTCAATTTTTCTTGTTCTACAACACTTGCTGAAATGCCCTTTCCTATTACATGTCTTGCATGTCTTCCTAAATGCTGGACATGCTCTTCTCCCGTGGATTGTGTTGCACCTGCCACATGAAAATGTATCCTCTTGCTGTTCTTTGGCTGGTTTATTTTGATTGTTGCTTGGGTTTTTGCCTTTCATGCTTGTTGCCTCGACAGCCGCTGTTTGCTTCATTGAGTCCACTTGCTTTTTGACTTGCTCAGCGGAGTGGCAAATATTTATTGTTTTATGCAATGTTAAATTCTCTTCAGCTAGCAATTTCTCTCTTACTGGGTCACTGTTAACTCCTATAACTAGGCGTTATAGGAGCTCCCTTATCCTACTATCGTCTATGGATCCATAGCCACAATTTTAACTTCTATTATTAGATGCGTCAAAAAATCATCAAAATGCTGTTCTTCTCTTTGTTTGATGTTATGGAACATATATCTTTCGTATGTTTCATTTATTTTCGGTGTAAAATAGCTTGTGAAACTTCTTATAATGGTTTCCAAAGAGTTGCTTTGCTCTTTAGATAGACTGAATGTGTTGCAAACTATTGTGGTGTCAGGCCCAACACACGTAATGAAAATCGCTACCTGGCCTACCTACCTACCCTAATCTGGCTTCTTTTTTTAGGGTTCCGTACCTCGAAAGGAAAAAATGGGACCCTTATAGGATCACTTTGTTGTCCATCTGTCTGTCTGTCCTTTTTTCTCAGAAACGCGTGGAGGTATCAAGCTGGAATTTATATTATATACTTAGGTCTATATGTCCCCTGAAGCTGTGAAAAAATCAAACTTTTAAGCCAACGCAATCAAAAGATACAGCCGTTTATGCTGCAAATTTCCGCAAATTTTCGACACTCGCAAGGGAATCAAAACCTACAGGGTACTTCCAGTGAACTCAGAATCTTGAAATTTGGTACGAAGCAACGTCATAAAGCATAGATAAAGGGAAAATTATGAAAACCGAAAAATTTTAGTTAAGAGTACATCATATAATAAAAATATTTTTAATAAATAAGTACGAGTATACCTACAGGTTTGTACGGAACCTTCGGTGCGCGAGTCCGACTCGCACTTGGCCGGTTTTTCTAAATCAGTGGCGGTTGCATACCAGTTCCACTGCTGGAGTCATAATATACACGCGGACGGCGAAATTTTCTGTTGTGTACTGGTCGCGAAGTATTTGGGCGGTTTTATATGATTTCCATTACTTGTTCGACACCATGTAAGTAAAACCAATTAGTTCGTGGTATGGTTTATTTAGAATATGTAGTTAATTACTTTACTTAAATCATAGCCAAGTAAGAGAAAACATAACAACAATAATGCTTGTCACAGAGTATGCGTTAGTGCTGCGTTCATACTACGCTCCATATCACTAACTAATAGTAAAATAGTTATTTTATGAGACAAAGGCAACGTTCAAATATACTTGTTTCGAATTCAAAAATATATTTTGCTTATGTGATTATTTATTTGAACAAGCGAACGAAAAAACTATTTCACTTTTTAGCAGTGAACTGTATCATGACGATAAGATAGGTGATGGAGATGTTGATGACGATGACGGGGAGCTTCCAGTCCAGCGGGATCACGGAGTACACCTTGAAGCGCATGGGCCGCACGTCTATGTAGTTTATGAACCGCTTTATGTCTTTAGCATGTATTTGATCTAAAAAAATAAAAATTTAGTTTGGAACATACATCAAAGTAAGAGTTACGAATATAACGAAATAACGCTATTGAAGATTTTTTTGCACAAAGAAGAGTTATTGTCATAGTAGTAATGTTATTCTAACCAGAGAAACTTAGTACAATACAGAAGATACTTGGCATAAATTGGAACTTAGGTTTGCTAAAATGGTGGAAGGCCGAGGCCAGCAGCTAAGCAGCTACAAATAACTAGTTGGGCATGTTCTTCTAGAAGATGATTGGACATTTCAAGAAGACAATAAAAGGCAGGAAAACAGTAGAGAACAAGCATACAAGGCAAGCAGGCATAGAAATAGAAGTAGAGGAAATGAGACAAAAAGAAGAGGTCACCTTTTACTAGCTTGTCGTAAAGAACCAGTCGCAAAGCTTCTACCTGCGAAGACAACCACCCAGCTGTGACAGGGGGCCCGAACAGCAATAACAGCTGTTGGATTACCAGTATACACGACAGTGGCGTATCGATTGGTACTTCCTTAAAACACAAAGCTTTTCTGTAACTTTAGCAAAAAGAAAAAAATTTAGGTGGATTTTACATATAAATTGACTTTAGTTACCGATTTCACAGAACCTTCAGCAAATGGTGCGTACATGGATAGAATCAGCTCGAAAGTGTTGCTTACTAGAGACACGACCATCTGACAAACGAAATTCAACATTATAGATGAATTAATGAGACAAAATTACCTTCTTGATTAAATTTAAATTTAAGGGTCGCAAACAAAACAGAAATAGGTAAAGCCAGATTATTTAAAATATCACGCTTCTGTTCAGTAGGGTGACCATGACCATATAAACAGACGTTCTTTTTCTATAACATTTTCATATTCAAAACAATTTGTAATTTGCTCATATATCGTTTTAAACATGTCGTACGACTGAGTATATACTTATGCCATATTATCTTTTACTTTACGGTAAAAAAATAGGTCTCAAGTCAGCAGGATAAGGTTCCTCTATGCAAAGCTTGATATGAACGCGTCTGTACCTGTTTCAGTATTCTTTTCTCGTTTGCTATCAACACCTACCATGGAAAATCTTGATACTCACCACTAAGTCAAAAGATTTTTTTCCCTTTTCAGCTATCTCGACGATACTTTTGTAGAGATATTGGCATGTGACCACGTCAGCTCTGTCATTTTTTACAAATGAACAAAACTTTTTCATTCGGTAGTTCACCGATTGAAACAAATAAGAGTACACGATTAATACAATATTTTCCCCTAACAAAGATATGTAAAAAATACCCTCAATGTGGGCAGGAAACACACAGTAATTCGTAGAAAGTACGCAGTATGTCAAGGTTACACTGAGTTTTAATGCAAAATCAATAAGAAGTGTTAAAAATATCTTAAACTCCAATTTGTTAGAGTCACTGTCTAATTCAATTTTTTTATCAAATATTTGTAGATCAGTCAGAAAATTGTAGAATGTATATTTGGAATTTAATATAAAAATTGCATACAAATAATATACACCAGCATCAACAAAATTCCAAGAAGAGAATGTGGTAAAATAAAGGCCAAATACTGAATAAGTTATGAACGCAAAAAGAATTGAAATTTGCAAAAATGTTAATAGTTTTAAAAGCACTTTTTGATTAGTGCGTTTAATCTTTATAAATCCAAAATCTAAAGCAAATACTATTTGAAATAATATAAACAGTAACTTAAGGTTTCTTGAGAGAGGTTTAGGACCAGATTTTGATCCAACTAAAAAGCACACTACAGGTGTTACAGGTTTAGTCATTTTGAGAATACAGTAGGAAAATAAATTATGAAGACACCTAGTTACTGACGGAAATATTCTGAACACAACCTCTAATCCATTAACTTCGATGATTGAAAACATTAAACAAGAATCATTTTAGTAAAAGCCTTTTAATGTAGTACAAAGGGTATTAAATATGTATGAGAATTACCTTCTGGCGATGTATTCATAGTACAGTCCGGATGGATGGGCCGGTATAATGAGAACAGCCATGACAAAAAAACAACTAGGTCACTTAAGAGGAAGCTTGGGTACTATACTTCATAATATCCACCCTTGTTTGCAGGCGGAATGGGCGTAGATACGTCACAGCTTAGGCGAAAAGTGCAACTCTTCTCCCATTACTGCTTCCTACCGTAATAGAATCGATAATCCCGCGATCGAGAAAGAGAAGTTGTTTTGTTTTGGCCTTTCTGTGGCCATTGACGAACTAATTTGATTGAAAATAAAATTAAATGAATGTAAATAAAATTGTAAATTTAAAACAGCATTTATTTCAACATACTACAGTTCCAATAACATTTTTGTCAAAAATAATAGCACCGTAAAATAAACATATTTTCTATCATTTCTAATACATAAAATATAGTAGTACCTTAGGTATAAAACTAATTAAGAAATGCAAATAGACTGGAATGATAAATTAGCTAACATACATTTTATAAATTCCAATTAAGAATATTTGTAAGACTGCTAGATTTAGGTTTGGTAAGCATCATCTTTTTTAATCATAACATCATATTTTTAGAAATAAGTTCACATATTAAAACACTATAAAAGTAAATAAAATCTTTGTGTTCCAAACCATAGGTTTAATAAATTATATTCTAAAATATGATCCTAAATAGAAAATAACATTTCAATAGTAAATGCTTTGGTAAATCACTTTGGGTTTTGTTTAAACAATGAATGTAAATAAATTTTACATTATTTAAATATGGCAACTTATACATGAACGTTTTCAATGTTAAATATAAAAATAAATCATATATATTACAGTTAAAACAGATTCGATGTTTATTGCTATAATAATGGCACTGGTTTTTTTTTTTAATTCGTATGAATTATAAAGGTTAAATGGTGGTAAGTAATTATATTTAAGTACAAACAATATAAAAAACGCGAAAAAATATCGCGGGGCTAGTCTTGTCTTAGCAGAGCTTGAAATTTATCACATTGACGTAAAGACCAAAATTTATTCGGGATTTTGTAAACGTTACATAACCAATAATCAACACACAACAAACTATACTTACTTCATTCATTAACATTAGAAATAAGAAACAGGGGTGCTAAAATTAATTTTTGACGTTGACATTGCCATGACGATGACATAAAGACAGACAGTATAACCTTGGCAAAATTTAAAAACCCCTTTTGCCACAACGAATGAAGGGATTTTGTAACATTTTAGATTTGGTAGAGTTACAGTGACAGTAAAAATGTGTTCGGATAAAAACCCCTGCTTATTTTAGGTTTTTACATCGACAATACAGTTTGATGCAAGACAAAATAATTTATTTAAGCAAAAGCCTCATCAATTCTGAAGTTTCTACACTAAGTTACTATACTATACTTTAAATGAGAACAATAAAGTGTGCCATATAAGTAGATTTTAATAAGTTTGGCATAAATCATAAAAGTAATAATGTTTATTGTACTTTTACCACAAAGTTTACCCTAAAAAGAACCTTTTTTACTTCTGTCTAATGCTATAATGAATGGAGTATAGCTAGTTTCACAAATTATTTTCAATAGGTTGAATCTTTATTCGCCAGTCGGGATCACTTCACGTTCCACGCGATTGAAAGGCTAGATGCAGAGTGCCGAGTACGAGCGAGTTGCAGTGGGCAGTGAGAGAAGTGAATGACTTCACCATCACGTTTTGCGAGCACGCAAATGTCAATTAGTATGAAATCGAGTCAGCGCCATCTAGCGCCATCTAATTCGGGCAGCATTTAGCCGCTAGATGGCGCTGCCTCTATGCCATACAGATTTGCGTTTTTTTTCTCGCAAAACGATGGTGAAGTTATTTACTTCCCTGACTGTTACTAGCACTCGGCGCTCTGATACTCGTAGACTTGCGTATTCAATTGTTTAAGAACATTAAATATCCGTCGTTTTTTAAACTATAACCACTTTGCGAACATGTCGCTCGGTGGTTTGTTACAACTTCATTTTAAAAACCGAGGAAAAACGTTACATTACATGGAAATGTTTTTGACTAAACTATCGATATGTAGAACAGTTCGTGGCACCACTTATAGACTATCGGTAGTGACATCACTCTAGTGACTATCGATAGTAGACATTTTAGACACTTCGGCGACTATAGACAGTTGCGACTACATACCAATATAATATAGCAATTTCAACATTTGTACAATCATCCAACTTGCTTAAGTAGTGGCTAATTCTTCTTAAAGCCTTTAGGGTGGCTACTCTGCCAGCGCCAAGTGTCTGCGCACATGTCCGCAAGCGTCCTCACCGCGCGCCACCCCAGCAGACGCTGCGATAACGCCGCGTCCACGCAGGCAGCCGCGACATCGCCCCACGCAAAGCGATATCCGTGCGAGACGGGACGCGGCAGACACTAGAGCGATAGTGACGATGCTCGCTAGAGTGGAGATTCTATCGATAGACACACTAGTGTCGCCACTAGGCGACAATATCAAAAACAACAATCGATGGTGTTAACCATATCGACTATCGATAGTGTTGGAAATGTCGACTATCGATAGTGTTCTAATTATCAACTATCGATGGTTAAGTGCCTAAAATGTCGACTATCGATATTGTCTAAAATATCGACTATCGAATTTGTACCTATTTTTGTATGTGCAATAATAAATAAAGAATAAATAAATATCGATAGTGTCTTAAATATCAACTATTGATAGTTAAGTGTCTAAAATATCGACTATCGCTAGTGTCTAAAATATCAACTATTGATAGTGAAGTGTCTACAATATCGACTATCGATAGTGTCTAAAATAATGACTATCGTTAGTGAAGTAACTAAAATATCGACTATCTATGAAGAAATGTCTAAATTATCGACTTTAGCGATAGTCGATATGTGAAACAGTTTGTGGCACCACTTTAGTGACTATCGGTAGTGACATCACTCTAGTGACTATCGATAGTAGGTAGACATTTAAGACACTCTGGCGACTAAAGACAGTTGCGACTATAGACCAATATATAGCAATCGCCACATTTGTACAATCACCGTGGCCTTGCAGTGTCTAATTCTTCCTAAAGCCGTTCGGATGTGCACTTTGCCAGCGCCAAGTGTCCGCGCACATGTCCGCAAGCGTCCTCACCGCGCGCCACCCCAGCAGACGCTGCGACAACGCCGCATCCGCGTAGTTAGCCGCGACGTCGCCGGAACGCCGCGACGATATCCGGTACGGGACGTGACGCCCGGAAGCCTCCTCGAAGGCTGCTATCATTTGGAGAACCGAGTAGCCGGTGCCGGTACCTGAAGAACAATGGTGACGTTTAAAACAAAAAAAAAACAGCAGAGAAAAAAAAGGCATATATAGGCGTCGTAGCTAAGAGCAACACGCTACTGACATACTGGATGGTCCAAAGACACGGCAAAAACCAGGTTTAGCATCCTCACAAACCTCCCTCAAAACATTTATATCTGAAAATTTCATTTGCCATGTATGTTCCCCGATTTTTGCTTTTCAGTAGTTTTCGAGTTATAATTTGTACGTAACTTCATTTTTTCAAATGCGTTTCAGACATTTATTTTTCAAAAAGAACTACAATTTATGAGAAACAAAAGCCGGGTACAGACTAACGAAATGTAACATGCAATGTAACACGCAATGAAAGAATTTGCCATCCAATCCACATCCTCGCAATGTGTCATGCAATGTAACAGAATTCCTATAGTGTGGACGCCTTGCGCGCACGAACAGATCATTTCAACACGGGCGCGCCGCGATCCGCCATTTGTCGGTTTTTTCCGAACACAATGTGGCGCGCAGTGTGCACGGAGCGCCAGTGTAGAAGAGTTGTGTGTATCTGTACTGCGGAACTCTCTTCTCAGCAGACTGAGCTATGTTCGCAGCGTGCATTTCGGAAACAGATGAGAGTCGAAACATCTTGGTTGTGCGCGCTTCTTCCCCACTTATGAAATGCTCCTTTCATGTTACATTGCATGTTACGTTACAGCAGTCTGTACCCGGATTTATAAAACTATACAAAGCGTAACATACACAGAACCCACACAGTTCAACAAAAAAATAATATGCATAGTTCAATATTAAACTTTAAATCGGTTGGTCCGCTCTGTGCAAAATGGCCTTTAAACTTAGGGAATAAACAGGATTTCTAACTTTTTCAGTTTCATATTTTTAAATGGATTTTTGATAAATGCTATGGATTTAAATGTTTCAAAATTGACTGAACCTAGTATTAATTTAAACATAAATAAAAATTCGACATTCTACATCATGGTTTTTGTTCACTGTTTGTGCAAATAGCGCCTGGGCCGAGCGAATGTTCTCAGAATTGGGTATTAAACAAAAAAACTTGTATTGTTATCGAAAGAGCTTACAACAATAATAAAAACATTGGTAAAAAAAAATCCGATAGCACTAAATTCCCCGAGACATTGCAATTTTAAAAATCATATTTTCTGGACTTCACCAAAATGCTCCCTACAAAAGGACGCAAGTTTAAATTTTTCGCTCCATTAATGTGTGCATAAAACTACCTATGTAAAAACACATTGAATCGTCCAAAATTAGGTAGTCGCCAATTATATGCTAAATGAAATAAAAAACCGTTTTTTTAATAATCGTTAAGAAACGTAAAAATTCACTGTACACAGTTAAAGTTATAATTATAAAATTATAAGGTGCAGACAATAATAGAGTGATAATTAAACTTTAATTTGCATTCTGCTCAATAATCACGAAAATCTTCAAAAAATGCGACGTTTATGATCTACCCTCAAAGCGCAACAGCAAACGCTCTTAAATATTATTATACTATGGTGATTATTATAAGAAATTAGAATATAATGGTGTCTAAGAGTTAACATATTTTTGCTCACCAAGGTTGACTGAATGAAACCCGCTGAAGCCGATCTGGCTGAACAGCTTCACGGCCTTCACGTGGCCTGCAGCCAAGTCCTCGACGTGTATGTAGTCTCTGACGCCAGTTCCGTCCACTGTGTTGTAGTCGTTACCGAACACTACTAACTCGTTTAGGCGGCCTACTGCTACCTGGCGAACAAATTTTGTGTTTAGTATGGCAGAAGTATGAAAATTAATTGGTGTTTTTTATGAATATGCAATGTGCTAAGACTGGAGACTCCCGCTCATAGTACAAGCCACGTCGATCACTCTTTTGTTCTTATGTCAGATTGTGGAATAAGCTGCCAAACACTATCAAAATGGCACCCAGTAAAGCCATGTCTAAAAGAGCAACCCGTGATTTTTTAAGAAATTATCTGTAGTTTCCACTGTTCATCATCTATTTTATTTTATTGTTTTCCCATAATAGTGAGTATGTTATATATTATGTAAGTATATATTTATTTATGTTATGTATTTACGTATAATTTACATTGATTAGGTTGTATCTGTCGTTTGTAAGAATTTATAAAATCTTTGTATTCATTTCCTTTTTTAATTAACATTTTCCACCACCAACAGCATTTCTGCCTGTGTGTCTTTTAGCATTAAGTCCGCCTAATGTACATTTTTGCATTAAAGATTAAATAAATAAATATATTGCCTTCGAGATGACCTCACTCCACCCGATGGAAAACGGTCGAGAGGTCTCAGTCCAGATATGAGGCTGACAAGCACAGTAATGCAAAGCAATCACTGAGCTGGTCTTACTCATCTTGAAGGCCTTCAGGAATGCCTTTTCACGCCGCGCTTGAAGACCCCGGGACTATACGAGGAAAGAAATACACGTGCTGGAAGAGCGTTCCACGTCTGGAATCTGGATGCTACGACAAAAAACGAGTCACGGAGAGGGGGGAAGCTTTATTATGAGAAGCCCCGACAAACTTCCTTCTGTCAAAAGTTATTGGCAAATGCCAGCTGTGAGCTGTGTGCTTGTGGTGAACATTTGGTATGGAAAAATGTTTTTTTTTTTTCGTCAATTTCCCAATGTTTTTAATACTTATCATCCTATGCCGACGCAGACAAATCCAAAAACACAAAAGTCATGACCCGTTCTTGAGTTATAAGTGGTGTAACTAACATGACTTTCTTTTATATATATAGATATCTAAATAGAAATACAAACCTGTGATATGTAGGGCATCAGGTTGTTGGGTATACCAGTAGGATCCTCGCCTATCCTGCCGCTTTTATGGGCACCGACCGGGTTGAAATACCGCAGCGAAATAATCATCCATTTCTGTAACATAAATATACAGATTATGGTCAGAGCGACAGCAAGACAGATGGGTAGGGTCCATCTGTCTTGCTGTCGCACTTATTTTGACCACGATTTGTTCAGATTTTTTTTTTTCACTATGTCCTTTATATTGTGTATTGTTTTGAGTGAGCCTTCCGCCGTTTTCTGAAGGTTGGTATAGACTAGCCTCCTTTTTCATAAAAAAATAAACTGTTTTTTCACTAATGGTGAAGTGTTCTTGAAGCATTGTTTAAGGGGGGGGAGGGTAGCTTTGCCTACACTGGTTTTTTTTTTTTTTTATATTGCCCGTCAAGATGACCTCACTCCACCTGATGGAAAGCGGTCGTGAGGTCCAGATATGAGGTTGACAAGCCCAGTCATTCAAACGAATCACTGGGCTGGCCATCCTCACCTTGAAGGCCTGCAGAAATGCCTTTTCACGCCCCGCTTGAAGAACCCGGGACTATAAGAGGAAGGAAACACATGTGCTGGAAGAGCGTTCCACGTCTGGATGGTACGACAAAGAAACGAGTCACCGAACCTTTTAGTTCGGGCCAACAAATGTTGAATTGTGTGTGGGTGACGCCGTAGTCCAGCACGCGTGGTACGGGAGTGGAAAGGTGAGGGTGGGATAAGCTGGAATAACTCGTCCGAGCATTCCCCATTGTAGAAGCGATAGGGAACACTTAGCCTGGCAATGTCTCTACGCAATTGGAGAGGCTCAAGGGTCAAAGTTGCCTCTGGGTTTCCAATAATACGGATAGCACGCCGCTGCAACCTGTCAAGAGCTTCGAGTAGGTACTTAGCAGAACCGTCCCAGAGATGAGAGCAGTATTCCACACACGAGCGAACTTGTGTCTTATACAAGAGACAGAGCTGCTCAGGCGTGAAGAATCGTCTCACTCTGTTCAGGACTCCGAGTTTACGGGATGCAGTTCTAATGACGCTCTCAATGTAGTCCCGCTGGTTTAGGTTGCTACGAACATCCATGCCAAGGATGTTTAGGCTATCCTTAATCGGTAGCGGGGTGCTCTGAAGAGTGGGATGGGAAAGGAACGGCGACGCCTTTGCTGTGAATGCACACACCTGCGTTTTCTTGGCATTGAACTCGTCAAGATTGCATGCACCCCATTCTGAAATGCGGTCCAACACTCCGTCGAGCTCAACAACAAGACTTTGCCTCTTCTCCTCGATGTCTGTCTGCTTTGCCCCAGGGCGCTCGAAATAACGCGCGTGGACCGTGCTATCATCCGCATAGCAATGAATATTACCAAGGGATAACATGTCATTGACGACCGACTTGGTGTAATGGTTAAGAAGTTGGCTACTACACCAGAGGTCGCGGGTTCGATCCCCGCACAGTACAAACATTTGTGTGCATGAACATGTCTGTTTGTACTGGTCTGGGTGTCTCCTATGTATAATAAGTATGTATTTACAAAAGAAAATGTATTTAAGTATGTTTATCCGTTGTCTAGTATCCCATAACACAAGCTCTAATTAGCTTACTTTGGGGCTAGATGGCGCTGTGTGGAATAATGTCCAGGGATATTTATTTTATTTATTTTAATTTGTTGATATGCAGAAGAAACAACGTCGGCGACAAGACGGAGCCCTGCGGCACTCCGGCATTAATCTGGAGAAGGCGTGATTCTTGACCATCGCAAAGGACACGAATTCTACGTCCCTTCAGAAATCCGGCGACCCAGTCGCATAGGCGAGGTGGCAGACCATATGCCGGAAGCTTGGAAAGAAGCGAACGATGCCATACACGGTCGAAAGCTTTGGCAATGTCAAGGCTGACGGCCAAAGATTCCCCATGCTTGTCCATAGCCTACCCTCAGATGTGTGTTACGTACGCTAGAAGATCACCCGTAGACCGTTTTGGTCGGAAGCCGTACTGACGGTCGTGAATGAGAGAGTGATCCTCTAGGTAGCGGATGAGCTGCGTGTTTATGATCCGCTCAAACACTTTAGCTAAAACTGAGGTTACGGCTATTGGACGGTAATTGGCAGGGTCAGACCGGTCCCCTTTTTTGGGAACCGGTTGAACGTTCGCCTCCCTCCAAGACAGCGGCACAAGACCCGAATTGTAGGAGAGGCAATACAGGCTAGTGAACACTGGAGACAACTCCGCTGCAGATTTCTTCAGCACCACAGCTGGAATTCCATCAGGGCCACTGGCTTTCCTGACATCGAGTGACTGCAGTTCGGCACGAACATCACACTGCCTGATACGAATATCAGGCATTGTGGAGCCGCAATGTGGAATTTCAGGCGGCGCAGCACCGCAGTCATCGATGCAAGAGTTTGCGGCAAAGAGGTTAGCCAGTAAATCGGTTTTCTCTTGCGGCTGATGAGCCAACGATCCATCAGGGAATCTCAGTGGGGGCAGCGAAGGCACGCAGAAGTTAGATTGCACGTGTTTAGCCAGGCGCCAGTAGGAGCGGCTACCCGTAGGGTGCGTGATGAGTTCTTGGCCAACACGTGCAATTCGCTGGGCGTCTGCTCTAATGTAAGCCCTCTTTGTGGCCTTGGTGGCTTTATTAAAGGCTGCTTTCAGGGAGGCAAGGTTTGAATGATCATTGAGTGCCTGGGCCCTAGACCAAGCACGGTACGCCGCCTGTTTTTGTTCAACAGCTGCGGCACACTCGCGATTGAACCAGGGACCAGTTCTGCTAGCACTGACGACATCAGTAAAAGGAATGTAGTATTCCATTCCGGTACTGATCTCGTCAGCGATAGCAGATGCACTCTCTGAAGCATCCCTTTCTCCAAAGCAGCACCGCCGCCAAGGGACGGAGGCAAAATATTCTCGCAATCCGTCCCAATCTGCCGACGAGTAGTGCCATAACCGCCGCGTCACCTCCACAGGCTGTGGGGGAGCTGCACAAGGCACTGTAGCGCCAACCAGACAGTGATCGGAGGAGCCCAATGGAGCACCAACCGACACTTTATACCCGGCTGGGTGACTCGTCAGCAGAAGGTCCAATAAGGAGGGAGTATGACCGACAATATCTGGTACCCGGGTGGGCTGGTGTACCAGTTGCGTCAGGTCTTGCGTGAGAGCAAACGCATGGGCAGTTCGGCCTGCATGGTCTGTTTTTGATGAGCCTAACCAGGACTCATGGTGGGCATTGAAGTCTCCCAAAAACACCATTTCAACATTTGGGAACTGCGCCTGAGCGTTGTCTGCGGCCTGACTCAGATGCTCGAAGAGTCGAGTTGTCTCGGCGTCCCCTTTGTGGGTGCAGGTGATACAGGTAAATGCTCAGTTTTCCAAAAACATTTCCATGTAATGAAACGTTTTTGCTTGGTTTTTGAAATGAAAGTTGTAACAAACCATCGAGTAACCATAATAATGTGGTTCGAGTGAATTTAAAAACGAAAAATACTCGATGTTCATATACAAGTGAGTACACTACATGAATCCGAAAAACTTAACTCCGAAAGTCACAATCACGACTTTCAAAGTTACGATTTTTATAACTACGAATGATTCAGAATCCCAAAAATCATGATTCCGATTCATCATACATCCGACATTTTAAAACCCCGTATTTTCATAAGTACGAATGTCAGAATGCCGAACTCCCCAATACCAAATTATTAAAATTCCGTATCAACATTATTCCGAATCCGAGCAAATAATGTGAAAAATACTCTTAAAAAGTTGTTTTTAAAAGCTAACCTAGACATTTAATCCTTGTTAATAAGTTATTCAGCTTAATTTCTACATATTATTGATATTTTTGATTTTAAAAAAAATTCGACAATGAATTTTCGGAATTTTGAATTCGGAATTAAGTGTTTCGGAATTTTTAGGTGTTTCCGGTAGAAGTGAATGCTAAAAATCTAAACACCTTAACAAACACAAATTCTCACCGGATCGCTTCTACAGATGTCCTTCATGATCTCTTCGCAAAAATACTTGGACTTCCCGTAAGGGCTGGTCAGCCCCTTGCCCGTGGGGTGTCCCTCATTCAGCGGCAGGTATTCCGGCTCCCCGTACACAGTGCATGAAGAGCTGTATACTAGTTTGTATACGTTGTATTTGCGCATCACCTGGCAAAACAAGCATTTGTAAATATCAGACCACTTTACATAAAATGTTTAGCACCGCCATGAATTGACATTTCTGTCGCTATTGTTCGTTTTTCTATGGGAATTCGGTACAGCGCCAGTAGTGAAAAGAAATGGAACTAGAAATGTCATACAAAGTCCTGTGGTGTGGTCAACTATCATACTTAACGTGACTGAAACTCATGGTAGACGTACTGGTACCAAAGTATGGAAACTGAAACTATTAACTGCGCGTAAACCAGCAGAGTATTTTATATAGTTTTTGTGTTAAGTATATAAAGCAAATGTTTAACAAAAAAGGCAAACATGAAAGAATTGACCTGTTGACGACACGATTGGCGTATTGTAGCAATGTTTCTTGACTTGCGCGGTGTCCCGGGTTCGATTGCCGGTCGAGTCCATTCAGAAAACTCTGGCCTGGGTGTGCTTTGAGACACCCGTGGCTTAATTCCATGTCTGGTACCTCGTAACACAGGGATATTTTATCCCTGCTTCGAGACCATGATATGGGTTGTGTTGTGTGGCTGGCGCATATTTATTTTGTTGGCTCAATCTATTCAGTTAGGTTTTGCAGTGTTAAAAGTTACGTAAATTATATTTAAAAACGTTTCAACACAACCTTACTTCACAAGGGTGATATAAGTACATGCAATGGACCTTACGTATTAGGATTTGTGTTAATAAATTTAAAATAGGCTATTAACAGCAAAAGCCAATGATCAAAAAGTGAATAATGACACGTCTGTGATGTACAGACATTACGATATTAGGTAGGTACCTACTATTGAATAATTTTGCCGTCTTATCATTGAGATCGATATCTTGATATCGATATACAACCCAAAAACACGTAACATCACTTAATTACCGTGAGATAGTTATGGACTATACTATCTCTACATATAAAACAAAGTCAAGTTCGCGAAAAAGATTTTGATGCGGTTTAAATACATAGACGGTGATTTTATGCCCTGCGCTTGGCAAAATAGACGCTCAAAATGTTAAAAATCACCCCCACTGTATTTTATGTGAATAAATATTATTTGATTTGATTTAATTTAATTAAATGTAATGGAAATTCAGAATGTTAATGAATGTGTTTAAGTAGATTGCTTTTGTGTGTCACTGTATGTTGAATTGGATTAAAATGAAATGACATGATTTGTAATTTATTTACCAATTAATATGATTGTAATAACACACAAGATAATATGCATTGTATTTTATAAGAATTTATGAATTTCATATGTAACATGTGCATGCCTGTTTTGGTGAATTGTGTAGACTTTGCTATTTATACCAACTATTGTACCACTTTTCAAGGGAATAAATGAATCTGAATCTGAATCTTAACAGGAGGTTTGCATAGTCGAGAAAAACATTTAGTTAGCGCTTCAAAAACCTAACGCGCAAAATGGGCTTATTACGGCGTGTTCACTGGAACCTGAACTGGTGAGTCAGTATCTGTATCGAATAAAACGAGCTTATAAGCGCGTTAATACTTGTACGAGTTACGCGAGTAGGAAAAGGCGTGACTGTATGCGGCTACATGTGCTCCCGAAAATTCTGAAACCGCTCTGAAATGTTCCCGGAATCTCTATCGTTATTTATTTATTTAATCTTTGATTTACATGAGGCGGACTTAATGCTAAAAGCATTCTCTACCAGCCAACCATCGGATGAGACAGAAATGCTGTTGGCGGTGCAAAATGTTAATTAGAAAAGGATTTAACAAAGATTTTATAAATACTTAAAAACGACACATACAACCTAATCAATATAAATTATACGTATATACATAGAAATACATAACATATATAATTAAATAAAATATAACATACTCACTATTATCAGAAAACAATGAAATAAAATAGACGATGAACAGTGGAAACTACAGAGAATTTCATAAAAAATCACCGGTTGCTGTTTTAAACATGGCTTTACTTGGTGCCATTTTGATAGTGTCTGGCAGCTTATTCCACAATCTGACAGCTGTCGTTAAAGTAAAATCGTGACGTCATAATAACGGAGTGAGCTAGGATGACAGAAGTTCATAATTTTCAAGTGATTTACCTCGAGCAGAGTGCACGTGCCTGTAATATTCGCCTGGTAGTATTCGAGTGGCTTCTCCACCGACTCGCCGACAGCCTTCAGCGCCGCAAAGTGGATGACGCACTCGACATTGTGCTGAAAGAGTTGACAAGTTTATTAGGATATAATCCAGATCCCAACGAACAACCACAACAACAAATAGAACCTTATACGTCACACTGCTGGGCACAGACCTCACTTCAATTATGAAGTGGTACGAGACGCGCGCTCAGTGCGGATTGTTGAACAAGTGAATTGAGGCCAGTGATAAACCTTAGATAAGTCTTTAGAAATAAAAAATATCAGGGGCATCTAGCAAAACCATCAGCACCGCGTCAATATTATATCAAGCCTTTTTGCGCGCAATTCCATACGACTTTTTATAATCTTACGATCACGCTAAATTCGCTCAAGTCGTATTTTTAATTAGACTGAGCAAACTGACAGCTCTAGGAGCAGAAGTTTCACTTTGTGAAATAATGTTGCTAGAACCCGGGACCCGACATCGGCAGTTCGGTGTTCTAGTCAATCACTAGGCTACCGAAAGTACTATTAGTATTATTTAAAAGTATTTTCAGAGTTATTAATGGTAAATGATTTTATTATAATATGATTGTTCCATTCACTTACTTTGCCTGGATAGTTTTTTGTTTTACCGAAACCTGGCAACCCAGTAAACGTCAGTTTACTCCGTCTAATTAAAAATATGACTTTAAGCTTGATTCAGCGGTTAGGCATGAAATGTAACAAACAGATAGGGTTAATTTTGCATTTACAATGTTAGTTGAATTTATTTGAATAAAAAATTAACTTACCGCCTCAAAAATCCTGCTCAAAGCAGCCGCATCTCTTATATCACTCTCGTAAAAATGAATGGTCTTTTTCGTCATCTCCTCTATAACCCTCAACGCTTCCGGCTTCTTCTGCCCTGGTTCCCGGTGAGAGTTAGACAGATTGTCGACGACAACTATGTCGAAGTCTTGATGGTCCTGCTGCCGTTCTAGGAGTGTTACCACCGTGTGTGAGCCCACGTAGCCGGCGCCGCCGGTCACCAAGATCGAGCGCGTCATATCGGCACTGGAAAGGTTGAACACACCGTTACTCAGACAATCAGACTCAGTCGAACTTAGATGACACTTGCCTAGCTCGTACAACTACAAAAGTCCTCGCTTATTAGCTTCTAGCCGCTGTAAACCTGTTTTTTTTTAGACACTTACACCATGATCATCTATATGTAAGTGTACATGGGTGTCAGAGACTGATAAACATACTTAAATATTTCTAAATACATACTTAAATAGATAATAACACCCAGAGACATAACAAACACAAATGTTCGTCATGGATGTTTGCCATGGGTGGGGAACTGGGTATAGAACCCACCTCTGGTGCTAAAGGCAGGATCGTTGCCATTGCACCAACAGGCCAGTTAAACAGTTGGAATCCATATTACAACTGAGTGCACAGTTCGACAGCTCGTCAGCCAAAGAAGATGCAGTATTTGATGTAGGGCAATAATCGCTGTCAAAAACGCGAGTTCTTGTCGCATCGAGGAAGTGAATTTCTCGCCATAACGTATTTACGTATACGCGTGTGATCTAATAAAACTCACATTGGGTACCTTAAGACTCTGATTGACCCAAACTGATTTGCGAAGGCGCGTAGACGCGTTTTCGGTGAAAATTAAATGCGCAAGTTAGCGCTTATCAAACATGCTTATATGCGCACAAAATTCCTATTCTTCGGTAAATAAACGTCTTAGGTAGACGATTTTGAGCATGCAAATTATTTTGCTTTAAAATTACAACATACCTACCAAAAGAGTGTGAAAGTACGTGGTAGTAAACTGTCCAGATTAAAATCCGATGTACTCGTACAAATGCTAGGAGTCTCAAATTTTGCATGGGGGTTCTTTTTGGGACGTACTCGTAGGTGCTCTCTAAGACGGGATTTTGCGAAATTCGACCCCTAGTAGGTTGTTTTTGGGGTTGATATTTTGTTTGTATAAAACTTCGTTAGGTACTACAAGTGCTAGGATTCTTTATCATAGGTTTTCATTCTAGGACGTAGGTATAAATAAATAAATAAATATCTGGGACAATTCACACCAAGATCATCTGACCTCAAACTAAGCAGAGCTTGTAATATGGGCGTCAGAGACTGATAAACATACTTAAATATTTCACTTATTTATAACACACAGACACACAACAAATACAAATGTTCGTCACACAAATATTTGTCATGGGTGGGGATCGAACCCACGATCTCCGGCGCTAAAGGCAGGATCGCTGCCATTGCGCCAATAGGCCAGTCCAGGTGCAAACTAAGACGGGATTTTGCAAATCAAGTGTCGTAAGTCGGAAAAAAATCTGTATGTCATAAAAATGAAGTTAATAAATGAGTTATTATAGGTAACTCATAATAGCTAAAAAATTATTTTATTATTGCTAACACATTTAGGCATGATAATGAAGTGAGTGACGCATGTACTTAGCATTAGCTTAACAACGACATACCTTCGAAGTATCTGTCTAGAAAGTTAGATACTGCATTGCTTACAATACTGTTGAAGTATTTTCCTTAGAAACAGCTAGAGATATTATTAAAACAAAAGGAGCATTCTCAGGGAGTTTGGTAGTGTTGTGTTCTTGCTAGTGATTGACTAAACAATAGCTTATATGCCCTACATGGTCGCCAACGCGCTAGTGATGCCAACACTAGTGTTGTACGTGTCCCTCATCATCATCATCATTTCAGCCGAACGACGCCCACTGCTGGGCATAGGCCTCCCCCAAGGATCTCCACAACGATCGGTCCTGCGCTGTGCGCATCCAGCGGCTTCCCGCGACCTTGACCAGATCGTCGGTCCACCTTGTAGAGGGCCTGCGCCTGGGCCTGTACGTGTCCCTAGGTTGTAGTAATTGCTTACGGATAGTATTTAATGGACCGACATACTAACCTAACATCAGTTTATTTTTTATTGCTTACCATTATGCGGTATAGAATCTAAAAAAGGTACGGTTTCTACTGATAACCTATCAAAACTTTACGTATTTTACTCTCGGAATGTATATTTTAACATTTTTCTATTTTTTTCTTTACGTATACCATCTGAGTCATCAAGGAGTCTAAACGTCGGGTTAGAAAAATGTGAAAAAAGCCGCGAGTAGAATTCAAGCCACTAGACTTTACATATCACTGTTACAGCAACAGAGGCGTCACAGTGATTTACTATACTTTTGATGTCTGAACTGTAATACAACAATAAGTATGAAATAAGCATAACATTGACACTTTACGGTATAAATCATATTTCACGATGTACTTGTAGAAATATAAACATGTTTATGCATTCTGCTTATGCAATAGCCAACACGAGTAGGTATGCTGTTAAAGGAAAACAAACGCTTATGTTTATCTGCAATCTTGCTTTTCTAATTAAATATGTTTATGCATATTAAGTAGAACACAACACGTGATTATACAAGCGGATTTTCGGTACCAAAAGTAGATATGATTTTGTAAGTGAAGGATCTCAATTCAGAAAATGTTACATTGTATGTCAGTGTCTCTTGAGGGGAGGCTGGGCTGCCTAATTTACATCTTAAGAGGATACGGAAGCGCCGTTTTTCCATATAAACGTAGTCCTCTGTTAAATCCTACCTGGATAAGGCTAGTAGAAGAATATGTTTTTTTTTCAAAAAATCTATGGCCACTATTAGCATGCCCCTATTTTCCTGTTTTTAATAAATCAATTATGATAAGAGATATGAGCCGCCGAAAAATCTAAAAGTTTGGTCAGATTTTCCGCTGTGTTCAAACCTCCAGAAAATAAATTTTAACTTAAAAAAGTAATTTAATCGGTGAAGTTTTCGAAAAGGGATCAGGGGACTACGAAGCGTCGATTTTGTGTACTTTTATTAGATAATTTCGGCCAGAGTTGTATCTGTCTCTATCGCACTCAGCGGGGGGCTCGAGGATGGCAACGAACAGCAATAGATTTTACAAATACCGTCAACTCCTGTTACTTTGCATTTGTACCATACTTCGCCTAAAATTTTGAAACGGTCATAACTTTTGTTATTGTACTGGTAACATTGCTTCGTGTTCATTGGTTAATTCACAAATTTATCTATGGCCACAGAGCAACCACATTTGTCAAAATCAAAGCCGCCATCTTGACAGTGTGAGTCAAAACGTGGCGCGAGGTGCATGTGGATTTTTCTCGATCCCCAGAAAAGTTTCACGTGGCCAGGAATCTACCAAAGGTAAAGTTCTGATATCCTTACAGTAGGTAGCTCATATGATCGGCTATCCGTTGCGCTTATATGAATAGGATGTCTTTGAATTGAACAAAAATATCGTGACAGGCAATGTTAGGAAGGGTATCTTCAACAGTCTCTTCCCATACTACGCCTACCATTAGGGTTAGCACTTTTAGAAAATGAAAAGCAGGATAAGTTTTGCTGCTGTTAATTTTTTTTTGTTACAAGTAATTGTAATATTTCTTCTTATGTTTATATGAATATTACGACAGAATTAGGTAAGTTACAAATATTATAGTTAATGTTAGTAACTATGTACACATCAAATAAAACATTACAGGTAGAGTAAAAATTCAAAAGAAAACCTTAAAATAAATATAACTAACAACTACCAAAATTTTGCACCTGTGGTAAAATACCCAAGATGCTGGCAGCATTCCCCCGTTGTATAGAAAGACTCACACGTTGTGCGAGGAATGTACCAGCTCTTGGGTCACCTGTAGTTGAGATCAATTTTTTAGTTAGATTTTTTAAAAGGTTCTGTGCACTCGGACCCCACGGACCCAGGGTTTCGACGCCGAAAGGCACAAAAGTGTAACCGGAACCGATGTTTTGGTTCCTTTTCGCCTTTTTATATTCCGCCGCTTCAGCCGCCGCGCCTGCCCGTTTACTCGTAGCGGGAACATGGGAAGGGGCCAGCGTGTCGACGCAGGTCGCATCCCACACCAGCGGCCGGCCCATGGTCCATGGAACGAGTGTCATCCCGTCGGGTCTATTACCGTCGTTGAAGTAAAAGTTGAAGTTAACTACATAGGTAACTTATTAAAAGTAATTTTTAAGTTGTCAAAAGTTACTTATTTAACTTAGAGTTTTTGAGACATTCATACAAAGTTTATTAATTTATCTACGAGACTGAAAATTTGCTGATTTTTTGTACTTATGCTGTTGTTTATTTTTTAGAAGTACGTTATTTTTGTTTGATATAGTTAATTGATTATGTATAGTTCAAAGAAGACTAAAGGAAGATTAATTTTATATTACGTTTCAGTTTCTTAGATGTCAGAGAGCCATAAAGACTGTATAACAGTTTATTTTGAATACATTAATATACTCGTAATAAGCATTATTTAGTTACCTACCTATTTTATTCCTCTAAGTCGCCCTTGCACCCATCAAGACTTCTTAAATTCAATTTTTATTTATTGGAACAACAACGCCATCTCTTACATCACGTTGTACTTTTTTAAATGTCAAATTATTATCCCCAAAAAAATCATATTGAAGCTTGTAGCAACCCTATTGTTTGTTCCTAGAATCGAAAAAATTCAGCTTAACTTCGCCTACCTCTTTTTTCATTCTAACTGGTGTAGACCACTTATTAAATGTAAGGAATGCTTAGGTTGCGCAAATTAGTTTAAATTCATAGAGATACAACAGCCAGGCGAAGTTAGATCCAATTCCCTAACTTCGCCTTTATTTTAGAAACCCAAATATCAAACGTACACTGCTTAGTACCGAGCCGTGTCACACACACTTGAAAAGACCCCTACCTGATAGGTGAGGTTGATAGTGTGTCGTTGTGTCAGACTGTCTTCATTCAGCGGGAACATTAAAAAATGTGCAAATTTATTTTAAAATCAGGCGAAGTTACAGGAGTTGACGGTACCTCTTTAGTTTGATACACTTGAGGAGCGTTAAATGCGAATTTGCATAGAAACTAGTGGTTAGATACTTTAATGGGTTAAGAGAACAATGGCTGGCTACAATTTTAATTTCTAGATTTAATTCTCAGACAAATACGAGCGACATTTTCATAATGAATAACGTGATCATTATTTTAACAATTTTTTAGCTGATACCATGATTTTTTGATGTAGTGTATACCATGAAAATCATTGAGTACGTGTATCCCATATCATCGTGTATATCGTGGATAAAGACAACAGAGTATTGAGTTAAGATAGTTGTGCGAATGACTTTTTATGAATAAAATGGCTTATAGGGCTTTTTCTGGACTGTCTCACGGCTCTGCTCTATTACCAGTCTCGTGATCTGGCGCCCATACAAAGCCATAGTGACAATTGATACTGTCCCAGAGTAAAAATATAAATAGCACACTCTGATATAGAATAGTGTTACAGTAATTTAAACTTTCAGAGAGTAGTACTTAAACAGTAATAATGTTACCCCATACCGGCAAAATAGCATCCTAAAGATAAGGAAAATCATTTAATTATTTTAAAATAAGCATTACTAAACGTAGATAGGTAATGTTCAGTTATTTATATTAACAACCTTTAAGTACACTTTACTGTTATAAAAATAAGGTGATTACTATGATAATGAGATAGCGCTCAAATACGGATCAACGCACAGGTCACTCGCGAAATAGATATTATCGCAAATATTTGCTCGCCACTAGTTGCGATTGAATTAATTTAATGAGCCTTATAAAGTTAATAGAGAGTAAAAAAAATATAAAGCTACTAAAAAGTATTAAAACCCCTAGCAGTTAAATATGCAAAGGCTTTCTGAAAGCTTATTCATGTTTGAAATAAATTACAAAGTTGCGGGCAGATTAAGTCAGAAAAAAATTGCTACATGCTAATTTTTTAGGCAGTTTAATTCAAGTATATTAAAGAACCAATTAAATATAACGTTTAGCAGACATTTAAATCTGCTAAACGGCAATTATTTTAACTTTGCATATACTTATCATTCGCAAGAACTAATTTGTCTGTCCGGAAATGACTAAAGCAACACGTGCGATAAAAATTACAATACATTCGCGCCATTTCTAATGCATAGAATAAAAAAGAATGTTATCTGACCTTTTTACTTTTTTTGACTGCAAAAAATAGGCTGACGTTGTCCACTCACAAAACGTGGTAGGTCACTGAGGAGATTTTTTATCGTATCATTCACTGTACGCTATTAGGTCGAGATTACCTTATCAATGCTTGTATCATACTTGTTGAGTGGTAAATGCTGTTTTGTAACTGATAAGTATGTCACGCAGTATGTAAAATTATGATTAATGAACATGGAAGTTGTGACTGTCATCTTTATTAATTTAAATTAAATAATAAAACACAGACAGTCCGGATTTAATATTGTATTATCAGATTCATAAATTATAATAATTTTCTGCTTAAAGGGCATTTTATTACCGTAAGAAGAAATATAAAGCATTCTCAGTAGTTTAACAGTTTGTTTTTATAAATTCTTAGTAAGTACTAGCTTTCCGCCCGTGGCTTCGCCCGCGTGAACTTCATTTTTCTGACTTAAGGGATTTTTTCAGACTTACGATACTTGTTATTCACAATATCCCGTCTTAGTTAGCACCTACCTCCCTAAAAGAACCCCTATGCAAAATTGCCATATTTATTCATATGTAATCAACAGCCTAAAATATAAGTCTTATGCTTCTAGTTCTAAAAATGACAATACTTTCATACTACCTTTCATCCCTTTTCAACCCTTTACCACACTTTTTTCCAATTAAAAAGTAGCTTAAATCCTTTTTCAGGCTTTAGACTATCTGTGTACCAAATTTCAATTAAATCGGTTCAGTAGTTTTGGCGTGAAAGCGAGACAGACTTATAATATATTATATATATTACTTATAGTATGGATAAGGTATTTATTTCTAACAATCATCATCATCATCATCATTTCAGCCGAACGACGCCCACTGCTGGGCATAGGCCTCCCCCAAGGATCTCCACAACGATCGGTCCTGCGCTGTCCGCATCCAGCGGCTTCCCGCGACCTTGACCAGATCGTCGGTCCACCTTGTAGAGGGCCTGCCCACGGAACGTCGTCCGGTACGCGGTCGCCATTCGAGAACCTTTCCGCCCCAACGGCCATCGGTTCTCCGCGCTATGTATCCCGCCCACTGCCACTTCAGCGATGCAATCCTTCGAGCGATGTCGGTTGTTTTTGTTCTCCTGCGGATCTCATCATTTCTGATTCGATCGAGCAGGGAAATACCAAGCATCGCTCTCTCCATTGCTTGCTGGGTGATCTTGAGCCTTCTTATGAGACCCATAGTAAGGGACCACGTCTCACTATAATTACTATGTATTTCTAACAATATGAAATGGAAAATCCATAATATAAACCCTAATTAAAAAATGCCATTTACGCTTAGGTAGTTTCTATACCACTTTATTACTGTATAATCCATATCGTTTCCCTTCTAGTATATATGAAAAATCACCCGGAGGTATATGCTATCACCTAACTAAAGCGTTCAAATTAGTTAAGTATTTGATTATTTTCTTTTCATTTGTTATCGAAAGAGCTCTCGATAATATAAACATTGGTAAAAAAATATTCCTATAGCACTAAAACTCCCCGAAATACAGCAATTTTAAAAATCATACTTTTTTAACTTGCTCAAAAACGCTCTCCCATATAAACAGACGCAAATTAGTGACGTCACATCTCGCAGCTTCTATTAAGGTGCTCTCTCACCTGGAGCATTTTCCTGTAATGTGTAGTCGAGCATTACATTAGTGAGGGAGGAGAACCGAGCAACACAGATCGCAACTTGATGGTACAATGTGTAATATTTTGATACAACTTCAAGTTTTGTAAGGCAGTATTGTAGTTAATGCTCAAAATCGAATCTGAAACGTTACATTACATGAAAATGCTCCTGGTGAGGGACTTACGTTTTGCAAAACATTTTGTTCGGCAGCTAATTTTCGCCAGCCAATAAATTGAATAATTATTAGAATCCCATGATGTTGTCTAATACTAAACAGCACAACCGTACCAATGTGAGCTGTAAAGCTCAGAGACAAGAGTAAATAGGCATTTACTGGGCAGCCATGTACCATCATAGACCACATCATCACTTACCTTTAATGTGACTTTACATGTAACTGAACCCACTAGGCTTTATAAATGTATAGATCACATTGCAAGCAATATGAAACGAGTTATACCCTCAGTTCATCATTTTGGCATATCAGATCATACAGGTCAAACTGCTGCATTCAATATAAAAGTAAATAAAATCACGTTGCAGTGGTTCGAAACTAGGAGAGATTTCAATAAAGATAATATTGATAAGTTTCATAACTCTATGGCATCACTATCTTTTTCCAACATATTGTCGGAAACTTGTACATTTGACGAATTTCATTCTTTATTTTTACTCTTGTTTAATTTATGTTCTCCTAAAATTCAAGTTAAGATAAAAAGGAAATCCGATAGAGCTAGATGGCTAACTAAAGTTGTGAAAAAATTGCAGCCAAAAAAAGAGACAGTTATATTATATTTATACATTTTCCAATAAAAATGACAAATTATTGCGTGGACATGAACATAAAATGTATGTAAAAACTCTAAGGGGGTGCATTTCAGGTCTCCAAAGACAGGGCAATCGGAGGCAGTTACACAATTCCAGAAATAAAGCCCGGGCAGCCTGGAATATCATTACGCCACAGGTATTAGACCCTATTTCAAAAGTAGAATTTGACGAGATTCAGTATAAAGGCAAAACTCTAGTACAGCCAAATCTTATAGCTAATGCGTTTAACAACTTTTTCATTGAATCAACCAATTGTGACATACGCAGGACTAAAAAGAAACCTCCGTCTGTTGATACCTGTTGTACTATGTTTCTTCGCCCTACATGTCCAGAGGAAATTCTTAAGATAATTAAAGACCTGAAAAACAGTAACTCTGTCGGATATGACGATGTACACACGAATATAATTAAACAAGTCGCAGCGCAAATAGCCTTTAGCTTAAGCTATATTGTAAATTTATCGTTTACTGAGGGTGTATTTCCGGCCTTTAGATTACTACACAGTTGTTTGTAAAGATAAATTTGGTTACTCCGCCTTAATAGTTGCAAACACTATTTTCTGAATATTCCAAATAGAGAATAGAGTTATCCACTTTTACATTTTTCACCTCTCTTAAATTGTCTATTGTCAAGCCCCTCTTTAAGAAAGGCGACAAAAAGGACCTTAACAATTTCAGATCGATTGCCTTGACATCTATATTTTCTAAAATATTCGAAAGAGTACATAGTACACGTAAGATTAGGTGATTTCACTAATAAATACAATATCATTAAAGACGAAGAGAACGGCTTCCGCAAAAACCACAGCACTAACTTTGGCCAACTTCAGATTAGTACACAATGTAGTACAAAGTCTTGACTGCAAAATGCCAGTCCTAGCTCTATATTTTGACATGAGCAAAGCATTTGACTTCGTTATGCATGATAGACTCATATTGAAGTTGGAAAAGTATGGTGTTAGAGGTTCTGTAAGCAATTGCTTTGCAAGTTACTTAGAAAATAGAAAACAATGCGTAGAAATTAGTAAACGAGAGAATAGAGACGGTAATTTAAGATTGATAAGGTATAGATCAGAGTTCAGGGAAAATAAATATGGGGTTTCGCAGGGAAGTATTTTGGGCCCTTCCCTCTGCCTAAAATCACCAGGCACCAGTCTATATTGTTTGCGGATGATACCACATTTATCATTCAAGCATAAAATACAGTAGAGCTAGAAAGAGAAACCAATCTAACTGTGAGTAAGGCCATGGACTGGCTGAAGGAAAACAATTTAAGAGTCAATATCGCGAAAACGAAAATGATGAAATTCCAAACTTATCAGTCGCATAGTAGTGATGTTGATGTCAACTATGAAGGACAGGTTATACAGCGAGTTCAAGTTATTAAATTTTTGGGCATAACTGTTGACGAAAACTTTAGTTGGAAATTTTATGTGAATAGTGTACTTAGAGAAAGTTTCAGTGGAGGTAGCTTTACAAGCACATCATGCTTACGTCGCGTCGGTGCTACAGTATGGGTTAATGATCTGGGGCAACTGTACTGACATTAATTTGGTGCTCAGGGCTCAAAAAAAATTTATTCAGGCGCTGTGTGGGGCTGAGTATACAGACTCCTGCCGGCCATTATTCAAAAGTATGTCTCTTTTAACTCTGACTAGCCTATACATAAAACAAATCTGTTTATTTGTCAAGCAACACCCAAGTTACTTACCGGGAAGACATACTGTAACAATTAAGGCGCTGAGAAAACGCCCTAAAAACATGCTGCAACTGCCCCCCTGTAGATGGACACTTTTCCAGAAAAACTCCTTTTATATGGCAATTAGAGTTTTTAATTCGTTACCAGACGAAATAAGAGCACTGCGTGGAAAACAAACTTCACGCGTGGCTTGTGGAGGGGTCGTTCTACTCATTGAACGAATATTTTAATAGAGTTTGAATGTTATTTTTTGAATGGTTATTTTGGGTTAATTTTGACATATGTTTAAATATTGTAATTTTATTAATTCAATCGTAATTTGTTTTTTGTGAAATATTATCGGACATTTATTCATCTTATTTCTATTAGACATGCGATTTAATGATGAAGAATGACTTTTTTTCTAATTGATAATTTGTAATTTATTGTGTTTATTTTGTAACTTTGAGATATTTGACCGCTTCTCTTTACTAGCAAGTTTTAGTGATACTTACTCTATTTTTAAGATCAATATTGTACCTAAAGTTTTTCAAATAAAATTTCTGATTCTGATTCTGATACCACCAGGTGCGATTGTGGTCAAATGACTGCCTATTCAATAATAAAATAATAATCAAAAAAAAGGAATGCTCAGCTTATGGCGGGGGTGTGGTGGCGCCAGCGGCAGCCCTGAAACAGTCGCCAAAAGTCAACTTTGGGTGCCTTCTTCGAACTTTTCTTTAAAAATGGCACCTCCTCAAGACGCACGGAGGGGACGGATGTAGCAAAACCTACCAACACCCGGTTTCCTAGTAGAACCAATTTCGCTCTACCCTTATCAAGGGCTGCTGTCGCCACTATGTGGCTCTCTGGCTATGAATGACTGTACCTTACGATTACGATTCAAACCCAAAGCATCATTTAGTTAGATGATACCGAATCTCGTGTCGGGTGCTTGCGATATCTTCGGTATATCTAATTTCCACCTGGGAAATCTTCATGATGTCTTGTGCTGTGCGTTAAATATCAATTTATCCATTCTAATGTGATTACTAGAAACTACAACAACATATTTAAGTTAATATTACAATACTAAAAAAAATTGTGTTATGTGCTTTCGCCAAAAACGCTGACTTCAATTCCTGGACAGCCCAAGAAATTCTTAACTATAAGCGCCTTTTAGAAAAATACTGACTTTAATGTTTCATTTTAAGTAAAACCTGAAATAAATAAATTCATTCATTTATTATTTAAGATGAGTTTTATTTTCAAAAAGCAAAAAAATATTCAATAGAGATCTCTGAATAATGTGTGACATGGTTTTTTAATGTGATGTGAACCTCTAATGCAAAGAGTGTCAAGCAGTTATCATATAAAAGCTATTTATTCCTAGTGTTTCAGGTAAAAGATATTTTTTACTATTTTTAACACATCACATTTTTTAGTTTTTCATGTTTTCTATTGGGTAGAACCAAATTGTTGCCTATGATATGTTTTAATTACCAATCATTTGGTTTCGAAAAAAGTAAACACTTTAGACCAAAAAGATATTTTTGTTTATTAGGTACTTGTTTTTGTTTAATTTAAATCTCAATACTTAAATATATTAAATAAATAATACGAAATCAATTAATTAAGACATTCCCTGTTCTGGGCATGTTAATATTTTAATTGAATTAAAGTTTGATTGATCAATAATTATCTACTAATCCTACCTATATTATACCTACTTGCTGTTTTATTCTTTATTCTAAAACATGCATAATTATCTATTTTGAGTAGGGATTTACCCTTGCAGGGTTGATCTGTAATAGATCTCTGACATTAAGCAGTCTACACAAGGACACGAGCATTGTTAAAGCAAGTAGTGTTTGAATATCAATATTATCACTCAGTTGATACCTACATAATAATTTGATTATAAAACTTCTAGTTAGAATACATCTTGGTGGTTCATGAGGTTTTAGCATAAAAGAGAAAGGTCATCTTGCAATTGAGACATTTGGAGAATGAGTCTGATCAGCAAGTCTTTGAACTAAGGTTTTCCTAGTTATTTATTGTTAAAATAGTTCTTATAAATATATGTCATGATAGAATCAACAGCTTGCCCATTTTGGACGTAAAATAACGTAAAAATAACATACAAAAAGAAATAAGAGATACCATCGGATGGAAATATCTATGGGTATAGGTGAAAGCCAATTTATTACTTTATTTATTATTCACATAAACTGAAAAAAACCCCCAAGCCATACCCACTTCCCTTGCATGTAAATTTCTGTAAGTAGGGTTGCTTGAAAGATGTTACTACCTAGAGGCTTTGTAAATTGAACAAATTCCATTTTGTCATTTAAAATTCTGTAATTTTTATTTACACCGTAAATTAAGTATATCTATAACTTGCCTTATAATAATGGCTTCTAGTTAAACCAGTAAGTAACTATAATATTAAACATGATATTTCTCATCCATGATGATTGATAAAAGCATTCGTTCAATTTCATCCCAGAGCTTGCTTCTCTTAGCATTTTCTTTCAATTTGAATACTGCATGTAAAATTTTAATGAAATATAAAAAAGAACACTTATTTCAGGAAACGTAATTTAACTACAACAGGACAGGTTTCTGTTTTCTAAAACAGGACCATTAGTACCTGAATCCATAAATAATTTCATTGAATGAATTTCGCTATCTAATTTGAACAGACAAGGTTTTTTTTACATACCTACTGAAAAGTTTGCACGCAGCGTTTCTCCGTCCGTAAGGCAGTAACCATAGAATTCAACTACCACGAGAATTACGAGAAATGTAATGCAAAGTACATACCAGTTTTCAATTGGCTTCATTGTTTGAATTACAGCGCTGACGTACACTAGCCACGTACTTACTGAAATGTACGCTAGCTGCTAAGCTTGCTCAAGGTTTGTTTATTCGCCGCACAAAAACATTTTATTGGAAATACTATACATTTTCAGGCATACCTGCCTGGTATAATTAACTGGTACAACATCAAACTCGTTTTACAGCGGCCTAGGAGGCCATTAACTGTAAAACATTATTTCGTATGAATAGGGAGTAATCATTCAGGTACATAATACTTTTCTTTTCCTTCGTAAAAAATACAATTCAGCAAAATTCAAAACAATTGACTAAAAAAAATGACATCAAATTTTATGTACACAAACGTTCTGAAGCCAATGTAATTCTTAGTTTTTTTGCCAAAGTAAAAAGAACAAGTTTTTTATTTGATTTTTAGCATTTAAATAGCTCTCGATGTATCTTTTATTGTTCAATAGATTTTTCATAATTTTATTATAAGATTTAAAAAATTAGCACACTGTCAAAAACATTGTATTTTTTTGTTGAAGATTTTGAACACACTTTTGTGACAGCTTGAGTTACGTTCAGGAACTAGAATAGTAATTTTGCAACAAAAACAAAAAACTTAACTCAGTGCCAAAATCAAAACTTGATAAGTTGAAGAAGATTAGAATTTTATTGTAAACATAATCATTATTCAATTATACATCTAGAGATGTCAGTCAACATATATTTTGTTCATTTTTGTTTCTTCTTGACGTCGTCAGTTGACAACCGTGTTGAAAATTATTTACTTATTACTAGTTTTTGAACGAGATTCTGGTGCTGCCATAAACAAAGATTATCCCTTTATTAGTGGTAAATAATTTTAGTGATCGATCACTTTTGTGAATTATTTACAAAAATCATTAGCGACACATAGCACTTGAGCAATGCTATTTTATAAAAAAAAAAATATTAGAAATTTAATACACTATATATACCATCTGTCTGTTTGTACATCAACATACTGACTGAAGTAGTTTATGTTTAACCAGAAGCAGGATAATAAATAAACAATGTAGTAAATTATTGCAAAAGGTCAAGTTTCGGGGGTTACAGGACGAGTTGAAGAGTTCAAATCAAGTGTAAGCATTAAGAAAAAAAAAGAAAATATAAGTAACTTTACACATTTGATTTAACTATTCTCCATATTTATGTACCTAAAAAATTATGTTTAGTATAGTTTTGGTAGGGGTTAGCGAGCGACCTCAATAAAAAATCGAACACATGCTGCTAGGGTAACTTATGTGTATTAACTGTAAACACTAACATTCTGTCTCTTTCTCTCCCGTTAGGTATTCAAGGTAGCCGTCATTGAACATTTTCGGATTATTTTAGAGTTTTATATTGTTTTAGCAAACAAATATTGCAGTTTGCAGGTCCCTTATTTATTTGGGAATCAGTTTATGCCCATAGTTTCTGATTAACGGTAATGATTTCTAGGATATTTTGTGGTGACATCTTGGTCGGATCTCCAACGTTGTTTTGGTTGCCGAAAGTGAACGTTTTATGATAAATATGTATAATCCGGTGCAAAACCACCAAACAGAATAATAGTGGCTTGTATTAAGTTATATTGAAGTGGATAAAACGTATAAAAACTTGTAAAGTGAAATCAAAATCCTAACCTCTAAAAGTTGTGTGAAGTGTGATTTTGCCGTGTTCCAGATGAGTACGAAGATCATCAAGGCTAGCGCCGCGGAGGCCGATCCGTTCGAGACTTCGATCTCGCAGGCCCTTGTGGAGTTGGAAACCAACTCTGACCTGAAGGCACAGCTGAGGGAGCTGTACATTACCAAGGCTAAGGAAATTGAACTGCATAACAAAAAGGTTGGTTTTTTAATCGGTATCATAAAATATACTATTGAGCTTGTGGGTGGGTATTTGTAATTTTTTCATTCCATTTTTCACAATAGCTAAAGATAATACCTTCAGGCTTTCAGTGTCATTTCTGTGCCAATTTCCAATTAAAAAGTTTATTTGTGACAGAAGTATTAGTAAAACACTACTTACCAGAAATTATTACAACTGCTAGTCTAAAACATTTTGAGTTCTTTATTTCAGAATATATAAAAATCAGATAGAAGTGTTCTCTGCAACATTAGTACATGACTTTTTGCCTCAATTAATTGTAATTTCTTAAGTTTTTGACTGCCTCCAAATCAGACAATAGTAAATCTACTGTTAGCCGGTCACCGGTGATTCCAATGCCGGCCAATATGTTCAATGTGTAGATTAAGGTATATCTTTTCAATAATTGTAAAGTTGCAAAATGTCATTGGTCTGTCTGAATGTATTCATTCAGACAGACCATTAGCTCCTATTAGCTCTCCACAGAGGATTATGTTGATCTAGTATAACCTCTAGCTAAAAGAAATGAAATACCTTCCCAAAAAAAATTAACCTTGTCTGTCTGATATCTATTGTTCTTTTAACAATTTGTTTTTCTAATATTGCAGACAAAGAATTAAAATAAAAGAGTATCAACTTTTTTAATTAGCATCATCAATTTATTTTCATTCTAATTCACTGATTCATTCTTGTTTACAGTCAATCATCATCTATGTGCCCATGCCTAAGCTGAAGGCATTCCAGAAGATCCAGATCCGACTTGTCCGTGAGCTGGAGAAGAAATTCAGCGGCAAACATGTTGTGTTCGTTGGTGACCGCAAGATTCTGCCCAAGCCCAGCCACAAGACTCGCGTAGCCAACAAACAAAAGAGGCCGCGATCCAGGTATGATTTAATTAGGTTACAAATACAGCTTTGGCAAGACGAAAAATTTATTGTAAAAATTTCAAGAAATGTGATTGTCCAAACTCGTTAGGCCATTCATGGCTAATATGATCATTATGAGGCATGCAAAGTAGTGTTTTAGTGCCTATTATGAAATAATCATTAAACTAATCTAGAAGTCTAAGAATCTTGGGAGTAATGTTAAATAAACAAATTCTGTGTGTTATTTATTTGTTTGTTAGTAGTATTTTTCTGACATTGCAATATTATGATTTTTTTACAAAATAATATTAATGTTTATTTTGGTTGTTAGATTTTTTGATCTATAAATAATATTATATGTTGCAAAGCACCAGTAAACTTAGTCAAGCTCCAAAGGTCCTATTCTAAATTACATGTAGCTTAGCTTTATAGCAAAAATAATGGCTATTTCTGAATCATCTTCAAATATTTGTAAAAAATCAGTGTACCAAATGACTTTTTTCACTATTTTCTTTCTGCACAAATTAAATAAATAATTTAAATACTTCTATTCATTGATAAAAAGCCTAAATTATTTACATTACCCCCTCCGAGTGGTTTCAGAGCTCGGCCCGAAACCCAAAGATCCCAGGTTCAATTCCTAGGTCGGGCAGTGTTTAGGATTTTTCGGATCATAGCCCAAGTTTGTGATCACCAACCTGCATTTGGCAAGCGTGGCGATTAAGCTAATACCCATCAACTGTAGCAATGACTTGATTTCAATGATGGAGGCCTTTGCCCAGCAGTGGGACAGTTTATAGGCTAATTACTACTATTTCCTTAGACTGATTCCTTCCTATTATTTTCTAGGACCCTGACGTCAGTATACGATGCCATTCTGGAGGACCTTGTATTCCCAGCTGAGATTGTAGGCAAGCGCATCCGGATCAAGCTGGACGGCTCACAGATCATCAAGGTGCACTTAGACAAGAACCAACAGACCACCATTGAACACAAGGTAATTCGAAATATACATATTGGGGAGGTTTCTGGCCGTCTTGCTAGTATGTTGAGGGTTCATTCCCAGCCCAGAACATTGTGTCAGCATAGTATTTTGTGAAAGGCATCTGCTTTTTCTCATAATTTATAGGAAAAGGAATGATTAGTGTTAAACCTACTTGATTTTATTAACATTGGCAACACAATTGGCATAGTTTGCTGTAGCATGGTTTCTCACCATGGCTTGCGTGGTGTCCCGGGTTCGATTCCCAGTCAGGTCAACTCAGGAAACAATCTTTTCTCAATTGGCTCGAGTCTGGTGTGCTGACAGACTCCCCTGGCTTATACAAGTTATTGAAAAAATATCAACAACCTCGCAAGACTAGTTGGCTATCATCATACACAAAACATTTGTTCTACGACTTTTGATAATTTGACACATTTTACTTTCATACAAAAATAAATATCAATTTAATTTTACGTCTGAATGTTCTTAACTCTGTGCGCATGGCATCGCAAAAATAAGTTCCGACTCACGGGGTATGAATCCGAATCCCTTACTATGTAGGTACTTTAAATCACTATTCTCGCACGCGTCGCCTTTTCGTATGTAAATGGAACATAGACTTACAAATGTCACGAGAGTACAAAATAGCTTGTAAAATATTTTTTAATTAATGTATTGAGTTATGATAAAACTCGTAGAACAATTAATGTAGTTGTGTATGATGGTATCTATCTAGTCTTACGAGGTTGTTGATGTTTTTTCAATAACCCTGTATATACCCTACCTCGTAAGTTCATAACACAAGAATATGTCCTTACTTTGAGTCCTTGACAAGAGCATCAAAAGAGCTGCACTGCCTTTATTGACACGCCAAGTAAAAACAATCTCGTCAATTATTTCTGTTTGTGACTGTATTTCGATATGTTTAAGCATGTATGTATGAAGTCATCCAAAATCTAGATCTGAGTGTCGTTCTTGTATGTGACCTGAACAAGATTTAACAAGCATTAATTTTAAAATCTTGATCAGATCACTTCATAGATAGGAAACTGACACCCTAGGAGCCCAACCTATATGTACAGTCAACAGCAGAAGTAGATGATGATTCAACAAAGTTCCAATTTGTATTTATGTATTTCAATATGTTTGAGCATGTATGTATGAATGAAGTCAACCAAAATCAAAATATGAGTGTCGTTCTTGTATGTGATCTGATCAAGATTTAACAAGCATCAATTTTTAAATCTTGATCAGATCACTTCTTGAATAGGAAACTGACACCCATGAAGCCCAACCTATAAGTACATTCAACAGCAGAACTAGATGATGATTGAACAAAGTTCCAATTTGTATTTATGAATCAGAACTACAAAAAATTATAACAAAAAAAAAACAACTTAAAAAAAACTACGATAATATAACACATTATATTATCGTATAAGTTTTAGAAGAATACGCAATTATTTCTTTTCTTTTTAGTGCTTTGTTTTGGAATATTTTTTTTTGAAGTTGTTTTTTTTTGTTTTTATTATTTCTTGTGTTTTAGTGAATAGTTCTTATTTATTTTATACATGAAAAAAGTATCGTCCAATTGCTCCTAAGTTTTAAAGAGTTCCGTTACTTTGTCATGGATGCCATAATCAGAACCTAACCAAACTCTCATCAAACTACCCTTGAAGTATATCCTTTCCAATAATTAAACGGTTATGGAGTTCAAACCTTCCATCATCAGTTCACTTAAATAACCTGAAAGAATATGATTGTCGGTCTTGACGTACCTATAATATTTAAAGAATTATCCTCCCAACTACTAACCGTTAAGGAGTTGTACCTTCCAGCTGATCAACATGAGATGATGACTTAAAAAAAAAGATAATTGCTGAGCACCCATGTTAAAACTATAATATTGCAACCCGAAAAATATTTAGTATTGGGTAGTTCCGGTGGCCATCAGTGGTCTTTATCAGCAGTTCTATTTCCCCAAATTGTACTTTTCGAGAGCAACTGCATGAGTGACTATCAAAAATACCTAAATCGTTATAGGTGTGCCTATAAGATTTGAAGAGTTCCCTCGATTTTTCCTGGATCCAATCATCCGATCCTGATATGCTGACAATGGGACCACCTCAGGAATATACCCTTTCGAATAAAAAAAGAATTTTAAAAATTGGTCCACAATTGACAGAGATATCGGTGAACATCATAAAAAAAAATCATGCAGTGGAACATAGAACCTCCTCCTTTTTTAAAGTCTGTTAATAAAAAAATGATCACAAGCAGCATATATCCATTACAATGAATGAAATATCTTATTTATATTCTCAGTAGTATAATATGCTTTAGAGTTTTGTAAAATCATCAACTTGGCATGTTAAATTATCACTTACTTCTGCTGTTGACTGTACAAGGTTTGCTAAGTTTTGGCTCCCATGATATTGGTGTAAGGTGCCCCAGTTATCTATTCTAATATTATAAATAGGAAAGATTTGATTGTTTGTTTGTATTGAATAGGCTCCAAAACGACTGGACCGATTTAAAAAAAAAACACCAATATGAAGCTACATTATCAGAGAGTGACATAGGCTATGTTTTATTATGATTGAACAAAACATTCAGTAAAAATAATAGTATATGTAAATCAAGTCTGAGAAACGCGGACGAGATGTGCTGCTTTACCGACGCACAGTGGTCCGGATTTTGAATATGGTGGACTTAGAACCTAAGGTCAGTATTTCTGGCTGAAAAAAAACATACGGACAGTTAAGTAAACGCTCATCAACGTTTGTTTTAGCGGTTTTCATGAAATCGTTTAATTAAGCGAAAAAAAATTATTGAAAAAAAAAATGTATTGAGCAAATCTGAAATTATTTTTTTTCTCAAAACGTTTAAAAGTGTTAGCAACGAAACCTTATGTAAATTATTGTAATACATGTATTTGTTAATTTCACAGAGAAATTTTTTGCTTGTACTTGCAGTCTTGGCGTTTATATAGGGTTTAACTTAAAATATTTAATTAAATAGAAATAACACGAATGATCTACTTTATTTCGTCTGTTAAGTGGTTTCGGGAAAGTAAAACACTAAACAAATATATTTATATTAGCACAAACATCACTTACAAAATAACATAATTATTAAAAATATTTAACATTGCACGTAGCTGCAGATGGAGTATCTGTAATAATTGAAGTCACTTTCCCATCAATCATTGTCATGTGCAACTCATGAGTAACTTCCAAGTTTCCGCAACTTGAAATACTCAAATTTCGTATTTCTTCCTCCATTGCCGCTTGTTCCTGCTTAACAAAGTAAGTCGTTTCCTTCGCAAACTGAAATTTAATAGGTCTGCAATAAGATGTTGAAGATGGGTTTGGATTATTCCAAATAACAACATTTCCGCTCTCTAGCTTCAGAGGAACGAGACTCGTCATGAACACAGAGGAGTCGTCGAATTCTGCCAGTTCACTTCTTTGCTTGTAGTTGCTCTGTGCTGAAGATCCATCGAATCCCCATTTGGAGGTTAGCTTCAAGTTTCCACTGCACATATTTAAATCATTACCAACGACTTGCAAGATTCTTCGAGTCGTCACGTCTAAAAGTGCTTGCAGTTATTCGTTATTCGTTTAGCGTTAGGATGTCGGCAAAGCGATTGACCACTGCGACCAGGATTGATCTATTGTGGTCATCATCCCTCAAAGATCACTCTCCAGGCCTACAGCCATCATGAACTGAATTATTTTCCTGGGAGTGATGTTAATGGCGTCCGAAGGGGCAAGCTTGTGCCCGCCGAGAACGCGGCTTCTGCTGTGTATTAAAGCATCACAGTCGCATAGGACATGGACCGGGGTCTCTTCCTCTTCACGACAGAATCTACAGGTCGGTGACTCAGCGATACCAATCCTGTGTCCGTGTTTGTTCAGCCTACAGTGCCCCGTAAGGGTTCTGGTAAGGATTCTTATCTGTCTCCTTCTTAATCCAAGGGCCTTTGTGGTGAACTTGTGTGAGTAGCCTTCGATGAGTGCCTTAGCATGTACCATACCATTGCTGCTGGTCCAGTGTTTCCTGCTAAGGTATTCCATTCGGGCTAATAGCGGCTGCCTCAGGGCGCATTTGGGTATACCCACCACAGGCTCAGGGGCATGTGTGATGGTTGCCGCACCCGCCCTGGCCAGTTCGTCTGCTGTTTCGTTACCCGGGATATCACAGTGTCCCGGTACCCAGCGTATCGTCACCCTATTGTTGACCCCGAGTTTGTTCAGGGCTTCGGCACAATCAAGGGTGAGTTTTGAGTTGATTTCAACTGCGTCAAGCGCTCTAAGGGCTGCCTGACTGTCTGATAGTATATATATACTCTTATTTTTAAAAGCGCGTTTCAGGTTCTCCTGTGCGCAGTGCAAAATGGCGGTCATTTCGGCCTGGAAGACGGTGGCGTGTAGGCCCAGACTGCTGTGAATCTGCGCTTTAGGTCTCTCGCCATAGACTCCATAGCCAGCCCGCCCATTTATCCTGGAGCCATCAGTGTACCACACGATGTCTCCGGTTTGGAAGTTTGCAGGAGTGCCATCCTCCCACTCCTTTCTACCTGGTATTTCAACTGAGTACCATTTTTTAAAAAGATACTGTACCGACATGCTGTCCTTAGGCATGAGCATGACTGGCATTTTGTGCAGCTCAGCTTTCAGGACATTCATGTTTTTTGACTGGTACCGGCTACTTTCACCGTCTAGTGCCCTCAGCATGGCCGCTCTGGCTTCCATCCCAAGATGCAAGTGGAGCGGGCACAGTGACAGCATGGCTTCTAGAGCCACGGTAGGTGTAGAACTCATGGCACCAGTTGTAATCAAGCAGGCCAATCTTTGGACCCTGCTGAGCAAGGTAATGCTCGTTATTTGGGTGGTCTTCTTGGACCATACGACGCATGCATAGGCAATCATGGGTCGCACTATGGCAGTGTATATCCAGAGAGCAGCTTTAGGGCTGAGGCCCCATTTGGTGCTGACCAGACGGCAACATATACCTAAAGCCATTCGCGCCTTTTTGGATATGTAGCTGATATGGGAGTTCCAAGTAAGTTTCTGGTCGATGATAACTCCCAGATATTTGACCTCCTTGGAGAACCCTATAGGTTTGCTGAACAAGGTGGGCTCACGAATGCCTTCCAAGTTCCTTTTCCTGGTGAACGGCACCAGTGTGGTTTTGTCTGCGTTGACCGACAGGCCAACTTCCCGGCACCAGTTCTCCACAAGACGCAGAGCACCTTGCATTCGGCTTGAGATGGTGTTCAGGCATTTGCCAACCACCATTATCACCAAGTCGTCCGCATATCCCTGTGTTGTGAAGTGTGCGCTGTTCAGACGGTAAAGAAGTTCATCAACGACAATCGACCACTCCAGGGGAGACAGTACGCCCCCCTGTGGGCAGCCTCTTGTCACTTTGACTTCTACGTGCACATCAAGGAGTGACGTTCTTACCGTCCTTGATGTTAGCATGGATTCAATCCACCTCAGGGTGGTTCCGTCCACGCCCTTGTTCCTCATACTTTTGATGATGATTTCGGTCGAGGTGTTATCAAATGCACCCTCAACGTCAAGGAAGGCGCAAAGAGCTGTCTCTTTGTCCTCCATAGCCTTTTCCAGTCTGTCCGTTAGTTCCATCAGAGCAGACTCAGTGGATTTACCGCAGCGATAGGCGTGTTGACTTCCATGCAGAGGATTTACCTTTAGGTAGCTCTCTCTGATGTAAAGGTTTAATACCTTTTCCATCGTCTTCAGAAGGAAAGACGTTAGACTGATTGGCCTGTAGGATTTAGGTTGGGACTTGTCCTTGTCGCCAGCCTTAGGTATAAATATCACCTTAACCTTGGTCCAATCAGTAGGTAGAAAGCCATGTGCATAGCTGGCTCTAAATATTTTGACGATAAATGGTAGAAGGGCCTCGATGCCCTTCTGCATTAGCGCTGGGAAGATACCATCGAGGCCTCCCGATTTGAAGGGCTTGAAGCTGTTGATGGCCCATTTGACCTGGCTGGGTCTGAAGATTACTGACGCCCTTCTCCAGTCTTCCGGCCTTGGCCTAGGTCTCTTAGGCATCCTAGGAGGTGGGTGGTTGCCAGTAATCGGTATGGAGCCCGGGAAGTGTACTTGGGTAAGTAGCCCTAGTGTTTCTTCTGCTGAGTTTGTAAACGTCCCATCGGGTTTCCTAAGTAGTCCCAGATGTGACGTAGGTGCCTTAGAAAGCACTTTGTGGATTCTAGCTGCATGTGAGGCGCTATTTATCTCCTCACAGAACTTTCTCCACGATTGTCGCTTTACTCTCCTTAGCTCTCGGTTATATTCCGTGAGAGCCTTGGAGTAATCTTCCCACTGTTTAGTTCGCTTAGCAATGTTAAATAGCTCGCGAGCCCTGGCTCTAAGCCGATCCAGGGTTTTATTCCAGCCTGGAATGTTTTTACGATTCCTGCTGCCTTGTTTAAGCGGGCAATTGTCCTGGTAGGCGTTGATCATGCCTTTGGTTACGCCCGCTGTAGCTGATTCAAGCTGCTCAATAGAGCGTATGCTTTTGTTGACAGTGCCCAGATTTTCACTAAGGCATTCTACATATCTGCCCCAGTTAGTAGCCTTAGGATTCCTGTAGGAAACAGTAGGCTGGGTGGCACTGCCTATGTCAAATCTGATATGTCTATGGTCAGATAGTGAGATTTCCGACGAGACCTTCCAGCCGTTGACCCGGCCAAGAATTTGTCCCGTGCAGAAAGTGATGTCAAGTACTTCCTGCCTGCTCCTAGTAACAAAGGTCGGTTCACATCCTTCGTTCAGAACATTTAGGTTGTAACTTAAAATAAAATCATAGAGCAACTCACCCCTATTGTTTGTATTCGTACTTCCCCAAATGGTGTGGTGCGCGTTGCAGTCACAGCCCACTACCAGTTCGGCTGCTTGTTCCCTGCAGTAGTCAGCGAGGGCTTCAAGTTGAAGTGACGGGTTAGAGGCCTCTCCGGGAAGGTATGCTGAGCAGACAACAATCTTCCTTCCATGAGGACTAGGCAAAGAGACGTAGGCGGCAATGAGGTCATCGCCACACATCTCTGGAATTGGGATGAACTTAATACTTTTCTTAAGAACCATGCAAGCTCTAGGCCGGGTGCCGCTAGTATTGTAAAGTACATTACCTGCGCCACTCAGTCCGAGCACCGTGTTCTTGTTCAGCCACGGCTCTTGTATCAAAGCTATGCCCAAGTCCTCGCGGAGGAACCTCTGGCTCAGGACGGCCGAGGCACCCTTCGCGTGGTGAAGGTTTGCTTGGATAATTTTTAACATTGTTATGTGTGTATTGAGATATATATATATACAAATATGCAAGATAAATACGATATTAGTTTTATATATATATATGTACAATACCGTGTGTAGTAGTGTGTGTGTGTGTGACTTTTGTTTGAGTGTGGAGTGTAGTAAGGAACCTACTGCCTATGTTGGAGTAGGTTTCTAGAGGCCTTCTTGCTGGAGTGCTCCTTGGTCAGAGCTGGGCGGCCTCTTGCACCTCTTGACCCTCTCGGTCCTCCCGCCCTTCCTCTGACTGCTCCTTCAGCAAGTGCCCCGGCCCGTTGGGTAACGAATTGGGGCGGCACCGTGGGCGCCACCCCTCTCCGCCCCCAGCCCCTCGCAGGTCGAGGACTCGAACTTCCTCTAGTGCTGAGGTTGGGCTTCCTTTCGCCCCTAACGGGGCAGGGAAAAGCCTGCACCGGGGCCCGGCTAGTGCTGGGTTGCGGTTGCCACTTTTCCCCACTTTGACCGACAGCGGACGACGCGTGCGCCTCTACTCCAGCACCTGGGGTGCTGACGCAACCCGCAGGCAGGGCAAAGGTACGGTTGCGACCGACCACCTGCCAGTCCATGTCTTGGGAGGACGATTCGGCTCCCGCCGCCGAGTCACCAGTGATGGCGGACTCAGCTGCAGTTCCCGTGTCCACCTGAACCCCCGGTCTCACACTGGCCGTGAGGTTATTGTCCCCATGGGTAGCCGTGAAAGGTCCACCCGATGCGCCAATAACCCCCTCCATAGGTGGGAGGGACACCCCTCCGCCGACCACGGACGGCGGCTTAGTCAGCCCCCGTGCCGAGGTCGAGGGTTGGGCGTTCCCCTCACTGGCAGTCTTCGCCTTAGGGTCCTTTTTCACCTTCACTCGGAGAAACCCGAACTCAAAGTGAAGCGTGAAGTTGAGCTCTCTCAAGGCCTCTAGAGCCTCGTCGTCCAGTGCGAGCGCTACGACCTGCCCGTCTTCTTTATACTGGACGTTCAGAACGCGCCATCCCTCCCCTGGGCCAAGTTGCCGGTTAGACCCACGCAACCTTTGTTCAATTAAGGCGGGGTCCCTTGGGTTAGGCCCTGGGATGAAAAGGATGCCAACGTGCGGCTTAGGGAACTCACTGGCCTTCATAACCTGAAGGTTTGCTCCCTGCCAAGGTTTCCCTTCTGGTACTACCCTCTCCAACCAGAGCCGAGTGAAGTCGTCCGCGCAGACGAACAGCATCCATCCCGGCCTGTTTGATGAGCCCATAAACCGGGGACACGTTCCGGCGCCCTGGTTTTCTTCATCCATGCGGGTCAGAAGATATTCCCGCACCAAAATCTGTTGCTCCTCGGTCAGAGGTGCATTAGGTTCCCTAATCCCAACTCTAAGAGATGCAGCCACTTGGCTGAAAGCCGGTCGGCCCTCTACGCCCTGTGCAGATCTCTTAGGGTTGGTTTTAGGGGACTCCTCCTCCGATCGCACTCTTTTGGGAGCTCGAGGGTCGTCAGCTGGTGCGGGTCCCACAGGAGCGTTAGGCCTTGAGGCAGGCGGAGAGCCTGCCTGTGGTCCTTGGCCAAAGGTTGGCACCCGACATAGGACCAGAGCCTCTTCCCGGCTAACTCCCTGAGCTAGAAGCTTGTACAGCCTCCTTTTCTGAGAGCCAGCCAGTCTGAGCCCAGGCCTAGCCTTAGCTGCCTTTGGCGTCGGTGTCGAGACCGATGTAGGCTGCAGGGCAGAGTTGCCCAAGCCTGATTCAGTGGCGTCAGTGGTTGCGCGAGGAAGATGAGACATGCCATCACCATCAATCTCAACGCAAGACACTTGGTCAGCAACCTTAGATACCAAGGCATCTTCGGTAGTTGCGGAGGCCATCACGGACTCCTCCGCAGTAAGGGATAGGGGGCTACTGAGGTCCCCTATATCAAGGTCATATAAATCTGTATCCATATGAGTCCCACGAGTAGCAAGGGAAAGGTTCGTCCGCCCCCACAGAGCCCCGCGTGCGGGGGTAAGGCTAATTAGTCTCTGAGGTCGCCCGGTATCAGAGACCCACCGTTCGGGACTGAGCTACCCTCAGCCATTCAGCTATCAGCACGGTCGGTAACGCCTTAGCTTAGGGTTTTTTCTAGAGGTTTTCTCCTCCGCGGAGTAGAGAGGGAAGAAGGGAAGAGGAAAAGGATTGGAAATTAACAAACAAAGGATGTTTAGAGCGTAGGTAGGAAGAAGGTGACAAGGATATCACTGTCTCGGAAGGATTGGGGTGAGTCAGTAATAGCTCGGGGGCCGGGGTCGCGTACCCGTATACCATGCTCTAGCTACCGGAAAAGTAGCCTGCATAAGTATCCCTGACCTGTGCTTGCAGTTTCACCTTCACTATATCTTCTGATATTTCAATATCTCTGGTATCTGGATAACACCTCTCCTTAGCTTCTAACAACTTGTGGTAAGACGGAAGCTTCAATTGCTGTGACAATGCAGACCGTAGAGTAAGATACTTCCACTTTGACAGATCCAATGAAGTAGTAAGGGCCAACGCTTGATCTTCCTGCATAGTGTCCACCTCTGCGTTTGATAATAAAAGTGATTCGACAGCTTCAACCTTTTCAGGTTTCTTCATAAGATGATCGATGATGCGAGCAAGAGCTTATTTCCCATTACACTTTAGCTTCGTGACAAAAGCAAAAGTCAGTTCCTCTTCCGGATAGTCGAGTAATGTACCCGATCGTCTTTTCTTCCGCTTATTCCCCAAGTCTTCAAATGGCTTCCTTGGTGCAATGTCTGTAGAAGTGCCCATATCACCAGTCCCCTTCGAAGTAGATGCAAAGGGTAGAACAGCTGCTTCTTCTGTAAAACGAGAATCCACATTTTCGGTCCCGGCAAAAATTTCGGTAAGATTTACAGATTTACATTCAGGCCACTTAATTCTTGTTTCTAACCAGTCCATATGCTTCTTCATGAATGTTTTTTGCACCCTATGTGCATCGGTCCATCGACGATTTAAGTTCACAGTGAGAGATCTTGCAAAATTCAATATTTTTTCAGAATCTTCTTGCGAAATTTCAAGCAAAACGCAGTCTAAAATTGCTTGATGTAGTCTCTTGAGGTCCCCTTTTCGCAGAAAAACGTAAATATCCAGGTTAGTACCAAATCTAGCCATGATCAAGTAGGTAGATTGTTCACGTTCAAAATTCCAGGTATGTTGACTCTTTAAGGGTTGAATGTCTAATGACGCTCCAACAGGAGCTCCCGTCTGTTTTATTTGATTCATAATCGCGCAACTAGCAAGGGTCTAAAGGAGTGAAAGAGAGAGAGAGCAATATAGAATGAAAGAGATAGCGATAGTAGAAAATGAAAGAGATAGCAATATTAGGGAATGGGAGGGGAATATTAGTAGGCAATGCGTCATTCGGTCACTAACCGCGCTTTGAGTAACAGCGCTAACAACTAAGAAGTATAATATTATTATGAAATTAAAATGTTTAATATTTTTCAAAACTGATGTTTGTGTTGAGATGAATAAATTATTCGTAGTATTTTATATTCCCGAAACCACTTAACAGACGAAATAAAGTAGATCATTCGTGTTATTTCTATTTAATTAAATATTTTAAGTTAAACCCTATATAAACGCCAAGACTGCAAGTACAAGCAAAAAATTTCTCTGTGAAATTAACAAATACATGTATTACAATAATTTACATAAGGTTTCGTTGCTAACTCTTTTAAACGTTTTGAGAAAAAAAATAATTTCAGATTTGCTCCATACATTTTTTTTTTCAATAATTTTTTTTCGCTTAATTAAACGATTTCATGAAAACCGCTAAAACAAACGTTGATGAGCGTTTAGTTAACTGTCCGTATGTTTTTTTTCAGCCAGAAATACTGACCTTAGGTTCTAAGTCCACCATATTCAAAATCCGGACCACTGTGCGACGCCGCGACGTGTAATTACTTTTGACAGAACGTATTCTGTCGAGGCAGCTAGTTTATTGATTAATACCATATTTATTTATTTCTATTCCAATGACCACTAAAAATATTACATAGATAACTGAATATTTCACTTTATGAAAGCCTTAAAATAATATTTATTTATTCTTTATGAAATAAATTTTTTTTGAAATTTTATTGTGAATATAAATTTGGGTACACAGCATTTAGCAGTTACAGTTGCTTGAGAGAGAATCTCCAAATTTTACCTTATCAAGCGTATTCACATACTTTAAAAAATAAATAAACCTATTTTAACTATCTAACAAATGAGATAACTCAAGCTATATAATACAAAACAACATTATTCTTTGTATTCATATTATATATTCTTTTAAACTATAAAAACAATTTTGATTTTTATGTTATCGCACCAAGAAAAGAACAATTGACGAACGGGCGGCAGGCAGAACACCTTGCCTGCCGCCCGCACCTACCCCCGCGCCCCTGTACACCGCAGGCGAGGACTCAATATTATGCGGTTTAGTTATAGTAACTATATTTGAGCGAAAATTTGATTTTATAATTAACTTTAATTTTAAGGTATTCTTTACAAAAAATACTGACCGTTCGAGTGATTTGTGTGGTGACCGCCTATAAGCGAAAATGAAATAAAACTAACTTTCATTTCATTTTCGCTTATAGATAGTTTCTACATCACTTAAACTACTTTCGCCGTATGATGATATCCGTGACAGTTCATGATTGTCAATCATAGTGCTGTAACGAATGTAATTTATCGAGTTGGCAAAGAAAATGGAATAAGATTTACCGGGATTTATATTTTAATAAACGGGTTTTGGGCAATAAGTAATAGAATAAAACGCAGTATCTCGAACATAATAATTAAAAAATAGCACACAAGGCAGACGCACTGGTACTGATGCGAATGACGTGATTACAAATTACAAAATGGTCGCGAAATAGGATTCATCGATTTTTTGTCGATTCAGTAGTGTCAAGAATAGGCGCTGTAAAGATATATTAATTTAATTTTAAACACTTCATTTATTAACGGTTAAAAATAATAACAATAATTTACTTGATAAGATTCGAAAAAACAATAGTTTTTTAACGTATGTATGCGTGACACGGAACAATAAGAGCTGTCATCATGATAATTATGTCAGGCATATCATCTTACAGTGAAAATAGTATAGTGAGTATGCCATATCGTTTTCGGAAGTTATATGATAATGACCTGGCATGTAGTTGAATATTCTATAATCACAACCCGCTCTGGGACGAAGCCGACGTATGAAGTAGTTGCTACAGGTCCGCTTTTTCGTTCCACAAGTACTGCCGAATCGGATGATGTGATGTGACCCGAATGAACTACCCAATAGTGTTGTTGCGATAGCGATAGTTGACCTTGAAAATCAGTCATACTATCGATAGTCATATTGAAACTATCGACCCGTGATGATACTATCGATACTAGGGAATCTCAAACTCAAATAACTTTATTCAAATTCAATTCAAAAGACTTTCACAGTGAGTACTTTTAAATCGTCAAATTTAAAGCAAGATATACTAAATAACAGACATAATTTCTATAATAATATAGATATTTAAATACACAGACATAATATTGTGACTACCACCGTGTCAGAGTTGTTTCTTTCTGATAAGACCCGGCGAGAAACTCAGCTGTTCCTTTTTTCAACTTGTTTTGGGTTTACTGATACTATCGATAGTATCGAAGAAGGTCAATAGTATCGCTTTAATCACTATCGATATCGTCACGGGTCGATAGTTTCGATAGGACTATCGATAGTACAACTGATTTTCGAGGTCACTGTAGTATCACGATACTATCGATAGACACAAGCCGAATGATCCGACTAAGTGCAGTAATTACTACGGTAAATACTATCGAACGGACTAATAATTATGATTTTTTTAATTTGTGTAACTACCCTGACATGCATTATACGATTGAATGTGAACACAAGGATATTAGACTTACGCGGAGAAAAAAGTACGCTCCGCGAATACAAAATCCCCTGCGTATTTACCGCGGATTCAACGCACACGGTGTGCGATCATTTCAGAGAGTATTTAAATATTCTGAAATTACGTTGTGCTGTAATTTACATTATGTTTATGCAAAAGAAAAGGCGTTTTAAAAGAGAATACTGGGTCCATCCCTTTATTTCGAATAAATAAATAAATAAATATCCCTGGACATTATTCCACACAGCGCCATCTAGCCCCAAAGTAAGCTAATTAAAGCTTGTGTTATGGGATACTAGACAACGGATAAACATACTTAGATACATTTTCTTTTGTAAATACATACTTATTATACATAGGAGACACCCAGACCAGTACAAACAGACATGTTCATGCACACAAATGTTTGTACTGTGCGGGGATCGAACCCGCGACCTCTGGTGTAGTAGCCAACTTCTTAACCATTACACCAAGTCGGTCGACAATCTATATTTAACGCGGAGTAAAATCCGCCGTGCGTTGAATGCTCATAGTTCGTTCGTTCAATTTTTTTCGCGGTTTAAACCGCTACGCTCCGCGGTGTTTTGGCAGATTTTTGGTTCGGCGTACTTTTAGTCGCCCGTTGCTCGATACAGTTTGTAAGAGATCTATTTTGACGGAGAAAAAAGTACGCCGTAGATAATCCCTCGTCTGTGCAGGCCTTTATTATTTACTACCTGTCCGTCAGCGGCTTCGCCCGTCTTTTCCCTCAAATGTAGCTTTATATTAGTGAAAGAGTTTGAAAAATCGGTCCTGTACTTTCGGAGCATATTCAATACAATCTTTCTCTTCATATTATTAGTATAAGTATATTTATTCACACTGGGTCTGGGTGATTTCGTAGGGATTTTGGCCCTTTACACGAGTTCGATCGCATCGCGTCATTATTTTTGTTATTTCTCGTAATGTTTCTAAATCTTTTGTTTGTTCACAGGTGGACACTTTCCAGTCGGTATACAAGAAGCTCACGGGTCGCGAAGTCACTTTCGAGTTCCCCGAACCTTACTTGTAAATTAGACTATGACTTTACAATAAAATTAAAACCCTAAAGATATCTTTTATTATTGACTTACCCATTAATTGTAGCGATGACCTGATTCTAATGATGGACAAGTTGCCCATAAGCTAATTACATTATTGACAACCACTTTAGCGCAGTAGTGTTAAAAGGGTCGCGGGTTCGATTCCCGCATTAGCACAAATCTCTTGTATTAAAAGATGTTGCAATCTGATGCAGGAAAAAAGATGACTGATTCGGTAAATTCCTTTTAATTTTATCAGTTTAAAAAAAAAAGTTCCATTGGCTTCGACAATTGATGCCGGGCAGGTATTTTTTTTAAAGAAATTTACCTAGTCGTTTTCAAGCCACCTTCGTTTTTTTTTATTTTGCCTTTCAAGATAACCTCACGCCACCTGATGGAATTTGGTTGTGAGGTCCACATATGAGGCTGACAAGAGTGGCAAGCCCAGTCATGCAAACTAATCACTGGGCTGGCCATCCTCACCTTGAAGGTTCTTTGTTGGTTTCGCTATTACGTGACTACTAAACCTAAAAAAAACCAACTTCAAAAAAAACTATTCCAAAACAAAGCACTAAAAAGTAAAGAAATAATTGCGTATTCTTCTAAGACTTAAAGATAATATAATGTAGGTACAGTTATTGTTATTGTTGGAGTCGGTGTCAGCCAAGGAAACACTAAAATATACCTAGCAATATACCTATTTCTTACATATCACGTTTACGTATGTATGTAGGTAGTTACAAACCTACATTGGCTGACACCGACTCCAACAATAACAATAACTGTACCTACATTATATTATCGTTTAAGTTTTAGAAGAATACGTATTATTTCTTTACTTTTTAGTGCTTTGTTTTGGAATAGTTTTTTTTTAAGTTGGTTTTTTTTTTTTGTTAAAATTTTTGTTTATTTCTTGATTTTCAGTGAATAGTTCTTATTTATTTTATACATCGAAAAAGTATCGTTCAATTGCTCCTAAGAATTCAAGAGTTCCGTTACTTTGTCATGGATCCCATAATCAGAACCCAACACTCATCAAACTACCCTTGAAGTATATCCTTTCTAATAAAAAAAGCAGCATTAAAATCGGTTGGCGTGATAATGAGTTAATCGTCCATTTGTCGCGCATATGGTTTATCTAGATTTAAGACTTATATGGATTTCCCATGGATGCCACTGTCAGAACTTGACCAAATTAAAATGGGACCACACGGGCATCATCAGCTTTCAAATAAAAAAAGAATTGTCAAAATCGGTTGGCGTAATATTGAGTTACCCGTCCATTTGTCGCGCATTTTGTCTATCTAGATTTAAGACTTTATGGATTTCCCATGGATGCCACTGTCAGAACTGCACCAAATTAAAATGGGACTACACGGGCACCATCAGCTTTCAAATAAATAAAGAATTATCAAAATCGGTTGGCGTAATATTAAGTAATTCGTCCATTTGTCGCGCATTTGTCTATCTAGATTTAAGACATATGGTTTTCTCATGAATGGGAATGTCAGAACTAGACCAAATTAAAATGGGACCATTCGGGAAGCACCAGCTTTCAAATAAATAAAGAACGATCAAAATCGGTTCACCCAGTCGAAAGTTATGAGGTAACAAACATAAAAAAAAAACAGTCGAATTGAGAACCTCCTCCTTTTTTGAAGTCGGTTGAAAATAACAAGGGTGCCTTCATTTTATTGCTCGCAAGTACATTTCCTGCTAGAACAACGTTACTCCAGCAGGAATCGTTTTTATCCCAAAAAACAATGCGCACTTATTTTTCATGCCGCGCACATGCACGGCATAATATCGCACTAATTAGGTATACGTTTCACTCATCACTAGGAGCTACTTTCCCGCTGGAGTAACGCACACGCACGTAACCTAATTTTAACTGATTCTGATTTTGTAAAGATTTTTTTCAAAAGCGCTGTACCTAAATACTTTCTAGGTACATCACCTACCTAAATACTTTCTAGGTACATCACCTAGGTTCTGGCTGAAATATCATTTTCTTAAGGTATAAAATATTTAACCCATTAATATTTAAATACCTTACAATACTTACCTATGTTAAATACCCAATTTATCGTCATTGGACTGTTATCAGGACATGTAGTGAACGTCGGGACGGCTCATGTAGTCAAAATTGTAAGTTTTAGTATGAACCTAGTGAGATGATTATAAATATATTGCGATATTTTACATGGATTATTCCTTTTAGTTAATTTTATTATTGGTGGTGTAGCATTCGCCACTTCTGCTTCATTGTAATTGTAAGTTGTCATTTGGAGAAGTTGGGATTGTGAGCAATTGGCATTTCGAGAAGTTTTTTTTTCTAAGCTGAAACGAGTTTCGGGTTCCAAATTATTATTTTTTCAAGAACTCACTTTTAAGCAATTCAGAATTTATTATTTTTTCAAGAACTCACTTTTAAGCAATTCAGAATCAATTTCTTCAGCTGAGCTCATAAAGTCATGATGACTTATGTTGTGTGCTTAGCTCTGGCGACTACTAAAAATTACATCCGACGGCATTTGCCGTCCCGTGTGTAAGAACTCTTACCCCCTCATCCACAAACGCTAATCGAAAGTTGAGGACACCTCAAATTGATGCTGCCCCGTCACATGTCATTAGAAATGATACATGTAAGGACTACTCAGCTTTGATTAGCGTTTGAACATTGGGGCGTCAGCCTGTCAAGTAAAGATGGAGATAATAAAACATGATTACAGTAATTAATTTCTGTATTATCTAAAATTACAAATCTTTTCATAATTTCAATTATTAAACTATTTTCCATTGATTAATCAGCACATACCTATACTCTGTCGTCTAAAAATATTTCATTTACATTTTATACAACATCTGCTAACAATACAGTTTAATATAGATATTGTGGGGAAACCGGAAGTGGCAATAACAAGTCTACTCTATATTACTCTAGAAGTCTAGAGAACCGACAAAAAAGTTTAGGAGCCAATGTGCTGAACTAAATCTTCAACAGGAAGTGATAGAGAACTTAAATAATAGTGTGTTATTAAAATGCTGGAATATGTTATTATAAAAGTGAGATCCTAGTCCTACCTTCCGCTATGGTTAGGGAACACACTGTTAGAGCATATTGTAATGTCTGTCTCAGTGACCAACCGATTCAACGACCAGTATATAAAAATCATTATATTTCCATTTCCATGTAACTAATGCCTTAAAAACATAAGCACCTACTCCTAAGGCTAGTTGACGGGGGCCGTTATAGTAGACGGAACGCTCAGAAGCCCACAACTCACCGAGCGCATTTAAAAATTAACTTGGGGGGTGGCGAGATTTGAGGTTATTTTAAATATGTACCTAGTCAGGAACGGATGATCACTGTGACATAAGGCCTATTTAGATAAAATATCCTAAGTGAGAGATAGGTCCGGCAATTATTGTTCATCTAAGCCAATTATGTTTCGTTACGTAACTATTACGGGCTTATCTTTGACTAAGGATAGTTCATTGCCACCATACGCATTTCAACATAAAAAAGTGAAGAAAAAATTGCACCTAAGTTTATCAAAAAACATTCTTAGAGTTTTTAGTGGCCATGCTTTCCATTTTTTTTTTAAATTTATTTCATGGCTTGGAAACAAGTCCTTTAGCCGACTTTCCATATTAAACAGCACAAGTATTGCTAACGTTAAATATTAACACATTTAGAGGCACTATAGTGAATGAATGAACTGCCTAACTTCCACGATACAATATGTCTGGGCTTAGGCCCTGCTCACACAATCATACACTTACAAATAAAATAGGTAGCTACCTATTAATAAAACTTAAAGTACATCAAATATTAATGTGTAAATTGTTACGATTGCTGTTAAATGCCAAATCACTAGTCTGAAATCAAAAAGTGAATTTGAAATTACTCCTCTTATTTGCGTTAAAAATGAAATGAAGCATCAGAAGTGTAGTTAAAAATATTCAATTTTTTAGTCTTAAAGATCTATGCTGACACAAATTAAGATATTTAAAAAAAAAAAAATTAAAGTTAGTGAATGAATGACAGTGCCGTGTGTGGAGGACCTTACATTCCTAAGCAACAAATCGATATTTATTGCGTCACGTAAAAAAATAATGCGCTTATTTCTACTGAACATAGCACGCATACATAATATAAAAATGAAAATAACTCTCTCGAGAACTTTGTTATAAAAGTTTGCTTTCAATTGAAGAAAATAAATTGTCATAAAATCGAAAATTACATAAGCATTAAAATTTCCAAATCTGATGCTTGCCATATAAAAAAATACATAGTAAAATTTTCACGTCAATCTGAGATAATAATACATTGCATACAAAGCAACTTAATTGTTACATAACCGAATTTTGTCTCTCGTATTTAAGATTTCCTATTTAAAATTTTCACTAGATTTTCCTGTAAAAATTCTGTAAATTGTCAGTAACTATATTTTGAATATCATTCCTAAATACGAGGGCAGAACTAGATTTACCACAGAATCAGGTAAAGTCTAGAATCAGGATGCCGATACAATCGTCGAAACGTCGCAATATGTATTTGGGATAGAAAAAAAAATAACAACGTTAAAGTTAATAACATTCTTACTATTTTCATGAAAATATTAAAAACCCATTACGTTACCTCAACGATGGGTTAAACATAATCCCATTGGGGGCAACACTGCATTAAAATGCTCAAGCTAAAAGAGAAAAATATGTTTGCAATCTTTCATTTATTGAATATCCATTAAACAAATTAACCGGCATCATTTGAGGTAATAGTTAATATTGTATTAATCTTTACACAAGAAAGCGTGTTAACAACATTTATTATTGCTAAATAAGCAGTATCACGATATCATTACTCATACAAAATTGTATGTCGATTTCAAATGCCGGGTGTGCGGAATAATTCACTTTACACTTTTGTGTGAATACACTTTGTCAAAGTTGGTTTTTTACCTTACTGTCATTTCTATATAATCAAATCGACACACAGTTTGTATATTGTTCAAGTAGGGTAATTATAAAAAGGTAATTACGTCATAAGGGTATCAAATTCGGCGCTTATTTAATATTTTACTTTTTATTACTATTAAAGGAGACCTAAAACGGTGGTGTTGGTCAATTTTACCCTTAATGTTCAGAATTACCCTTAAATTTTTACCCCATATGATTACGTGTAAATAATCGTAAGGCAACCATTGGTGGATAGATCTATTATAGTGATAGGGCAATTGATATGCTAGCATAGTTCCAATGTGTTAGGCTGTGGCAGCATAATTATAACTCTTATACTTTGGTAGTTAGGTAACTTGTGGGGTGAAGAGGGGTTAGTATCGTGTCTATGCTATCACATCAATGCAATCTGTTATGTATACTAACAAAACTATATCTAACAATTATAATTTGGTCACTTTGATAAATCATGGGCAGGTTTTTTTTAAAATATAGCTGCAATATTATAAAACCTGTCACAAAAAGCTTTAGAATGGGGGTGATGTCACAGTAAATGCAAGTAATTTTTGGAACTTGAAATCCTATTACATTCAGCCCTTGTAGAATGGGTTGCTATCAGTAACCATTGAAATTAGTTTTATAGCTGTTCGGTGAAACTAACATTAAATCTAATGCTTATTTCACTCTGGCATGTCTAACCTGACAGTTTGCTATTTGACCTTCGATATCTATTCGATTCTTCAGATGAGATGGCAAAGTCGGCTTTAAGCGTTACCTAAAATAGGTTTCCAAAGATTGAAACCTATTTCTGCATATATGGTGTAAACGCAAACAGAATTTTGAAATTATACATGATTTTATCAATTTCACCTGACCTAAAATAAACCTACCCTGATAACCGAATCGAATAGATTAGGCAAGAACACTAATACTTCCCTCCTGCCTTGGATTTGGAGGTTGTTGACCGTTGACCCTGGTTCGAATGGTAACAGAGTTGAGTTGTAACAGGGCCGAGTTGTAACAAGGTCGCATTTTCTGGGTCTGGCCTATGATTTATCAAGTCAACTCGCGTGTATAGCACTGTGAAACATAATAGCAACTTCTATATTCGGAATTATTGTACTCCAAGTTGATATCTGGCCCAATCATGTTCAATCTATATATAATAGATACTGCTTTATACTTATCTGAAAGAGATTCTCTATGGTTCGAAGGATTTAGGCATTACGGTTTAACAACTTAACTCAAGTATTTTTTCATGCCATAATAATTATTTTAAAATTTATGTCCACGTGTTAAATGAAAATCTTTTACGTTATTCAAATGTTTCAACCTAGTTTCTGGTTATTTCAAATTATTATGATAACTGTTATTGTTCCTACATTAGTTACGATTAAAGCTATGAATTAAATATATTCCAGAGGCCGTAGCCAAGAGCACCACGCTACGGAGTTTCTACAGGTAGAAAAATTAAAAAGTATGTGAATGACATAAATGTCAAATTGAATGTCGCGGATTGGGCGAGTGCTTATGTCATTCCCATACTTTTGAAGTTTTGACAAGTAGAAACGCTTGTACCATATTGCTCTTGGTGAGAGCCCGTGATGTGATGCTAAGTGTTCAGTGTTGTGATTAAAAACCATAGTGCATGCATCCTTCTAGAACTCTCGTCAATACTCTGTGTGTAGAACCAAAGAGGTGTTACTAGTAATTGGTATGTTACATTGGTGTTTCTCGTACGTTCACTACAGTCTTTTGAGGCACTGGTGGGTTAGCCCTCTCGCTTGATGCTGGGCATCTGGGGTGGGGGCTCCGCTAGACCTTTTACCTGAAAAAGAGATGCGGGTTAGACTCTTCAACGTACAGTTGTGTATGCTGAGTGATTATTTATACCGTAAGGAAAATTAGAACTTTTGCATTATATTAATTTTTTTATCATACAAAAAATACGAATATTTGTTAGATTTTTTAAAAACAATTTTTAACTACAGCACTCTTTTGAGTATGCTATTTTTCATCGCATTTGACACTGCTTCATTTTGCCCATACTATGGCCATGGTTGTCAAAATCAAGTAGGTTTAAATTTGTTATTCCTCTTGACTATGAACTCAACTGAAATTGATTGAGAAATGGAGATTCTCATCAATAAAAAGTTATCGCGACAACACTTTTAGTGTCGAAAAAGTAATACACATGGTTTTTCATAGAAACTGAATGCATTGCGTTGTTTATTAGAGGTATGATAGATAGATAGATAGATTATTTATTTCTCATTACAAAAATTCACATCAAATTACATTTGTTCATGGTCAATTAAAAGATTTTTACAATGAGATTGTTAAAGAAAATAAATTAGAATGAAATATAACAAAATAAACACAATAATTCAAATTAAATACAAAAGTCCCAAAAAAAATGTCAAGGCAATCACAAAATAGAATATAAATTATGATGTCGTCAATATCAAGTCAAAAGGAAAAATAAACAATGTCAAATAATGTTACACAAACTATAAATTAAATAAACAATATACAATCAATTTAAAATGTTGTTTTAGGCTGCAGTGAAATCCTTTTTCAAGAGTTCCACTGCAGAATAAAATGGATTTTTCAATAAAAGGCTCTTTAGCTGGCGTCCAAATGCCTTGTCCGATGCTTCGCTTTTTAGTTTATGTCTGTGGTTATTACACTACCTTAAGCCGGGCCGCAGTCTTGAGGAAGGCAGGCAGCTGCTCCTGCGAAACATTCACCTCTCCAGCGTACATGAATTCCAGGATAGCTTGCAGGTGGAGATACGATACATCCTTTAGGATTATGATCGGATGCTTTGATGGATTCTCCTGGAAATAAACAGTACAATTGAAGATTTTTTTGGCCAAGATGTGTCAAGCCTCGGCCCGAAATATGATTACCAGTATGCTTTAACAAGCCAATATTGAATAAAAAGATGTGATTTTTAAAAAAAAAACTTTTTTTAGCATAAAATAGTGCAAATGAGAATTTTGTGATCAAGTAGGTACTTTGTAAAATTCGGTCAAAATTATTGTCGGAATAACTTTCTATATTTTATAAGCCAATTTTCAGTAAAAAGATGTAAGTGATTTTCAAAAATGCATTTTACCTATTTTGCTATTTTCAAATACTCAAGCTCGCCAGCTTTTTTACCCAGATGGTCTAGCTTGTTAGCCGTTCACACTGATTATTTGGATTTGATAATTATTTTACCTATTCTTAATCTACCATGCATTAGTAAATCCTCAAATCCACTATACAGCCAGGGGTACTATTAAGGCAATGGATGTCAAAATCCAGTAGGTTTACCTATTGTCTGTGTAGGGTATAGTAGGCCGAACTATTAACCATTGCACCAACAGGTCAATCAAATATGTAGTGTAAAGTGTATATTTACAATAACAAGCTGACCAAATCAGCAGGTGTTATGTTGCACTTATATTGCAACATCCTCAGTTGTTTACATTGAGTATCCGCCGTGTCTAGCTTACGGCGCGGTGAGAAAGGAGAATAGTTTTAATCTAAAACATTTGGCCTTGGAATCTTGAAAAATTATTTTCAATGACACAAATAATGACATTCTCACCTGCAGCTTCGCCCTGCAACATACTAATTTCTTCTATTAAATATAGCTTGTCACTCAGTGATAATGATTTTGAGTTGTATTTATTGCAAACAAACAGAAGAAAAAAAAAAATCTCTCTTAAATACATATAAGCTCTTTACTTTTTATGAGCTATCAACGTAAAAATTACATGAATACTACTCGAGACCATTTTTTATTCCATTAAATATAGCTTGTCACTCAGTGATAATGATTTTGAGTTGTATTTATTCCAAACAAACAAAGAAAAAAATTTTTTTTCTTTTAAATATAAGCTCTTACCTTTTTAAGAGCTATCAACGTAAATATTACATGATTACTACTCACACAATTTATGAAGAAGCAATCTATTCTAATATTATAATTAGGAAAGATTTGTTTGTTTGTACTGAATAGGCTCGAAAACTACTGGACCGATTTTAAAAATTCTTATACTAATATAAAGCTACATTATCAAGGAGTGACTTGAGCTATTTTTTTTTTTAATTTAGGCTATATTTTGACGGGAGAAATAGTTTACGCGGGCGAAGTCGCTGACGGCCAGTTATAAAAATAGTTAACTGACCTCTAGTAAGCTTTTGAAGTAAGGACTACATGCAGAGAGGACCATTTTGTGTGCTTTACATGTTTGCCCTTCACAAGCTAGTGTCACCTGGAATAAAAACCATAATATTTCAACAGCAGTTGACTCTATCTATACAGAAGATACTGTAAAATTTAACATGCACAATAACTACATAGGTAAATGTCTGGTTTCTTAGCAGTGGAAGTGTAGAGTGATTTGCCAGTTCCTCATCTAAAACACTGGTCAACCAACTAGCACAGCAACACATCATTTAATAATGAGAAACATATTACTAATTAAGTAACAATTTATAATGATCAGAGAATTAAAGACACTCTTTAGATGAATACACCAGTTTTGATTGTGACAAAACTTTTAACTATAATTTGAGTAATTTAGTAATAGTTTAATCATTCGAAAATATATCTATGCTTAGTGCATGACAGTTAAGACTAATATGCTAAAATACAATCATCAGCAGGTCTTAATCTGTGGCTTTTAAAATTGTTGTGTTGTGTGGCATTATAAAATTGAGCGAGTTAAATTACAACTTTTACCTGGCAAAAAGGCTGAAATTGAGCTCTTGGTTAGCAATTTTGATAGAAAGCCAAGTTTTGGTTTGAAATATAATTCAGAAATCCTGATATCATTTATTGGTTGATTACTACATAACCAGACCATATTAAGTTGACAGTAAGTACTATGTCAACCCAAAATTGACTTAATCCAATGGAAAAAATTGCAAGAGCAGGAGGTTATAACCAAAAGTTTTGAAATATAATTACCAAAAGTTACTTACATCTGTAAAGCTTTTTTCGTCCCTCAAATGCCTGAACGAAGTGACCATATTCGTCTGAAAGTCGTTCCATTTCAAAAAGAACTGCTGGTCTCCCATTGTAGATTTATTTAGGTCTGCAAACATATTTACATAGGTACGTAAATAATAAGTAGAAACTTCAAGATATTTTCAAACCATTAAGTAACAGCAACGTTTAATACGGTTATTTAGACACAATTTGTTACAGAAAAATACCAATAGAAAAAGTGCAATTTCAATACATACGTCATTTAAGAATGCATAAAACAAGCAATGAATTTATCTGCTTAGTTACGGAATTAATTTTAAAGTTTATTACCCACCAAACTACCTAAGCTATCGATCCAAGGGCACCGCGTAATATTTCGAAACTATCACAAAAGTTAAGCAATTGAAACTCAAAATAAAGACGCCGTCTAAACATAAATTAGCGACTTCTTTCTATTTCTTCAAATTCCTTCATTCACTAGTTAGGGTTACCAGTTTATTACTTAAATTTCCTGATTTTACACTTGCTTGTAGCAAAAAAAAATAGTCAAAGATGATAACACAATAACGCAAAATTACTCTCAGAGAGCCACAGAGACGAACTAAAAATCGGTGTGAGTGAATTAATGTGAAGTAACAAAACTCACAAACATTCAGTCAGTCCTCTGAATGAAGGAATTAAATTGATCTGGTAATATACAGCGTTTTCACACACGAACACGTCTCAATGGATTTCGTTGAAAAAACTTGTTGATTTTAAAAGTAAAACGACAGAGGTCGTCGTTCACAAAAAAGAAAGAAACGATAGTTCTAGTTTGAAAAAAAATATTGAATACGGAACGGGACTCTATCTACTCTAGTTCCAGAAAATTAGCGAAGGTTTTATAATTTGTTTCGAATGTTACAGTAATCTTATCGTTCGAGTTCCGAATTGTTTAATTTTTTTCACAGCACTATTATGGCAATACAGAATTATTTTTTACGGCTTAGCTCATTTTGTACGCCTCCTAGCTCCTGGACTACAATGAGGGTTTTCTGAAATGGCCTGCGTGAGATGGCAGCACTTTAGCGTGAGGGAAATCAACTGTCAGATACATACATTATTTGTATTTTTCAATATTTTTTTGGCTTATTTATTCTTATAAACATTACTACAGGAATATTGTTTTCTTAAAAGCCACAGTGTTGCGCACTGCCTATTTTTGCAAATAAAACAGGAGGGCATAAGTTTCCTTCGGGAGATAAATACCGATTAAAACAGTGGCTTGTAGCCATTAGCAGTGATAAATTTACTCCAACAAAAAAATTGCCTCGTTGATTAATGTATATTAATAAAGCATGGTTTGCTCTGCTTTATCAATGTGGTTTTGTGAGTTGCAGTTGATTATTGCACATTCATAAAGCATGGTTTATTATGCTTCATTAAAATACTTACATTAATCAACTACAACTCAATGCAACACAAATAACTGCAATTTAGTACTTAAAAAACCAAATCAAATTGTGTAAACAAATACTAGTACCTTAAGTTACCTTTCAATGAGCTGTTATTAGTACCAGTGGCTTTTGCGCCTCTGTTTTTGAGCTCAATCTTCAGATCGGCGACTTCTTTCTGGCATTTATCCATAATAACATCATATATAGCAGAGCAAATACAATAGAATTTCCAAAAACAATTTTATTTTCGGTACGAATCTATGGGATCTGACAGCGGTTTGGCCCTTACGCAACAGCAGCGCCGACTGGTGGCAGAAAAACTCTGTAAGTCCTATAGTATTATTTCACCTAATTTGAATAAACAAATATTTTATGCAACTAAAGAAATACTACTATTCAACATTAGAAACGCAAGGTTGGACTAGAAGATATTCTTAAATCAAATTCCCTTTATGGCAACCACTGTTTCCACCAACATGTTTACAATTTTAAGTGGAAATATCATTAATATGGTATCCCCGAATGCTTATTGGACCGAGCTTCAATGCTGTTTGTGGTTTGATTAGACGCGTTCCAAAATTACAAATATTGTTTAGAATTAAAGTGTGAAAATAAAAGGGTTTTAAAAATAAAAATAAAAATCTACATTGAACTTTAATTCTTTGTATTAAGAGCGGGTATGATAAAAAAAATAATGTATGAATAACAAAATAATTACCTACGTACTTTCACTAATACGTTTGTAGCTTCCTCTAGCGTTGAGTAGAATTAATTAGAAAAAAGCATGGCGTTTAACTCCATCTAGTGGCTATAATTTGAAAAGAAACATGTTACAGCTGCTTGGAAAAGTAGTAAGCATGCTTGACGCCCGACCTATTGGCCATGTATGGAACTAACTCAAAACCAGAAAAACAGTCTTTTTCTTTTTATCTTACTTTTTATACATATTTAAGTTCATTTTGTTTCTCTTTCTAAAATAAACCGTGCACTGATAAGATAGGCCTGGCAATATTCTTATTCAGGAATTTGGTTCTGGTAATTATGGTCTCCATCAGTTCCATTTCCATATTTTCCATCACTCGCTTGGTGCTAGGTAATGCAGTCTAAATAATGTTCTCTATGGGTACTACCTACAACGAAGTCAGAAATTCAGCGTGTTAAGTGTAACGAGCTTTTTGATCTCGATCAGGTACAATTTGATTTTCGAAATGATGCACAACCTCGCTATTTTTAAGTTCATTATCATTAGCAGTCATAAAAAGTATTCTGCCGAACGGTTTCCTCCATAGATTTCCAATGTGGCCGTTTGCTGGCAGTCTGCATCCACCCCCCCGGATCATGTGACCTCAGGCATTCCACCTTGCTACTGAACAGACTGAACGTCACGCAGTGGGTTTGCCTTATTAACACTTACCTAAAAAAACAGAAATTACGTGTACTTAGCTGTAATTTACATAAAGTTTAAGACGAAGAGATTATAACGCGGATTACCTAAAGTCCGCCGTGTGCGTTGACTGCTGCTCATAGTTCGTTCGTTTTATTTTGTTGCGGACACCCGTGTACTTTAATCCGCTACGCTCCGAGGGCGTCCGCGGTTATTCGGCGGACTTTTTGTTCGGCGTACTTTTAGTCGTCCGTGTGCGTTGCTCGATATAGTTTTGTAAGGGATCTATTTTGATTGACAAAATAGCACGCCGCGGCTAATCCCTCGTCTGCCTGGCCTGCCTTTTGAGATTTTATTGTTATTAAGGGATTGGTACGTAATAAAACAGTTTTTTTTATTACACCATTATGTAATTCACAAAGAAACGTTTCAAAAACGGCACTCATATTGCAAATAAAAGTGTAGGCAAAAATGTGAATAGTAGATATCTAAATATAAGTAGGAATTACTATTAAAATCATGCATTTGATATTGGTAGAATTTAATTTATTATTAATAATAATAATCTTAAAACTAGGAGCAATAATTTTAAACACACGAAACTACGATTCAAGGCCAAGCGGTGTTGCCACATTATTCTTAATGATTAAGATTACATTATGATATACTAATTAAGTAGGTACGAGATTTATACTTAAACATAACATTATGTAACGTGTTCAAACGCTCAATATATTAAAAATACAATATATTATTTTTAAATTAACTGAACTATTTTCCTACTGGCCGTATTAAATACTAGCAAATAATTAATAAAAAAACATATAAATACAACTTTTTCATTACAATATCAAACTCATTGTATTTTTCTAACTATAATTGACATGAAGCAGGATTTCGTTTCAATTTAATACAAATATATTATTAACTTACTTTGGTATACATTTTAGTATAATAATTAGGTACTTACAATTATGTAATTGTAATTAGGTATAATTCACACGATTACAATAATAATATAATGCACTTTCGTTTTGATTAAGTACCGTTGAAGACACAAAGTACTACAAATTACGTTAATATTATTGCTTAAAATGTCTTTATTTGACGTACTTACAATTATAAAATTACGACCCCTAAGAAGCCTTTAAATCAGTAAGTTATTTAAATATTATTAGGTAAGAGTAAATTGATAGAAACTTATTAAAAAATTTAACAATCATTAATTACAATATCGAATTACACATTTAGTCACACGCTATTAAAACTAATATATAATATGATATATCTTTTTGAATAATTAGATATATTTATATTTGGTTTGTCTAGTTCAGCATAAATTATATACAAAGCATATTCGGACTTAGGTATATTCTAGCAAATGTATGTTTTGTCGATCCCTAAGGAGACTTTTACCCTAATAATTAAACTAATATAGAGTTTACAACCCTTACTATAGACATAATATTGCTGCACCATAAGAATTTTAAATTAACAAAAATATACAAATCTTTAACTAAAAAAAGAATTTCATAAACGCTAATATGGTCTTGAATTTTTCTTAACATTTTGAAATGGTAAATTAATATCCACCGATAAGCAACGGAATTCAGTAAGATATATGTAATAAAGCTACTCGCAAAACCTCATAAGTTGAACTTAGAATAAAAACTAGAGATCTTAACGTCTGCTTAAGTAAAAAATGTTATAATCTATAGTCTTTGTAGTTAAAGAAATGCCATGAATTTGAGCAAATAAAAGTCTTTTAAACATTACACATTTAAAGATAAAAGTAAGACTAACGTTAAAAGCAATAAAAGTGAAGAAAATAAGACATTTGAAAGCTAAAGTCATGCTTAGTCGAATAATTGGTAAATACCTAAATTATGTTTATTTTATTTATGCTTAAAGAACTATTATTCATTGGTAGGATAGTTATGAGGTCTATAATTCAACTTACATTTATTAAGACTTACATAGCTGAATCGAAACATCTTAATCGTACTGACGTTTTGGTATTTTAGCTTACTAACGATGAGAAACACGTCTAAGAATGTGACTAGACAATTTGGAATTACCTCGAAAGTTTGGCTGAAATGTTTTGTTAGATTTAAAACTATGTGACGATGAAAATTTTTGGCGGTGAATACGGTTGAGATGTTCAAAATAGTACAAACACGACTAGATGAAAATGCATAAGAATGTTAATAACTAGCTTTAATGTTACGAAGATTTGGTGCTGCTTTTCGTAATACAACCCTACAAATATATTATATTTCTGGGACATTTATACATAAGGCCCTTTGACACTAAACTAAGCAGAGCTAGTACTATAGGCGTCATAGACCGATTAAAATACTAAGGTTTTTTGAAATACTAAGACTCAGACACAAATACAACACAATACTTAGTTAGCTACTATAAACAGTTTAACATGTCGTTGAAAATACTTAAGTGCTAAGATTCAAAAAATATAAAAATGTACTTCCTTATAACTGGCACTAAAGAAAATTTCGTTGTTCGACACCCACATTAAAAGCGCTAACGTATGTTAAGGCAGAAAGGACGGTTTTATTAAATTAAGGCATCTAAAGGCACCTAGGTAAAAAATTAGTTGTCAAAATGACTTAAATATCTCCTATGTACAAAAAGAAGAAAACTGACATTGGCTGAATAAGACTCCTTACCTCATACATTTTAATAAGAAAAAAACAAAAAAAAAGTAAAAGATTACAAGCCTTTGCCAATGAAGATTGCCCCTAAACTTATGCAGCTATTCGTTGCTAGATGGCGTTGTACGTTTTTCTGCATTCGATGATGCGATTTGAATCTGAAGAGGCAGTTTTAGTCCCCGCGGGGCTAGAATAAGTCTAGCCGGCGTCACGAGAACTAAAGCGTACTCTCATTTGTTGACTCCGAGGAATTTTGCAGCTTCATCCGCTGAAGAAAGTAGTTTGTTTATGATGGTCTTGTCGGGAATACCTAAAAGTTTCCCGATGAGGTCGCCTCCGTTTTCCATGTCATTGTCGGCCTCTGAGGAGTACTTGCGGGAGGTCATGTCGAGTTTGAGCTTCTTCTCGTAAGGGGCAGCGGGAGGGGAGTTGTTGTTGTTCACGTTGCTTGGGATCTCATTGCCGGAGCCGTCGTCGTCTTGGTAACGATATCTGAATTAGATAAGTTTCTGTTAGCTACTAGATTCAGATACTACTTAAATACTTACTAGACAAACTTAGTTTTATTAAGCATTTCAATGTAATGATTCCTCTAAATAGGGATGCTGTTGAAAAAAAAACTACATCGCAGAATAGCTGAAATATTTGAGCAGAAATGCCATAGCGGCTTTAAATATCAGATAAATCCAATCACTTATCCAATAGCTAGTTTCATCTTCATCGAAAGTTAAGTATTTGCAGAAATATTTCTTTCGGATGTTAAAGGCGCTTGCCTATAACATTGATATAACAACGTTGGCTTACAACGTAAAATACACTAGATAAATTCGCCAGGTCGGTTAACGGCCTCGGTAGCTCAGTTGGAAGAGCAGTCACCCGGATTGTGTAAGGTCGCGGGTTCGAATCCCGCTTGAGTCCCAGGACCAGGTTGAATTTTTCTAGTTTCTATCTTTATCAGATAAATCGCTGTCATTAGAAACATTCTTATCAAAAATAAATCTGCTGATTTCACAACTTCCAAAAATAAATCCACATGTTTAAAAATAAAAGCCAAACTTACCCATTCATTACGTTTTCTGTCTCGGCAGGCGTGTGCGGCGGGGATGCTTCCTCGTCATCCGTGATCTCCTCGCGGTGCTTCTTGCGGTGACGAAGCATGCTATGCTTTAGTGTGAACCGCCGCCGACAGAGGTCGCACGCAAAAGGTCGCTCGCCGGAGTGTGTGCGCATGTGTCGGCGCAAGTCTTCCGCAGACCAGAAGCGGCGGACGCAAAATGCGCAAACGACCTAGACAAAAGGAAATGGCTGGGTTAGTTACTTGAATGTTTCAAAAAGATAGGTAGTGTTACTTAAAATAATTTCACGAATGTAAACAGAAGTTTATGAAACCAGAGAGTCAATCTCAAGACCCAGTTCTTTAAAAAATGATTTGACTTATTTAACTTTATTACCAATACGAGTAGTGATCTAGTTCTTACCTTTCTATTTGCGTGATCAGGAAACTTTCCCCTTTCATCATCGTCAGCGCTCTCACTTTTATCGCTTGCCGCATCCAGAGCCCCCTTACTGACCAAGAGCTCATACTCCGCTACATGAGTCGACGCAAGGTGTCCTAGTGTCCCCCCTCGCTCCCCGAACGAAGCTTCACAAAGATGGCACTTGAAGACTAGACCACCATCAGGCACATCATCGTTCAACTCAGCTTTGGGGGAACCAGGCTGCGATTCTCCAGGGCCATGCCTCGAGGACATGTGCTTTTTCAGCGTCTCCAATGAAGAGAACGTGCTGCTTGGGCATGAAGCGCATTTAAAAGGTCGTTCTGGAACCGTTCTAGCATCATTCACTTGTTGTGGTTGAGGTAGAGCATCAGTAATAGGCTCAGCTAGTATGGCTCGAGCGGATCCTCCATGTTTCCTTAGTAAATGGCGGTCGCAGTTGGACTTAGTGGTGAACAGCAGTGGGCAGTGCGGACACTTGAATGGTTTCTGGCCGGTGTGTGTGAGCACGTGGCGACGGAGGGACGAGGACCACGGGAATTTTCTATGGCAATATGGACAAGAGACTCTGTTGGGAGCTAGGCTGTAGGCTGACTTTTTCTTTGGTGGCTGAGTTCCAGTGTCAGATTCAGATCTGAAAAGAACAAAGTAATTTTGAAATGATCAATTTTTGCCACTGACTATTAAAGAATTGCAATGCGCAAGCCAAGTAACTATTATTAATATTGAAGTAATGAACTACTTACTTGTTTTCATCGCTTCCAGAGTTGTTGCCTTCACTAGTCGATGCGACTAGACCTTCTTCATCTTCTTCCTCATCGCTGCGCGTCGGTACTACTGGCACAGCATCGTTACTAATCAGCGGGATAGGATCCGTCCCTGTTTCAGTCTTATCGGTTATTAAAGGGACGGGTTTGTTAATCAGATTTCCAGCTATTTTGAGGTCGAAGTCCTTGTTAAGTTCCTGGTGACGTGTCGCTATTAGGATCTCGGCAGCAGCACGGTGAGCAGCAGTATGCTCCTCAGAATTAAGATCTTCAGGTTCCTCATCTATGACTAAAGTATCATCCTCATCTTCCTCATTGTCAGCAACTTCGTCTGAGTCTCTTCGTATTGGTGATCGCTCAGGTTGCTGCAAAGGTCTTTCTAAATGTCGGGCCAGTAGCGCATATTTGACCCGGTCTGCTAGAGCATCAGGTGTTGGGTACGGCGGAGGGGCTCTTTGCGCTGGTCTTCTGACACTCCAATGTTGAGGATGTTGTTGTTTCACATGTCTTTCCATGTTAGAACGTAGAGTGAAGCGAGCGGAGCATTGAGAACAAGAAAATGGCCTTTCAGTTCGGTAGCGTCTTTGTTTCTGTTTTGGCATGAGCACGCCATTTTTTATAACCATTTTAACAGAATCATTAGGTGAGACGAGGTTATTATTCATAGGGATAGGTCTTGGAGATTCAGGTTGAGGAGGTGGTGAGGGAGTTACTGATAGAGCTAAAGGCTTTTGGTCTTCTTCTTCGGGCTCCTGTTTAGTTGGAGTTTCTTGATCGTTTTGTACGAGCCTTCCACCAGACATGCTGAGTCCGCGGATAATTTCTTTTTGGATCCTTTGCTTTATTTCGGTAAGCTCCTGGGAGTCAGTTGGGTGGGGAAAAAAAGAGGGTTGAAGAAAGTAGGGAGTGATTGGAAAAGATGGTGGTAAAGGGAGTCCAGGTATTCCTGGGACTGTGCCAGCATAAAGTTGAGATAATTGACTGGCGTAATAATTTGGATCAATTTTGGGAAGAGTATTTTCAAAAAGTCTCTGTTGGGCTAGCAAAAGTCTTGCCTTTTCGAACGTTGCGGCCGTAACGGCAGTCGGATCAGGTTCAAAAGATGGTCTGGGTGGGATTTTAGGCTCATCATTCTCAACATCACGTTTCTTTTTACTGAGATCAAGTACGTCACAACTATTGTTGTCGCTTGTACTGAGATCGACTGGAACTTCATCGTCATATGTGTCTGAATGGACTTCATTGCTCTTGTACGGGATTTCTGGTGGTCTATATTCTGGTATTTGCGTTAATTGGCCTATGCCTTTTACTTTAATTCTAGGCATGGATTGCTCAGTTTCTCTCGGAGTCAAACTAGGGGTTTCAAGTATAGGTTTAGTAGTTAGTGCAGCAACTGGATGTCTTTCTGTAATGAAACTAGGACTGAAATGAGTAAGAGGAGTGTCTCGCCCAGTAATTTCGTTACGTCTTTCAACTTCGGGAGTTTGGAATGCAAGAGATCGTTTGACATCATCTCTAGCCAGCTTAGAATTAACTTCATCGTTGTTAGGGTCTTCAGAAGGATGGTAGATTATCGAACGCTTTACGTCTTCCCTGGTGATTTTGGCGTGCCGATTACGTAGGTGTCGCTCACAGTTAGCTTTAGTTGTAAATGCGTAATTGCATACTGCGCATTCATACGGTCGATCTCCATTGTGAGTGCGCATGTGTCTTACTAGCGCTGCCTTATCAAGCGAAGCATGAGGACACATATTACACTGATACGGTCCTGGCCCTGTCCCGCTTAGATGGACTCTGTTATGGCCTTTTAGAGCCCTAAGATTGGGGAATTTTGCAGGACATAATCTGCAGGGGAATTCCCCTCGCAGTTTCATTCGTCTAAACTCAGCAGCAAAGTTATCCTGCGTTTCCTCGTGATCTCTTTCCTTGCCGATTGTGTCAGGTGGCGTTAGTACGGTATTTTCGAGCGAAACCCTGGTACCAGTCAATCTTTCCAAAAGGCTCCCAGCAGATGTAACGTTTAGAATTGATTGAATATCTGCGAAATCTCTTGCGCCATCGATGTGTCTTATGCCATTTGTCGGGTGGTGCCCGTCTTCAAATTTTGGCGTGAATTTCTCCATAGGTGGTGTTAAAGTTCCGGGAATACCAAAGGTTCTATTTCTGAGATCAAGCTTTGCAAAGAAATCTTCTCGTCTATCCCGTTCAGGACTGGGGATCCGAGTGGTACTAGTGCATGTTTTTCTATGAATGTCCAAAGCTTGTCTGCACGGGAAATCTCGTGCACACATGTTGCATCTGTAACGCTGGTCTGTGACTGAAATGTGAGGGTTACGTTCGCAGACACCACGCGCTATATCAGGAAACTTTTTGCTAGAGAAGTCAACGAAGGTGAGATCGTCAAAGCTGGTTCGAGAGTCATCGCCGTGCGCCGTGAAGCGGTGGAGGTCAAACGCATTGGCAGAGTCGAACTGCAGTCGACATTTAGGGCATTCGAATCTGGCGATTCTTTTATCCACCGGCATATAAGAAGGAGAAGTAGATGCTGCTCTTTTGCGAGTTCTTCTCAGGTCTTCATCATCGCTCCTGTCAGAACAGTTGTCGCTGTCGATGCTTGTGGTTCTTGTGGTCCGCAGTTCCTGTTTTTCGATCATGTTATCCATTTCTTCGTCCGCTTCGACTTTGGCTTCCGTGATGACCTCCTCTGTTTTGATATCTGCAACAACAAAAGAATATTTGTTACAATTGATTGTCGGTTTGTTTGAATAACGTAGGGCGCTTTCATTTTACATTTCCGAGAAAACCCCGACAATAGATGACTAAGGTGATTCGCTTGTAGCAGGTTTTATTAGAATAACATAATGGGATGGCGATTCATTGCGGATAGTATTCCCAGTGGTTACTTAGCTAATAGATTATTACTAAAGCTTTTTGGAAATGGAAATGACAATACCTGTTTCTTTATCATATAACTATATTTGTGTCTAAAACACAACGTAACATTAAACGTTATTTACTTTATTTTGATGTGTGAAGGAACAAAATTCAGTTTATTATATTATTTTCTGATAAAGGCGATGTTTATCTTTAATTCCTAATATTCTGAATGTGTGTTTGCTAGTATGCTATTGTGTTTGTTTTTAAGTAGTCTGTTGATTATGCGTCTTGACGTTGAACATTCTCAAACGAATCCCTAATATCCCAGACAGAAACAAAAAGATGACTCAGATACAACCTTTGTCTCAAAGCTGCCACTTGCGATCTACACGAATGGAAACCTTATGTTTTTGTGATTAGGCGCCATATTCTCGTGCCGCGGTGGAGGTATGGGCGAAAAAATCAATACCCAGTTGACGCCAGACCGTGGTAGATACTTATAGAGTATATACCAGTTGATTATACGGTAGGAGTTCAGGGAAAATGCGCAGTTTGAGGTGAGTCGCGGTCACTATCACTATCTAGGCATCTTTAACATTCATTCGTTCAGTCTGAATAATCCTTAAGTTCTTAGCTTCTTATAAATTATGTACTAAAAATTCATATAGCAGAGGAATCTTAAGATTTTGTATTACTACATAGATAATAATGCTTGTTGAGAACTAACCGCATTTGGTAAATACATGGCAAGTGCGAATACAATCCAACAAAAAAAACATAAATTTGATTAGTCTAACCTACATGTTTAGGTACGTTTCTCGAAGGATGGTATGAAAAAGTTTGCCTGACACGCCCTAGGCTCCTGTATACTTTTCCTATTGTAGCAAATTTATATGTTTTTGAAGGAGTTTTGTAAGAAATGTGAAAAAGTCTAATGAATTAAGGCTTGCGTTCTGCGTTCGTCCTTAAGTCAGTTAAAAGTTTGTTAAACACAAAAAAAGTTTACTCTCAGACAATTGATTGATTTCCCGACACAATTGGCTATAGCACGGCTTCTCGCCTTAACTTCCGTAGTGTCCCGGGTTCGCTTTCCGGTCGAGTCAATTCAGCAAACGATCTTTTCTGAGTTGGCTCGCGTCTGGGTGTGCTGTCCCCTGCGGTTAGAGGAATAGAATACTACCGAGGTATCCCTGCCTGTCGTAAGAGGCGACTAAAAGGGCCCTTGGGGTCGCGAAGCGCACGCGGGGGGCCTGCGTGTGTTTCGGTTTGCGATCCCGAGGATGACGGTAACGAGTGTCTTCGGACACAGTGGTCTGCGTTATCGTGCACTGGAGTTGAGCTTGCTCCTCCCGAGGTTGGTCCTGCGAGGAATCTCTCCCTTGTTGGGGATCCCGGGTCCCTTCCATTCTGCGCCGAAGATGACCACCGTCAGGTTTTAGTGGGTAGGGGTCTCTGTTCGCCCAAGAGTTCCGAGTCCCCACATGTCCCAAGTGTCCCGAACCCAGGGTCTTGGGAATGCCTAAATGCATTTCCTAACGCAAAAAAAAGGAGTCTGAGTGTGGTGGGAGACGCGCCTGGCTTAATTCCTTGTCTGGAACCTCGCAACAGAGGAATATTTATCCTTACTTCGAGACCATAACAAGTGGTGTGTTGTCTGGCTCATTTTTATTTATTTGCATTCTTGGTTAATAGTATGTTTATTTTTACATATACCTTATTCGTTTTGAGATTCACCTACGAGGGTTAAGGTGCAAAATAACATGTTTCTTATCTTTTAACACCGTGTACCTACATTAAGAAACAATAAAAGTACCTACATTAAGAAACAATAAAATAATGTTGACGTTTGAATTCGCGTATATTGACTAAATAAATGAATTGAAAGTAACAGTAATTATCAATTAGTGGACAATAGGTCAAGCATACATGACTAACTACCTACGTCAATGAGAATCAGCTTAAATTAGTCATCGCTCATCTTAATGCTTGCAGTGTTTTAGATGAAAGCATTACCTAGTCAAGTCTGTTTTGGTGTTACCAAGGCCATATGAATAGAACCTTGCTATTGAGTGCCAGGCATTAAGTCCGCCAATTACAGTTGTTTTTTAAATGCATTATAAATTTATTTAGCTAAGTTTTGTAGATTGAGAAGTAAGTATTTTCAGATTTTTCGAAGTCCTAAATTATATGTAGGTTTAAATCGTAGACCTAGAGGCCGTAGCCAAGAGCAATACTTACAAAAAGTACGTTTTTACGTGTAAAACACTTAAAATTTTATGAAATGGAGGTTATAATAACCCAGGACAAATATTCATAAGGTTGTTATTTGCTTTCTGATATGTAATAAAGTATGTATTCAGAAATATTCCAGCATTTTTATCGATGGGCGACTATACCCTCACGTAGGGTTACACACCTCCAATATATTTTTACGTGACGGGTTTTGTATTCAGAGTAAAGATAAGATTAAATTAAATTATGGTATAGATTCTATACATTTGGGTAATTTACTCATTATTTTAAAAATAACTGTATTATTCACTCGTTTTATTTAAATTAAGCTAATCTAATTAGGCATGTGTCAGGTAAAAACGTATCTTTCAATATGTCACGCGAGTTTACAGATACCGACATCCGGTACCGGTTGGAGTTCTTATTACATACCTACTTCTTTTGTTTCCTATGCTAGGTTAAGTATTTAGTTTTTGTAGATACATTACTTGAAGTTTTGCGATTGATAACCAGTGAAAACGCCTCGCGAGTCCAGAGGTGAAATCCTCATCTTGTGGTTCTATCGGGTCTTAAGGTGTTTTCGATTTTACAAAACATAACCTGGGCTCGAGTTTACCTACCAGAATTTGGCAGCATACAGTTATTTAGCTAAATAATACAAGCCCGTACCTAAATGTTTTCGTTTCTATGATGGAGGTCTTTGTCTATGCAAAGTAAAAATGGGACATTATACCTACATGGTTTATTTTTATTTAATTCTAAAAATATTGTAAGAATACGGCTTGTATCTTTAAAAATTAGATTTCACAAAAATAAAATATTTTTATTTGAAGTCAGTTAAGTAAGAAATACAATTAGAAGAGTATCCTCAGAACCGGTGCAAGCGTGGTCACCTTTACTAACAAGTGGCTAACAGGCTCTGAGCAATTGGAACGTATCATATTTTCTTAGCAATAATTGGTCCACGCAATCTCTTTAGCAACCCAACGCGTGGTCAGCCTCGTTGCGCACGCGTTGTGCAATCCTTGCAAATTGTTTAGAAAAATATTTTAACTGTACGAATATAAATTAATTGCCAGATTTAATAGAGTGAAAAGGATATAAAAATACGTAGGCATAGTTGTGTTGTAATTGTTATCTATTTTATAGTGTAGCCCTTGAATTTTTAGTTTCCCAAAATTTAAAAACAACGTTTAACTATTTCATTCATTTTATTATAAAAAGTACATTTTTAACATTTAATAACTTAATCACCCAATTAGCGCGTTGTACAGTATTTACAAATGGCGCCTGACAACCTGCTAGTATATTAAGTTAGGTCGTAGGTACGAGTACTTAGCCTAAAAATATACTAGTCTCCATCCCTCCATTACGTAATAATTTGACAAAAGCCTACATTATTAAAATAAATTTTTAGCTACGATTGTAGGTTTCCACTTTTTCGGAACGAAGGAAGAGTTTAGAGTTTAGGATGACCAACCCGCATTTAGCAAACGTGTTAACCGGAATCCGTCAAATGTTACCTAGATTTAACGGGAAAATTATTTATAGCTCAGATAAACGTTATGCAATAACACATAGATTAGCGAATTTGTGTCCGATTATAATTACGATTAACATAAATGTGGTAACTGAATTGTTGATCGATTCGAAGAAATTTATTAAAATGCGGTTTAGGCGCAAACGCGGCTTTTACTGAATTTTAAATACGATGACGTCGCACGCCATTGTTTGTGTACTGGAATTACAAGCAGTTTTGCGATTACTTAGGTATTCAGAAAGCGAACAAGCTTTTGTCTTAATTATTTGTTTATTTGTACAAGAACGCAAAACAGCTATCACTTGTTATCTTAATCATTCGCAGCCAAAATCCATCAACAGCTGAATATAGTCCTTAGCTGAATTCGCTGAAATCCTACAGCCTGCATAAGGCCGTCTTTTCAGCTGGTGGGCCTGGTCTTGCTGCATTTTCCCTGGGCATTACAGGGCAAGAAGGCAATCATGTGACGAAAACACTGCCTTGTGTTTATATTACTTTGTGTAAAACCTGTGGTAATTTGATGTACTTTGTAGATATGTTAAGTAACAATGCAGGACAACTTATTGTGTGAGTGATGGGATTTACGGAGAAGCGATAGTCTGCAAAATTCGTACTCCTAACTTCATAGAATTTGGGAAAACTCAAAATCAACAGAGACGATACAAAAAACGAACTGTCAACTGAGTTCATTCAAGTTCAAATACGGAGAAAAGGTGTCATAGAAGCGCTTCGTGACTTCCTCCTTCCCGCTTCTTCAGAATTTAAATCGCCCATCCCAGCACCGCAGCCCACTCGATTGTCACTCTTATATCACTCCAATAAGACGGCTGGCCAGACAATGGTCGAGTAACGGTGGGCCGCACGCGCGTATTATAAGCGTTTTGATTGATATGGTGTGGATGTCGCCAGTACCGCTGCTTTCTTCCACACTCCAATGGGCCTCAACGGTACTCAATTACTGAGTTGGATCTCCAAGCCCTCACTTATGGTGTCGCCATACGCTATTACATGGACAATTTGCAGGCACAATATGTCGCTGTGAACCAATATGCACCTTAAATCGTGACGGTGACAGTTGGAGGAGAAAACCTGAAAGCACCGGTCGAGAAACTGGTAATGCCATGTTTGAGACCTGGCAATTTTGTCCGCAACTGAACTCATTTCGCATCTCTGGTGAAATTTAATTAGCTGTTGCTTTGGTTGTCGGTTTTGGCAAAGGCTTTTGTACATTCGACATTTCGAAATCATCAAATGCAATAGTCTACTGGCTAGTTATGAATTAATTTAGTTTTGAGCACAGTAGTTTTTGAAAAAAATATGGCATATACTTAGTAGTAATTTGTTTTATCAAGAGACCAACCAAACTAACTTAACCTCAAAATTGACTGTGTAATCCAATAATTATGCAATCTGGCTTATCCTCACCACGTACTAATGAAAACATTAACCTTACACATGTGAAAGAATCCACATAACTTATACGCAGGATTCTAATTCAGAAGACGCCATGTTGTTTCATCAAGAATGCAAGGCAGGAGTGCGCCTTCCGCGACGATTTAACGGTTCCAGGCTATGATGTTTATGATTGTGCTGGCATTGAATATGGTAACACGCAAGTTTTTTTGTCCCACTGCCTGCAAAACGTATGTCAAAATTGTCTAACCTATTTCTGTTTTACTTTGTCCTACTACGTCCAAAAGGCATGGCTGTCTCAGTTCCTTATCATATTCATCTTCCCAGAGGCATGATTCCAGTTTATTGTTTTTGTTTTGTCCCAATGGCTTCAAAACGGATGGGTGCCTTTATCTTGATTTATATTAATCTTCAAAATTGGATGATTTTGAATTATTTGTAGCTTCTGCAGCAGCTATTACTTGTGCAGACACTTAACGAACAATTTATATCTTGGAAAGTAATAAACATTACGATCCTAATAAAAATATGTACCAGTTCGGAAAGGAATAATACCAGTGCTAAAAAGGTAGTATGTACCTAATATTAATTTATGTCATCTTTTGTAACAGGAAATGCTGATCGGGACAAATAATTTGAAATTCGACACATGATCATTCCACGTCGTAGGTAAACAACTTGAATTATGAATGGAAGCTAACAAGCTTACCTAATCGTATTGCCAGACACTTTATTTTGACCTTTATAGTTTAGTAAAATCAGCTGATTTATTTCTCTCCGCAATTAATTTTTCTTTCACATTTCACATTCGTATCTACGCAGTTACGAGATAAAATGGAGTAATTAGAATTGCGTTTAATTCTATTGTCTGCATTGATTAGTATTAACTTCTGCAAAATGAAAACTCTACTGAAGTGCTGATATATCACCATTTTTTTATTATATGTGAAACTAGGAGTCAAATAGGATAGTAATATCTTCAACAAAGTCGATATAAACCAGGACAGATTCGTTAAACCAAAACGACTGGACACCCAGCAAGAGGCCCATCAAAAATGTTTTCCAATCGTTCGATCGCTTTCTCCGAACGGAAAAGCGTTCCAATTAGGCGCCTGCGCAGCCTGAGGAGAGAGGGGGAAGGGAGGGAGGTACTGAGATGTGATTACTGAATATTAAAACGCAGGGCCCGTGAGATGGCAGCAAAAGAATGGGAGTGTGATTCGTGACATGACTTATAATTTTATACTTGGTTGCTTTATGATGAACCTTACAGAATGTAACAAAGTTTCAGATAGTTATTTTGGTCAGTAGTGGTCAAGGGACTGACGATAGAGGGATATGAAATTACGAATCTCATGCTAGAATTTGCATTGAATATTAAATACTCGTATTGCCATGGTTGTGAACCAAGTACAAACGGTAGCAATAACAATGATCTTTTCCGAACTCTTTTGTCTTCAAGAACACATTAGCTATCAATACACAAAGCGTCTGTAATCTCGTAAAGTATTTAAAACGGTCTATCTGACCGATTAGGATGTCACCCTAAGGCGTATAGGTAACGGTACTATCAGATAACATGGTTCCGGTCCCAATTGATGCTTATTGAGCGAAATGACATATTTGGAGAATTGGACCGAATGATAACTGGTGAGTAAAGCTTGAGGACACGTGGGAGGAGAGGAGATAAAACAGATTTAAATGCAGTTATTAAACAGACAGGCGTAGAGGGAATACAAGTAATAAGAGAGGAAAAAGAAAACGGTATACTGAGTTTGTAATTGAAGATTTGGCGTAGTCTAGAGAGGAATGACCATAATGAACACAATCTATATCCCTTTTTTGACAGTATTTTCCCTAGCTTTCTGGGAGCAGCATTACATTAGAGTTATCTTAATAAAAAGATCGCATACTAAGAATGCCAAAAAACGTCAGAAGTATTTCTCATTTATTTTGCCTGCTAATTTTGGTCGGCACCTTTCAACTGGGCTTAAGGTTAATAACTAAATGAACGTGGTGCACAAAGAATTGGTCACTGTGCAATAGATGAAACTAATTCCCGGTTAGGTAATTAGACAACAATACTAAAAGCCCTTAAACGACCGTTATAATGATAAACTAAGTACAGCTAATGACGAAGGTGAAGTAACCGATCCTTAAAGTACCTTCTCAGAAAGTTATCTTTTTCAAGATGAGTGCGATTGTGGACAGGAAACGTTATCTTATGATTAATCCGTTTGTTTCCTGTTTGAATCATATGTTTGAGGAATCATGTCATTTTTGAGGAATTCCCCAACAGATCCACTCTCAAGACTAATTGGGGACAGAGGATAACTGGAGAATGATGTGGAATCTGGAATTCTCATATTACTGCACATATTTACTGATAAACACCATTTTGGAATTTCTGCTTCAACAGTCTTTCGTTATTCACGGTTTGCGTCCTGCCTGATACTTGACTTACCCTATCCACTATCCGCTATCGATAGATTACCAAAGAAGTACTAGGTTAAGTAATTGCTTGTTTACAAACAAACTTTTACCCTAATTGACCCGTCCCGGCAACAAAGCGATTGTCAATATATCACCAAAATTTCTTGATTAATACTCATGCACTAAAATCTAGCTGGACTTCCTGGTCAAAGACAATCCATTCAACAGTTGAGAACTTACTATAAGAGACAATGTCTAATTATAATAAATACGTATTCTAAAGTAAGTCTTTCATTTCCAATCGCAAACCCGTCATCTGAGGCCCGAAGATGTCTGTGGACACAAGTGCGTAGACACAAAGAGATGTGGCTTCTCTCGCGAGATAGCACAGGCTGAGTAAACCAAATTCCTTTGCTCTTAATGATACTCTAATGAGATATTTTGTTTGTTACGAAACTGGAGCGTTGGATTGAAGCGTTTTTATCCAGTGATACTTAAAAGACACAATTCACACAACATAATATGAGCTATATTATAGAATAAACTTAATAATTTATTCCAATCTTTTGATTATATGATAGAAGTTGTAAATATTATCGATGAAATGAATCCAATTTGAAAAGAAAAGTTGTCAGTCAGTTATTGTAGGCCTTTTGCCACACTAAGTGAAGGCATTGTCGATTCGGTTAATTATTGTTTAGCATATGTTTTTTTAAACACTTGGTTCATCGTACAAATCGTTGAATCAAATGGTTTATGGTAAATCCTTTATCATTTTTATCTTTTTCATAATGAAGCCGACAAATTAAGCTTCTCTTTCAAAATAAAACTCATGAATGCACTACAAATTGCTATGTTTAAAATTATCGTCACATTGCATTGCCTGCATTTTATTCATCCACGAGCAAGAACATAAATTTATGTGAGGTAATAAAATTCAAAACTGCAAACTTATTGTTTAAAGTATTCTAAAAACGCAATGACGAACTCAAGGCTTCTGTTAAGTCGGAATTCGTGTAAAGTGTCGTAAGTCGGATGGCTAATCGTAAATATTATCAGCTGTTTCTAAAACGACGCAATGAAATGCCAGGGTAGTCGTATAAATGCCGGCGTCGGGTTCTGCGCGTGCGCAACATCAGGCTCACAGGCTCATATTACTATTAGGGTTACCATTTTCTAGTGATTCTTCATACACCTAAAGAATTAACAAATAAAGGACAGGGTGGCCTGGAAGATCAAATTGAAGATATTTAGTCCGATTACTCTTCATTGCTTATTTATTACAAAAAACTATTTACTGATTGAAAATGTTCGCAATATTGAAACGATAGTTTTGTGACAAAGTTTTTAACGTCAGAAAGTAAGAGTAATTAGAATTTAAGAGTAAGTCAACTCCTTTTCGGGTGATAGAGGATGCGTGATTGTGGTGAATGCAAGCCATCTACATTGGCTACTTAGAATTATTTTAAGCCTGATGATGACGATTATCGTGAAGAGCGTCGTGGCCTAGTAGTTAAGCACTCCAACTGGGATCGCGGATCGTGTGGTCCCGAGTTCAGATCTGGCCAGAACCAAAATTTTATGTTCATTGTTTAATTTCCGACTAACTCTCCCGTGATGGAAAACATCGTTAAAAAACCAAATCAACCCGCATAGCGGCGGAAGGCTCACCACCTACCACGTTGGGTTCTAATACTATCGGTGAAAAGTGGGCTTCTGAGTGTTCCGTTCAACATGACGGCAAGTCACTTGCATCTGACTACCCCGTTTGGGATGAATTCGTGATGGTATGTTATGTTATGACGATTATGTTATAAAGTGTTGAAGATGAGTGGACAATAACAAAAATGTCCCAAGACTTTTCAAATGGATGGTGTCACTACCCGCGCTCTTATTGGCCGATCAGGTTGCGCACGAGATGATTCCCGATCTCAACAGTGATTGGCGGAATCGAGTGCACATCCTGTCTTTCATTCAGTATCGTAATCACTTCCATGCCATGAAGTGATGGTTTTGGAGAATCATCGATTGGCGTTGGAGGTGGCGATTTGTCTTAATGATTTTAAGTATGCAGCAGCATCACCATCATTATAGGTGGTGTACATACTTTCATACGCTCATTCTAACAGATATGAATACGGCACAGTTTTAACTTATGACAAATTGTTTTTTTTAAGAATAAGAATATTTATTTTTCGAGAATGTGGTACATTAAAGGTGGTACAGGTAAAATAGCAAACAAGACACATTCACCCATTTGAGGCATGCAAATACAATTTTCAGTTACCAATATTATCAATTAAAACTATTAAATTTCAAAAATACACAAATCACGAATTGAATTGTCTATTTTTGAAATTTCACAGTCACAAATACAATCAATCAAAACCCAATAATTCAAATTGTTTTCAAATCAAAAAATTCAGCCAGGTTGTAGAAACAATTTCGAACAAGCCAATTTTTTAGTTTATATTTAAATTGATTGAGTGCTCGGTTCTTTATGTCTATTGGCAATTTATTAAATATTTTAATGGCCTTGCACGGCTATTTCTGGAATACATTGTTGTTTTCATGGTTGGGAGAACTAACTTTATTGTTTAAGTTTGTGATAAACTAATAAGTTTTTAAATAACTACCATTCGCAGAGCTATAAGCAAAGACAAGATGCAAGATTCCAAAACTTACGGAAACCCTGTGCAACTACATTATCATGCGATGTGTGGAATATATTGGGCTATGTTTAAGTGATTATTATGATTGGTCTGAATATACAAAAGGAGATACTGATTGACAGGCTGAATAACAAGCGCTCAGTCCAAACTACTGGAACTACGAGTATGAGTGTGAATTGTGACCAATGCATATATTCATTTTAAATGAAACCTTAAAATAAGTGAACAACTGTCGTGATAAAAATAGAAACGGTTTTGAAGCTATAGTTAAGCTCGTAACAATACGACTGTAAGCCTACTCGCATTTGTTATGACTTGCACCAACATAAATCTAAATCAATACGGCAACTACGGCGAGTACCTTTGTTCTGTATGAAAACCAAGCGTGCACTTTAGTGATAGGAAATCTCCCTTCCTCAATCGATTCTTATTGAGTAGGCATTCTTGATTTTGGCATCTGTTGCCAATTCTGCCAATATACACTCGTGCCATTTATTCCTATTTATGTGCAGTGCTGGGTTGATAGTGAGACGTAAGATGTACTTACGCTGAGAGGAGGGCGGTTCTGCCGCGGAAGGCGCGGGGGCGCTGGCTGCGCCCTGCATCGCCCGCGACGTGCGACCACGCCGGCGTCTGCGCACGACAGAGACACATTAGTTTATAAGATCTATTGAGAAGTATATTTTCATACCTAGGCCTATCAAATTTTCAGTAAGACGTTCTACAGCCTGACAAAAATTGCTTACTATACTATTATGATTATACCGTGTGCCTTAAAAATTATGGATTTTGGTGGGATGCATTGAATAATATAATTTTTGGTTTACTGTAACTTTGTTTTCGCTAGCCAATGGTTTAATAAGTTCCTTTGTAAACAAATCTGCAGGTGTAACAAACAGATTTTACGTCATCTAATATCACGGACGGAAATCAAAATTATTTAGTTACACCAATAGTGTTTGACAATAAATTCATGTCATTTGGGCAAGTGATGAGATTGATGAGTTATCATTAGCCAATCCTGATGAGGTTTTAGGTTCATGCAAGTGAAAGTTAAAAGTCATCAGTAATGGTGAGAACATCTAGTTTATTAGCAAGCTATGTCATCATCATCGCAGGTTTTTTCTGAGTCATCTGCACTATCTCGGAATCAGTTTTTACGTAGATATAAGGTGTTTTTAAATTGAAAGTAATCTATCATCGATTTTAAATCTACCTTATCATCAGTATAAAAAAACTTGTGTAAATAAGTGCTAAAAATAATTTGTAGATTGGGAAAATTTTGAAGATGTCGAATAATTAGGTAACCTTTGAATTGTAGTATGAACAATCAGTTAAAGTTTAGCATGAATTATTAAACTTGCGAAGGTAAACGAATAAAAGACTACAACATATCTAATATTTTAAATATATATCGCGGCAGACAGATTATTTTTATATATAATAATGAGTAAGATTAATTGATGCCTAAAATACAGATAAGACTGACTCTTTAAATATTTGCAACTTTTATTTGTAATTACCAACTTCGGGTTTCAGACACATCATGCATTCACATAAAATCCGGACTTATGCTTTATCTACGATTACGAATACTTTTGGCGATAAAAATCATATTGACAAATACATTCTTTTGGTAATCGGAAAATAACGCAAACAAATACTACGTTGTGAGTTAATTTCGTCTTTCGTTTCATCACCTGGTAATTTAAGTACCTATCCGATCTTCTGTAATGGTGAAAATCTTCAAGAAGATGAATAAAGGTTCAAAAAGAAACTATTACTTTTATAATACATAGTTTTGGTGAAAAACAACGAGGATCTACAAAGTAATTATTGAACTTATTGCCTGAAGAAACTGATGGACCGTTTTTGGGTTATTTATCATGTGTTATACACGAGCAAATAGTCCCCAATCAAACTAAAGTAAGACAAAACCGATTCCCAAAAAGTCCACAAGAATCTTTCCTCATGGTAACCCTCGCCGCCGCGTGCGCAGGGCCGCCTGTTATAGCGCAGACAATACGTGCTAATAACCTGCTGGCTGGTATGCGACGCACATAACCAAGTTATGTAGGTACCCGCCAGACCGGACCTATATCTAGATAAGTTGAAGGAGTTGCTGCCTTATTCATTGGGGCGTTAGATATTTAAAAAAGTAAAAGAACTTCTTGTAACTGCTTTATTAAGGAAAGAGTAAGAAAACATTTCATGCCGCCCCCTGGTTCGACGCACAGCGCGGACAAACATTCATTTGATGAGATGTTGAGATTGTTTTGTATTTGGGTCTCAGTTGTGTATTAAAAACATTTGAACGTGTTTTAAATCTCTGAAACCCACTGGACTAAGCTTTGCGTGATTAGAACTTGGTTTAATGGTGTGTAGAAAAACCACTAAGTGTATTTGAAATGATAGGTAGCTACATAAAAGATGAACTGGTAAAATCATGGTTTTGGTTTGAAAGGTAAGAAGAGTCAAAGGCTAATAATTACAGTCTACAGCATCCACGTTCTTGATCTTAAATGTTCAGTGACTCAAGTTTGATAGGTATCTCAATCAAATAACATTATCTAAGAAACAATATATCCGATAACTTTACAATATTCGCAGATTTACAGAAAACGACGCCTTCCGTCGGCTCTTTGATGTCCAAGCTTATGTTAGTCGGAAAGTTGTGAGAACGGTAATATAATATTGTCACTTATCTTAGTATTACTGATAAGCGGCTCCCTTTGTGAGAAACACGAGTGTCCATCTTTGTTTATTGCGAATTGATTAGGTGACACTCAGTATAGCATTGCCAGATGTTCCATTTCTACAGAAAATCATGTGGATTTCTGTCTTTCGCCCGAATTCTGCTTAATTGGCTACTGTTAAACAAGTCTTGAAGACCCCAAATGTAAGATAAGGTTGAACAGACCCAAATGAAATAGTTCTCTGGGACAACTCAACGTGTTGGGGTACTCAATAGACGAAAGTCCCGGCGATCGGAACAGTCCGGAGCCAACACCTTGGTTTTTAATCGAGAGTCAGCCGTGATCGATTATATTACAAAAAAACACGGTTTTAGTGTCCTGCCCATAGTTGAATCCGAGTCCCCTCAATTTTCGACCTAGATTAGTAACCATGGATGACGTCGTCGCGACGTTCCAAAAAAAATATTGAAGATTGTTTTGTAAGAAGGTATCAAGAAAAATACTCCAGTATCAGGAGAGCCTCCTTGAAACAAAGTTATCATATTCCAAACAACAAAAGTTGTAATATCGATTAAACTTTACATAATCTTAACGTTCCGATTACAAGCACCTGACAGTTTCGCCATTAACCACAGTCGTGCGCCTGCGCCAGTTATCAGCGAATCCGTGACAAAGTTGCCATAACATCTCGCATGTGAGGCTGTTTAGTAATAATCTCTTACGTTTAGATGCGTCGTGGGACGATAACACTCGTCCTGATAGCGGGTGAGGACATTTATTGCTTCATGAAACTAGCAGACAGCAGTCCGCGAATTGGATGTCGCAGAGACCCCATTTACCTTCGCAGGGGCACGGTTATATTATGTATTATTATAACCGTGGCAAGGGTTTCCTTTTTAGGGGACGAAGGAGGGCTTTTTCAGTTTTACATTAGTGTTCTTTTAACATTACAAGATGAAAAGCCAAGTTTTGTATTAACTGTAAAAGCTAGGTTTAAGTAAAACAGAAAACTCATAATATGAGCGCACGGCCAGAAATCCCGGTTGAATTCACAGAACTGGCAGTGTAGTGTGCTTCGGATTGTTCTTCGATTAGCGAAGTATAGCTAAGTCCACTAGTGACCAGGCCAGCTTAACCTAATGGGGCCCCGGGCACCTTAGGATGATGAGGCCCTTCTATTCTTAGTAGGTATACCTTGTTTGTATGTTCTAGAATCTATAAAAACCTCATTTTAGGGGCGCTCAGGATCGTAGGGCGTTGGCACGTGCCGAAAGGGGAAAGAGAGGCCTGCTAGTGACTGTTGATGTATGTACAGTCAAAAGTTGAAATGTTATTTGTCTCTTAAGTCAGTGAAAAGAGAGCTATTACCAAAACAATTAAAAACGAACCTCATTCCTTAGCAGTTTAGTTTGTTATAACAATTCAAAATTAAGTCAATTCATGATTTTCTATCATGAATTAGGTAGGCTGGATTGTTAGTCATTTCGCAACATCCCTGATGTTTTGATTACAATCTAGTAAGCAACTACGGCATTCGTGTTCTTAAATTACTGGTTAAATACTTTTTCCGGTTAATATTCTTGATTATTGCTCCAGAAAACAGATAAACTGATAAAATGGAGTTTATGTAGAGATAGTTCTACGGCTCGACCTAAATTTTAAAGACTTTTCCCCTTACAGATTTTCTTTGGTTATCATGTTATTCAGATTGGTGATAATTACATTAAAAAGAAAAGACAGCCAGATGCGACGGTCGTTTTGGGTAAGTAAGTATATTTACATTGTTTGCTAATATGTCTATCTATAGGTACTAATAGTCCTTAAAAACATTAGTTTGAGATTCAATGATTTTGGTTTTCTCACTGGCTTCATATTAATATTTATCATACTCGTATAATTATGATAGCTCAAATATAGAGAACGTCTGAGTGCAGAAACCAACTAAACCTCATTTTTACAAAACTAAGTTTTTATTTTTGTAACGCACTTGAGTCCATTAATTTTTGAAAACGTATGTTTTCTTTAACTCGCCATAATTAAGAAGGTAATAGGTTTTTCTCAAGAGCTTATCTCGCACTTGACGCTATCTTGTCGAGATAAATGTCTCAATTCGAGATCAAATCGAGATTTTATCACCGCTCAGCGAAGGTTAGGTAATGATTGTGTTAGATTTATCATTGAAGTACACTTGCCTGAGCTTGTGCGTCATTATCTGTTGTTTCTAGATATCGTAATTATTTTTTGTTGTACAGTATCATTTATTTTAGATTCCATATCTGAATATAACGTAAGAACTGATTCGACTGGCCCGTTCACGATATAGCTAGTTGTTTTCCTGCCCCTGATCCAGAACTCTCTATATTGTTTTTGTTAAAGTATGAAGAAATGGACTGTTACCGAATAGGTCAATATCTTTATTTCGATTTGGGGACTCATTTCCTGTGATTTCTGCTAACTCCAGGAGGCGTTTGATTCTCACCGATAAATTCTTGTTTCTTCTGTGTCCAGATGTGGTCATGTTTCTATTAATGATAAATAATGTGAATTTCCTAGCGGTATTATTTGAAATCAAGATTGCGGGATTTCGAAGGATACCGAAAGCAAACACTCACTCTGAACAGGTATGGGGGCTGTTCAGAATTGAACAGCATATGGATGCAAATGATGATGATGATAAAGGTAGACCGATATCTTCTTCATTCGTCTGAGACGACAAGTCTTTATGATTCCGTTTTTAAAAAAATGGTTGAACAATAAATAAATACCTACTTCAAATGAGCCCTTTGCTATAACAATTATTTTTTACTAGACTAACACATGTTAATAGCTCCGTTTATTCTACTACTGGTAAATGATTTGATTAAAAAAAGTAATTATTATGGCCTATTGACGTTATCGTGTTTTTTTTCCTGCAATCACGTGAAAATATAGCAATACGATATTCATTGATAAGTTTTATCAATTATCTTAAACATAGTTTTAAGTTCAACTCTTAGATGGTGTTTCCGTCTGTGATCTGATCACTCGTGATTGGCAAGCGTGATTATTGGGAAAAGACCAATAATTGAATCGATGTATCAATGATGAAGGGGTAATTTAATTACCTAATAGACATATATATTTTTCTAACAACTTAAAGGTATTATCATTATTATTTCGTAGACATAGCTAATAACAGAGCGATAACTGTCCTAAAACGAAAGACCCTGTTCTATTTTTTTATTCTAAAATATGGGCCTAGATTTTGAATATCGCAATGCTGATCATAAATAGGATGAGGAAATATTGAAATTAATAGAAATTACTTTGCTTCTCATTTATTTATTAAACCACCATCTAAAATGCTTAGATGTAACTACCGGTACTTACTTAAATTCATAAACTCGAAATTTAATAATAATAATAGATACGCCTTAATTTAATAATAATAAAACAGACGTAAGTAGATAATTAATAATATTAGAAATAAATTATACCTATTCTAACTGGCGATACTGTTATGAATGGTGATTAGATTAATATTCCTATAAGAATTTAGGATAATCATCTGATTGGACTATGGACATCACCAGAATCTCAGCCAGGCTGAATAACAGTGCTAACTAATTTCAAAACAAAAAAATAAGCGGTTACCTATTTATCAATTAACTTTAAAACGAAAAAACTTATCTTACTATATTTTACATTATAATTTGGGAGAGTACCTATTTACATAAGACAATCATTAACTATTAGACCGCATTATATGGTAGATCTACAAATAAATAAGTGATCGGGCCTGGTTTTTTACCAATAATAAGTAATTAGTCTAGGTTGAACAGAAATGTGGCTAAGTAAATAATTTAAAAAAAATGAGGTGCCTTAAAGTTTGTACACAAATATTTTCTTTAATTCTAAACTATGTAACAAATATTAAAACAACTGTTTTAATTATATTTTTTAATAAAACACGATTGTTAATTTAAAAGCCGCGTGTGTCGAAAGTTTTTATATTTTCTCCAAACATCCTTAAAAAGGAAAACATAAAAAACTATTTTGACAACACTGTCATACTTTTTGTCTAAACTTCTTCATTCTTAAACTTTTTCGCAATAACACCGCACTATTTACGCAGGGCCAAGGGGTCAACAGACGACAAATCATTTGACAATCGCGTATAGCACTGAACCAACTGGATAATACTACACCTACAGGCACCTAAAACACCGGCCGTTGGCTTCCGTCACAAAACGATAATTTGCATCGTAATCTAATCGAAATAGCACTTACCCAATCGTGAATAATTTTAGCGATATCAGTCACTCCGGACGGTTCCTGTACACTTCCAGTCTCTCACAAAAAGTCACTTAAAAAAAAATATTGTTCACAAAATAACGAAAATTGAACAGTCTCGGTCTTGCACTAAAATGTTCTAAGGCACTATTTTCGTTTTCACATCTCGCGAGAGCGACAACCTCGCGCGGCGAGATGTCGTCTCCTTGTGATCGGGCTGATGTGATGAGAGAACGCACTGTCGTTCTGCTCTCGGGGGAGCAAAAGATGGCCGGTGATTGGTCGAGAGCGTCGGCCGGGCGGCCGGGGAGAAGGAGAGGGAGCATCTTGTGCGGGGAGCGAGTGAGCGGGACGGATAGAGGCGGCCGTTTCGTCGCCGCAAATTGCCGCGTCAGGTGGATCATTGTCGAGAGCTACGATTGTGTGGAGATGCCCGCGGCCACTGGTTCCGTCTTTTATCGCTTATAGCGCGCTATCTATAAGATTAAAACAATGATGGCCACTTTAATATAAAAAAAAACAAATAGTTAATTTTACTTGCCTATTGTCAAGAATGAAAAATAGCAGAGACAAAACAAGATTAGTCCAATTTTAAGTAATCAATTCAAATGATTATTTTATCAATTTCTGAATAATTAAATAAAATTTGGCTCATTTACTGTTAGATAAATAATTAATTACCATACTACGATAAATATTCGTGAATAAAAAATTTAGAAAAAAATATTAAGTAAGTATCTGAGGCTTTATTCTGTATATTTTAAATGAAGCGTAAAAAAAAATCAATGAAAAATTATTTTATTTAACTACATTAATTACATTACTTAATGATCGCGGCTAACACTATCATTAGATAGTTGACTTAATAATATAAACATGTATTTTGCACCGGCTAACACCTTGTAGGTTTTAAGAGTTCAGTTTTAGAAGCTAATTCAAAATTATGCACTTCTGAAGTCCACCAGCTCTACCTAAATTCAATTTCTAGTAGAAAATTGAAAGTATAAAAGCGAAAAAATCGCTTGAGAGTACGCAATAATTTGCGTCTTACTATTTTCCAATAAGAATTTAATACATTCTTTGAAAGGCAGAAAAAAAACGTGTTCTCTGGCATTTAACATAGTTCATTATCATGCTAAATGTAGAGCATGTTGTAAAAAGCGAACTTATTCGAAATTTTGGATTATTTGGTTTTGATAGATAACTGCCGTCGAAAGTTTCTCCTACTTCAATTCTACATAATCAAAGTGTTCAAATATTCTATCAATTGATTTTCAGCAGTTTTGAAAATACAGAACAGTAGATTAAATGATTCCTATTTGCTGTTTTCAATGGAATTCACTTGTTTTTTGAACTCAACAAACGGCGTTCCTGGAAGACATCAACGAAACTTATTTGAGAGCACATAATTAAAAAGACTTTTTTTTTCAATGCTTCACAAGTATCTATGTAAATTAATTTGTTACTCGTGATTGTGATAAGGTTAATCTGCAGACAGAAGCGTAACAAACAAATAAATAATCTCAATGTGATAATACATTTTATTCTAAATGGTATTTCTTTATTTCATCGAGGGGCAACGGTTATTGAATAACAACTTCTAAAAATGAGCGAATTTAAAAATAATTAACATGTTAATTTACTGTATAAACGAAAGTGAACAATTATTATAATCTTTGGCTACTGTGGCGGCGCGGGCGGCGTGGCCGTTTGCGGTTCTAAAATGCTAACTTTATAACGAGATCCTCGATGCTGGCCAGCAACACAGGAGCCGGAGCGCCGGGATTCGTCACACAATATTTAGGAGTAGTTGTAGTTGTGGAATAGTTAATAAAAGATCAGCCAATCCAGTGACTTATTTATTATTTAGGGTAAAAGTATATGTAGGAAAGAAGAACTGTAACAAAATAACAATAAATGAATACAAAGAGTCCAAGGTAATAGATTATCTAATAGTAATAGGTAAGTAAATAGGTATGATATGCTTACCCCGATACACGGGTTCCTGTTACTTATAACTGTTTTAACTGTTTACAAAATTGGTTATTTAGAGTATTTAAAAATACACCATCACGTAAGTTATACTAGTTAAACTGGTAATCTGGTAAAATGCTCACAAACTGTTCAGTACGATGGTTTTGGTAGGACTGAATCAAAAAAGCTGCGCATGCAATGCGAAACAAAAATCGAATTGAATCAAATTTGAAAACAAGTACAAAATACTTTTAATGGCCAGCAGTTAAACCATGAAGTTTCCAGCGATCGTGGAGGTTGTAACGTCCACGAGACTGAAGGGAAACGGCATCGTTACAACTTTGTATAGGTATATAGACTAAAACTAAAAGTGAGCATTTTAGAACCGTAAACGGTCGCTCTGCCAGGTTGGCGAGGGATTGTAATACGACCCCAGGTCATTGGCTCGTTCATCACACTCGCCAAACACGGGTTGGTGATCACATTTTCTGAAATCATGTGGTTTAGCGTTTCAGGGTGTTTTTAACTAGAAGCGAGATTTATTTATCAGGCAAGCGGGATTGTCCCTCCCCACACCGCCAGCCCGAGCGCGCGGAGCCGCGTGCGTGATGAAACCCACACCTTGTTAAAAGCACCCTAACTAAGTATGTAGAAAGTAATTCAGAGGATAGTGAAGTTTTGCTAAAAAATTTCCTTATTTTATAATATTTTCCTCTATCGTTAAAAAACAATAAAACCTAATACAGCGCGTGCAAAAAGCTTATCGTAAATAGGAACAGTCGGCAACAGCCCAAGCGTAACAACGAAGTGAAATCACCTTATTTGAATGAGATTAAAGTCTTTTCTCACCTGATATGAAACACCTCACGAGGGTGACTGTACGTAAAGATAGTAATTGTGAAATGTGACGTTTATCTGTGCGATTTGTTATTTCAATCTTAAATACTCTTAATAACAGCTAATGACGTCATAAGGTGTTATTTTGAATCCTGCGAGCACAATCTTGTTGTGTTCGAGTTTCATTAGCATCTGAATTTTTGCAAATCTTTTTTCAAGTTGAATTTAAGTGATGTGGAGATGGTTTCATGACTGCGAGATGTAATGCACCTATTACAAACTAAAAAGAACCACCATGCAAAATTTAAAACTCGTAACACTTGTAGTCTCTGAGAGTTTGTGATGAGGTGACCTTTCGCTTTTATATATTGATATCTTTTAAAGAAATGTGAGATTTATAAACAGAAAAAAATACCCATGTAGAGATCAAGTGTTTGCGCATGAGCGAATACTAAATGAAAAACGTATAAATGGGAACATGGGACTCGAGGTTAAAGCAGACTCGAAATTAGGCGTGGACTCCTAGTCTCTACAGCTTACTATTCTGAATAAACCATGTCAGTACGTCTCTATGGGTTTAAAGAATTTATTTTCTCAAAAAAGACATACATGTCACTTACATGAGAATACATATTTAACATATTATGTATAATCGTGCATATGCCGCAAAATGCGATGGTTTATTATACATGGTACAGTCAAAAAAATAATAATAAGAAAAATAAAGTACAAGACATCCGTTTTGTTTGACAAGGGGAATTACACTGACTTATAGGTAAGTTTGTTCAAAAACATCAACCATAAGCAAGTCGGATCGTGGATCTTGTGATCCCAAGTTCAAATCTGGCCAAAACCATATAAATGTTCATTGTTTCATTCCCGACTAACTCTACGGTGATGTAAAACATCGATAAAAATCAAATCAACCCGGATAACGGCGTAAGGCTCACTACCTACCTCGTTGGGTTCTGATACCATTGCAAAAGTGACCTTCGAGGGTTTCGTTCACCATGACGGCAATAGTTACTTGCCTCTGACTACCCCGTTAGGGTTTTTTTTTTATTTATTCACAACAGTAATTACATACTTTCTTATTTACTAATGAACCCTACTATTAAAAACCCTTAAGGGGTTTAACTGGTAGTAGGGTGAGATCGCACTAAACTATAGGTACTTAAAAAAGCCACATATTCACTAATTAATTACATCTTAACTGATAAGTAGTATCTTTTTAATATAGTTTTACATATCTTTGGCTGGTGATATAATCGTGTATGTGTGTATGTATAAATAGTCTAGCATTCCCTTTTCGGCCTCGCCTTCAAACCAAGTCCGATCAAATATGGAAATGTGTGTCCATGTTGACAGATCGAGGAGCATGTTTGCGCGCCGCTGACCGATAGCAGGGGTCAGTCGGAGATGGAGACGCGGAGATTAGGAATAATATTAAGGTTTTTAAAAAGACTTGCTTTGATTCCGGCCTACTTTTATTCAAAAAAACATTGAACTTTCTTGTTGCGTTTCAACGACATAACTCGAACACTACCGGGTTTTCGCAACGAAAACAAAATGAACGATAAATTGGTTCACCTATTTGAGCTCTACGTTTCGACGACAATTTACCGTTTATTTTGTTTTCGTTGCAAAATCCGGTAATGTTAAAGTTACCTACTTTTATTCATCCGCATACTGAAAGTTGTAGGAGTTTGTTTTTTAATGGCCGTGTGTTTGAAAATCAATTTATTGTTTGCTCGAGAACTAACTTTAAATTATACTATATACGCTTATTACGAGAATTCGTAATAATTTACAGTAAAGGTACTAATGGTGTCAGCATAATCTAAGTTTTTAAATGTTTATAAAGCCTTACGAGGGTTTCTGAATTTTGACCCCAGCCAAATAATAGTATCCGTTACAATTCATGGAAATGTTTTAGAAAACTCAGGATGTGCCTGAGAATTACTCCGCTTGGAGTAATTGTGTTCAGTGAATGTAATGCTCTACCAAAAGCTCTAGTCTATAGTATATACGAGTACCCACCTTTAGTCTTCGTAACTGACGCAAATGAAACAAAACGAGTTTCACCAAAAACATTTAAAAAAAATAACTAGTGGGAGGAGACACGATGATACATCGATCAGATTCACCGAATTCGATATGGATCACCTAATCTGTTTTAAAACTTAGCTTTATCAGTCTCCCTGACATTAATCGATATTTCATATCTGAGAGATAACCGCCATCTTTGTAGGGAAAAAACAAAATAGGGGCCTTATTTTAATCTTCACAGCTCATTTTGCGATTTTAGACAACGCGTTTATGCATTACCACAAATGCATGAACAAAGCTGACTTCAAGCTGACTTTTGACTAAGCCAATTACAAATTTAATGATCATAATGCATAAATAGGCAGCGGTACCGTAACATCGATAGTTATTTCTACATCGATAACCAGATAAAATATTACTTTGAATAGGGAATATCCAACCCAGAAGATGCGAATGGATATGGAATCATAATTGGAATTCCTCGCTACAAGCTCGGTTTAGGCAATAGAACTCAACTGGATGTAGAGATTGTATAAGGATTCAGAACATCTTATTATATTCGGTGTTAAGCCGTTAAACTGATTCCTAATTTCTCTTACATTTATTTTTATCTATGAGTTAAGATACGTTAGCTTGTGAACGTCATTATGCATAGTTGTTTTTATATTCAGTAGGTTGTGTAAAAGGACATCAAAATTATATGTTTTTTTTCAAATTATTTTCTGGTAGTCATGACTGCTCATTAAAAACATTTTTTTAGCCAGATTATTGCAACAAATCCTTACAGTATTGTTAAATATTTTTATATAATATCCAATATGGAAAGAGGGTGTTTGCGAATTAAATTTTGCCGATCAACTGATTCTTAGATTTTTCTTATTTATCTTATTCTATTCAGAAAGAAGTTATCGATTTGGTAAGTTTTTTTGGAACTACTCGTTCAGAAGTAGCATTTTTTTCACATGTTAAAGACAAAGGCCTTCACTTCTTATAATCAGAAACACATTGACACTCTACATACCTACTGAAAAAGAAAAATACTAAATCTTTCGACAACTTTGTTTTGAATCAGGGGCTACCGAACTGAAGCCTAAGATACACGTATAACCAACAAAAACTAAGTGAAGAGTTACTGATATACCACTGCATTGTATAATAAGTAACGGTATTTACGGTAAAGGTGTTTAAGTATAGAAAACCATAATGATTATCAGATACGGCCGATACAGGGTAAACAAAACGTATCTATTGAGATACGTTAAAAACTTATCTGTAGCCTACTCAGTGACTGCAGGATCGTCCTTTGGCCTTTCTATAGAGTGGTTGTTACATTAGAGTGAGTGTTCACGACGATGGCATAGTCGACTTCTGTCTGACTTCCCTTATAAAGTATTTCATAGTATTCATGATGAACTTTACTGTGGTTTTTGACTGGCTTGTTGGAGCCATGGTTGCTATATGTTTCCTGATGCGCAAGCCGTTGGTGAGGTGGTTTGCTACCTCAGGATCAATATTTATGAGATGAAAATTGGTGTATATTTCTTGTCTGGGTTTTTATCAAGGTATATTTTTTAATATAATAAAGTGAATAATATTCGTATCTGACACCTATAGTACGAGTTCTACTCAGTATGGGGTTAGCTGATCTCTATTGGTATAAAATAAGTCCAAAGCTAAGGACTCTTAAAGCTCTCGTATATATTGAAGTTCTCCGTCTACATATTTCTTAGGCAGAGATCTATCTATAGAGCTTGCTTATTTTCGTCTCATTAAACTGTAATGTAGGTAGTTAGAAGTAGATGATTAGTACGTAACGATAAGGTAGATGGCTTTTGTAATAGCAGTCAGCACAGAATAAATAGCTCTCTGCAACGCACGCGTTTCCTTGTGTCTTTCACCACTCCTCTTGTACTACCCCGAATCACACCTACGTGCCCGACAATACATAAACCATCAACAAAGGCATCCGCTAGTAAAAAACATAAAAATACTCAATAAAGTAAGGACTATAGTCGTGTCGGTATAAATCTTAGCAGATTTAGAATGTGACCTTATAATGATCATGTTATTTAAGTTTCATGGTGAATACTCGTAACATTTCAAAAGATTTCGTCCGTAGTCGAAGTCTCGACAACAAAAAGAAAGTCATCGGGAATTCGCAATTAGTGCATCAAAGTATCATAACAATTTTGACTTATCAACATGAATAAGCATGACATTAATTAATACGGTATTAATGACTAAATTCCCATAAAAGGTGTTCGATATCGAAATACGTCAACGAGATGAATAATAGTTACCGAATTGTCCTCTTTTCCGTAAGTACTTTAGGTAATATTTACCTACGTTAGTCCTGACGACTGATAAGGAGTATTGGTAAATACGCGGTGTTTTGTACTAAATATCTCGATGTAGTAATTTAAATATCCGTTTCTGGGACACCTTGTCACTAAGATCATTATGATGATGGTAGATGAGTTAAAAAAAAAATGTTTTTAATCGGGACCAAACTACTCTTGTCAAATGCAGGTTCGTGATGATCAAAAAACGGGCATCGTTACGTAAAATCTGACAGTTGCTTTGCTCGACCTATGATGAACCTAGGACCTCCAGATATGATCAGACTTAAAAAAAATAGTCTATATTCTCTTAGATTCTATAGAAATGCCAGCAAGTGCAACGTTAGTCTGTTAACAACGGCTTACAATGCGCGGACTCGACGTAATATTTATTATTGTCTAAGCTATTTACTCGAATAAACGAATGATTTCACTGATATATTTAATTGAAAACAACATCTGCGTGATTAACTACGATCTTTATTCTAAAATAAACGTAATAAATTAGACCTGAAGCGACATTTCGATTTCACAAACATTAAACAAAAGTTGTGTTAGAAGCAAAAGTTATATAATAGATATGTAGAGAATTACTTACGCACATGATAAATAAATTATAAATCTTATATATTATATTTCATGTTATCCACATTAAAAATACAAAAAAAATTGGGTGGTTATAGTGACGGCCACATGCTAGGTGGACCTTTAATCAGGTGGCCGTATGTGTGCAGTGTGTAGCTCAAGCTGTCAAAAGGTGTAAGGTTGGATTTCTGCTAGTTGGATTACCCACCTCCCTGACAGGTGTCTCAGGCATGTTCGAATTCCACCATATACATATTCAGCTCTAATGACCTTTTTGTTTTTTTTTGCGTAGGAAATGCATTTAGGCATTCCCAAGGCCCTGGGTTCGGGACACCTGGGATATGTGGGAATCGGAACTCCTGGGAAAACAGAGACCCCTACCCACTAAAACCTGACGGTGGTCATCTTCGGCGCAGAATGGAAGGGATCCCCAACGAGGGAGAGACTCCTCGCAGGAAGCTCTAATGACCTACAGTAACCTAATCTTAACTCCACGTACCTATATCCAGATTTTTAAGTTGTTTTGGCTTTTTTATAATGAGCAACGACCAGGTGGATACTACTTTTACTAGATGGAATTGAAGGTGCAGAGATAGCACCTAAACATGTGAAACCTTTAAAAAATAAATAAAATAAAATAAAATATGTTTATTTAGAACCCGACTCCTTAAAGTGTTAGTAACAATGGAAGCTTAAAACTATGTTAGTACAATTCAAATTTAAATTAAGTAATTAATAAATATTAAAATTTATAATTTATTTTTGTGTCTTTGACGAGATGGACGCGAGTCCAGGGCCGCATAATAGCACTGTCCGCGTCCAGTCTCGCCACGACCGCGAGAAACGAAACGAAAAAAAAATCTTCTTTAAATGTTTAATGAAAAATCATGATAATGATTAATGCTTTTAAGAAATTTTAACAGAGAAAAACTTAACAAAATATTGGCCAGTTACTAAACTGTCATTCTAAACGTCAAACATATCCTTCCCGCCAAATCGCGGAAACGCGCGAAATCCATTCACAAACCGGCGCTGCAGTTTACAAACATGGCGATAACGGAAAAAATACCCGAACGGGACATGCCAGTTAGTTTACAAAATATAGAGCAGGGTGGCTGCGACACAATAGAACATCGAACACCATCTCGGGAGACCAGAGACGACTAGGGCTTGCAGAAAAGTATCCGGATTGAGTCAGTTAAACATATAAAAAAAAACATGTTATTACGTATTTTCGTGTTGGCAGCCCTGACATTTATTTTCACCTGTTTTATATCTCACGCAAAAAGACATCAGTTCACTGCAAACTTACAGCACACTGGATACCCCCAAATGGCAAGAAGAACTGAATTCCTTTTTCTCAGGATGAAAGAGCTTTTTGATAACAATAATGCCAGGTTCTTTAGGAGCGGCGTGAAATGAAATTTATGCAGGCCTCCAAGATGAGGTTGCCAACCTTGGTAAATAAGTTACTGCATCAGCCTCATATCCAGACCACACTGCCACTTCTCGTCAGGTGAAGTGACGTCACCCTGATGTACAGTCAACAGCAGAAGAAAGTATAATATGATACTATAACGTGCCAAAATTGATGATTTTACAAAAACTATAAAGCTCATTTAACTACTAACAATATAAATGGAACAATTCATTCATTAAAATGGATATATGCTACTTGTGATCATTTTTTAAGTATTTTTCAATCATAAAAACCAATTGGAAGTTTGTTCAATCATCATTTACTATTTCTGTCGACTGTACACAATAAAATAAGACCAATAACATTGAAAGGTATTTATTCATTATGTACCTGGTTTTCTAACTCAATATAAATACTAAGAAAACTCTCACGGCACTGCCATAGAGTTATTAAAATGTCTGAAAATTATCAAAAGGGTCACTGCTCAAAAAGTAGGATGTTTCCGTTTTGACGTGAAAACATTAAAGTAATTAGCAGTCTTAGAATAATTACGCATAGAAGGAGAGTCGGGGCAACCGTATTGATGCCACAAATATGATGACGTCACGTCTGGATCTGAACTTACCGATGTTAATTACTCGAGGTAAGAGCTTCTTCAAAATGTTTATTTGTGCAGTATAACAGGGAGAATTCATACATGTTTATTACTGAAAATTGTGATTACATGTGTAACGAATTGTTATTTTGACAGTTGTTTTTGGCATCACAAATGGGACGGTTTTTTGTATGGAACTATCCTTCTAGGTGTAATTATTCTAAGTTAGCAGTAAACATCTTTAAATTCCGGTTTGGTTGACCCTCGCCCCACATCTCAAACAGACGCATCACACATCACGGCTTAGCAGGACACACCGGATACCATCCACCTATCTGACAACATCAAAAAGCAAAAAACTAACATCGTTCTGATTTTCCCAGACGTGTGCAACCCTACCCCTTCACGTAAGTAGTTTACATCAGTGTGTGTTTAGTTTACATTAGAGCATGTCTCACGGGCGGTTATTAGATTTCCTGGTTAATTTGCTATCACCTTTGTTCTCTTGTATCCGTCAATGCTCAGAATCTATATGAATAACAATATTATGGTAGTGTCACTCAATTTTGACGAACACACCGATTTGTTAGAAAAGCTGTGAAGATTGTCCTGACACAATGAAATTGCATGTTTTTCCATTTATGGACGTAAAAAGCGCTGTTAGTTAGTAGAAATAAGAGAAAGATTAAGAAAAATGCGGCAATTAGGTCGCAGCTCATGACTACTTGAATCCTAAATAAGACAAAGTTAAGTTAAGTCTATGCTCAAAAGGGTCGGATCTCTTTGACCTCTGGCTTTATCACCACAATTTCCTCAAGCCAGATCTTGCTGATAATTAGAACTATGCAACTAAATACATGTTCGTTAGGGTTCTATATACTCAAACAACTAAAATTCGTCTAGAAACTATAAAGAAAACGCGGAAAGCCCCTCGCATCATCCTCATTCATGTCTGAAGGCAGCGTGTTAGACGGATAAGTATAATAATAGTGAATTCTTTACAAAAAGCAAACACTCTCGCTCTCGTACTGCGTTAATTAATACCGCACAATGGAACGCTCGCTCAGCATTGCATGACATTGGAGTTTTTCAAACGGCCGCATCGTAACTGACACTGGCCGGTAAATGCTGAAGCAATAGGGTTGAAAAAAAAGAAGGCTTTGCATATTCTTGACACAGTCCTGTCTTAGTAAAAAAGTCTGACACCTTTTGCCACTCGTAACTCCCAATTGTAGACAACAAAAATACGTTGATTCAACAGAAAATAATGGCTTCTTTCTCTATCCTCAGGTCTTTACCCTTTCTTTTATGTTTAAATGATCAGTTCTATTTAGGCTTGGTACGAGTACATGGCTCACTTCTACCTGAAGAATCTTCAGTGAAGATAAAAACTGGAACCTGAACACTAACGGAGGTCGGAGCCTAATTCAATTATTCAAATTAGTCACCACGAATGCTGACTGATATTGCGATCACAAACCGGTCCTCCATCTTCATCGTATTAAAATACCTTGAAATAATTCGGTAATAATGCGTATGAACTGATTGTGCTACTATTCTACTTTTTATTACATCACACAAACATGCTCCATATGTTTACCTCGTTAAAGGTTAGAATAACACCCCTTAAAATCATGGTTGGCTATACATAGTAACATGAAAGGCTCATTGTTACCTAAAATAACCAAGACCGAACGTCTTGGCGAGGAACAATTATGATGACTTACAAGGACATGACTAAAAGGACTATTTTCATGAACCCTCTCCGGTAACATTCGCTTGTAATGCAACAGTGCAGATTTGAGCATCACAGGAGAAGAACTGGGCAGACAAAATGAAAATTGAATCTTCATTATTTACGATTGCAAGAAATACTCGTCAAGTGAGGTAGTTTGTAGGGTAATGCTCAAATCGAATCTTAGATTATCACGTTACATGCGAATATTCGCAGTAATCCTGAGCACCTCAATCCGTCTTTACCTAAAAAATGCTAGCTGGCAGCCCTGCCCCGCTGCAACCGCGCATGTGTAAGAAAAAAGTTAAGATTCTATTTCGCGCGCTTCCGCCATATTGTCGCGTGATGAACATGATGTATTGGTCATCGCTTTCTTTCACTTTCGTTGGAGAACAACTGATTTTCTTCCATGATTGCGTTTCTTCCTTATTTGTTATTTTTATTTTGCTAACGTAATTGGTTCATAAAATTTGTGTTTGCATTTGTTACGGATATGTTTTCGTTTAGTGTAGATGTTTATTATGTGTTAGTGCGGTTGAATCATGATAAGGATTCTTTTACTTAATCGTATTCCGTCCGTGAATCATCTTCTTATTTATCCACTCGATTTGTTTTGCAGCCATTTTTCTTTCAGCTTACTTTTTTATTATCTAATTATTGTTGACAATTGGTAATAGCCAGGGGAGCTGTTAAAATAGCTTGCACTCTGAAGTTTTGCAATCCAAAGTTCACCCACACAGTAGACAATTTCACGACTGAAGCATAGCATATCAGATAAGACCTGATCTTTGTTGCGTTGGTTTTGATTAATCTTGATGGCTAACAAAATTCAACTTTAAATATTACACAGCTGCAACCTGAAGTTTTAATATCTCAAGACGAAATGATCACGCTTACTGAAAATATTCAAAACCATGCTGTTGAAATAAGTAACGGCTGTATCCCAAACGAATAAGTTTGTGTTCCAAACCAATAACAGCATAGCGGTTCGTTTCTTGTAATCTGACTTTGAAAACGTCGACATGTTTAGGGGTTGATTTGATAAGAATCAGAGTTTGTATGTTTCAAAAATTTAACATTAATGTGTAGACCCCTCAAAAACCGGACAAAGACAATTTATTGTCACATGAATATTGGCCCTGGGTGGGATTTGAAACCACTTCCTGCGAGTCGCACTATTACCAGACCATCCAGGATTCTGTTAACAGAGCTAACATTTAAATTAACCTTGTTCTGTCCCAGATTCTCACTTATCATTTACTCCTAAACGTGCGTCCATCTTGTTTGGTTGCTGTGTTTGCGTCCGATATCGCTTCTCTTTCGTGTCAATACGAGGAGTGCGTCGACCCGGTGCAGGCGCATGATCGGAATACGTATCGTCACTAGTGATGTGAGATTCAGAGTCTTATTTGTGTAACTCAAAATGATAGTACAGGGCCCGTCACAAAAAAATAATGCTAGACGACAGTGGATAAGATGGTTCTGCGCAAGTACAGTATGAGGGGATGGTATCATACCCCCAACTTGGCCCTAAATTCGGTCACTGCACAGGTCCTTAGGAGCGTTCTTTAGAAGACGTAACCTATACCAGCTTAGCGTGGATGTTATTAGCACGCTGCATGGTGGTCGCGGGTTGTTCACCCTCTAGTATCAATCGTTGTAGATGAAACAGGTATTTGGAGTGAGGCTGGGGGTTACACAAGATATGGCTTTCATGAAAGAAAGAATAATCGAAAAGAGTGAAGATCTCTCATATTTATCTATATACTAGCTATCCGTCAGCGGCTTCACCCGCGTCAACTGTTATTCCCGTCAAAATATTACAGCCTAAAAAAAATATACAGGTAAAGCTACATTAAATTCTGTACGTCCGTCATAAAAATGAAGTTCACGCGGGCGATGCCGCGGGCGGAACGCTAGTTCGTATTTATAGAAACTTAATGCTCTCTTATTCAGAAAGGCCAGTTGGTGAAGTTTACGGGTTCTTACTAAAAATCAAACGCATGTCATGATTCTTCAACCATGCTCACTTATTCAGTATTAGAAAACTGTGTCCGATTAATTTTTTTTAACAGAACTTCAGTGTTGTCATCACTGCTTTCCGAGAAAGTGGCAGACTATTAGCGTAAGTAGTGTTAAAGTAACGATTAGGTTCGTTTTTACGAATATGGGGTCAAGGATGAACTTAATGGGAACGAGTTTCTGATACACTGAAAGTATTGTAACAGCCTTATAAAAGTGAGTCCTCCCGTTCATGTTTTCTACAAGGACTCTTAACTGGCATCCATTTATTCGTGGTCACCGTAGTTATGCTATGCTCCTCTTCATAATTTGTTATGACTATATTCTGTGACCTCAATGGTAAACAAACAATGTTGAAAACAGTAACATCAACTTTCTTACCGGAGTCTTCTCAGTAGAATCAACGTCTAAAACCTGTCATATGACTTCACAATAATACTCGTATGTTATTGAATATATTTATTATGCACTTTGCAAGCCCACAATTTTTGCAGGGTCTCACGATCCTATTTAGCTTAATTTAGCATTTTAGGTTTTAGAACATAAAAACAATCTAAACTAAGAATAAAAGGACCCCATCATCTTAATGTGTCCTGGGCCCCAAAAAAGGTTAAAGACGGTCTTGCCTGTTTTGCCGATGTGCAGACCATTCAGCATATCATACAAGAATGCCCTAGAACGCGGTATGCCGGTGGCCACCTGCTTACCCTGAACGACGAGGCTATCAAGTGTCTAAAACGCCTTCAATTGAAGTTGTAATGTTTTCTTTGCCAAGTTTCGCTATGGCGAATTAAATAATTGTTTTTCTAAGACTCGAATGTTTAGTTACCGATTGCGCCAGCTCGAGTCTTTAGCATCACTAGTAAAATTGTGACCCTTTTCAATGCTGGATTTTGTTAGTATTGTTTATCGGTACTGAGTACTAATTAATTGCGGTACGAGTAAAAATAAGGATGAGTCAAAGATGAGAACGGATTGAAACAATATTAACATAGGTGTTTGTGACGATCCGAACACTCTTTATAAAGCTTGTCTATCCTAAGTGTATTATTTCACTTTATTTATTTTACTATTAGAGGCTATTGCCCTGCACTCACTCAAGGCATTGTAGGCAAATATTATCCCCTATTCAGAAGTTATCAATATATAACATACAGACATATTATGAAAAACTGCCCAACAAGGCATTTAGACGCCAGCTTAAGAGTCTTTTACTGAAAAATCCATTTTATTCTGCAGTGGAATTCTTGAAAAATTGCAGCCTAAAACGACATTTCAAATTGTTTGTAAATTGTTTATTTAATTTATAGTTTGTGTAACTTTACTTGATATTGTTTATTTTCCTTTTGACTTGATATTGACGACATCTTATTTTATATTCTATTTTGTGATTGCCTAGGCATTTATTTTTTTGGGACTTTTTGTATGTTTATTTTCCTTTTGACTTGATATTGACGACATCTTATTTTATATTCTATTTTGTGATTGCCCTGACATTTATTTTTTTGGGACTTTTTGTATTTAATTTGAATGATTGTGTTATTTTTCCATTTTTTGTTATATTTCATTCCATTTCATTTTCTTTAACGATCTCATTGTGACAATCCTTTAATTGACAATGAGCAAATGTAATTTAATGTGTATTTTTGTAATGAGAAATAATCCATCTATCCATCTATCTAATACTTCTTTCGGCAATGTATTGTTTTGACCCTTTTCGCAACAGTCACCAGCGTTAGGAGGGCTATTCTTGGTCACATTAAGACTAATGTTTTCAACCTTACCTAATCATTACGTTAACGTACCTAAAGGAGGTTAACCTTAAACGTGGGTATAGACTAGAGCCTTTGCTAGAGCATTATATTGTAGGTAGCGTTTTTACGAATGGCACAAAATGCTCAGTTTTCTGAAAACATTTCTATGCAATGCAATTCTCGGAAATTAACGTAGTAAGTGAGCCTTGTGCCGTTATCCGGGTAGATTTAGTTTTTTTCGATGGTTTCCATCACCGGAGAGTTAGTCGGAATTTCGCAATGAACACCAAGATGGTTCTAGGCAGATTTGAACTCGGGACAACGGTTTGGGTTGGGGTGTGTAACCCCTAGGCCAAGACGCTCTCGTCGGATGGCAAACGCTGCTTAGGAATGGGGGCAGAAGTAAGATGATGAGAGTCACTTGGATTTAAGTGGCTACTTTGGAAAGCTATGTACAGCATATTTATATCTATTCTATACACCTAGAGGTGTCGACGACCGACTTGGTGTAATGGTTAAGAAGTTGGCTACTACACCAGAGGTCGCGGGTTCGATCCCCGCACAGTACAAACATTTGTGTGCATGAACATGTCTGTTTGTACTGGTCTGGGTGTCTCCTATGTATAATAAGTATGTATTTACAAAAGAAAATGTATTTAAGTATGTTTATCCGTTGTCTAGTATCCCATAACACAAGCTTTAATTAGCTAACTTTGGGGCTAGATGGCGCTGTATGGAATAATGTCCAGGGATATTTAGAGGTACTGGAAAGTATCCCGAGAGAAGATTTCGTATTTCAGAGATATACAAATAAATAATTAGAGAGTGTCGTGGCCTAATGGTGAAGTTACCCAACTCGTGTGGACCTGAATTCAAATATGGCCAGAACAAATCTTTGTGTTCATTGTTCCGACTAACTCTCCGGTAATGGAAAACATCGATGAAAAACCAAATCAACCTGGATAATGGCGGAAGCCTCACCACCTACCACGTTAGTTTCTATTTTCATTGGTGAAAAGTGGGATTCTGAGTGTTTCGTTCACCATGACGGCAACAGACAATTGCCTCTGACTACCTCGTTTGGAAAATAGTCGTGATGGTATGTTATGTTATGTTTGAAAAGTATACGAATAAGATGATCAGACACGAACAATTTTTACGTTGTGTTCCAACAGCTGTGCACACGGAGTCTGTCTATCTGTTAGCGCTAAACATGTTTTGATTCGCGGCGTCGATAACCTCTTGTTTGCATTTACTATACTGTCTGTAATAAGTATAATAATAATTACTATTAACTACTTGTGTAAAACATGGTACTTATCTGAGTAATAGGGCCCATTAGAAGGTTTGAATACTTTCTGGTTAGCTTAAACTCTAATCTACTAAGAAATTCGACTCACCTCCATCGCATAAACAAGATGGACGCCAGTCGTCAGTACTATTTGATGGTCATAGTCAAAGTTTACTTCTGATTCTCGTTGGAGATTCTGCTTTCGAGATAAAAAAATGCTAAAAGAACTTAAATTTGAATTTTAGAAAAAAACCGATTACACTACTTCATCTCTTAAAGGGTAAAGTGAAGAACTATGTCCTTAGTAAATATGTAGTAGTCTTTCTTTCAGCTGCTATACAAAGGAGTCTTTTGTTCATAAACTGTTATTAATTTGGTATTTGATGAATTTCTTTTATGTGTTCTTAAAAGAGCTCTCAAAAATATAAACATTAGTAAAAAAATTGTCCGCTAGCACTAAAACTCCCCGAGATATTGTAATTTTAAAAATCATTTATTTTGGACTTGCCCAAATAGCTCCATAAAAATTGTCTTAAGGTAGGGACGTCACATGTCGTCTATTTCTATGTGTTTTGCGAATTATTTGTTCGGCAGCTATAGCGATTATGAAAATGATTCTGCTATAAATTGTGTGGATTATCAATTGGTGTATCTATTTTTATTTAATTTGCACTTTCAAAAAATGGGCTTTCCCACGCAAGAATGACATAAAATAAATTGTACATAAGTTATCAGACTATAAGCTTACAAATTGCCCTTTTTTAATGTATTTTTCTATGATATTGGAAACATTTTAGAATCTGATGATGGTGTCCATGACCCAATTGGCCACGTTTAGAACCCAACAGGGTTGTTCTAATACCCTAAGCCTGAGCTCTGTGGGTCTACCAAGAGTTTCCGTCACGATAACGGCGATAGTTGAGTCAGAAAGTCAGGTGCTGTACTGGAATCCAATGCTAAAAGGCCAACGCGGACACTAGCGACTGTGATTGGTGTAAGGGTGCGTATACACCAGAGATGTGCGAGGATACGTTGCGAGGAATGTGTTTGTTAAGAACCAATAGAATCACAAAGCTAGGTGAATGAAACAATTCTATTGGTTCTCAACACACTTTTCTCGCAACGCATCCTCGAACATCTCTGGTGAAAACGCACCCTAATCTCATGGTAAGTATGCTACATTGGCCACGTTAGCGGGTTCTGTAGAGAGAGTAAATAGTTTACTGGTATTCAAGCGCAGAATCTTATGTATTTTATCGACTGGCCTGTTTGAGCAATGGCAGCGATCTTGCCTTTGGCACCGCAGGTCGTGGGTGCGATCCCCACCCATGACAAACATTCATGTGACGAAAATTTGTATTTGTTGTCTGTCTGGGTGTTATTATCTATTTAAGAATGTATTAACAAATTTTTAAGTATGTTTATCAGTCCCTGACGCCCATAGTACAAGCTCTGCTTAGTTTGGGCAATGATCTTGGTGTAAATTGTTCCAGATATTTATTTATTTTAAATAGAAAATATGTGATTTATCTTTGTGAATGATGCAATAAGTAACACAGGGAAGAATAGTATTGAGAGGACATGGTGGCAAAAAATAACTAATAACATCACAAATTATGTGGTTACTGTCTTAGCCTTAGGCCTTATTCATGATTTCAACTGTTGGCAGCAAGAATATTACTCTTCATAAACAAATTAGATTTGAACTTTTCTCAACCAAAATTACTTAATTATTCCGACATTTCACATTATATTACAAAAAGTTTCATTTGTCATCAAGTCACGATCGCTGTCTCTTTCCTTACTACTATCTGCTGATAAGCTGATAAATATCGTAATATCTTTAGACTGTTGCGTTTAGATTTATTTCAACACCTACTAATCAGCGAGCGGCTCTGAATCGTTGAGATGACTTCGTATGTAATCTCATAAGTACCTACGAAAGTGTTAAGTTTGCGAATAATTTATTTTATTCTACTTTTTATGAACGTCTTTCCCGTCAAAATATATGATAAATTAAAAAAAAGACTAAGTCACTCCCTGATAATGTAGATTCATATTTGAGAACTAATTTTTAAAATCGGTCCAGTAGTTTCGGAGCCTATTCAATACAAACAAACAAATGTTTCCTCTTTATAATATTAGTATAGATATTAAACTCGAGCGGGAAATAGCGGTAAATTATATGACGTCACTATTAGCGTCAAAAAAGTGTAAAACTTGGTGTGTGTGTTTGTCGTGTGCCTGTGAAACTCCCATCTCACACGAAGACTTCACAAGTACCGCTTGAGCTGCGACTATACGTTCTAGTATCACTGTATCTAAGCTCATATTTTGTAGGTCCAGCCGTCCGTAAATAACTATAGCGAGTGACCGTTACGGATTAGCTGGTTCGTTAAAACAAATTTCTCTTCACTTTCTGTATCGTTATAGTCATTTTATTGATCACACGTACACATGTGAATTCTGTTTATTTTGGCCTTTATTTCTTATCAGCTTTGAATGAGAACTGTAGGTACGACAACATCATCAAGAGATTTCAAAGAAAAACTGACGCATTTAGCAAAAATAGCTGAACTGTCTGCTGAAAATGTTTACCGTCCAATCAACATTCAACATACCCGGCAGATGCAGTCCTTTCGAAATCTTATTCATGGCCATAAAACAAAATAACGCATTTCCATCGTTCACATCAGAAGTTATAATTTTGAGTTTAAGAAAGTTCAGTTGTTTCCTGAAGAAAATATGCCGGGAAACTTAACCGAGTTTTGCTTCCCATAAATTGGTCCAACCGTTCTTAAAGTGGTCTTGGACTAGACCTTTTTTTAAATACATATCATAATATTACAGAGGATTATTTTAAACGTAAATTAAAAATAGAAAAATTACCCAATGAAAAGAAGTAAGTAACAAAAATTCCACTGGATCTCTTCTTATATCACTTCAGATCTAATAAAAATTAACTTCAAGTTGAAAGGTATCTTTGCCTTGTCACGTTTGTTTTAAAACTGAATTTATTTTTGTGAGTTACCTATAAACTATGCACTGTGTAGGAGCTACTGATAAAAAAGTTACCATTTTGGCTATTCCCAACCACAATGTTCTGGGGAACACTCTCGTGGGTACCGGATACTATATTTTCACACAGTGGGAGGAATTTCGAAGGTTAATTGCGGTAGATATGTTGTATAAGTCATAAAAATTGATAAGTAAGAGAGGAAGTACACTTAATTTAGAGAGAAAAATTAATAATTCTAGGCATATGATCATATGTTAAGAAGCCCTCAATTGAATGCTTTCCAGCAATGATAGGTATAATCAAATAACGCTATACTAATATGGTGTAATATGTCTCTATTACTTTTATCACTAACCAATCCTGTATCATCATGTCCTGTGAAACTTTTTTTTTAATACATTACTTCGCCTCCGTGGCCGAGTGGTTCCAGAGCTCGGCGAAAAATCCCGGGACGGTTCAATTCCCAGGCCGGACAAAGTGTGTTTTTCGGAACATAGCCCGGGTTTGTGATCACCAACCCGCATTTGGCGGGCGTGGTGATTAAACCAATGCCCATCCACTGTAGCGATGACTTGATTTCAATGATGCCCTTTGCCCAGCAGTGGGACAGTGTATAGGCTAATTACTTACTTACTTACTTACATTACTTCACAAAACCTTACTATACACCGATTTTGAATACTGAATAATTATTTATATCAACAAATTAACTATCCTAAGTATAATAAGGTACCCGCTTGAGTCCCTATAGTCCCTTTATGTAAAAAATAAAGTAACTACTCATCAGCACTAAACCTTTTTCTCTGAGAGGCGTAAGAATTGCAAATTTTCACTCTTGACATTTTGGGCAAGGAGAATCAAATCTACTCAGTTCCAAGTCCCCAGTATTCTCTTAGGCTTCATACACAGAAATGTCTCACTGTGTCAACGTAAACCACCTGCAACTAAACAGCACTCAAAATAATTAACTTCAACGTTAATTAGCCGCCTATTCCTGAGGCGTTGCCCCACCGCTATCATAACGCGAGATAAGCCGAGAGTGCGGCGTATCCATATTATGAAACGTTTAATTTTAATTACAATCTTTGTTCTAATTGCGAGGTTTGCTTTTTGCATAGCACCGTCTTATTAGACAGATGTAGAGTACGCTGGATGTGGTAAATCATGAGCCGAAATTAACAGTATAATCTTTTATGGGCAATCGAAGAATCGATATTTTTCTATGAAATAATATTTCTATAAAACCACGTCGGGGTCACCATGAACGATCTCGTCGAGCACGTTTCATCATTTCAGCCGAACGACGCCCACTGCTGGGCATAGGCCTCCCCCAAGGATCTCCACAACGATCGGTCCTGCGCTGTGCGCATCCAGCGGCTTCCCGCGACCTTGACCAGATCGTCGGTCCACCTTGTAGAGGGCCTGCCCACGGAACGTCGTCCGGTACGCGGTCGCCATTCGAGAACCTTTCCGCCCCAACGGCCATCGGTTCTCCGCGCTATGTGTCCCGCCCACTGCCACTTCAGCGATGCAATCCTTCGAGCGATGTCGGTTGTTTTGGTTCTCCTGCGGATCTCATCATTTCTGATTCGATCGAGCAGGGAAATACCAAGCATCGCTCTCTCCATTGCTCGCTGGGTGATCTTGAGCCTTCTTATGAGACCCATAGTAAGGGACCACGTCTCACTCCCATAGGTCATTACTGGCAACACACACTGGTCAAAGACTTTTGTCTTGAGACACTGAGGTATTTCGGACGCAAATATATGCCGGAGCTTCCCGAACGCTGCCCATCCGAGCTGGATTCGACGAGAGATCTCTTTCTCGAAGTTGGACTTACCTAGCTGGACTGTCTGTCCCAGGTAAACATAGTGGTCAACAACTTCGAGTGTAATGTTCCCAACGTTAACTGGAGCGGGTGCAATATGGGCATTTAACATGATTTTCGTTTTGTTCATGTTCATCTTAAGACCCACTCTTTGAGAAGCATTACCGAGATCTTCGAGCATTATGTTCAGGTCTTCCAAGGTCTCAGCCATAAGAACTACATCATCGGCAAATCGCAGGTGTGTTAGGTACTCGCCATTGATGTTGATGCCGCGCACGTTTAGGTGAATAATATATCTGACTCCAAAATATAAAGTTGTATTTATTCTATAATTGAACTGTTTACAATAAACTAAAATGAATTAAAATAATTGCTTGCTGTCGCGGCCATTTACACATTGGAACACGTATCTGACGAGATTTCAAGTCAAAAGAAGATAGAAAAAGAAGTCTTCATGAAGGCGGGTCACCAAGCAGTAGTATGCAAGTATGCGTAGCAGCACACGTGAACATAGAAATAACAAAATTCGTGAAAGAACTCGAGTCATTGACCAACTCAGCGGTAAGTGTTAGTTGCAGTGGGCAGGGCACACCGTGCCAAGAATTTATGGCTGTTACACAGAAAAGCTCTGTAATGACCATTTACACCCTGCGTTTGCAGCTGGTTAGCTACTCTGTAGGTATTTATACAGGGTGACAGGGAAAATAGACCTATACCTCATTGCTATTGTTGTTTGCAACAAATTAAACCGCATCAACTAGGTGTCCAAAATTAATAGTTAACGAGATATAATCTTACTACTAAAGTTTCCGAATTTTTGGCTCCGAAAAACAATTGTTTTAAACAAACTAGTGCAGTCTGGGCACTAAAATTATACTTATTAGAAAAAAACCGTAAATGTCGCCATGTAATTCCGTTTACTTCTAAAATAATAAAGGTTTGAGGCTTTGCCTTTTTTGTGCTGTCACCCTGTATGTCTTTGATCAGCCTTTGTTCAGGTAGATCCAACAGTGCGTTTTATGGATCACATCAAGTGCATATCTCACCAACAGTCGGTGGCCAAATCCTAAAGGCAAATGGTGCTTTTAACTTTAAGGCGTTATTAAACGTAATATCTTCATTATTCAGTAAGTCTATGAAATAAAGAATACCAGTTCCAGAAATGCCATAGATCATAGTCGTGTTCACGGCTGCGTTAAGTAGTAGCAAGGTCTACGCATAACCGCTCAGATTATAATTTTTAATTTTATAAACTCATCTCGCGCGATTTGCGAAACATGTGTCATGCTGTCGACCTCGTTATGTTATTTATTGCTTAATTGTATTTTATTGTTTGAAAGCGATTTTGGGCTTTTTACCGTAATACTGTGACGTCACTCATAAAAATAGACTATAATCTATTTAGCTGTTTATCAACGTAGCTGTAATTTTAGAATCAAAACAGTGTCAAGAAATATCAAACCAGTATATATTTACTCGTTTGTGTCTACCTTCAACGTTTCTGTGTCAGTTGTAGCCCTTTTTTTCAGTCATGTTGTTGCCTCATGTTGTCCGGGGGAACAGCGTGGTTATGTCGGACTCCTACCGACTAAAAACCTGACTTTTTGCCCTCAAACACTTTTGGGGACGGTATGTAGAAGCCAGTATCACCACGCCGTCCGCTGGGTACGGCCGGGTCTGATGGTAAGCCCGGCTCCTGCACCAGTAGATCAGTGCAATGCAGATCAAGGTATCAGTTGTACCCCTGCTAGACTAAGATAACACAAAAACTTGAGCGTTGACGCCTTTAAAACCCGTTTGACAAAGTACCTAAATCATTATTGGGAAAACCTTGGCCACGCTCACAATTTGAAAGCCTTTCCATCTAGTGTTTCTTGACGAGAAAATGTTGCAGCAAATTCTTTTGAGTTTTGTTAAGGTTTGATAATGCTATTGCTGTTCTAAAATTGATGCGATAGTCGCGAAGAGCACGGCGCGTGCGCAGGCTGCATATTAGGGTCACCACGATAAACAAAATACAGGAATTTATTTCTCTGAATTTCATGAAAAATGCTATAAAAATTAATACAATGACTTAAGTGCCACTCTTGCAAATCGCAGATTGGTTATATGCAATTTGGAAAAAATTGGACCTATTAATTCAAGATAAGAATTAGAATTTAGAGTGCTCTTATCCCTCAGCTAGAGTGTAATAACCGATAGAACCGTGTGTAATATCATTTAAACTAAGATAGTTCCTCCTAGTCCCTGTTTTATCCCTTATTACAACAACAACAACAACATAATAACAACAATAACATTGACGACACGATTGGCGTAGTGCGCTGGAGCACGGTTTCTCGCCTTTAATTCCGTAGTGTCCCGGATGCGATCCCCGGTCAGGTCAATTCAGGAAATGATCTTTTCTAAATTGGCCTGGGTCTGGGTGTGCTGGGAGACGCCCCTGGCTTATTTCCTTGTCTGGTACCTCGTAACACAGGGATATTTATCCCTACTTCGAAACCATGACAAGAGGTGTGTTGTCTGGTGCATATTTATATTTATAATGAATCAAACTTATTCAAAAAAATCAGATCGTCAGAAAAAATAGATTTCAACGTAAGGAAACCTCTTTGGCAACTTACGTGACAAAGCAACGCACGATTGCTGAAATAAAGCGATCATGTGTGATCGTTCAAATTACAAGGTGTTGGCAATAGGGTGTTGGCAACAGGGTGTTTGTTGTCCTTTAACGCAATTATTAGAGTAGTGTCAGAATAGTATGTTCCGTGAGATATGCCCAATTGAACATGCTGCGTCCCAAAGTGTGGTCGCTCTGCGCAGGCGGCGCGAAAGCGGCCGGATGGCTGCGCGTAGCGTGCCGCGCGGCGCGAATGCCTAATGCCTCTGTCAAACTTTTCTCTCATTTCGCTATATGAATGGGTATGGTGGAATAATAGCCCTATTGTTAGGGCAGTGGATTGAATTTTTATCATCAGGATAACGTTTGGAAATGTATATTTCTTTCTGGAGTTGGTTCCACGCGTGTTTGATTCCAAAATGGATTCGTCTCGCTGGTAAGAAGCAGCCTATGAATAGATCTACTCTGTGCCCCTTTCGCCAAGGGTCTGCCTGATAGGCAACCTTTCAGAGTTCTGACACCCGACGGTATATTACATGTAATGGCCCACTATGCAAACGAAGATCATAGTCTGAGATTATGCTTTGTCATCTAATCATAGTAGCACAGAGTTGAAAGCCTTCGTTTTAAGGTACCTACTGAGCTATACAAAAAAATATGGCGCCGTTCCCGAAGAATAAATAGAAAGATACTTAGTTGCCTTCATTTCCTGTAGCTTAAATGCTAGTACGAAATGATTTTGTGTTGACAATAAGGTACCATTACATTAATGAAGCATTAGAACGCTGTGACCTGATAAGGACCGCAGGAGTCCGGTGGATGCTAGCTCCTTTCAAACCGGCGGCTCTTCAAACCTACGTTCATCGGTGGATGTCTTTTGGCTGCGAATGATAATGACGATGATGAACATACCATCACGACTATATCCCAAACGGGATAGTTAGAGGCAAGTGACAGTTGCCGTCATGGTGAACGGAACACTCAGAAGTCCACTTCTCACCAATGGTATCAGAACCCCACATGGTAGGTGATTTTCCGAGATTTTCCGGGTTGATTTTTATCGATGTTTCCCATCACCGGACAGTTAGTCAGAAATTTAACGATGGACACAAAGATTTTAGTTCTGGCCAGATTTGAATTCGGGACAACACATCCACAACCTGAGTTAGGTTGCCTAGCCGACAGGCAACCACGTTCTCGATGATGCTCGCTTGCACGATGATACCTCATCATGGTACCTAGTTAGTACAATTATTATATTTGTGTATAACCGATTATTTAGTTGAATTCATTTAGCTCATTGTAACAACATGACGTCTCTAGCGGTTATGATTCAGTGTGCATTATGAAATTTTGGACTTTCCTTCTCGATAAGACCGATTACATACTAGCTCTTATTGCTATCCGATAGAGTTCAATATAGGTTGACAATAAAGGCTTACTATTATGACCATTGCAGTCACGTATGTGTGAATAATGAAGAGATGCCATTGAAACGATTCAGGTATTATTTGAAACGCGCTCTGACCACCAGTCACAATAGGTAACGCAATCAAGTTCGTGTGTTTATTGTTGTTCTTAAAAGACACTTTTAAGACGACCGACTTGGTGTAATGGTTAAGAAGTTGGCTACTACACCAGAGGTCGCGGGTTCGATCCCCGCACAGTACAAACATGTGTGTGCATGAACATGTCTGTTTGTACTGGTCTGGGTGTATCCTATGTATAATAAGTGTGTATTTACAAAAGAAAATGTATTTAAGTATGTTTATCCGTTGTCTAGTATCCCATAACACAAGCTTTAATTAGCTCACTTTGGGGCTAGATGGCGCTGTGTGGAATAATGTCCAGGGATATTTATTATTATTTATTACTTTTAGTATGACTGCCTACCATGAGTTTACAACAACGACAGTCGCTAGCGTCCACGTTGACGTTGTTGTATGGGATTTCGGTACAGCGCCTCCCAGTGTTTAGCAATGGAACTAAAAATGACAATGACTGAAATCTGAGTTGACGTGACTGAAACTCATGGTAGAAATACAGAAAATACAGAAAAAGAAAAATGCTTACATCTGACAGGTAGGTTTATCATTATCATATCTAACAATTTCACTCAGAGCCGGGTATAATAGTATTTATGAGTCATATTTGACTTTAGGCCTGTGCCCTGCTTTGGGACATACGGACGGTATACCGTCCACTATGTATAGTGGTTTTGGGGAGTTAACATGCAATCACATTAAAAGGTTTAATTCTAGACTACACTTAGTAGGTAAGATACAGAGAGAAAAAAATAACGATATGGATATTAGAAAATTTTATAATGGGAAGAAATATACAGAGTTTGGTTCAAAAAGATGTAAAAAAACCAGATAGTTTATTAAATATTTACACGTATGCATGCAGAGTTGCAGACCGAATACAATTGACAATTTATGCTATATTGTAAGACCTTTTGACATATTGTATTCTCGTAAATAAATATTTTGACTTTGAGAACAAGTTCAAAGCAGCATAAAAGCTTTTGAGCTTGCAATCAAAACTTCAACATGACGGTAAGGCTTGTCTAATCTGAAATGACGCTCCCCTTTACCGCATTCACGCACACATAAAGTAATGTAATTAGGGTAAATGTCTGACCTGAGACTACTAAACTTTATTTATTATTTATTAAAATTGACAAACTTTATTTTTTTCGCTCTCGCATTCCACATTAATTGGTCACATTAGCGCCACCGCATTATTCATACACTCTTCCTTCAGAAAATCGAATATTTTGGCGAGTGTAACCCGGCATAGCTTGGCGTATTGGCCCAGCGTAGCGCTCCACACATTGGCGTATTGGCTCCACACTGCTGGGCAAAGGCCTCCAGAATTGAAATCAAATCATCGCTACAATTGGATGGGTAAGGCTTCATATAAAAAAATATATTGACGCAATAAAAAAAATTGTGGGCATCATTTCTGGTTAGAAAATGGTGTAGTCTCTACACCATTTTTTATGAGTGGCCGTATATTGAGCATTTCAGTTTCTTACATAATCCGATTCCATCGTATTTAAATCCAACTTTGTCTCAATGAGATAACATCTGCTTAACCATTTACTTATGGCCGATAGCGACAATTACCATTGCTATATAGATCGTTTGCACAATAGCGATTAACATTCCTCCTTGCGCCTAGGGACCATTAAGTAATACGCTTTCTCTGCCGATGATTTCCTGTGCAATTGTAATTTGCTAATGATTCAGTTGATCTGCAGAAGTCAAGCAACATACCGACGACATCTAAGTTTTTGCTAGAAGCGATTACCGCAGCCTACGGACGCGTGCAACACCAGAGGTGACACTTGCGCGTTGTCGCCCTGCAAAAACCTTTTCAAACCCCTCTTGAAGAACTTCATGCTATAACTCATTGGGAAAACCTCGGCACGCTCATGCCACTATTTAAGCGTCCTCGTAAGGAAGCATCTCGGAAACCAAATTGTACGTGACCATGGCGGATCCAGAGGGTGAGGATGAACTCCCTGTTGGTGGCGAGCGGTGCTGTGATAAAAAGTAGCCACAATCAATATTGAAGTGTGATCGTTCACATGAGTGAATTCGAATTCGAATTTATTCAGAATCTTTATACTAAGTTTAAGGAAATTTTAGACCTTCTTAGACCAGTAGTGCGATTCTGTAAAATTTGAACCCGATTCTACTCAGGTGACCGAACACACTTTTGCTCTCAAACACAAAATTAATATATTAAGATGCTTGATGCTTTAGGTTCATTTGGTCAACTTCTTAAAAGGACAACTTTTTTAAAATATTATTTTTCACATTACAATTTAATTTAAAAATAATGTAAAGGCTTTTATCTGAAGGATTACATTTTAAATCGAATTGTAGGAGGCCTTAAATTAAGATCAATAACTTCAGAACGAAATTAAACAATCTTTTAAAAAGTTGTCCTTTTGGGAAAGTTGACCATATGAATCAAGATGAACTTGATGACGAAATATCATTAAACGTTGTATGAACCCGTTCATCAGAAAGGTGACATTTTGTCGTTATCCTGTTTTACGCGATGCGAAATTTGAATCGCACAGCTGATTCACTGGGTGAGATTCGAAATGAGTTTTTCAGAATAGCCCTTCAGCTGGCAACTAGGGTAGTTGTTCTACCTTCCTAAGCTCGAAAACCGCCATCACTTTACAGGCTTAAATTGAAAATAATTAAAAAACTCATACATTTTTGGTCTAGAATGAAAATGCCCAGAACTATGCAAGTTGGTGAACTATTGTATGAAGGTATAAATAGTTTCAATTTGTGCATGCACATTATTATGTCTGAATTTGAGTGTTTATTAGGTTTATTTAAATTAAAGAATTCACAAATTTAACAAAAAAAGTATTACTCTAGTATTGTTATATCTTTGATAAACAAACGCGAAAGGAAGTAACATCGTTTCGATTTAACTATAGATAAATGGTATCAGATTTCATCCTGCGACTCTATACCAAAGAAAATAAAGATCAAATTTGAATTGCTTATTGGTAAGACGTACGTAATGAAGATTAGCTGAATATTAATGGAAAGCGGGACTTATATCACCTCTGAGCTCTGACTCTACGTCCGTCGAATGTAGAGCAACAGGTACGGCGCAGAGGGGTCATTGCAATAGAGATATTACATACACACATACATACCATCACAACTAAATCCCAAGCCCACTTTTCACCAATGGTATTAACAAATAGAAGTATCTCTATGCCTTCGATATATGCATCTCAAATGTTTGAAATTTCTTAACCAAACTTTCAAGTTTTACGTAAAATGAGCAAACGCTTACGTTGTTTACTCTTAAAAAACCAATGAAATATTTTTGCTATTTATTCGTATTTTGGATTATGATTTTTGTGATATTTTGTTATTAAATATTTTACAATGTTACAATCATTTTCATCAAAATAGTGAAGATGATAGTGAAACACAAATTCTCAAAATACAAGACCTCAAAACAGAATTAAAAATAACTCTCGTTTTAGACTTAGATAAGGTATTATCTTAGACCAAGTGGTTTTTTTTATGTCTTATTGTTTGTCATGCTATGTCCCTTCTGTACAAACTGATTTGTGTGAATTTCTCTGTTTATCGCTGGCGTGTCTTCTTCCTGTCGTCAATGACCTCATTGTCTTCAGTGACACTCGATCGATTCACATATTAAACAAGATTTATTTCAGAAGGAAAAATACATTTCATTTATACGTCAAGTAATTATGTATTTTCAAGAAAATGTATTTTAAACGATAGTATTCACTGCACCACGATACAGTCTTACTGCAGAGCACAAGGCTCTCGTACTATGAGTTGGTACGAGCCATCCTCCAACAAAAAACTGCCGCTTTCTCACCGGCTACAGATCTTCTGCTGAAAAACTTTTCCTGACAGGTCTTGAATGTTTTAAGTAGGTACAGTTCATTCGATGTGACTGGTGTGAGTGAAGCGCGCGGCGAAGCTGAGGGAGATTCTATGCAGAGGCGCGTATGCGCTCGGTAAAAAATCTGTACCGAAACGAGTCGGTCTGAAAAATCTCATTTGATTACATGCGCTCGGTAAATAATCTGTACAAACGAGGTGCAAAGGCGGTACTGAAACGAAAACGCACCGATCCGGTGAGGAAGAGGCCTTAGTTAGATGTTATCAATTCACCCTGAGGCATCTGACTATGATTAACGACTGACATCTAGCCAAGTCAGCCAGGACTGGCTGCTTCACGAGCCTTCCAAAGGAGATACCTGAAAAAACAGTGTACATTTCCTGTCCTGGTGCTCGTAAATTAACATTGGATCATTTGCCGATTAACTGTCGCCATTAAGCACGGAGAACTCCGCTAGCATTGACTTAATCATTGCGCGTATGCTTGTTTTTTTTTCAAATCTTGTATTCCTGAAGTTATCAGAGACTTTACTTTCTTTTGGAGTTTTTACAATCTAGTTACTAAGCTTCGTTCGTTTTATATCACCACCACCACCTTATACTTCGGTGCTTTAGACTTTAGCTGCGAGTTCCGTTGTGGATATTCCAGCCATTCGCACAAAACGTTTTGCGGACTCCTTCATAATGCGAACAGAAAAGGAGTGGAACTCGCTGCCCGCGCATGTGTTTCCGAACCAATACAATCTGGGTCTCTTCAAGACAAGAGTGAATAGGAATTAACTAGGCAGACATGTACCACCATAGGTCGCATCGTCACTTACCATCAGGTGCAATTGCCGACCAATTGCCGATTTGACGACCGACTTGGTGTAATGGTTAAGAAGTTGGCTACTACACCAGAGGTCGCGGGTTCGATCCTCGCACAGTACAAACATTTGTGTGCATGTACATGTCTGTTTGTACTGGTCTGGGTGTCTCCTATGTATAATAAGTATGTATTTACAAAAGAAAATGTATTTAAGTATGTTTATCTGTTGTCTAGTATCCCATAACACAAGCTTTAATTAGCTTACTTTGGGGCTAGATGGCGCTGTGTGGAATAATGTCCAGGGATATTTATTTATTATTATTATTATTAAATTGCGATCAAATGACTGTCTAGTCCAATATAAAAAAAGACGATTTAATTCTATCAATTTTGACCAAGGTTGACGTTAACTAATCATTAAAATTTTCTAAAATATGTGCAAGGCAGCATCTCAGGCACAAGTGAATTAATCCACCGACACTAGTTAGCTGTGTTGGGATCATGTTGCTATTCTGACTAATCGCAGACACCGTGGGAACTCTCATCTCGAGCTTTGCACAAGAAACAAACGATTCCAGAGACAAATTGCTGATCAACACGCTATAACATGCTTCATAACTTGCTATACTTATGCTCTTACATTAAACAATACACTATCTTCGTAGACAACTGCTTTTTTAAATTATTGGTAAACTTTTGACTCCCAGGATACATGAACTTTTTAGACGACTTTTTTTTACATCGTTAAGGATTTCACTTGCACAATAAAAACAGCATATTAATTTGGTTCAATGATGAAGGCGTGAAAATGTTTCATAAAAGGCAGAATTACTACATACGCATTTTTAATTCTGGATGGTAATTAATTGTTTGGTCGTATCCCAATATGTCTAGTTTTCATATTGAGTGATTAGAACGATTCTACAATTTCAATGGTGTGGCACGCCAAAACGATTAAAGTATCATTTGACCAATTATGATGTTTTTTCCTTTTATCTATACACAAGTGAATGCTACATGTGTATAATTATGAAATGTATGTATAATGTAAGTTTGCTTATGTTGGATTCTTCTTGTAATAAAAATTAGTATTAAAACCATCAACTTTCGTATATTTACATATATCCAAAATCAATTACTACATAAATACACCCAAAATTGCTTAGGATACCTTCAAATAAACTGATACAGAATAAATAAATAAATATAAATATGCGCCAGACAACACACCTCTTGTAATGGTCTCCAAGTAGGGATTAATATCCCTGTGTTACGAGGTACCACACAAGGAAATAAGCCAGGGGCGTCTCCCAGCACACCCAGACCATATATACACAGATAATATAGTTATTTGTGTTAGTGCATTTTATCAGAAAGAACTCGCTTACCAGTACAGTCAGCCGAAGAAGTAGCTAAACACTTTAGTACTTTGCCATAGTTATTCCCATTTTACCTGCTATCTACATTTCCCTTAAAATAGCTGTGACAACTTGAGAAAAGTATTTTGATAAGGTACTACGAGCAGTTTCAGCCTAGCTTTTTTTTGGAGCGTATACGATCGCATAAACGCATGCTACAGTCACGTTTCAAAAAACCAAATGCTCGTACACGAGCTTATTGCGACGTGTGCGCTCAAAGCAGTAGTGGTGAGTCAACATCTATATGGATTTAATGAGCGTAAAAGCGTGTCAACGCTAGTACGAGTTACAATTCAAACAGTTATTTCAGACTTATGCCCATACAGTTATAAAATACAATTAAATAAAAAAACACAACAATCGTATATTTAAGTACAGTAAAAGTAAAAAAATCATTAATTCAAAACATTGACATGTCAAAAAAAGTAATATAGAAATAATAATAATAAACGTAAATAAAATAGTACAATATTAGTACATATCGTGAATATACATAATGTGAATCTACCACCGGTTCGGACGTTGCTTCTTATCGAGAAGACTCCGGCAAGAAACTCGATAGTTACTCTTTTGAACTTTGTTTGTTTTACAAAAAATCAATTCAGAGTACAGTCAATGAGAGTAGAAAAAAGAACACAACATTGGGCAGAGGAGCAGATTATTCCTACTATGACCACAAACTTTTGTCGTTCAAGTAATTCTCTACATTATAATAACCTTGTTTCATTAACTTTGCTTTAGTTGCGGACTTATACTTGTGAAGAGGTAGATCAACAAGACATTGAGGTATTTTGTTAAAGTATTTTACAGATTGACCCACAAATGAGTTTCCCACCTTGTGTAACCTAAGACTGGGAGTTTTCAATTTGTTTTTATTTCTGTTATTATGTTTATGAGTATCACTGTTTTTTTTGAACAGATGCAAGTTTTTGCACACATTCATTATGTTATCTAAAATATACTGAGCATGCACAGTTAAAATATCGATCTTCTTAAATGCTTCCCTAAGCGAGTCGCGTGGTCTAAGTTTGTAAATGGAGCGGATGGCTCTTTTTTGAAGTACAAAAATGGTGTTCAAGTCTGCAGCTGAACCCCACAACAGTAGACCATACGACATAACACTATGAAAGTAGCTAAAATATACTAGTCTTGCTGTTTCAATATCAGTCAAGAGTCTTATTTTTCTAACAGCACAAGCAGCGGAACTGAGTCTCCCTGCCAGGGCCGTTATATGCGGACCCCATTGTAACTTAGAATCTAAAGTTATTTCTAAAAATACAGTAGAATTTGTTAATTCTAATGGCTCGTCATTCATAGTTACAATAGTATCAACCTGTCTCACATTGGGCATAGAGAATTTGATGCACTTTGTTTTTTTTGCATTAAGTAATAAATTATTACTAGTGAACCAACATAGTACTTTTGAGAGAGTATTATTTACATCGTCAAATGCTTGCTTACCTCTGTTGACTTTAAAAATCAACGAGGTATCGTCAGCAAATAATACTATCTCACAAATATCTTTGACATAGGTAGGAAGATCATTTATATAAACAAAAAAAAGCAAAGGTCCTAATATAGATCCCTGGGGCACTCCCATACGTATGGTGGCACCGGAAGATGTAGTTCCGTTGATACTAACTTTTTGAGTTCTATCTGTAAGATAGGATTGTATTAATTGAGATAAGATACCTGAAACACCGTTATGTCTTAGCTTAATCAGTAATATTTCATGATCCACGCAATCAAATGCTTTTGAAAGATCACATAATATTCCTACTGCATCTTGCTTGTTTTCCCAAGCATCAAATATGTATTTGATATACTTATTTGACCAAACTAGGTCAAATATGTGTTTGGTAAGTAAGGATTAAACATAAAACAATTAACATTCAATCAACATGCAACCGAATCCACCTCGATACAAATGGACGATTACGCATGTGGCAAAGGCGCCTTCATGCGCTTCCAAAAACGAGCTTATACGCGCGTATACAACGCGAGTCTGTAACTGCTCTGAAGTGTTATATACTCTTTTGCTGTTCATACATACGTGTACGTTTCAACTTGATTTGTCTGAGCATCTTTAAAGTATTTAAAGTCACTATAAATAAAATAAATAAATATGCGCCAAACAAAACAACATGCCACTTGCCATGGCCTCGAAGGAAGGATAAATATTCTTGTGTTACGAGGTACCAGACAGAGAAATTAAGCCAGAGGCGTCTCAGCACAAGAGTCAATTTTAGAAAAGATCGTTACCTGAATTGATTGACCGGGAATCGAACCCGGTACTCCACGGAAATCGAGGCGAGAAACAGTGCTACAGTGCTCTACGCCAATCGTGTCGCCGACTATACTCACTATCTACAAATCATTTTTGAGAGCTAGTTAGAACAGTAATTTCGATTCGTAACTCGCACGCATAAGATTCGATTCCTGCAACAGCTGAAAATCAAATATTTGTGTTGCGACTGGGTGCTTCTTGTACCATTGTAAGCTATGGTTGCCGTAACACAAAGGAAAGCCTCATTTGTGACAAGGTCATTGCCATTTGATGCCATATCCTACTCGTATTCATTTGTTACAAAGCATCTCACTTTGACAAAGAGGTAGGTGGAGCAACCTATTGATTTAATTAATCCCGGAAAAATCGTGATAAAAACCAGAAGATAAAGACTGTGAGATATGAGTTTAGATGATAAGCGCACTGTATAATAAAATTGTCAACAACTTCTCATAAAAACACTTAATGAGTGCACCAATTACGACTGTGAACGTAAACAAAAGAGTAATTATATCTCAATAGACGCGCGTGCGCCGCACAGCGGTAGTGTACGACAAGAGCCACGATAGCAGGCTGGATAAGTCAATTTAAACCATATTTCATAGCGGATAAGGCACATGATGACGAAGAAGTAAGTTTGTTTTCGTGCGTCGCCGCGCACGCAGGCTCTTCGCCGACCAATGACCGCGCTTTCACTGTCGTCCATCTTGGTTCGATTTTTGATTTTAAATTAAAACGCCCAACAGTTGTCTATTGTATTTGAATACGGATGAAGGTTTTTGTTTCAGAAAGGAAATTTTTAAAGATTTGGTAAATAAAATTATTTTTCTCGTACCTATATGATGTGGAAGTAATCGGTAAATACAACTCAAATTATCTTGGGAACTTATAACAAGGTACCTAAGATTCTCGCAGCATCCCGCAGTCGCCTACCAATACATTGATTTGAAGTTTATTGCTTAGGATTAAATTAATAAATTTCAAAACAACCAAAAAGTCAGCTTGTTGATAAAAACCATTAAGTTCAAGTGGTTTTGAGACAGTCTCATCTCTGAACGTAAAATATTCAAACCTTGCACACATTAATTACTCACACCACTTAGCTGCTAATCGTTCATCTCCTGCATATTATGCAAGTCATTTCTATCAAGAATGCAGATCCCATACACTTTCCATTTTAGAGCCATAAAGGCAATCTCCATGAAACTCATGCTGGTATTATTGTTAGTTGTAAAACCGCTGCTGGGTTTCGATCTCAGGTTCGCTACCATGACGGCTACTAGGGTGCATACCTTATTATTCTACGCGGAGTATTGTATTACTAAAGTATATTCAACATAACATACCATCACGACTATATCACAATCGGGGCAGTCAGAGGCGAGTTAATGTTGCCGTCATAGTGAACGGAACACTCAGAAGCCCACTGTTCAAAAATGTTATTAGAACACAACGTTGGAGGTGGTGAGTCTTCCGCCGTTATCCGGGTTGATTTGGTTTTTTATCGATGTTTTCCATCACCTGAGAGTCGGTCGAAAAAGCAATGAACACAAAGATTACACATTGACCAACCTTAAAAATCCATTCAATAACATGTCAAGTGATAAGGATTACTTAAAAATCAACCTGTAAGTCTGTCTCTATCTTTTGATCTGGTGTTTTTATTTCGATAACAGTCAAGAGGTTTTTTAACTTCTTTTTATTTAATATTTAGAATTATTGCTAAACTTCCTTTTGCACACAACACTTTAAAGGACCTATTCCAGCGGGGAAGTAATATAAGTTGAAATAGCAATAGGTGCTACGGGAGTGGAAGATCCTTATAGGAGGTTTCTGTATAATTTGGGTTGGGTTCCTATTTATTCAAATTATTTATGGTTATTCATAAATTAGTGAAGAGTAGTAAGCTAGTAAATTATATAGACAGAGCACTGTTACTTTTCACAAGAAAGCAAAGCCTTTTTTTTTTTTTATTAATGATGATGATTTCGTGCACAGTGACAGCCCTAAATCGTCGTCATCTTATCTTCGGTAAGTACTTAATGGACTGCCTACACCTTTTTCAGATTATTTCTTAATAATAATTCTGAAGAGATATATCATTTTTATCCTCTACACGTGTCTGTTATCTTAAACACCTGAAAGCTAAGAACATGTAATTTTGTTGTATTAGGTTTCGTATTTATGAGTTAAATTAAAATCATATGAGAAATGGCAGAAACCTATCACTTAAACGCCACCGTGAACGTCACATTAAGCATCAAAAAAGTGCTATTGGTTTTCATACAAATGGATTAGCTTTTATACTTTGCGTCATCTGTTAGGATTTAAATCTGTGTCCACATGTGATAGCAGTCAAAGATAGTTATAGCGTAAAAAACAATTGCTATAAACTCGCTTAATACTCATATGTATTTAATAATTATTTTAGCACTAGTCGACTCACCTCAAACTTATACAACGTGTCCGTTCCGCCATGAGCAAAAAAATTTCAATCCTTCAAGGTGGGTATAGACAAGAGCTATTGCTAGAGCATTTCATTCTTATGTAAGGTTTTATGAATGGTACAATACAGGCAAATGTTTAGTTTTCTAAAAACATATAAGTAATGCAACGTTTTTGCTAGGTTTTACAAGGAAATAACAAACCATCAAGCGTCATGTTCGCAATGTTCTTCGAGTAAATTTTTAAACGACCTAAGCTCGATGTTTTAAAACAAGTGAATGCTCAAATCTATTAGCACATTTACTTATATACAAAACTGGACACTACATGAAAATTGTAAGCAAAAGCATCATGAAAGAAACACGACAGCTAGGTTCAACTGCCTAGGCCTTCCGAAGCACGAAAATGCCTAAAATATGCCACAGAATTTTAGCCGGAATGGTCAACCGTCCCACAACCTGGTCTGGTGAGCGTATCTTCATATTGGTAATCATTAAACCGCTGGGGTAATAACTAACTTCGATCGCAAATCGCGAATTGAACTGTCAAAGTAATTTCTTTTGTTTTCTTTTTAGTAAGTATGAATCACAACAAGGCAAGCTTATGGAAGGCAATCTGCTAACTCGTATTAGACGGCAAAATGAAGCGTTAAAGTAGCTAAAATGATAAAAAATTGCCAGGAAAAAAAAAAGGAATTATTGCTCTTTGACGTCGAAATTCGAATACTTCAATCTTCAACGGCTGAAAAGCTAACCAGTTGCAACCAAAACCGCTAGCAATTTAGTTCAATCGAAAGAGTCAAATTAGAGAAGAAGGTACTCTCGTCATTAATCCGCGCTTACTTTTTAATTTACTGCAATAAATTATTACTTGTTATTCTATTCTACTCCATATAAGATACCAAATGCAATAAAAATAACGCTTCTCGGCACCTGATCGTCCATTTCACCGCGGGTCAGCCCGCGACCTGCGCGCATTTGAATACAATGGCGCGCACAATACGGTTTCAATTCGAGAGCGATTCTTCGTTAAACGTGCGATGATTAGTATTCCAGATTTTAGTATACAGTGACGAGCTGCAGATTGAAGCGGAACTGTATCGCAGGATTGAATTCCATTCAGAGGGAGTGAGGAGGCAAGCATTGCAAAGATGATGACAGGAGTGAAACGATTGCTGATTGGTCGCTTCTGTACGTCACATTTTCGAAAACTCGACCGTCATTCCTGTACGTCTACCACGAGTTGCTACTTTAAATTTACGTTATACTTCGCGTAAAAAAAATGTATTGGGATGACACATGAGATGACATGACAATGTCAAATCCCAGTACATTACATTACAGGCAACTCGTGGTAGACGTCTGAACAGTTTTGTTGGTTTACAACGATATGACGCCATACTCGTATCACCACTTGACATGTGCTCAATGAGCCAGCCTGGGCAAAAAAAATAGATATATTTTTGGCAATTTTTTGTCATTTTCAGCTACTTTAACGCTTTATTTTGCCGTCTAATACGAGTATATTACAATAGCAGATTGCCTTCCATGAGCTTGCCTTGGTGTGATTCATACTTACTAAAAAGAAAACAGAAGAAATTACTTTGACAGTTCAATCGATGATCAACTATATAAATATTTTGATAACTTTTAGACAGAGGTCGTTAACCGAATTCGTGGTGAGTCCATCTGAGCTAGACAAACGAATTATGATTTGTCTATTGTCTGTCCTTTGTGTGACCGGTCTCTGCCCTCTTTATGGTAGCTATAAAGGAAAGCGCCCCAAATATTTGGCGTAAGGCGGAGTGTGCACGACAACAAGGTTCTTATTTCTAGTCAAATTTTACAAATAAGTTAATCCATTGCTTATTTATATGTATGACATCTAAGTATGTATAATATGTATATAACATTGATTAAAAAAAAAATTTTTTTTAGTTACTTTTCCACCGATATTACAGTAATTTCATCATTAAAACAGTGAAAAGCTAGTGCAAAGTCAATTCAAAGAATATTCAAGACAATTTCAGCCAACATTTATAAGTTCGAAACTACAAAATAAATATGACAAGCGTGACAACTGTCACAATGGCCACAGAAATATTTACGTTACATTATACAAAATTATGATTACAAGAGCAAAGGCAAGAGCGGCCAATGTAAACGCATGACCAACACCACCGCCCGCTCCGTCGCCCAGCTCGTCGTCGGTGGAGGAGTTTGTTATTCCTCCTGAAACCGCAGCGAGCTCAAGTTCCAGCGATGAGAGCGGGCCACCGCCGCCACGACCGCCGCGACCACCTGCGCGACGTGGACGACGACCGCTGCCGGCACGCTTGGGGCCTGTGGGGCAATCTGCCCCGCGCGTGGCCCCCGCTACCGGTGGTGTAGTGCGCCGCATGCGATGGACATACGACATGAATGTCAACTGCATGCGCGCCTATTACGGGGCTATAGAGGGAGGAACCAACCTGTCTGCGTATCGTGACCGGATGATGCCTCTGTTTCAGGCCCTTGACCCAACCGATTGCGAGGCAAGGAGGCGATTTCGGAATATCGCTCCACACGAGTCTCTAGGCGGCGGTTACCACGTTTGCCTACTAATAGACGCAACCTAGCGTTAATGGGGGCCCTGGACGCTTTACTAGCTCCGTTCATTCGGACTAGTGAAGATTTAGTTGATACTCACTCGATTCTGTACTGCGGGGCCATTGCGGCATGCCGTGTTGCTCGTGTCAAGTTTCCGGACTCTGACCTTGCAGTGCGACCTGCCGCAAATGTACCCGCATGGCAAATGCGAATCGAGCGGCGTATCAACACGTTTAGGACCCTCATTGCAAAGTTGGTCTGCTTCAGCTGGGGGAACCATCGCCCTCGGGACGGGTATTAGGCCCGAACAGTATATGGCTTGTGTCACAGAACGCATTGACTTCCTGAAGCAGAAGGTATATATATATATGCGTGGGCAAACCGTATCCGTCGCTACAGAGAACGTGTGGACAGATATTTACAAAATCGCCTTTTCCAAAGTGACCAAAGGAAGGTGTACCGAAACTGGGAAGAGACTAACCAACGTGAGAACGACGGTCAGCGACCGGATGCAAGTGTCATGATTGACTTCTGGCGCAGTATCTGGTCGATGCCTGTCGAGCACACGGAGGGTGACTGGATGCGTACTGTCGAGCATAAATGCGAATCCATCGAAACCATGGAGTCAGTAAGTATTGACTCCGAAGACGTTAGTTGTGCAATTCAGACGGCTGAGAACTGGAAAAGTCCTGGCCCGGATGGATTGCACAACTTCTGGATCAAGTGGTTTCGATGCTCGCATTCATGCTTGGCAGTGCAGTTCCAGGAATCCATCGAGGTTGGTTCTCTCCCTAGTTTCCTGACTTCTGGTGTCACTTTCCTTTTATACAAGTCAGGTAGTACCTCGGAAGCAAAAAACTATAGACCCATCACGTGCTTACCTACCATCTACAAGCTCCTTACGTCCATTCTAGCAAAAAAAATTAACTCGCATATCGTTGCGAACAATGTTTTGGCCCCTGCTCAGAATGGATGTAGGGTTGGGTCCCGAGGTACTAAAGAACTCCTCCTCATAGACATGACTATTTGCCAACAAATCCGGCGGAATCGGAAAGCTCTTTCAACTGCCTGGATTGACTATAAGAAGGCCTATGATTCGGTGCCCCATTCATGGCTCAGGAGGATCTTAGAGCTGTATAAAATTGATACAACTTTGAGATCTTTCTTGAGCACATGCATGGGGCAGTGGATCACAGTCCTTCGTCAACCAGGTGGTGGAAATGGCTCCCTTGATCCGCAGGACTTCATAAGGATAGAGCGAGGTATTTTCCAGGGCGATAGTTGAGTCCTTTGTGGTTTTGTTTAGCTTTGAATCCTCTTAGTACCTTACTAAAGGATTCAAAGCTAGGCTATCGGCTTCGCAGGGGGGGTGAGTTCATCTCTCATTTGTTGTACATGGATGACCTGAAGCTGTTTGCGCCAAGCCCCCAGGTATTGATGGAACTGTTAAAAATCACTGAGATTTTTAGCAATGCCATCAAGATGGAGTTTGGTGTAGACAAGTGTGCGGTCATGCATGTACAAGAAGGGAGGGTTGTAGATTCACCGAATTTACAGCTCTCTGAGACGATGACACTCAGATCCCTCTCTGAAGCTGAAACCTACAAATATCTTGGTATGTCAGAGTCATTGGGTATATCAGTAGGACACGTCAAGCTATCGGTGAAGGAACGCTTCTTTAGTTTATAGGTAGTTATTTCTTTGTCAGGTGGCAGTAAGGTGCGCGCCTTCAACGGTTGGGTGATGCCCTTATTGATATACTCCTTTAGCATATTGAGATGGACTGAAACTGAGCTGGGTGCTCTGGATACACGAGTCCGAAAACTATCGCACACAACGCATCGCATGCTACATCCACGCTCGTCTGTTATGAGATTGTACATCCCACGGAAGGTGGGGGGTCGTGGCTTCTTAAATGCCAAGGACCTTCACAACCGTGAGGTGTGCAATCTCAGGAGGTTTTTCCTCAACAACGAGTGTGGGATTCATCGCGACGTTGTGGCAGTTGACAAGGGGCTCACGCCGCTCTCCTTGGCAAACGAGAACTGGCGTCAACTACCGATGCTAACCAACGACGACCGCAAGGAAATATGGAAGAGCAAGGAGCTGCATGGTAGGTTCTATCGGGCCTTAACAGGGCCCGATGTGGACATCTCCGCATCGGTGAACTGGCTACGCTTCGGGGACCTCTTTGGGGAAACCGAGGGTTTTGTCTGTGCAATTGCTGATGAAGTTATCAAGGTGAATAACTACCGGAAATACATCATGAAGGACGGTACGGTTGACATTTGTCGGGCATGCCGCCGTCCTGGCGAGTCTATTCGCCACGTTATTTCCGGTTGTTCTCACCTTGCTAACGGAGAGTACTTGCACAGACACAACCTAGTAGCCAGGATCATCCACCAGCAACTTGCTCTTCGATATGGCCTTTTCGAGTTGGAGTTACCGTACTATAAGTGCGCATCGGTACCAGTTCTCGAAAATAGTCGTGCATTGCTCTATTGGGATCGCTCTATCATCACGGACAGGACTATTGTAGCCAGTAAGCCTGATATCGTGCTGGTAGACCGATCCCAACGCCAGGCGGTGCTCGTCGATATCACCATTCCACATGACGATAACCTCGTAAAAGCTGAGAAGGACAAACTCAGCAAGTACCTTGACTTGGCTCACGAGGTGACCGCCATGTGGAATGTTGATTCGACGATCATTGTCCCGATAGTCGTGTCGGCAAACGGCTTAATAGCGAAGAGCCCCGACCAACACCTCGAGAGGCTCTCGCTCAGCGGTTGGATCAAGGGTCAGATGCAGAAGGCGGTACTCCTGGACACGGCTCGCATTGTCAGGAGGTTCCTCTCTCTGCAGCCCTAACCACCGGTAGTCTGGGCCTTGCCTGCCCTGCTGCCGGCGGCACCCTAGGTTAAGGTTTTATAGTATTTTTATAAATCATTGTTTTATAACTTTAATTTAGGCTTAGGTTTTATAATTGTAATTATGTATTTTGTTTTTATAATTATAATTCTTAAGTTGTTTTATTGTTGTAAATCTTTGTTTTTATAAGAATACTGTACAAATTTTGTACCTAAGTTTTATGCTAAATAAAGAGAATAATAATAATAAATATGCGCCAAACAACACACCTCTTGTAATGGTCTCGAAGTAGGGATTAATATCCCTGTGTCACGAGGTACCACACAAGGAAATCAGCCAGGGGCGTCTCCCAGCACACCCAGACCCGAGTCAATTCGGAAAAGATCGTTTCCTGAATTGACTCGACCGGGAATCGAACCCGGGACACTAAGGAAATCGAGGCGAGAAACCGTGCTACAGCGCACTACGCCAATCGTGTTTTGCTTCCGTATTGTATGTATGTTCATTTTATGTATAATAGTTAATGACTTTTTGTATCTTTCGTCGATAGAGCGTCGTGGCCTAGTGGTTAAGCACTCCAACTCGGATCGCGGATCGTGTGGTCCCGAGTTCAAATCTGGCCAGAACCAAAATCTTTGTATTCATTGTTTAAATTCCGACTAACTCTCCGGTGATGAAAAACATCGATAAAAAACCAAATCAACCCGGATAGCGGCGGAAGGCACCACCTACCACGTTGGGTTCTAATACCATTAGTGAAAAGTGGGTTTCTGTTCCGTTCACCAAGACAGCAACAGTCGCTTGCCTCTGACTACGCTGTTTGGGATAAAGTCGTGATGGTATGTATGTATGTAATTTATCATCTTGCACCACCACTTAATTTTCTTCCTGATTTTCCCCTGAAGGTTTACTGATTAACTACTATCAATAAAGTCGCCTAAATCTAACTTCTAATTAAACTACTTAGATCTGTAACATTTTGTTTGTGCATGAAGTTTAATTAGATTATAGTCTACCTCATCTAGACTCAAAAACCTCATCTGTACTAATATTATAAAGAGGAAAGATTTGTTCGTTTCTTTGCTTTTTTGTTTGTGTTGATTAAGCGCCGAAACTACTGGACCTATTTTAAAAATTCTTTAACGAATATAAAAGCTTCATTACCAGGGATTGTGTGTGTGTGGCAGTGACGTAGGCTATATTTTTTTAAATGTAGGCTATATTTTGACGGAATAGACAATCTACGCGAGCGAAGCCGCTGACGAACCGTTAATAAGATATAAAATACTATAGGGAGTTTTTGCGATTTCAGTTTACTTGACTTGATAAACCTACTTACATTTTACGTTACAGGACGAGCAGTCACCCGGATTGTGAAAGATCGCGGGTTCGAATCCCGCTTGAGTCCCAGGATCAGGTCGAATTTTCTAGTTTCTATCTTTCTGTAGAAAATAGAGAATTGTTCAATGCTAAAAATAAAAATACACATAAGTACATATATATTTTTCTTAATGAATACAGGAAAAGAGAACAATTGTACTAAACAATATTATACCTGTTGATACGATACCTTTGCGTGTGCAATCACACTTTAGGTTACCGTAACTACTACGTATTAGAAGTTGTAAATAAGGGATTATCATAATTGAATAAAAGAATATAATGACGAAAGAAATCTAATACTTATTTACTTGCAAGAATGCCAATGTTTTTCTCGGTCGAAAACCTTTTAGTTTTCATGAAAGTGAACGGGAGTGTATCTATATATCCGTCGTCGGGAAGTATTTTGATGCTTAAACATAACATACTTGTACCATCAAGACCGGCCCCTCTTTTCCATTAGGCCTATGGGGCACGTGCCCAGGGCGATCCTGAGGGGCCCCACAAGTCACCTATGTTCAGATTTAAGTAAGTACATGAAAACAAGGTAAACTAAGAAAAATAATTAATATTCATAATAATCTTCTAAAAGTTTAATTTGTGTCCAAAAAATTCAACAAAAGAGTCTTAAGTGAATCAAAACAGTTGACTAACGGAAAGCGACTTCATTGTTACTTAGCGATGTCGTTATTGCCATTTTCCAGTCACCGCACTAAAAGTCAGAAAGACCCCTGGATCCTTATGCACCCAGGGCCCCATGATCCTGACGTGCTCAGGGCCTCTTCGTGCTGATGTGCCCTGTGCCCCAAATATATTAAAGACGGCAAGACTATATCCCAAACGGGGTAGTCAGAGGCAAGTGACTGATGCCGTCATGGTGAACGGAACCCTCAGAAGCCGACTTTTCACCAATAGTATTAGAACTGAACGTGGTAGCTGGTGAGCCTCCTGCCGTTATCCGGGTTGACTTGGTGTTTTATTGATGTTTTCCATCATTCCATGTTTAAGAGTTAATCGCAAATTTAACATTGGACAAAACATTTTTTTGGTTCTGGCCAGATTTGCACTCGGGACCACACGATCCACGATCCGCGTTGGGGTGCTTAACCCCTAGGCCACGACGCTCTCAGTTCAGATCGAAGTAGGTAAATATACAGGGTGGAATTTTTTAACGCCACAATGCGATGTGAATGCAGTTCTGTTTATTTTTAAAAATAAAGGAATGTTTCCTTTGAGTGAAATTGTCTATTTCCAGTATGTACAGTACTTTCCCTCCAGGTGGCGTTAAAAATAAATTGGTCAGTGAAACAAAAATAAATTGGTCAGATGATCTTGAATATTCATTTCTTTACTAGCTTTCATCCGTCTTCGTATGTGCATAAATGTGAAATCCTTTTTTTCTCGTTCCTAATGCTCCTTTCCTCTCCCCATTGAACATATGTACCAAATTTCAGCTTTCCACGCCCAATCACCTTTTATTCCTGTTTCCGTAGGAGTTTTTTTTATTTAAAATTGGTTTGCGTTTGGCCTCAGTCTCGCCTGGTGGTAAGCGATGACGAGGCCGATGGTAGTACACGCTTACCCAGAAAATGTCTATTCACTCTGGCCTTGAAGATACTAAGGTTTTAAGTATCCGGAAACACAGACGCAGGGAGAGCGTTCCACTCCCTAGCGGTGCGGACCAGAAAAGACGTAGTAAACCGTTGGGTACCGATTGTTGGAAAGTCAATCACATGGGGGTGGAAGCCCTCCCGGCGTCTAGTGGTTCGGTGGTAGAAAGTAGAGGGTGGTATCAGGTTGTGTAGTTCCTGCGCACACTCTCCAAAATACACAGGAATTTCGAGAAATACTCTCCTTGTGTTCTCCCACATTCCCCAAGGAACCTGTACGCGCCTACATACTCGTACTCTACCAAAAACGAGCTCATACGCGCTTTTAAAACGCTAGTCTGTAATCGATCTTACTCAGTCACTCAGTCATTAAAAGAAGAGTACGAACTTTGTATTATATTGATTGATCTACCCAAAGTTTCCTGGTTAACTAAATCTACATGACCATACGAAACTTACGCAGTTTGATCTCAAAATCATAGTAATCGGGATCGCCGGTCACAATAGGTGTGGAGTTGCATAAACCTGAGACTATTTTCCAGTGGCTGCGTGTGCGCATAAATGCATTGTGTATTAGGGCTGCCAACGCGCGGTCAAAGTTAAATTTAATTTAAAAAATGTAAAATGTGAATCGATATTTTAAAATTAGAATGTATCTGTAACCATCTAGGAATGACGAGTTGAAACTATTAGGATTAAGCTTAGAATAATTACGCATAGAAGGCGAGTCGGGGCACCCGTTTTGGTGCTACAAATATCAGGACGTTACGTCTGGATCTGAACTTACCGATGTTAATTTCTCGAGGTAAGAGCTTCTTCAAAATGTTTATTTGTGCGGTAAATGGTTGCAACAACATAACAGAGAAACACAAGTAGTATTCATACATGTTAAATACTGAAAATTGTGATTACATGTGTAGCAGAGTTGTTTTTTTGACAGTTAATTTTGGCATCACAAATGTCGCGCCTTTTTGTATGGAACTATCCTTCTAGGTGTAATTATTCTAAGGGATTAAGATATTGAGTAGCTGAGTGTTTCTAAGTTAGGTGTGTGAAATATAACTGGAATGAACCACCATTTTATATTATATTTTTCGTATTTCAAAATAAGTATTGTGAGCTCTTAAGAACGACACAGCTTGAACCTTACTTGCTTCTAAACCTACAATAAAAAAGGCAATAAAAAACTTCCCCTCTTTTATGCTGACATTTAATGGCAGTGCCCAAAACCAATGTATGTATAGGTAGGTGTCTTTAAGATGTACTTGTTTCACCTCGGTAGGGAAAATGGAAATTGTATACTACATACCGACAGGTTCCATAATGTACTTTTAATACGACTATGTAGGTATACTTTAGTTGCAATAAAGCATTGAATATTGACTCTATGGACCTCACGACCTCTCTTAAGGTGAAGTGAAGCTGTATTTGTATAAAAACCTAGTAATGAGTAACTCTGGACAACCCTACCCGTGCTAACTTATGCGCATGCGCCTAGCTAGACGCTGCGGTTATGCGCTGTTACGACACTGATAAAAAAGTATTTACAATAAGCACGCGCTTCAATAATAATAACCTACTAATGTATTTTGTGTACAGAATGAACCTTTATATGAAAAACATAACTGTGAAACCTACTCATTCATTCATAGATTTCGGCTTTAGTCATAAGCTGAAATCTAGTTATGAATGAGTTTTTGCCATTACTAAATAAATATCTGGGATAATCTCATCATCTAACCAAGATCATCCGACCCTAAACTAAGCAGAGCTTGTACTATGGGTGTCAGAGACTGATAAACGTCTAAATACATACTTAAATAGATATTAACACCCAGACACACAACAAACACAAATGTTCGTCACATAATGTTTGTCATGGGTGGGGTGGGGATCGAACCCACGACCTCCGGTGCTAAAGGCAGGATCGCTGACATTGAAAAAACAGGCCAGTCAACTATATGAAAAATATGAACAGCCATTGATATGAACTCAAACTCACACAAACCTTTATTTAAATAAACCTTTGTAATTACCCTTATGTGCATGACGTATTACATACCTCAAGGCTCTAATAATGGAGGGTTGCTCCTTACTACTGAGTGACTTTTCGCGAAAGGATTTGAGAACAGTACTTATGTCTACCACGAGTTGCCACTTTTAGTTTTTTATATTATCGTTTGCGTAAAAAAATGTATTAGGATTTGACATTGTCTTGTCATGTCATGTGTCATCCCAATAAAAAAAATTACACGAAAATTTAAAAATCTTGGTGAAACCGTGAATACTTTCCTTGACACCAACTTTGTACTCACGCAAAGAACGAGGCGTCAGAACTCTATGTAACAAAATAAGACTACATATGTACGAATTAATCTCACTCTGATGCAGACGTACATAATGTAGTATACAATTTCCATTTTCCCCACCGAGGTGAAACAAGTACATCTTAAACACAACTACCTATACATACATTTTGTCTGGCCTACAAACCGCATTAGACTTTCAACTGAAAATCAAGCGAAACTCATCCTTATTGCCAAAGGAATAAGCCAAAAGCTACCAGCAAGATGAGATCCCTACCCCGACAAGGTTTTCCCGAAGCTGAATACAGAAAAATAGGCTTTGCTTGCGTTGAAATATGGTAGGTAGTGAATGCAAGATGAAATCGAGTCATCTGCATCTGAGGAGAGACAAGGACGCAAGATCTACTTCGAGATTAGAAGCCTCTGTAGTATTGATCGCCCCCCTCTTTGGGGGGTCAAGTAGGGCGTAGGGGGCAGTTGAAGCCGTTTCGTTAATCTTATGTCTGTTGGGGTGGATTTGAAATTGGTTTTCTGTGAACTGAGCGCTGTACTGAATCGTTTGGGCCTTCATTACGTTATCTTGTTATGGGAAAATAGTGGTTATTTACACTTTAGTATTTTATTTCAGGGAACTACGATGCCCTAATTTAGGAGCAAGCGTCCTGGCCTAGGTGTAAAGCACACAAACTCGGATCAAGGATTGTGTGGTCTCGAGTTCTAATCTGGCCAGAACCATCTTTGTGATGGTATGTTATATTATGTTATGTTAATTTCGGTATAGGTGTTTTAGGAATCTTTTGACATCAACATGCTTGGTCGTGTAGATTTATTTACCACAAATTTGTCAGAAACCACTCCAAGTTAGGAAACTTTCAAGTATACGGACAATGTCACAAGATTGAAAAAGACTTGATTAAAGCTAAGCTAATTTTCAGCCTTTCAAAATACTTTAACTGTTGGTTTATAAGTATCGTTCAGCGCAGGTAGGGGTAAAGCGCAATACACACCATAGCTGCCGACCCGCCGAAATATGTCGGCAACTTTTTGTAAAATACTACACTATAGCTCGTTTGTTTCCGGGCAACCGAATACAGGCCGCCTCCACGTGTCGGCGGGTGCGCGGCTTTGGTGTGTCTTGCGCTTAACCATGAGCTTACATCGATGGCAGTCGCTAGCGCCCGTGTGACGTATGGGATTTCGGGACAGTGCCTCTAGTAAATAGAAATGGAACTACAGGTAGCATTCGAATTGCTGTAGTCGTGACGGAAACTCATGGTAGACGTACAGATCAAACCTTGTTTTGTCTCCTCCGAGCTTAGTGTCTTAAAAAGTAGCCAGCAGTAAATAACCGCGACATTTGTACAATGGACCTTATACAGCAACGTTATGTGTTCAACTGGCGGTCGAAACAGGCGCGAGGAGAGCTGAACGGATACCTGATAAAGGTGTGTGGGACTCACTGAACCATATTGATTCATTGAGCACACAGTAGTATACTTTTACAGTTCCTGTCACGTAAAAAGAACACTAGCCATGTCTAGTTCTAATTAAAGTCAAAGTAATGGTATAAGAAGCCCTGCTTGTCCAGTATCGCTGCGTAGACGCTTCCACTATCGCTCGAAGTTCTTTTTTCGGGACGGTAACTAAGGCGCTGCGCAAAACAGTTTCTAGTTACCGACACTGAACACTTTTTGGTCGTCATGAGTATGTGTTAAGTGAAGCAACTGGACACAAAAATGTTCACGTATGCGTAGGGAGTGGATGATTTCATACTAGTTCTATAGAAATCAAATATTCATCGGTAGCTTGTTGACTTAAGACACAACAGTAAACGTGCAATCTTCTCCTTCTTCGTCGTTTCGATGATCTTTTGGGGAAATATTACAGCAGCTCAGTATTTCGTCACTGCTATCCCAAGCGCGGAGGCTCCATAAAGATGAGCAATGGTTTTTATAGATGATTAGCGTCATGATATTCAGTCCACTGCAGGACTGTTATTAACGGCCAAGTCGCCGCAACTAGATTCAGGAATCTTTCCTCATCATTCCTGAAGAGTGTTGCAACGTTTTCAATGAATGCTTATTAGATCGTGGTAATTGTGGCCGCTCGTTACTGTCAGGATATAATGCAAGACATAACTTGTTTTTTTCTGCCTCTAAGCAGTTTCTCGGTACACTTGAGTTCTTGTTTCTTTCTGTTCATTGGGCAAGTGGTTTTGTAACGACCTACAAACGTCTCTGAAGTAATTCTGAAGAATTTTTCTGTAATCTTGCTCGTAGGAACCTGTTACTCGACTATACAAGTGGACCAACATTGGGATCATGTGATCATACTTATATTTTTGTTTTTAAAGTATTGATCAAACTATTAGTAATGGTTTGTGTAATGAAGTATTTATTACTAGACCTAACCAGAATCACTATTCAGTTTAACTATAGTGTTTGTTCTAACTATTTGTACTGAGCAAGTATGACTGAAAAATAATATTCTGCAGATATTTTGGAAAGAAAAATCACAAAGGCACGGAAGCGTTCCTGTCTCGGATATTAATTATCACCACCCCGTAGAGGTGAGAGGTGAGGGGGTGAGGAGACAGAGGAGGGGTCTAGGGAGAAGTCCCGTCTTGCGAGTCAGCGCCTGGCACCAAGCTTGGGTTGGCGAGGGGACAGGAAAAACTATTTTGATGTCATAAACAGTTACTTTTTCAGACTTCAATATGGATTTGAAGGAAAATAGGCCACAAGGGCACTTAAAAATAATGCCCCTAATAAAATACGTTGAGATGCTGTGATTTATTAGTATTTAACGCGTAGAAAAAAACAAAATATACACATCTTAATGCATAATCGAAGGTAATCCTTTCAATTATCACTTTCTTTATGCATCTACGAATTACTTAGTAGTAGGATTATCAAATTGAATGACTATTTTAAAGCCATCTGAAGCAACTAAACATCTATCTTATATTTTAGTTACACTACTAAATTCGTCGTTCGATTCCCCATTCTTCTTAAATTTAACACTCTAAAATTCTGGTCATTTTTATAATATGTACCTACTTAGAGTAATGTGGATTGCTTGTAGTTACCATATGATGCCAAAAAAACGTGAGACGTAAGGGATGGATGACTCGATGGAGGTTTTGGAATTCCGGTGGATGCAGGATGCTTTAACCGGCTATTTAGATATAATTAAGGGATGGTTATGTTCAGCAGTGAACGCCTTGTAATTGAGAATAGTGATGATGATGCCTAAATAATATTTTTGTCCCTTGCACTATTTTGGAGATTACGACACAATGGACAAAAGCCATTGTATCAAAGACTTTTCAGCTCGGTGGTGAGTTCGTGAATATAGCGCGCTTTGTGCGGTGAGGGTGGGGGTAGCAACGAGGGGTGAAAATATAGGAGATGGTGAGTTTTTGTTTAGAAAACTCAAAGCGAATTCATTGTATATAAGTGTTCTACTGTCAAGGCACGTTTATACAATGGGTTTTTAGGTGATTTTATTTTTGAAAATATATTTGTATTCAACAACACAATTCATTTACACTAAATATAGGTAACACACAAATAATATAATGTGACTCTACCACCGGCGTCGGAACGGTGTTTCTACTGAGAATACTCAGCAAGAAACTCATATATTTACTCCTTCATAAATAGTTTCCAATGCAGGTTCGTCACTTACAGTTTTTGCCTTTGTAACCGGAGTCAGACAGTTTGAACAATATAGTTTTCAATACGGAATTATTCGAATACTGGTGAAAATCGCATCGCATCAAAATTCTTCGTAGAGTTAAGAAGAATGTAAATAAAAAACAGACAAACAACTCAAGTTTTGTAGATAAAGATATATTAAATCCTTATCTATAATCTTAAAAGGTTGGTATCATAACATAAAACGTATTATCAATTTTTTACATCCTGTTTAACTAAATTTGTTTCTTCAACCTAGCTTTTTAATGAGGGCGATATAAATCCAGGTAGATTTTATTATATAACATCTAATCTAGGTACAATAATATTTTCATAGGAAATTTTCAGTTGAATATAATAGACATCGTTGAAAATAACTTAATTAACAAGTAGACGGTTAGTTAAATACATACATGACATGCCCCCTCTTACAAAACTCTCACATAAATCTCTCCTAACGCCAGTGAGTATCTTTTGTGTGAATAGGTATAGATTCATTTTGAAATACCGAATGTTCATAAGAACTCTTACTTAAACCATAGTTTTATGTGCCTTGTCCCAGTCTCCAATGACAGCATCTCACCCTAATCCCTCTGAACCAATGAGATCTCTTCTACAAACTGAATATAAAGCAATTTCACATTATACCGACATTTTCTCCTGCAGATACTCTGCGGCACCCTGTTTTTACATATTCAAACGAATTTCACTCAACCCTCACAGCTAACACACTCTCTAAAGTCCATTTTCAATTGGATACCCTTACGACCTTCTATCATTCCCGCTGAAACGAGATCGATTCTCTCAAAAAGGATGCAGCGTTGGAAATTTCAGTCGTATTGTTAAGGCAGGAACGTTAAAAGTTAGCTGTTGCTGCAAAAAATAATAGACCAATTCAGAATGGAACGTTCAAAGATGGTTCTCTAGGGAAAAACAGGGTGCACACGCAAGCGAAATTGGTAGTTATAAATATGACGTTATAGAGGAATTCGGTTGAAATTGCTGTGTCGTATTTCAGGTTAGGTCGTTGTGGAAATGGTTGAGCTTGGGAGATCGATTTGCTCTGGGTAGTCGTGGAGAGACGGGACTGGAATGGGAAATGTAAAACTTTTTATGGAAGGAAACTTCTTTAGGGAAATACTTGAATCCACAGTTATTTAGATAATGATAATAATGGAAGGCCACTTATTGGAATATTGGCTTGAGAATGCCATATGGACCTCTGCAGTCTTCCAGAATAGAAGCGAAGTTTATGAAATGCTTGAAAATATGCCTTTCATGAATCAGGTACTTTTGAAACATCACTCAAAGTTATGCATATCATTAACGTCTCTCAAACAATGAGAACGAAGTGTCGCTAGGTCGCTACGGCCATTGACTTATACCTACTTACCTGTGAACTTTGATTTAGTTCAGCAAAACTTACAGAATTACGGCCTTGACGTTTTCAAAAAGCTGAAACCAGCTATATATATATAGGAACTAGGTTGTTTATGGGAAACCAACAGATGCTTTCTTTTTAAATAAATAAATATTAATATGCGCCAGACAACACACCTCTTGAAATGGTCTCGAAGTAGGGATTAATATCCCTGTGTTACGAGGTACCACACAAGGAAAATAAGCTAGGGGCGTCTCCTAGCACACCCAGACCCGAGACAATTCAAAAAAGATCGTTTCCTGAATTGACCCGACCGGGAATCGAACCCGGGACACTACGGAAATCGAGGCGAGAAACCGTGCTCCAGCGCACTACGCCAATCGTGTCGTGTTTCTAAAGAATAAGAGATTGTAGCAACGAGTCATTAAGGCACTGTTGATAGACTTGGTGCTCTATTGATATTTAGCTATGATGATGACGTAGTTTTTTAAAAATTCGATATCGGAGTTACATATTTGAGCTAGGACCATCAAAGCTTATGATTGACTCGGTGCTGGTTCTGGGAAAACTTGGTAGTTTTATATTGGACGAAAAATTACTTTAGATTAACCTGTTTATTCACACACACACATATCATTGTCTGGCCATTTTGAAATTTTCATGGAAATTCATCCAAGTCACATTCAATCGTTGTTTTGGGTTTCCATGGCCTTACTTTGGGACCTTTAGTGTGGTACCTATCTCGAATTTATTGAGGTGATCGACAGCCACAGACCACACCATTTTCTATTTATGGTAATGTGAAAATATCGTGGTATTTTATTACTTAATTCCCCATACCACGTACGCATTCTCTACGCGTCCACCGTAAGCTTTAACAGATAATATAGGTAGGGCTTTTGCTACTCAGCAACATCAACAAGCTGGTGCCAGAAACTACTAAAATCTATACTAATCTAAACTAGTTAATATTATAAAGAGGTAAGCGTTGTGTAGAGGTAATCTCCGAAACTACCGAATCGATTTAAAAAAATATTTCCCTGTTAAAAAGCTACATTATCCCTGATTGCTATAGGCAATATATTTGTTTTGAAATAATTAGTTTTCAGCCAGATTAATTAACACTTAATAAGTAATCCGGGAAAAAAGCTCTATCGAAAATCTTTTCGTGCGTGCGCTGGCCCCACTGATGATTATACGTGCATACAATGTACTACAAAAATATAGGTTTTTAGAAGATCCATAAAAAAGTCCGCGACACAATATATGTTTATAAATAAGTAGCTATACGGTATGTTATCTGTTAAAAATCATGAAAATTAAAGGTAGGTTTTGAGAATTATTACTACACAAGCATATCAATCCTTATGATTAGAATTAATTTCATCTTAGAGAATTTTGCGGAAATAAATTTTGCCCTTTAAAACAAATTAATTGGATTAATATTTTCTGATATTCCGTGAATTTAAAAAAATACGGACGCAAAATTAATAAAATATATGTTCAAAAGCGAAAGGTCACTTATCACGAAATTTCAGAAACTACAAGAGCTAGGAGTTACAAATTTTGCATGGGGGGTTCTTTTTACGACGTAGGTGCTAACTGAGACGGGTTTTTGCGAAATTCGACCTCTAAGGGGTTGTTTTTGGGGATAGTTCGTTTGTATAAAACTTCTTTACTTCAAGTGCTAGGAGTAATTTTGCATAGCGGTTCTTCTAACTAAGGCGGGATTTTCTGAATAACGAGTATCGTAAGTCCATACGTACGCCGCGGGCGAAATGTTAGTATTAAATAAATAAATAAGCGCCAGACAACACACCACTTGTCATGGTCTCGAAGTGGGGATAAATATACCTGTATTACGAGGTACCACATTAATTAAGCTAGAGGCATTTCCGAGCACACCCAGACCCGAGGCAATTCAGAAAAGATCGTTTCGAATCGAATCGAATCCGGCGCACTATGGAAATAAGGCGAGAAACCTTGCTAAAGCGCAATACGCCAATCGTGTCGTCAAATATATTATTTATATATTTTTTTATTTAAAATGGGTTTGCGTTTGGCCTCAGTCTCGCCTGGTGGTAAGCGATGACGAGGCCGATGGTGGTACACGCTTACCCAGAAAATGCCTATTCACTCTGGCCTTGAAGACACCGAGGTTGTAAGTATCCGGAAACACAGACGCAGGGAGAGCGTTCCACTCCCTAGCGGTGCGTACCAGAAAAGACGCAGCAAACCGTTGGGTACGGACTGTCGGAAAGTCAACCACATGGGGGTGGAAATCCTCCCGGCGTCTAGTGGTCCGGTGGTAGAAAGTAGACGGTGGTATCAGGTTATGTAGTTCCTGCGTTCCTGCCTCAAAATATATTATAAGTATTTGCCTCTACCTAACAGGACCGTATTATTTCTACTATCTCAACCTGAATTCTGAATTCTATTTCTAATTGCTAAGATATTAGATCTAGATAACGAAGTGTGGCAGTTGCCTACGAACGTGGAAGTACTCATACAAACATCATACATGCGGTACTGATAACGCTGTAGGGTAATTCTGCTATATTACTGTAATGGGAGATATTAAGACGCAATTTTCTCTCTTTGGCTTTTTAGAACAGGATTAAAAGTACCGGCATAGGTTTTAGGCTTTATATGGGGTTGTATTGCGTTTCTGTCCCCAGACTCGGCCGCGGCGCCGATTGTACAGAAAAGAGCACATTTTTCTACCAGAATCTGTAAAATTCACATTCAGGATCAAGATCCTTAAAAAATCCGACAATCCGTACCCAACGGTTTGCTGCGGCTTTTCTGGTCCGCACTGCTAGGGAGTGGAACGCTCTCGCTGCGTCTGTGTTTCCGGATCCTTACAACCTTGGTGTCTTCAAGGCCAGAGTGAATAGGCATTTTCTGGGTAAGCGTGTACCACCATCGGCCTCGTCATCGCTTACCACCAGGCGAAACTGAGGCCAAACGCAAACCCATTTTAAATAGATATATAAATATGTTTCCACAGAATGAGTAATAAGTAGTGGATTTTACTAAGTCACAATAGTGTTTTTTAAATTACTACTAAATGTGTAACCGCTTTTACAGGGTAAGCCTCATTAACGGAGACACAGGGCGTCGCGCGTTGCTAGGCGGGGCAGGCCGCACTGAGTTCAAACATATGGCGTTGTATGGGTGCGTTTACAAAAAAGCGATTTTACACGCGTTTGCTTGACTGCATTTTCCTTAGAGTGTTTTTAACATCGTGCTGATTCCATCATTTCGTATGAATTACGAGAAATTAAAACCACTGACTTAGCCACTGCGATCACTACTTACTATGCCTATGCAAATGCGTGGCTCAATTACGGCGTTATCTTGTGGGGCAGTAGTACCGACGTACCTTGTTTACTAACAATGCAAAAAAAAAATATAATAATACTAGCCAACATAGACAGCACTGATAGCTTGATAGCTGTGGAACCTGTTTTGAATAATTGCTCCCCCCCCCCATCCTTACATATTCAAAGGGGAGAAGGCTCTCAACCCTTGTTTCTGTTGGCACCCCATAATGGGGCACAGAACCTCTGCTGGGGGTGCTACTAAGAAATGCATATAAATATACGAGTATCAACTCTACAAGAGTAAAAATAAAGCAGATTGCAGTTTTTTCAGAAATGGGATAGCCAGTTGCCTAAGTCCTGTTCTCAAATCGAAAATGAATAATACATTTTTTTTTAAAACAGGCTCATCATTTTGCAGAATATCCCTAAAGATAAGGTGAGTCAGGGCCGCGCCCGCGCATGCGGGTTCCGGCGTTCCCGGGAAACTGACGGTTGATGTCACAATGCATATTTTCTTTCGTTTTGTTTATGTACCTATCATCATCACCACATGTTGTGGGTTCTAAATCGAATACGCTTGGTGAGAGGTGGGCTTCTGGGTGTTCCGTTCACCAAGACAGCAACAGTCAGCTTGTGGACTACCCCGTTTGGGATAAAGTCGTTGACGTATGTAAGTGTAGTTCCATGCAAAAAAGAGCGCCAATATTGAAAAAAACAACTGTCAAAATATATTTTTTCACAAATGTAATCACATAACGATTATTTAACATATGAATAAAATTTGTGTTTTTCTGATAAGTGGTTTCAACCAGCTACTGCACAAATAAACATATTATTTTCGGACCTTTACCATAAGGACTTGACATTGAGCACCAGCGGAAAGTCCATATTTAGCTAAATATTTGTGGCCTGGCCTGGGCTGGCCTACTATGAGTTATTGCTCTGTCTTATATTACTTATAAGGTCCGGATATGCTATTCTCTTAGTAATTTCGACACTGATACATCATCATTCACAGCCATAAGAAGTCAGAAGACAAAAAAACTAGTACGAGTTTATTATTTAAAATGAAAAGATAATCATATTATTATCTCAGTAACACTCAGTAAATAGGAATGTAACTAGCTTGTAGATATCATTACGAGAAAATTTACTGATAAACCCATGATACGAAATCTACAATCGTTATCAACCGTTCAGGATCCAATACAAATCACATGAATCTTTATCATTGTACTTGAGTCAAAAAATTGAGGACGACTTAATCTTAGGATGTTATTGAAGCATGTGACTATATTTTTTTGGGAGATTAGTCATATTAACTTACAATTACAATCCATACGATTTATTTCACGTTTTGATTTGAAATTGTGTGAACCTGTTTATAATAATAATAATTCATTTACTTTCAGACCATTGATTCATAGGTTAGTAACAATTCCTTAAATACACACATCAAAAGTGTCTAGGGATCAAGCATTTTTATGCGGATTTCTTGAGATTGAGATGTGGCTTTGTAATAAATTTATGATTTTATAAATTTATATGGATCCTTTTTGGTGCATTTCATAATTTGAAACAGGAACTGTCAATCAAATTCGAGTAAAAGATGAAAATCAGCTGTCAATATTTTCCCTATAAAAACATACAACGCATTGAAGACATTATTAGTGCTACTTTTTCCCTACTACTGATTAAAACCAACGTTATTATGGAGCGGCGACGTCATTTAAGCAGGGAAGAAATGCTCAGAGCCGTGGGAATGATAGAAGCTGGTTCCCGGCAACGTACTGTGGCTTTAGCTCTGAATACAAGTCAGAGTGTTATCAGTCGACTTTGGACACGTTGCCGAAGCACTGGTACCGTGGCTGAGCACCATGGAGGACGGTATCGCTGCACCACACGGAGACAAGACCGATACATTCAAATCACAACTCGAAGAGCTCCAACAATAAGCGCCATGATGTTAGCCGTGAGGCTTCATCACTCTTCAGGGAACTTAATTAGCGACCAAACAGTCAGAAACCGCTTGCATGAAGTGAACCTTCATTCCCGAAGACCGCTAAGGGTACCACCTATAGCAATGCACAATCGTAGGATTCGATATCTATGGGCTCTTGAACACAGAAATTGGGCAGAAGAATAATGGCGTTTCGTGTGCTTTTCTGATGAGTCTCGTTTTGGTATGAGACCGGATACAAGACGTATACGACACTGGAGAACCCCTGGACGCCAACAGCGATTAAAATCCTGCCAGGAAGTCCATCCTTATAGTGGTGGAACCATCATGGTAAGGGCGGGTATTTGGATCGGCGGAAGAACTGAGTTGATTTGGATCAGAGGCAACCTCAACGCTCAAATTTATGCTGAGACGATTGTATCAGACGTCATCGTTCCTCTACAAGTGCAAATCGGTCCCTTATTTCAGTTAATGCATGATAATGCACGACCGCACACCGCAAGAGTTGTAAGACAGACTCTCGCCGCAGCTAACATCAATGTCCTGCCCTGGCCTGCTCAGTCGCCAGACTTGAACCCGATTGAGCATGCATGGGATATGCTACAGAGAAGAGCTCTGCCGAATATGGAGGGTATCCAGTCGCAAGAAGACCTTTTTTTGTTGTTGCAACGAACATGGGCGGCCATTCCACAGCGTGATTTGGATGAACTCATTTTGAGTATGCCAAACCGATGTTCTTGTGTTGTTAGTGTTCGCGGTAGAAACACGGATTATTAATTGTTTAAGTTACCCAATAAAATTTTAAAGAAAACTGTTATTTCAGTCTTTTTTTCGAACTTTAATGTTAGTGGTTCAAATGTCAAAAATCCCTTTATTAGGAAAATGGCAAATTTCTTTATTAATGCAAAGGTGACTTGGTTTATCGTTACTGTAGACAAATGAAAACACTTTATTTGATGAATCCTTAAAGAAAATTTCAATTAATATCAATCAGGAGAAAAGTTATTGCAAAAATATATGTTGATCCCTAGACACTTTTGATGTGTGTATTATTAATGTTTCACACAAAATGAAATAAAATGGAGGAGTACCACAGGGACTACCCCCCAACGTCCACGTGACGCAGCACCCAGTGACGCAAGAAGGGTGAGTCCCAATGGTCTGCCAGAACGCCCAGGATGCTCTTGGACAGTTCCAAGTGCCAGTGCACGGATGCGACTAAGCAGTGAGGCACAGCGCTTACGAATTATGGCGTAGAAGCCATCGATTTTCGCCTCAGCAAACATGTTGGATGCGCTTCAATACCGAGATGAAATGAGAAGCTCATGGCACCGAGAGTCATGTATTCAATTTCCACCCGGACCAGCATTTAGAAATTGATAGAAATATAAATAGAAAAACATTTATTAACTTTAAGGACATCGTTACATTTTTAAAGTAAACACAAAAGAAGTTAGCAATAACAACAAAACATATAACAGAAAAAAAAGTCCATACCATCAGACAGCGGTGTCCCGATGTCTAAAAAGACAAATGGACCTCACTCAGCATATACATAGCTTGGACTTTCTGGGCCAAGGCCCAGGCGCTGATTTTCAGTAGGCCTAGACTAAGATGACGCACGGACATTTGCGGCGGACATGTGCGTGTGTGCATATAGTATCATAAATTATAGATAAAAATAAATGGTGAGTGATTCAATATATTGTGTAGTGTAATAATTGTAATACAATACATAGACAATAGATACGGTGCCGAATGTGTAGTGTTATTGTGTGTGGGTGTGCGTGTGTGCGTTGGTACAGCACAATACAGGTGGTGCTGCCACTCGAAAATTAATAATAATCTGCCGCAGGTGGGTAGTTTGACTGTTCAGAGCGGAGCCACGGCCCGCTGGTGTAAAAACTCAATATATACTAACTCACGCTTTAAAATTAATTCCTAATTTATTGCATTGGTGCTTCGTGATGATGTCATCAGAATTGATATAAGTAATATTTATGTGATGAGCATTTATGTTTGTCCTTGTGTTTGGGTGTTTCAAATATTTAAATATGTATTTAGAAATAATCAAGCCTGTTTATCAGTCTCTGGTACATACACATGAGATCACGTCAAGCTTTACATAGGGGCACCTCATGCTGCTGACACAGGAACCATATCACAATGGTTTTTTAAAAGTTGACCAGTCGTCCTCCGTACAAGCTCTGCTTAGTTTGGCGTCAGATGATCTTGCTATAAGATGATTGACTGTAACAACGTAAAGAGTGAGTTTAATTTGCACTAATTTTTAGTTTTCGGCTTATTCCAATCTTTTTTCAAAGGAACAGCCTGTTGCTTGGTTAGGCAATCTTGTGCGCGCCGACGAGCCCTATCCGCTGACACCCCTTTTGCCACCCTTATACTTCATCAAGGGCAAAAACTAGTCTTATTGTAAACACTAGCTGATCCCTCCAACTTCATCCTTATAATCACCGTATCTGACGACCTCTGATCCTACTGTGATGGAAGGAGCCCTTTACAGTTTTCGATGGTATTCCTCGTTTTTTATGTAAACGTGCCGCTAATCTACTCAGGTATTCTTTCTATCTATCGGTCTATTTCGTTGTCTACTGCACCAGCAATGCTGGAACAAATGGTGTCTTTTCTATGTTGCCCGTCACGATGACCTCACTCCACCTGATGGAAAGCGGTCGTGAGGTCCAGATATGAAGCTTACAAGCACAGTAATGCAAATGAATCACAGAGCTGGCCCTCCTCATCTTGAAGACCTGCAGAAATGCATTTTCACACCACGCTTGAAGAACTAGGGACTATGAGAGAAAGGAAAAACATGTGCTGGAAGAGCGTTCCACGTCTGGATGGTACGACAAAGATACGAGTCACCGAACCTTTTAGTTCGGGCCAAAAAATGCTGAATTGTGTGAGGATGGATTGTTGTGTGTCTACTGCTCCTGAGCCAATTTTGGATTTTGACTTATAATTTCCCTTAAAAGTTCTCCATAAGTATTTAGATAAACAGATGCTTCCTACATTAGAACTAGATTAGCTACCAGGTAGAGTTATGCTGAGCAAATACAACATAATCTCGATTGGTGAAGTGAACACGAAATGATAACTATGATTGCGCGGGATTGACACACTTGTGACTTTAAGTAATGCTGCCGTGATAAACAGATTATTTGTGGTCACTAAAATGTGTTAACAAGTATCGATCTATAGTATTTAGGTATTATATTACAGTCTAAACTCTTACTTACTGCCGCAAGAGCCTAATTTCTAGAGTAAAGAGTTTGGGTCTAGATTTTCATGCCTGACTAGCTGTTCTCAGAATCTTGAAATGTACATCAAAGTTGAACACTATTCCAAGTAGTGTTTATGGTGTTCACTATTTTATCTTCACCAGTTTCAACTAGATTATTTTAAGCAAATGTGTTGAGGAAATTGACGCATAAGTATGCCGATGGCAGTCGCTAGCTCGCTAGTGTTTGTCAAGTTCTTGAATGCCATTCCGGTAAACCCCCTTTAGTTGCTGTAGTTAACTATCTGACGAAACGATTGGCCCGGGTTCGATTCCCGGCAGAGTAAATTCAGGAAACGATCTTTCTAAAATGGCCTCTGGCTCAATTTCTTGTCTGGAACCTCGTAACACAGGGATTTTTATCCCTACTTCGACCATGACAAGTGGTGTGTTGTCTGGCGCATATTTATTTAGTTTTTAGTATATACTGGTGTTGACATGTTCATTATGAAGAAAGTTCAGATCAAAGAACAGAACAACAGAATGTTATCACTTATATCTAACTATGCTATCTGCCAAACTGGGTTGGCCGCTATCTTGATAATGGCTCAGTAATTCGTCCACCGAGTCGTGTTTGGACAGCACTCGAGATGCGCAGGCGTCGGCGGCGCGGCTTATCGATCCGAATTCAACTCTTACCTACTGATTTTAAGATTACTGTGTAATCATTTGATAGTGTATCTGGTGACTTCGAGTTGTATGTAATTTTTCAGGTATGAGAAATTCTGCGCAGGAAGGAACTCCTGAAATTTTTAAATTCCTATACAACAATGACATTTTGTGCGTGCACCAGTATACATTGACCCCTCACAGGCGATGAACTTCCGTTATAGCGCGCTAGGTTTTATGTTTATTGGCACATTCGTAAAATAATAAAATGAAATCCTTTTGATTGGTTCAGAAAAGTATTTAAAAAGAGTTAAATGCTTGCGTACACGTTAGTTAACAAACAAACACAGCTCTCCTCCCTCGGCTAACTAGTTTTCTGTCTCGGCATATGCTATGATGGTCCATGATGGTGTCAGGGTTTTGTTGGTGATATCCTTAATAAAAAAAAAGGGGGGGCGGGGGCTTATTGAAGAGTGAAAATTATATTATGTATACAGAAATCCAAATATTATTAATAGATAAGTAATTCCTCATAAAACTCACAGTGCGACCAGGCTGCATGGCTTAGCAAAATGCAGAATCTTAGTGTAGACGAATGATTAAAAACAGCTTCGAGGCCCAGATACCTATATAAAACATGTTGTTACATTTCCATTTAAAAGAAAGTACCTACCTATCTTTAGTTATCAATCAAGAAGCGGCAAGAATTTTCTCCAGCTACTTTTGGCATCCGACTCGCGAACAATGGCTTGGAATGGCGGAACCCCGTTCAACTGTCTCCAAACAACAATATGCCGCTACATTTCTCCGAACCATTCAATGAGTCGGCCATTCATTCAGACCAATCGCCACCGTAACGGTATTGGTCTATCACGATAACCACCAGCATCAGTAGACCCTTGAGTAAGTAAGAATTCACCTCGAAGGGCAAACTGTTGTATTAGCAAAGGGGGAGAAGACCAAAGGATATTGGGTAGTACGAGAGGTGTATGAAAATTTCGTCCACTTGCTCTTGGTCTTTGTCTTAGCACTGCAATCTCCAGGCCGTACTGTTACTTTGTGAACATGGGGAAGAGAGGTAGGTCTCTGAAAACTGGTGATGTGAGAGCGTGTTTGGATTCAGCTCTCGTAGGCTGCTTCCGTGAAGCGATGCCATGTGGACGGCTACGTATGGTGTTAAGAAATCCGATGTACTCGTATTTGGTAATTCACTAGATTTGTTAATGTAATTCCGTCGTCGTCATCATGATGGTCGGTTTTGGACTACGAATTTGTTAAAGGAGCTAGATTTATTTAAATAAATCTATTTGATACATTTATACGTTCTACTGATGTATGTACACCTTCTTGCTCCGAATATTAATATCCTTAGTAAGGATATGAATTTAAGCAAAATATTTCAAAAATCATAGTCCTAAATCTTCATAATATCTCAGTTTTTGTAATGCCTCGATTGCCAAAGGGTACAAACACTCCGCCTGAGACCTAAGGTTCAAATACCAGGCTAAACGAACTCTATCCTCAGGTTTGTGATTATCAACCCACTCTTTGGCCAGGTGATTAATTCATATCCATTGTTTCTCGGCTTATTAATTCACTAAGTATGCTGTAGCTCTTGAACTTAGATACTAAAAATCAAATTTTGTGTCTATTTATAGTGATAATTAAATGATACAAAATCAACAAAAAAGGAAAATTATCAACCCTTATTTAGAAGCTGAAGAGGTAGAAATATCCAACAGTCTATATTACCTCACAAGCAATTTCAGGCATTCCCTGCAATTTGCAACGTAGGTATCTTTACCATTAGACCAGTGTGTCTTATTTCTCACGGTATTTCCAACTGTTTTCTGAACACTAGAGACACTTAATTTATGGGTAAAGTCGTTTATAAGTTTCTATGAAACTTTGTCATAGCTTGAAGTGTTTTTACGATGACTTTATTTTTAAAGACTTAATTTTTTTTTATTTGTGTGGTATATTGCATGTTGATACAATCAAAGGATAAGCCAATCATTTAAACCTTGCAAGTGTTTTAATATTCGCAACGTCAACTTTTGACATCTGACTAAAAAAGCTCTCAACATCCAACGGAAGTGAAAAAAAGTCAAGAGTCGCGGAAGCTTCGGCCGTTGGCACTGACACGCTGCGCCCATATTGATGAGGTAGGCTTCGGATCCTCTCGAGATGCTAATGATCAGGGGCCGAGAGGAGCGGCAGCATTACCATAGAGACTCGTGACTGGACGGCGATTAGACGCGATGGGCACTATGAGATACAAGATCGTGAATGATTTTTAGTCCTAAAGTCGTGTGAAGAAGAAATCTGAGTTAGAACCATCGGAGTTCCATGAAGATTGCAATTGCCTAAAAGATTTGATCGAAAAAGGTCTGTTTGTCTACCCTGAGTTTACAACTTTACACCAATGAAAGTCGCTATCGTCCGCGTAAGCCGCGTTGACGTTTTTGTTTGGGATTTCGGTACAGCGCCCCCTAGTGATTTAAAATGGAACCAAAAATGGCATACGAATTTCTGAACGCAACGATCGCCGTTTACGTGACAGAAACTCATGGCAGACGAACAGATCGAAAAACCCTATATCAACGAGCATGCATACTTACATTACCATCACGCGTTTGCCCAACGGGGTAGGCTGAGACCACATCTTTCCACGTGCTACGGTCCTAACACACATCTTGCGCTTCTTCCACTCTCATCTTTTTATGCACGCTCGTCGATAATAGATACTCTTGACCTGACCTTTTCTTAGTACGTCTTGGACCTGTCTTGTTGACGAACATGTATGACAAGATTACATTTTGTTGCCTAGCTAAACATCATTAACTCTCAGGTGGAAGAATCGCAGGCTTCCAAAACTGAGGCTACTGGAAAGATTTGGTATCTGCCTTTCCATTCAATTAAAAGCGTGCTGGTTTACAATTAACGAGGCTCTGTTGACTCTTGATGACGGAATAACCATCTAAAGTGTACCTACGTATCGTAGTGCACAGAACCTGACGAGGGGTGGCGACTGGCAAGTCTTGGCTCTAGAGCTTTAATAAGATCGCTGATATCCGTGTCCGTAACGTTGATCAAGGGCCTTATATTACAATCTTTTAAAACATGTCAAGTTAATTCCCTAAACGAAAGGAAGCGAGCAATTTCGTCATAAAAATCCAGCCTAGATGATGCGTAAGTGCCAGTTCTTATTACAAAATTGCTGGCTACTCTCAGTATATGAAATGAACTTGACAAGTTTTAAGGCCCTTGATCAACAGAAGACCTATTATGGCTTCGAATGATGATGACGATGATGTCTTGTGATGTGTGTGTGATCATTCATCATAGTGGCATTACAACGGAGCGTTGATACATGATTCCGAAATTTTTAATATTTAAGGACGTGTACTAAAAAGGTCTCTAAACTAATGTTACTATTGCAAAAATAATAAACTTACGTCGTTAATTCAAAAAAATTATACGAATGGCTTTTGGCAGTAAATTGCCACTGTTGGTCTATGCTTTTTATTAACTGATAGATATTAAGTATAACATTCCATGCATATTAACTATATTCCCTATAAAGGTATTAAAAGAAGGACACCGTACAGCTTAACTTGCAAGCTTCTACTCCACATTATACCAATAATCATGCACCTCAACTGAAACAAATACTCCATTATATGCATTACTCAACATAATGTATATTTAGAAATTCCAATGTGGCCAGCTACTGGTCATCTCTAACAGCGGTAACTTTATTATAATCTCTATTGCTTTAGAAATAAGGATTGAAATCATCCTTTGGTTTACTGTACGCGCGTGTGTTTTGAATACAGGGCAGACACGGGATGAGAATGTCTGATCGAAGTGTCTTAGTGTGGAGATTATATCTCGGATCTCATTTGGTATGCTTTCTTAAAAGTATAAAATGATGTTACTCAGAACTGGCTCTTTTCGCGCAGTTGCTGCGTGAATACTGTATGCGAATAGTCGCTGAGACATGTAGAAGGAAAGATCTCTTCACAACATACCTTCGTTGTTTGTGGTTTTCGTAAGACTTTTTAGTGTAAACAATTGTGTTAAGTTATCCTGTGCACATAATATCTCTGTACAAGTTACCCTAGGTGAAGACAACTGTTAGTTGCTATACGGTTATTAACAACTTATTCTATAACTACTAACTGTTAAGAAGTGGTGCCCCCTATCATCAGCTCAGCATCATGAGTTGAACTACCAGACGCAATTACCTGAATAGCTTTAGGAGAAATATATTTATTGTTGTACATGCCCAAAAAATGTTGGTGTTTCCCCTTGATTTCTCCAGGAACCCATCATCAGATCCTGATGACAATAGGAACACCTGAAAAGATTGACAGCAGCAAAGGTTGTATTTGGAAAGTTCTCTTGACCAAAACGTGATGTAACGTACAACATCCTTCAGTTTTAAAGTTAAAATACTTATCTACTTATTATTACTCTAGACATCATCAAATGTTCGAGCCCCATAATTAAGATTTTTTGGGCGAAAAGCGTGAGTAACTAAGCTTCACTAAGTACACTGGTGGCCACATAATAGGGACACCAATAAATTTTCATACAAAAGAATTACCTTTGAAGCCTTGATTCTCCGCCAAGGATTGACTGAGCTGTGATCTGATGACTGCCATCCATGGAGTGAATGGAGGAGATCCAGATTACCATACACACCTTCAGGTCTGATCAGCATTTCACTCACTCACTCCAGGGTTGGCTATCATCAGATCACAGCTCAGCCAATCCTTGGCGGGTAATCAAGGCTTCAAAGTTATTTCTTTTGTATGAAAATCGACTGGTGTCCCTAATTATGTGGCCACCACTGTATATAAAAAACGTGATGTTACATATGATTTTCCGCTGTGTTCAAACATCTTGGAAATTAATTTGATTAGATTATATTAAAAAAAGAAAATATAGGAGCACGGACAAAGCCTTTTTCTGATTTTTACTAAAAATAGTAATTCAATAGGTCAAATTTTCGAAAAGGGACGGGTTCAAAATCGACGCTTTGTAGATCCCTGGGTCTACGAAGCGTCGCTTTTTGTGTACTCTTGATAGGTAATTTCGGTCCGATTTGCAGTGGTCACTATCACACTCTGCGGGGGGCTCGAGGTTTGCAAAAGACAGCAATAGATTTTAAAAATACCTATTTTTCAATTATCTCAACCGTGCTGTGTCCTCCCTCTTAAGAAGCCATTTGTTATTTTTCCTACTATTTGCAGTAAGCTCTCTAACGCCAGAATTGGCTACTCCTGAAAGTATTTATCTAGGTTATTTTACCACACTTCTCTTGATGCTAATAATGAACTTGACGTTTTAGGAGTAATTTAAATAAAGATGTTTTGAGATTGAGTTTGAATCATAATTTTACTCTAATCAATACGAGTGGAATATTCCCAAAGGTCGTATCAATTATCTTTACACATTTAACTGTATCTTAGAGTTTATCCGGTAAACAGATAAGGTCGATAACAGATCGATGTGCTCGGTAAAAATCAATATTGATCCTAAGATTTATTCAAATCTAGTTCCCAGGATTACAAGGGAATGTAGTCGGGAGATACGTTTCATGTGACACTCGTGAATTGAAACTGTGTTTTCTCAATTATAACCAGCTGCTCAACAAACATTACGGCACAATCATTTTTTGACCTACCTTCTCAAATTCAAACAAAGGCTTGATAAAAAACTTTAAAATCTTTTTGATTCTATTTGTTTTAATTATCGGATGATTTTAATTTAATGCCTTTGAACTGAAAGGCCTATCACCTAAGCGATGATGCCAGGACTGAAGGGCAAGGATCCAAGCATACCACCTTTCGGGTGGACCACGCTCCACCTTACACATTACGCATCTCATTCACTCGTACAAACACATTAAATTACTGCCGTCTGAGTTAAGGCCATTCGGAATACTCATGATCAGATCTCACTCAGATCCAGCCTCCCCCAGTCATTTCACGATAGACAAAGGATACTGTGGTTTATTCTTGCACTGGATTTTTCTGGGCTCAGAAGAATACTATACTAGTAGTGCTAGCCTACTAACTACCTATTATTTTATCCAAAGAGTTATCAGTCTCTTCAAGGCTCAGTCACTGTACGATTGATTAATCATCATCATCATCATCAGCATCATCCGTGCGGTCTATCCCGGTTGTGAACCCACACTGGTCTGTGGGGTCCCAGGGTCCGCCTTTCTTATTTTCTTGGCCCACTTCGCGCGGTCTTGTGCAGCCTCAGTGGTGAGTTTGTTGGCACGCATGTCACTCTTAACGACGTCGAGCCACCGCTTCTTGGGTCGACCTCTTTTACCGGTACCAGGCGGGGGCGGCATGGCCAGACATTTGTTGCCCACGTAGTTTGCCGATCTCCGTGAGACATGACCATACCAACGAATGCCGCACTCTTGCAGCTTGTCTGCGATGTCACGAACACGAAGGCTGCCTTGGATGTGGGTGTTCCGCTCGCGATCTTTGCGTGAGACTCCACACATCCACCGCAGCATCTTAATTTCCGTGACGCGCAGCTACTGCTTGTGTCGCTCTAGTAACGGCCACTTTTCACTGCCATATAAAAGAACAGGCCTAATGATGGTTTATTAGACCTGCCCCTTCAGCTTGATCGGCATTTTGGGTTCACAAATGACACCAGTCACCTCACGCCATTTGACCCAAGCCGCGGAAATTCGGGCTCTGACGTCGCGGTCGATGTCCCCGGACGCGCTTAACACTGATCCCAGGTATTTTACACGGTCCGTGCGCTCGACCACGTCAACGCCTATGTGGACGGACTGGGGATTTGTGGTCTTGCAGGCCATGTACTCCGTCTTCGCCACATTAAGTTTCAGACCGCCGTTTTCAAGTGAATTTTTTCACTTATTCACCCGTTGTACCGGCCGTCCCCTGTTCGAGTCTGCTAGCGCAATATCATCAGCATACATGAGCAACCAGGGTGGTTGCTCGTGGTGGTCTCGGAGCTGTTTGACAGAAAATCTTATATTACGCTGAACAGAAACGGGCTAAGCACGGAGCCTTGGTGTACTCCAACGGTGATAGGGAAGGGAAGCGTGTCACCAACCGCAGTCCTAACTATGGAATTGGAATCCCGGATAGTGTCAATAAAGACTTCGGGAATGCCCTGGACCGCAGCGCCCAGCCGATCATCTCACGAGGGACACAGTCGAAGGCCTTCTGCATGTCTAATAAAAGGAGATGCAGAGGTGTATTATTCAGTCTGTATCCGTCCATGAGCGTTCTCAAGGCAAATACGAGGTCCATGGTCCCGCAACCCGGTCAAAACCCATACTGACACTCCGAGATTGTACACTCCTGCCGAATCCGAGAGTCCACAATGCGCTCAAGGAGCTTCATGGTGTGGGACATCACCTTTATGGCGCGATAATTGCTGCACTCCTGCACCGAGCCCTTGCCCTTGAAGACCGGCGTGATAATGTTCAGTCTTCATTGGTCAGGTATCTTCCGGGGAGGAGAATGCGGTTGAAAAGGTGGGTAAGTATGCCCACACCCCGAGAGCCCATCGATTTCCACGCATCGATAGGGACTCCATCGGGTCCTACAGCTTTCCGGTTCTTCATGCGGCGAAGAGCCGACTGGACTTCATCGAGCGTTACCGGGGGCACTAGTCCCTGATTTGGAGAGAGTCCAGGTGGCTGCACCTCTTTGTGCTGCTTGTTAAGTAAGCAGCTCGTGGAAATAAGAGCGCCATCTCTCCTTTACCGCGCGGTCCTCGCATAGCAGGTTACCGAGAGTGTCATTTACACAACGGCACATGGATTTATCGTATCTATTTAAATATTTACAGCCCTATTTATATTGATGAGAACATTTTCAGCGAGTTACTCGTAAGAACAGTATTTTCACTATCTTCTATTCGCCATTGGCTTGTCACAACTGGGCTTAAGGGTTCATAACAATCTAACAAGTTTGTTTTACACTTACGTGTAAAACAGTTCAAAGCTCTCACCCACTCGTATCTAGAATTGACCAACTTTATAAAACATTGCAGTGGCTTTATGCATTTATGCGCAAAATGAGTATGCAGATACCATTAGATCCAAGTAGTTTCAAGTATCTCTGTTGGTCATTTTCGTAACCTATTTTCTCTATATTTTATTGGAATCTCCTTTTGTTGCTTCTATAGAATATTGTTTTACCAAGTGTTGAAAACCTAGTGATCTGTCTATATGTATGTGTTGCTTTCCTGTAATTGACTGTGCATTGTGATTTTATGTTTTTAAGATTATTGCCTAATTGTGCATTTATTTAGTGTAACAATCGTTGGTAAAGTAGATAAACAAATACGAAAACAAGACTTTCTGTGTGACATAGGTTAATCTAGCGACGCAAGTGACCTAATACTGTCCTGTCACTTGGTATCAATCCGATAGTCGCAAGTGGAACAAGTCTGTCCGTTAGGCCGGCGCGAGTAAACACGGGGTTCTCGGTAGAGCATAATGCTGCATTGTGCCGCATCTCTTATCAATGAGTGGTGAGAACATCACTTACTTTGTTATTGCGCCTTCGATTATTTCAGTAGGCTTTAACCACTATAATTCACGAAATTTCGGAAGTTTATAAAGCTCAATATGGTACACGGAATTACATTTAAAACAAGCAAAGGAAAAGGTCATCTTTGATGGTGCTGGCAGATTTCAGGGAAGAACGACGGTGGCTCCACCATGATGATGACCATAATACTGCAACGATTTTTTTAATAATATTTAGCTCACCCATTGAGTAGTAAGAATGAGCGCCAGTCAGTTCAGACAAAAAGGGCTCTGCGGCTTTGATTCCCTCACCAGTACCCAAAAATCTTTGTTGAACATACTCTTGTACAATAACCTTTTTCGGGACCAAGGCCATCGTGTACGATGTTATCTTATATTATTTGATGTTTTAAAACCTTTTCGACCTTGGACACCGACAAAAAGATGACTTGGAGATTCCATAACGTAGGCTCTGAAAGTATACTTCTTGTACAGAGGCGTTCACATCAAGCCATACATAGGGCAGTATAAGGTGGCCCTATGCACCTCATACTGCTTGACATGAGAAATATTTTGCAATGGTTTTGTAAAGGTTGATGTGAACGCCTCTGTACTTGTCTAGTACGGTTTGGTTCAAGAACATCAAAGGCTTTATTCATATCAGGAAAAGTTATTTTCTACTCACAGGGTTTGTCCTTTCCTAGTCATTGCTTCCAAAAAGTAAATCGAACGATCAATCGTCACCACAGATTTCCGTTTAAGCAACTAATGGTGGTATTCCAAATCATGTCAGCGATGTAAAAACGAAGTATGTAGTTAAGCTTGGCATGTTGATTGGCCAGTGGCTGCTATTTTTTTATAGTTTTACAGAAGGTAATTTAGGACTATCACATCTCAACACAGAGTCACCTTATAGATTTCCGCCAGGTCAGTTAGGTGGGTCTGCCTCCACAGGTATCCTGGGAAGCAAGGTACCTGCAAAATTAACAGAACTGTAATTCAGGACTGCGAGTTGACATTTTGTGTCAAGAGAGCTTGGCGTCCTTGGCCATCTGATGGGCTGTCGCTCGTTACCTGAAAACCGCTGAATCACAGTTTTCAGGCAGTTAGTTGAGGCTGAAACGTTTGCTTGTTTAATTACTCTACTTGCCGCTTATATTACCATACACGGTTTATGTGGCATTTTGTGCATATGTTTTATTTTTGTATTAAGAATATCTGGACCTCACGGCCACTTTCCAAAAGATGTAGTAACTTGGAGTAAAATAAAATAAAAGAGCACTGAGTCAGCTCAGCTCTAAAATTCATTAAAAATTTATCTTACCGCCGAATCCTACCAGAATAAGTGTGCGGCCAGCGCGGCAGCACCATCGATTTCACTGCGCCCGCGCACCCATTGTATGCGGATTCTGCGTATCGAGAGATCACTGCGCGACGATCCGTGAATACTAATTATGCGCCTGAGATCTTTGCACTGGACTGGCTGAGTAATTTCATTTTATAACATTATGAACTGTTGAAAAATGTAATCCAAATGCTTTTGTTATGCAGTTTTTAAAATAATGATGTTAGAACAAATGAAGTCAAGTGTTTTATGTAGTAACGTAAAAATAAAGAGATTACACACTTGCAACTCAGAGCACATGAAGCTTTACACTTGTGGTACAAGCGTAAGCTGTTACTTTTCCTCTTGCTTTTGCAAGTATAAAAGATTCTGGGTATCAAAGATTACCAGCGCACGCGACGGTCCATGAATGCAAATTAAGAACAGTCATCAGTAATGACGAATCATTTCCTCATGATCCGGGGCAATGTCCCACTTGATGTGACAGCATGCAGATTCCTTTGTGGTCTCTACAGGATCCCGCCCTGAGGCCCTTGTACAGGTTTGAATGATCTGTTGTGACAGCTTACAAATCATTAAGGTGGTTGTTTTAATTTGTTGTATAACTGATATGCTGAAGAAATACATACACAGATTTACAAAATCAGTAACTTAAATCATAGAAACCTCGAATAACTAAGAAGCACCAAATAAAATGTGTGTAAAACAATTAAGTTAACATCCTGGAACGAAACATTATTTCAGTTAAGCATAGTTTAGAATATAAAACTGATAACTTTTTTTAAATCCTTTATTTTGGTGGACAATCTACTAAACTATACTCATTTTTGAAGATAGCCTCTACACAACCATTTGTAGATTGAATTAGTTTTCCATAGTTTTGTATCCGCAGTATGAACATCTGGTTTATCTTTGCTTATAGTTATTTTAGGTATACACAATTCGCCCGGCACTGTGTGTGCAAACCCCTGAAAAAAACATTGACCTTACCACCATTCCTAAGGCCTTGTTGTTGAGAAACTAAGTACTTCCTAAGTACTAAGTATTTTTTACTTGTTTTTGTTTTCACTGTAGGGCATTTATTTAGGCGTATCGCCTTCATTAGCATAAGATAAGTATTTTTTGTTCGGGAATTGAGCTTAAATAACATGTTATTCTATAACGGGCTGTTGTACTATAGACACTTCAGTTCAGTGTGCTTATCGTCTTAGCGCCACACATGTAGTGCAGTCAGCGACAACTCAAGAGTAACACCGAGGTGTTACTGCGTAACGTCCGCGAAGTATTAAAGTTCTTAACAAAGTGAGCTCAGCTTTAGAAGCCTTGCTGCCCCTAGCTGAGTTGACTGTACGCATAAGTTAGCTAGCCACAGCCAAAACATTACACGTATCTAATAATTTATTGGTATGATTACATCAATTAATTTAAATTCAATCATTATTTATTGATTGACGACCGACTTGGTGTAATGGTTAAGAAGTTGGCTACTACACCAGAGGTCGCGGGTTCGATCCCCGCACAGTACAAACATTTGTGTGCATGAACATGTCTGTTTGTACTGGTCTGGGTGTCTCCTATGTATAATAAGTATGTATTTACAAAAGAAAATGTATTTAAGTATGTTTATCCGTTGTCTAGTATCCCATAACACAAGTTTTAATTAGCTTACTTTGGGGCTAGATGACGCTGTGTGGAATAATGTCCAGGGATATTTATTTATTTATTATTTATTTATCAAATCTATGTAATCACGGGTCTTTTCCAGTTCCTATAGTGGGTACCTTGCAAAATGAGGCTATCTAAACTGACAACTTTGTTAACACTAATTTTTATTTAACTAGACTCTAGACATTAGGTACTTACAGACGGAAGAAGAAAAACTCTTTTTATAAATCCCTTCCTGGAATAGAGACCATTTTCCTAAAATGTAGAGTTCTATTTACTTACGAGTAAAACATTTATGTAAGGGGCAGTCGAGCAAGGATTTCTTTTTGTGATTTTAATGCGAATTATGCACTGTTTAATGAAAATTATGCAATTTTAGCTCTGAGAAAACAAAAATGGATGCGTAACTGTTTTTAAAAAACGTACTATAGTTATATCACTTTGTTTACACATGAAGTGATCTCATTTGCGAAATACTTTTCCTCCTATTTGAACCAATTGATACGATAACAAACCGCTGTTTCACTCACGTAGTTTTCCAGCTAATCTCGTAAACATTATCTCAAGAAGGCATGACTACTCGCCTGTCAACTACACTAATTTATGCCAACGGAAACGCTAAACAAAAGATAAAAGTACCAGTTTCTTCCATCCATTTAATGGTTTGTAGGTCCTCGGTTGCCAAGATGGGGGGGTTATTAGGTTTTTGCCTCCCGTCTCTGCTTGTTCGGAGGGCCAGTCGGCCGTGAAGACTCGGAGGGACATGTATCCTGCCTTGTCCTAATGAAATAAATTACTACCAACTTAGACACAATACACTCTAAGAACCACAGGCATACACAAATGAAAAACCAACCAAATCCGTTGGAAATAAGACTCAAATTGCTTTATGGGTGGATACGTAGGATAAATTCATAACCTTTTACGTTATTACACGACCAATACATGCGCGTGAGAAACCGACGCGGGCAGATGCGGTCGCATCGATGTGTATAAAATGATAATAAATAGCAAAGTCGGTCTGATCATTGAGTTTTTATCCATTTCTATCTGCCTTTGTATGTTCGGAAGATAAATTAGAGCTATCTTGTAGAACTTATCATTTAGGAAGAACAAATGTTAGAGGTTGTAAGATTTCATGTAATGCAGCTTTCTCACTTAAAAAAATATTAATTAGTTAAACAGGTACACAAAAATATCACATAATTTCAAATGACACACATATTATTATAACCTATGAACAATGGGCATGTGTAACAAGGGGTTGTCTAAATTATTACTTTTCTTGGAAAGACCTAGATTGTAACATTGAACTGGAAACACTTACACCACCACCACCTTTTGCTGGTCAATTTTTTATTAAATGTCACCTACTATTTAGGTAATCTTTAAATCTAAATTTCATTCATTCATGCACACTTTCTAAGTCTCTGCACATAGGAACTACTATTTTTCTTTCTAATTTTGTACTTTTGTTTGTTTTTAGGTAGGTACACACGTAATTATGACGAACCCACTACAGGCCCAGCGTCTCTGCAGTCCTGCACTGCAGCGGCATGTGCTGAGGCAGGGACCTGATTGACCCGATTCTGTATTTTTATTTGTTTTTGTCATATTTCATATTTATTTATTTGCTTGTCACATTGTTCCACCCGGATGAAGGTGCCCGTGGCTAAGTGACGGCAGCGGATCGGCAACGATCCGATGTTAAGCAACGCCAGTCAGGTCGGGTTACGGATGGGTGACCATCCTGACCGAAATTAAGTGATGCGTTTTTCGGGCATCTCCGTGCTTCGGAAGTCACGTTAAACAGTTGGTCCCGGCTGACGTCGCAAGATATCAGTCGTAAAGCCTAGTCAGAGGCCTAAACAGGCGGCTTGATAACATCTGCCGGTAAGGTTTATCACTGGCCTTACATTCACCTCTCCAACAATCCGCACTGAGCCCGCGTGTTGGAGTATGGCTCGTACCATCTCATAGTTGCGGTGAGGCCTGTGCCCAGCAGTGGGACGTATAAGGCTGTATTTGTATGGTTTCACAGATGGAATAATGAAAGCCTGTACATTGAACACATGACACCCCACACAAAGTGAATCAAATAAAGATAAAGTCTTGTTTAAACTGTCTAATTATTTTTCTCCATTGTGCATTGATGGGTTAATGAATTAATTTCCATTCTAATTTTCGTGCAAATGTGCATGTGGTTTCGTTGTTTGATGAAATATTTATCAAAGGCAGACAAAGCTGCGTGCGACCACCTTCCTTATAAGAGCGTTGGCGGTTACTTCAGAGTGCGAAGGGAAGCAGGTCTAACTTTACAAAAGCATTGCAAAATGGGCCTTATAGTCGCAGCATAAGGTGCCCACTTTAAAGGCTGAAGCTGTCGTGTACATATTTTGTCGCTCGGATGCGTCTGATTCATTCAGATAAAATGGTTGTTTTAACGATGGCCAGACTGATACAAGTCTGAACTTGCTATTGGAAGGATCGTAAGATCATTAAAAGTGAGGAGATGTTTCCTAGGACATTTATGCTTAGATGTATAAATAAATAAAAAATATATATGTAAGTTTTACAAGCATGACGACAAGACTTCACCACCGAATTCAGAAACAAAACTGAAAACTGACGATTTCCTTTAACGAATGAAAGTGCATGTAAAATCTTTACGTTAACGTTTTAGAATTTGAGAGTCCATTATGCAAATTAACAAACATTAGTTATGTGTTACATATAAAAATGTGATTACTTATTAATTTGTTTGAAGTTATTTTTTGGTCAATGTTTCTTTGTTTTTTGATTGACTAGACATAATTGCTTTTAAAAGTCAATGATCAATGATTTTCTGTCTGTTTGTTAATCTGAATCAAGGTTTTTAAAAACGTCCACCTATTTAATCATTACAAAAAGGCTATCCCTCGCCATTCCTTTGTGGCATCTTGCATCAAGGCCAACCGTTGGGACGCCGCCCCAGGCGAGATGAGGTTCCGCTCCGCCGGGCCAGGGGTCCGATCCCACAGATGTATAGCATATAGATAAGTATGGACAACTGACTTGGGAGTACCTGACAAGGAGGTAGGCGTTTGTGTGTGTGTCATGCTTTGTTTTGTTAGCTTTATGTATTGGAAATAGCAATCTTTTAGCTGTTGTAGACTAGCCGAGTATAAGCTCGTTTTCGGAAGCGCTTGTAGGCGCACCTTATGCCACAGGCGGAACTCGTACCACCGTTGACGCGCTTGTAAGCTCATACCAGCGCGAGGAAAATACTAATACCACTACCGGTTCGAATGCCACATCACATCATGCCGTCTGAGTTCAACCCTTGTTTAACGTTTGAGTCCCAAAGTTCTATTCTGCAATGTAGGTAATATGAATATTATGAAAGCATCGGCCCCAGAAAATAATTCAATAAAACATCTAAAATACAGCTCAAATGCGTTCTTCCAATCATATATAAGGAAAAAATAGTAAATTGGATGTACAGTCGCTCGCATAAGATTGCCCTTCAAACAGCTAACGATGTAGGTACCAAACTCAATTATGTTTGACTTTTCAGATTTCAGGCAGTGCTTATTTTCGGTCAAAATACTCAATTGGCGCAAAATGTGACTTACCGATTGAACAAGTATTTTTAACTGTTGGTTTTCATTTCATAATTAGAGCATTAATTTGGGCTTGTCCTATAAAAAGACATCGACGTCATCCATTTTATTATTGACTCGAAAATTACTTCATAAATTATTTTATTCGACATTTCGGTATTACACGTGCCTATGAACCGGTGAAAATTTTCAGTAAACGAGATAACCGCCCGTAGAGCCCGATGTTTGTAGATAGGTATCTAAAGAAAATATACCTACTCCCAAATCACATCACAGTCACAATGAAAATTCGTACACAGTCCCTCACCACACCCATAACAAAATAACAAACAAAAACAAATTGGAAAAACAAACACTGAGATGTGCGTCCAGCGATTGGTGGACGCGACGTTGCCGCTCTGTCATCCTGCCGAGATGCGCAACTCGTCATCTCTTTCTTTATCGTACAACTTCTTGTAGTGCCGTCTCCGTCTGCACATGTCCGCAGGATCGTCCCGCTTCAAGACGCAACAGAGATAATTTTATCCGAAAGCTTCGAAATTCGAACGTGACTTTTTTTTTTAATCGGAGGGCCAATGGCACGGCAGCGGCCAGTATTTTAATATTATTATATCTTTTTCAAATATGAATATTGATAATGATTTTTGTTTTAACGAATAGATAACGATGTAATAATCTAACGAGAAATAACATAACTCGTGTCGTATAACGACGCGATAATAGGCCGTTTTGTAAAATCTGATGGCGGGAGGTCGATGAGGTCAAGGTTGTCTATTGTTCGTTGTTATAAGATCGGAACGATTTGAGATCAGATTCTGAACTACAAGCTAAGAATGACTTTTCTCATGTTAAATACCTGCACACAACAATTTGTTACGTCGCGTCCCGTCATAATAGCTTTATCAGGAATTAGACGATTCGCATGAAAGATGTGATGCTTCGATGATATCTGGTTGTAACATCAACTGCAATTTTTAAATAATCATACTTTTGTAAAAAAAAACTACGCTGCCTACTACAGGAGGTGAAAAGTAATTAATTGTAATTTTGAGTAGTATGCATGACCATCTGCTATTTTACAGACCTGGGGTAAATGATGTAGAGGAAGCATAGGTACAAATGAGAAGACATAAAAAGAATGTTTCGTTTTTATAACAAATGGTCGTAGACTGCAAAATGTATCAAAAAATTTTAACAAAAAAAAACCAATTTCAAAAAAACTATTCCAAAACAAAGCACTAAAAAGTAAAGAAATAATTGCGTATTCTTTTAAAACTTATACGATAATATACTTAATGTAGGTACAATTATTGTTGTTGTTGGAGTCGGTGTCAGCTAATGTAGGTTTGTAACTACCTACATACATACGTAAACGTGATATGTAAGAAATAGGTATATTGCTAGGTATATTGTAGTGTTTCCTTGGCTGACACCGACTCCAACAATAACAATAATTGTACCTACATTATATTATCGTATAAGTTTTAGAAGAATACGTAATAGTTTTTTTGTGTTAAAATGTTTGTTTATTTCTCGATTTTCAGTAAATAGTTCTTATTTATTTTATACATCGAAAAAGTACGAGTATCGTCCAATTGCTCCTAAGAATTGAAGAGTTCCGTTACTTTGTCATGGATCCCATAATCAGAACCTAACCAAACACTCATCAAACTACCCTTGAAGTATATCCTTTCCAATAAAAAAAGAAGCATCGAAATAGGTTGGCGTGATAATGAGTTATTCGTCCATTTGTCGCGCATATGGTTTATCTAGATTTAAGACTTATATGGATTTCCCATGGATGCCACTGTCAGAACTAGACCAAATTAAAATGGGACCATTTGGCAAGCACCAGCTTTCAAATAAAAAAAGAATGATCAAAATCGGTTAACCCAGTCGAAAGTTATGAGGTAACAAACATTAAAAAAAAAAACAAAAAAAAAACATACAGTCGAATTGAGAACGTCCTCCTTTTTTTGAAGTCGGTTGAGAAAAGGGAAATTTACTACTATAGTGGCGTGACCTAAAAATAAGGGAAGTCCACGTATTTTTTCTCTATTTGTGGAACATACTTCTTCGTTGCCGTTGGTACTCTTGAAAGCACTTTTTTCAATTGCTTAACTAAAAAAGACGTCTATGGAAAGAAAACTCCGATATTTTCTTATGTCCACAAAATTTTTAGGTTATCCTACGGTCCTTGAAAATACAATATCTTTGCCAGATGACCTACAACTCCTATTTATAGACCAAATTCTATCTTCTGTCCAAGTCATCCTAAAATCCGTAATATAGGATTGTAAACGCTGAGTATGCCTATAACTGGTGCATATACTAGAACAAGATCTCTGTAATGTTACCATAACTGTGTTGCGTATATGTACTGTTGCTATACCTATTAATAAATAAATGAAATAATTGAACTCATTTCAAGATTGGGGTCAGGTTATTGTAATTCTCCTAGAGTCCACCCACCACTGCTTTCTAGTGTCACGCAAAGGAGAGTAAAACCTCTTTAGACTCCGAATATCACATCGCGCCCTAATTCGGCCCTGTGATAGTTCAATTTTATTGGTCTATTTTTTGTCTGTATATCAATTAACTATAATGTCAATTAGCACTCATTTTAGATCTAAAGTCTTTAGCGCCCTTCACCTATCGCCTAGTTAGAGCGACTGCGCCACCTCTCATTCTACCCTAGATTACTTGTAGTGCTAGCGGTGCACCCCGAAATTCAATCAAAACCTGCAAATGGTGTTATAAGGGCATGAAAATCGGAACGATTGATCTTCAGGCCGCCTTTTTGTGCGCCTTACGGTAGGACATGGAGATACTACTACTGTTATAGATTAAGATCAAAATTACCTATGAACCACAAAATAAATTATTTGACTTTGACTTTGACTATAGGCTATACGAATCAATTTGACCCGTAGCACGGAGGAAAGAAAAAAAAAGAAGAAGAGTTATGGCGGCATCTTTTTTTGTATGGGAAAAAAAAATTGCTCCAAAACCTATTGTGTGTTTTTAAAAAGATCCTTTTTTTATGAAAAGCTTTTAAATTTTTTGTTATGACGTCTAACTCCTCTTTAGATGCAAGATCGGTAACAAAATGTTGTTGACCACCTATTAGAGCCATTGCCCTTGCTCTTCCTCCTCTCGAATTAGTATTGATCATCCTGTGTCTCAAATTGAACTTTTAATACATGTTTCAACTAATTGTAATTTATTACGTTTTTTTTTTATTTTTCAAATTAATAAATAACACTAAATGTGAATATTTTCTAAAATGCTATTTTAGGGTTAGATAAGGGAATTTAAGAATTATTTTAAGCATATTTTACAAAAAATAATTCAACCGTATCATATCTGGAGAAGACCAAACTTGGTATGTTTTGAAAATAATTTTTATTTTAATTTAATACAAGTGACTAAAAGGTAATCATGTGATATATATTTAGAATTGACTCAGTAAGCCTTCTCATTAGATACCACACACGAGAGGTTTTAGAGCAAAAAATTGTTTTCCATTCAAAAAGAAAGATGGCGCCTTAACTCCTCCCCTTCTTTTTTCTTTTTTCCGTGCTACGGGTCAAATTGATTTGTATGGCCTGAGAATCAATAGTTACAACTTTCATGCCTTAAACACGTCCATTTGCAGGTTAATTTAGCGTACCGCTAGCACTATTAAAATAGTTACTACGTAACAGATAAATCACTTCACAGAAAATTCACAATTTTGTCATTTGTAAATGCGAGCTGTCACGTGGCAGGCATATATCGCCAGGGCTATCTCTTTCGATATGGATGTCAGCTAGTCAGTACTTACAGTTACGTCGGTACATATTCTTATCTATGGAATGTTCTACGCGGCTGTTGACAATCAACTGCCAAATGAGTCTTGGAAGACCCGGCGGCTGGTAGGTTACTATCGCGCGCAAGTACATGGAGTGACAGAGGCCTGCCTAGAGCCGCCCCTGGGCTGAAAGAAACTTTAGTATAGTGAGTAAGAAGAAATTATATCCTTAACTGACCTTTGTATGGGATTTCGGTACAGCGACCCTAGTGATTAGAATTGGAACCAAAAATAGCATACTTTCTGACGTCAACTATCGTAGTTTACATACGTCAACTCATGGTAGACATACAGACAGGCAGCGTCATTACGGGAATGTTCTCGTTAATCCTTTCTTCATCCTCTCTTTATAATGATTCACGCTTACGATTAAGCTTTAAACTCATCGAACGACAAACTATCCGTGCCCTCCCAACTCCATTTACTCCACTTGTTGTTATTTAATTGGCGGGTGGGTGTTCTATAATCAAAATGAAGTCATTGCATCGCTTTGCTACAATTATGACCAATGGAATTAATACGCGTGCTGAATGCGGTAAACTGGAAACGCAAAGGAATGGTCAGTGGAGCGCTGAGTAGAAGACCTGCCTAATGGTTGTGGGATCGATAATAATCATGACAATCCTGTCTATACTAATATTATAAAGAGGAAATATTTGGTGGACCCATTTAAAAAATTCTTGCACCTTTATCATAATCATCGGAATCATAACATAACAGACCATCACGACTTCATCCCAAACGGGGTATAGAGGCAAGTTGTCGCCGTAATGGTGAACCAACACTCAGAAGCCCACTTTTCACCAATGGCATTAGAACCCAACGTGGTAGGTGGTGAGCCTTCCACCGCTATGCGGGTTGATTTGGTTTTTTATCGATGTTTTCCATCACCGAAGAGTTAGTCGGAAATTAAACAATGAACACAAAGATTTTGGTTCTGGTCAGATTTGTACTCAGAACCACACGATCCGCGATCCGAGTTGGAGTGCTTAACCACTAGGCCCAGACGATAATCATGATCATTTATTTTCAGGCAACAAATAACATTTAAAGATCTCAATTAATCATAATCGGCGGCCTATAAATAAACACTTTAAAACCAACATACATATAACACAACATTTAATTTACACACGTATGGTTCATCGGCGACGTGCGACGCATCATGGTGTCCGGTAACCGACCTCGAAAGCGCCGTTAAATGTCACCTTTCGGCCAAAACTCCTCTTTCGCGTAGGTCGATAGATCTTCAGTAGGCATCCTCACCAGAAATGAATTAAAATACACATTATGGCGGGCTACCAACCGCTCGACCCTCAAAGTGAAGTTAACACATTACAACAGATACGAGTACATTATCAGAGTAAAATAGGCTATATTTTTTTTAGGCTAAATTTTAACGGCAGAAATAGTCTACGAAGGCGAACTTTGACGGACAGTTAGTTAAGTATTATAAAACTGTTGAAAATTCGAATTTCAGTGTTTCTATAGTGCTCTTATGCCCTGAAATTCAGGAGTCTGGGAAGAGTTTATATTTTTCAGAACGTGATACTGATGAGTGCATTAGGCATGATTATCAAGCTTGTACCCTAGAGCTAGTTGAATGTGGCGATAGAGACGTTTGCCCATTAACAGCACAATTACATTATGCTCTAATATTTATTCGTCAGTGTATGACCCATTCGTAATGGTTCAAACTTTAAGCTATGATTAAATTTGCCGAAAAAACCATACAATGAGTAATACCCGCCAATATTGTTGTAAATATTGTTGTGTGGATTGTAAATTTAATTTTAGGGTTCACGTCGATGAGGTGTGCTCGAGGTTGCGGATTACGAGTATCTTAGGAAAATTGTATCATCCTAAATCCGTATTGAATAACCGCAGTCTGCGAATAATCTATTATGCACTAGTTGAGTCAATACTAAGCTACGGACTTAGCTGTTATGGCCGAACCTTTGATACATACCTCAGTGACGTCAAGAGCCTTCAAGTGAGATTTCTGAAATATTTAGTTAGCAAGAAAGTCAAAGCAAAATGTTGCGGCGATTATGAGATATTGTTTGCTATTTGTAAAATCCTGCCTGTCAAGGCTCAGTATCAGTATTTGGTTGCCATTGAAAATTATTATAATTGAAGTACTATAAACTATGTAACTAATACATATAATACAAGGAGAGTTAGAGAAAATATGTCCCACTATTAAGAACTATTACGGAAAAAGAACAAATAAATATGTATGCCAAATATTTTTAATAAGATAGACTTGAGAGGAAATAAAAAAATGTGTGAATTTACTTTAAAAAAGAAACTTGAAGCTATACTTCTGGAAAAAAATAGTGTAAAATTTGCATAAGAAAAAGCATTTTCATTACTCATACTCTGAAAGTAGGTCTGAAGTTGCCTGAGGAGCGGGATGAAAGTAATACTTTTCATCCCTAGGGAGAATCACTTTCAACTGACAGCTGTCAGATTATTTAAAAAAAAACAGTTCTTTTTCACATATCTATTGAACCATGTTCCAACTTTCTATACAGCCACGATGTAAAATTGAAATAAATTAAATTAACTTTATTGATTAAAGAATATATATTTTTTAAATAACTTTATTATAATTTAGTTTCAACAATTTCTTTAAAATAACTTAGATTTGGGCAAAATATTTACCGTTTTTCCAATGATGAAAATAAAAAATAATGGCTGAATAGCTGGCCGGCCACAGAAAAAAAAAACTAACAAAATAGGCGGGAAAGCGGCAATTCGATCTTCATTTATTTTTTCGATTTGAAGACTTTATACGTATAGCAGAGATTTGTACCTATAACATGAGTTCATCTGATTCTGATATGAATTTAACGCCTGATTTTATAAGAGAAGAGGCTAAAGCGGTAGTCGAAAATGAAATTTACTCATTTTTTCTTTAGCTAATTCATGTTTCTATTTTTATTTTCCTTGTATTTAAGCACAGTGTTTACCTCGGGTTAAAGACTTATTTAGTCCCTCGAACTATTTCTCGGGACTAAATAAGTTACTTCACCCCTAGGGTAACAATGTACTATTACTTACTTGTATAATGTTACTTAAAAATATATATATATATGAGTGTTAACTTGCCAACAAACTGCTCCTGCAGTTTGGCGAGAAGTATTTAAGTAAGACAATGTTATGTTTTTTTGATTAATAAATAAAAAAATTTACAAGTGTTTAAATATGTAAAATGAAAACTTATTTTAATATGCATAATTACATGCAATTTTGTGATTATGAGTTCTAGAGCCATGATTGTTTAATCTAATACCCTAAATAATGAACCTTGATTTGAAAATAAAGTGGCTCGTCGTTGGTAGCCACTTCTGGCGCATAAATAAACATGTTTTTTTTTTAATATTGGAATCCCTGTAATATTAAAATAGATTGTTTTAATTTAATCATAGTCAGCCTTTAAGTTTGATTCATTACAAATAGTGCACATTGCATGAAACAACTCATAGATTGTTCTCAAGAGATGTTATGTGGCCTGTTTTTTGTATTCGAACAAAACCGCCGCACAAGATAGTTAAAAATAACGGTCACTTGCCCCCGCGTCCAACTGTCTTGAGGAGAAAGGGATGTTGTGTAGTCGCGTGCGCAGGGCGATCTCAGACCGGGAAAACTTGTAGACAGGAACGGAGAGAAATAATTAAAGAGAATATATCCCTGACTGGAACCTCTACGAGTTAAGAAAAAATAACTACAGTTTGATTTGGCGTGGATTACGTATCGCTGTCGGGCAAATGAAATTCTGTCACAATCACAGTGGCAAGCTCAAAGAATATTGAAGGGTTTGTAAGAGAATCGCATGCATAGTAGGTAAACTTGAATCACCGCTCAACGGGAAAACATTGGTATTGGCAGATTTTTCTCAACATACAGAAAAAAACGACCGGCCTCGTCACCCAGTTTCTCTTTGGTTATCAGCTCTTACAAGTAGTTTGCTTTTGACTAACATGGACTCACAGCTGCGTGAAGAAGTAACTCAAGTCATCCTGATAACAGCGCTCCACCCCACGTTAGGTTCAAATGCACTTGGCAAACTGTTGGTTTTCTGATCACAACGCACCCTGTAAACCACTCGGTGAAGTCACTTGCATTTGACTACCTAGGGGCTTATCGTGAAAGTATGCTATTGTTAGTTCATAGAGTGTTTTGGTTAAACGTCAAAAGTTGAACGTCCAGGTCTATAAGTTCCAAGCACTACAGAGACAGGTGCTCCCTCGCACGTCACCTTTGAGAAAAAATGGCGTCGGCGGCGACCCTCGTGTCACGATCGACGATTGCTTTAATTGCCGACTCAGGCGCATCTACTGCATTTATCGAGTTCTCGGCTTTGTTTTAATATCTTGAATTAAATGGGAACAGATATCAACATTTACAGTACAACTAATTATAACAGACCGCCCTGAAGTTAGTGCATGTGGCTGTGGTTCGGTTTAACTTCATTAAATCATCTATTAAGAAGTCTTAAAACTCCAAACAAACTGGCAGTACTAATTTAAAATTATTTATAACACAGTTGCACACTAGATAACAATGATAACTTTTTAAGAGAGCGTAACATTGCTAACGTGACAATAAATAAATAAATAAATAAATAAATAAATTTGACGACCGACTTGGTGTAATGGTTAAGAAGTTGGCTACTACACCAGAGGTCGCGGGTTCGATCCCCGCACAGTACAAACATTTGTGTGCATGAACATGTCTGTTTGTACTGGTCTGGGTGTCTCCTATGTATAATAAGTATGTATTTACAAAAGAAAATGTATCTAAGTATGTTTATCCGTTGTCTAGTATCCCATAGCACAAGCTTTAATTAGCATACTTTGGGGCTAGATGGCGCTGTGTTGAATAATGTCCAGGGATATTTAATTTTATTTATTTAAAAATATGCGCCAGACAACACACCTCTTGTAATGGTCTCGAAGTAGGGATTCTTATCCCTGTGTTACGAGGTACCACACAAGGAAATAAGCCAGGGGCGTCTCCCAGCACACCCAGACCCGAGTCAATTCAGAAAAGATCGTTTCCTGAATTGACCTGACCGAGAATCGAACCCGGGACACTACAGAAATCGAGGCGAGAAACCATGCTACAGCGCACTACGCCAATCGTGTCGTCACAATGTGTGTTAGGTACACACATGCCTACCAATTGGGCGACATTATCATCGAAGAGCAATGGCTTTCTAACAACCTTGGTACAGAAGAAAAACATTTTGAAAAACAAATACAATAGTAATGAAAACTAAGCAGAGTCTTTAGTAAACGTATAGAGTAGCCTAGACTGACATTGAATGTATAGACATGGCCCCAGATCAACAACAAGTTTGCTTGCACCACAAACATAATGCTAGGTAAGTACCCTGACCTACAACCTTTTCAAGTTCAAAAGGAATAATTTATACACTCATTGGATGGAGACAGATTATGAAATGCGTTTATTTAAAGCAAGGGTGAATGGAAATAGAGGCGAAGGCTTCAAACGAGTTCAAGACTGGTGCTTAAGCATGAAATCAGAAATGCAAACTTTTATTTGATGATGGTCTGCAACTAGGCAATGGACATGAAAGGGGCAAATATACCTACATAAAAAATATTGTCGTGGTCTAAAGGGTTAGGATGCTTTTCCAACAGAGATGTGCTACGCAGCGATGCTACGAGGATGGGCCTGCTAAGCTACGAAACTATTAGACCGTATCCACTGATGCTATGCTATGTAACGGCGCGAGTAAGATGTGCGACGAAGATGCGCCGCCGAGAGGTAGCTGTACGAGGAAGATGCGCAGCTCGAGCTATGCGACGTATTGACAGTAGGGAAGGCACGCATAGCACGCATCCATAGCACGGCTTCATAGCACGCATTCATTCATATAAAAACATAGCTTAGTAGAACCGGTTTACACCAGTGCTATGCTATGTGGACTAATAAATATGATTGGTGGATATCAAACGCATACACAGCAACGTAGCATAGCACATCTCTGGTGAATAACACCCTTAAAACTCAACTCGGAACCTGCCTGAAGTCGGACCAAATAAACTTATTTGTGCTCATTGTTTGGTGGCTAAGACCTCTTCCTCAACGGCTCGGTGCGTTTTCGCTTCGGTACCGCCTCTGCATCGAATCTGTACAGATTGTTTACCGAGCGCATGTGATCGAATGAGTTTTCAGACCAACTCGTTTCGGTGCAGATTTTTACAGAGCCTGTCAGGAAATATTTTACAGCAGAAAATCTGTACAGTTTCGGTGCAGAGGCGGTACCGAAACGAAAACGCACCGAGCCGGTGGGGTAGAGGCCTAAAACTCTGTGGTGATAAAAAACACCGGAAAAAACCTAAGCACGTACCGGCCTTATGGACGCTAACTGCCTTGGTTTATCGGCCTGGCGAAGTGTTAGCTTCTGCGTATCGTCTACTTGCCTCTAGGTAGTGAGCGTGTGTTACATAAGAGTATTTTGAAAAAGTACTTTTTTAAGTCAAATTATTACCAGCAAAGACATATACACACATCAACATGGTCTTGGAATATTTCAATTAAACCTTAATAACTAAAATTCTATTAACTCTTAGCTAAGACACCTACACATTAAAATAAACCTTGTGTAAATAGCCTATCTAACCTGATAAATAAACTTTTAGATAAAGTTAAATTTAAAAAAAACTTAGTAGAAGAGGAAAAACTCAGACAAAATTTCAATCTTAACTTTATTTTAGAAACATCAAAACCTAGACAAAACCACTATTTTTTTTTTATAAAAATTGTTGAAAACTTAAAATTAATAATCCGTGGATCCACCTAAGACTCTCCTGACACATTTGCAGCGGTTCTGCATACTAAAAACAAGGGTGTCAATATCCTGTTGTGGAATACTGTCCCAAGTCCTGCTAAGATGCAAGAAAAGCTGGTTTTCATGCACAATATCTTCAGGGAAATTCCTAAGAGCTATTCTCTGAAGCATATCCCAGGCATGCTTAATAGGATTTAAGTCAGGGGATTGTGCAGGCCAGTCTAAAGCTTGGATATCATGCTGTTGTAACCAACTTGTAACGATACGCGCCGTATGTGGACGGGCATTGTCGTGCATTAGCTGGAAATTTTGTCCCATTTGCTGTCTGTGGGGCAAGATTACAGGCTCTAGCACCTCATCTAGGTATTTTAGAGCAGTCATATTGCCTTGTATCCAAACGAGGTCCGTTCTACCGCCGCGACGAATTCCTGCCCAAACCATAATCGTGCCACCTTGATACGCATGAACTTGTTGTTGGTGCTGCAGTCGATTCCAACGTCCAGGTTCTCTCCAAACGCGTACTTTTCGCGAATCAGAATGAAATCCAAACCTGGATTCATCAGTGAAAAGCACAAGTGACCATTGAGAATGGTTCCATTTTTCGTGTGCAATAGCCCATTGCAATCTTTTTCCTCGATTGCCTCTCCTTAGCGCTGGTACCCGAAGTGGCCTACGAGCACGTAGGTTGACTTCATGCAGTCGTCTTCTCAAAGTATAACCGCTTACCAGCAAACCATACTCTCTCTGTAGCCTTTGAACCAATTGCATCGCCGTTACATTTGGTTGAGCATTTATTATGAATCGGTCCTGTACATGTGTTGTAATGCGTTGAGGTCCTCGGTGCCGTTTCACTACTTCCCCCGTGACACGATAACGTGACCAAAGCCTGGATATAACGCTCTGACTGGTCCTCATGGCTTCAGAAACCGCAATTTGGGTAGCGCCAGCTTGAATCATGCCCACTGCTCTTAACATTTCGTTCCTGGTCAAGTGTCTACGTGGCATGATTAAATGAACACCGGAGATGCGTTTGACAAAGATTTATAGAAATTTATGGAGTTTTAATCAAGTTAGAATTTCGTGAAGATTTACTTCTGTGGAAGAAATTCAATGAATGCGAATTTCATCTTAAAACAAAACCTTTTATATACAAATTTGAATTTAAAAAAAGGAACTTAATAATGTTTTTATAATCTGTCATCAATAGTTTTTTGTAAGGCCAGTACTTTTTAAGTTATTTAAAAAAGTTTTATTTATCCCTAGACCAAGTTGTTGTGTGTAGTAGTGACTCTACCACCGGCGCGGAGATTGTTTCCAATCGAGACGTACCCGGCAAGAAACTCGATGGTAACTCTTTTTGATCTTGTTTTCTTAATTTTTTTATTAACAGAGTAGTCATAACAAATAATGTGGAGGAGCAGATTATACCTGCCTAAGATGACCACAAATTAATCCTTTCTACCATAATCACCATCATCATCCGTGCGGTCTATCCCGGTTGTGAACCCACACCGGTGTGTGGGGTCCCAGGGTCCACCTTTCTTATTTTCTTGGCCCACTTCGCGCGGTCTTGTGCATCCTCAGTGGTGAGTGTGTTGGCACGCATGTCACCCTTGACGACGGCTAGCCAGCGCTTCTTGGGTTGACCTCTTCTACCGGTACCTGGCGGGGGCGGGGCACAACGAAATACTGGCGCATACATACTGGCGCATATTCTTTGCTCTTGGCTGCCATTTCAATTGTTAACCTTTGCACGTGCACACTGCACACTAACCTTAGTTAGACTATAAGTTAACAGCTTTGCAATTAATATGAAGCTACTTTTATGAGTGCATCGTAGAATATAAATGGACATTCTAGTCGATTAATTTTGTAAAGTCAAAGAGCTTATTGGTGAGTGTGGACTTTTATGGTCCGCTCGTAATGCAAGTATAAAGTAATAGGAAAGGGCTTAGTTTATGATGTACTACCAAACCAATATTTACTATGATTACTACAGTGGGGAATGCTCTGACGAGTTATTCCAGCTTATTCCACCCTCGCCTTTACACTCCCGTACCACGCGTGCTACGGCGTCACCCACACACAATTCAACATTTGTTGGCCCGAACTAAAAGGTTCGGTGACTCGTTTCTTTGTCGTACCATCCAGACGTGGAACGCTCTTCCAGATCATGTGTTTCCTTCCTTGTATAGTCCCGGGTTCTTCAAGCGGGGCGTGAAAAGGCATTTCTGCAGGCCTTCAAGGTGAGGATGGCCAGCCCAGTGATTCGTTAAATGACTGGGCTTGTCAACCTCATATCTGGACCTCACGACCGCTTTCCATCAGGTGGAGTGAGGTCATCTTGACGAGCAATATAAAAAAAAAACCAATGCATTTATTTCCGGTCGGCCAAAAAAGGCCTACCAGTTTTGACAATAGTTTCTGTGAGATGTAATTCTTACTAAGGTGGACTTTTTCATATTGTTGCAGGGGTAATCGACATTGTTGTTTCATGACATTCAATTAACCTCAACCTCCAGGGTGCGTTTCCAGAGATGTGCGAGGATGCGTTGCGAGGAATGTGTGTGTTAAGAACCAATAGAGTTGTTTCATTCACCTAGCTTCGCGATTCTATTGGTTCTTAACAAACGCATTCCTCGCAACGCATCCTCGCACACATCTCCTGTGGAAACGCACCCTAAGGCACTGGGGGGTTCGAAAGTAATTTTGTGTTACGCACTTAGATGGTAAGTAGTTATAAGGTAATAAATAATCGTAAGTTCGAAATTGCTGGAATCTTTTTTGGTGAAATGCATAGTATCTTTAGGTAAAGGAGGAATGGAGCCTGGCATTCAAAAGAATTAAATGTGGTTGAAGAAGAAAGAAAGGCAAAGCTCTACCGAACAACTACTACTACTACTTTTTTCGTTTCATTTAGAAACATTGAGTTGATTATCACATTATACAACAAGACTATACTTCATTCATTATAACATTAGAAATAAGAAGCAGGGGGGCTAAAATGAATGACAATTTGCATTTGCCGTTGCCATGACGATAACATACCTGAGTATAACCTGGCAAAATTGAAAACCCCTTCCGCCACAACGTATGAAGGGATTATGTAACATTTTGGATTTGGTAGAGTTATAGTGACAGTAAAAATGAAAACCCCTGCCTGTTTTAGGTTTTTACATCGACAATATAGTTTGATGCAAGACAAAATAATTATTTTAAGCAAAGGCCTCATAAATTCTGAAGTTCCTTTACTTTAAATGAGAACAATTAAGTGTGACAGCTGCTATTAATGTGGATTCGAATAAATTCGGCATAAATCTTAAAAGCAATGATGTTTATTGTACTTTTACCACAAAGTGTACTCTAAAAATAACCTTTTTTACTTCTTTTTAATGCTATAATGAATGGAGTATAGGCTATTTAAGCGTTACCAAGCATGGCAGTTTCTTGTTAATATCTGCGATTTATTTAAATTGTGGAAACCTTTGCTTTGCAACGGTGCATTCTTCTTTAAATAAACTAGGCTATAATAAATTACTAACCCCTAACGAACCATTATTAAACCGAATTGAAATAATGCTTGCATGTTTGTTATGTAAATATTGAATGTGGATTAAATTTAAATATTTTGAGTGCGACCACCGTATTTGAGTTTTGATACTGGCTCGTGCGTGACTTTAAACAAAGAAAGAATTATTAACTTTGATGATAATATTGACATAACATCAGGTAGAATAGATTGGTATTATACAGGGCAAGTTTTTAATTTCTACCCATTTCAAAGCTTGTTCGAAACTCAGTCAGAGCTAAAAGAAAACTGTTGTACCTAATAGGCGATTTCAACAGAGAAAACAGGTAGCAAGTACTTATGGATTGGCAGCAAATCGAATTAAGATACGGTAAAGCCTCGTCCCTACTAGGCAACAATTGACACCCAACACTTAAAGCTCGAAAACAATGGAACAATGTGGACAGACAACGTTGCTAAAAAAGTTCCGCGTGCTGTACAACAACATTGAGCAACAATATTGTGCAACATGTCGCGCATCAAATGTCGCACAATGAATACAAGAATATATACAAAAACACAGTGGGTAAACATAATGTCAAACGGTCAAATATCGTATAAAAATCGACTAGAAACCTCGGCAGTTACTTTTTCAGCATCTTTTTTGAGAGCAATTTGGCAGATTTATAAAAAAACATTTTAGTGTATTGTTTTTAATAACGACTGAAGTTACTTGTGTTGTTGTTGTTGATTATTCTCAAGCTGAGTAACAATTCTGAGGAAACTCATCTTTTTTAGAAATTGACTAGCACAAAGAAAATTAGTTTAAACTGCCTATGTTTTTTTACCTTATATTTACCGTACAATGGGTGCACTAAGAGGGTGGGGGCTGCACCGGCTTCCCTAGGGTGCCTCATATCCGGTCGGAACAAGGAACCCTTCCCAGGGGAGGACGTAGCCATGGCGACTGGGACACTCGTTCTTTACGCAGGGACGATTTTGATCGACTTATAAAGGTTTCGCTTTGCGTACTTATCAAGGGATGTAGTAGCTTCAGAACCTTAAGAGTTTTAATTTACATACCGAGGCCTGCAAGCTTCAGAAATATGAAAATACCAATAAATTTGATAATAAATTTAATAAATTTATTTATTTTCTCCCACATTAAAGAAAACATTAAAACAGAACTTATTCATAAATCTTAAGATTAAAACAAAAGAAAAAATTTAAAACTTACTAGTACAGTACAGCAATAGATTTAGGATAAGTTGTGCTTACGAGTAGTTCATTTACAATCTTAGCGGGAGACAGGCACTCCAAACTAGGTTTCCCTGTGCTATGGATTACCTGGCCCCGACCTCTTAGTAGGTTACAAACAGGAAGAAGTATACAAAATTATTAAAATAAACAAAAACTAAGTTATTAACTAAGGTACTAAGTATTTTAAAAAAGAAAATTAACATATTTTTTTTTACATTTAATTTAACGCCAGACAAGTAGTATTTATTAATATGTCAAAACCAGTATCGCATTATTATATGTAGTAGTGTGGTAAGTGTACAACTGAAATTGTCGTATGTATAGGTATGTAGGTATGTATTATAGATACCATATAGATATTATAGAGACCAACTATAATAAGTACTTGACTTTAGGGAGGCTTTATTATATCTTATGTGATCTTGCTATTTGCAATATTTATAAATTATCATTTATTATAATATGAACTACACAGATAGGCGATTGACGAAGCAAATTTACAAGGCGAGGGGAAGGCCAAGACGGACGTACTTAGGGCAAGTCCAAGACGTCCTTAGAAAAGGTCAGGTTAGGAGTACCCATAATCGACGAGCATGTATGAAAGGAATAATGAGAGTGGAAGAAGCGCAAGAGGTGTGTCAGGACCGTAGCAAGTGGAAAGATGTGGTCTCTGTCTACCCCGTTGGGAAAAAGATACGCCAAGATAATGAGAATATACTTCCGGAACCATTTAAAGAAGCCATGCTTTTTCTGAGGTTCTTCTGTCATTTTGAAAAATATTAGTGGTTACTTTATCTGTTTCTGAAGCCAAACGTTTAAGGTCAGATTTTGTGTGAGCTTGCCAAGATCATCATAAATACTGAACATCACTCCGATCACTAATGTAGTGAGGATTACTAACAAGTAAAGTTCTAAAATGAGGTGTTTAAACAGGGTCCAAAAGTAACTTACAAATTTCAATGCAAGTTCTACAGTTACTATGATTTAAACAAAAATAAAATCTAAACAATAAGCGGTGACATACCAAACAACACAGCGTTTTCAACAAAAAAATACTTTAATAACTATGAAATTTAACCTACTTGCTTGTTTGGGGCAATGTCACGTGATGACGTATGGGGGTGAATTAATTTACAAGTTACTATGCTTTCGTTTTAACTCAACGCGTGCTTACAAAAGGATTGTCGACTTGAGAAATAGGCCTTTGTAAATTATAATTATTTATTAACTAACTATTGTGAGGAAGGCATATACATATTAACTTCTTTAACTGGTTTTTAAGCAACGAAAACAGATTTATGGTACAAATGTAAATGTTAGAGGGGAGCCTAGTGTGCATTGAATAAATTTAGGACACTCTTAGCAAAGTTCAGGTTAAGAGTACTGTAACGGAAATGACGCGTGAGTTTGAGATAATTATACTCGCAATAGGATTAATTGTTTTTACATGTTTACTTACGACCGCTGATTATTTCTATTCGATAATGATTTTTCAAAAGTAATTTACGCGATTTTCGAGCCTTAAAATTATTAAAATTAGACTAGAGGCTTAAATGAACAATTTTGGCAATCTTATCGTTATAGAGCTGTGTGTTGAAACAAATAGGTAACCTTCGGAACTAGATACTTCCGAAATTGTTCATTTAAGCCTCTAGTCTAATTTTAATAATTTTAATTGTATTTGCAACTTTGAATATTTTTTTAACATATTTGTATTAACAACATATCTGTGTAGGTAACTATTAAAAAATATATGAGAATCATTTTCACGTAGGAATCTATTCAAAAAAGCAAATTTACCCATAGCACTCATGGTTAATTTTCAGCAAGCCTTGATTTGTCACATCAGATGCAAGATTTGCATAAAACGGTAATGCTTTAGCAACAAAAGCACTAAAAAGCAATAAATTTTGATGTCAACCGTAGCCTAATAACAAAATACATAAGTCAATACCAAAGTTTTAATAATATCTACTCGTAAGATAATTCGTTAGGCTTAGAGCGTTGGTTAGCAAAAAACATTATACTTACATCAACTTCTAAAAAGACAAAAATATGTTAATTATTCGAGAAAATGAAACTTGTATTAAAATAAAAAAAAAACGCACTCAACCATTGCTAAACAAATATAATCAATCATTATAGACAGACAGACACCTGCATTCTTAATTCACGTCATATTGCGTAATCACCCTCTGATTTACCCCTGTTTTGACCAACTACGCCACCATATGGTATTATACCATTGTGTTTTACAACTGTTTCACCCCTCAGTAAATCGGATGGAAAAGTCAGAGACACCCTATAATATTAGTACGAATATTGTATGATCATGGAAAGCCCCTTTTTGATTATTCACCGTCTGTTGTGATAGAAAGTGATCTTTCTAAATTATTTTAATGGCTGTAATTAAATACAAGTTCTTGAAAGTAGTTTACAACAGAAATCTGAAGATCGTTGCTATACTATGAATCTCGTATGGCACCGGTTCGAACATCATTAAGGTAATCTATTCGTATGTCTTCCAAGCTTAGATGAAGAGTTCAGATGAGAAGTAAGCATCATTTTAAAATTGTAACTGTACCAGCTTCTTAATAAAATAAAACTTAATTGATGTTTTTTATCCTGCAACAGTTAGTGGCTCTGTTGCAGGACAAAGCGCGTGCTTTAACTTCTTGAGGTACGGAGGAGACCGGGGATCAAACAAAACAGTGTACAGTAAGGAGAGAATACACTCTCAAACTATCGTAATGCTTAACAACACGACCAGAATAGAAAAAAACAAAACATATTAAAATATAACCAAACCTGATGTCAGGACAAAAGCTGTAAGTACTTGAGTGTAGGCTTAGAGAAGATGGCTAAGATTTATTTCAACTTGTACTCGTAGTAAAATAACTTGATTATTATTCCTGTTTTCTGAGGCTTTTAGGTACCTATGATAAGGAAGCAGAAACTTTCGCTTTCCTTTGAGTATTCATCATCCCTGTCATCAAAAGAACCCTTTTTACCTACAACCCAAACAGACACCGGTATAATGCCTAAAACACAAACGTACAAACTGAGCCTCCATGGAAAGCCTAAAATAAATAAGCTTCCACGAATCTCACTTACAAGGGCGTGCCCTGAAAATCAAACAACAAATTTAGAGAAATTTCCAGGGCGTGTCTGCAAAATTAAACATCCCATCCTGAAGATTGCCCCATTAAGAGGGGTGCCGCAGGGGGGCGTCGCAGACCGAAATCAAATACGGTAGTGTAGAACCAACGTTGGCACAAAGGTAGGTGGCTCTTCTGGGAACCGGGCGCGGTGGTTGCCATGGCAACGCGTCGCATCAACACCGTGCACGTGTGAATGTACAGGTGAGTTGAGGATGCTGGTGCACTAGGAGGACAGATTAAGCAATCTGTACTTACACTATTCATTATTATCATTCATGGCAATAAGACGGCCACTGCTGAACATAGGCCTACCAAATAGATTACTTAACTGACGAGTTGCAGGCGGTCTGCATTCATAGGAATCCAGCCACCTTTACCAGCCACCTTTACCAGGCGTCCGTTCACCTTACGTGGACAGTCTCAGGTCTCCTGCTTGCCCCAACGGCCGTCAGTTCTTCGCGTTGGGTATACGCTTGGCGAGAGGTGTGTCGTTCACTAAGCCTTGATTCCGACTTCCTCGTACCATGGGATATAGTCGTAACTGTATGTAAATGTTATGTTAAACACGATCTATTTATAAATTAGACTTTTAAACGAAAAATAACTGTTTCAAGCCAATCTACCATGAGTATATCGATAACTAGAGACCAAATATTGAGTCCGTCGCATTGGATTGAATAAGGTAAAGACTAATTGTTGGCGACCAGCAATGCCAACCTAAGTTGTACTTTCAACATTGCATTTTTTATATAACTTTTTTTTACTTTTAAAATAATTATTCAAATATATGCAATTGACAAGCAAACGTCTTTTTATAAATGTTTGACAGCTGATTTTGCCTGATTTTGTCCGACTTGATTTACATTTACTATTATTTTTCACTGATTATTTGTTCAACCATAATAAAATACAGCTATATCAATCCTGAATAATTCAGCTATCTGTTAGTGAAATAATTTTCACGATCGGATTAGTAGTTTTGGAGCCTATTCAATACAAAAAAACAAAGAATCAAATCTTTCCGCATTATAATATTAGTATAAATAACACTAATCTTATCCAGATGAGTTTTCTCAAACTGCTCTATGTGCACCACCAGCTCACCGTTTGTCTGTGTGAGTTCCTTTATCTGCCGCGCCACGTCACCGATGTCATACACAGATAATATACTGTGCCTATAATGTATTTATGCTGTTCCTCTGACACGATTGCAGTCGCGTGAAAAAAGCCATCAACATTGACTTTCGTGGAAGTAAATCATTTTATGCTCTGAAACATAGGCCCTATTATGATGTCTACTATTTATTTTTTTCGTATCCCTGTATCTAATTTAACAGATTGATAATTATCAAGATTTTTGGATTTTGTATTCAGTGTTATATTTTTATCTAATGATATAAATACTCACTAAACCAACACTGGTCAAATAATCGGGCGGGAGTCGAACCGGCTTTCATAAACTTACTTAGGGATTAATATATAATTATCTTTATTGAGACGAAAATACGGATCTTTTACATCATTTTATTGTGTTTAACTTGTTCTGAACTAGGGATACCTATTTCATATAAACTTTATTTATAAAATGAATGTCCTTTTCAAAAATAACTCTATGAAAATTTTTAGGATGGTTCCTTCCATTTGTGGCAAATTGCTCCATGTACTTGCTCTATTGTAGGCTATTCTTGAATCTATTGTATATTATCATCGCTCAGAATCCTTGAACCCTGTGTAATCTATCACTCTGTGTTCCTCCTACGCTGCGGGTTGCTCAATACCGTCCTCTCAGCCAGCTGAGGCATAGGCGTCTGTATGGTCAGGACACCATCCCTGGACAGAGAAGACACCACCGCAGCTGCATCCACACCCCTTGGTAGGAGGAATTCTCTGTGGTACTCCCTGTAGGCGGCACTGGTATCCGTCTTTTCATCGTGGAGGGCCGTCACTATGAGGACGTTGTCGATTATCTTGACGGTGATCTGAAAGGATGTAGGTTCTTTATAGTGTAATTTTCTCAACCTCTCTGAAATGAATCTCTCATAATAATATAGAAAAGGAGTAAAACAGTCATTTTATTTGAAGTAAAGCAATGCCCTGCAATGCGTTGCTGCAAAATGGACGGAAGTCCTGGTAAAGGTAGCAGGATTCCGGTGGATGCCCACCCTGCTACTGTTTGCTTTGCAATCTATGAGCCTATGTACAAAAGTGGGCGTCTTATGGATGCGAATGACGATGATGACCGTTTTTTGTGCTACGAAGTTTGGCAGATTGATTTTTTTATATTAAGAATGTATTTTTGGAAATAAATGAATAAAAAAAAAAGGTTAGTATTTTTGCCTTCTACGCTGGGGTTAGTGGATGAAAATCTCACCCAGGAATAACATTATTGTGAAAAACTCTCTGACTACTTCTCAAGAATGTAGTTTTTGTGCATATTATACTGTCTCATAATATAGGTGTTTAGATATTGAGCGTAATAAAACAGTAGTACATTGCACAAAGTGAAACTAACTGTCAATGTACAACATAAGTCTGTCTACATTGCAGCAGGCGAAGACTACACTATTTGAATGGTTACTCACAATGTAAAAACGCAACAGAAAAATATAAAATATAAAAATAACGCAACAGAATCTATTTTACCATTTTAAATTCATCTTATATAACATGACATTCCTTTCAATGCACATCACAGACTCTTTATACGATATACAATACATCTTGCCACTTTATTTAAAAAAAACATTTGATTAATTGTTGTTTCTTTATTAATTTGGCTTTAATAAGTTACCTGATTGATACTGTATTTCTGTTGATACATAATTCGTCTTTTGGTTACCCAAGATACAGGCTGTGCCTAATTTGGGATCCCCTGTTCCTTCAACAAGTATGTCTTAGACGAATAATGCGATTACCTTTATAGTGAGGTTGTGCAATGCCATGTACCTATGGTCTAAATTTTAAGTAATTCGGCTACTAATAAAGCATTTTCTTTTTTTCAATGAATTGACACACTAAGATTTGTTTAGATAATCCTGATTTAAAACGTCTTTTTAAGATATTTGTTCAATAAAACTGCTATCTCGCAGACACATATTTATTTAAAAAATCTACGGATTTTTTCACGGACTACCTGATATTGCCTGTCCGCCCTACATACGACTTAAGAAACCTAGACAAATAACCTCTCATGAGCGTTAGTAAACCACTTTCGTTACGGGTAATTTATTCGAATGTTTCTTTATGTGCTGCTACCAATAGCGCCGTTTCCTGATGATTGCTAGTTTTTACATCATTAAATGATCAACTTATTTGACGACACGATAAGCGTAGCGTGATGTAGCAAGGTTTCCTCGCCTTCACTTGCATGGTGTCCCGGATTCGGTTGCCGGTAGGGTCAATTCAGGAAACGATTTGTTTTTAATTAACACAGGTCTAGGTGTGCTGGAAGACTCCCCTGGCTTAATTCCTTGTCTGGTACCTCGTAAAACATGGATATTTATTCTTACTTCGAGACCATGACAAGTGGTGTGTTTTTGGTACATTGTATTTATAAATTTTTTTGTCCTTGTGTCACTTCAACAGGGAGACGATATCGGGATACGGATACGGGATCAATGGACTCCATGTGTTAATATTCCGCGGTCACTTGCTGTCAGCTAGTACCTAGGTACATACATACCTCATTAGGGCTGAAGCTGCTGACGTCAAATTGCAGCTTCAGAATCTTGGACTCTCCTTCTCCTGTCACCAGCGGTGAATTGGCAATGGACTCCCAGTTAGCTGGCTGAGGCGCACTTTCATCTGATGATGGCATCCCGGGCACTGGCTGCTCGTAGAGGTACGTTAAAGTGGTGCTGGAAAAAAAAGTATTTACGTGACAGACCCGTTCGAAAATCGATTAAACAACCGTTTTATCAAATGAGATAAAATCTTAGCGAATCAGAAATTATATATTTGAAGACAGCTTCGAGTTACGGTCTGCAGCTTGAATATTATGTTTAATCTGCAAGTCTACTAGCTAACGTTAAAATGTTATTTGAATGAAAGGCTATTTTTAACTAACTTTTTCCAAGTTCCAGTTTCTGTTTTGTTGCTACGACTACCTAGTCTTAAGATAGATTATATAATTATAAACCCTTAATGTTGATGAGCCCTTACAGGGTTTTTGTGTGAAACTGTTCCTATAAAATTACCTTTATGTATCACATAAAACAGTAAATGATTATGACTACTCCTCGACACATTACCAAATTGTCCCAAATATATAGACCAAAAAGTGTACAATTATAACTACAATCTAATATTTTTTACAAGGAGAATCCTCATGGACATCACACTGCTGGGGGACGGTGTGATAGTGCCGGACTCCTACCGGCTAAACTCCTTGAAGTTTACTACGTCTCGCCTGTGGAAGGTTATGGGAGAGCTCGGAGCACATCCACCCATAATATTGGGTACCTGACATAACTAGAAATATAATCTTAAGGCACAAATATACAGACAATGGCTTTTAGGTTATTTGTGAATTTATTACCTAAATCTAGTCATCTCCTCATCCACCCTACTCATCTCTGCCTGAAACCGCTCCTTCATCGAACTGAACGCGTCATCGAAACTTGACAGATCTGTTATCTGAACCGGTACATTGAAGTTCTTCTGCAAAATATTCTCAGGCATTATGTTTTCTGCCATTCTAGTTTCGTTTCTTGCCGACATGCTGAGGAATTAGCGAGTGGATTTCAGAACTTGTGAAGTGGCTTAATACAGTGAATTTGGTAAGAGTAGTTTTAGTTTGGTAACTGTGATTCAATTTTTCATTTTTTGATTGACAGCTTCGTTGAAATGACGTGATTTTTTGGCATTAGAGGATTTTCTGTTTTTTTAACACTATCAAATAATATTGGACCATGGGTGAGCGGGCGTCATAATCATAAATAACCCCCCTAATACAAGCAGATAACACTCATCACATTTTATTAACGGTTTATTTTATCTCTACAAGATCAAATCATCATCCTGAACAGATTACAAAAATCCAATTATACCGCGACCTTTGCAACCAAGTCTCCCGCGCCATTATTGCGGTGATAGCGTAGTGCTGGCCAATATTATATCGATATGAAATCATTCAACGTAGAGCTTGTCTAATTTGAAATAACGCGCCTTACTACTTTTGTAGTTGATTTAGATATGCTGCGTGTACTTTTACGAACAAACGACGCGTGCTCCTAGATTCGAGTCCAACCGGGTACCTAACGATCAATTACAGTGGCATGTTTATATGCACGCAATACAATTATATTCGTGCGTGAATGCGATGGAGGGGCGCGTTATTTCAGCTTAGACTAAAATTAACCTATAAATGTAAAAAGTTTTACACTTTATTAAAATCCACGAAATGTATAATGTACGAGCTACCCCAACAGACTTCGTTCTGTCAAATGTTTGACAGCTGGTGTCCATTAACATATTATTATCTCGCCGGCTTTTCTCCAACTTGATTCACATAAACTATTATTTTTCAGTGAATTTCTTGTGCAATCATAATAAAATATAGCTTTTATCACTCCTGAATAGTTTAGCTTTCTGTTAGTGAAAGAATTTTCACGATCGCATCAGTATAAACAAACAAAAAAACAAACCATAAAATCTGTCCACTTTACAATATTAGTAAAGATAATTATAAAACTGACTATTTAATTTCACTAGACATTCATTTGATCGCAATCGCGAAGTGACGATGTGATCTATGATGGAATATGTCTGCCGAGTAAATGCGTATTCACTCTTGTCTCAGACTCAGAATTTTCTTGTGAGAGATTTCAGTGAGCTTTGCAAAGCTCTTTGGGAGCAAAACTTTTATTGAAATCGAATTTTCTGTCGCTACTAATTATAGAGTTCGCATTAAGTTTTAGTTAATTTGCCTGCAGTAAAATCCATACAATGATTCCTAAAGATTTATCGCATTCAAAAACAAACTAGTAAACTTTCTAGATTCGATAAATACCGAATCTCGTTTAAATTGCGCCAACACTATTTGCTGCTGTTGCCAGACACCGTCCCCCCGAGATGTGGTATTTAGGCGCCCTGGTTGTCATCCACCCCGCTGCTATGGCGACCGAAGGCTAAACATTGCGCTTATTAATCTCGTAGTGGGGGCGCGGCGTATCGAATGGGAAGGGTGACCATGCTTTATATCATTTACGATGGTGATTTTGGCATTTCAAACTCAATCTCTAACTCAAATATCTTTATTTAAATAGACTTAATCAGTACTTTTAAATAGTCAAAAAAATTACTAAATAATAGACATAAATACTATAATAATATGAATATATAAATAAACAGTATACAAACATAATGCGACTCTACCACCGCGTCAGATTTGTGCAAATAAATTTGTTTTTGAGGAGTATAAGAATGTTGAGCAAGTAGTAGTTGATGTTTTTGACTTTTTATTTTTATGTTTCATGATGAGCCTTAGTAAAATAGTAATTTACTGCAAAAAAATACCTAATCATTAGATTTTTTTTTATCCCTGCGGAAATTAAAGAATTAAAAGATATAAATAAATTATGAAGGAGTTGTTTTTTAGATACGAGTAGTTTTACAAAATTCTAATAGTTAATATATTTAGTTTAGTTTAGTTTAGTTTTATTTATCTCATAATACAAAATTACAATATATATTACATTCGATGTCACATATAAGAATTTGCATTATGATTGTCAAAATTATTATACAAATTACAATTAATAAAATAAAGAGAATGTCAAAAACTAAGATAAATACAATAACTGAACAATTAAATACAAAAAAATAATAATTCACATGTCAACAAGAAATAATACAATTCAGTCAAAAATAACAATAAAATAGTTAACAAGTCATCCAAAGTCGCAATTCAAATAATCTTTAACACTATAAAGGGATTTTTCTAACAAAAGGTTTCTCAGCCGACGTCGGAATGTTTCGTCAGATTGTACGTCTTTTAGCGCTGGAGGTAGATGATTGTAGTAGGTGGGGTCGATGACTCGCGGGTTCTTCTCTGCAAGAGCCATGCGACGAGGGACCGCGTTAAGGCGACCTACCAGATGCTTGCGCTTACTGCTTTTCATACATTGAAAATCCCTTATGTTGCATCTTACAAATGTTAATAGCTCATATAAATAGACCGAGTAGTGCGTCAAAATACGCTGCGTTACAAACAAATCCCTGCACGAGTGTCTAGCTTTCACCCCGACAAGTGTACGCAATGCACGTTTTTGTAAAACGAGCACTCTGCTGGCATCCGTGGAGTTACCCCAAACTAGAGTTCCGTACGACATCAGGGAGTAAAAGTGGGCAAAATAGACTTGCCTCAGAGCATCGGCAGAGATAAGTGGCTTTAATTTTCGTATAGCAAAGACAGCACCACTCAGCCTATCGCAAAGCTTGTCGACATGGCTCTTCCAGTTCAGATTACAGTCAATTGTGAAGCCCAGGAACCTACTCTCATTACAAATTGGCATCGGGCAGTTTTTTAGACACACAGGTAACGAGATGGGACGGCCAGAAAAGATCATTATGTTCGACTTACTTATGTTTAACAACAAACCGTTTGCAGAAAACCATCTTTGCAACTGTTCACAAGTCTCGCGGATTTTCGCACCAAGTTGCTCATATGTACGCGCACCCACCACCACAGTCGTGTCATCAGCAAACAACACAGAGAGGCCGGTTGCTATGGACGAGGGAAGGTCATTAATAAATACCAGAAAAAAGGTATTCCCCAGTGAGGATCGCTGCGGAATGCCTACATTAACGGAACCAGGATCCGATATTAATCTTTTACCGTCTACGGCTAGCTGTACGACTTGTTTACGGTCAGACATAAAGGACGCAAATAGGCGATGGGCGTTGTTCGTTATACCGTACATCTTTAATTTGTTCAATAGAAGCTGATGGTCTACCACGTCAAATGCCTTCGACAAGTCGCACAGTATTCCCGCCATTTTAAGCTTATCATCGAGACCGGTTACTATACAATCAAACACCTTATGAGCTGCCGTAGTAGTCGAAGTGTTCTTCCTATAGGCGTACTGTCTGTCCGTCAGTAGGTGATAGGCCTCGAGATGTCGCATAACATGCGATGACAGGAAAGACTCAATTATTTTGGAGATAGTTGGGACAATTGTAATCGGACGGTAGTTATTTACGTCGCACTTGTCACCCTTACCCTTAAAAACATGACACACCCGTGTGCTCTTTAATACGTCAGGATACACACCAACTTCGAACATTTCATTTATTAATACTACTAGAATCATTGAAACAATTGGCCAAATAATCAAAATTAAATTAACTGACATGTCATAAACGTCTAGGGTTGTACGTGACTTCAACATGTGTTGGACCTCCTTGTCCAAGCAATCACGGGTGACATGGGGAAGTATGAACCCAGGCACGTCGGTATTGCCAAGGTAATTACTTAAGTATTGCGCTGACTTTGACTCATCACTCTCTATGACATATTTTGAGGCGACGCCTATAAAATGAGAGTTAAAAGTGTCAGGAATTTCATTACTTGGTATTTCCCCACAAGGAGTTTCCAGTTGAATGTGTGAAGACCTGGGTTTCGTACCTATTTCCTCGTTAACAATTTCCCAAATTTCTTTGGCCGGGTTCTTAGTCTCTGCCAGTCTTTTTTCCACATGCATTTGACGGGCCCGTAACGTTGCTGATTTTATTAAACAGGAGTAATGTTTTATACTATCGGAAATAACTTGGTCGTGGGGGTATTGCAGCTTCATCTCGTGTAAGTCACTATGTTTTCGCATGTACTCGGACAGTTCTTCAGTCAACCACAGAACCAGGTGTTTATTATTAGTTTTAATTTTTTTAATTGGGAAATGTATGTCAATATAGTATGTTAAAATATTAAATAATTTAGAAAACTTAAAATTAATGTCAATGTCGTTGCGGTTAATAAAATCAAAATCGTAATTAAAAATGTCTAAATAAAATGAATGAATTGAATCGTGATTTTTAAACAACCGGCGTTCAATAAAATTTGTACAATTTCTGTGCTTCGGTTCTACTGCGAATACATACCTCTGAGCGTTGTGATCACTCATGACGGTTTCCATTGGTGAAACAGTGAGGCAATCACGCGCGTAGTTCGCTATACCGCAGTCAATGGATGTCGCGCTGTCATCTCCTATGCGAGTAGGGAACGTAACTGTATTGCAACAGCCATAGCTACTAAGCAGGTCGTTGACGCGCCGTTTATAAATGTTATCAGATAGGTAATCCACATTCTGATCGCCAACTATGAGAAACCTTTTGTTTTCGTCAGTGATCTTACCTAATAACAGTTCTAAATTATTTAAAAACACCTCAAAGTCTCCTTTACCAGTTCGATACAATGCAATTACAATAAATTTATACAGACTGACTTCAACAGCTGCAAATTCACAATGGTATTCAATAGACAGGGCCTGTAGGTCCTTACGCTGTCTATATTTTATACCGTCGCGTATGTATAGTGCAACACCGCCATGCGCGATGTTCGTGCGGCAGTAACAATTTGCGAGTGAATATGAACTTAACCTCACTCGATCTATTTCGTGGTTTTTGCACCAAGTTTCACTCAAAGCTAAAATATCCGGAGTTTCAGTGCTACAGAAAAGTTCTAAAAGTGAAGTCTTGCCACAGAGCGATCGAATATTTTGGTGAATTACAACAAGTTTAGTATTATTCATTTCAACTTCGTGGTGAGGCGCGGTGGTGACACGTTTTTTGGCTGGATAGTATTGAAAATTCGCACTGAGACTCCATCAGGCCAATATTTGGGGTTTCTGACGAACTTCTGCTTATCAGCTGGAACGTCCAGGCGAAACGACGAGTATTTTCCTCGGGTAACGACAAGTTGTTCACATCCCTGCGCCGTAACGTGCATCTTTGTCTGGACATGGCGAATGACGTCCTCCGTGGTGGTGTCCTCACAGAGGTTGAATACGTGCAGGCTAGCGATCCGAGGAGCAGCCGCACGAAGACCACTTAGTGTCACAGGTCGCAATTCCGCAGAGACGTCAGGCGAGGTTGAAGTAGGAGCATGACGCTTTTTTGGAGGTGGTGCTGGGGGTGAAGCGGTAAAAGATTCTGGCTTATGGTGCCCATCCTGGTCAGAGTTAAATTTGGCCTTGTTTTGACGTGCACGGCGCAGTTTACGCTTACTAATGGCTGGGCTCGCAGCTGCTTGGGCTGGTTCGGACGGAGGCGAAGCTGGTGTGCGGCTGCTTCCAACAGCAGCTTGGTGGTCATCGTCCACAAACATCAAACCCTGAGGACCAGACTCGTTCAGAGAAGTGTTCAGAGAAGTGTGTTGTGGAACATTTAGTGTGGGATAGTGATTCGTGCATGTTAAAATACTCAGGATTTTGGAGATGCATCCTCTTTGAAATGTGAGTAGCTTTTGTTGTTCCTGGATAACATCTCGACATTGTTGAACGGTGCTTTTAACTTCAATCACTTCTGCCTTTAAGCTTGACACAATATCCACCAACCTTTCATTGTTGGCCAGTTCTTCGGTAGATTTTTTCTTAGCTGGGGCCATTTTCCGCTAATATTTTTAGATCACTGGGTCAAATGTGTATTAAACTTTTATAATTAATGTAAAAATCACTTATTATTGTAATAATTTAATTATAAAAATTTAATAAATCGGGAGCTGTTTGATTTAAAAACCGTTAAGCACAGTAGCGCCCTCTACTGCCGCCCTCTACTATTCTTAACGAATTGTTAACATCAATAATAATGTTACGTTGTGAAAATCAGGTCGATTCCGTTCGTAAGTTTCATGTCCTGGAAAATTCTCGTGCCGTTAAAACATATTTTGGTCTCTTAAAAAATGAAATGATGGTAACCCTCTTAAATACGAGGGCGCGAATTGCCGCCAAATTGGCGGGAAAGCTGTCCGTTTGACAGATCATTTTTTATTTCGTTCGAAAATTTGGCGTTCGCCGTTCCACTGATTACCACCTGGCCAGGAAGTGAATCACACCCTTTGTTAGATGAAATGCTTTTTGGCCAAACTTATTCATGATTTGGATATTTAGGGATCGTATGATAACAGTATTTTATTGGTTTGAGCATTTATTATTATTATCTTTGAATGGAATTTGGGATTAAATATTTTGATTACCCATTATTCAACTATTTGTGGTATTGAACTCTTGTTAGTTTTTCATTATTCTCAACAACTAATCCTAAAAATGCTGTTGATTCGTAAGCGCATTACTTCTACAATTTTGTAAAAAGATAAGATTTCTTTATCAGGGATAACTGAAGGTCGAGTCAGCTAGTTTACAACGAAAATTAATATCTTATAGATTTTGAGTATTTTATTAGTTTACTTATTCGTAAATAACACGCACAATCACTTTGATCAGAATGTACAGTCTACAACAGGGTACTGTTGTTACCATGAGTTTTCACCTATGACAGTCGCTAGCTTCAGTGTTGACATTTTTGTATGGGATTTCGGTACAGCACCTCTAGTGAATAGAAATGGTATTAAAAAAGGCATACAAATTGCTGTAGTCAATATGTAGACGTGACGAAAACTCATGGTAGACGCACGGGTTTAACTTGTTGTGAACTTCAGATAAGATACTTCATAGCAGGAAGAGCTTTTCTTAAACTGACTGTTTGGTAAACTGCAATACCCGAAGCTTATGTTTGTTAGATAGTTTTCATGAAATCACTGAAATAATAAAAAAAAGCTTAATGTTCTTTTTTTTTTATATATTTGTACGTCTGTTCTGTACTCCGATTTCGGAAGGTCAACCAACAACTTATGCGTAAAAGTTTCGACTACCTAATGCTGTGCGTTGCCGCGACTGGTCTGGCCAAAAAATTCGTCCTACCGCGAATCTTCTTCGCGAATTCGAATGCCCTTATATAAATCTATGAAACTGGACCAGTTTTATGGAACTCCCATGAGCCAAACCACAAGAAAAAACTTTTAGATTATTGCCTTTATTTTTTTCTATTTATCGCTACGTCACGAAGTTTTTCTCGATGTGGCCAAGCACTTCGTCATAGAGCGAACACGTTTTATCGCAACAACGCGATCCAATCTTTACGTTTAAGTCTGGCCGTAGCATAACGGCTATGTTATGTTAAGCTTATTAAACGCTTATAAGTACCAAAACCATCACTCACTCCCTTCCTCCACTGCCGAAAAAGAACCAAAAAAAGACAAAATTGTCTCTAACTAATGAAAAAGGAGGTCGGTAGCGAATTTAATTCCCGTAAAACGAAGCATATCTCGGGGGAGAGCGGGTAAACATCATTAGGTTGTTATGGCGTAGTGTTGTCCGCGTTGTTTGCGTTCGTGTGTCAATAGCGCGGTGTGTCTGTGGCGTGGTAGGCATGACAACGTTTTAAAAATGCGAAGATAGATGGAGATCGTTGATGATTATTTTATGATACAATATTTGTTGAGTGGCTCCTTACCTACCGTACGTACATTTAGATATTGTTGCGGGAAGATTTACAATTTACAACGTCGCCTGAGAAAATCATATAGGTAAAGATTTAAAGCAGACAATTTCTAAGTTTATTTACGGTTGTCCTTAGTTCTTAATGTCTACCATGAGTTTAAACCAACGACAGCCGCTAGCGTCCGCGTTGATTTTTCGTATGGGATTCCGCTACAGCGCCCCTAATAATTAGAAATGGAACCAAAAATGGCATTCAAATTTCTGTACGTATACCACGAGTTGCCACTTTAAATTTACGTTATCGTTCGTGTAAAAAATGTATTGGGATTTGACATCAATGTCAAACAAACAAACAAAAAATATCTTCATTTGAATAGACCTGTAACAAGTACTTTTAAATCGTCATTAGAAGAAAAGAAATAGACGTAAATACTATTATAATATGAATACATAAATACACAGTATACAAACATAATGTGACTCTACCACCGCATCGGAAGTTGATCTTATACTGAGAAGACCCGGCGAGAAACTCAGTACTTACTCTTTTAAATTTGGTTCGGTTTACAAAAAACTTTCGCAGTTTATGTGACGGAAACTTATGGTAGACATACTGATTCGATCACGAAGCTAGTTAAATATCGAAAGAAGTCATCCTCCACAGCTCGTTGAGTGACTTCTTAACGAACGACAAAAGTTTGTGGTCATAGTAGGAATAATCTGCTCCTCTGCTCAATGTTGTGTTCTTTTTTCTACTCTCATTGACTGTACTCTGAATTTATTTTTTGTAAAACAAACAAAGTTCAAAAGAGTAACTATCGAGTTTCTTGCCGGAGTCTTCTCGATAAGAAGCTACGTCCGAACCGGTGGTAGATTCACATTATGTATATTCACGATATGTACTAATATTGTACGATTTTATTTACGTTTATTATTATTATTTCTATATACTTTTTTGACATGTCATAAGTGCTTTGTACAAGCTTAAATGATTTTTTAACTTCACTTTAAAACCCCTTGCATGCGCTCGCTTGCTGCAGCCACAAAACACCAGCCGAGCTGACCACGTCAAAGCCTTTACACTATATCATTGGTTCCTAAGTGGGCCAGGTGGACCCCAAGGGGTCCACGGGAGACTCGACGGTGGTCTACGTTGGAGTCACATTTTTTGTCGAGTTTTAGGAATATGGTAGAAATGTGTCCAACGAAACCAGCAAAATTTTGAAAGAGGTCTATGCGAAAATACTTTGGGAACCTCTGCACTATATAAAGCACTTACTAAAGTGTTCTCATGACGCACATAGTCAGAGACACTGTATTGTTGAAGCATAATTAAGAAAGATGCCTAAGTTTTCATTTATTGCAAAAAATGCAGACTAGTTAACATAATAAAACGCTACATTTAAGGCGAGTTTAGCCGCCAACTAGCTCCCGCCAAATGAGAAATGTTTTTTTTTTTTTACAATGTTTTATTACTTCCAAATAAGACATTGTTTTTAAAGATTGAACAATGAATATCTCAGAAAATACTTCCTTTATATATTGAATGTCTGTTCACGACTTTTCATTTCATTGCATTCGATTATGACAAGAACTCGAAAGCAACTCACCTGAACCGTAGTAGCTTCGAGTTTTCCCAAACTACGTACTGTCACGCGAACCCGTGAGATAATATCACATCCCCATGGACCTCTCAAACCTATGAAAATATCATTTCACACATACTGTTCTATTATCAACCTTAATACTTCAGCTTAAGAGTTCATTTTGTGCAAGACCAAGCTTCAACCTCAGGAACATATTGCTTCAATAATAGTTTTATTAATTTCGACCTTAAAGTCTTGATCAGAACGGTTCTTTTTTGCGCATCGTTAATTTTTTGTCAACAGTTGCCTTTGAATAATAGATCATGAACTTAGTCACAAAGCAGATAAGGTTGAATTTTGTAAAACGGGGTGATTATGACGGTAAAATGGTAGAGATGATGCAACTTATATTAAATGAATTAAAAATGAAAAGGGATGAAATGTGTGTTTATTATTGCATTTTATGATTAGATTAACATGCCGGCTGGTTCGCTCGCGTGTGGATAATAAATGCGAGAGAAGAGCTTTTTAAAGGGGAAGTTAAGTAGGTAAGGGATTTTTGGGGGTGTATTCATTTATGCAGCATAAATTAAGGAGGAAAAAAACAAATTTTAAGATTTATAGATATAATTATAACATGGTCTTCTGATATCAAGCTATCACGCTTATGAGCTTATTCGGAAAGCTTATCTTACGGTTTAAGCGCTTTTTCACATATTGCAAGGTAATTTTTATAACAAACTTCCGATTTCTTTCAAACCATCAAGCAATCTACGATCGTAGCTGCGGCTACGAAGTCGTAGTCGATTCTGGGAGCACAGAAATAACGAAGAGTAATGATCATTTTCAAACAGTGTAAATCAAAGTTGTCTCACCTACAGAATAGTTTTACTATAAGATAAGATAAGATAAACTTTATTGCACAAAAAATATATTACAGATTCAGTCAAATAAATTAGGTGGACAATTTAGGTAGTAGCAATCTCTACTACGCAACCTTCCAACTATCAATAAGAGTCCTGTTTGTAGGTTTGATTCTAGCCTAGAATAATTCTGTGTCTAGGTGTCAGTATCTATTATAGTTCGCATTATGTCTATGTATTAAGAGTTTTAATATGCGATCATTGACAGTTTAGATTAGACATAAAAGTTATCAAATACTCAAGTAATAATTATACAAAATTGTTTTCTATTCCTAAAATTACGATAAGTCTACCAGAATATGTTCACTCGTCTCTATCTGCGAGGGTGATTACTCTCCCTCAGCAAACCACTAAACAAACCGACTTTCAACTCATCGCGTCAAATTGACGGGTAATCAAAGCGAAACGAATCTCGTTACGGCGTGTTATGTTCCCCCTTCTAGCGAAGGTGCGCCGGCAAACGGACGCTTCATTAGCGAGATGACTCCCACCACTGCGCGTACGCTGATTTTGGTAGTAAAGCGATATTAAATCGAGGGACCAGAACCAGAGTGGCCGAAGTGCATTTTTTTTTCAATTTTGAAATTAATAATAAAACTTGATGTTAAAACTAGTAAATTTCAATACCAGAGTGGCCCAAAATCCAAAAAAATGCACTAGTTCCACTCTGGTTCTGGTGGCTTTTTGTTTTCAAAACCAAATTTATTCAGAGAGCCAATCCATAACCCCTAGAGCAGTATTGAAATAATGAAACTCACACTTAAACGTCTTATTTGCATTTGTCTAAGGTGGACATTCAGAATATTGGTATAAATAAACCACATAAACTTCTGTGAGATTACTTCACTGCATTTGTAACATAATTTTAAATGAGGCCGAACTTCTCACTAACAGGTATTGCTCGTCATCCCTTGATCGTACGACTACTGATAGGTAGTTAAAATTTGCAACGCTCGACAAAACCGAGAGTGTTATCCATAGTGAATATGTAGCGGCGGTATAAACAAACTGACTCCTCTAATATTTGTAGTATGATCAGCAACTTAATTAGATACTATTCATATATCCGAAACAATATTGCTCGGATATATGAATAGGTTGAATCGGCACGTTAAATCAGCTCGTATGATATAAACTCTAACAAACCGAATGTCTACCTTCTATTACTTTCTTTTCAACCAACCCCAAACCAAGGTATCAGGGCAAACAGTCAGATTAATTAGCGAGATGAGATCCACCCCTGCGCACGCGCCGACCCGAGGCTATCACGTGATTAATTGAATGCGGTGAGAGCCAGATGATTGAGCGACGATATTGATTGACGGCTAGTTTTTTAATATCCTGTTGAAGTCATTTAGTAATTGGAAGTGAGTTAAAGTGCAGTTAACTACAGATAAAGCGTAACACTACACTACTTGCCCTAAGAGAGGATATGTGTTTTGGTAACCAATCAGATTTCTTCATTTCCACATCTGTCTGTGAAATGTTAAAAAAACGAAATCTGACTGGTTATTAATACACATCTCCGCTTTGGTGAAAACCGGGCCTTCGATTCGCTTCGTGAAGTATTCAAAGAGATTGATATTTAAACTGTGTACTCTCAATTTATTTATGATAATGTAGAATAATGTCCGTAGAAACTCGCATCTCTTCAAGAAAAACAGTGATGTTCATAAACTCAATACTAGAAATACAAATAAGCTCGTAACTCTCAGTCTAAGACTGCATAAGGTAGGGAAATAATTTGTTCGTCAATGTTTACACATTCCGCAAACTCTTGTTGAACTGCCTCTTCACAAGTTTAAGTCACAAATTAAAGCTAAGTTAATGAAGCGAGGCTATTATAGTGTAGAGGATTTCTTAAATAATAAGAATTTGTGGGCATCTTAGGTATAATCTGCTCCTCTGCACATTTTTTGTTATGACTTTACTTGTCAATTCAATTTTGGTGTACAAATACAAATACAAATAAGCTTTATTGTGAATCACAGGTATAACAATAATGTTCAGATCATACATATTTAAGAGTCTCACTGTGTTCCGCCTCACAGGCATACAATAGTAACAATTTTAATCCGAATGTCACAATTTATTACAAAGTAGACAATTAAAAAAAAAAAAAAAAAAGAATTCGATAGGTATGTCAAGAAGTAAATAGAACACATTTTAAGTTAAACTTATTTAAGTTAATTCAAACGAATTGTCAACAAATCGGACTACAATCTGTATCGTGGCAAGCTGCCGTCGCACAAGAATTCAGTGATAGCGTAATAGCACTTTAGAATGAGAAGATCATGGAGTTCCGTTTTAAATATGGTTAAATCATTAATATTGCGAATACAGTCTGGAAGTTTATTATAAATACGAGGAGCATTACAAAACATACTTAGGTTTAACAAAGCCGTTTTGTTCGGCATTAAACAAATCTTATTTTTATGACGTTCACGCTTGTGAAAAGTGTATAAATGTTTGTTACTTTTCACGAAAATGCAACATTCGAGGATGTATAAACAAGGAACCGTTAAAAGCTTTAGCCTCATGAAGTGCGGCTTACATGAATCTGTCTGGCGCAAATTATACATGGACCGAATACACTGTTTTTGAGCTCTGAGAACATCATCTTTGTGGGTAGAATTTCCCCAAAATATAATTCCGTATCGTAATGTCGATGCCACGTAGCCATGATAGGCCGTCAGCAAAGCCGACTCATTTGAAATTTTTCTCAAATTGCGTAATGCGTATGAAAATTGGCTTAACCTCTTGCAAATATATTCAATATGGGTTTTCCATTTAAGCGTGCTGTCAATATGTAATCCTAAGAATTTGGTGGTCCTTGTTTCGGTTACCGGTTTACCAGCATAACTTACACGCAAATCAGTTGCGTTAGTGTTCCTTTTTTCAAAGTTCATTGTCAATGTTTTTTCTAGATTTATTTTCAAATTATTATTATTAAGCCATTCTATAACCGATGTCAACGTTGTATTTATGTCAAGATTCAAATTTGCGATTGTAATTTGTAATTGTGTGTAATAAAACAAGATTGAAAAGAGTAACCATCGAGTTTCTTTCCGGAGTATTCTCGATCGTAAACAACCTCCGAAGCGGTGGTAGAGTCACATTATTTATGTATATTTATGATATTTACTCTCATACTATTATTTTGTGTAAATTTATTTTTATTTAGTATATTTTTGCTATTTTTTTTTATTTGACTTGTCATAAGTACTTTTTATAAGTCTATATGAATAAATAAATTTTTTACTTTTTACTTTACTTTACTTATACTATTTTCAAATACGAGGGGCATGCCAAGAAGTTAGATACTCTTTACTCATTTGATTGACACTGGCAAGTTATACTCCATCTTATAGGCTGGTTGTTTATTGGTATATTTGAAAATAGAACACTCATATTTTTTTTTTTTTTATGCGAATGAGCATCATTTTTCTGAACTGGTGGGAATTCCCTTGCTTGCTGCAAGGGAGCTCAGCTTTTCGCGCTATGATTTATTAAGACTACAAAAAAAGGTTTAAAGCCTCAATAATGTTTTGAACTTTTGGCTACTAATTTTGGTGAGTCTGCTTGTTCACGAGCAACAGTATTTAATTAGTTTGCTGAATTTAAAAGAGGACGGGATGTCTCGAAGATGAAGCGAAGACAGGTCGGCCGCCAACCGCGGTCACCTAAGAAAACGTTTGTGCAGTCGTAAAACTTATTCGCGAAAACCGATGAATTACGTATGTAAAGCTAGAGCGAGAACTAGGAATCGGATCAGCAGCAATGCAAACCATAATTCACGACCACCTTTCTCTCCGTAAATGTCACAAACTTACCGATGAGCAGAAAGACCGTCGGGTGGATTGGTGCCTATTCATGATAGATAAATTCGACGGTGGCGAGAAAAAAAACGTGTATGATATACTGACTGGTGACAAAACATGGCTATATAACTATGATCCCGAAACAAAGTAACAATCGACTGTATGGTGTTTTGAAGATGAACCAACCCCAACGAAATGTCGCCGTGCACGAAGCACACAGAAACAAATGGTCACCTCGTTTTTCTGCAAAACGGGTCATATTACTACTATAGTGCTCGAAAATCAAAAAACGGTGAACTCTAAAAGGTATGTGACAGTTTGTGCTCCAACAGTAATATCAGCTTGGTGTCACAAGCGACCGAAGTCAGAAATCCGGCATCATCTCTGGCAACACGACAATGCGGCGGCGCACACGTCTGCCAGAACACTTGACTTTTTCAACTCAAAAACTTTGTCAATCCTGCCTCAACCACCAAATTCCCCTGACCTAGCGCCTTGTGATTTTGACCTGTTTCCAAAAATTAAAGAAAAGCTAAAGGGGAAGAGGTTTGAAAGCAAAGAAGATGCACTAGCTGCCTATAATTTCGAGATTTCTGAGGTGTCTAAAGAAAAGTGGTCACAGGTATTTTCTAATTGGTTCTAACGTATAATACATTTTATAATTTTTAGTATCTAATTTCTTTTGGCATGCCCCTCGTATAGGGATGAAATGCAAATGTTAAAGTCACAATCGCCATTAGGTTGCTGGTACCTCGATAGCCGTCAACGAAAAGTTGTTTAATGGACTTCAAACAAGGTTTTTTTTCCCAATGTCAAATCTAGGTAGTCTTAATTTTTACCACAAAAACAGTGGCATGCAGTGGTCAAGTTTTTTACTATATTTTAAGAGTTTTAGGGTGAGTGCCAACCGTTTACGGCCTTTAGCTACAGATAAGACTGTCCGTCCGTCTGTCCCTCACATACTCGGGAGATGAATCCAACATCCGAGGCGAAAGAAACATACTGATTTACTTGTCAATGATCATTAAAGTAAGAAATAAATAATAGGGTAAATAATAAGTCAGTATTCGACAGCCTGTTTTAAACCTAATTTAATATGCATTTAGTATTCTCGATCAGACCAGTATTTAGTAAGTAGTATAGTAGTATTTGTAAATCGAAGTATATGAATTGGTTTATTTCTCTTTTAAATTACTTATGACTTTCTAGTAGCACCTCTAACGAGGAAATGTTTTCTTCAGCACAACACATCAACTTTTTTATCTCTAAAGTTGCTCTATAACTTTCCATAAAGTCTAGTAACTCTATCAAAGTCACTTTGTTAAAACTCTGCTATATTTTATAAATACTGTGTGTTTATGCTGCCTGTTTAAAAACTACGAGTACATGACCTTATTATACAAACATAATGTTATGCATTATTTAAAATTGCCGTCACATCCACTCAATTCTTTCGTAAACTAACTCCACTGGCGCGTGCGCACGAGATAGGCGCGTCTGAGAGACAGATAACACTAAAACCGCCACTCCCAGACCTGAGATAAATGGAATCTTCGGATTGCGGGTAAACAGTACAAAATGCCAGACGCTTAAGATTATGATGTTTTTATTTTGGGAGAGAAAGGTGAGCAGCTGTCTGAAGATCAATCAGGCAGCACTATAACTAATTTGCCTATCCTTAATTATTTTTTTACTACTATGCTCTATTTTTTCATGTGAATATAGAAACTAGAAAGAATCTTCTTTGGGCTTAGGTATCGAGCGGGACTTGAACCAGCGCCTTCCATAGCCCGGGCGGCTGCTCTTCCAACTCAGCTAACGAAGTCATCAACGGACCTAGCGAATTTCTTGTGTATTTTACTTTGTAAGCCAATGCTTTTCCATAAATATTATCTTGCAGACAAGCGCTTTTCAAGGCGTTTCAACGTATTTTTATTTTCCTATATCCGCCAGTGACTATTGCCCTCAACTCAAGTAAGTCGCACTCAAACTTGAACTTCATTTTACTCAATTTGCATGATTTTCTCATTTTACTTGGCAATATTATGATAAATGGCAACCTATGAATCTAAACTAGTTGTAGATGAGGATAGATGAAGTCGGTTAAAAAGACTTCAAAGATAAACAAACCTATGGCCTCATTTACAGCGACGCGGGGCGTCACGCGTTGCGTTGGGCGGCGCGGCAGCACACAACTTCATATTATGTATGATAAGGTTTGAACTCAACTCACTGCGAGCCGCGCCTCTGTAAATAAGGCCTATGAATCAGTGTTTGTAAAGATTTTCTGATCCATCTTGAAAAATAAGAGTTTTTATGCCCCTGAATTGAATCCGCGAACTGTAACGTATTAACCAGTACTCATCAGCAGGCCATCATCATAACCAAAGCGGTAAGGCGTTGATTTACTATTATAGCTTCAACATGTCATCGTCTATCGGGCACCGCTCGGCGCTAAATATGTCCACCGCCTTTGTTCTGCTTATTGTATTAATTATAATAACATAACAACCTTAACAGTGTAGTTATATTTCATAAAAAGCAAAATGGTTTCAGCCCTATACCTTAGCAATAAAGGTTAAAGTTCAGTTTTGCAAAGTGCTGAATTAAGTTGGTAAAAACGTCCTCATTATAGTTTGGAAGTGTTGTCTGGATGTCAACGTACTACGGATCAGAATGTAGGCCATAACTAGCGTTAATAAAAACCGAGTAGAATATGGCTTGAATTATAAACAGGCTGCGTGCATAGTTATGAGTTAAGAGATGATATATTGTCTCGAGAATAATATTTGGTATAGATAGATAGATCTATCTATTTATCTATAAATATCTAAAGTATAACTATATACTTTATTGTACTCAAAAACAATAACAGTAATGTTCAACAATTTAAACAATTTGTACAATTTAGGCGGCCTTATTGCTTATCGATAAGGCCGCATGTTATGGTATGTTTATTAATTTAGACCTACTCGCATAGAAAATCGTATTTCTTTGATTATAAGTAGTAATATGAGTTCAAAGTCATAGTAGTCATATAATGATGGCTCAGTTTAGGCTGCAGCCAAGTCCTTGCTGAATCTAGATAACATAATAGTATTAAGGTCTGTAAATGTAATTTTGAGTATCGCCTATTAGGCGAGTGCAGCCCCCCGATGCAGAACGAAGTTATCGGCCGACTCGGTAATTTTGTCTTATTAATAGTAAATAACCCGCTTAGCGGTTGCAATCAATATTTTTATAAGTTAAAGCCAAAGGCCTTTAGTTTTCATGAACTCAAATATTAAAAACTAACCATCTTAAAAATGATCTAAAAAATAAAAGAAAATAACCGAATCGGTCGATAACTCTGTTCTGAATCGGGGGGCTGATGCACAAAATAAAGAGTTTACAGAAAGACTGCTCGCACCTTTTTCCAAAACTTGCGTGAACCGCCTAGGGTTACTACCATATTCGCTCTGAATTTTTAAATGAAAATTGGTTTTCAATGTTGACAGGTTATACTCAGGTATGTCATCGTCATGGCAACGTCAAATGCAAATTGTCATTCATTTTAGCACCCCTGCTTCTTATTTCTAATGTTGGATTTCTAATGAATGAATAAAGTACAGTTTAGAGAGCGTCAAGAAGTTTTAAAAAACAGTAAAAAAGAATTCCAGTTTATACTAGGTACTAAGCCATTGATTTTCACAGAGCCATTTTTGGGGAAAGAAGTAAGTAGGTATAACTTGGCAAAAAAAGAAAGAAAAAGTTACTTAGGCAATCGCCGAAAATCTAAAAACAGTCTCCTTAAAAAAACTAAGTAATAGTTTTGCAAACTGCTATCATAATAGTTTGCTCATTATTATTATAATGTGTTAATTACGCTGCGCAAGCGCGGGCACACAGCGTTTAGCGCGTAAACTGAATTGGGCAATTTAATAAACATTACTAAGATATAAAAATTAAGTCGCCGGTACACTTGCACTGCCACTGTCAGACAAAAGTAATTGCACGTCGCGGCGTCGGTAAAGCAGCACACACATATCTCGCCCGCGATTCTCCTACTTGATTTACATACGAGTATACTATTATTTTTCACTAAATGTTTTGTGCAATCATAATAAAATATAGCTTATGTCACTCCCTGATAACATACTCGTAGCTTCATATTGGTTAAATAATTTTTACAATCGGTTTGGTAGTTTCGGAGCCTATTCAATACAAACAAACAAAAAATCAAGCCTTTCCTCTTTATAATATTAGAATACTTAAATAGTAGAAATGAAAATGCGCCAGACCACAAACCACTTGTCATGGTCTCGAAGTAATGATAGATATCCTTGTGTTACGAGGTACCAGACAGGGAAATAAGCCAGGATCGTCTCCTAGCTCACCCAGATCCGAGCCAATTTAGCAAAGATCGTTTCCTAAACTGCCCCGACCGGTAATCGAACCCAGGACACCACGCCAATCGTATCGTCGAACAACTCAAATCAACTTAGAAAGTAAGCAATTAGCCTAATCGAGTATACTGGACCATCATTGAAATTAAGGCGATTATCCCACTGCCCCGGGCTCCGCCGCGGTGCGCGGGGCGGCAAATTTTAAAATTGTATGGTGTCTTAATTTGTATATAGAACACGCTTAGGACTACCCACACCCACTGACAACGCGGCGGCGCAAGAGGGCCGAGTACTGACCGTCCTGCCTGAGCGCGGATGCCTAAGTCATTGCTACAATTGGTGGGTATTGCCTGAATCATCACGCTTGCCTAATGTGGGTTGGTGATCTTAACCTCGAGCTATGGCCAATAACACTGTCCCTGACCTATCCTCGACCTGGGGGATTTGTACACAATACCTTTCGGATTTTGGACCGCGTTTTATTATCGTTCTGCCTCAGAGGCGAACTACATAACTACATGGATACGCTATTTTAATAGTTACATGATCCTTCAAAAGCTTACCTGTACTATCGTGAGTATACGCCAACAACAGTTGCTAGCGTCTTATTTATATGGGATTTTGTAACCGTGCCTATACTAATAAGCTAAGAATGCCAGCCAAGTTGCTGTATTTACTATTCTGATTTTGTGTTGCGAGATAATTGTACTTCCAACTAACTTACACGTATTTGTTTGAACTTACACGTATTTGTTTCAACTTACACGTATTTGTTTCAACTTACACGTATTTTTATTAAATCTTCAAACACTGAACCATCAAATTTTCCTTAAACATTGAACAAAACTGCATCGTATTATATGCAAGGGCCGTTAAACAAATAAATTTGTTTAGAAGTATCTAAGCAACTGGGTCAATATAAAAGAGAGGAACGGAGCACACCGAGGACGCGTACCAAGTCGCTGAACGATTGTATTTTTGGACTCTTCAGGAAACGTCTATTCAGTGCTTTTTCAGTTTTATTCAGAAACATATGCATTAATTAACTAGCTTCCGCCCACGGGTTCGCCCGCGTGGACTATTTCTTCCGTTAAAATAACCTAGAAATATGGCATTATTACTCTCTGAAAAATTCTGATAATGTAGCTGATTATATCAGGTGTTTTTTTAAAATCGATTTAGTAGTTTTTGAGTGTATTTTTTACAAGCATACAAATCTAGGAAAGAGACTTAAATATATTAGTATAGTTTTTTTTTTACAAAAAGCATAGAATTTTAACAAAATACAATTTTATTGAGTATAAGTAAACATTGTCTTTTACACAATGTTGTTGTATAGTAGGCAAGGAATGTAAAGCGCCAAAAAATGAATCCTATCTCGTTCGAGTATTTTTTGTAAAAGAAACTGTATCGTAAAAATCTTATTTTCCCAAGTTTAATTATTCTTGAATTTAGACATTACAGCATTACTACTGTTTCCTACTACTGCTGCTGCACATTACAACACTAATTATTATATTATGATGAATGGGCTCGAATAACATTTAGAGGCCGTGTTTGAAGAGAATTTTCTTAATTCTGTTCATGTTTCAACTACTAAGCATCTAGTTTCGTAAAGTGTTTCACAACGTTGTTTATAAACATTGCTGCCACATAAACTACTCGTAAAGTATCTAAGGTTAGAAAGGGTTTCGCCTTAGAACGGTTTGGTATTTCCTAAAATTTTCCCCCCTCATGTTTTTTAATTCAGGCTATTTCAAACCAAATTATGAAATATCTTGAAACTTGGTCTACAAAAAATGGGGTTAAATGATCTACAAAAAAACTCAGGGTCTGTTGTTTGGTATTTTGAAGCCTTAAAATATAGTTTTTCGTATTTATGTAGAAATTACTAAAATCGGTCTATAATTTCGTCCTCAATCTGGGGTTTGTAAAAAATCTGCAGATTTGGCCTAAGTTTAGAAACGGATTACAATTAATCTGTGTTTTATTTATAGGAAGCCCATCATATTCATATCACACCAGTGCAATGGGGCAGCGCACGCGCACAGCTCACGACGTCATTGTCGTGCGTCGTGACGCGCGCGTCGCTTGTGCTCGATGACATTATTAATCAATGCAGGGCCCTAATTGAAGGCACGATCCAAACCTATTCTATTATTAGACGCCGAAGTTCTTGAGGACTTAAATTGAAGGAACGATCCACACCTACGCTATTGTTAGAATTTTTCTCTAAGTTTCTCTCACTATGATTATATCCTGGAAGTCATAGAACGTCAGAACGTCCTAGAAAATCACGAAAGATCATAAATCTTTCGTGATTTTTTCTCATGATGGTTGCATAAGCGACGAGATGTCTTTTAATTTACGGTGAAATACAAAAATATTGCCCTCTTACTGAGGGCAAGAAGTCGTGAAAATGACATATCCCTGTATTGTATTTTCTCTAGCTAGAGAATTAGCCAACAAATTACTAATAAATCGTAATGTTTCTTTCTTATATACAACTTTTATCGTCGCGTAATAACGTATTTAATTCCTTCATGAATATTTTGTAAATTGCTTTGACCCTGCCGAAAATCGCTATAATAGCATAAATACGGTCATCTTTCTGTCTTTCATTTCGCAAAAACATGCTTTCACAAAGAAAATATCTAAACACAAATTACTTGTGAATGAGCTGGGTGTATTGCTCATTATGTTGTTCTGACAAACACATCCCATGCAAATAGCGCGACGTAATAAGATTCGGAGATCTGGACGCACGGTAGCGTGCTGGCTAAGTTCTGTAAAACCGTTTAAAAACATGAAACGGTATTAAATAAATAAAAATGTAAGAGCTATTAAATGAATGATACGTTTTATATTTAAGTGACATTCAACACCCAGACACAGAACAATCACTGATTTCGCCTCATGATTGTTTTGGTATTCGTCAACATCATATCGCTAAATCTAAGCAGTATTTTTTTAACCTAATTCTCTATCGTCATGTAATAAGTGTTGGGTTTACCAGATACTTAAGCAGCATTAAACTTGAGAATATTGGACATACAATTATTTATTGGAATAGACAAGAGGAGCTCTGTTTTATAATTAAATAAATATGAAACAGAGCTCCTCTTGTCTATTCCCTTAATAAACATGTCCCTATGTTTTCCTATAAATTAGAAATTAATATTTAAAAGAGACATGAACCTTCAAAAATCGTTAAAATTGGCTAGATTTTCCGCTGTGTTCAAACATCCAGAAAACTATTTTGACTATTTTATATAAAAAGGAAAACATAGAAACACGGCCAAAGTCATTCTTTAATTTCTAATAAAAAAAACCTAACTCTGTTCGAAAAGAGATCAGAGGACAACGAAACATCGGTTTTGTGTTATTTTGATAGGTAATTATGGTACAAATTGCAGTGATCTCTATCGGGGGGCTTGAGGTTAGTAACAGACAGCAATAGATTTTATAAATACCTATATTTCACCCGTGCTGTGTCCTCTTAACGTTGTGTTGTGATCTAAATTGGTATTATTTAATTATTTATTTTTATATTATAATGATCAATTTAAATCATTTAAATACATACTTACGCATATTTTAATCTGAAGTTTACCTTAGTTACATGGACAGTACTTGGCCTCTATTGCGTGCACTCACGGACGGCGCGTACGCACCGCGTGGGACTCTCGCGGGTCTCTAATTCTATTATCTGTCCACTGTAAGGATTGCTTTGCACGCAGATGCCCTGTTATTTGGCGTTTTCCATAGGCTTTCACATGGTGGACATAAGTTAAAAATGTTCAAGTTATACCTACTCCTAAGTGACCTTTTCCTTTAAATCGGTGCGGTATTAACCGCACATTAGTGCTGCTGAAAATTAAGTAGGGTAATTGTCGTTTTTGAGTGCTTAAACTATTACTCACTTTTTACCATATTACGTTTGTTTGTTGTTGATAATACTCAGGAGTAAATAAAGCTTTCGGATGTGCAGAAATTGCATGATTTTAAAGTTAATAAGTCATGATTTCCTCAGTCATTTGTTTTCACTTTTATTTATTTATTGTTTAATGCACAAATAGAGAACAATTATCGGACTTAATGCCGAGAGACATTTTCTACCAGTCAACCGCAAGTTTTAACATAAAACCTAGGAATGTTGGTCTGTACAACGCATAGAAATTGGATTTATTCTGTTTTACTGTGACTTGAAAACCACTGACAGCGTTGTTATGGCACTAGGGTTGTCTCTTTCACATTGCTAATTACAAACTGATCGATTCTCATAGTTGCCTAGCAATAAAGTTCACGCCTCTCTTGTGTGCACCTGATCGTTTTAAAAATATCGTAGTAACGCAAATAATTTATTTGACTAATCAACATTTTGTCTGAAGTTTCTGGAATTAATATAAAAACGTTTTAGGTTTATACCAACCATAACCACTTATAAAAAGTAAAAAATATTTCAACACCACATCATCCTTACTACTGATGGATATTTGTCGGCTCAAGTGGAAAATGCGTCCGATACACAGTAATCAGCTTGTTTGACGCAAGCGCACTGTGTCACTCTACCCCATTGTCCACGCCTGCGAACTCGGTCTGAGATGAATACGAGTTAGCAGTGAGTCTTTGTGCTAACTGCCTATCTACTACTGTAACTATTATTACCAATCCATGACACTACATGCAAAACCTTCCATAAGTTGAAGATAGCAATATAATATCATATGTATATATGTAATATTATTTTTAATATATTTAAGTATTAATATGTGAGATTATTCTCGCTGCCATTTTTAAATGTTGCACAGCCCAAAATTCCAATGTTTCTGTTATACCTTGCGGTTGACTGGTAGAAAATGCCTCTAGGCATTAAGTCCGCCAATTGTACTTTACTTGTTTGTGCAATAAAGAATAATATTTATTTATTAATAGCGCAATGTACCGTTAAACCATTTTCCTACCTATAAAATGCGAACAGCTAAAGAGTGGAACTCGCTGCCCGCGCATGTGATTTCAAACCAATACAATATGGGTCTCTTCAAGACAAGAGTGAATAGGCATTCACTAGACAGGCATCATACAGGTGCGATCACGATCAAATGACTGACAAGTCTACTGAAAAAAGGGGGTCTAAAGGAGTTCAAAACAGATCCCACAGCTCCAAGCCAACTTACCTTTACGTGATGTTTTAATGACTCAGCTGACTGACTGGTGGTAAGATGATCATCCTAAGTTATGTTACATTAATTTAAAAAGCTGTGTTTTCGGCGGTGAGGCAACTTCCATTCTTCTAGAGATTCTGTCAGCATCTTCAGTTCTTTTCATGACGTTTGTCCTTTCCTTGACTTTGTAATCCCGCCTTTACTGCATCAGACCCGTATACACTTTGCTTAGTAGTACTTAGTAGTTAGTGCGGGTGCTTAGTGTTAGGTGAAAACACGTGTGGACAGCGATTGATGAGTGCGATTGAATAGAACACAGTTACTAAACACTTGCAATAATCCATCGCAGTCCCCACGTGTTTTCTCCTAACACTAAGCACCTGCATTAATCACCTGCACTAACTACTAAGCAAAGTGAATACGGGCCTTAAGGCTGGGATTTAGCGCGCCGGCCGATAGAGCATTCGGTGGGCCACTGATTAGTTCTGCGCGAACGGAATAACGCCGCGGCTTCCTTCTGTTTTCGTGTAATTAATTTATTATAAAATAACATTAGACAAATTAAAAAGTTTTAAAAGTTGTCGACCTAGAAAATACAAAAACCTAACTGTATATATATATTTTAAGTGCAAAATGTTAATAATGAATATTTGAGAGTTAAACAAAACTTTTTTTTTTATATTGCCCGTCAAGATGACCTCACTCCACCAGATGGAAAGCGGTCGTGAGGTCCTGATATGAGGTTGACAAGCCCAGTCATTCAACGAATCACTGGGCTGGCCATCCTCACCTTGAAGGCCTGCAGAAATGCCTTTTCATGCCCCGCTTGAAGAACCCGGGACTATACGAGGAAGGAAACACATGTGCTGGAAGAGCGTTCCACGTCTGGATGGTACGACAAAGATACGAGTCACCGAACCTTTTAGTCCGGGCCAACAAATGTTTAATTGTGTGTGGGTGACGCCGTAGTCCAGCACGCGTGATACGGGAGTGGAAAGGTGAGGGTGGAATGAGCTGGAATAACTCGTCAGAGCGTTCCCCATTGTAGAAGCGATAGAGAACACTTAGCCAGGCAATGTCTCTACGCAATTGGAGAGGCTCAAGGGTCAAAATTGCCTCTGGGTTTCCAATAATACGGATAGCACGCCGCTGCAACCTGTCAAGAGCTTCGAGTAGGTACTTGGCGGAACCGTCCCAGAGATGAGAGCAGTATTCCACACACGAGTGAACTTGGACGACACGATTGGCGTAGTGCGCTGTAGCACGGTTTTTTGCTTCGATTTCCGTAGTGTTCCGGGTTCGATTCCCGGTCGGGTCAATTCAGGACACGATCTTTTCTGAATTGACTCGGGTCTGGGTGTGCTGGGAGACGCCCCTGGCTTATTTTCTTGTGTGGTAACTCGTAACACAGGGATATCAATCCCTACTTCGAGACCATTACAAGAGGTGTGTTAAAAAAAAAAACTTGTGTCTTATACAAGAGACAAGCTGCTCAGGCATGAAGAATCGTCTCACTCTGTTCAGGACTTACGGGATGCAGTTCTAATGACGCTCTCAATGTAGTCCCGCTGGTTTAGGTTGCTACGAACATCCATGCCAAGGATGTTTAGGCTATCCTTAATCGGTATCCTTAATCTTTGATTTTTGTTTATCGGTGAAATTATGCTATATTTAAAAAAGTGGTCGCCTTAGTTAAAGACACTAAGGTCAGTGTCAAAATTGTACGAGTAGGTACTCGTACAATTTTTTATTTACTAAAATATATTTTTATTTAGTAGTTATATATGACGACCGACTTGGTGTAATGGTTAAGAAGTTGGCTACTACACCAGAGGTCGCGGGTTCGATCCCCGCACAGTACAAACATTTGTGTGCATGAACATGTCTGTTTGTACTGGTCTGGGTGTCTCCTATGTATAATAAGTATGTATTTACAAAAGAAAATGTATTTAAGTATGTTTATCCGTTGTCTAGTATCCCATAACACAAGCTTTAATTAGCTTACTTTGGGGCTAGATAGCGCTGTGTGGAATAATAATGTCCAGGGATATCTTCAAACAAAGTCGATCAAATATTGACAATCTTGGGAAAGCATAGCCTTAAGCGCAAGCGTATTTTAATTCACCAGGAGCAGCATTTCCCGCCACTGCCAAAACCAAGTCTGCAAGCATCCCACAAGAGAATTGTGGCATAAAGAGCAATATAGCAAGCTGAGATTAGCTAAGCTAGGATTCCCCTATTAAGACAACGCTGCGTCAAATCCATGCTCTCATTCGTTGTCTCTTAAAAACTATATCCCCATTATTTCGCTACGTTGGGGTAAAGTAAAAAACACTATTATTCTCGGAAGCGGAGAGTATTTCTCGTGGGCTGTGCCCACGCGGGCGCTGATCGATATGCAAGCAACATGGACACCTGCGGATCCCACACGGTTGGAATTACTCGGGAATCTCCTTTTTTGTATAGTTTTTAACTTGTGTGCGACCGATCACGCGAAAAGCAGGAGACGTGAAAGTACTTTGACTAGTCAGGAAACTTTGACATTTGCTCCAAGGATCGCGTAGTCTGCAAAATATTTTAAGATGAATAAAAGGAAAAAGGTTTGTCATAAAAGTCGTAAAACAGAACCTAAGGTGGTACCTCACCTGGAGCATTTTCCTGTAATGGAACGTTTCAGATTCGATTTTGAGCATTCCATTACAACACTGCCTTACAAGAAGTTTTATCAAAATATTATACATTGTATCATCAAGTTGCGCACTGTGATGCTCGGTGCTTTTCCCTCAGCAACGTAATGCTCGAATTTGTAACATTACAGTTCGCGCACTGTAATGCTAGGTTCTCCTCCCTCACTGGAGTACAGTATGTCTTCAACGAGTTGCCAATTCAAATTTACGTTAACTTAAAGTGGCAACTCGTGGTAAACGTACTGAGCAGCGACCTAGTACGGTCATCAACAGAAATAGGTACTAAAGTAGCTGAGCACTTTAGTACCTATTAAGTATGTAATTTTTGTTGATTGCCGTGACAACTTGAACCGAGTTGATGTGACAATGTTAGTCTCGCACTTGAGTATGCGTTAAGCTTCTTTTGTTGACTGTACATATCGCAAATATCCATTACGACGCAACGAGAGGAACACCTCTAGTGGACGTATGATTTACGTTAGAGCATTGTCTTAGTCTAATTTTGGACTCTTTGTACTTTTTACGAGTTTCATAGTCACCCCACACACCCTTCGTCAGGTGAGTCACACGTTATCTCCTCATGCATGTGTGGGTGTGTACACGTGTGTGGGTGCGAGACTTACTGGCGTCGTCCGATGCTGACGCCACCTTCGTGAATTGGAATCAATTTTATTATTTATCTAACACAAGATATCAAACGATCTTTACTTAAAACGAGGTTGGGTTAGAGATTGATATACACAGTGTGTTTAAGAATAACAAAATTGATCTTTGATGTGTATTATAACACATATACACATCAATTATCTTCGGTACAATAGTGTTATAGATGTTACGAGTAACACGCAGAACAAAAAGAAACACAAATTTTCGTCATGTATAGGTATTTATTTATTTTTCGTTACACAAAATCAAAAAGTACAATAGGCGGACTTACTGCCAAAAATAATTCTCTACTAGTCAACCACACGCGATCAAACAGATAAATTAAAGACGGAGCACGAGATTCAATTAAATAAACTACTTATATTTGTCGCATTTAGAAATGCTAAAAAAAATTAAATGACCAATTAAAATTTAATCAAAACATAGGTTCTAGCTACTAAATAGTAAAATCTATTTAGATAATTTACCTACTGTGATAATAAATTACCAGTTATAGTGTCATTTTTCAAAATATAAATATCTACAACGTTTTCGTTAGTGTATGCTGAAAAAACTGTTCTTTAGGCATTGTTCAGACCAAACGGTATTGTCGGCCGCTGACTGTGAGCGCGCGTAAAGGCCCGTATACACTTTGATTACTAGTAAGTGCAGGTGATTAGAGCAGGTGCTTAGTGATTATGAGATAACATGTGTAGACAGCGATTGATTATTGCGATTGAATAGACCACGCTTCTAATCACTTCACGACGCAGGATACTAATCACTCACAATAATCCATCGCTGTCTACACGTGTTTTCTCATAATCACTAAGCAACTACACTTATTACTTGCACTCGCACGAATCAATGTGAACACGGGCCTTAACGCAGTTTAGCGCTTTGTCATATTTATTTAACTTCTCGTTCACTCCGAACCGACTATCAGCTATTACGTACTGCATCGTCGCTACCGCTGGCCAGTGAGCGCTCACAGTCGGCGGAGGACTATACGTTTGGTGTGAACGATGCCTTAGGTCTCATTTACTGAGTTCATTTGTCAAGATTTTAATGTAATTGCAAATGATACTGCTATTTTATATCGATCCAATGAAGCTATGAACCAATTTTGACTGGCCTTTGGCAGTGTGGTAGCGTTCCTGCTTTCACCGCCGAAGGTCGTGGGTCGTGGAATCGTCGACGATTCCATCCATGGGTCGTGAGGTCATTAGACGAATATTTTGTTATTGTTGTGTGTCTGTGTATTATCTATATAAGTATGTATTTAGAAAATATTTAAGTATGCTTAACAGTCATTGTCACCCATGCCCATAGTACAAGATGATAGTTTGTGTTCAGATGATCTTCTTGTATGGTATCCCGGATAGAGAGTGTTATTTATCAAGTGAATTTTTATAATTAACATTACAACAATGATCTGTTTTCTATCTTTTTTTTAAGTAATATATTTCTGAAAATTTAAGAAAAAAAGAACAAGTGACCAATACTTACCGTCTGCACTATTCACCTCATCCCTCCCGTAGGTGTTGTCCGTAACTTCCCTCCTCGCCTCTGGGGAGCCCTCTCCTGGGCACAGGGGCTGTAAATGTATTCATACGAAAATGGCTAAAAAATACCCTGTATTTTTGATGTGGCAATATTTGGAGACTTTTCAGAGAGTTACGAGTATGAAACTGAAAAAAGCCTTGCTTTTATGCAATTTAGGTGGCAAACAAGCATACACTAGACACTAGAGCATAATACAATATGATGACCCGGTGGGGTAGTGCTGTAGCACGGTTTCTCGCCTTGACTTGCGTGGTGTCCCGGGTTCGATTCCCGGTCGGGTCAATTTAGTAACGATCTTTTCTATATTGACTCGGGTCTGGGTTTGCTGGGAGACGCCCCTGGCTTATTTTCCTGTATGGTACCTCTTAATACAAGGATATTCATCCTTATTTCGAGACCATGACAAGTCGTGTGTTGTCTGGCGGAAAAAAAACCAAACACAAACAATGACATTTAGTTCTTCCAGGTTACCTCAAAACTGTGAGAAATGCCACAGAAGTCCCTAATGGTATTGTTTGTCTACGTTAATCACTAGAAGAAACCCAATCCTGTCTAAGCCTTAGTCGTGACTCCCCTCAGGCTTTAGGCTGCCTTTTACCAGAGATGTGCTACTTTGCTGACGTTGCTGTGGATGCGTTTGATATTCACCAATCGCATTCATTGGTCCACATAGAATAGCACTGGTAGAAACTGGTTTTACTAAGCTATGTCACAAATTGCGCATGCGGCGCGCTAAACTGATCGTCGTGAGCAATTTCGGAAAATGATCGTTCATTGCCAGCCAGTCAGCGGCTACCCGGCACTAAAGCATCTTCCAGACTGGATATTTACTGACGAAATTTTAGAAATTAACTGACTGGATATAAGCTATTGTATTAAGAGCCCAGGTATTTAAACGCGCTGCTTTTGATACCGCGAAATACTAGGCCTCACAGTTTTTTAGGTTGCAACACTGGCTAGTTATATTTGGTTTAGAAAACAATTGTAGCAATTAGAATTCGAACGTTCGAATTAATACTATCTCTCCAGCTCTTTACAAGCTATACTGTTTTCACTGTAAGATGATATGCCTGACAGCTCTTATTGATCCGTGTCACGCATACTATTTCAAACTAAATAAAAAGAAACTGTCAAAAGATAATGTTATAAACTATTAAAAAACCATTGTTCCTTCGAATCTTATCAATTAAATTATTGTTATTATTAATAACCTTTAATGAATGAAGTATTTGAAATTAAATTAATATATCTTTACAGCGCCTAATGCGTGAGAAGGAACGCCATTCAATAGTGTATAAACACTACTGAATCGACAAAAAATCGATGAATAGAAGCGACCATTCTAAAATTTGTAATCACGTCATTCGCATCAGTACCAGTGCGTCTGCCTTGTGTGCTATTTTTTAACTATTCTTTTCGAGATACCGCGTTTTATTCTTTACGTTATTAGTCATAACCCGTGTATTGAGAGTTTAGTTAAAAATTAAAAATCGTTAAATACGATTCCATTTCCTTTGCCAACTCGATTATTATTTATATATTATATTTATATTGACGACCGACTTGGTGTAATGGTTAAGAAGTTGGCTACTACACCAGAGGTCGCGGGTTCGATCCCCGCACAGTACAAACATTTGTGTGCATGAACATGTCTGTTTGTACTGGTCTGGGTGTCTCCTATGTATAATAAGTATGTATTTACAAAAGAAAATGTATTTAAGTATGTTTATCCGTTGTCTAGTATCCTATAACACAAGCTTTAATTAGCTTACTTTGGGGCTAGATGGCGCTGTGTGGAATAATGTCCAGGGATATTTATTTATTTATATTATTATCGAATTAAATTCGTTGCAGCACTATAATTGACAATTATAAACTGTCAGGGATATCATCATACGGCGAAAGTAGTATATAATTACTACTAATTATTAATATATAATTACTACTAAGTCACTGTAAGAAATGGACCTGCGTTTTTTTTTACGATTTTGCCTAAAACTGGACGAATCGTCAGAATCAGAAGTAAACTTAAAATGGACTGAGTAAAATCAATAGATAGAGGGTCTTATAAAGTCACATCTACGGTGGGCAAAATGAGTTTAAGCGAGGTAGACTAACTTTGAGAGAAAGCAGTGGCGCCCTATGTAGTAGTAGGTATACAAATAAATCGTTGAATTACAAGATTTAGCAGATTTTTAGTCAATTGTTTTCGCAATCTATCACCGATTACTGTAATATTTACTGTTAGTAATTCATTGGTGTATTATAAGTTGTTTTCACAAAAACGGAGTGTCCGAGGGAGTTCTAAAAACGTAAACATTAAAAATACCGCAAGATAAATTAGTAAGGTGTGTCTGCAAATTAATTCCTATAGTCCAATTATGATATACAAATTAGCCTGGACATAGTATCTGCCCGGGGGAAATGAGCGGAGTGGATGTCAGTTACATAATAACCGTTTTTGTTGAAAGAGTTGATTAATATAAATAATGTGTAGATTTTTCTATTCCTAATTAAGTTAGTAATCAAACACATAACTAAGCTATATTTTTTATGGTTAGTTAAATCATTTAGTACCGAATATTTTTTTTGAGTACCTAGTGACCATTTTTCAAAGGATGTTCCCGAACCATTTCCGAACGTAACGAACCTACATTTCTACGAAATGTTAACACATTCCATTAAAAAAAAAAGTAATTAAACTGCCAGCTATATAGAGCACATTCCATTTAGAACACTAATTTAGTTTTATCCTCTTTGTTTGACAATTAGTGAGTACCTACTTGTAAGGGAGTTTATTTTTTATTTAAGGAGGGCTTTTATTAGGTCGTCCGTCCACCTTGCAGGCGGGCGTCCCACGCTGCCCTTCCCCTTAAACGGTCTAGAACTTTCCTGCCACAACGACCATCAGTTCTGCGCGCTATGTGCCCTGCCCACTGCCACTTCAGCTTACTTACCCGCTGGGCTACGTCGGTCACTTTCGTTCTTCTACGGATTTCCTCATTTCTGTTCCGATCAGCGAAACACCGAGCATGGGCTCTCCAAAGCTCGCTGAGTGACTTTGAGCTTTTCTATGAGGCCCATAGTCAGAGACCACGTTTCAGCTCTGTAAGTTATCACTGGTAACACACACAGATCGTAAAGTTTTGTTTTTGAGGCACCAAGGGCAATACTACGCTTCTTTCGTTTCGACATACCAAATTTAAAAATATATGGATCTGTACGTCTACCACGAGTTGCCACTGTACTGCAAATGTATTGGGATTTGACATTGACCTGTCATGTCATGTGTCATCCCAATAAAAAAAAATTACGCGAACGATAACGTAAATTTAAAGTGGCAACTCGTGGTAGGCGTACTGACATCAAATGTCATTCCGATTAGACGAGTGCTAATGTCATTCCCGTACATTTTTCACATTTGACATGTCGAAACGAGAGTAGCGTGTTGCTCTCGGCTAGGGCCCTAGGATGTTCAATTGGGCGTAAGACCTATAACAAGGGTTGCATTGCAACCAGTCACTTTGGAAATCCATGAGATAGGCCCTTGGTTAGTAGTCCTAAGACTGCAAATGATGTAAAGTATATTCACTATGTTTATTTGTAATTAATAGAGTACTATTTGCACTGCAAGCATTCATTAGAAAGGGCAGCACCGTGAAAGAGCCGAGAAATCGCAACACATCTGCGTTACGCACTCAAACCCTTACACTAAACATGATACTGGAACTGATAATATTACTGGTCTTAGCAAATCGATGGAAGAAAGAAGGAAAAACAACGGTCCATAGATTTGAGACAAAATACCAACATAATCAGAAGGTTTGGGATAACCCAAACGGGGCAGTCAGAGGCAAGTGACTGTGTCGTCATGGTGAACGAAACACTCCAAAGCCCACTTTTCACCATTGGTATTAGAACCCAACGTGGTTGATTTGGTTTTTTATCGATGTTTTCCATCACTGGAAAGTAAGTCGGATATTTAATTATGAACACAAAGATTTTGATTCTGGCCAGATTTGAACTCGGTACCACACGATCCACGGTCTGAGTTGTGGTTCAGAACCACTAGGCCACGACGCTCTCTTTTTTGAAACAATTATAGGCAAATGAAAATTAATCAGTGTTCGCTAGTGTGTTTATTGCGTTATTTGAAAAACATACTAGATAAGAGTGCCTTTTAAGATGGGAACACCCTTTAAAAGAGGATCTTTGGATATTCCATCGGCACAGAGGGAGATGAAGATGTGTAAGATCAGAGTTTGGAGCATCAGCGTCAAGTCGCTTGTATATCGGTTCCTGATTAGTTTTATTTCAGAACTACACATCTACCCGGTGGTAGAAAGTATAGGGTGGTATCAGGTGGTCCGGTGACCACTAGACGCCGAGAGGCAAGCCAACGGTTTGCTGCGTCTTTTCTGGTCCGCACCGCTAAGGTGTGGAACAAGTGTGGAACGCTCTCCCAGCGTCTGTGTTTCCGGTTACTTACACAACCTTGGTGTCTTTAAGGCCAGAGTGAATAGGCATTTTCTGGGTAAGCGTGTTCCATCATCGGCCTCGTCATCGCTTACCACCAGGCGAGACTGAGGCCAAACGGAAACCCATTTTAAATAAAAAAATCATGCACAAAGACTGAAAAAAAACAATTATAAATTGTTTATTGTCACATTGATGTCATCTAAAGTTTTAATACATTTTTTTAAGATATAATTTTGAGACACTCCATCCAAAGAAGCCATCTCCCCTTCCTTATTTTTTAAACTAATACAGCTTATTGTAAACACAGTAAAGAACCACGGCATTCGGAATCACCCATTCATCTTTATCCGTTACACCTCTAATCCTAGCTAACAATACGACAAAGGGTCACCAAAAAAAACGCACGATAATTTAAAGGGTCACCCGCTTTTGTCAGCAAACGCCAATCCGTGTTTTTTCAAAGTCCACCTTTTGTGCAGAATTGGTCCAGATGACCCCTGCTCGGATTTCAGTGTTAAGGGTCAAGCAGGATCGAATGAGTGGTCAGTGGGGTCCGAAACTGATTATTATTCTGAGAATAACGTTACAATTGGTCAGTCCTCACCTTATTTTTTAAGGGTTAGAGACGAAATTGGTTGGGCTCCGTTTCTTTAAATGTGGGCTTGCCCGTAGCGGGTCAATTATAAAATGCAAGCATTAAACATGCGTTTGGTGTATTGTTATAGAAATTATGTATCCAATTGTAGATTTATTTATTATACATAAGTTTATTACACAATTTCTTGAAATAATTATTCCAATTGCTTATGGATAAGCATTAACAATTTGCAAGTTGTCGTATGTTCACAAGTTTATTGATTAAATGTCTTAAATCTATGTTTTTAAAAAATACTCTTTAAAATATTATATCTAAGTTCTACAAGCAGTAAAAGAAAAATTTAAGAAATCCTTTACTTGGTGTAAACGATTTCTTTAATTTTACAAAAATAGGACTACACGCAATGTAAGAGTTAGCCAAACATTTCACAAATGATTCCCCATATTACCTCAAGCAAATCTTAGGCTGTCCGAAAAGAGCATTGATTGCATTTTTTGGACATGGTTCTTAAAGGTAAGGTAAAATGTCTGTCAAATCTTCCAACAAAACGTCAAATCGCGCCAGGAGACGGGTTAATTTCTTCTTAGCTATATTTGGCTGAGGTCCAATTTCTTGAGTTCTCAAATTAACTCCCAAAAGGGAGAATTTGTCAGGCGGTATTCTATCTTTGATGACCCTGAATCTCTTCTTACCTGCAGTTTCAAACTGTGGTTTTATCAACACGAACTCTGAATGCTTTGCCCTCATCGATGTGAATTCATCAACATTTTCAATTCTTCTGAACTCATGGCCATCTTTAAATAAACCATTATGATTAACTTTCTTCACATTAAAATACGGTTTAATATATTCTTCTGAAGCAATAGTTAATGTGTAAACATCTAAGCAAAAGCTAGCAACCATAAATGAGAAGACCTTTCTGGCAAAAACTGTGTTCATAATTGTTAACATCATCGTTTGAAATTGAAAAAAAACAATTGGAAAATAATTGATTGCAATCAATCTCGAGAGATATTGGAACTGATTCGCTATACCTGTGGTTTTTTTTGGATTCACATTAAAATTCTGATTGGAAATTTCAATTTTTTAAAAAATAATAATGATGAAACCGGTACAGAACATAACAATTTTTAGGGAATACATATTTTTAATTATTTTTCAATTATTTTCAATCTATACATAATTATGAGTGCTGCCTGACTAGTTTGTGACATTTCAGAATTTAGGCATCATGCTAAAATTAAAATGACCGTTATTTTGAGGCATTGTCTTAAGCTCGTCCTGATAGTCCAGCTGCAGACCATGCCACAAAAGATTCGCGACCGTTAGACGTGCGAAGATTTAATTGCGGATATTTGCATAAACGCTGAAGGGTTAAAAAAAAGTGCAAGGAAGGGTCGAAGAAGAATGCGGCGTGATTGATAGCAAGTGGTCATGCAGGTTTGGAGCTTAGCAGATGAGCTCATAGGCAAATGTTGGCGTTTTGCAGAAGGTTTTTACTCAGAGAATTTTAAGTTTAATTTTTGAATTGTATTCCTAGATTAAAAAAGTAGTGCTTTGAATTTAACTCATGAAGATTTTGGGCATCCACCTTATTTGACAGTAGTGGTACTATAACATTAAGTCACGTGTGTGGGTAATGAGATGAGTATTGGCGTATTAATTCTTGCGATTTACTTACCATACATGAAAAGGTATTTTTGCCTCGTCCTTTTATAAAAGTACTGCCTTTAATAAAGTCTGCACAGACGATAGATTTAATAACAGTAATATGGTCTTTGTCAAATGTTTCCTCGTCAGATTTTGTCTTGACTTGACGGCGATCTTAAAAAACCTATTTATATTTTTACTCTACACTCCCTCTAAACCGTTTAAGTCACGGCCACTAATCTCATTCCGCCAGCATCTCGTCTCACGATTAAAAACATCCCCACAAAATAAAGTGCCAAATTACCATAAACAAGGCATTATCAGGCGGAAACCCGACTGAACCGGTTCTGCCCGGAAATTGTCAGATCCTATAGTTCCGCGACACCGCGCAACAATCACCCTTTTGTTTTTTTAAGCGATGGGTCCTTTCTACCGGGCACTGCAGCTTAGGGTTAAATTTAGGGATGTCTTATTTCGAACTTTGCAATATTTGAAACTTGGCTAAATAAAAAATAGTTATTGCAACGTCTTCGATAACTTAGAGCATGATAAATAAATGTATCTGGAACATCTTTACACGTAGGCATATGCTTTTGAATTAACCAGTCAGCAGATAATGGGTGTTAGACACTGATATTTAATTATTAATAGATAGTATCACCCAGACACTGAAAACGCATCTTACATCAAACCCACGGCTTGCGGCTTAGCAGGCATTTCTAACGGAATCAGTCGAACTGAACATTATTTGCTAAGCAGCTTTTCATCTAATGACGAGAACCACCGTCATCGGCATATTCAATTCCTACTTGATTGCTCTAGAATTCTAAAAATAAATAAATAGTTGAATGAACGTCTCACTTCAAGAACATTTAATTTGCATTAAAAAAGCGTGAGTAAGTCAACATTTACAACAAAAAAATACATCTTAATTTTTATTTATCTAGGTTATAGCTAGTGACGCATGTTTTACTGTAGCAGTGTTTAGAATATTTCAGGTAGATTCATTTTTTACCAGAAGAGCTGACGAACAGTGCCCGGTTCAAGAAAGGTGCAGGTTCAATTCCCTTCTGATTCCTTGACCTAATTTTTGTTTTTAATTTTTCATGAATGTTATATTTATTAAAATTACTCAGATCTTCTTAGGCATATTTTTTTACTGATATTATTTTGCGGATTGGCAACCCTACATATGGAGAATCTTGGTCAAGATGAATAGGATGGACTAAGATGAAGGGTTGAGAAGAATGCATGATCTTAATAGCCGGATGTGTTTGCTATTGCGTTTTGTTATAAGCTGCTTAATTGATATTTTGCACCGAATCTTCCCATGCAAGTTTCGTAAATTATTACTTGGACGACTTGAAGAATAACTAAAATAATGTATAATTTTGCATGAGTAAAATGAAGTTGGGTGGTTTTTGCTCGTGTAAATCATGATTTATTCTTTCAACATTATTTCACTATTTTATTAGATACTGGATGTAGCTCTAGGCGTGATAAAGTAAAATTGTATAAGTGCCAATATGCGGTATACAATTTGTACGAGTATGTTGCCTCGATCCTTAAAGTAAATCATCAGATAAAATTTGAAAAAAAAATTAAAAGATAACGGTCAAAGCGTCACAACAGTTTGACACGATGGGAGTAGTGTCCTGTAGCACGGTTTCTCGCCTCAATTCCCGTAGTGTCCCGGGTTTGATTCCCGGTCAATTTAGGTAACAATCTTTCCTCAATTGGCTCGGGTCTGGGTGTGCTGGAAGACGCCCCTGACTTAATTCCTTGTCTGTGTACCTAACACAAGTATATTTATCCTTACTTCGAGACCATGAAAGTGTATTGTCTGGCGCATATTTTTTTTATAGTATCTTCACTTTGCTCGTTGGACAATTTTAGTTAAGTAGCACAGCAAGTATACGTTCCTCTGCAAAAGCAAGTCTCAGCAAACGCTTTGAACCAGATTAGCACCAGCTCTCAAACTGTGTTAATGTCTCCGCTGAGTAACTAAACCGTCACAGTTCCGCCAAACCCTGAGAAAGGGCAGAGGTCGCATAGACCAGCATCCATTCTCACGTGACTCATGACGTGAATACGAGAGTAACGTACTTAACGGCCGAATTAAAAGAAACCCACATTACACCTACAGTTTATCTTGAGAACGAAGTGGACACTGGACACATACTTCAACTGTTTGAATTTGAGTTTAGTAGTGAAAGATAGTCTGCAATGCTCGAGTAGAGAAGAAACCTATTCGAGAAGACCTTTGACTATCCACTAATAGAACCACACAGTCAATACACTGGCCATAATCGGAGCACTTAGACAAATATCTGAATAAATTAGATTTACCTACAAGTATTCTAAACGTGGCAAGATAAATACAAACTATCATACAGTTATCTTTTAATAAGCACCAGTATCTAGAAATGTAAAAAATAGCTTTTTTGTAAAATTTCAGAAGTTCTTTCAAAAAGAAGAGACAGGATACAACTTGAGTCTTGGATCTACAGTTGCATCAACTAGTAATTTGACATTCTTGAAAACCGGGAGCACATCACCAGGTTTACACTATCAAAACCAGAGTAGTAATCAAAAAATTGATACCTCTAAACAAATACGACTCAAAACTTACATCTGCCGGGTGTAGAGGTGATAACAAACCCGTTTGGACGATAAACAGTGGTTACAGGATAATGATACCCAACACTTCCTGAGACGAAGAATAATGGACCTTAAAACATAAGCGAAAAGGTTTCAGAAACAGCAGAACTAATTTGGTGGAGGCAGGAGCATGATTCACACGTGAGTTCCATCTTTGTGTGGGTTGTTCACGCAAAACATCGAAAAATTCTAGAAATGTTCACTCCAACTTATGTCTTAAACAATTGAGTTCAAAGTTGAGTAGCCAAAGTTTTGGGAAATGCAAATTTTTCTTTGTGTTTCGGATATTGAGGTCAACGTTTTGCACCTTGGTGTTTTATCAGTGACAAGAAAATGTTAGGGAAGAAACATTACGGTGTTTCGGTCGCTCGTCAATGGTTTTAATTTACTGTAATAATTTAAGGCCGGAGCGACGAGCGGTTCTGTTTATGCTGATGGATTGATAAAGACTCTTTTTTCTTGTTTTTTCGTCTGATATTTGCTGTTGTCGTTGCCAAATTAGCTTCGAAACATCACCACGCACTGCAAAATAATGCGTGTGAATCTTGTACTACTTATTACATATTCTGTGGTTATACCTAGATATAGCGATGCTTCGTAACCTATTGCCCATTGCTGACTTGGAGTTTTTGTGCTACACATCCTTCGGTCCAGCGGTATACCTGGCCGTCTACCATGAAGTAATATTTGAAATAGCTAACATTTAATAGCTCTTTATTACATGCACTACAACTACGAATACCGGGTGATTATTAAAAGACTTACGAAAACGATATGGCAAACTCAGTAAGTGAAGAAATTGTCGAAGAAAATGTATTTAAATAACTTTAATTTCAAGGTCTCCATACTAATCATATGAGAGGATCTGCCGTCCATTAGCCTTACTTGGGTGGTAGTAGAATAAAACATGTTCGATGAATGTTTTTTTTTCTTTTGGCTTGTACGGCTTACATAAGCCACGCCACGACAGAGTAAAAAGGTTAGGAAACGTTAGGAAATAAAAATAACCGGGAGTTTTGGAAAAGGAACAGGACAGTATAAGGATCGATGAATGTTTTGTGCTATGTAACTCATTCTGTGCTTTACTACAATTTAAGTTCTTCTTTGTCCATGTACAAAACATTTGTAAATTTTTGAACCAATAAATTATACAGGATGTAAAAAGATTCTTAACGAAGCCGGCGTCTACGCACTATAATATATTAATAGGAAATGAAATTTTTTTAGGTGTCTATTTTAAACCTAAAAACGGACTACGCAATGTGCAACAGACCGCTCCTGCGCTTTTTGTGTGGCTGTTACGCATATTCAAGGGGTACGCACGATGTACATTGCGAGTTGAACGTTTTGAAGCAATTTTTTGTTAGGAAATACTTTACATTTTGATGATGTTTTCAGGATAAAAATTAAGTAATAATGATTAGAGTTGGTTTTCATCAAAATCTTGAGATTTTTATTTGACTTTGACCTTCAATGACTTCGCAACTATTGAGCTCCCAGGTATGGTCTAGAAAGAAAAATGGTCCTGATGATGTGCAGAATACGTAGGTCCCGTCTTCGTTAAGGGTCTTTTTACACCCTTTATTATATTATTCAGTCGCCCAGTCAGTATTTTTTAAACCGACTTCAAAAAAGGAGGAGGTTCTCAATTCAACTGTATGTTTTTTGTTATGTTTTTTTTTATGTTTGGTACCTCATAACCTTCGACTGGGTGAACTGATTTTGATCATTCTTTTTTTATTTGAACGCTGGTGCTTCCCGAATGGTCACATTTTAATTTGTTTTAGTTCTGACAGTGGCATCCATGAGAAAACCATATAAGTCCTAAATCTAGATTGACAAATTGCGCGACAAATGGACGAATAACTCAACATTACGCCAACCAATTTTGATAATTATTTTTTTATTTGAAAGCTGATGCTGCCCGTGAGGTCCCATTTTAATTTGATCCAGTTCTGAAAGTAGCATACATGGGAAATCCATATTAGTCTAAAATCTAGATAAACCAAATGCGCGACAAATGGACGAATAACTCAACATCACGCCAACCGATTTCGATGTTTCTTTTTTTATTGGAAAGAATATACTTCAAGGGTAGTTTGATGAGAGTTTGGTTAGGTTCTGATTATGGGTTTCATGACAAAGTAATGGAACTCTTCAATTCTTAGGAGCAATTGGACGATACTTTTTTGATGCATAAAATAAATAAGAACTATTCAAGAAATAAACAAAAATTTTAACAAAAAAAAACACTTCAAAAAAAACTATTCCAAAACAAAGCACTAAAGAGTCAAGAAATAATTGCGTATTCTTCTGAAACTTATACGATAATATAATGTAGGTACAATTATTGTTATTGTTGGAGTCGGTGTCAGCCAATGTAGGTTTATAACTACCTACATATACGTAAACGTGATATGTAAGAAATAGGTATATTGCTAGGTATATTGTAGTGTTTCCTTGGCTGACACCGACTCCAACCATAACAATAATTGTACCTACATTATATTATCGTATGAGTTTTAGAAGAATACGCAATTATTTCTTGACTTTTTAGTGCTTTGTTTTGGAATAGTTTTTTTTTTGAAGTTGGTTTCTTTTTGGTAAAAAATTTTGTATGAAAACCCTAACATTAAATTTAACTTACTAAGTAATTTTCACTTACATAGTTACTACATCACATACTGAGTATGCCATATCGTTTTTGTAAGTCTTTTGATAATCACCCGGTATAATTGAGAGATTTGATAGCGGAATATTAGGAGGATTTTCATGTACCTCACGTGAGCTTGACAAGAAGCTATCAAATTTTCTGAAAGCTTCAAATACAATTAGTCAATTATCAAAACTCTGAGAGTCACTCTGGCAGTAGGTACCGAGGTTGATTAAACAGTTTAATACTTCGAGCTAAGGAAAGAGATCAAATATCAGATCTAGTCAGACAACGTATTGAACATATTTTTTAATGAATTAGGTGTGTTTCTTATCTGTAAGTTTTATCTACTTAGAATAAGACCAATCACAATTCTACTAAGAATCAAAAAAACAACGGTAACCTGTATAAAGTGACAACGGTAACCTATCGAAAAAAAGAACATCTGGTACTGCTTACCTACGCCAAGAATAAGATACTCTGATCTCCAACTTTGCCTTAAACAGTACTAAGTACAAATAAATAAAAATTCTAGTATACAGAACAAACACAAATGTTTGTTACATCTTGGATGTCTTAGGTTGAGGATCCTACTGACAAACTTCAGCGCTATAGGTCAATCATGTGATACCAAAAGTCTATTTTAAGATTAAATTTTTCACGAATATTACGAATTCGTTGTTCCATCTCTCAATGTACGTGACTTGTAAATACGAATTCGTATATTCCAAAATCGAATTCCCACGAAAAACGATAGTAGTAGACATTTTTAAATCTTTGATCTAATCTTTCATCATCTCATTATGAGTGCAGACACGATAGAAAGACAATGATATAGGATTAATAATCCTAATCATTGTACAAGGTGCTCATCCTTGAAAGCGAAACTACTCTAACACTTCCCTGCAAATAATTCCACCTTTTTTCAAGTCTATTCCTTTTTGCTGCACATTTCTTGTGTCCATCCATCCGTCACAAAACGGCCATCTCGACCAGATTAGCGCATTGTTCTGCATTTGCACAACCCTACGATGCTCCGGAACAAAGAACACTATCTCGGGTCCAACTGACCCATTTCTTCTTCTACGGCCCTTTCATACTACGCAAATTTTCCCACTGCCCATAACAATGGACTCTATGACCAACCTAACCCTTTTCGCGCTACAATTTTTATGGGAAACAAACTTCTATGCTCTATATTTTTGCATTGTCCGAACACTTCAATAGACCAACGGATTCGCCTTTGGCGAATGTTTATGTGATTTTAATAGGAGCAAGTAATGGTCTAGTTACATATGCCCTTTGTAATTTTCGACCGTTAAACGTCAAATTATATGACAAAATAACGTTGCTTTTATTTTATACACACATGCATGCCAAGCTTAAACGATAATCTAGTTATGAAAACTAGTATTTTCTGATGATTGAACAAGAACCGTTAGAGGAAGTCTGTTAATAAACAAGAAAATTTAAAATGTAACAGCATTATATACTTGCTTTAATACTTAGACAAACATTTAATTTTAAACCAGGCACGAGGACAGTTAAATTGTGACAAATTGTCGCATAAAGGACTAAATTTATCAAAACGAAAGGTTATCGCGATTTTCCGAATCGCGACCGTTGATGCGCCCGTTCTCGATTTAATTGTCCGCAGGGTCACACTGACCCGCAGGTAGCCAACCCGTGCACCGCCATTGAGGCGGGGGTCACAACAACCCTTTACGCCATTTTAAAGACCCCGAAATCGCTGCAGCGTGAGCGATGGGGTCATCCGATGACCCGACTGACCCTTCCTTTGACGTCCACCCTTTTCTTACAAGGCATTATTTGTAATCCCTTTTGCGAATCTATCATATTGTTCACCGTCTATTCTCTTTCTACCGATCGGCCGTTTGTCTATCGGTAAAATTTTTGCGTGCGTGAGAACGTACGGTCTAGTTTCGTTGCAAAACTGTAACACGACAAAGGTGGTCTGTATGGGAAAGTTTGGCGATTCGTTGTCCTAGACAAAAGAGTGGTCTCTTTTTAATGATTGGCTTTGTGTTTAAATTCGCTTTGATACAGTTTTTGTTCGGCCGAAGTGACCGTTGACCAACGTTTTTGCCGATACTATTTAAGGCGGTAGGACGACGGTTAAGTCTCATTATGAGGTGGCCACTGAATTCGATGCAACTAGCTTACACCTGCAAGAAACCGATTTTTCTGGTATGACTGACAAGAACTAAGACTTGCAACTTCTTCGAGTTACACAATCAATTATACATCTTGATTTCATAAATAAATTAGTTACTGGCCAGTTTTAGTTTGATAGCAATACCTCTACTCAAACTTTAGGAATGAATAAAATAAAATAGATATGATAGAAGAATGAAAATAAATAATTTTAAATAAAGGATACCAAGTTTGGAAGTTGATTATTTTGAGATGGAACTTTATAGTCGCATGATAAAATAAAATAATATTTTTAATTAAACGAAGTCAACTGACAGCTGCTAATGTCACTTGTAAAATAATGTTGCCAAAACTCGGGACCCGATATCGGCAGTTCAGTGTTCTAGCCACTCACTAGGCTACTGATAGTACTATGAGTATTACTTATAAACATTTTAAGTGTTAAATGATAAATAATTTTAATATATTCCTTCATCCACTCACTTTGCCTCGGCAGTTTTTCGCTTTACCAAAACCTGACAACCCAGTTAACGTCAGTTTACTTCGTCTCATTAAAAATAGGTATTTAGTTAAAAGTAGAAGTAGTTTAATATCTAAGACAACCAATTAACCACAACAAATACTGTTTGTGCCATAATCGAATATAAACAGCACTATACGGCCTATTTTAATGTGTAATAAATAGGTATCTAAAGTTTGCATAAGCAGATCAAAATCGTCTAACACCACTTTTGATTTTTCAAAATCTAGGAGAGCTAGACTACTTTGCTAATTTTTTTTAAATATATCCAAAATAAAGTCTCTACCCCGTAAAAAACGTTCAAAATAATATCCTAAATGGAACCCACTATTCTTTTCGTTTTATACATTTAAAATCTATGTTGTTGTTCAAATTTTTTTATGACGAAGATTGGCTGCTGTATATATATACTGCGTTATTAATGAGTAGAAAAATGTATGTTACTGGAAATTTCAAAAATGATAGCTAGATTTTGTATATTGGACGGACTAAAGTAATGGGAAAACATGGTGAAAAACCACGTAAATAATAAAATGTAAGTCATTCATAAAAATACCTCGAAGCTCACAAAAATAAGTCAATTTGAATGTAAATCACCCACTTTAAACAGAAACAATTAGATACTGCTCTAAATTAGGTGAATACTTGGAAACACTAACATTTCATTATCATTAAGGATTCGAACTTTATTTTATCGATCGAAATAGCGTCAACAATTATAAAAAGTACCTAAACCTACAAAAAGACTAAAAAGAAGCTAAATTAAAGCTTAAGAAACGGAGGGTCCGTCACCCCGGATACAGCGGAAGCTCGGAGGGGCGCGCGCGGGAGAGGGGAGAGGACAGTTGGCGCGTGCGCGGGCGCAGGTGCCTGAGACAACCGACTGGAGTCGCCAACCTTTTTAGAGATCGCTTGAAGCTGAGAAAAATAAAGTCACTGTACTAAAGATTCATTCATTCGCATTTCGCATCATTATACACCCAGAACAAGCTCATAAAGATACGAAAAACATTAAGAGAAAAAACTGTGAAAACAACAAAACTTCACAAACACAATATTAGATATACCTACTTCATCTTAAAAAGACTTTGACCTGAAATTGACATGAAAAAAGGCACAGTAGCGAATAGGTGAATATTACAGAATACGCTACTCAATTGTTGTGTTTTCCACTAAAGAGAGGCTATAATCTGACTTAGTCGCTACCCAGATCAAAGTGATCTAAAGTAATATAGTCCTCAAGTACGTTCCCTGCTGCAATTAAATTAAAATTAAATCGATTAAAGTCGAATCAATATTAAATGTTACCGACCCCTGCTCCTTCCTCTTAACCGGCGCGGGCGCACGGACGCTAACTGGACGCACATGTGTTGATCCGTTATTTATTAACTCGTGGCCATCTCGATTAAAGGGTGCCGTCGGATATTAAAGTTAGAGCTTGCGCATTCTTGGTCAGACACAAATGTTTGCGGTATTTTTATTTACAGCCGTCGTCGAAAGGTTACTCTCAATTAGAGGCAATGTCATGTCGTTAAGAGTAAAATATTACAAGTTCCAAAAATATATTATCTGAAGTGAAATGAAATGAAATAATATATTTATTCATATTTAAGCTTTTACAAGCACTTATGATAGGTCATAACATAAAGCAAAATATAATAAAAATAATAAACGTAAATATAATAATACTATAATAATAAATATATGCATTAAAATAATGTAACTTTACCACCAGTTCGAATTTTGATTCCATATCGAGAAGAATCCGGTGAGAAACTGGATAGTTATACTTTTCAAAAATTGTTGTTTACAATGATTGAGTTTACAGAGTACAGTCAAAAAATGTGCAGATTATACCTAAGATGACCAACAAATTCTTGTCATTTAAATAATCCTCTACACTATAGGATAACGTTCATTATTTTTCTTTAATTTGTGTCTTAAACTTGGGTAGAGGCAGTTCAACGAGAGTTTGAGGAATCTTATTAAAATATTGAACACATTGGTCAACAAAGGATTTTCCTACCTTATTTTATTTCCTACCAGAAATTAAGCTAAATGATTAGTCAGCTGGCCGTGTTAACTTTAGCAATTCTCCTGAGACAAGTCAAAAATGTAAAGATCGTACGAGTAACAGAGTAGATTCTCCAACATAGTCAACGATTGGGCTACGTCAGACACTCTAATGCGAAGAACCGATGGACATCAGGACAAAAAAGTCTAGAATGAAGATAATTTAAAAGCAAATGCAGCAGTAAACGTCTTCTAGCTATGAATGTTAACTAAAAATGAACCAATCACAAAATCATCAACCCCAAAGTAAGCAGAGCTTGTTTCTTGGGCTTGGGTGACTGAGACTATTCAACAAACTTAAATCATTAAGATAAAGATACAAATAAACTACGTACAAACAAAATCATAACACCAGTATTATAGTCTTAGCTCCTACAATAAGGTAAAACATCCAGATCAAAAACAAATGCTTATCTTGTGTGGAAACAGAATCAAAGACAGGCGCTTAAGGCAGGAACTTCTACCATTACTCGAACAAGGCCCCTTGTCTCAAAAAGGCTTTAGTGAAAGTATCAAGCCGTCCCAAGCGCGCTACACACAGGTGTCGCCCCCTCGCATGCGCGCGCACCCCTATCTCCTGCCGCTTCCTTTGTCTCCGGCCATCCGGTATCTAGGATGGTGAGGGAGTTTTATTTTATTTTTTATTGAAAGTACGCTCGTAAATGTTTTAGTACCGTGTTTTTTTAAAGGACATCAGGCTGTAGAGTGGTTAAGTAACTATGCGATGCTGTGAGAAAATTCGATGCGGCTAGTACGCTTGACAATTGAAGGCCCTCATCAATTTCGGGCTAAATGTGATTTCGAGGTAGAGAAACGTCATTTAAATGTCGGTAGTTTTCCCTGGTCATATGCGAGGTTCATATTCATATGAGCGTGGCCAACTGGCCAAAATCTTGAAGGTTTCATCATTTCTAGTACTTAAATAACTGTTGCCTACTTGCTTGAAAAGTAGGGCAACATGGTTTAAAACCTCATTTTATACAATACTATTTTTTAAGTTCCTCTTCTGGCTTAAAAGATCCGTCTTAGTTAAAATTATTTCTACCAACTATTTTTGCGCGATTTATTTTGCGTGGATGTTTTTTTTTCCACGTCATTGAGTGTTTTAGTTTACCAGCAAAAGGTTTAACTATTTCTTTCCCAAAGGTCAAATCTATCTCTCTATCTATACAGAAATTTATAAAACTCAATTCAGCGGTTTATTTCTGAAAAGGTATGAACAGACACAGTTACTTTTCAATTTAAAATATTAGTATGGATTCAATACAAACGTATTCTTACACTTACCCCGGGCTGGTCACGCTAGGGTGCCGGCGACATCTGCTGCGACCTACGACCGTCTTGAACGCCGACATGTCGCGAAACGTTAGAAGCCGTTACTTTACGCGCCTTTTCTCTTTCTCTATTTTTCTTTTTGGCTTTTCTTGAGAGTGCACTCTCATACTTATTTAGACGTTTTTGTGGGTTCATCATCTTACGACTCACAATACAGATACCAAATCGTGTAAATTCAACTTTTTAACAACTGGCCGAAAATTATCGTATCTCGGAAACGGACTCAGAAACAGTGGTTGCACCCTAATGGACTTTTGATCATGGCACTTGACTCTTATAACATATCACAGCAAAATTGACTGAAACCACATTGTTCTAGCAACTTTTTGGGTTCCATGACAAATAGCAGTTCATGCTATATCCACAATATCGATTAGTCAAGCTCCTGAAACTTGGTTCAAACCCATTTGTGTTGTTGTAGTGTATATGAAATGGAAATGTAATAATCTAAAGATAGAAGTGGAATTAGTGTCATCATAATTAAGCAGATGACGAAAAACCAAAAATTACCTCACGAACAGGTTCCGTTCGGCTCCGTACCTTTAACCGTACGCAGCGTATCTGAGGTCTGCGCACGCGCGGGGCAGGTGCCCATGCGACGGTTACGTAACGAGGACGAGTCGAGTTAATGATCACTTCATAAATGAATAGGATATGTATACCAAGATCATTTGTTAACCTACATACATACATAGATAGGTTGTACAGTTTATCACGACGGATCCTTAACAGAGCGTGGGCTAGGGATAGGTACTTGGGTCTCAAGTATAAATCTGTCTAGCTAGAATGATCTCTGTTTTAACTGTCAATTTGCGGCTAAATTTCCGGTAATCGGAAACACTGTTAAAAAGTCCAACGCAATTCAGATAAGCTGTTGCTTATATTGGGGTTCCGAGGAGCTGAACACACCAGATTCAATGATACGATAGGATATGTAGTGATTTGGCGCGTAGAGAATATTGCCCAATGAATATTATATTTTATAACACCTATAAAGATAATTGAATTTGTTTTTAGCATTTTATAATGCTATATTTTCCATATACTTGGTCCCGCTCGATCCCTAACACCATGGTTATTTTTTACTGTTTTCTATCCATCTATAAAAAATATAAGAAAGAAGACATGAAAGGAATGCCTTGCTCGTGTGAGCACCGTTAGAACGACGGTAAACCACGAATTTGGCTAAATTCGATCATTCCGCGGCCAGTGTTTTTTAACTGTTTAAAAAAGGAACACCTCCTTCCCATTTCTCCCTGCGCTCCCGTCTCCCTGGCCTAAGGTCAGTGACTCAACAGATGCGCGCGCATCTGCCGACGCGCTCCGGCGCCTCCGCCTCAATCTAACCATCTGAGGGGTGATAAGAATGTGGGTGCAGCTTGGGTAAGGAAGAAAATGTGTATGTAAAATTTTAAATATCCTCCTACTGCTGGGCTAACGCCATCATCAGTCAAATCAATGTGTGGTGGGGATGGCCTAATCATCTTCCCAAATGCGGGTTGGTGATCAGAACTAGACTTCCAAATTTCGGGCCTATCTCTCTAATGGCTGGGGTTTAACCACTAAGCCTAGAATTTCTTATTTTCTTAACTTTGTTTATTTTATTAGTATCTAAAAATGCGACAGTAACTTTGTAATTTGTCGTGATTTCTTGCCTAAGCCGCTGATGCAAACAAAATTAATGAATTTTGATAAAGGGATAGACTTGACCGTAGGAAATGACATACCTAGGCGAGGCTACCTTTTCTCCTGAAAATATAAGGCGCGAGTTTTACTTTCCAGAATAAATTGTCTAATTCAAGTAAGCTGGTGTTAGACAGTTACGCACGAGTAATCAAGTAATACTAAACAAAGCTCACCTCAGCATCGATCCAGCTGATTCCCACACTTCCGCAGCGCTTGTGGGGGGGTCCATGTCCGGGCGGAAGGTAAGCCACACCGAGTGGGAAGCCGTAGCAGACCGCTTCCCTGCACGGCCGGGTCATTCGTACACATGTACCAATTAAGGCTGTTTTAGTGTGAGCACATATTTTTGTAATCGAATTTAGGTCATCAAATTTTTTTTTAAGCTAAGTTTGATTTTTCCATTGTTTTATATCCTTTAGATTAGACACTCAGTAACTTAATTTGTATCAAAATGACACATTATACTTTACTAATGCCTGTTGTAAGCCCAAAACAAAGTTTAAAAGAGTAACTAACTGCTGAGTTTCTCGCCGGGTCTTCTCAGCAAGAAACAACTCCGACGCGGTGGTAGAGTCGCATTATATCTGTATACTGTGTATTTATAGTTCAATTTTATTGAAGTATTTATGTATATTATTGAGTACATTTTGCTTTAAATTTGACGATTTAAAAGTACTTACAGTAAAAGTATATTTAAATTCAGTTATTTGAGTTTGAATTATTCTTTTTTCTTTTTAGGAAAAAGTTGATAAGAACCTAACTATCAAATGCTTAGAAGTAGAACTTAACTAACAAATACTAGAAGTAAATACTTAAGTATCTATAATTCACTGTGACATGCTTAACACAGGCACAAAAGCCTTAAAACTAAAATCGCTACTTTCAATGTGAAAGGAGCAATTTGAGGTATGCTCACTTTTGACTATCGTTTCTGGATACGGGGAAAAGAAAGACTGTTAAACATACTAGATTTTTTTTTCAAAACAGAGTTATGTAAATAGATAAAAACTTCACCTGTAAATGTTTCTTCAATACAGAGGCACAGGACATCTACCAACCTACAGAATCAGCCTATTTATCACATTAATGTTTGTACTGAGAATCGAATCCGTAACTTGCAGGCAGGATCACTCACTACTCACCAAACCAACAAACTAGTCAAAAAAATAATCTTCTTCTTCTCTTCAGCCTATAGCAGTCCACTGTTGGAGAAAAGCCTCCCCCAGGGCGCGCCACAAAGTCCGATCTCCCGTTTTTGCTATCCAGTACCACTACCAGCCACTTTCTTTAGGTCGTCGGTCCAACGTGCCGGTGGACGTCCAACACTATGCTTGCCGAGTCGTGGTCTCCACTCGAGGACCCGTCTACTCCACCGACCGCAGAACCGATCTGCGACAGATGTGACCAGCCCACTGCCACTTCAGTTTGCTACACTTCTGGACTACGTCAGTCACTCTGGTTCTTAGCCGGATTATCTCGTTCCGGACCTTGTCCCTTAACATCTCGTTAAGGGACAAGGATAACCTTACCTAGCATGCACCTTTCCATAGCTCTCTGAGTGACGTGTAATCGGTGGGCTAGTTTCACTCTCAGGTTCCACGTCTTGGCTCCGTATGTCATGACCGGTAGGACGCACTGATCAAACACCGAGGTCTTTAGGCATCGTGGCAAAGGTGACTCGGAGATGTGACGCAACTTTCCAAATGCAAGTAGTAGTTAATAACACGACACGAATGGCGTAGTGCGCTCTGGCATGGTTTCTCGCCTTTGATTCCGTAGTGTCCCGGGTTCGATCCCCGGTCAGGTCAATTCAGGAAATGATCTTTTCTAAATTGGCCTGGGTCTGGGTGTTCTGGGAGACGCCCCTGGCTTAATTCCTTGTCTGGTATCTCGTAACACAGGGATATTTATCCCTACTTCGAGACCATGACAAGTGGTGTGTTGTCTAACGAAAAAAAAAATAGTAAAAAAACGCATGCAATCTAAATTGAATTACATATAAAGTTAAGTGTTGTGTGTGTTATTGTAGCGAGATAACTCGGACGCTGCGGTAACCCGCAGAGTCGAGATAGCATTTTTCTCACGGTCTCACGTCAGTTATCACATGATACCTACACGAGGCTGCGTTAAATACATGTCATCAACAGTCGTAACAAACAATATCTGAATAACATTACTATTCAAGTATATGTATTTAATTGGACTAAATACAGGTTGAATATCCTGTCATTTAGTTAATGCTGATTTATCACTTAATAATTGACAGTTGTTTTCAATTGTCTAATTTATGCTATAAAAAAAAGAATAAAATATATTTTTATGTAATTGTAAATGCACAAATGCATCGGCAGTCCCTCCTATTATCTTAATCATGCAAATAAATCTAACATTTCCTCTCAAGAATTACAAATATACCGATTTAGTAACGGAACTAAAAGATTTGGGATCCTTAAGAATATAATTATAGGGACATTTCTTTGAAATACCCATTAGTGAACATAATTTAACGGTGCGTCTTCATCGGCTTACCTACTTAGAACCGTCGCCCGATCGGAATAGTAACTAACAGGAGGTCGTAGTAAAATGGGCAATGTTTGGTTGAAAGAGGTGGGACATACGTATGAAAAAAATATTTTGCATTGCTGATTTCAATGGTTCAACAGTTTCCGTTTTGGGCCAACTTTGTGTCAAGAAATAGATTCCGGTAAGTAGGTAATTTGTTAACTAATTAGAAGGTAGCTTCTCGAAATTTGTTAACAGTTTCCGTTGCAATGATCATTTATAATTTAGAAATGACTTATTAAATAAAATAAATCAATATCTGGGACAATTGGGTGTCAGAGACTGATATACTTACATATTTCTAAATACTTACATACTTAAATAGATAGTAACACCAAAACAGTCCAGAGACCCAACAAACACAAATGTTCGAACCCACGACCTCCGATGCTAAAGGCCGGATCGCTGCTATTGCAACAACAGACCAGTCAAACCTGATTACGATGTTTTTTTTTTTTAAATGGGTTTGCGTTTGGCCTCAGTCTCGCGGCTCGCCTGGTGGTAAGTTATTATGCACCTACCTATAGCATTCGTAAATTAAGTTTAATTCATTTTTCTGTTTATAATTCGATGTTCACTAATTTTTTTCGGTGCCTATCTTTTTAAATATCAGATCTATTTTTGCAAAAAAAAACATTTATTCGTGCGTCTCACCTTCTTTAAAGGATAATTATCCGAAAAATGCATTCTTATTAAATTGTATCCAGAGATAAAACCTTATAATTGTAGGTACCCCAGTCTATTCTTAAACTAATAAATTATTTAATAATACAGTGTTTCACATAGGGGTCACTACCGTTCTCCAGTAATGATTATTGAAAGACCATGGTCCATGGTCCAACACACCCGTTTCTCCAAGTTGATCACGTAGGCTGGAATTTTGAAGTTGACGACGCGTGTCCTCGCAGACATAAGTTAGAATAGCAACGTCAGTCCCTCTGTCTGTTCGAAAAGTAATTGTGCTACCTTTTCGATATTTTCTGCGGCGACACGTAAGCGTTTATACGATCAGAAAGAAAAATCTCCATTTCTCCATCGTTTTTTGTTGGGTTTGAATACAGGGGAATGATAAATGTAAATCTTCTAATTTTTGACATCTATTGCCATTACGATAGAACACGGACCAACTAAGCAGCATCGATAGAAATAGAAAATAGATATATGAATACTTCACTGTGCAAGAAATAAGGTACAGAGGCGTTTACATCAACCTTTACAAAAACCATGCAAAATGGGCCTTATGTCAGCAGCATAAGGCGCCACTATGTAAAGGTTAATGTGATCGCCTCTGTACAATAGCAGATCTTATTGCTATATATATTAAATAACAAACCAAAGCTCATAATTCTACTTTTACAAGTGTATAAGTACACCTAGAACCATTGCAACTAATCCACTACATGTGACACAAACATACATGGGTAACTTACCTATAATTTATATATTCTTGGATACTGTAGAAGGGCATTTCAACTATTAATATTGATTGAAGAGTATTGCTCTTCCTCTTGACATTACACTCTCGACATTTATTTCGGTGTATATCTGTGTGTATCCATAACGGTCACTACTGAATGGCGACAAATTAGTACCTTTGGAGAGCACTAGCCAGCCTGCCTACTCCGACGTGTACCGGCCAGTGAACACTGTTATAGAAACGGCACTGGTTTGGTACTCATCTAATCTATTATACGTGCTTAATATTTCCTTGCATACCAGCGACAGTAACCGATGTAAAACTGCATGCAACGCATTTAGTTGTATTTGGAAAAATCAATGACAATGCACTCCTTTCACAAATCTACATTATCTGATATGGGTTTACTGTAAATTTGTCGACCGGTCACCGGTTAAGGTGCCATGAGAAAATTTAGTCATGCGTTATCTCGTGTACTTCGTATAGACTGGCGCCAAAAGCTTTTCAGCCCTAGCGCGACGATGGGACCTATTAGACATATGCCCCCATAAATGTTGAAAGAACCTACAAGAACTGGCACTGTAGACGTAATCCGTCAACTAAATAAGTATTTAAAAAAAAACGAAACAATTATTTTGCTAAAACGAATAGTAAGAACATTCATTATAATCACCGGTTGCCTAAATATACCTTCTGCGAGTTAAATTAACATTATAAATGGTTCCGGTCCTATACATTAACATGTATTTGCATACAAATGACGAAATGGATTCTTAACAAAAGGACAGAAACCCAATTTCAATCAGGACTATTTCAATAAATAAACTCCAGTTGATGACATCCGTTTCCTACCGTGAAGGCGAACTATTGTATGAAAAAACCTTTACATATAAATTGTTACTAAAACGTCTACAAAATTGAAAAAAGCTCATTGAACATAATTGCGCAATTCTTTATTCATGTAAGCTTTTGCAATTACCAATGTGACCAGTAAGTATTTGTATGTAAGCGCTATGTTTTTTCGCCTATGTCTCAATACTGAAAGTATCAATATACCTATTATCTAATATTTTTTTCTTTACTATTAGCCAAAGTTCCCTAAAGTCACTTAGTGAGACTAAACGATCATATTTTTTTAAATTTTGAATCACCTTTGGAGATTAGGATAATAATGATGTAAAAAACTACTTACAACTGGTATAGAAGAAATAGAGATAAATGTAAAGTCAGCTAAAAGTTGGCTATAATAGTGGCTAGACCTCTTACAACAACATAAAATACGCACACGATTTTATTCCAAACGGGGCAGCCAGGTTGCCGTCCAGGTGAACACCCAACGGAGGAAAAGTAGCCCACTTTTAAGCAAACGTGTTAGAACCCAACGTCTCACAATACAAGAACCAAAATGAGAATGAGATCTGAACCTCTTTGTACCCCAAGAACGTATTTCTTTTCCTTTTTCACCTTTCGCGGCGTCTATTCCTAACAAATAGGGGCCCTATAGCACTAAGTATAGCAGTAATCTCATTAGAATCTCAATGCTCGCCGCAAGGTGTCCCCGGCGCGTGCGCACGCCGCACCTGCGCAGTCAACGCACTCTACCAAGATTCGTGTTATTGCAGTGTGCGACTTTTTTTGAGTTCTGTTATTTAATGAACATAAACGAGATTGAAGCTATTTTTGCTGGCCAAACAACTAGTAATAGTTGCCTAAATATATTGTCTTTTATAACGACTATAGGAAGTCTATTGAAATACAGGTACAGTTTTTTAGTTCCATTTCGACTCAACAGAGGCGCTGCACGAAATCCTAATTCAAATATTTTACGGGAACGAAAACTAAAATTTAAAGTGGGAACTCATGGTTGACATAATGGACAGTTTACACGAGAGGAGACAGACACGGGGTCATAACGCACGCGGGATTTCCACTCCCCCTACCACCACGGTTCGCGCTCCACGTGAAGTACGCGGGGGGAAGTGCAATCCCGCAAGCGTAATAAATCCCGCACCTTGTTAAAAACACTCTTAGGCTATTCAATTCACCAGTTGACGTTATAAATATAAATAATTATGATTAATGACACCGGTAAAAAGCGAAACCAACTCGGATTGCTGGTTGCTGGTAAGCTCGCCACCTACCACGTCGAGTTCTTACAGCTTGGTAAAATGTGCGCTTCGGAGAGTTCAGAGGGGAGGAGTTCATTTCTATTGTAGAAATCGTCGTGGCGTGTTGCTCTTGGCTAGCCCCACAGTTCACCAGGACGGTAACAGTCAACTTTGTTCTAACTACCCTGTTAATATAGTCGGGATAGTATGCTATGGTCAATCTGTCTAATGCTGGTGTGCTTAGCAACTGCTTTGGGATTTAGGTTCCGTCATAAACTTGCATTTCCTACCACAGAGCAGTGGTACTTTGTTCAACAGAACAATAGCAATTAATACCTACATTTGGAACAATACCTTTTCATAACTGAAGGTACCTAAGTAGTTGTTTTGTAAAAAAAGTCGTTTGTTGACCTAGGTATCAGACTCAAGGAAGTTAAACTTCATTGTGCGTGATGACTAACATTGATCAAAGTGCTGCAGAAAATAGATCAACGTATACAAATATGAAATCGAAAGTGAGCAGCAGTGACTCACCGTCTGTAGCGGGCGATATAAAAATGTCCGCGTCGAGACTGTTGTGGTTGTGATTCATACGTGACAATCGTTGAATCATTGATTGTCTGGAGTAGGTAGACAAAAGAGTGGTCGATGGAGCTTAAGCTGAGATAAACAACATACTTATCAATTAAGTCGTTGAAGTCTCCGGTGACCAGAGGGCTGGCAGCTATCTGGGCCAGCGTATTATTCTGGGCATTCATGGTGAGCAATTTCCTTTTAAGTGTTTTTTTTTAAAGTTATTTGCAAATTTGTAGATTTTCTTTTTTAGTAAAAAAAAGTAAAAAATCATTTATTCACTTAAGCTTTTATAAAGAAGCACTAATGAAAAGTCAAATTTCACAAAAAAAATATATAAATAATATTAAACGTAAACAAAATAATACAATAATAGTACATATCGTGAATAAACCCAATGCGGCTATGGACGACGATTTTATTATTATTGTGTTGCCAAAATGTACATTGTGGAGGGCGTATGTTTATGTTTAATTGTTTTATTTCTAACGATAGAATATGTTTATCAATTTATGTTCAAATATCTGTGTATAGAGGTTATATCACTAAACATTATGATCAATTAAGTAACTAGTAATATGACCCTAAAAAAAACTCAAGGTCACTCAACGAGCTATTGAGAAAACTATGCTACGTAGCCGTCCCGGGGGTGAATCTTCGGAGAAAGAAACCCAGAAACAGCAGTGTAGTCCACTACATCAAGGACTTAATAGCTTTTCGCCCGCGTGGACTAATTTCTCACACGTTGGGTAACATACGGATCCCTAACGTTTTTGAAAAATATATATACCTATAGGAATCAGGGATAATGTAGCTTTTTAACAGTGAAAGAATTTCTGAAATCGGTCGTTTCGGAGATTACCTACCTGAAACATAAATAAACTCACAGACGCTTACCTTTAATAATTAGTGTAGATTGCTGCCAAATCCGGTAAAACGCTCGCGTAGTTACGCTCTGAATTAAGAGGACACAGCACGGTCAAGAGAATTTAAAAATTGGTATTTGTAAAATCCATTGCTGTATTTTGCAAACCTCGAGCCCCCCGCAGAGTGCAGATAGAGAGAACTGCAATTCGGACCGAAATTACCTATCAAAACTACACAAAATCAACGCTTCGTAGTCCCCTGATCCCTTTTCGAAATCTTGACCCATTGAATTACTTTTTTTAGTAAAAATAGAAAAAGGCTTTGGCCGTGTTTCTAGGTTTCTTTTTTTATATAATCTAATCAAAATAATTTTATGGATGTTTGAACGCAGCGGAAAATCTGACCATTTTTTTCGATTTTCGAATGGTCATATCTCTTTTGATAATTAGTTCATCAAAAAAAAGAATACATAGAGTCATACTAATAGTGGCCATATTTTTTTTGGGAAAAACCGATTCCTCTACAAGCAATATTCAGGGAGGAACAACATGGTTTTGAGCTCTACGACACAAATCTGTAATGAATAAATATATGTGTAACTTACACAAGTTTCTAGACTATTGCTCTAGTTAGGTCATACACCCCAACACGGGTCAACGCTCAAACTGTGACATCAGGTGTTCAGCAACAGATGATGGAAGGGGGCTAGCTCATTACTTCGTACTTGTAGACGTAAGAGGCAAGATAAATTGACAGATATACAGGGTGTCCCAAAAAGAAGTGGCAAGCGGAAGCCCACAGAAAGAGCATTTATTTTTTAAAAAGTAGAAGACTTTTAAAAATTTTTCTTTGTCCAGCTAAATCATCCTTAACTGTACTTTGATGCATAAAATAATCAGTTTCATAACTTTGACCAAAATGATGAAAATGTTGGTATAAAACCAAAAATGTACGGTTGATGAATAAAGACTTAAATTTTCATCTTTAAATTAAAAATCTAAGCGGGTGACTGTATGGTTTCTAAGTAAAGCTCAAAAATGCTCCAGAATCTCAGCTTTCTTAATCATTACAAAAAAGAAGTACTTAATGGGCTACAATGGCTAAAATCAGAAAAATTCTTGAAATTAGCCATCAGATTAATAACTGTTTTTTGGCCATTTTATCATTCCTGAAGTTCATGAATTTGTTATCTAACCAAAAATTACTGCAGGAAGGCTAAGGAAATAATAGAAAGAATAAACATTTGAAAGTTTAATTAATAGAACAAAAAGAAATAGTTATTAATTATTATTTTTTTATTTACAAGAAATGTTCAAATGTCTACCTTCGTTCTCGATACAAATTCTACATCGTCTAAAAAAATTGTCTTTTAGTTTTATAAACGCAATTCTGTTGTTTTTTATCGTCTCTTCTGCTTGCCTCAATTTTATTCGCAATTCGTCACATTTTAAGAGATGTGGAATTTTCAACATACACAACTATCATTCTTGGAACATTGAAAATCCACACTTGACCCGGGAATCTAATTTCCAAGAACAATTCAGTGTCAATCTATGGTCAGGCATCTTAAACTGACAGCTGATTGGTCCGTTCGAATTAACTGACCGACTAAACGGCGAGGCCTATTTGCATTTTCTACAACATAATCTCACCGACTTTTTAGATATTAACACACAGACCCACAACAAACACAAATGTTCGTCACTCAACGTTTGTCCTGGAGTGCACCAACAGGCCAGTCAACTTTTGTATGGTATGCCAATGTAATCGTAAGTGTATGGTATTTCTAAAACAAGTCCACAGTCTTATAGCGGTTAGATTACTTATTGCATAATTGATATTTGCACGAGTCCGAAATTAGGTCACCAGGTCAAAATTGGGCAAATGGCCACACTACAGGTGCAGCTTAACGAGGTCCAGGTGTATGGTAATGTAATTAAAAAGCAGTGGGTTTGGCCAACGTCATTCGTTGTCCTTTAAAACTGTCAACTTTTTTCATTTATTTTATATTGAACCAAAAATCGACATCATTTTAATATATTACTAATGATCGTCAACATCTACCCTCTACCTACAGCAATAGGTGCAAATTGCCACCTAATTAACAATGGTTTGAAAATTCGAAAAATCTTAAAAAAAACTATAGTGGAGAAGCTAAAGTCGATCATCAACGACTTTTTCTAATACCCGAAGCCTTAACCAAGCAACGCGCTGTTATCGTCGAATAGTGAGAATAACGTCAAGTGTCACTTTGATTGGCGCTCCTCTAAGCAAAGTGACATTTTTTCTAGAAATTGTTGGTAAAAGTGTTGTTGCGTGTTGCGCTCTGCTAGACCTCATGGTATATTCTTGTCAATTATATAAATTTCACAAAAAAATATTTATTGACTACGATGCACTCTTCCGAATTTTCTAAGCAAAATATCTCATAACTGGAAAATCACAAAAAAATATATATTATGCGTTTAAAAAGTAAACAGCCATTAGATTACACAACAGCTTGAAGATCTGAACTTATTCAATTATTGCGTTCAATTGCATAAATGCCAATCTATTTACTTGAAGCAGTTGCAAATTCCTTTCAATCTAGAAAAAGGGCTCGTGTCTGCGGCAGGGTCGATGACAGAAATCCCTCTATCTGATGAGCAGGTGCAAGCCACCTGGAGATTTAACCACCCTGCATTAACATACCTAGCACGTGCTAGCTCAGGCAGGCTTTATTTAGCGTAGGAAGTGAAAAACGTAGGGTAACTAATACTTGAAGTTAAAAAAAAAAGTATTATGTGCCACCCACCCATTCCCTAGCTTATTTATTGCTGTCTTAGTTATATGTATGTCTTTTGGTTTAGTCAATATGTTTTTTGTTGATTAACTGCTCATCTTGCACCACCGCAACTGTTCACTCTTTTTAGTTTCTCTACCCGAAGGTTGCCAGGAAGAGATTGCTTTTAGGGATATATAATATATGAAATAAAAATAAAACAAAAAGCCTTTTATTTCTTGCCTAAATTATTTTACATTAGTCTAGGTATACTTGTTTATATTTGTTATTTGTCAATTTATCTATCTTAGTGTTATTTTTATTATTTATCGTGCTTAGTAGGCCTCCTCCAAACTTTGCCAAATATCCCGGTCTTAAGATAAATATTCTTTATTGCACATCAAATAAAACAATACAGCTTAGGATTACAAGATTATGATGAAGCAATTAGGCGGTCTTATTGCTTAAAAGCAATCTCTTCCAGACAACCCAAGTAGAGGAAAATGTCAGGAAGGGTAAGCAAGTGCACAAGAAACTGAAAAAATAAAACAATTGATTCACTTAAAAAATAACAATAAAAAGACTGTAAATAACAATAAAATATAGAATCCGTAACTAACAGCCCACTAATAACAAAAAGTGATCAGGGAAAGAAAAAAAAGATTATAACTAAACAGAAAGGGAGAAGTAAAAAGAAGGAGAGTGATCAGGAGACTAAGCAGGAGCGTTAAAGGGCGAGGAAATGTGCTTTGATCCTTGTTTTGAAAATAGACAATGATTCTGACTCTCTAGTAAATAAGGGTAGGGTATTCCAGAGACGAATAGATGAACGTCTGTGAACGACTGTGTGTAGGAGTGCGACGAATGATGATGATGATGGTCGGCTCCTTAGCTTATATAATCTTTGTATTCTTAAATTTTGGTTCCGAGCTGCCTCTCTTCAGATACTCCTATGATATCGCAGTTTATTGATTTTAGTGTTTCAAACAATTCGTGGGATGCAAATGTTCTTACATTTTAGAAGAAACAAGATGCAATTTTTGGCCTTGTTTGTGGTTCTAGTTTCTAGTTTGTTCTTCTAGGAATAAGGCCGCCTAAATTGTAGTATAGTCTAGTAATTGTTTATAAGAAATTGATAGCGAACTGGTACTGTGACCAGAAAGCTGAAGGAATCTCCAATATAAATGCCTGGCATGGCATCTTGAGCATCAACAGTCATTTTGAAGAAGCCGCAACAGAGTGTTTCTTTTAAATTTGCGGTATTTGTTTTTATGCTGTAAAGAATATCTTATCTTATCTTATTATACCCTTAGGATCTACGCGTGGGCATGTGGTGTGGGGGCCCGACATTTTCAGTCCGTAACTCGCTTATTTGACCGTCACAAAATTGGATTCCAACTTTCACATTTATTTTGTAATCGTCACTAAATGATAGATACAAATTAAATTATTTATATTTATATTTTAATAAACGGGCCCTCACACCACACGCACACATCTACGCCTAAGGAGTAGTTTTTAGCGCATTGGTATCATGGAATCATGCTGACTGTCTGGTGGTAAAGGGTGTCCAAATACAGGTGTAGGTACTTTCAATATGTTGTGTTTTCAAAGAATCGTTTAAATCAGACCAGACACTGAGACATGAATAGTTACTTTTGAATATACTATTACGATACATAGACGAAATATACATAGTTACACATCGCGGCATCACAGGATTATTATCACCAAGCAGAAACTCTCACCGCATACCAGAACGCAACAAAAATGCTGCACATCTCGAACTTAAACATTCCCACCGTCTGACATTACACAATTCATTAAGATGACATAACTTATAGTACTTAACTTACGAGATGTGTAATTGTATAGAGATCGGCGGTCAATGTCGGCCTCCTGAGTCATCGCACTTTGCACGCCAAGTTATGGGAGCGAGCGGTCTAATGATACAACAGGAAAAGCCTATAGACACATTGTAAAACAACCTTTTCTAATCCCTCTTTTAAAACTCAATGAAATTCGAAAAATCCTGACGGAGAGTTTATTCTCTCTCTATTCAAACATCTCTGTATCTACCCAAAAATACCGAGTAGAATGTTATGTAGGACATTTTCAAAAATATCGTTATTATTGCATGTCTTAAGGTTATCCCATATTATGAATTTAGTTACTATAAATGCCTAAGATTTCAGCTTAATCAGTGGTAGTACTCACCTTCTTGCCGGATAATTACAATGAAGTTGAGCGAATTGTTATTTTTAGTATTTGTCAATGCACTAATTTTCAACGAAGGTAAAAACTGGTAAATACCGACATAACAATAGATTTGCCAACCCAAGTTCATCTACCATAGATTTACTTTTATTTGTTTTAATTCTGTTTCACAAAAACGGTCAGACTATCAACCCTGCTTACTTTCCCTTGATTTCTAGTTTCCTTCAATGATCAATAATATATATTTGTAGCTGATCTACTTACGCTTGCTGAAACCCGGCATTAAAGTTTTATTTTAAAACAGCTTCTCTTCCTTGACTTGTGCCGCGCCCCCGCAGACGAACCCGCGCCGCGCAGACAGCCGCGAGATGCGCACGCGCCGCCCTCGGAGCAGCTGACCGACTGTGCGCCGGATCACCGCATTGATCATTGACTCATCTAAAATAGTTATATATTTTTTTAAAAAGCCCTTCGAAATGTGATGAAGAAAAATATTTAAAAAAAAGATGTAATTTACATAATTCTATAATAGTGAATATCATGATTAAACATAATATGACCTTAACACTGGCTCGAAGGTGGATTCCACTCAGGAAAAAACTCGATTTCGACATTGTTTTTTTTTTGTAATAATTCTATTATCAGAGTCCTTATAGATAGTCTAAAAATATTCATTTTGAAAAATAAGTCAGTGTTACTTTATTCATTTCATAACATAGTACACTGGTCTAGCCAGACCAATTGTAGACTTACGTGACTAAGTTTTCAAATGGATTAATCATCTATTATCGCAGATTTGTGGCTTGTTGCGCGATTCTGATTATTTGCCTGAAAAAGTATGTACTCCTATAGTATAAGCTCTGCTTAGTTTGGCGTCAGATGATCTTAGTGTAATTGACCTAGTTAATTATTTTTTTAAATTTATTCTTTCGTCTATAAGCTCTGAGTTATCATGTCTTTCTCGATTGTACTACTTATAATAAAGTGCTACGAAATCTTTTAACGACAAACGTTTTGTCGACAGAGCGGTTCAACTGTGGCCGTTTCATCGCCGCAGCTTTTAGAAGACAAAGCTGTTAAAGTGTTTTCATTTCTAAAGCGCGAAAACATCTTACCTGCTAGTTCAACTTACTTAATCCTTTACTTGCAAGTATCAAGGTGCTGCGTCCGCGCACGCGCCGCGGCAGATGCGCGCAGCATCTGTCCGCGCTCCGGTCATCTCGCAACCTGCGCGCACAGCTGAGCGCTACCTGCCAAGGCGCCGGTTTCTGTTTTATAAAGTAATCAATTCGATAGATTTGTAAGGATTATGCTGACTTTTTGTTAAGATCACCTGTTTCTTATTTATTTATTCACAAATTTATTGTGCAAATTACGGATTTAATGCTTAGAAGCATTTCTGGCTGTCAACCAAATGGCATGACAGAAATATTACGGATTTCAAATTAACTTGACGTGGTGTTCTAAAATAAAATATAAAATGTTTGGGACCAGTGAAATACCTGCGGATCAGAAACGTATGATCTAACTCCCGTATCAAACGCTAATCACAAGTTGAGGACGCCTCAAATTGATGCCGCCCTGTCACATCAAATGTCAATAGAATTGTAAGTGGCAGCCGTAGGTACAAGTAAGGACTGCGCAGCTTTGATTGACGTTTGTGGATTCGGGCGTAGGTCTCATAAACAATACATAAATATGCGCAAGACAACACACCACTTGTCATGGTCTCGAAGTAAGGATAAATGGTTATCCTTGCGTATCAGTCAAGGATTAGGCCAGGAGCGTTTCCCAGCACACCCAGGCTCGAGCCAATTTAGACAAGATCGTTTCCTGAATTGACCGACCGAGAATCGAAACCGGGACACCACGGAAATCGAGGCGAGAAATTGCTCAAATAAGCAGATTGCTTCATCAATATAATATTGAGCAGTTCAATCAAAATGCGAAGATGCATAAAAATAAACTGCTGACGTAGTCCAGCGGGTAAGAAGTTGAATTTGAAGTAGTATTACTACTAGGTAAGGCACAGAGTGCGAAGAATGATAGCTTTTGGACCGGAAGTTGAAAATTGAAAATCTTCAAGGATCTTTAGGCCCGGTCCACATTATTCCAGTAGCAGCATTCCAGTCCAGGGCTGGAATAATGTGAACACTGCATTAATTGAGCGCTGGACTGAAATAATGTAAACAGGGCATTATTCAGAAGCGTTATATCCAAATTAATGCAACTGATTAAGGATGAAAGTTTTTATTAGATCCTTCTTATATCACTAAAAGTCGTGGCTTTAATTCCAGCCTAGGACAAACATTTACGCTTTGTTGGTCAACTGTAGTTGTTAATGTATACCACTCATATCTGGTCTGATTGGTTTCGGTATGCTTTCTAGTGCATTAACAGAATGCAGCATACAAAGGTGTCCCAACACGAGCGCTAAATAAACAAAAAGGCGCTATTCATGCTACCGTAGCGCCTTAATGATTAACTAAATGTCTGGATAAAAAGCGTAAGCTGATATCCTGGTCTCGTGCCACAAAAACTACAGTCAAGCCTCGTTTGCGAAGCAACAGGAGCAACGCTAAGAAAAGGATAAAGAAGTTTAGTCAGTGGCATAATTCACTGATCCGTTGCTGTCCTGAAAATAAAAGAAATGAGTATGCGACAGACAACACAGCGATTGTCATGGTCTGCCAGGATAAATATTCTTGTGTCACTAGTACCAGTAAGGAAGCCAAGGGCGCAGCAAGGGCGTCTCTCGTCCCGTGCCAATTTAGAAAAGTTCATTTCCTGAACTGACCCGACTGGGGATCAAACTTGGGACACACGCCAGACAAGGTCAGAAACTACACCAATCGCGTGGTCAATAGCGCCAAAGATATGAAAAGAATAAAAAATATTGTCTTAAAATTATCATATAAGGATTCAATATTTAATGTTTTTGTGTCCTTTTGAAGTTTTCTTTTTGTTTATGTTCTTATTAGGGAAGACAAAAATTGAATTTTCTGTTATTCATAGATATGTTAGATATTTAAATTTTTGTTATTCATATGTTAGATATTATATTTAATTGTTTTAAATGTTAAAAATTATTTTACTTTTTGTAAGTAATTTAATTTTGCTATGTCCGAAAACGGCAAGTAAGTTTTAAGTTCTAATCATGTATACCTTCCAGCAATGACACTTGGTTTGCAAATAAATACCTTTACTTTGAAGATCGTCGGACTGATCCCGTCCTGTGAGCTATTTGTGAATCTATAGTTTTTTCCGTCAATTAGTTGGGAACATTTTGGGATCAGTATATTTTTATTTTATTTATTTATTTATTTATTTGCTATACATATGCAGGTTAATACTAAAAACCAAAACTTATTTTCAGTACCTACACAATTATATGCGCCTTGTAAGGCATTGCGCAAAGTGGAGGAGAGAGGCAGATATTTCCTATTCTTACTTTTTATTATTGTCTTTTTTTAACATTAAACTTACATATAAAATTTGTACAGTATTCCTATAAAAACAAAGATTCATAAAATTAAAAAAACAACTTATGAATTATAATTATAAAAACTAAATAATTACAATTATAAAACCTAAGCATAAAGTTACAAATACAATTATTTATAAAAATACTATAAAAACCTTAACCTAGGGTGCCGCCGGCAGCAGGGCAGGCAAGGCCCAGACTACCGGTGGTTAGGGCTGCAGAGAGAGGAACCTCCTGACAATGCGAGCCGTGTCCAGGAGCACCGCCTTCTGCATCTGACCCTTGACCCAACCGCTGAGCGAGAGCCAAGGTGTTGGTCGAGCCCTTCGCTATAAAGCCGTTTGCCGATACGACTATCGACTATATAAATAATAAATGAATAAATAAATATCTGGGACAATTCACACCAAGATCATCTGACCCCAAAGTAAGCAGAGCTTGTAATATGGGCGTCAGAGACTGATAAGCATACTTAAATATTTCTAAATACATACTTAAATAGATAATAACACCCAGACACACAACAAATATAAATGTTCGTCACACAAATATTTGTCATGGGTGGGGATCGAACCCACGATCTCCGGCGCCAAAGGCAGGATCGCTGCCATTGCGCCAACAGGCCAGTCGGTATTTTTATTGCCTTTTTATTATTATTACTGTCTGTCTACCATGAGTTCGTGTCACGTAAACTACGACAGCTGACTTCACAAATTCGTAGGCCATTGTCACTAGGTGTAGTATAATGAGACACCCGAGTCAGTAAAGCAACTGTCTTTATTCACCAATGACAATGACACATGACAATGACATTATGTACAAAGGAGATCCCACTACATCTCCCTCTTACAAAAGTTAAACCTAAAACAAATAACAAGGTTACTAATCACCTCTCCCTCCTTACAAAACATAAACTTAAAACTTATAACAACAAACTTAAACAAAGTAAATGTCTGATATACATCAAATCCATCTGGCCCTATCAGGTTGATCAACAGGCTGCATTGTAGGTACATCTCCACTTTCTTTATGCACCCCCAATGCTTTTAAAAACAAGTGAAACTGGGTTTTCCAACGTCCATCAGCCATTCCATGCGTCAGCCCGGCTGACGGAGCTGCCTGCTAGACTCAATTCCGGAGGGGGCCTCGTGTGCTCCATACTATTCAAATCTCGTTTATCTCGTTTCTTTTTGTAAAATATACCTCACGAACACTTCGTAACTGTTTATTTTGCACCAAATAAAATAATTTTCACCGCTGCCACCATGTTGTATAATGAGACGCCCGGGTCAGTAAAGCAACTGTCTTTATTCACCAATGACAATGACATTATGTACAAAGGAGATCCCACCACACTAGGGGCCCTGTACCCAAATACCATAGGAAAACGTTAACGCGGTTTCATGCGGTCATCTTAGCTATAATCTGCTTCTCTGAACATATTTTGTTTTGACTTTACTCTGTAAATTAATTTATTTTTGTGTAAACAAGATTGAAAAGAGCAACCATCGAGTTTCTTGCCGGGTTCTTCTCGATCTGAAACAACCTCCGAACCGGTGGTAAAGTCACATTATGTTTTAGTATATTTAATATCGAGGGACTAAACGAAGCCTTAATATACCAGAGGTGGTTTGACTCCCGAGCGTGCGAGGGAATCAATGAAACCGAGGGTATATTAAGTTGGCGTTTAGTCTCGAGGTGCAAACAGTACTTTTCACTTTGAGTTCGAAAGAAATAGTGAATTTAGTACAAAAACATTTAATAAATATTACTTAGTAAAATATAAATCACAAAAGAAATTAAAAAACGAATTAATTTTCACTCCATAAAGGCTAAAGTGGTCACTTTAGTCCCGCTTCGTAGGGCTATATTGGCGTACTTTTAGAGCATGAGAAGTGAAATAGTATATTTGCTAGTAATATTTAACAACACATAAGTACTTTTTATAGGTCAATATCAATATATTATTGAGTTTGAGTTCATGGTAGACATTCTGATATATTCTCCGAGTACTGTTACGGCTCTTTTGCTGTTTTCTTTTTAAAAGCTGTCGACAGAGTGATAAAACGTTACGTTTAACAATAGGGCAGAGGTAAAAGTTCATCTGTTGGTCTGGTACCTGTTGTAAAATAAAACGAACGAAGCAAAAACCGGAGAGAATGAACGGATCAGCAAAAAAACTAACGACAGATGCGGACAAAGAAGGTACTATCGCGCACAATCCAACTTAACCTTTTATAAGACTTTTAATGTTAATCTAATTCACAGTGACTTCATCAGGAGGACCTTTATGATTATATTGCTGAGGAAATTTAGCATATAACGAAATTTGGTCATCAACCTTAGATAAAGGTTTTTACAGGGTCGACAACGCGCGAGTGATACCCCTGGTATTGCACGCGTCCATAGGCCGCGATAACCGCTTACCATCAGGCGGCCCGCGTGCTTGATTGTCACCGACGTAGTATAAACAAAAAAAGAAAAAGATAGCTTTCCGCTCGCGGCATCGTCCGCGTGAACTTATCGTTATATGTCATAGCCAAATTACATAAAATTTACATAAATTGTACCATTTGTGTTATTCTGATGTCTAAGCTGTATTACAGTAAAGTTTCATCTAAATCCGTTCAGTAATTTTGCGTGAAAGAGTAACAAACATACACACATCCTTACATTCTCACGAACTCTCGCATTTAAATAAATAAAATTAATTAATTATAAAGTAAGTAAGAAGTAAGATTAGTAAGATGTGCTGCCGTACTAAATTCAACATGTCATGCCAGTCGATTGAATTAGTTTGTTGTGTTTATATACTGTTTCTCGTGAACAAGCAGGCAAAAGTTAAAAACATTCTTGAGGCTTTAAACCTTTTTTATAGTCATAATAAATCATACCACGAAAATCACGTCGACTGAGCTCCATTGCTGCAAGCGAATTCCTGCCAGATTCTCGGAAAAATGATGCTCATTCAAATAATAAAAAAAAAAAATGTGTGTTCTATTTTCAAATATATCAATAAACAACCAGCCTGTATGATGGTGTATAACTTGCCAGTGTCAATCAAATGAGTAAAGAGTATCTAACTTCTTTTGGCATGCTCCTCGCAACTGCATGTTAACGTGAATCGAGAAGACCGCCTAAATTATGCATTTGAGTACCTACTTGCTGTTATTGTCTGTTGTATTTAATTGTTGGTACAATAAAAATATTGCGTTTACAATCTTATCCCTAAAGCGAAAATGAAAACAACACCTAGGCTGGCCGGTGGCATAACCAGGCAGGTATTTGTCGGTGGCATTATTCGAAAGAACTAATCGCCAAGTCCTCTTTTGCAATTATTGCCTTTGTAATGATTTATCACAGATAATTCTTTATTATTATTCAATTAACAATGAAATTAATAAGAGGTGAACCATTTAGGTTCAGATTTAGCCAAATGCGTTTCTCTCCCGCCTGTACCGGAAGGCGCGGCACGAGCGGTGGCCGGCTTCGATTGTCTCTTGCGGACACTTTTTACGGATATTTCGTTCACTATTTTTAGTGTTCCGATTGATCAAAGATACGATGTAGATGAGTCAGGAGATCACTAAATGTAAATCCCTGTATTTTGCTATAGTTAACATACACATAGATAAACTATCATTAAAGGCTTAAAATTGCATTTCTGTTTTTATTTCCTCTATCTATACTTACATACCATTCTCATTCTATGTTATGTTGACCTGTGCTATGTTGACCACTGCAATCCAGCACTATAATGCTGGCTGACTTAGTCACAGCATAATGCTGAGTGGGCACTTTTCTATTTTTTTATTTTTTTTTCCCGACGCTTAGAGTGCGTTTCCACCAGAGATGTGCGAGGATGCGTTGCGAGGAATGTGTGTGTTAAGAACCAATGGAATTGTTTCATTTACCTAGCTTCACGATTCTATTAGTTTTAACAAACACATCCCTCGCAACGCGTCCTCGCACATCTCTGTAAAAGCGCCTTAACCTGTAAATGTTAATTTATTAACCTCTTAACATTTTTGCATGGTCTGTTTACCTAGATCTTAACCTAGATACCTAAGCTATGGTAGGTATTATTGCCGAATGTCTGTGAGGTCGATTCAAGAAATTTGAAAAAACAAAAGCATTTTGTCTAAAAACATTGTACCATTTTCACAGGTAACTACAATGTAATATTTATGTTAATTTAGTGATCGATGACTGTCCAATTTGTTGCGGAGCCTAACTACCTAATGGACTGTATACGTATGATGATGAAGAGTGTGAGGATATGGAGATTAACTGATGGTGAAAACTCGGGAGCACTATATAACTTTGATATGACTTTGACGACCGACTTGGTGTAATGGTTAAGAAGTTGGCTACTACACCAGAGGTCGCGGGTTCGATCCCCGCACAGTACAAACATTTGTGTGCATGAACATGTCCGTTTGTACTGGTCTGGGTGTCTCCTATGTATAATAAGTATGTATTAACGAAAAAAATGTATTTAAGTATGTTTATCCGTTGTCTAGTATCCCATAACACAAGCTTTAATTAGCTTACTTTGGGGCTAGATGGCGCTGTGTGGAATAATGTCCAGGGATATTTATTATTATTATTATTTATTATTATTATAACTGTATATTTCACGAAAACAAAAACAAGACTGACAATACTTACTATCAAAAACATCATTAAAGAAAAATCACATCAAAATTAAAAGGATTCGAAATACAAACAATATGAAACTAGGCCTACTAAGGAGGCTGCGCCGCCAACCAGTTTCCAACATACAATTAGTTAACCAGACAACTTTTGAATTGCGACATGACTTTTAAAAATTAAGCCTTAAAAATTCAAATGAATTCCAGTCTTTCCGCTAATTCGTGCAGTCCCGAATTATGGCAACAATGAGGCGAGTCGCCTTGGAGTGCACATTGCAGTTCATAAGTGAAAGTGGGTCTGCACATCTGTCTGTCACTTTCCCTTTTATCATTTTTGGCAATGTGGTCGTCACTTAGTCCTTTTGCAATAAAACAACCACAGAAGTTAACTACTTGGGCCTTTTTACAATCTCGAGAGCGTCGGGTGGCCTAGGGGTTAGGTACCACAACTCGGATCGTGAATCGTTTAAATCTGGCCAAGAACCATATTGGCGTTCATTAAATTGTTAAATCTCCGACTAACTCTCCGGTGATGGAAAACATCGATAAAAAAACCAAATCAACCTGAATAACGGCGAAAGGCTCACCACCTACCACGTTTGGTTCTAATACCATTGGGGAAAAGTGGGCTTCTGAGTGTTCCGTTCACCATGACGGCCACAATAATTTGCCTCTGACTACCCCGTATGGGATATAGTCGTGATGGCATGCGGCCGTCACTTAGTCCTTTTGCAAAATATGGAAACTACAGAAGATATTATGTAGGTTGGGGAAAAAGTCTTATCTTGTAATAAAATCTCTTTGGCTATACTATTTGTATCTGGCTGGTTTGGGTATCATTAAAAGTTCAAATTTTAAAGAAACTAATTCCAAATTCAAATTAGGAAAATGTGTGATTTTCATTTGTTTTTCTTACTGTCAATAAGAGTGAATCTAATGAAGAAATTCGATACATTTTAAAATTTCACTACAAAAAAGGTAAAAATGCAACGCTAGCCGCGAAAAAAAATTGCGATGTTTAAGGACCTAGTGCAGTGTCTGTGAGAGTAGCACAAATTTGGTTCAAGCGTTTTCAATCCGGAAATTCTGACGTCAAAGATGGACGTCACTCTGGTCGCCCTATTACGGATAAAATGTATGCCATTTTTTAAAAAGTGGAGCAAGATCGGCATATCAGTAGTTACGACGTAGCTGAAGAACTGGGGATTGACCACAAAACAGTTTTGACGCATTTGAAAAAAAACTGGGTACACAAAAAAGCTCGATATTTGGGTACCTCACGAGCTCACTGAAAGAAACCATCAGGTTTCTTTCAGTTTCATTAAAACCGTGTACCTACACATTTGTGATTCTTTATTACGACTTAATGAAACCGAACCATTTTTGGAGAAGCTGATAACTGGTGATGAAAAGGTGATCACGTACGACAAGAACGTGCGAAAAAGGTCGTGGTCAAAGGCCGGTCAAGCTTCACAGAATGTGGCGAAACCCGGGTTAACTCGCAACAAGGTGATGCTGTGTGTGTGGTGGGATTCGAAGGGCATTATTCATTATGAGCTGTTACCACCAGGCAGGACCATCGATTCTGAACTCTACTGCAAACAACTGATGAGATTAAAGCAAGAAGTTGAGAGAAAGCGGCCGGAATTAATCAATAGAAAGGGTGTGGTTTTTCATCATGATCACACATCTTTAGCAACTCAGCAAAAATTAAGAAAGTTTGGCTGGGAGGTGTTAATGCATCCGCCGTATAGTCCTGACCTTGCACCTTCAGATTTTCACCTGTTTCAGTCTCTTCAGAATTCTTTAGGCAGTGTCAGGTTAACATCACGAGAGGACTGCTGAAACCACTTGTCGCGGTATTTTGATTAGAAGCCTCAACATTCCTATAGCAATGGGATCATGACCCTAACTACAAGATGGCAAAAAGTAATCGAACAAAATGGCACCTACATACTTTAGTTATATGTACTAAATAAACTATATTAAAAAATATTCAGAATTTTCTTAAAAATTCAAATTCATCATCACAGGTGGTATGTATATACAAGCTGACAAATTATAACATTAAAAAAGAACTCCATGATGCGCCTTCTACGGCATACGAAATATATAACACACTTGAAATGAATACAGTCTTTTTACATGGGATTAGAATTACAAATTATACACAAATAATAAATTAAAAAATGACATTAATGATTCAAAATAAGTAATTAGGTCAGATTAATGTCCACTTAATTACAAATAGTGTCAATACAGGGATATTCTTAAACAAATCACAAAAAATAACAATAAATTAAATGTCTATAATTCAAAATTCAAAATTAATGTCCTTAAAGTAGTCATTCAAATCATAATAACATTTTTCCACTAACAATCTAGTAGTTTTTGAGTGGTTCAGGAAGTTTATTGAACACTTTAGGGGCCATTGTGAGTAGTTATACTTTTTCGCATTTTAATGCAGTTTTACAAAGTAAAAAATGCGAAGAAACTTCTTCCCCAACCTATTACTTAATTACAATCTTTTATAAAATCAAGCAGCTCGTTTTGGGGTTTCAACCTGACTTGTTATTATTCATATTAGGAAGTGGCCGTTATGACGCTGACTTCAAGCTCACTCTTGTTTGAAGTCGATTCATAAATGAATGAACAATACGATAAAAAGAATGCAACAATACTGTAAAATTAGTGGTTTAATTATACACATGACTTTTAACAGTAAACATTCAGCCTAGAAGATCCGTGCCTAGCTAATGCCTGCAATGGTGACCGCTGACTGGCTGGAAATGAAAAATGATATTACGAAATTGCTCGCTACGCTCAATTTAGAATGAATTTGAATAGATAGGAGTCTATGAGATTGTAATACACCTAGTAAGCGAATGTGAATGAATAAATAAATAAAAAAATATTAAGGCCCCTTTACTTTTTTCGAATTATGTATTAATTTCAAACAAAAGTGAGCTTGAAGTCCCGCTTATTTAAATCTGGGTTTGCAAAAGCGTGTTCCAGAATAAGATTCTTGTATTTTTAGGCGTACCTATCCACGAACAGGATACCTACATTTACTTATCAAGCACTATCCATCTAAGTACTGAACTAAAAATACAAGCACATTTGCGGCGTGTTTGTGCTATGATAGTCTTTTAACGGCACCTCATAATGATACGGAAAATAACAATTAAAGTTAAACCACAAATGAGCAGTATCAGTTTCAAATACAAGGAGTTAAATTAATTTATCTTCTCGCATCATTTTTCTTCATAATTCTAGCAGCTCCTCAATCCGTATCAAAACAAAGTCTAGAAATCTAAGCTTATCCAAACACTTTAAGCTTCTAACCTCACATAATCCGTGCCTGCAGCGTCCCCGCCCACACAATCTCGTCCCAAACACAACAACAGTTGAACCAGGACCAGCATAACCAGACCCACACGCTCTCATCTCGGCGCGCGCGCTGATTGGTCGCTCCGAGAGGCGGCGACGTCTCAGCATCCAATCACAGCATCCGAGCCAGATCGGGACAGGCGGGAATGTCGCAATTTGGGACTGGGGTGCGTTATGTGGACGTTATGTGCCGATTGTGACACGAAATTGGACTGGAAGATGTCTTATAAGATTCGGATAGGTGAAGTAAAGATGAAAATGGGGTCAAATCAGACGATGTTTTGCGGATTAGAATGATTTTTACTGCAGACTTTTTTTGGGCTTTTGTTGGCAACAAACATACGTTTGCAGCGCCAAAAACTAGTTTATTCCATTGCAAATCTTATTATCTTAAGCTATTAAAAAGATGTATTATTATACTGGTAACAGAAACCAGGCTATCCCTGATTTTGACGTTGACGTTTTGATGTTGACGAAGGTTTTGACGTGGTTTTACCTACATATTAGGTAGGTACCAGGATCAACTATTTCGTAACCTTAAACAATGGGGTGGCTTTATTTCTTTGCACTCATAGGCGATTGTCGAAATAAAACTTATTTAATAGTTCTTATTTTTACTATAAATTAATCTATAATTCATATTAAATCATCATCATCATCCGTGTGGTCTATCCCGATTGTGAAACCACACTGGTGTGTGAGGTCCCAGGGTCCGCCTAATTCAAATCAAATGTACCTAATTCCGTAAATATTCAGCGCTTGACTGGTACACAGCGTGAAACTCTTAACATCACATCGCTACGTATACAAATACTTTCAAGACATAATGCTCTCCCTAGCTCAGTGGAAAATCTTGGCCAGGTAAGTAGCCCATTTTACAATTTGAGTTATTTGAGCATCCTCGTTTAACGATCACTTACAGAATTTATTTTGGCAAGTTTTTGGATTTAATTCTAATCCTAATCTCAATTACTCGTTTGAATCACATGAGGCAAAGGCCTTCCCTTGCATTACATCCATTAACATTTCATAGAAAGATACTTATTAGTTATACCTACCGTGAAAGCCTGAAACTAGTCGCTCGGTATTCACAATATCTCATTTACTACCTATCTCCGCCGCCAGTCGCCCCAGGGCGGCCACCCCTACCCCAGGCCTATTGATCTGCGTGAGCTTCTGCTCACTGAGCGAACCGCGGAGATTAGTATCTATCTACCTACGGACAAATTCTCCAAGTAATATGAAGGTGGGTCAGTTTATATACACGAGAAGCAGAAGAATATAACCGAGAAGCAAGTTTGAAAGGATTAATAAGATTTTAAGAGCAGGATGTGTAGGGTTGGAACTTATTTAGTGGGAATATGACGTGGTCTATGCCTGGCACAGCCTAGGATAACTACGTTTGTATCATTACGACCATTTTAAAATAATTCTAATAACGGCAACAACAAAACTCGGCAACGAAACAAAACACCGTGGTGACCGCGGTGACATGCAATTGTCGCCGAAACGTCGACATAATAGGTAAAACAATTTACCGTAGTTTTGTTTCGTTGCAAAAACCCGTTTTTAATAGAATTGGTTAAAATGCAACAAGAAAGTTTAAAATGACATTTTGAAATAGTCTCAATTTAGCTGTTTGTTGTAAGTACCTATAATTAAGCAGATAGTAGATACCTACATGGCTGTACCTTCTTAGAATGTCGTAAAAGGGGCATAATCGTCATCCTCAATGTGACTACTTAGATGAGAACGAACAAAACTTTCTTTTGTGCAATCTTTGGTTTTAAACATCTAGAATTCTGTCGAAGTTACTGTTTTTTGCTCGTGTTGACCACGTGTCAATGACTTCAATATTCGGTTGATATTGTTCGTGCTGTTCTGATGTGTTACACTCATATATCAGAAGAATTAGAAATTAAGCACTGATACGGTCACGCTTAACCGTCACGGCTAAATATTTGTGGCATCACAAAGGGACTCGCTTTCTACCTATGTCCTAATTCGTGTCTTTTATCTTGTTATTATCTGTGGCAATGTTGCACTCCAGCAGCTGTGGTAAGTAAGTTAGGTACCTTAATAGTATATAAGTAAAATAATACTGTAGGCTTTGTTGTGTTAATAAATGTTATAATTGAATTCAATTTGTTAAACATCATTCCCATTTGGTATTGGTAGTCCCACTAAATTGAAACTAATTCAAAATTCTTATACGCTCTACCGGTTGATTATCAAAAGACTTTTGATATGGCATTCTCAGTGAGTGATGTATTGAATTAAATAATAAAAAAACATAAATTATTAAATAAATAAATAATTGGTAAATTTAAAAAAAACATTTTCACTTAAATAGTTTCTACATAACATACCTATGCTATTTCATTTTTGTCGTGGGTTCACTTTCTATTAAGAACAAGAATTACTTTCTAGAACTAAAATAATAATTATCTTCATATGCTGCATCCGAAATTATATCACCTAAAAAGGACTATTGCGCTAAAAATCTTTATGGAGAGAGAAATAAAAAAGACATTCAAAGTGTTATTCAAATTAGTCCAAACTGTTATTCAAATCAGTCCGAGGCAGAGATCTACAGAGCGTACTAAGCTTAAACTCAGATTTATCTTAGCCTTTGAACAGCTGTATCTATCTATTTCAGCTACTTCTTATCAATATTAAATAATTTTTGCCCTAGTTAAACATCAGCTTAGGTATTCGTTAGTAATAATTATAAGAATACTCAAGTAAGATAACATATATAATGCAACGACTATACATCTCGGCCTCAATTAAGTTAACAGGATTATTAAATTCTAGCTGTCCGTCAGCGGCTTCTATTTTTCCCGTTAAGATTTAAAAAAAAATATAGGTCACTCCCTGATAATGTAGCTTTATTTTGGTAAAAGAATTTTCTAAATCGGTTCACTATTTTCCGAGCCTATTCAATACAAACAAACAAACAATAAAAAATTTCCTCTTTAGAATATTAGTATTGAAGAAGATAACTTTGACTAGTGAAACCTGCAGCTGCCATCTATACCTCTTTCTGGTGAACTAAGCACCATCTGATACAATGAATTTTTCACCTTACTTACTAGAGGTCACTATACGCTAATGTTTTCTCTGGGTTGCATTAGATGTCATTAGAATGCTTTTGCGTGTTTGCTTTTCAACACTAGAGTTCGCTACTTGAACAGTGTTTTTCTACTCAACGTTAGATGACGCTGATACAGCATATTTTATTGCTCGTTCATTCAGTCAAACAAAAAAAGTTGAGCAATTTAAGCTCCACACTCCGCAGCTGCACAGTGCCAATGCAGTGAATTTTAAAAAAAATAGTGGCAACGGCAAACAGGATACAGAAATATAGACCATATGTTGATAACTGTAAAGTTTATTTTGATTCAAATTTTAGCAGTAAACACAAAATGCTAGCGTAAAAAGTTTAGGTACAGAGTTTTACTGTTTTTATTTTATTATAATTTGTCACTGAAAATGAGTATTTACCATTGGAAACTAGGTGATGTTGCTCTTGCAAGAATATGCAAGAAAGTTTATGCTAAAGTTCATGTCGTAAAGAATGAGAAAGGACTGTTTTACGGCGATAAAGGTTTGTGAAGATATAACCTTAAAAATATTTACATTGTTGTTGAAGATGCTATAAAATGAAACATAAGTTATTTAAGCAATTGTTTGTACTAGCCCCACTCAATGTAAACTTCATTCTTTCTTTAGTCGTAGTTACCTAAAAGGTGATATTGTTTTTAATTGCAATTATTTAAAGTATGCAGGCGGTATGGTTTTACACCTGCTATAAAGTGTTATCAAAAATTGTACAAACACTATGTAATAAATTATTTCTTGAAATCATAATTACAATATCAAAATTCGTTAATAATCAATTTAATGTTTTTAATATTCTATAGCATGCAAACTACTTAAAGCATGTATATTAGACATGTAAGCTTTCTAAAATGACCAATTTAGGTACATCACTTTACCCTATGAAGATCTAAATACTTATTTAAATCTTCGTCTCTCTCAAGTTCTAGGTATATCAGAGAATGAGGATGGCAGTCTCAATATTACGACAGAACTTTGCTATTATGTGGAAATCAGTCGCACCAAACATCAGCTCTGGCTGCCATACACCTGCCTTCATCTAGCAGAGCGGTCACGGCCATTCTACGGGACCAATAAACCTATGGAGAAATTATCATCCCCCATAAAAAAAGATCCAGCCTCTGTACCTAGAAAAGTATGTTCAATCAATTAATTGTTAAGTTTTACTATTTGTATATTTTATTTTTATAAAGACTTGATTATGAAATATAATATTTACAAACCACAACTTTTTCAATTTATTTTAACTTGCTCTTACCAGTTATTAATGTTTAATCAGGTCAACTTACAATAATTGACTTTGATTTGGTAGTTGTGAGCTACAATAGAATCTAATAAGATTCTATGAAGTAAGTAAGTAAAAGTATTTATTCTGTGTGTAAAAAGATATGTACATAGATCTAACTAACCAAGTATCACTCGAGCAAGCGTATACACTTCACAATAATTATGTGAGGGACATTTAAATTACAAAATCAAATTTTTATGACCTAATGCTACATAAATTCGAAATTTTCGTTAATACTATGAAAACATTTTTCTAGCAGCCAAGCCTTAATCTAAATAGGTTTTACCTTAGGTAATCCAAGATCTATTTTATAGTTTAAGTTAAGAAGTAGGTTCCTGTATGAGCCAAGCCCCTCTCAAACCAAAATCCTGGATCTGCTACTGGTTTTTAGGAGATTCATTAAAATCTATTTGCAAAGATTAAATTCAACGGGTTCCTCTTGGATTTTAAAAACCAGAAGCAATGAAGGAACACCACTCTCACAAATTTTGCAGGATATTTGCTACAGTTGCTTATACAATAAACTTTAAACTCAGAACATCTATTACATTGGGATACTTAGTGAGTTTTATTGTCCCTATCTTACTTAAATGTAACTTTAAGTTTACCAGATGGGACAAGAACTCGCAAAAACGTGGGTAGATAAGAATCTGAACAAAAATGACCACTATAGATAGTCAATGAATTACTAGATTTTTCCAGGCTTCAAAAACTCAAAACTATAGTTAGACCGCTTAATTGAGTCCTCGCCTGCGGGGTACAGGGGCGCAGGGGTAGGACGAGAACGGGGGCCGGCGGGCGGCAGGCAAGGTGTTCTGCCTGCCGCCCGCACCTCTCCCGCTCCCCGTTCTCGTCTAACCCGCGCCCCTGTACCCCGCAGGCGAGGACTCAATTAAGCGGTCTAACTATAGTTACCGCACGAAACATTGTTTATGTTGAGACAGGCAAACATTTGACTACAATTTCCTTCATCACAAGTACTCACTGTTATTAACTATCCATGATGATCGCCTAAGACTTTGTGAGTACAAAACTCTTTAGTGCAGTGCGCGACATGAATACAAGACGAGGGGGCTTTGAAAGTCGCGGGTTCGATATTATTTCCAGGTTTCCAAAACAATCGTTCTTGGCAACCAGGACAGTATTTTTTTAGTCTCAAAGACTCAAGTTGTGCGAGTTACATCATCAAAATAGCAATGTAAATGTTACGTTTTAAACTTTACAGCGCAAAATCAAAGAAGACCACACGCTCCCCCTCAGCGTAAAACTGACCAAACAAAACGAACCAGACCTAAACATTACGTACGATATGCGTCACATGCCACTTAAGGATGGGCAATACGAAAATGCCTTCAAAGCATTCGTCCGCAGAGGCAAAGAGATGCTGTTTGACCAATACTTCTTGGTACTCCAAACAATCGAAAGAGATGAAGACATGTTGCATTACTTGCTGAACGTTGATGCCAGCACAGAAGACAAGTTCGAGGCATTGATGAAGAACATTGCAACAGAGAAAGAAGTGGAGAACTATCTGCATCAGTGTTGGCGATACAACTATGTCTGGAAGCAGAGTGATAGTAAGGACATCTTTGACAGCCAGGTAATTGACTTTCAGTTAGTATCTGCCACGAGTTTACGCCGAGAATAGTCGCTAGCGGTTAAGGAAATTTGGTAGAGTGGAAAAAAAACATTCAAGTTGCTGGTCTGGCTAAGATTTCTACATAACGTCACGTAAGCTACGAGCAATCATTATGCTATTTGTACAGATTTTAGAGATATGAGCAAGAACCACGCTAACTTCTACCTACCACGTTGGGTCCTGATACCATTGAATTGAAAAGTGGGCTTCGAGTATTTCGTTCACCATGACGGCAACAATCACCTGTCCTACAATCCCATTTTGTTTTATAGAATTCTACATCACCAGTGAAAGCTGCAATAACCCTGCACGCGCCCTGGTGCCTCGTGTGCGGCAAGGTGGACCGGCTGCGGCAGTGTCCCAACTGTCCCGCGTCCTTCCACCTGGCCTGTCGACGCGAATGGCTCGTCACTATCATGCGTGAGTGGTCCAACAATTCAATAGGGTAGTTGTAATTTTTTTTTGTCGAGGTGTTTTCGCAGATCTCTCAATAATAGAAACCAATGTAAAAGAATTATTTCGAAAACACCTAACCTCTCCGAGATATGACAATTTAAAAATCATATTTTTGGACTTGCCTAAAACGCTCCCTACAAACTATCGTTAAATAATGACGTCACAGGTCGCCTATTTCTATGCGTTCTGCAAGATACTTTTTCGGCACTGAATTAAATTTTGCATTTATGAATATGATTTCTTATCAAAAGTTACTATAATTTGTGTGGATTATCGAATGGTATACTTATTTTTATTTATTTTACACTTTCAAAATTTGACTTGCCGACCAGAGTTTGAACAGCCATAAAATTAATTATACCTAAGTTAACGAACTAAAATTTTACTTAGGTATGGCTCTTTTTTAGTGTATTTTTTGATTATTTTTAATAATTTTTAGAATTCGATGATGTTGTGAACATCTTTGGTCCATTTCTATCATCATGACTTACGAATATTGTACTCCAAGTACAATATTCGTAAGTCATCACATTGGTTTCCATGTACTATGGGTATCAGAGACAGTAAGAGTAGTAAGTTACTTTATATACATGTTTTGGAACACAGGACAGTATACGCATGTATCTCTAGCCTATTTCTGATATGACTTACGAATTTTATAGGTACTTGGTCTTGCAGGTAAAATAAGGTTGACAGAAACGCATAAATAAAATTGAATATGTTCCAATTACTTAATCATTTCATAGTAAATACTTAATTTTAACTGGGGATCTTCGAAACTCGAAATCCATTCATTGCGCCATTGAGTCAATTCTAGCAACTTTGCGACTCTTATCACGTTTAATTACTATTCCTAATCCTTGACCTTGCAGATCGCAAGAATCCGCCAAAAAAGGCGCCGAAGCCGGTGACCTTGGTCAAGAAGATCCTGTCGAGCACTAGGACCATCTGCTCCGTGCGCCAGGACAAGGAGAATATTGAACTATGCCCCAGCTGCATGTGGGGGCCGAAAGTAGGGTAAGTGTGAAATTCTAGATTACTTAAATCCCCACCACACCATATTGTAGTAAATGCGTGAGCAGGCGATCAGTGAATTATCATATTACTAGCTGTTGCCCGCGACTTCGTCCGCCAGGTAATCGCTATGCAAAATTTAAGACTCCTCGGAGCTAACTGGGGCCACCGCCCTTCCCTCTCATGACTGCCCGCCGGCCATATATTACTAAAGTGACAACTTTAGTCTCTAGCTAGGGAGTGAAAAGTAATTAGTTTTTTTTAATTTTCCTTCATGTGACATAGACAAACTCAAACAGCCAGTAAATATAGGTACCATTGCCTGTGGAGTGTGGACCATTGTTGAGAGGAAGAAAAAACTGACCGCGAAAATTTCGAGTGTAAATTTGTTCGGTTTTAAATGTTTTTGTACTAAATTTACTATTTTTCTCGCACTCAAAGTGAAAAGTACAGTTTGCACCTCGAGACTAAACGCCAACTTAATATACCCTCGCTCGGTTTCATTGACTAGCTCTGGTATATTATGGCTTCGTTTAGTCCCTCGATATAAAATATACTATATTGACCCAAAAATTCACAGTGGACAAAATAATTCCGCAGGATATTAACAAAACAATAAAGCAAACTATGACTATGACTATAAAAAATAAAAATGACAGAAGCGTCAATCATGTCCCTGCCTCAGCACATGGCGCTGCAGTGCAAGACTGCAGGGACGCTGGTATTCTAGCTGGGCCTGCAGTGTGTTCGTCTTTTACATGTGTACATGTAGGAACATAAAAAACATGAGCTTCTACAAATAAAGAAAGAAAATTAAAATGCCCATGTATTTGAGTGTGTTACGTTGATTCCAGCTACGACGACGTGGTCTGGCACAAACTGGGCACGTGCGCGTGGTGGCCGGCTCGAGTACTTACTCCTGGGTCTACCCCCTCTTGTCTGCTGACGAGGAGCCATTCCCCCCACCAGTGGCCGCTGAGGTACTATGGTAAGGCTTGCATTTTGTATCTTGTGAAGGCTGCAACTTCATTTATCATCATTTTATACCTTAAATTAATTATACCGGGTGATTTTTGGCCGTGGTAATTGGTTATTCAGTAGGTAGGATATAGATACTTATTGTACAAAGTAACTACATTTAAAGGTTTAGATATAAATAAGTAATAAAAAGTTTGAAGTCGATTAATTAATAGTGGTAGGGTAAATTCGATTATCGTTTGTGAATTGGGGCGGAAGTGATTCTAAATAGAGTCTGCCATATAGTTTTCCTATCGGTTTAGAAAAATCACTCTGCATAATTAAATACGTACCACTTATTATAAACAAATAATAACAAAAACAGTCTTCCCCATTTTGTATTCAGTGTATTTATGTGTTAAAATAATAGTGACGTAGAGCGCGCCACACGAATTGAAAGGAGATTAATAAACCAAATGGATTCCACTATATGGTAAGATAACCAAAGGTACAAATTATAGGCATGGCATTACGGTGACGGTTGATAATGAGGGTACTTGTGTCTCAGGGTCCAATATACAGGGTGGATTTTTTTAACGCCACCTGGGGGGTAAGTACTGTACACACTGGATATAGACAGTTTTACTCACAGAAACAGAACTACATTCACAGATTTTCGAAAATTCGCTTGCCACACCCGGAAATCGAACCGGTAAAAATAACACCATTTACGGCATCGATCGATAGGGTCAATCATAAGGATTAAATCTCTCTAACAAACGTGGTAAATTAAGGAACAAGGAAATCTGATAGACCATTGAGTAAATTGAGTGCTTTATCTTATCCCATTGAATTTATAAAATTAGATTGCATGGTTTTCCTTGTGTTTAATTTACCACGTTTGTTAGAGAGATTTGATCCTTATAATTGACCATATTGATCGATGCCGTGAAGGTACAGGGAGTTATTTTTTCGAATTTTACCCGGTTCAATTCCCGGGTGTGGCAAGCGAATTTTCGAAAATCTGTGAATGCAGTTGTTTCTTTTTAAAAAGAAAAGAATATTTCATTCGAGTAAAATTGACTATATCCAGTATGTACAGTACTTACCCTCCAGGTGGCGTTAAAAAATTCCACCCTGTATAGTGATACTACACTGAGATAACCCGTTGTATGCCGCGTTTTTACTCAAATGGAAATCCAATGGCGGGTAAAGTTTTTCTCCTATAACTTGCGCCAATGAAGAAACGAATCTAAAATGGCGGCATTATTCATTCCCTCTCACTCGCACAATGCGAGTAGCACTAGCAGTGCGAGTAAGAGGGAATTTTAGATTCGGGTCTTTATCGGCGCGGGTTATACTAAAAAATCGGATGTGCATGTATTTCTGTTCCCTGTGCGTCCTTTTTGGGTTAGTTTCAGCCGCTTTTGTGCAACTCATGGGTGAGCGCTTATTTCGATTCCTTTTGGGAGCCCTTAACGCTGGTGACACATTGCTACTAATCGCAACAGCAATACGACTTAACACATTACTATGACAGCGCGGCAACAGCATCGCCCCAACCGGGCAAATAACTTGCTATTCAAATTAGAGCATTGAATTGTGTGGACTATAGTATATTTTACAATGCCGATATGAAAAAGAGGACGGCGGGGGGCCGCCTTTTTAATACGAGGCGATGACGGTTTGGAGCGACGCTGTTGCCGCGCTGTGATAGTGTGCTGTGATCTATAAGGTGGTGGGTTACCACAAAAAAGCGTTGTAAAGCCAATTTTGTATGAATAAATTTAATTAAATTAAATAATGACAAAGAAGCTGAGTGTTTACTATTTAAGTAAATAAATCACAATAATATTTTAAAGCCTAATTTATTTTTAGTGTTATTTTTGGGAGTATAAAAATAGAGTCAACCCCGTATCATAGGGTAATATTAACGATACCACGACTTTTCGCGTAAAAAAATGTATTGGGATTTGACATTATCATGAACCTTAAAAAAAATTAATTGAATTTTCAGGCTCCATATATTTTAATATATATTACACATACATATTTTTTATACATAATAAAGGGTGCAAAAAGACACTTAACGAAGTCGAAACGTACGTATTCTGCACATCATCAGGACCATTTTTTCTTCCTAGACCATACCTGGGAACTCAATAGTTACCAAGTTATTGAAGGTCAAAGTCAAAAAAAAACTCAAAATTTTGATGAAAACAAACTTTAATCATTATTACTGAATTTTTGTCCTGAGAAACATTATCAAAATTTCAAGTATTTCCTAACAAAAAATTGCTTCAAAACGTTCAACTCGCAATGTACATCGTGCGTACCCTTATACGTAACAGCCACGCACAAAAAGCGCAGGAGCGGTCTGTTGCACGCGTTACATTGCGTAGTCTGTTTTTAGGTTTAAAATTGACACTTAAAAAAAAATCGTTTCCCAGCAATCATTTATTTTTTCTGTGACTTGATTTAATGGTCTGAGTGCGAAGATGCCGGCTTCGGTATACGTTTTTCTACACCCTGTATATTTATTATTCATATTTTTTTCTCAAATATTTTATCTTTTTCGTATCGAGTTCCTACGTACACATTTCCGCGGTGTAGCATGTCGCATGTCGGTCCAGGCACCCTGAACCACGCGTGGGGCGACGCGGGCCGCATGAGCCTGTTCCTGCCGAGCCACACGGCGGCGCTGCAGCCCGGCCGGGACCAGACCCTGCAGGAGGCGGTCCTGGACGCTTGTGACGACTACATCTCTGTGTACCTCACGTGAGTTACAGAGACAAAAAGAAAAGTAACTTTGAAGATTGCGCTTGTTTGAAATGACAATTTATAAGTATTATTAACAAAATTTGACACAAATACGGCACGGTGTGTACACTGCTTTTTTAGTTTTAAACCTGGTGGTTTTTCATATGTGATTATTGCATGAATGACTAACTTTTATTTTGTGAACCTAATTTATAAACTGACAAAATTTCAATTACGGAACAAATTACTTCCATAATTGATTTTGCATGTAGATTTTGATTATGGGTCTTCCGGACGAAATGATTTTTGAGCCAATTTCGTGAACTGAACCAAAATACCTGGGGAGCGATAGCTTTCAAGCTTCCGTAATGACGTTCTTTCAATAGGTATTATCGTAAGAAAATTATTTAAATTATACTGATAGAAGTAATAAAGCTATCAAATATTAAAAACTTTAAAAATATTTAAAAAAAATCTTTACGTTCGAATATTAGTTTCAGAAAATGACATGGTTCCCTTCAATTTTACGAGTATACATCATTATTTTATTCAAAAAATGCAAAGATCTTATTTCCACAAATCGGCATTAAAAATCGTATCGTCTGGAAGGAGACTAATAATTTTGAAGTGATTGTAAATAATCTGAGATTTTTTTCTAATCGATATTAATCACAAATTTATTATACCATCTTATCACGATCAAAAAGTCAAGAAACAATTAGAATGTGTTATATCACAATTTATTATATGTTTATGTAAACAAGGTAACAAATAATTTTAATCAAAATTAATAATTTATAGTTATATTATTTGACAAAGTTTACTGTGCAATCACTGAAGTATTTTAAACTCTATACTCGTAACATAATAGTGATTTAAATCATTTGCTAATTTATTTTAACCCTGGCCTGTGACGCATGCGCACGATTCTGCATTAGGCTTTAATTTTATTAATTGCTATCGTAAAAACGTTTAAAAATCGATCGATCATATTTTGACAGGTTTTATCAATACAAAAGATAGTGAAAGTCGATAATTTTGATAAAGATATTTTGCATACTTTGAGATAAGATTTTATTAGTAGAACTCGAAGATCATATTTCATGCTCAATAAATCGATTATCTTTTTATTGTGTTTGGTTTTTATCGTAAATTGAAGGTATCATATCACAGTGATGTATTTTTGAACTGATTACAGAAATATTTGAAGGTTTAATCTAACCTATTCTATTCACTTATACTAACTATTGGTATTGTTCTAAGGCATCATTTCCCTTGTCAGTTCATTCACTACTGCAAATTGAGGTTCTCCATAATTTTTTGATGAGGGGTAGGTTGCCGATATTTGGCAACCTACTTTGGGAGCCTTTGCGCAGGAGCCTTCTTACCTTACGACATGACGTTTCTGCACGTCACTTTCTATGCACAGAGTGTAAGTAAAGTCATTCTGAATGTTGGTCACTTACTCGATCGATCGCCTAAGCCACACGAGCAAATGAACGGTCCCGAGGCAAGCTTCAACAACTGCACTGTGCCTGTTCACTGCTACGTACGCATGAGCACTAGCCGAACCGGTATAAACCGGTTTCTCTCCGCCAGTGTTCGCGATCGGAGCTTTGTCTCTATTTACTTGGGTAGGTCACAGATACACAGCATTTCCGTACGGAATAATTTCGAACTCAGCAAACCCATAATAAATCTATGTCTTTATCTATCACACACGTACGGAATTGTATTGTTCGGGAACCGGGATTAAGTATGAGTGTGAAACTTACTCATGTGGGTACATGGGGTACATAAGGGTTTATCCGAGTGAAGGTAATGAACATGACATGACACATTTTTTTCAAATAATACGAAAAAGTTAATTTGCAAGTTTTATTATTTTTTGCATAAAAATAATACTTTTCTTTTTAAAATTCAACATCTAGCAAAAGCAATTATACGTGTGATACACAATTTAAAAAAACATTTTGTACTTAAATTAAAAGAACATTAACAACACATTCAGCGTACATTTGTAGTTGGTATATGACCTTGCCTCAATTATTACAGCCAATTTATGATTGTGCTTGTTCGTTATCGAGGTTTCATGTTAGTCAAGATCCAACTTCATCAAATGTACGTAACACACATCATTTTACAGATTATCACAATCTCAACGTTAATACAAAATATTTTAAGGCCTGCGCAGACGAGGGATTATCCGCGGCGTACTTTTTTCTCCGTCAAAATAGATCCCTTACAACCTGTATCGAGCAACGGACACGGACGAGTAAAAGCACGCCGAACCAAGAGTCCGCCGAAACACCGCGGGCGTCCACGGAGTAAAAAGTGCGCGGGCGGCCGCGAAAAAAATAGAACGAACGAACTATGAGCAGTCAACGCACACGGTGGGCTTTACTCCACGTTAAAAATCGATTCTTAATAAAAAGTATAGACCCATATTCTCTTTTGAAACGTCTTCTCTTTTGCTTTTACTTCATGTAAATTACAGCAGAACTCTCAAATACAACAAATGCATACCGTGTGCGTTGAGTCAGCGGGAAATCCGCGGCAGACTTTTTATTCACGGAGCGTACTTTTTTCTCCGCCGCGGAGAAAAGTTCGTCGTCTGCGCAGGCCTTTACTCATCATCATCATCCGTGCGGTCTATCCCGGTTGTGAACCCACACTGGTGTGTGAGGTCCCAGGGTCCGCCTTTCTTATTCGATGAAAGGAAATTATTGTAATAAGATATCTTAAATAGGAACAAAACTATTTAACCGACTGTTATTTCTTTTCAGAAACATCCAATAACAGTATCCATTTTAATTTATTATGTCTGATTATAACCTCATTCAAATTATCTCTCGGATCTGTTTAAGCATAATAAACTCACTTGCATGATGGTAAATTACTAATAGTTTTTAGTTTGTAAAAATGTTAAAATTATTCAAATGCACAAAGGAATAATGGATAACTAATTGATAGAAATCACAAACGTGTTCTCTTCTTAACAAATAAATCATGTTTTTGTTCAATTAATTCATGATCATAATGTAACTGTCAATCCAAACGGACCTTACCTTTTTTATCAACATTTCTTGTTAAATTATATTTCAAAAGCACCTAGACGAAATATTCAATTTCATTTTCACGCTTCGTTAGCGGTCTAATTTCGATTCAAATTACTGCTATTGTTTAGGTATAGCAACACTGGATGGTACAGTAATCTACTGAAAATACTTCTACTTAAAATACACATATATTATATTACATATGAAATATCCGTGATTGCTGTAATGTTGACCAATCAGACAGAACAACCCTATAATGTTTCTATATGTCTGGTGTCTCGAAAATGAATTATTTAAAACAGTAAAATCTTACATCATTCTCATCCAATTAGAATATTTCCTAAACACCATACATAGTTCCATAATAAACTAAGGATTGATTTCACCAACCGTACCAAAAGCATCATATAATCAAAAGGTTGACGAAATCAACCATTATGGTGCATCCACACTGTAGTGAACAATATCGTATGATATTGAAATTATAAATGTAAAAAGGTAGGTACTTTATCAGTGTTTATCTGGAACATATTACATAGATATTTGCTACGTCATCTACTAAGCATGACATATCATTTTCCTTACAAGAAAACGTGTAATAATTACATAAATAGTATTAAATACATGTGTACTAATAATTGATTTAACGGGGGTTAGAATCGAACCCAACAACGCAATCCCAGTACCAGGCACTATAATGTTGCTAAAATCTCTACAAAAATTACTCGGGTGGATGCATCATTACAAATTCTTAATATCACAAAATATCAGCGACACAGTAGCGTTATCTACGATAGAGAATATCTTTCTCATTATTTACAACCCTCAACTGTTTATAGGTACAAGTTAACCAGGGCATATGTAAAAAAATATTGGAAATATGAATGTGTTATAGAAGATATAAATACAATAACATGATGAATACAACAATGAAAATACCATAATTTGATGTATAATTTCCATTCATCTTTACATACATCCCAGCTGACTCTATTAAAAATATGTCAGATATAGATAAATAGACATCACAGACATTTAGTATAGCGGTAAATTAGTAACATGACTTACTTATTTTTTTATGAAACGAAATATGTTTAGGGCTTTGATTTTACGTTCAGAAATAAAAACCTGAGCGCTTTAGAAAAAAATTCTCAGCCTAACAGGAACAGTATGCTTCTCAATTAAGTGTAGTGTAGTGATTCTGTAAAATTCGAACCCGATCTCACTCAAGTGATCAAACACACTTGTGCTTTATAAACACACAGTTTATATAAACTTGATGTCCAAATCTCATTAAACGTTGTTTATTTTATGTTCATCAAAAAGGCGACATTTCTTCGTAATCCAGTTTTATACAATGCGAAATTTGAATCGTTAATAAAGTTAATCCCTACTTCGGACCATGACAAGTGGTGTGTTGTCTGGCGCATATTTATTTATTTAAACGTACTAACGTACGTTTATATCTACGTTGTCAATAACGATACAAGCATAGTGAAGGCTAACTGAATGTGAGCGGTGACGCTACTCTTTAATTGATGTGGTATTTTACACTCTACAGATAACTCTTAAACACATTGTTTTGTCTTTATAAATCTATTGTTTTCTCTTCACAAATTCGCAAATCAAGGCTGATCATTGTGATTCGAAGAAAAGTAAATAAGAATTAATAAAAATAAGAGATCTTCGTTAATTATTCAACATAATTTTTAGTAGGATTTAGTCATATTATAGGATCACAAATTGATCATCAGTCATAATATAATTAGGTCATTTGATTTAGATGTTAATTTGCGTTTGACTTCTCGACAATACTGCCAATAGTCACTTAAAATGTGCATTTGGCGCTTGGTACGATAACACCAAAAAAAAACAGAAGAATAAGATTGAAGATGTTATAAATCTATTTTTGACACCGAGTGATAGAAACAGACAAACAATATTCTATTTTCGTAAGTAATAAGTGGCTTAATTCAGATTTCATGTGTTGAAGAAAATGGTGCCCCACAAGTATCATACTTTGTTGATACACCATTAATATGCCTCTTTGTCTCCACCAATCTTTGTTCAAGATCACTCATGATATTTGTCGACATTATCATCATGCATCTCCGGAAACCGATTGATAGATACTTTATCGAGATAACGGAAGAGCACACTGTTCCTATGACGTTAATACTTCAGGACAACACTATCTTCCAAAATGTCATTGCGGCTGTGTTCAAGATCACGTACGCGAATTTGGCTATCAGGAAGAGGTATCAGTATAGTCTTGAATAGATAATTTTGGCAGGAGCAGTAAGCAACATTGAATTTGGTAATTTTCATTGTTGTTTTTTTTCAGTGGACAAAAAGCAGATCTTAATAAACAGCTTAGATATTTAAGAGAAAGCTTGTTCAACAAGCTGTATGTAAAAACTATGTTCAACAAACAAAAATCCTATTTTCTCCTTTCTTCTCCAGGCAAGAATACAGTTGCTTTTCTCCTCCCAACTTCATGATAAAACAATAATAGTATTGGAATAGTGTTGTCCTTAGTAAATAAATGCAGTACATATATAGTAAGGTCGTCAACAAAGCGGCTATTCGCAGTCACATCCGTTGGAGAAGGTACAAGTCCTGGAGGGCTAGCCAAGAGCAACACGTTACTTTCCAACATGTCAAATTTAAAAAATGTATAGAACTGACAGCGAGTGTCATTTCGATTTGACAATTGCTAATGTCATTCCAGTACATTTTTAGCGTATTGCTCTTGGCTCGGGCCCCTGATATTGTTAAGCTACAACAACGTACGTTACGGCTACACAGTATTGTCACTTACACTTTAAAGCTATTCACAGTCTAATCTCCGGGGCCGATCACCAGCGCACTGATCGCGAAGAATATGAACACTAAACCACCGATTATTGTAACTGAAAGAGAAAAAAAATACTATTAGTGTATGTTCAGTAGTAACAAGTGGACCCTGGCCGGCACAATTTATAACAATATGTTTGCAGTGCACGTATGGAGGGATTGGTCTAGCTACTGTTCATATGCACGCCACGAAGACGTCGCCTATTTTGACAACAGGCGTGTTTGCAGATATTGTTGGTGGAATTGTAGTCAGCAGTCACGAATTTAAGACGTATGGACTACTGTGATAAACTTGATTACAGACTATAGGTCAATCATCTGCATCGCCTCAATGATGCACATAGGCCTCTCCCTAGTGCGCCACAAGTGATGGTTCTGACTCATCACGTCTGATCCTGCAGGCTGCTACAGGTCAAGTACCCACACCTGAATGCTACAATATTTTGGTTAGATGACACCAAGAATGATTAATACGTTTTTTATTCAATACATCAATTATACTTGAAAGCAGCTCAACTCAACAGCTTACTATTGTTTACTGTTCTCTATTATGATTGCTTCTTTGTCAAATAAGTATTATTGTAAGTGGTTTGCACAAATTATTTTTTCATTCTTTTGTATCTAGTCAAAGATTACAGGTCGCGTCACGCAAAAAGCGCTCTGGGGCTCATCCTGCGCACTAGACGATTTATGGATCTAATTAGTGGTACGAAGTGAGGAGGGGGAGACGAGTCCGCGCGCTGCACGAACGAACCAATAGCGCGAGGGCACGGGTCTTGCGCTATTGCTTCGTTAGTCGACACATACGCAAACACATCCCCTCCACTGTCTTCCAAGGCGCTTTTTACGTGACGCGACTTGTACTCTGGGCAACTTACCAGTCCTCACAGATATCTTCTGCGCCACCATCCGGCCGCCGATGACAGCCAGCCCGGTACATAACGCGTGCCCGAGCGAGCCGCCCACCACCACTCCCACGGCGTCTTCCCGCGTCGCCAACACCACTGTTGCCAGCTGGGACCGGTCGCCCCACTCGGCGAGGAAGGTCAGCGATGCGGCTTGGAGTAACACCTTGGGTAAATACATCAACGTTTTTAGGTCTAACACTAGCTATTGACCAACCTTGGTGGACACCAGGGTTGGTCAAAGGCATTTTCTGGGTAAGCGTGTACCACCTTCGGCCTCGTCATCGCTTACCACCAGGCGAGAATGAGGTCAAAAGTAAACTCATTTAGAATAAAAAAAAGACTTGCTACAGGACTATGTCGTTTTCTCCCATTCCCGTAGAAATATCGGAAAATGCTACCGTATAGGGTAGCATTTACCGCGCAACGAACCGATTTGCTAAATTTCAGTCTTCTGTGGTTTTGGCCGTGCGTTCTGTCAGTCACTCTGCCAGTAACGGAATAGTTTTAACTGATTGATAAATTATGGTCCGATGTCAAGCTAGGTAATCCTCCGAAATTATCCCAGAAATAATCTGTAGGGCTGAATACGCGCCGCGAAAAAATTTGGACCTGGCACGAGAAAAACAGGATTAAAAACAAATGGTCCTATCAAGCAACTTCTAGCCTATATTTGCTTGGCAATATAAGCAACCAAGAATTTTAGACACACGTAAATGCAGTAAAGTGGCTGTAAAAAAATTGTACAATATTGGGTTCAAATTGTAAAACCTATTTCGGGAATTGTATACTCCTTTAAAATTATTTTATAAATCATTCGTGGCATTTAAAATCTATGTCCAAAACGTTGCCGAGGTATTCTTCCTCGCAATCCTCGCAATCACTGACGAACATTTAGATGTTCTACAAGTATTTCTATGTCAGCAACGTATTGCCGAAATACCGTCAAAAATTACTTCTTTAAATACCTTTTAAATTGACTTAGTTGATAAAGACAAAATAAAAGACAATAACCTTAATAACAGCGTTCCGTTTCCGCCGCCGGGTTTCTGCTTGCCCTTGTTCCAGCATGTCCAAGGTCTCTTCTTTCTCGTGCTGTAACATTTCCTAGATTTGAACATACAACTAAGCAGATCAAAGTATCACAAGGAGTTTTCAATTAAATCAAAATATTTTATTGATCCTTCGGACCGGATAGTTTATTTAGATAAATGAGGATAAGTTTTAAGACAGATAAACTTAACATAACAGTTAAACATGCTAAGCTTAATATAAAAAAGGCTTTTAAAGAAAAAAATCTAAATAATAATAATATCAATGATGAAGATAATAATGATCGCGGAACAATATAAAAGTACTCAACGGGTAGTTAATTAAAGTCTAAAATGAGAACGTACTTATTCTACCGAGTATAAATTTACGATTAGAATAACTTCTTAAGGAAAGAATTAATGCTTACTGCATTTTTTAATTCATTTTTGACTTTGATGATAAATATCATGCATAGATATTGTATCCCTGACCTTGGGATTCTATAGCGGAAAACTGTCTGACGCAGTTTAATAAAAGGCGTACAAAATTAGATATTCTTTCATATTCGTATTGTGCATAATTTTTTAAATACAGAATTTTACACACTAATGTTTTAGGTTTTTCTTTTAAGTCTTCTGTTTGAAGGAAAAAACCTAAAACAGTATTGTGATAGTGAAATGTATTTTGTCTTCAAGTATCATATTTTTCAGCATTAACAACTCCAATGGCTAAAGAGAAGACTGAAAATATGGTCATGCATGCAGTGCGTACAATTTATGTAAGCTGTTGCTATTTATCCATATAATTATAATAAAAAGAGTTTGCGAAATGTAAGTCTAAATACATCTGTCATAAAATACTTAGGCGATAATGTTCAACATGTTTATATATCTAGTGATGTTACCTACTATAAACAACAAGAAAATATAGGTAAGACTCGTTGATCTTCGACCAACCTAAATTCGAGAATGGATCAAGATGCTAAGCAGTTTGATGATCGCATAATATTTATAATAATCTATTTTAAAGCATTACCAGAAAAACATATCACGGGTTACATAAACTGAGTGACTGATATTGGAGCGCTAGATCTGCCCTCTCCAGGTATGCATTTTAGGCATGCATGCGAGTATTTTATAATGTTACTTCATTTTTTTTTAAAGATCATTGTCGGTTTAATAAGGGAGTATTCTACTAACTTCGTTCAAAGTAGTGCTTCTAGTAGACAAGATAAAACACAGATTGGTGATTATTACAAAAGCTAATGTAAACGTTACTCCCTGAGATATTGAAATCTTAAGTTGCAATAATAATAATAATAATAAATAAATACGCGCCAGACAACACACCTCTTATAATGGTCTCGAAGTCTCGAAGAATAATAATTTGCTCCTTTATGAATTAGCTTGCTTTTTGAAGCCAAATATATTTTCTAAGCCTCTTTGGAACAACGATTAAAAAACCGGTAGCATGCCTGTCGTGAGCTTAATATTATTTTCAACAAAATAAGCTTTCATACGTGTTGCTTTTCTGGTAGCTTTAAATAAAGCACAAGAATATTCAAATGCTGAATTCCTTTGCACTTTCACAATAATCTAAGTAAGCCATAAAGCTTATCGTATGATGTGGTATGTGCGAAACGGAACGTAAAGAAAAAGCTAGGCTAAAATAAAAAATACTATGGTGTCATTCGTACTGCCAGGCATAATGACGTAAGATCACCCTCTGCGATTCTGTTTGCGAAGAGGGGCCCTCCGGGGGCTCCTCTGGGGGCACGGGGGCTTCGACTTCTGGGCTCCGTGATGGCCCAGGGGTTTGAGAAGTTACTGAAGCGGGGGACCCCGGCGCCGTACTGGGCCGCGACCGGTCCCTTGAGCTCTCCTGCGCAACGTCAGACTAGAATCTGAGTCATCTACTGAACTTTCGTACGAAATGAACAAATCACCTTTTCTTGATACAAAAAGGATACTTGGATATGTTTAACGTGTAAGGAATCACTGTGTATTAAAATTACAGAAAGGAATTCAACATTTGCTTGTTGTCACTATGAGGCCTACTAATATTTATGCCTAGAACATATTTTTGAGCATTCAAATTCTAAAAAAAATCTTCGTTATAAAAACAAATCCTGTATAGATTAACTATCACGCTTGTTACATTCTTTATAACTACAGAAGTGCTGAACTGAGAACAAACATATTTGCTTGTAAATGCGAATTACGCAAAGATTTATTCGCAGTAAGTACAAGTAAAATATTTATTTAAACTGAAACTGCTACTGCTGCTTTATGTAGGTATGTACCTACTTAACAGCATTACGAATACAGCTAAATGCCGCTAGCGATTGATGCTATTTGAAGAAATGTATGAGGTGTGTATGAAACTGTAATCACTTTATCATCAATTAGCTAAACAGCTGTCCGTCAGCGGCTTCGCCCGCGTAGACCGTCTTCCCCGTCGAAACATAGCCTAAATTAAATAAAAAATATAGTCTTTGTCACTCCCTGATAATGTAGCTATAAATTGGTGAAAGAATTTGTAAAATCGCTACAGTAGTTTCGGAGCCTTCCATACAAACAAACAAATCTTTCCTCTTATAATATGAGTATAGATAGCATAGACAACTTTTACACCTCTATAGAAAACTAGCCCTAGAGTCACATCGAATTAGGGGGCGGATCATCATGAAAGTATCATGATTACGAATAATAATACAATAAAATCCTAAAACATTGCGATTGCTGCGACCTGGACAAAACGGAAAAAATCTAAAATACCCTGAACAACAGCACAAAATTAAACAATGTGGCGAATTAGTTTATATTTGTCGCTGTTCCGTTAAAGATATTTCGCAAGCCGATAAAAGAATTTAAAGAGATTATTCAAGTCACACACTCGTTTTATAAAACGTAGGTACAATCGCTTTATTTCCAATAAAATTGGTATCATCAGTTACTTAAATGCTAATTGAGCCTTTATCGGTAAAGTGTAGTCTTTATCGTTTCACGATCATGCATGACTGTTCATTCCTTTCTTTGTGAGGAATAACAGGTCATACAATTTTTATTGTAAGTATAATAAAACAAAAATAAATGCGATTAGTGTAGGTAAGTAAGTTGAATATGGGTATAACCCAATTTTTATAACTGCACTTCGAGTTGTCAAAATCTTTAGGTTGGCAGCATTGAATTTCACCCGCTCGCAAACTTCGTCACCACTCCACTGACACTTTGGCGGGTGTGAGAAATCGAGATAAACAAACTGTACCGTAATACCGTAGCATTGATAAAAAAAAATTAAGAAAATCGTATGTTTTTCTCATTTCCTGGTTATGTAAATAACTATTTGAAACATAAGTAAGTAAACTAATTATGTAGTTCAAAAATCAACAATAGTCAGTAACTTATTCTAGTGTACAACCGGCATAAGACTTCAGTACAGTATCTTATCAATTCCTTAAAGACTACACGTGTAAAAGAGAGCATACGTCACGACAATAAATTTAAAAAGTTAATTCATAACAAGTTAAGTTAAGTCATAACACCGTCGATCATACAATTATTGATCATGTACTTATATATTTATTTAAGATCTCGCAACCATTTTTTTGGTCAGATTCCTGCCTACCAAAAACATAACTAGTAACTTAATAAAGCTTACCGCATCTTCTCTTCTCTTAAGTTCACTCTGAACTTCTTCTAGCTCCTCCTGTCCCTCGTTAGGGTCCATTTTCCACCCATCCCTCAACATTTTAAGTCCGAATATGGCGAAAAGCGCCGCACTTATATAATGCGTGTACACTCTTGGTATCACTGTTGCTATCCATCCGAAGGCTGCTGAGAGTATGGTCATGAACACGAGAGCAGATATGGCTCCGGCGAAGACCACAATCCGGGGATGCTTCATTGCCATGATCGCTGCTATGAAGAAGGTCTTGTCTCCGAGCTCAGAGACGATCACGACGGAGATGGATGCGATGAAAGCCTGCCAGAAGCTGCCTTGGATTGCATCCCGCTGTAAAATAAATTCAAATCATTAGGGATAGGTAATCAATTTAAAGAAAATACTAGTAATGAGCCACGTGGGTCAGTTAAAAATCTTTGGAGCAGTTGATAGATAACCGTAAAAAGAGAGAAAGGTGATAAATTTACTAAAAACTTTATAATATATAAAATAAAGTAGTGTTAGTTACACCACATATAACTCAAGAACGGGTGGACCGATTTTTATGATTTTTGTGTTTGTGGATTTGTCTACATCGGGAACAGGATAATAAGTATTAGAAATATTGGGAAACTGACAATAAAAAACAAAAAATTTAACAAAAAAAAACCACCTTCAAAAAAAATATTCCAAAACAAAACACTAAAAAGTAAAGCAATAAAATTCGCTTATTCTTCTAAAACTTATACGATAATATAATGTAGGTACAATTATTGTTATTGTTGGAGTCGGTGTCAGCCAAGGAAACACTACAATATACCTAGGAATATACCTATTTCTTACATAATTATCACGTTTACGTATGTATGTAGGTAGTTACAAAACTACATTGTTTTGTTTTGGAATAGTTTTTTTTAAGTTGTTTTTTTTTGTAAAATTTTTGTTTATTTCTTGATTTTCAGTGAATAGTTCTTATTTATTTTATACATAGAAAAAGTATCGTCCAATTGCTCCTAAGAATTGAAGAGTTCCGTTACTTTGACATGGATCCCATAATCAGAACCTAACCAAACTCTCATCAAACTACCCTTGAACCTTTTTATCCTTTCCAATAAAAAAAGAAGCATCGAAATCGGTTGGCGTGATATTGAGTTATTCGTCCATTTGTCGCGCATATGGTTTATCTAGATTTAAGACTTATATGGATTCCCATGGATGCCACTGTCAGAACTGGACCAAATTAAAATGGGACCACACGGGCAGCATCAGCTTTCAAAAAACAAAAGAATTATCAAAATCGGTTGGCGTAATATTGAGTTATTCGTCCATATGTCGCGCATTTTGTATATCTAGATTTAAGACTTATATGGTTTTCTCATGGATGCCACTGTCAGAATTAGACCAAAATAAAATGGGACTATTCGGGAAGCACCAGCTTTCAAATAAAAAAAGCATGATCAAAATCGGTTCACCCAGTCGAAAGTTATGATGAGGTAACGAACTTAAAAAAAACATAGTCGAATTGAGAACCTCCTCCTTTTTTTGAAGTCGGTTAAAAAAGCACTTTTCCATACTAAAATATGATCACAGCTGTCAAGCATTTGCCAATAACTTTAGACAGAACGAAGTTTGTCGGGGCCACTAGTTACTCGTATATCATAAAAGCCAACATTATTCAGTTCAAGTATAATGTATGTAAGAATGAATTCTGTTTTCGAAAGCCAATTAAAAGTATTAAGAGTAGGTAAACATTGATAACATTGCTAAAATGATAATAATCGCAAACATAATTTAGCAAGTACACCTTACACGACGACGCATGTTGATGATATCTTGTATAGACTAAATAAACATAAGTAGCTGCAGTAAAACTGTTTGTGTAACTCGACTAAAATATACATATATACATACATACCATCACGCCTTTTTCCCAACGGGGTAGGCAGAGACCACATCTTTACACTTGCTACGGTCCTGACACACCCCTTGCGCTTCTTCCACTATCATTAATCCTTTCATACATCTCGTCGATTATGGGTACTCCTGACCTGACCTTTTCTGAACACGTCTTGGACTTGTCCTAAGTACCTACGTCCGTCTAGGCCTTCCCCTTTCAACAGTTCCATTCACACTCGCCTTGTAAATTTGTTTCGTTAATCGCCTTTCATCCATCCTTTCCATATGCCCAAACCATCTTAGCATTCCCATATCAATTTTTGTGACAACATCCTCTTTCACACCACATCGCTCTCTTATTATGCTATTCCTTACTAAAATATACTTTAGTTTAAAATATTTCAGACCCGGAAGTCGTTTTAAGGACGTCATTCACCCGTGTCTTATCAAATCCGCATTCGACACATTCGACATGTGAAGTGCCAACGTTGTTTTGCAATGGTGTTGCTAAGAGTCAAACCTTGCTTGAAAAAGGTACCGCCAAATATAGTTTACAATGAAGCGCTGAATGTGAATCGCAGCATTGTAACGTGTCACTGAACGTAAGTGACATTGCCACTTTCGCCGTCTATCTGTATGTATAATTAGAGTAGTGTTAGAGAGAGAGGGATACTTAACTAGTAGTATAAATTAACTCATATATCTCAAATTTAGAAGAACTGACTTTCGTTGTCATGATTGTTTATACCTAAATTTTCAAAATCAACAAGTATAAATTACCACAATGGTTTACGCGGTACTCCCTTTCATCTTCGAAATTTTTGTGGGCGAAAATCACTTCGCATAACACATTTCTTATAACCTTCACTTGCACTCGTATTCGAATGAACGAAATGTTGTTCATCTTTTCTCCGAAAACTTTTCTGTCATAATGTCGGGTGCTATAATAATTGGTTCCCCTAATTTCGCATGTCAAAGTCATATCTCCGAATTATCTAATATCAGTTTTCAATAAAATTGTTAATCCTAAAAACATTTGATGAAAATTAGGTTGACAGAAAATAATCGCCCTAAACCGACTTCACGTAGTCTTGTTTGCCCTACCCCTAGAGTGTAATTCAGAGCCGCGTAAGCGTATAGGGGTGAGGCGGCCCGCGAGCTGAGGAGCAGGTGCCGAAACCGCGGCGGTGAGCGAAAGCAGTCTGCGACGATTGGCATGCGTGGCGCGGCATGGATTTTAATGAAATGAATGAAATACTTAGGTACTTACACTATAAGTACATTATGCACCAAGTTGGATTTTGGTAGAATGAAACAATTTTAATATAAAATCAAATGTTCATACTTACAAAAGAATTCTGGTACAAAGTTTCAAAATGTTAAAAGGAAAAATAATAATTTTGATTAACTTTAGGACCTAAGTATGACTATGAGAAAAGTTTTATGACTTCAAATGTTTTGGATTGCAATATTCCTGACAAACAATTTTAGGGCATATCGTATTTAGGGAGTTCAATTTTGCGGAGACGTGATATTATGCCATGTTATGTTCGGGCAAGTTATCATTCAGAGAAATGAAGATTTTAAAATAAAAAATACAATTTATTCATTTATGGTAAAAAACTTATGAGACAAAATAGTGAACCGGTTTAGGCGCAATCGATCATACATGTGTTAATTGATTAATCATAAGTTACCTAACTTAGACAGGGTGACAATTGACAATCTATAACAATAGTAAAAGTGTCAATCAAAAACAAATCTCTACCTTCGTACACTAGTAGGTATCAATGTTAATATGTATCTACACGATATAGCTCTACCTCTCTACCTCCGGCGTACAATAACACTCCGATCTTCCTGAACTCTGTTTGGTCAACAAACTTCATGATAATGTAATTATATTGTCAAATTCGAGCAAATTGTTTTCTTTCAGTGTTAATCATTCAATTACTATAATATTGTTGTGTCGGTAAGTTCTGTTGTCAACATTTTTGTGTTATCGGTGTATTATAATTACGTTGTTTGTTGTATGCGTATTTAGCCGTACTCCGATATCCGATAGGGAAGGATGTTACCTAGCATGTAAGTGACAATGCGGTAGGCTTAGAATAATAACACCTAGAAGGATAGTTCCATACAAAAAAGCGCGCCATTTGTGATGCCAAAAACAACTGTCATAATAACAATTATAAATATATATAAATATGCGCCAGACAACACACCTCTTGTAATGGTCTCGAAGTAGGGATTAATATCTCTGTGTTACGAGGTACCACACAAGGAAATAAGCTAGGGGCGTCTCCCAGCACACCCAGGCCCGAGTCAATTCAGAAAAGATCGTTTCCTAAATTGACCCGACCGGGAATCGAACCCGGGACACTACGGAAATCGAGGCGAGAAACCGTGCTACAGCGCACTACGCCAACCGTGTCGTCAAATTCGTTCCACATGTAATTAAAATTTTCAGTATATAACCATGTAAGAATACTACTTGTGCTTCTCTGTTGTATGTTGTGGCAACCATTTACTGCACTGCACTAATATACATTTTGAAGAAGCTCTTATCTCGAGAAATTAACATCGGTAAGTTCAGATCCAGACGTGACGTCCTGATATTTGTGGCATCAAAACGGGTGCCCCGACTCGCCTTCTATGCGTAATTATTCTAAGGCGGTAGGTATTTCAGGCTCAAAGAAGTTCCAGACAGTTTCAATAGGAGTTTCTTTTTGTAATAAGGGGTTTAGTAGACTTGGCCAATGAGGCAAACGAAAAGAACAATCTGACATGTAACCCAGGCTTTGTCCAGAACATCACTCTAAATGGAAATTGATTGCATTTTCCATTTATCACTGAAACAAGAATTTGAGGAAAGATATACTCGTAGTAAATGATTATTATTTCTTCTAGTGCATTCAAAGTATGTTTTTTATGAATCACTGATTTCTTACCAGTACACTATTGTGATTTTATCTTCACCTACTGTACATGATTGCTTAGGTATACTTAAATCAAATTAACATATTTCATAGTCTTGTTATAACTATCTTTGCGACTTTCAATCAAAAGTAGAGAAAAGAGGTCCAATTATTAACACTTTACATAGTTATGAGACAAAAGAGTCTAAGTACTCAATGAATTAATGAGCACTTCCTGCAACCTCCAAACCAAATTGTATCTAAAAGGCGACACAATATAACATAAGTATTATGTGTTTATCACCACCCCAAAATAGCCTAATATCACCTCATACCTACCCATGTACGATTCGCCAAGGAAAGCCTTAAAAGAGTATGACGTCAAACGGCCGCCGCCTTCAATTATGTAACATGATGATACACAGTAAACAGTGAACATAACTAGATTGGTATATCTGGGTCCTAACATATCTTTAGCAATGACCTTGACCACGCCCTGCCTCGCCTTCAGTACCTATAGGGTGGCTAAAAGATAGTATATTATTATTTCGCTCAATTTGATGATGAATAAGTCATCTGAAATAATCAAAGAAGATGCCTACGCGTTTACTAAAAAATGACCTCGGAAATAAGCTGACCTGTGCTTTTATTGTCCTAAGTTTTCAATAGTTATGAAAAAAAATTAAGCAATTGTATTAGCTTAGTTCTGTTTTTCATTTTTTTTATTAAAATCCCAATGCGAGGAAATCGATTTAGCGAAAAGTTTAAGGCCTTGAATTAGGATTTGAAACACATTTTAAATAGAAAAGATTGTTACAGGATTGTTACTTACAACTCGCCTTAAACAAAGTAATTTGAACTATCAAAAGCACTGATTTTTTTCTGAATCACTGAACTTCCTAATACCTAGACTTACGAACCAATTCTATGAAGTATAAGGCTATAGGATAATATAGGAAAGGGTATTTTCTTACAAGTTAAACAGACATAGCACCGGTTTTTCATAACTCCACCGATATGACCTACGCAAAACAAGCAAGAGACATCTTTCGAAGAAAAGTTCGAACCTAAACAGGCAGTAAGGTTTTATCAGTATTTTCTTAGTTTCTTTTTGCTTATTCTCACGTTGGTCTCGGTATAAAACAGCTTGAACACCAGTCCTCTAAACACAGAGCTCAGGACCGAGGTTCAAAAAGAATAGAAACTTTAAACCCAGTCGTTATCAACTTTATCTATTTGATTTTATCAACGTACGAAGGATTTAAAACGACCTTTTTCATTTGTGGAAATCGGTGCACGACTGCGGCGCTCCAACGCATTCTGATTAGATATTCCATGGCCATTGGTCAAGATAGGGCCGCTTTGATTTCAAACTAGTGTTATAATTATAGGTATAATTTATGTAAATAAACAAAAGATATAATAATACAAATGATCGCGTGTACGACGTGCAGTATAGTGTTGTCTTTTCACTGTTGTGACTGGCTGTGTTCGAAATGATATAGGTCCTACATTGATAAGAAAGGTCAGCCTATTAGTATATATTTACTTTGAATTTAAGCGCTTAGGGACCGTGTTACTCACGAGTTTATATCCTAGTTGCACTATGGAAAAGCCTGCGAGCCAGCAAACGCTTCGGGGCTAAACAAGAAATAGACCAAATTTTGGCCTTAGACTAATGGATACCTACCTATAATGATTTATTATCAGGGTATTTCATTCAGACATATTTGGGCAGATTTTAGAGCCGTAAATCTATAGACTGAACGCAATCAATTTGATTGAGCAATTCTTAAGCAATGCAACTAATTACCTCATTATAAATTAGCTGTTATAAGTAAGTACCTATATGTTAAATAGTAGCCAAATATAAGATTGGGCAGACGGTACTGTGAATTCCAATACAATAACTTATTGGTGCATCCGTCCCACACCATCACGTGAACATGAGGGCAGTGACTCCGAAGTAGATCTAAATGAGCGCCGCGGCGCGCCGTCGAGCGTCAGCGCGCCGCCTCGTCGAGCGAAACACGCGGCGCGCCGTCGCGGTATGTACAGTCAGCTGCAATAATAAGTACTTATACGTTGACAATTTTTCAAAATTATGTCGACACTATAAAGTTCCGAAGAAAGTTAACGCACTTCATTTCAAAATTATGTAATTGGCCATGGCATCAAAATTAGGTATACATTTTAAGCAATTTAACGACAACTCAAAAATAAGTGGGCTGAGAAATGTATACAGTGTATTTAATTAATATGTTTACAATAACTTTTGGGTGTTATTTGTTAAATTTCAGCATAATTACAAATTATGATTTGATAATGCGTTGGCACTTAGATACTTACATTTTTGGGTCGATCTATCAATGGTTTTAGGTGGTTTTTGCAGGTGGTTTCCATAGGGATTTAAAAAAAAGAAAATTAAGGCAAGTCTTTAAAAAAACACTCAAAAACTTACTAAAAATAATAGGAGAACCTCCTTAAACCATTCAAAGATCGACCCAAAAATGTATACATATAGGCGCCAACACGTTAACAAATCATAATTTGTAACAATCGTCAAAAATGACATTTTAATCACAACTCACAACTGAGTAACGTATACATTCAAGTGCAACCGTATTGTATATTTGTTTTTGAAAATCAAGCATTTGCGTTTAAACTTTAACAAATAACACCCAGAAATGATTGTAAACATATAAATGAAATACACAGTGTATAAATTTTACAGCAATGTGCTTGTGTGGTTACATATTATTATATCTAAAGTAAAAAACGTACACTTATTTTTGATTTTGTTTTGTTGACAGTAAATTGCCTAAAATGTATACTTACCTAATTTTGATGCCACGAGCAATCAAACAATTTTGAAATGAAGTGCGTTTACTTTCTTCGGTAATAGTGTAGGTCGACATGATTTTGAAAAATTGACAACTTATGCTTTTTAATGCAGCTGACTGTACAAAAAACAGTCTACCGCCGCTCGACCGACCGGCCGCCCCTCGAACCGCGTCTCACGTCTGCACTTGCCAGTCGAGTTGCATATTTCACTCGAACGAACGTGTGTTACACTCGTAGTTAAGTGACGTAAACAATGGCGGCAGTGTCTTCGACTAGTCTTGATGTTTATAAAACAAAAATAAAAGACATTTTTATCAAGAATATTTCCACTAAACACACACATAGTTTTTGCTGGACCGAATTCGGACAATTAGCAGTAGAATTTAATGGAAAACGGAGAGCTGTTTCAAGTGAAAAGGTATTTTGTGGAGTTTGCCTACGAAATGCAAAAAATGAAGACGAAAATTGTTTGCTTTCAAAGTAAGTTAGTTTTGCCTTTACTAGATTGAAATTAGTATTCGAAAGTTAAGTTTAGTAATCCGGAATTCCCGACTTTCAAGATATTTTTTTTTACGTAGGTAGTTATTATCTTTAAAACTAGTGTCAACATAACTAATTAAGTCTCTATACTAATAATATAAAGAGGTAAATAATTTAACTTTATTTGTTTGTAGAATACTGATCCGATCATGAAAATTCTTTCACTAACACAAAGCTGTACTATTCAGGAGTTATATGGGCTATATTTTATTATGTTTGAACAAAAAAATCAGTGAAAAATTGTAGTATGTAAATCAAGTTGGAGAAAAGCGGACGAGTTCCCAGCTGTCAAACATTTTTGACAGAAACGAAGTCTATCGGGAACATGAGTAAATAAAACATTTACTCACAAATGTTAGGATGTTTTTTCAGATTTTGTGTAGAAATGTCAAAGCACCACATTAAGCCCTTTCATTTCCTTTAACATTAATCACATGATATAGTTCACATTTTTAACTTTCCAGGGCCAAAGTGAAAGCTTACTCTAAAGGAATAGCTACAAGTAATCTTCTCAGACATTTGAAAGATGCACATGGTGTAGAAGAAACACAAAGGCCGCAGCCTCCGAGCATAACACAGTTCTCACCGAGTACTCCAGAAACCAGTAGCAGTTGTAAGAGGAGCAATAAGTCGTCTCTGTCTCGAGATTTAGCTCTTTGGTTTGCTAGATCTATGATTCCATTTGACAGTGTGGGAAATGATGCAATGATTGACTTTTTGAAAAAGTACAACATTATTGTTTCTGAAGCAGAGTTACCCTCGAGGCGCAATATAGCACGTGAAGGACTGGAAGATGTGTATTACAGAATGCTAGCGTATGTAAATAATTTTATTTCGAATCAAAGTCCTCGTTTTGGTGCATTAACCGCTGATATATGGACCGACCAATATAGGCGGCGCAATTATATCACTTGTACGTTTCATTTTATTTCTGAAGACATGACTCTCATCAAATTTACTCTGGCTACAATAGAAGTTACCAAGAAACACACCGGCGAAACAATCCATGACGCAATTTTGGAAGTATTGCGTTCTTTTAAAATAGATCAAAAAAACATTCATTTGGTCACAGATGCAGGTGGCAATATGAAGAGAGCTGCGAATTTATTAGGCTTTGATAACCATCTTTGTCTTGGTCATGCTTTCCATAATCTAGTCAATGTAGATGGTATAGCAAACACTAGTGAAATATTCAAGTTACTAAAAAAATGCAAGAAAATTGTTAAGCATGTCCGTTACAGCGCACCACGTGTTGAAGCCGATGCATCTGCAGATCAAAATGATCTGCTTTCTTTTATTGAAGAATTCGCGGAACATATAGAGGATGACGATAGCGACTCAACCGATTCTGAATCGGAATCAATTGAGATACCTGAAAGAGCTTCAAGGTCTAGAAAACATTTGCAGCCCTCTTCCACAACTAAAACAAGCACAGGATGGCACAGCGTCTTGATGATGCTGAAAAGCATTTCTAGCAGTGCAAATTGCCAGACTATAAAAACAGTTCTCAATGAAATATATCAAGGTAGCCTCGTATTACAAGTTATAGACTATGAAAATATTAAGGCCTTAATAGAATTATTTGAAAATTTTAAAAAAATTGTAGAAATTCTAAGTTCTGAAACTCAGCCAACTATAAATTTAGCTCTGGTATTTCGCACGGAAATAAAAAGATTGCTCGAAGAAATAGGCGATGATGAGCCTCTTGTAATAAGAAGCCTAAAAAATAATATGTTAGAGGGTCTGGAATCTCGATTTCCCTTGACCGATGTGGTTGTTGCGGCAACCTTACTTGACTGTCGTTTCCATGGAATTAATGAGATTGAAGAATATATGATAACAAAAGGAACCACTAAGGTTTCATTTCTGGCCTCAATGGTCAGAAGTCGATTGATGACAGGAGACATTCCTCAGAATAAAATTATTGATTCTACCGGGGCAGCCGGGACGAGTTCTTCCGTTAGCACTGCAAACTTTTTACTAGATTTGGCCCGAAAGCACAGCGCTACTCAACAAGATAGCGAAACTGCTGTAGAAAAAGAATGTTGGACTTACTTCGCGACAGCAAGTCCTGAAGATTTACAGCCTTACGGTGGAGATGTTTTGCAATATTGGAGAGACAAAAAAACTTCTACGCCATCATTATATGCTCTCGCACGGTCAATCTTAAATATACCTGCTACAAGCACACCGAGCGAGAGAGTCTTCTCCACAGCTGGACTAGTAATAACCGCGAAACGTTCTCGACTAAATCCTATCAGAGTTAATAGGATAGTATTCATCCATGACAATTATTTATTTTGCAAAGAATCTTTAAGTAAGTAGTTATGCTCAGTAAAACTTTTTATTTATAGTACTGAAACACTTTTGTTATTCGTCAAAAGTGATTTCTTATTGTTTTCATGTATTAAATGTGATCTATTTTATTTCTGTTAAAAAAAATTAAAGCAAATGTCGATCGATATCATTATAAAGTGACTGATTAAAAAAATTAAACTAGTCAGTATAAACTGAGACTAGAGTTACAGTTACAGTTACGGTTGTCTGAAGACTATCCTTCTATACGTTATTATTATGAGGCCACACCGCACCTTCGCGCCGTCGCCGCCGTGTAATTTTTTAGACCACGCCGCCGCCGTGAAATTTTACTGACCGCCGCGCGCCGGCGCTCATATCTACTCAGAAGTGATAGGAATATGGATCATCAAGGGGCGTCAGAAAAAAAATCCCCTAAACAAAGTCTTGTACATTCACCATCGAATACTACAACAAAAAAAAAACCAACTTCGTTATAACTGTAGTGTTGCATGTTCAGAACAGATTGGACTATTTATAACTGGAACCTTGAGAGCTATTCGGGGTTAAACACCGATTAGGTGAATCGATTACGCTAAAATAACAATCCACGGCAGGCAAACCTTGATATTTAGGAAATAATTTGATTCATAAATTGATTGTATCACTGAAACATTAAGGAATGACGAGCAATTATGATTTGACCCCAAACTAAGCAGAGCTTGAACTATTGGTGTCAGAGACTGATAAACAAACATGCTTAAATATTCCTAAATGACAATTTAATAAGTCGATAGTAACACCGATACAGAACATACAACAATGTTCCCCATATTAGTCATAAATGATAAGCTGACCTGTTTTTTAATCATTAGTACGATATCTAAGCTTTTGACGACCCTTGGATTTACGTTTTAAAATAAACTAGGAAAGAGCTACAAACCACTTGATTTTTGTATGAAGAGTATTATTAAAAATATGTCAAATGTTTATTACATGAAGATTTCGATTTTGGGTTCTAATATCATTGGCGAAAGTGGGCTTCTTAGAGTTCCGTTCACCATGATGGCAACAGGCCTCTGACTACCCCGTTTGAGATAAAGTCTTGTAAACATACCATATGTTAAGATTTTTACATGCAGGAACTTACAAGAGTATTGCTCTTGTATTGATACTTCTATCATTTTTTGTGTCCTCATTATTAATATTTCAGTTAAAGGCTATAAAAAGCTCCAAAGGTTGTGAATAGAAAGTTTCCCTAACCAAATCCAAAATACACATTAGCCGTCCTGGAAACAATAGATTTTCTATTGTGTCTGGTTTGGCGGCAGTCAAAGTCTTATCTTATGTGTACTAAAACTGATATTTTGTCTGTTACTGATTATGCTACTTTGTATATCTTGCAAGTAATATGTATATGTACATATAACGCTCCTTAAATTTTAAGGTAAATAGGTATCTCACAGTGAAAAGTAATCGTAATAAACGTGTTTGCAAGATACGATCTAATCTAGCTAGAACAAAGTGGATTTGTTAAAACTAAATTACTTTTATCTGTTGGGTTACAGGCACAGCAAAGTCAAACCTACAGATAGTGACAGGTATAAATAAACTTGTTATTCGAGCCTTAAACACTTTTGTTACAGGTTTTTTAGAGGGTAAACTTTTTATAGGATGTGAGGTGTATTTATAATATACGGAGGCCAGCATATCTAGCTTACATTTTCAAATCATCAAAAACTGTTAGTTGATAAAAATCAAAATCTATTGAGGATATTTTAACAGTTTGTGTGATATTTGTGTAGGTATGTACTGGTCTGCCGGGGCTGATATACTTACTATTCATTTTTTTAAATATCATCAAAGTTTTATTTGATTAAAAATATTATCTCGCCCCAAAATCAGGCTTGTTTAATGTGACAGTTTTATAACAGTCTGAAAATTGACATGACACCCAGTGTAGGCTTCACCTAATTTATGTGTAAGTCCGTATTAGACCCTTCAACATGATCCAATTTCAGTAAAATTACAGCTTTAGTGCTCATTTATGCACGTCATGTATTGTAATATTTATGCAAAGTGGTACTTAGGGACCTTACCATTCTAAACATGGTAATTTTACGAGACATTCATCAAAAAAAAAATTTTACATTTACATAAAACTATTAGGAATACTTATTAGCGCAACATTTCATTGTTGGCAGTTTCTTTTGTGCGAACAGATTTGCCTATCTAGAATTGAAGTCGCACATTCAAAAACTATTCTTATAGATAGAGACAAGCGAGAGCGGTCATTATAGTTCTATAATTAGTCCTCTTAGCATTACCATCCAAAATCATCATCAGCATTATCAGTTGGTCATCCAAAATCAGTAAAGCAAGGCCAAAAAGATGTAGCATGAGGTTGTCTCAATTATACATAAATAATTATAAAGTATGGCACTGAAAATGGGTCACTTGTGTACTACAAGGAGAACCTTTCAAGACATCTGTGGCAGATCTGTAGGCTTTCGTAACTGATCCACGCATCATTGAGATCATCGGTGAAGGAGTACGAGACATGTGATCTTAACATAAACAGTCTCAAAACCCCATGAAGTGGGGGCCTGCTCCGTTCCAGTGAATACAAGCATCCTGTGAAGACGTGTCAACAGTAATCACCTTCACCAGGATCATCATCATAGCGCTGACGTAGTCGTCGCGGCCGACCTGCACGTGAGTCCCTTCCTTTCTGGACCAATTTTGATACAAAGACACGTCAAAACCACGTGTTCACTTTCCTCCAATAAGTTATTCTGATCAGTAAGGTCAGTATCAAATCACAATATATCGATCTCGACACGTTCACGATAACGGCTGTGATTTCGGTAGCTAGTAAGTATCTGCTGCTATGCGAGGCGTATTATAACGATTTATGTGATTTTGTCATGAAAGCATTTACGATATGGCACTAATTGAGAATAATTTGTACAAAAGGGTTAAACAGGTGATGACTAAATAAGCATTCAGTTTTATAAACGTCTTGTTTTCTTTTTAAGAAATAAGTAGTACCTATTTTTTTGTGCGTTGCCGATTTTGTAAGGCTTAGGGGAACTTGCAGTTAGCAAGTAGAAATAGGGCTCCCAAGAGTCCCAAGCTGACTGAACAGATTCCCGGTGAGTGCTACACTACTTGAGAAAAAAACTTTTCGAAGAAAAGTAAACATTATAGTGAATTTAACTATTTGGTTATTTCATATCAAAAAAAATAGTAAAAATCTATCAATACTTTTACTTTACTCACATAATAATGGTGAATGCTATTATGGGGGTCACACTGGTAAACAATAAGTTTTCACTGTGCCTCGTTTCCCGGCTGTCAAAAACGTAACAAAGTTATTATGTCGAGATCTCTACTCTGTATGTGACAAGTTATTTCTGTTCGTCAAAATACAGGTAAACAAATTCAAGTGCTTATCGTTCTTAATGTATGCGTTAGTCAAATTAGGTCTTTCACAGCCAGTACCAGTTTTAGTATCGAGCCGCTTACTTTGAATGCGAAGGTACGCGAACCGGCACACATATGTAGAGGTAGTTGCGTCCTTGCAATAAGTAGGTACGAGTATGTATACTATTGGTTGGTAATGGATTCGCGTACAGTTCACCAAATCTGGCGAGTACTGCCAACATATCCTGACCTATTTAAGCTACAAACTCGCATACTACGTGCAGGTTCACAATCCATAGTGTAACGGTTGACCTGTGGTTGACTCTTTGAGCACTTTGCAACAAAAGTGGACTGCGGTATTGCGGAGAGCAGACTGTCGTTAGTAAGCAAATATTGTTGACTTACTTCCATCTGGAATGTTTAGATGGTTAACGAGACAGTAAAAGTCACATACAAACTCCATTAATACCTACAAATGTATAAAGTAGTTAAGACTTGGCGTAATACAACTTAAACCTTAGATAGCGATAAGCAGCAAGCAGGTGCCTTAAAGGGGCATACGTAACGTGCCTGGTTTTCTCTCTACCAACCTTCAAGGCACCTAGACGAGACAAGCTATCTCAAACTAACCAAGGGCATATTGCACGACATTAAAATTGTGCTATATAAAGAAGACCCTAATTCTAAGCCTGTGTGTAAGGTATCTTAACAGCAACATAATAAAGACGGACAATAAATGTAAGGAGTCAGCCGTAGCGGATCCTAAATTCGTCGCCATTCTGACTTTTTAGATTACAAATAGCATTACTAAATTAGATGAGAATATTATCTTAAGTGATGATGACTAGCTTTTACACCGTCAATACACCCCTCTACAATTGATGGTTTTGGTTTAATTCTTTTCATTTGATAACAGTTGATAAAAAGGTTACAAAAAACTTTGCCCGACCTTCGAACCTAGATAATCTTTATTTTTTTACACAAAGATAGAAACTAGAAAAATTCGACCTGACCCTAGGTATAAAGCGTCATGTTGCTGTTAGAACACAGCCTCCGTGGCGTTCAAAAAACAATCTAAAATATTAAGAATTGGCGTAGTATACATGATATTCAACTGCAAATGTTTTCGGATAACGAATTGTGAATTGAGTCTTTTGTTTTGGTAGTATGTACAGATAATTGAATAAAATTATTAATACAAAATGGTTGATAGTGCGGTTTAACTTCATCGACTACCTACCGAAAAATAGCATGAAACAAAGTAAAGTAACAACCACAGTTTAAATGATATCACCATCTTCTTAAAAAACATTTATGTGTGTTTTTCAAAAAAGTCAGGGTGGGATTCTACTCTATGTTACAAATCGTAAACATAACAATCTTAGCATCAGGATGATGATGAACAGACATGATGAGTGATGACAGATACTCAATTCAAATAAACTTTCTTTATGAGGGTTTGCTTTTTGCGTTTGGGGTAGATCGTAAGCGTCGCATTTTTTTAAAAGTTTTCGTGATTATTTAGCACGATGACGACACGATTGGCGTAGTGCGCTGTAGCACGGTTTCTCGCCTCGATTTCCGTAGTGTCCCGGGTTCGATTCCCGGACGGGTCAATTCAGGAAACGATCTTTTCTGAATTGACTCGGGTATGGGTGTGCTGGGAGACGCCCCTGGCTTGTTTCCTTGTGTGGTACCTCGTAACACAGGGATCTTAATCCCTACATCGAGACCATTACAAGAGGTGTGTTGTCTGGCGCATATTTATATTTATTTAGCAGAATTCAAATTAAGTATAAATCATCTCTCTATTATTGAATGCACCTTTTAATTTTATAATTATAACTTTAACTGTGTACAGTGAATTTTTACTTGTCTTATCAATTAAAAAAAACGGTTTTTTATTTAAATTAGCAAATAAGTGGCGACTACCTAATTTGAGACAATTCAAGGTGTTTTTAAATAGTATTATGCACACAATAATAGAGCTAGAATTTAAGTTTTGTTTCAATTCAATGAAATAATCACGAAAATCTTACAAAAATGCAACGTTTTCCACCCCCAGCAAACGCTCTTAACACAAAAAACAAATTCAGTAAAGATTTTAGTAACTTGGCCAAGACGTGCGGTTTTCTGTACGCAGACGACCAACTCTTGCCAATTTGAGTTACGGCAAGAGACATGAGGCACAGTAAATAAAAACAAGAAAGCCTAAAAGAGGAAAGTATTCTATCTATTTTTTTGTCGAATTTGTGTATTTCATTTATAAGCAGCATAGATTTTTTTAAAAGTTTGCGATAGAATAAACCAAGAAACATTGTTGAATTGTGAACTACACAATCTTTGTTTCAACACTTTTACTACTATCAGACAAATATAACAATAATGTAGGTACTTATTGCAATATATTGTATGTACCAAGCAAGACATGTCTATTGTTTGAATTTTACCTAAGCGAATATTACAAATACAAAATTACTTATCAATCATTGTTTATTACTGCAACTGCATAATTTGTCTACATATCTTAAGTTCAATGAACTATCCAACTCCTGCCACCCTACTACGAGTAACCAGGATAGCACTCCGGAACCGAATATTTACTCTTGGCAAACGCAGATTACCCGTGCATTAGAATATGATAGTATATGAATGAAAAACCATCACAAAACCTTAAACAACTCAAGAAATCACACCTTCATTATAAGGTCCGTCAACCAAGTCCTTATATCCCCGGATGAGGTCGTTTCTGGCATAAACGTCGTTGTCAGATCTGGGATGATCGTGCTCATCTCTGGCAGCATTGTCGACATGTCTGGGAAGTCTGGGAAGACCGTAGTGGACATATCCGGGAACCCGGACGTCATATCCGAAGACATAACTGTAGTAAAGTCCGGCACGACCGTACTACTCGGCCATAAGTCTATCAAGTCCGTAACATTCATTTTGGAAAACACGCGCGAAAAAATGTAAAGCGACTGTGCACGTCGCCTTTTAAAACAACACTGTCATTTTCATGCCCGTTCAAAGCGAGAAAGTGTGAAATATTGATAAACTTATCATTTAAACATCAGATAAAGTAAATATCAGGTGTGCAGGTACAGTAGGTAGCTGCCCGTGGAGGCGACCGAACGCCTGAGGCGACGCGATGCTACTACGCGCCGAGGAAAACCAGGAGCCTTACCGGTAAGTAAGTACTGGCCGTGAAAAACTTTTATAAAAACACTATTTCGAGTCTTGTCTTCGCGCCAAATCGCCAAGAGCTGGACAAGGTTAGAAATGCGTCATTCAGAAGATGTAAATAATATTGGCGGGATATTTTTTGCGATAGATCTATGCGTTGACGACGTTTGACGTCAATGTCTGGATAACTATATAGGGATAGCTCTGGTGACATCATATTAGGTATTCACAGTTCCTTATAAAAATTAAATGACTTCTTTTGATAAGTTGTTTGAAAATAATTCGATTTATTTTTAAACTTTCTTTTAGGTAAGTAGGTGTATTTAGGAAAAAACGGTGTTTTAAAAGATATTTAGAGATATTGAGATCTTTTGAGCCTCTAAATATTCTAAAATCAGTGTTTTGTGGCCGACACATTAATTCTGTGGCGCATTTCAGTATTTTTAATTGCTCAGTTTATTATCTCTCTACTTAAAATGATTTCGTCATGTTCTTTGAATGCAACATAAACTATTGTGGCAAAATACTGTTTTCTTTCTTAACAACGCTTATTCTAACACAGTATGGTTTCAAATCAAAACCTAACGCGTGCAATATGGGATAACGTAAATGTTTAATTTAAAATAGAAATCCTTACTAATTGGGATTTATTAAGCTTAAGGCACAAATATTTTTGGAAAAAAATGTCTCAGACATTCTTACAGCGTTGCAGATAGACTCGTGTGTTAATTGCAGCAAGCGGCAGTTCAAGTTAATGGGGTTTCTTTAAAGCTTAGGTACTTGGCTTTAGTATATTTTAACGCACAAAAAAGTAAAAATATTGTTTGGCATTTAATATTAGCCTTAGACCTGAAACTATGCGGACAAAGTCGATTATAGCTATATCAAAAATGCAATTACATAAGGCAGACAGAAAAAAAAAATAGTTTATTGAAATTAGAACAGACACTGCATATACCGTGAATTAAAAACAAAGTACCTGAAACAGACAAAGATAACAACAGCTAGATGTAGCACCTTCCAAGATAAAAACATGTCAATTGGTGCTCTTCAACATACATTTTTTTATCAGAGGAATGAGTTAAACACAAATTAAAATGGGCATGATGTCAACCACAACAGGACATTTACATATCTCTTAATTGATTCATATAGGACCACATCATGCAAGCACTATTTATGAACTCGTCAACTCAGTCGGTAGTGATCATGACTTCTTCGACGAGGGTTCTGGGTTCGGTGTCTATCATACCTATTCGACGACAAACATTAATGACAGAAACCTTTGTTTGATTGGTGTCTAGGTGTCTATCAAACCAAAAATGTTACGGCAGGAAGACATCGTATGACCTCACAGTGCCGTTCCAAGTACAGAGGCGTGCACATTAATTTTAACAAAAACCATTCCAAAATGGGTCTTATTAATGTCCCTTGAATAGGTTGATGTGAACGCCCTTGTACAAATACCTTCGAATTTAACAGTATCTCTTGTGTACTAATTATATGGCATTATTCCTAATAATATTTACTCTTTATTGTTTTATTATACTTTTAATTCCAGGCTATCATGAGCAGTTTAGGAAACATTGACATTTATTAAACTATACTCAGATGCAAGCCGCCTGTCACTGGTAACTCTGGCAATGTATAGTAGAGGCCGGGAGGCCTATACTCAGCACCAAATAAGGTATAGTTGATGTGACCACTTTTAATGCTCGTAAGTGTATTACTATTTTATCATTTATCTCTAAGACGTTGCATTAAAAGCATTATCAAAACAACTGAGAAACCAGTGATAACAAAGATCTTAAAGCAATATTTAGTACAAGGCTTGGAAACATCAGAGATAGAAATAGGACCGATAATGATAGTGATTATCTATTTCAGTATGTATTTGGACATAAAACGACCTAGAGATAGAGATAGCTTTGATTCAAGCGTTGTAAAATGCTTAAATTTAAGTAACAATATTTCCTTACGTTTGTCAGTGTTCAACATTTTACGGTCAGTCTGCTATAGCGTTAGATGACCCACAAATTTATTTGTTTCATTGAATCTACTATGATCGATGCATAATTTTATTAAAATAGGCGGATGCGGCTTCAATACTCAGCCTGAAATTCAGAGTACTGAGTTCAAGTCCCTGGTACGACAATTTTTTTTTGGATGACAAAAGTGGTGGGTATGAGCTTGGACCCATTGGGAAACTAGATTTATAATGACGTAGGTAATTTAGCAGCAAATTAAGAAGAACACTTACAAAGCCAACCTGTTCTGTATGTCAAAAATGAAAATTAGCTACATATTAAGTTAAAAAAAAACATTTTTAATTTAAATCTAGTGGACCAATCATATTTTTCAGGTTTTCAGAGGCACCTGACAAACAAAATACTGTCCCAATTCCCAAGTGCTATCTGGGAAGTGAGGAATTATGGACAATTTGAAATAATCCTATTAAAACAATTTAATTTTTTGATTCAGTTGAAGGTAAGTGAAAAGTTTCATTTAAATTAAATTAACAGTTAAGTAGAACAAGGTTTACAAGAGCAGTATTTAATTTCAAATAACATCATGTATTGTGAACTAAAATAGCCCGATGACATTATGTTGTCTTGTCCCAAGGGACTTTACCGTACCTACTAAAAATTATGCATCTTTAAAAGCATTAGTCAATCTTAAAGCAACTGCTGACAAAGGCATGAATGAATCATTCAAACAAAAGAATTTAGTAAGTGCAATCACTAAACAGCTTTTACAAAAAGAACTTACTTTATTTATTTATTCTTCATTGCACAAAAAATATACACAGTACAATAGGCAATAGGCAATTAGCTTATAATTTGATTATCAGCAAAGGTTTAGTTTTAGACTGTTTAACGGCCGACGGCCCCTATATATGCTCAGTTCACAAAATCTCACAAAGCCATCATTATTAAAACGTGCAATTAAAACAAGCAAACGTATTTTTCCCCTTTAAATAACTTAACTTAAAGACATGGCCGTCTTAAACTTAGCAAATCTTTTAGTTCGTACTATGGGTGTTTAGGCTTGGTTGTATTGTATACCAAGGAACTACTGTTATTTTAACACATTCCACCTAGACGCAACTGAATGTTAGTCACCTAAATGTTAGTCTCGGGGTACAGGGGAAAAACTTACCCACGACATAATAGGCCAAGCACACACTGACCGAATACTTAGTGAGGTCATGCGTATTTTGGATAGTTTTTTATGCTTCTTCTGTTGTCATTATTATGGCATCAGCATTGACAAAAAGTGAAGAAGTGTTATCCGGATATGATTTTACCTTGTGTAGTAAGTATGTGACTTTAAGGAGGGGCTTAACATTGTATAACATAGATCTAGACGCGTTTAATAAAAAGTAATGATTCAAATATGACTTAAGTTAGTATTTTAAATAACATAAAATGACAAATTACAAATGCAGTAACGTAAATTCTGCTTACTGCTTTTTTTAGATTTTCCCTTTTCTTTCAGAAGCTCTATAGTTACACCATACGAAGCATTTCAAAATTGTGGATCGACAAAGTCATGGCCCTTAATTATTATTTTTTCAATGGTGATCGTGAAAAAACCCCCAATGAAACATGTCTCCGAATTGAGAAATTGCAATCTGAACAATAAATACTTAGCTACCACTCATTGGTGCATCTCGAAATGACATTACGTGATAAAAACTGTTGTAAACAAATAATAAGCTTCAAGCAAGGGACTAGAGTTCTAAATAGAAAACACAAACATTCGTGATAATAAGACCGTGATCGACTAGAAATCGTCGTCATCACGAGTACCTTCTCTAATTGATTGTTCTCAGTTGGCCAATCATCACAAGGGCAACAGGCTTCATAGCATAGTAACAGGTTAAACAAAATCCTAGGATAAACACCAACATGGAAGTTCCTTCTTGGGAGTTCCTCGACGATGCCAACGAACTAAGCATCTGGGCATAAAATTAAATAATAACCACAATAATGAGTTTCTTATTATTACGTTTTATATTTCTTACACGACTTTTCGTGTGTTGTTACGTAATCAGTAATCACCAATTAGATGCCCAACATAGATAGATATTTTTATGAACAAAACCAAAAGGTGAAGTTTCGTAAAACTACCATTATGGAAAAACTCTTCCAGTCTCAATAATTTTCGGCAACCAAGAATATGTGATTATGAAACTACATATATGAAAAAACAGGCAAACGACTTTGTTTCATACTATTTAAAGAAGATTGCATCAATATCTGTAAATGAACTATATAGTAGCTAGACTAGCCTGTCCGCTATGACCTAGAACGATGTAAGTATACCTAGCTAGTTGACCAAGATTTTCCTCAAGTACCTAATGTAGATCCATTAACTTTGCAATTCCGAATAACAATGGGTAATGTCACAAGGTCGCGGAAATCCCAAATAGATGTGGGGATCATCAGCAAGATGCGGAGTGAGGCAGGTGGGGTTTCAGAATTGATGTTCTCAAATAGTCACTGGACATTTCACCTTGTGCAAATAGGGCATAGACAAACTTAGCATAAATCTATTGTAAAATTATAAAGGGGTTTGAACCTTTGTGGCATAGGTCACCAGGCGCGATTTCTTTTTTCAAAACAAAAGGTGGCTATGCCAGCTTTCATCCAAAAATGTTCAAACCCTTACCAAATCCTACCCACAGGTGGTGGTTTGACGACACGATTTGCGAAGTATGCTGTAGCACGGTTTCTCGCCTTGACTTACGTAGTGTTCCGGGTTCGATTCCCGGTCGAGTTAAATCTGGAAACAATCTTTTCTAAATCGGCTCGGATCTAGGTGCGCTGGGAGATTCCCCTGGCCTACCTAATTCCTTGTCTGGTACAGAGGCGTTCACATCAACCTTTACATAGGGGCACCTTGTGCTGCTGACCTAAGACCCATTTTGCAATGGTTTTGTAAAGGTTGATGTGGACGCCTCTGTACCTCGTAACACATCGATAATTATCCCTACTTCGAGACCATGACAAGTGGTGTGTTGTCTGGCGCATATTTCAATAAGTGGTAAACATATTATCAGATTGTGGTATTAGCCACTTCACACTTCGCTGAGCGTATTTAAATTCAATGTGGTAATTTCATTTAAAAACAACTCTAAATAATGCTATCTTTGTTATTTTTGAGACATTCATTTATTTTTCTAGTTGTTTAGGTAATAAGAGCACCAAAAAAGGGAAACTAAAAATATTTCCATTATGACAACATTATTGCAGAGAATGTAACATTCCATAAATGAGCAAGTAAGATGTATTTCGTGCAGAGGATAGCAGGTCAACCTTTTCAAAACCATTGCAGAATGGAATGGGTCTTAAGGTCACAGCGTAAGACACATGTAAAACCTAATGTGCTGTCGTATGTACTTGAGTTACTTAACCTATCTAATTACTGAATTTTTATTTTTAGCACTTAACAATGCACTATTTTCTACACAAAGATAGAAACTAGAAAAAATCGACCTGATCTTAGGGATCCCGCTTTAGTCCCTAGGATCGACCTGATCTTAGGGATCCCGCTTCAGTCCCTAGGATCGACCTGATCTTAGGGATCCCGCTTCAGTCCCTAGGATCGACCTGATCTTAGGGATCCCGCTTCAGTCCCTAGGATCGACCTGATCTGAGGGATCCCGCTTCAGTCCCTAGGATCGACCTGATCTTAGGGATCCCGCTTTAGTCCCTAGGATCGACCTGATCTTAGGGATCCCGCTTCAGTCCCTAGGATCGACCTGATCTTAGGGATCCCGCTTCAGTCCCTAGGATCGACCTGATCTTAGGGATCCCGCTTCAGTCCCTAGGATCGACCTGATCTTAGGGATCCCGCTTCAGTCCCTAGGATCGACCTGATCTTAGGGATCCCGCTTCAGTCCCTAGGATCGACCTGATCTTAGGGATCCTGCTTCAATCCCTAGGATCAAATCGAATTTTTCTAGTTTCTATCTTTGTCTATCTAATTACTGCTTACCTATAAGTGAGTCTAGGTAGACTGTGTAGGTAGATAGTTTTAGAATTTAAGATATTAAGTATTTTTTGTTATGAATGAACATAACACTAATATTATACAGAGGTAAGCATTTGTGAGTTCGTGTGTTTGTATGTTTGAGGTAGGTAATCTTCGAAACTACAGAAACGATTTCAAAAATTCTTTCACTGTTACTCAATAATTCTTTCAAAAGCTACATTATCCCAGATTGCTATAGTCATGTACATTTTTAAAAACGTTAGGAATGTAAGAAAAAATAGTCCACGCGGGCGAAGTCGCGGGCGGAAAGCTAGTCTAGTATAAAAATATCTGTGGTTGATTATGAATTTGAATTTGCATAAAAAGGTTTTAGTTTGCCATGTCAATCATTATAATATCACAAAACATAATTCAACGATTACTTTTGCAAGTAAAAACTACAATCACAATGTGACTAAATAAAACATATGGATAAAAACTTGACCATGGCCAAAGTTGTATGCAAAAGTTATCAATCATGTATGTACGTTAGAGCACACATACAAGTGTGCCCAAAAACATTGAGCTAAATGGGTCAATGAACTGTGCAGCTGTAAAGTATTAAGAATAGTAGGAATAAGTTTATAAACTGTCCCCTACACTCTCCTATCCTCCATTTAATTTCAGCCACTGCTTTAAGTATTGTTCTTGGTTTACAAATCATTGCTGCTTGGTGGTTTATTAATAAAATTCTAAAGAAAGACCTCAAGAATTGTGTCAGTGATATAAATAATGCAAATATACTTTGAACTATCTTATATTTATTTTTAACCCTCAGACATGGAACATAGCCTGGGTCAGTCAGTGATCACCAAACTGCATTGGCAAGCATGCTGATTAACCTGTTTAGTGTTAGTCGAATATACGGTCGGTCCGCGAAAACGTATGGCGCGCTATGCAAAAGCCAGTTGTACTAGTAGCACGGTACAGGTTAAACTAATACGAATCAATTGTAGCAATAACTTCATTTCCATGATGGTAGCCTTTGGCTAGCAGTGGGGCAGTATGGGCTAGTTAGTTTTACGAAATTTATTCAATAATGTAATTATATGTTACAATATTTCAACATACCACAGGTGTTGGTGAAGCCGAAGATGACGGTGGCAATGGAGCTTGACCTTGACCCTGTGCCGCTGAGAGAGCCCATGTTGCTGCAAATGCACCGACCGCCAAGCACAAAGTTCTTCTGCTTAGCATGTTGATGCTGACAATAGAAAAAAAAGATTACACTAATTATTTTAATAAAGTATTAATTTGGTAGGCACTGATTAAAGGTAGCTAACTTCTTCATACTATGGTGTTTTCACAAACAAAGAGAATATTTACATACATCCCTAACTCACACAAACCATCCTCAATGAATGTACATAAAATATTTAATCTACTTTGTTTTCAACTTGAAACAACATCTTATGCTAGTCATAAGATGCAATACCATTTTGCTATGCAGGTTCTGCCTAATTTACTGCACATCAGCTGTCATTATGTTAGATTTCATTGTTCATTAAATAAGATTAACAATTTTCTGCTTACCGGCGACATTTTACCAGTATTTACTGTTCTTCTTGAATGTAATATTGATATTGAGAAATAGAGTTAGTAAAATATATTCAACAATCTTTCTTGCTCTGTTTGTGACATCTAGAGTGGAAAAACTATTGGCTTACAACCTACCCTGTCGTGTCTTTTAACTTAGCCAAATAACTGTTAATGAGGTGAATAATTTCTTTGAGTATGCAATCAAGATTATTTCACAATATATATATACATGCTTTGCTTGTGTAAACCTAGCGTAAAACTTGTTTTTTCACATAATATTCCATCTGTTTTTCACTGACTATAACTATTTAGTGGAACCATCATGCTTCCGAGAGAAATAATAAAATTACCTAGGTAGGTACTTCTTTAAAATATAACCTTATTCCCACCAATGAAGGACACAAAAGACTCGGAAGAAAGGGACGGGAAGAAGAAGAGAAGGGAAGATGAGATGTGTAAAGTCAAATAAATAAATTTTAAGTGTTAATAAATACACTGAAGAATCTAGTCTTTTATAGCAATACCAGCAATATTATGAGCACAGCCTACACCGCCAAAGACATCCTATATTAATCGCAAAAAGTATGTATTGGAAGCCTAACTTATCAACGCAATTCATTAGTTCGCTGTCGCTAACTAGTAGGCCGTTAATGTAGGAAACGTTATCACATAATTTAGTCATTCCTACAGAATAATTTAGTTGCCTGAGTTGTAAAACAGAAGTAATACCGAAAAAACCATGAAACGTCACCTTTCTAAACGGTGATCGGTTATCAATGCAATACATTTTAGTTTTTACGTAGTTTTACTCACCGTTATGGTCTTATTTCAAAGAATAGCGATAAATCTTCACTAACATATCACATACACAACGGGCCCTGAATGAATAAACTAGTTATTAGGAGAAATAAGAGAATTAACGAATCGAGCTTATAACGAGGTTGGCAATTTACTTTTGACAACTTAGACATTGACAGTGATGTCAGTAGCCAGCACGTAATCAAGGGCTGCGTTCCGAATAACGCTGAAAGTACTTTTAGCGTCCCGATTTGCGCCGAAAGCACTTTGAGCCAGTTTGAGCGCGATTCTGACAGATGGTGCGACGTCATACACAAAACGTCACCAACTGGCACGATTGGCAAAAGTAAAAGTAGGTACTTTTAGCACTTTCAGCACTTTTGACTTTTTCACTTTGCCCGGTCCAAATGGGGAACAATAGATACTGCTTTTTGATCCCGGCGGAGGGCGTTCTAAACGATTGAAACTTAATTATCAGTCAAAGCTATCAAATGCCATTCAAAATAACATAGAGGAAGTTTTCATAAATCATTGTGCTTCAATGTGCTGCTTTTGGTTGTAAAAACGAAAGGAATCATGTATTTCCACTTGATACTTATCTGAGAAAATTATGGGAACAGTCTCCCAGCAGAAAAAAATTAAAAGCTTCCGACTCATTGAGGCTATTTTGAATCCGGAAAAACCATATTACTGGTGGAAATATAGCACATGTACTCTGAATACGCCTTAAACTCATTATAAAAAATATTTTATCCTCTATTATCACAATTACAATGAAAAATGTCTGCAGCTTGAGTGATTTTGTAAGTTGAAAATTGACAAATTTGAAGTCTCTGGGAACGAATTATGACATGCATATCTGAACGTCATGTATTTAATACACAAAACTATTACTTGCAGTAAAAATATAGGTTTATTTAGTTCAGAAGCCTCCCTGGAAGTTATAAATTTCATTGGAAAAAAAACTTTAAGCGTCAGTAAAGCCCTAAAGACATTGCTTTATTTTAATTTTATACGCGAATGGTCTCGTCGCTGGTGGCACCTGGGCGCACATACATAATATTTACAGCCATAACAAAATAACTATTCTCACGACTAGTTTCATATTGCGCATCTCAAACCCTACTTGGCATAAATGTCTAAGAATTTCAGAAGACACGCTCAGCAAATTTATTAATCATTATAACAAAGTTTCAAATAGCATTATTTTTTAAAATCGATCAAATTTATTGAAAACTGATTTCGCGCGCTTACTATCACTTCGCGGTCCGCATAGTGCGCGTGGATCTAAAAGTGAGTGAGAAGGATATATTTATCACTCTTGCGTTTATGCTTCATGCAGACCACGGAATTGTTGTTTGTTTAAGTTAAGTCTACCGACAATTATCCTAATTTTTCTGAAAGTAACAAATCCTATATTTCAAATTTCCGAATTTCACTTTAACGAAGAATTAAAAATCCGAAGTTTCATTTGTCCGAAAAACGATATTCTGATTTACAAAATTGCGAAAATTCATTTCAATTATTAAAAGTTTACATCAAAAATACTATTTACATATAAAAAAATTAAGCTCAAAACCCGAGCGTAGCGAACGTGCCGCGGCGGCGGCCGGCGAGTGCCAGAACCGAATTGTCGGCAAAGTAACATATATTTTTTTTATAAAAATATAATAGATTTCGTATTTATGGTTTACTTCGTTGTCACACCCTGCCCGTGAGTGGGTCTTTTACACCGTTGTTAGTGTCTTATCAGTGTTAATATAAATCAAGTCAGGTACGGCCGAAACTATTTGATTGTTGTCGGCAGCCACATAAATACGGCATTGTAAACTGTTTCAGCCTGCAGCAAGACGTCGCAGCAGAGTACTGGAAACCTAGATTCTGGTATGCACCGTCCGTACGAAATTCTACAAGCTTTGGCGCATGACCGTTACGAGCTGGAGCTACTAGCTGGATCGTACGGCAAGAAGACACAAGCAGCCGCCGAGCACATGGTTTTTTTTTTATGTAATAGGGAGCAAACGAGCTAGAAGGTCACCTGATGGAGAGTGATCACCTCCGCCCACGGACAACTGCAACACCAGAGGTGTCACCGATGCGTTGCTTGCCTTTTAGATGGGAATACGCTCTCTTCTTGAAGGCGTGGCGAGTGGACTCCAGAGACCTGCGAGGCGTTCTTTGAGGGTGGCGAGTCCTAACTTGACATTCAAATACGGCCTCTGTCAACAACATGCAAATACGGCCTCTGTCATTTTCTAGTGTTTACCAGGCAGACGCTACGGGCTTATACCCCAAGCGTAAGATAATGTTAGCAAGGAACTACGGCCTCTGCTACAAAGACAGGTCAGTAAGCACACTAAGCCAACTTTGTGCCTCTATTGTGCTTACTGTTATTAATAATTTTATGAATGTTAGCTATCCGGAACTCCAGAGACCTGCGAGGCGTCCTTCGGGGGTGGTGAGTCCTAACTTGACATGCAAATACGGCCTCTGTCAATGACATGCAAATACGGCCTCTGTCATTTTATGGTGTAGTCCAGGCAGACGCTACGGGTTTATACCCCAAGCGTATCGTATGTTAGCAAGCAAATACGGCCTCTGCTACAGCGATGGTAAAGTCAGTAAGCACATTAAGCAAACTTTGGGCCTCTATTGTGCGTACTGTTATTATTTTATCTATGAATGCTAGCAATCCGGATCTAGCGTTTATAGGAAGTTATTTGTTCTTTACATATTTCAGTTTCTTAATTACAACTAATTTGCCACATAAGGATTTTCACTCCTATTTTGGCTTCTCGGCTGCAATCACATAAGTGCACGCGTGTGAGTGCTGCCGGGATAACCTGAGCTTGATTTTTAATATTTTCTTCACAGTTACTATTTTTGTTCCTGTTACAAAAAATAATTTTTTATATGGTTTTAAATTTGAGCAGTTCGGTGTGTATTTTGTGTTTAAAGTGCACTCATATCACTCATGTTTCAGATACCAATTCGCGATGATGACACAGTATCCGAGCCTAACTGCCCAGGGACACGGGGTAGCAAGGCCAGCCTCTAGCAGGCCCAGGCCGCGCGCTGCAGCCTGCTTAGATGAGCAATCTGGGGACAATCATGACATTGGGCAAGCAGCGGTCGAGGACGCCGCGTTTTCAGGAACGGCCGTTTTACAATCGCCGATTGCAGCGCCACCATGATGTCTTTTTTCTGTAATCTATGATGATGGCGGGTCGCACAACCCGCTATGTCACTGTGACATTGCTGTCAATGGTCACTTTTTGGCTAGAGCGCTTGGCTGTGACGGACGTGATTGTGACCTAGGGATTTCAGTACCTATTCTTGTTATTTTGGGTTTCGTTGTTGTTATCTGTAGCAGTTATATTTTTCATTAATAATTCGTTATCGTTACTAGTTAATTTGTGCTACCTTTTTATTTTTAATCTATTACACTTATGATCTATGAGACTACATTATTTTATAATACATCACATTGCCAGCGCTCGTTAATAACATGTTTAGTAGATTTAATAGTACAACACGTTCGTAACTGAATTAAAATGAAGCAAAATTACCGCTTTGTTTTCAGACAACAACGTTGGAGTAATTTATTATGCATGAAAATGTATTAAACTCGAGGTTTTTACAGGTTAGTCTGACAAGTCAAAATATAATGATAGAATTCAGAGTTTTATAGTAGCAACAATACTATGGCGACATCAGCCAGTAAAATCCCACTTAATCCGCCCTCGACCAATAGCCACAGACTAACTAGGGAACAAGTTCAGACGGCAATCTCCCATACAAATTGGACTAGACGTAGAGGATCATCGCTGATTGGCTGGGTGAAAATGGTACACGACGTTTTACTTTTTGTCCTTGAAGGCAAATGCCAGGCAAAGGTATTCTCCATTTGCAGCCAAAATGGAGCACGCTCACACCTTTAAGTTTTTAAAAAGTTAAAGGGTTAGGATGTCTAGAGCCATAAATTTTCCTTAAATTGATTCCTTATAATTTTTTGAATCAATTTAAAGAAAAGACTAGAAAAGATAAAAAACACAATAACTTAAGATGCATTCTAATTTATTTTTGTCTGAACCTTTCTTAACCACTCACGTGCTTGGCGCGGCGGGTGGGATCACCGTTTTGCGCTTGCGCCGCGCATGAAATTTGACACCACTCCGGACCACTCGCCGCTTGAGATGTAAACGCGATTTATGAGTCACACGTGTGGGTTTAAGCTAAACAAATGACTGTTTCTAACTGGGGAATAGATGCTCTATTTGATTATAAATACAATATGCTTAGCATACTTAGTAATAATTTACAAAAAATATCAAACTTCATTAGTGTGAAAAATACCCGACTTATTGAACGATTTCTTTTTTATTGTAGAATACAGCACGATGACATATGTTTTTTATATTTGAATCCATCATAATATTAGTTTTACTCTTAATTAAGATAATTTTAAACATATGTTTAACTTGAATAAAAAACCATAAAAAAATTTCGAAGTTTGCAAATAAATTTCGCGATGTCAGCGGAAATAAATGAATAAATTAAATAAATGTCTAAAAATAAATGTTCGAAAATAAAACAAAAATATGTTCAGCTACAGAAAGATACGTTTCCTATCTCTAATATTTGGTAAGAAACATGGTATTAATAATCAGGAATCACCAAGTAAATAAATAAAATAAAAAAAGTCACATTATCAGCAAAAAAAATAATGATTTAACAATTTGTCTACATTTCAGACAAATACTTGGTGATCTTATAAAAACTGCAAGAGCAAACTGAAGATTATTTTGATATACAACACCTTTACTAATGCATAATTCTAGCATTTTTAAGGAATTTACGAACACATATTACATCATCATCCATGCTAAGCGGCAGCCAGTTTTCACAAAGCATATTCTGCCACTGCCATTTAAAAATTCTTTGATTTATTTTAACGAACGCATGACTTTGAGTGATGCATTTGTCCATAGTCTATGTATTTTTTTTTAAAACGAAAGAAACGGCCCAGTGATTCAGTTATTTGAGCCTGTTGAGTAGGCGAAGCGACCCACTTGCCGCCGTGCAACCGTGGTTGCATAAAAGCACTTTGGACGTCTGTTTTCATGCAACCGTGGTTGCATAAAGCACTTCAGTGGACGCACGAAATTCATTTAAAGCTTTTTTTATGCGGGGCAAGTTAAGACTCAATTGAAAGGTTATCAGGTTATTAAGTGGGGTACATAAAATAAAAGCTACTTGCATTTAACATTGATGAATTTGGCTCCTCTCATGAATTTACAATTATACTCGAGATTATTTTTTGTCGCAGTTATCGATACTTTGTTGCAGACAAATGTGTAAGAGACAATGCAGCGCAATGTGTATAAAAATTACAATGCCATACCAAGTCACATGAAGGGTCAACCATATTTACAGTACAAAAAGGCACTTAACAAATGGCTCTAAGACAAAAAATATAATTAGTTAGATATCAGAGCTGATAATATGACTAGTATCTTAGAGAATTTAGATTTTCTTGACATGTTATCTTCGTTCAAGGGGGTCGTGGGTTCGATCCCCACCCATGAATAACATTTATGTGACGAAAATTTGTTTGTTTTGTGTTTGGGTGTTATTATCCACTAAAGTATGAATTTAAAAATATTTAAGTATGTTTATCCGACACCCATAGTACAAGGTCTGCTTAGTTTGGGGTTAGATGATCTTGGTGTAAATTGTCCCAGATATTTATTTATTTATCATCTCTTTATGTAAATTAACTTGACTTGTAATTACATAATTATAATCTCATTTTGGTAATTCTCGAATTATGCTGCTTGCCAATTTTAGTTTATAATAAAATAATGTTGACATGTTTGTGTTAAACTGTCTTAATAATATTTAACTTATAATTTTGTTTGAATAAATAATAAATAAATATCCAGGACAAATTACACCGAGATCATCTGTCCCCAAAGTAAACAGAGCTTGTACTATGGGTGTCAGAGACTGATAAACAAACTTGAATATTTCTAAATACATACTAAAACAAATAATAACACCCAGACACACAACAAACACAAATGTTTGTCGCATAGATGTTTGTTATGGGTGGGGATCGAACCCACGACCTCCAGTGCTAGAGGCAGGATCGCTGCCATTGCACCAACATGTCAGTCAATTTTCTAAGTAAATTAGCTAAATGTGCTGTGTTGTGAAACTGTATAAAGAAATAACATCAAAAATGTAGCACATTTAAAGCAAATGTACATATTATATTCTATCTCAACGCCAATATCTTCTGCAATAGCATTTCTTACTAAACATTTGTTAGATTACTGAACAATAGTGCCAAAGTAACAGACAGAACATTTTGTTGGGTCAGTTCATTTTGTTGATCGGTTTAGGGTGAGTTGAGGCCAAACGAACATAGAGTTAGAACAATTATGTTCTTATATGATCTTGTAGTGTAATTAAATAATTATTTATTTCATTTACACACCAAAAGAATTCTAACGAACAAGAACTAGGAATCCAGAACAAGCATTCTAGCTCGTACCTTAGGATCTCTGGGAACAAAGATAAAACAACAAAAGAATGCTATGTCTATGTTTACACAAAGATAATGTGAAGGGTGGGGATAGAATGAGCATTTGCTCGTTAAGTTAGATCATCCCACTTAACAATGCTATTTGCTTTTTAAATCTTTGTCTTATCTCAAAAGAGTTTTACAGTTTATGCAGTTATTTTCTGGAGATATCTTTGTTTCAGCCAGAAATGCATGACACTTTATGCTGCACCAGCATACTATGCTGGTGCTGCTGTCAGAACATTATCCTCAACCAGACCATTATCACACTCTAGGGGCTTTTGAATGGAAAATTCACCATGTATTTTAATATTTTATTTAAATGAAATGGTTTTGAACAAAAAATATTTTGAATTTGGTAACTGGAATCTTTTTCACAGTTTAGTGAAGCATGGTGAAATTTAATAAACCCCATGACCTGAAGTAATTTAAAAGTATTCACAAAGGTGTAGGTGGTCTGATCAAAGAAATAACTTTCATGACATTGCTTTCAAAAATTTCCACATTCTTCAACAACTTATAAGACACATTTTTAAAAACGTTTAGTTTTTGGGTACAGTATTTTCTTGCCACTGTGGATTTAGGAACTTAAATTTCTTCGGCTTACATCAGGAAGTTATTAATTAACTGCAAAAAATCATCAAGTCTTATTTCCCTTAAATATTGTGTCTTAACTTCACTTATTGACTTTTGGCAGTTACTGACTTCTTGCAGTAAGCCGACGATTTACTAAGACATTCAATTACTGTTTCCAAAAACATTTCATGTTTTGAAGAGGCTGTCACAGGTGATTGCAGTTCCTTTTCCCTTTATTGCTGTAGATACTGGCTCCCTTTCCACCACTAAAGAGATTGTCCAGGAAAGTCACCACTTCTGCCATGTTTTTCAAAGTACTGCTCACTGGATTAGTTCTGCGTAGTGTGCTGAAAATTATGTTTTCAAATTATTTTTACAAAATAAAGAATCAATTTATATTTAGATTTTAGATACTAAATTGACTAGGCATCCGTCCACATTCCTATTCAGAAAATTAAAAGCAAAATATCATCATTAACGGGTATGGTACGTTGAATTGTTAAATCATTACTGCGGTGTGTCCGTTATACAATTTAGAATTCATGAGTGAAACCACACTTCGATTACCTACTAGAACTATGGGGCACAGCAGCTAAGACAAATCTATCCAGATTACAAACTACTGAAAATACTTTTTAACTTTGATTACATGACACCAACTAGTAAACTTTATACAGAAATCAATTTATGGAATATAGCTCAAATCTACAAGTACTGTACCTGCATACTAGTTCGTAAGATAATGAATAAACAAATACATAATATAAGTACAAGTTTCACAAAAAAAACCTCAAACACATAAAATGAAAATCAGGTGTTGCGATGACATACAATTATACACACTACATACAAATTACGGTAGAAGGAATATGATGTATGAAGGATTCAAAACGTATAACCTGCTGCCTGAATATATTAAGCCATCCAAATCTTTTGTATTTTTAAAAAACTAATAAAACATCACATATTTAGCACATAAGTTTCGATACCTATATTTCATATAATAAAATTCATATTTTGACAATTTACAAAACTCAATTAATTGAACAAATAAATAACAATTATGTAATAAAAATAATAATTGATAATGTTACTATGATTGAAATTATAAGTCTAAATTAAATCGAAACCCTATGAATAAGTTAATTGCATTAAAATTATATTAATTGAATTAAAATCATATTTAGAAATAAATAAAATGATAAAACAAAAACTTAAAGCTCTAAGACTTTTACTAAGTAAGGCCACTACTTTTTGTTGTTGAACGGTTCCGAAGCGAGTGTTTGTCACAATATTTTGATTTACCTACTTAACTACATTATAATTAGGTTGCCCAACAATTATTTATTTTTAAGTTGATAATTTATGTAATGTTCTCATGTAAGTGAATTTAATTCTTAAAACTGATATTGCACTCCACCAAAGATTAAGTAGTAAAAAAAATGTACTGTGGTTGCCGTAACAATTAACAAAACAATAAATGATACACGAAAAACAACCAGATATACTTACAAAATGCAGCAGTATAAGACCAGTCCTAAGCCACAGTCTTATTAAAAACTTGTTGATGGTTTTGAACCTGTAAATAAAACAAATACTGTGTATTTTAGGCTATTTTACAACATGAAAGATGATTTAACTGTTCCATTATGCATACAGTTAGAAATAATTTCTTATATTCTTTTTTAATATTGACTACCTGAACGCTGTAGCGTAATCCTAGTTGCAGGCTAGCAATACAGGAGTCGGAGCGTCGGGATTCGTCACACAATATTTAGGAGTAGATTTAGTTGTGGAATAATGAATAAAAATCAGCCGATCCAGTGACTTGCTAATTGAATAGGGTAAAAGTATAGATAGTAAATTAAATTTTGAAAGGACAGGTACAGAATACGATTGATGGCCAGTAAGTTAAACTATGAAGTTTCCAGCCATCGTGGAGGTTCTAACGTCTACGAGACTGAAACGAAACGGCATCGTTACAACGCTAACAGTATAGTCGTAGGTACATAGTTATCATAAAAATTACCTTGATTATTTTTATCTTCCCTGGTTTAAAATGTACATCGATGTAAGTGGCCATCAAAATGAAAAGCTTCTTCTGCACTTAAACGTCGAAGAAAGTCACTTTGTTTAAAAATCAATTACATCTGGAGTCTTTTCTGGGGATTTTGTAAATATCTTCTTGTCATAAACTATACTTTGCAACCCGGCACACAGCACTTGGAATACTTCACTGTATACGTCGTGAAGGGTAACCTGAAGTTAACACCAGAACATGACGAAACACGGAAATAAATCAAACTAGTCAAAGTGAATCAAAGCAAACATTCGATGTCAAGTCAACAAATAAACAGCAAAATGGCGGAAACAGCGGGGCGGGACCGAACCGACCGACGTCAAATCCTAAACGACAAAAGTTTATTTTTATAGTTTGTATGGCTGAAGCACTTGCAACGTCAAAAGTTCTGTGAACAAGGTAGCTTTCGCTTAAAAAACTAGGTTTCAAGCCATAAATAAATCTTTAAAAAATTAACCAAGTTGGCGTTGAACCGACAGGGCAGCGGGAGGGGAGGTAAAAGTCATGTATCATTTTCCCCCACGTCTAGTATTTTTGAAGGCGACATTACCAGCCGGAACCAAAAGCCGAAAAGGCCACTTTTGACAAGTCTCTGTGTTTTTTTTTTTTAATACAACTTGCTTCACACGTTTGTTCGACGACTTCGTTTCGTCTGCTATTTTGTTTTGTCAACCAAAATCCTTTGAATTCGTAATGTATTTGATTTTTGCCGTTTCCATGATGTATATTGTCGCTAGAAAAGGATTTATTAGTAATTTTTTGGCATTAACTTTAGTAGATTTTTTCCGAGAGTGTGTAATTAGGTGTTTAATTTTTTCCGTTGCCAAGAAAGCGTATTAGGGGATTTTAAAGAAACATTGCACACTGATAAAATTGATGTCCTCCAACTTCAACAAGGCACTGTATAGTTATTACCATCATTTAGGCAATAGTTTATTTTTCATGTGAAACTAATATTTTCTCGTTCAATATAAAAAGCAGACACTGCACTTAGTGTTTTAACAGTTAAATGAAAATAAATTTGAATTAGAAAGGTGATGCGAATTCCGGACTGTTTGAATTAGTGGCTATAATTTTACACCTTTTTTAACATAAATTATTATATTTTCATAATTCATTTCTTGCATATCACATTGCTTAATAAAGGTGACAAAGAAAGTATACGGTCTACATGTGACGTCCTGGAAGGGCATAGCAATAGTTCAGTAATTTAGGGCTATTACTTCATCAATTGGATTCTAAAATGACTTTCTCAGTACACGTTGATTACGTTACTAACAAGGCATATCGTAATTTAGGCTTGCTAATGAGAACCTGTAAGCCCTTTAAAAGCATACATAGCCTCAAAATAGTATATTATGCGTACTGTCGTAGTGTTCTTGAATACGCTAGCCCAATCTGGAATCCCCAATATACTACGTATATCAATAAATTGGAGAAAATACAAAAGCGCTTTATCAAACACCTAAATTTTAAAACCCACAGAAGGAACCAGCCCTATGCGCATGATTGCAAACATTATCAGCTGTTGCCTCTTGATTCCCGTCGAGACTTACTGGACTTATGTTTACTGCATGATATTCTCCGTAATAACCTGGACGTGCCTAACCTTATTGCACAAATTGGTTTTTGTGCACCGAGGATCCGCACGAGGCATACTCCTTTGTTTAAGGTTCCCAAATACCGTACTAATTATTCAAAAAATTCTGTTATGACAAGGTTGCCTAGAACCTACAACGAAAAATTTAAGCACATTGACATTTTTAGTACAGGAAAACGAGCCATGAAAATGAAAGCCTTTGAAGAGACCTTTAGTAATCGTTAGATACCGGGAAATCAAATGAATATACTTTAAATATACCTTAAATAAAATAAATAAAAAATTAAAAAGAATAAAATGAAAATAATATAAAACTAAATGGAATACTCACTCCTTACCTTTATTCTAAGACTTACTAATTATACCTTAAAATAAATGAAGAAAGAATAAAAAGAATGAAATGGAAATAATATAAAACTAAATGCAATACTCACTACTACCTTTATTGTAAGACTTACTTGTATTGTATTGGCCTGGTCTGGCTTGTGGTCCTCATTTAATCTAAAATTTAAATTAAAAAACTAACCGGACTTGTTAACCTAACAAATTAACTTTAACCTTAACTTAGACACTTTGGGAGAGTAATTGAGAATTTATATTAAATTTATATTAATTATTAAACATGTCACCTATTCAGAAGTGTTACCAGACGTCTTTGCTGTATTAAGTTGTTGTTTGCCAATGTCTGTTAACAAGACTTGTCAGTACTTGTCAGTATTCTGGTGTTCTATTGTGCTTAGTTATTAGTGAATTAAGTTAGTGGTGGAACTTTGTAATTGGCTTTAGTAATTTTATATGAGTGTTTTAAATGTTTTTGTAAAAAAAGCTGTTGAGTTCCCAAATAAATAAATAAATTAATTAAATAACACCATATTATTGTACTTAGTAACATACAAAATTAACATTAAATTATTTTCAATCACAGGACAAAAATGTAAAATACAATAGTTCGGGAATATTATTCTTTGTTACATAATGAAATCTGTTTTAATAATTTAAACCGAATTATCATTAAAAATATTTTTCATTACACAATAATTAACAACACAGTAGGGTTTTGCAGATTTTTTAGGTAAGTAGGAATGTGGTTAAAAATCTTATCTAACCTGGTATGGGGGCCAGATATTGCTAACTTCATTTTCGAAAAATGTACCTTTAGCTTGTGTAAATTTCGGTTATTTCTTTTGTTAATTGTAAGTGGAGAATAAAACTCCGAAAGAACGATTTACAGGCTTCTAGAATGTAGATAGATGTAAAGGTCAAAATCTTATGTTTCACGAAGTTAGATCTACAGGATTCCATTTGATATAAGTTGGTTAATATTCTCACACATTTTTTCTGCAACACAAATACTCTATCCGCGTCGCATGAATTTCCCCACAAAACAATACCATGTGAGATTATCGAATATGCGTAAGCATAGTATGCAGTAAGTGCGTTCTTGAAATCGGTTATACGTTTCAAATGATGGAACGCATACATGAAGGATGATAATTTGTGTACTATTATTTGTATGTGTGGTTTCCAATTGAGATAGTTGTACAGATCTATTCCTAATAAAGTAGCAGAGTCACATGTTTCCACTTCTATGCTATTGTAATAATATGATATCTCTAATGCAGGTTTTTGATACGGTTTGAATTGAATAATTTTTGTTTTTTTTAAGATTAAGTTGTAAATATTGTGAATTTAGCCATTCGATTCAAGTTCTGAGGTGGTAGAGCAATGGATTAAGATGAATATATCATCCGCAAACTACACGAGTCATCTAAGATCTTACGAAGATTATTTATATAAATAAGGAATAGGACACATCCCAAAATGCTACCCTGTGGGATAGACCCAGACACATGGACTCTATCTGATCTTGTTTGAGTTATTCTACCAGTTTGAAAGTTGATATTCTCGATTTCCACTTGTTGGAAGCGGTTACTTAGGTATGATCTAAACCATTTATTGTTTACCCATGAGCAACTATGCAACACCTTTCATGTTTTTTTTCTTAACAGTCAAATGGCAAATTATATTATAATCGCTACATTCTATTGCAGATGTGAATGCAACCTCTAACATTTGCTGAAAGAGTGGTCTGCTCTGTAAGAAGTGAGTTTCTTATGTTAGGTTGACATGAGCTAACCTGCCGCACGAAATGAGCGAGCGAAGTGAGCATGCCGCCGCAGTGGCCGGCGACTGCCAGAAACGAACTGGCCTTATTTAAAATATATGCCAAAGGACGATTCTGACAATATAATTATTCATAATACCCGGTCAAAGTAATAAATTCGAGCTATCTTAAACGTTGATTTATAAAACTGCTAATGAGTAGTCTGTCATTATTAATATGGACCGGCCAAAGTAATAAATTTATCAAATTGACTGATGCACTTGGTCATTATTCAAAAGGACTGGTCTGTATTAATACTGCCCAGTTAATCAAGTAACCCGTAACATATATTCAAGACATTTTATTTACTTTCCTTTATTCATTCAAGGCAATCGTCTGAGTAGAATGAGACGCGATAGTTGTTGCAGCCGAAATTTTACGACTACAGCAGTTGTGGCTTGAAATCTCGCAGTCGGATATTTACATCTGCGGTGGTTCAACAATCAACTTATTTACAACATAACTCTACCATTTAGATCCAAGCCGTGAAATTAATATAAAAAACATCAGTAAAAAATAGATGTCGGTTAGAATTGTTTTTTTGTAACAATTATGTACATACGATTTGATAATTTAATAGATTGCGTTGTAAATCTTGTTTGCATATTTTGATTGCCGTTGATGACGGAGCTTTAATTAAGAATTAAGTCCTCGCTCCTCATTCTATTCGTCGTGATTTCTGTGACTTGATCAACCAAGTCACAGAAATCCAATGACCTTCAGCATGTGAAACTGATTTTTAAACGGGAAGTGGACGCGTAAAAAGTAAAAACACGCGTCTATGTGGTATTTGGAGCTTAAAACATGTCAGTGATATGGACCATCTGCAAGTTTTTGACGAGAAATTGACCGGTTAGAAATATAACCCAAAACCAATACCTATTGTAAAATGTATGTTTGTAAATAAACTGAAAAAAAAAAAAAAAATCGGGAATTACCAATAACGTGTTAGTAACAAAGGACTTAAAAACTATATTAGTAAACTTAAAATACATCATGTCTCCCAAAATGTTATTTTCGTGTCTTTGGCTAGGTGGAAGAGAGTCCAGTGCTGCATAATAGCACAGTCCACGTCCAGCCTAGCCGCAACACTCTGCAGAAGGCTGTTGGAGCTGCTCCGCACTCTGTGGATCAGGGAAGCTATGCGTTTTCGCAGAATAGCCGCAAAGCCATCAACTCCAGCTTCTGCCAGCATCCCTGAGGCACTACAGAAACGTCGCAACCCCATCAGCATCCTGAATGCGCCATTATATTGAGTGCGCAGGGCCCTGTACGCTCATTGGGTGTAATTCGTCCACAGGCTGTACGTGTACAGAGAATTACAATAGGCCTTAAAGAGCGTAACCTTAACCTGTTTAGTACAGCGTGCAAACCTGCGAGCTAGCATGTTAGCCCTAACACACAACGCCCTGCGCTCCCGCTCTAAGTCAAGGTCGTCCCTAAGTGACTCGGTGACCAAATGTCCCAGGTATTTAAAACAATTTACTTGCTTGAGAGCAGTTCCGTTAAGCCTCACTGGTGGAACTTTGTAGCTCTTGTTTTTAGCTTTAAAAACTACGAGTTCACTCTTGGCAGTGTTGTACCTGAGGCCGTGAGCCACCGCATATGGCTCACATATGCCAATGAGCTTGTTGAGAGCACTGATCGACGGGCAGAGCAGCACCATGTCGTCGGCGTAGCTTATGTTGTTAACAAATGTGCCGTCAATGGAGCAGCCAACGCCGGCGCCGCTGACACCAACGATTAATTCATTCATGTACAGGTTGAAAAGCGTCGGTGAGCTTATTCCACCTTGCCTCACTCCAGTTTCCAACCTGTTAAAGTTCATGTGGTATATTTTTTGTTATTTTTGAAAGTTCGAACAATGCTGGGCGATGCCAGCAGCAGTATTCTTGAATTTGACAGTTTTAAGGTTAAGTTTATTTTGTATTTTCTGATAATTATTAGCTTGCTACTGACACTGAACCGTAACTTCGTAAGCAAAAGGGTTATAGCTGCTTGCTTGCATTGTGTAGTATCGTTTGGACTCTTACTACCTACCCCTACCTACTATTATATTCGACCAATGAGAGGACAGTCCAGTGTAGTATGCAAGTCTATGTTTGAGTGCGTGTGCGTGTGTGTTCCCACAGGCTAAATTGAAACGTGATCCGTCATTTCAGATCAAATGGTTAAGGCGATTTTTTTAATATCGACGTTTATGTTATTATTACATAGTTTATTTGTAAAAGCTGACAGTAAAAATAATGTTAGTACATTTATTTATAACTTAAATATCAAACATGACAAAACAAGATGTTTTTTGAAGTTTCTGTCTAAGTCCAATTTATGGCCAAAATTTCGCAATGAATTTAATTTACTTTGATGAAATATTTTTAAATTCTAATAGGAATTATTCAACGCTTTAACCAATTGTGGTTCGTGTGGCTCTTCAACATTAATTGTTCAGTAAACAGAATGGGGCGGATAAAACAAATGCTTCAATTTGTTTGTCAGAAATAGTTGACAAAATAACGTTTTTGCTTGTGTGTTCAAAACCCTTATTTTATTTTATATCTTTCTTGCCAATCCAGATGCAAACAACTGTTCGCTACACCTACCTCAAAAGCAATTTTGGTAATTTTCTGCTTCACTGTTTTACTTTGTGTATACTGCTGAGATATTTGTGTCGCATTTCTTCATTTTTCGGAAGACTAATTATTAATACCGTACAGTTAATAGGACCTTCCGCGACCACATTAATTCATGGACACAATAGTTGTTAGATTTATAATAATGATATTTTTGAAAAGATACATTGCAACTACTATATTATTCACTTGGACAAGCATAAACGCAACGCTTTTTTACCATTAAACTGTTACTGTTACCATAAAACTGTTGATGCGAAAGAAAGTAAAAATGTTATTTGACGAATACAAACTGTTTATACAATCTATCACTGCCATGCCGCCCTGATATTTTTAAGGGCTAGACAGTAGACCACACAGTAGACAATTAAGCAAAACATAGTTTTAGTAATATAAAAATAATAACAAAATTAACGTTATTAAAATATAGTGCCTTAAATTCAATAAAATGCCATTCAAACACATGAGTTTCAACGAAGATTATTGAGACTAAATTTTTAATCAACAACATTTTTTTAGTCTGGCAAGATGAAAGAACGACACACGCACGGCCTATGTGGTTGATAACTCTCTTGGCTCGGATTAACATCTGTAAAAAGCGTAATCAAAAATACACCTGGACTGCAAATAATACAGTTGATTTTCGTAAATGCATTTTTTCAGAGTTCTCAGTCCTGTTTTTGTAAATAGTCCATTGATTGCAGACTCTGACACTGACACCAAGTCTTCTTTCCACAGACTAACTAGCTTCTTTAGTTAGTCTGTGCTTCTTTCTGTTCTGATGTGTGACACCAAGACCAAGACTGACACCTTAATAACCTAAACAAACAAGAATTTTAGAAAATCAAGATGCCTGTAGATTATCGAAGATTCAATGGCCCTGAAGACAGTATACCATACAAACGCTTCACTAAGGATTACGTGAAGACTTACGGTGAACTTTTTAGTGAATTAACAGACGATAAATCACGCCGTAAAGATGGGCGCCCATTGGAAGAAGCAAGGAGCATGTGTATGTTTTGTATGTGTTTACCTCCTAAAGCTTTTTTTTATTAAAAAACCCCTTTTCAAAGTAATAGTTTTCTGTTGGTTGCCGGACCATCTTAGCTTACGGTCACATCAAATTGCGTAGAGGTTCTATAATTTACCTACTTTGCTTTTTAAGTTTTTTCTTTCAGCCTACTTATTGGTAAATGGTGTAGGTATTATGGTAAAATATCACAATATTCTACATCTTGATTATTAGCATGAGTATAATCTTAAACAGTCTTGAGGTGTATTATTTTTGAAGGTATGTTACATTGTAAATGTTTTAGTTGCCAGGACCGATATGGTATCACAAGCTAAGGGCTCCGCATACATTGAGTTGAAGAAAACTAAAGTGGTGTGTTCTGTATTTGATCCGAGAGAAATACCACATCAAAATGAATTTAGGTTTGTTTTTTCTATTTCCATGCTTTTTAGCTTCTATTTACCAGTAGTACCTACTTTACAATGGGTATCATTTAAGATATTAAGCTATAGCTAATTTAATTCGTTTTGTATATCTTAAAGGATAAGGGTAGGGTTTTCCTTAAATAATAGTAGATTTGTCGCCAAAATGTAGTCGCCAAGAAATATAAAATCAATTCCACAATAAATCACCCAAAATCATTGAGATATATGATCTAGTGCCAAAAAAATCTTTTGTATTCATTATAAGCCTCCTTGGTGCGAAGGGTTCAGGCCAGTTCCAATGCCGTCCTAGCTATGATTGCTAGTAGGCTGGACTGTCCCTACATCCAACATTGCTGTGATAGACACATCTCACAATGTCAAATGGAGATACTACTATAACCTATGGAGTTATTTGTAATTTAAATTTGTGTTTTTATTGTATTTAATTTTTCAGTTATTTTATGTTTCTACTACATCTAATTTTAATTTCAATTTCAATTGTATGTTACAATATGGGTTTTTTATCACCTGAAATAAATGATTAATAATTATTATTATCAATAGGTTTGGCCTAATAACTGTGTAGTCAAACTAATTTAAAGAGATCATTAAAAATTATATGTAATGTCACTTGAAAAAATTATAAAGCTACAAAAAAATGTAGGGTCATTGTCGTCATCGTTTAAACTAAAAGACATCTATTGCTGGACGTAGGCCTCCCAAGGATCTTAATTTATTTTTAAATAAGTACCTATAATATTTAAATAATTATTTCTGATAAAATAGTAAATGAAACACATAATTAAATTCTAGTCACAATAACCAATATTTATTATTAAAAATAACATAAAACAATCTTATCATTGAATAATCAGCCCCGGTTTTGTTTTCAAAGGGTGCCCTCTTTTCCTTTTTTGGCTGATAATGCACGTTTTTTGCTTCTGGTGGGGGGTTGGCCAGCTATATAAGCGTATAGCTAATCCCATATCATGTTTACAGATAAAGCTTTTGTCAAATGCAGGGCAGTTGCATTTCCCATGCATCCAGTCAATAATGTGCGGTAGATCCACTTTCCATTTGTTAAAATTTGTAATCATCAAAATCAGTCCATGCATTCTCAAATTTTTTTTGTTTGGTAAGGCACCAGCCGGTACTTCGTTGTGTTTAAAAGTAAACTGATCTATTAAATGATAGCATAACCATATAAAGAAGTTGCAATCAGGGACAATTTATTTGGCGATAGATCTACCATTCTGAGCACGAAGCTATTATTTAAGGTTAAAGATATATTTATTCTCATTAAAGACAAAAAAAACAGTCACTTACATGAGAAACATTTTGTTTACATGTTTTCTTTCACATATTTCGCAAGACTTGAATACATTTAATGAGCTTACATTTCTTATAGAAGAAGGTATTTTGTTAAAGAGTCGTGCACCTTCGAAATTGATCTTTTTTTTTACCATAATTTGTTCTTGCCTTGGGTAGGACGAGAAAACTCGCGCGGCGCGTGCTGCGCTTAGTGACTTGTTTCAATTTATGGAATTAAACTTATTATAAGAACGAAGTTTATATTCATCTAGTGAACTACGATTTTATTGGTAATCCATCTCTTATTTTAGATATATTTCACATTGACATTAATTTGATCTGGAAACGAAAATATAACGTGACTATAAATCTATTGATTAGAATCATTAGATGATACAAGTTGATGACAAATGTAAACTTAGGTGACAAGAAATATAGTCCCCCTTTGCAATGCAACTATTTTGTTAGGAATGGTTGTTCCACAGAACTGTGTTATGAATATATCTGTCTTGAATGCAAATAATTTATTTGTCTTTACGTGAATAAAGTTATTTATTGATCATTCCCTCTTTTTTTATAGCCAGCTTGGGGAATTGTTCTGTGAAGTAAAATTCGCGCCATTTTCCTGCCCCCGGCAGCGACGTCCACTTGTTCCCGATGCAGAAGAGAAAGAGTTATCAGTAGCCCTAAGACAGGCTTTGGAGCCCACTGTCTGCAGACACTTATTTCCTAATTATCAGGTATTTTACAACATCTTGTATGTTTTACTGAAATATATGCTTATACATATGAAGCAGAAAATGAAATATACATTTTACTACTAATCTACAATATCTATAACTTTTCCTTCCTTTGTTTTCAGATAGACATCTTCGTGTACATTCTAGAACATGATGGTGCATGTTTGGCAGCAGCAATCAATGCAGCCGGGCTAGCTCTAGCAAATGCTGCAGTGCCTATGTACGACATCATCACATCCTGTTCTGTAGCTGTTATTGGTGACAAACTATTTGTTGACCCAACAGAAGCAGAGGAGCATTTAGCTCTCATGTCTCCAGAGACTGAAGGAACCAACCATGGCACTTTGACAATGTCAATGCTATCAGAATTAAATCAGGTTTCAGACTTGTCACTAGTTGGCTCAATGGATGCAGAATGCCTGACAAAAGCAATGGCGATATTAGAAAAAGAATGTGAGGCCATAGTGCCTAACATACAGAAGGTGTTGGTCGTACATGTTGTACAATGCTTTGAGCAAAGAAAAAGGTTGGAGGCAGAGGCAAAGGAAAGGGAGCAGGAATTGAATGCTAAGATAGTGGAATGGAAACAGTTATTAAATTCTTGATTAAATTTTATTAGGTTTGTTTTATTGTAAGTTAAGTTCACATGTCAGGAAATTACTATATTCCTATGCAAGATATAAATACATGCATAAGTTAGTAATGGTACTTTTTCTGATTCATTAGATCAGATTTTCAATTTAAATCATATTAAGGGTGTTTATAACAAACTGTGGGATTTATCACGCAAGCGGGATTACCACCCCGCCCTCCACGGGCGGGATCGCACCTTTGTAAAAACACCCTTAGAGCAAGCAGTGTAAATGTTACAAAGATAATTCAATATTTTAGTTAAAAACTTATCTTTAGAGAAATTCCTTTATAGTTTGTCCAATTTAGGCTGATAATTTTGCCAGTTCACGCCTATGAAGTATTGCATTTTGTTTCGATAAAGTGTACTACAATTAATATTGTACTTTATTGACATAGCGTCTTGCGAACCGTGAACGAATAGCAAAAGAAAATATAAAATTGGTTGTGAAATAAAATGATTCTAACATTTAAGATTATGGGTGGCTAGCACAACATTTTATTTCATTATAGTTTAACTTTGATTAGTATTCAAGTTATTTATATATATCTATCATACAATTATTAAAAAACATTGATTAAATAAAATAAAGATTTTGAACTTAAATATTGTTTGATGTTAATTTGATTAGTCTTCTAGTGATAATGACGATAAAAATTATGAAAGTGATTTAGGGTGTGTGCCATAATTTAAGTAATAAATAACTTCAAATCCTAATACCTCCCTTATTTAATTCACAAATTTATATTTATTTATTTAATTATATAGGGCTAAATATCCCTGTGTTACGAGGTACCAGACAAGGAATTAAGCCAGGGGCGTCTTCCAGCACACCCAGACCCAGGCAAATTTAGAAAAGATCATTTCCTAAATTGACCTGTCCGGAGATCGAACCCGGGACACTACGGAATTATGGGCGTGAAATCGTGCTCCAGCACACTACGCCAATCGTGTCGTCAAATAGTCTCTATGATGAACATTTAAATATTCAAACAATATTTTCTTTGTTTATCTATAGTATAAACTAACGATTCCAAGTTCTATGAAATAATAAATCGATAATCAAATAGATTCACTTGTAACGATTATAAACTACCCCATCCCTATTGAAAGTTGTCAAAATTATCATCCTAAATTGGACAAACTATAGTTCATACTTGTCAATTCAGAAAACTTATGATAATACATCTTCAAAGAATGGCCTAACTAAAGTTCTGGAATTAAATTAAGTGACCATGACAAAAAAGGAGAAATACCTGATAATTTTATTTGTATTGCCAGAACTGGTTCCCAAATTACATTACTGTAATAATATTAACTTAACAACTAAGATTATAACACTAATCATAACTAATCTTCAGGTTTCTCTGGAGGGGGACCACAAGGCTGCAACATCCTCTCCATTAAATTAAACTTAACTCTCGCTTTGGACTCGTTTTCTACGATTGCGAAGTAGCTCAGCAGATCTGGGTGACCCATGTAACTGCAGCAAGAATCTCTGTGTTGGTTTGTCAACCACTCGTATTTGGTAGTATCCGCGTGACCTGTGCCGATGTATTTGCTCTGCAAATGCTCTAACTGGCTGTGGATATTGTACCTTTCACCCATTTTGGTTGAGCTGCAAAACAAGTAATTAGAGGTTAGATTTTTATAATTCTTTAACTAGCTCGTAAAACATATTAAATATATTGCAAGAATTACTTTTATTGTATGTGCAGTGAATAAACAGTGAGGCACGTCACGATCAATTTGGTATTTATCCACAAATTCTGAACAAAGTCCCAGTTCCACACAACGATCCTGTCACAGTCACAGATCATTCATTTATTTTTGACTTATGACGGAAATCGAGCCCTAACAAGAGAAGACTTTTGACGGATGACACTTATTTTTTTAAATATTGGTTTTATTACCGCCTTGTTGAGGTGAACAACAAGTGAACAAGCAAGAAACCACAGATACATACATAGATAGAGAAGTTGCTGGCTATCTGGCCCTGAATCTAATTTCGCCGGATTGGCATTAGATTACTGCCACTAAAAAATGTTTTTAACCTTAACGCTGTGGAATGAGGTTCATAAATTTCTTGTTTGACCTTTCTGCAATGCTTGTCCAATGTAATTCTGTTCAAGAGTCAGCCCCCTGGCCACTGACTCTTGAATCGAATTTCGCCGGATTGGCATTAGATTACTGTCACCAAAAAAAATTTTGAACCTTAGGGCTTTTTAAGGTTAAAAAATTTATTGTTTGACATTTCTGCAATGCTCGTCCAATGAAATTCTGTTCGAGAGTCAGGCCCCTGATCTGTGGTTAAGTGGTTAGTGTGGGCCGTGCTCCAAAGCGACTTTTTCCGCAGCAGGTATCCAAATATTCAAACGCAAAGTTTTGCACTGATGGCACTATTTACGCTGAAAAATAGCAGTTATGTATAGCCACAGGGCTTCCCACGTTCCCTGCTTGAAGTTCTTTCAGATAGCTAGTTGCTACACATTTGAATTAAAAAAAAATATCTGCCTCAAACCACTTCCTGGTTTTTGGAATGCAACCTTGGAAACGACTTATTGACTTTTTGACAGGCGCTCTTTTCGAAATTATTTGATCGATATTCACCTTAGTTATGAGTTTTCTGTGAATTCCCAAACTTGTCTCATAAAGTAAAATGACTAGTGTAGCTAAGCTATCAACTCTCAAGGAAAATGAAGAACTACTACGTAAAGAAGCTAAAAAAATAGCAAGACAGAGAAATAAAGACACCTTTAAAAGACCGACTCACCTTTTCCTGCATGAGAAATGTTTAACAAATATAGTAAGCATGATTTTCCTTGTTGCTTTTGGTACACGGAGAGTTATGATTTTCAATAGGTACCTAGATAGATTATTTTGCTTAAATAGCTCAGAGAGGCATTAGTTAAGATAGCCAAAAATACACGGAGGTACAGTCCAAAACAGATTTCATAGGTAACTTAAAAGGAATGGTTGCATGGCAGGCTCGTAGTTTTAGGGTATATTTTTCAAAAGTTTTTGGTGTTGACGCATTGCAAGAGTAGGTAGCTTTTTGGGTTCGCGCCTTTTTTTGATCGAAGCTTCGCGCCTTTTCTTGATTGAAGCTTATATCATACTAACCGCATGGCATACTGCCTGTTTGACATTATATTTGTGACTCACTCCCAATTTCTAATCTTGCAAGTTCGAAATAAAATAATATTAAGTCTTTTTTTATAATTTTTTATTTACAGCCAAAACCCAAGAATACAAGTAACATAATTTACGCTTACTACCACAACAATTACATTTCCAAGATAGAAAACCTTGATCCACTCTTTAATCTTACCCATCTACACTTGCAATGGAATAAAATAACGAAGATCGAAGGACTGGAGAAACTTTACAAACTAAAAAAGCTTTATTTAGGGAACAATCGCATCAGCGTTGTAGAGAACTTGGATAATTTAAAGTATTTAGAAGAACTGCACTTAGAAAAGCAGAATATTGATAATGCCGATGGCCTGTGCTTTGACCCCAGAACGATCATTAACATTGGAGTGAGTTATGTTTCCGGATAGTTTTTGTATTAGTTAATTTTGTGATAATTTCAGCTTGGAATTCCTGCTTGTCCTTTTCCGTGAATACGGCAAATGTTTATCCAAAAAAATATTTTCAGGCATCTCTCCGCATATTGAACGTTTCTGAGAATAAAATAACGGATATGGCATGGGTGAGACCTTTGCGACGATTAGAAGTTTTGATTGCTAAGAAGAACAGTTTAGAAGATTATCAGGTAAGCCCTTAAAGTAATAAAAATATTATACCTGCATAGGAAACCTAATACCTACCATCTCTTTATTTAAGTAAGAGGTTCCTGATTTTATCCCAGCCGTCTATACGTAGCATTCTTGCTGGAGCTCTTTTATCGGTCAGTCTGATGCATTATGTTACAAATTAAAGCTTGCTTTTTTTGGCATTTGCTGAGACTAACCATTGCATTCATTTAGAGGAATAATCTTTTGTTTATTGTAAGGCACCTCTAGTATCATTGTTTTGCTTTGGGGGTAAGGTACCCTGTAAAGGAGACTAGGTACAAAGTTAATAATAATGCATCATGAAATGTGTCTTAGAACCTCAGCACTGTTCATCAAATATTAACTGAAATCGGTTGCCACAGGGTACAGCCGATCACTTGTGCATGCTGCTCTGTCTCGTGGACGTGAATTTCATTGGTAATCCAATGACGAAGAGACACCGATACAAAGAAACCATCGTTGCAAGATGTGCGCAATTAAGTACGTATGAAACCATCATGTTATCAGATAAACGTATTACAAATTAAGAATATGTAAAGGAGGCGCTCACCAACATTTCATCACAAGTTTTAAAATTCCCTCCAACATGCGCAATGCGGTCTTTAATCAGTTTTCCGAGCTTCTTTCAACTAATATGACTTTTTTATTACACAGGAGTTCTAGACACCGTAGTGATCCACAACAACTCAAAAACGTTTCTGCAGAGTTTTGACAAAGCAGTGCGTCTGCGCCAAATGCATGAGAAACATAAGTTGGAGACTAATGATCGTGGAGTAGAAGAATTTCTTGAGCTAAATATGACGGGACCGAGAACACAAAGTGCCTTCTCCATTTCGGAATTTTCCAATCAAAAACCAAGAAGTAAGTTTTTTTAGCCCTAACCAAATAATACGTTTTTGGACCTAGAGTTTTATTTCAGAAGAGTACCTCCAGAAGTTTTTTACTTTGTTTGCCTTTTGTTACAGTAACCGCGATAGATTCCACGTACACGTTCATGCCAAGAGCTTTTTGGCGTAACCGACCTGAGCCATCTCCTCGCGAGCCCATTGCCCCTCCCATGGAAGCACCCCCAAAACCAAAACAACCATCACTTGAAATTAGCGGACCACCGATCAAAGGGATATTGAAGAAACCGATGCCTGTGAAATACATTTCTTAAAATATACTATGACTATGACTTTGTACGGATATATTTTAGATTAACAAATTGTGTTTTTTAATTGAATAAAACCTTGTTTTGATGGAAAAGCCTTCTTGCCTTTAATTTTTTTGGAGAAGAATGTACCTATCTTTTTAATTAACGATAACTAAGTAAGTAGTACTTAAGCTTTTCGTTTTGTAATTTATAGATACAGTAACACATGCTCTAACATAGAACAAGCATGCTCACTTTTCACTGAAATGAGCATACTTTTAACCCTTTATCTATACTTTAAAGAAATTGCCCGAAGTCTGCCGCCAGTCCAGTATAGACACACCAATGCCATACTTAAAAAAAAAGGGAAACGTCAATAACAAAAGTAATAAGGTTATGTTTTGATTTGATTTTGTTTATTTTATATCGCGTTTTATCTGTAGTTCAAATGTTTAATGTTTAGTTTTAATGTTCTAGCCACAAAAATGAGTAAAAAAATTAACGAAGCCTTTAGTATTTTGAATGAAGAGACTTCAGGTAACAACGACTACAAATAAAGTGAAACACAGCCTTTTCTTCATCTCAACTTGCAGCCACACAATACTTTTTACAGATTTGTATCTGGGTACTGAAGTAGCTGAAACTAACGAAGTAGATCCTCTGGGGTTCCATAGGGAATATGTCGCCAAAAATATGCCAGTTGTTATCAGAGGAGGATGCTCAAATTGGGCGGCTACCAAAAAGTGGAATGCTCAGTATTTTAGGTAGTACCTATTATTGTAGTAAACTATTCTAAATCTTCGGACGACTTGGTGAAGTTGGCAGGATTCCGGTAAACGGACGCTGACTACCTACAATCGGTCGCTTTGGAAATCGATCAGAGACCTGTTATGGCTGCAAATGATCATAATGATTATAAAATCTCAATCACACCAATATGTGCGACGGACAATGTTGGTCCATCCTGGTACACATCCAGTATTTCCCCATTCAACAAAAAAATGCATTGCGTGTCCTGATGAGAAGTGATAATAAAATTTCTTGCCAGACTTCTTATTTTCTTTTACTCTCTCAGAGAACAGTATGCAGATAAAAAGGTAACAGTGGCATTGACTCCAAATGGCCTTGCTGATGGGATCACTTCCAATGATGAAGGGGATGAGTACTTTGTCATGCCATGTGAGGAAGAAATGACAATGGCAGAATTTCTCAACTGCTTAGAGGCCAAGAGGTAATAATTGTATAAAAAAGCCAGTCACTATGTTGTTAGTTGCTAGAGATGTACGGTACAGTCTTTTGTATACAATGATGAATTATATTAATCTTACTTGTAGGAAAACTTTTGTTTCAGAGAAAAAAATATTCCATACATACAGCGGCAAAACTCCAACTTAACTGAAGATTTTGGTGAACTTTTGTCAGATGTGGAAAACGAGATCCCATTCGCAAGTGCCGCATTCAATAAGAGTCCTGATGCTGTAAACTTCTGGATGGGAGATGAGCGGGCAGTTACATCCAGTTAGTATTTACACTAACATGCCATCACGACTTTATCCCAAGCGGGGTAGTCAGAGGCGAGTGACTGTTGCCATCATGGTGAACGAAACAGTAGCCCACTTTTCACCAATGGTATTAGAACCTAACGTGTTAGGTGGTGAGCCTTCCGCCGCTATCCGGGTTAATTTGGTGTTTTATCGATGTTTTCCATCATCGGAGAGTTAGTCGGAAATTAAACAATGAACGCAAAGATTTTGGTTCTGGCTTGATTTGAACTCGGGACCACACGATCCGCGATCCGAGTTGGAGTGCTTAACCACTAGGCCACCATGCTCTCCCTTACACTATTATTATTATTATTATTTCGACTGGGGACGCTGGCAGTGGGCCGGGTGATCGGTCCGCTAGTTATGGGCCATTTCACCCATTTCCCCGGGCCCCCTGCTAGGCCTCCCTTACACTAACACAACTTCATATTTATTTCATTTGGGTCAAGAAAATATATTTTGCAGGATTTAATAATAAATATCTACGTACGTATACAGGATGGTCCAAAACTCCAAACATACACAACATTTTTTTTTTAGCTTCTTCACACTCAGGTGTCTCCGCAAATACCCCATGTATGTTACCCGATTTTATTATTTTAGTTATGTTTTTTTCGGATTTTTTTAAATTTTTGGGTTGAGTCACTTTTTCAGTCACTGGCGCGATCTGTTAAGATAACTGCCTAATTTTTTTCGTTATTAGATGATTAATAGCGCTAGATGGTTCTGAAAAATTTACATCCATAACGCTTTTTTTTAATATTGACCGTCAAGATGACCTCACTCCACCTGATGGAAAGCGGTCGTGAGGTCCACATACGACAAGCCCAGTCATTCAAACGAAACACTGGGCTGGCCATCCTCACCTTGAAGGCCTGCAGAAATGCCTTTTCTCGCCCCACTTTAAGAACCCGGGACTATAAGAGGAACGAGTCACCGAACCTTTTAGTTCGGGCCAACAAATGCTGAATTGTGTGTGCATGACTCCGTAGTCCAGCACGCGTGGTACGGGAGTGGAAAGCTGAGGGTGGAAAGGTGACGCTTATAACACCAAAAAAAATATGAAATTCATAAAATTAGATATGATGTTTTTTTCCTGAACGGTGAAGGACGTTTTAAAAAAAAAGTAACCTAAAATTTTTCATTCAAATCTTTTTTAAAAACTTCACTACACTAGAGAGAACACCAAAGTTCTTAAAAAAATGTATAACTCGAAAAAAAAAAAAAAACCGGTAACATACATGGGGTATTTTCGGATACCCCTGAGTAAGAGGAAGCTAAAATAATTTTATTGACGTGTATGTTTGAACCACCCTGTATATTATTATTAAGCTTAGCTTCACGCCCACGGCTTCGCCCGCGTTATTGTTATATTTATGGCGAAATTACATAAAATTTCATGTTGTAGCCTATGTGCTATTCTGATGTATAACCTGTTTTACTGTGAAGTTTCATCCAAATCCGTTCAGTAGTTGTTTTGTGAAAGTGTAACAAACATACATACATACATCCTCACAAACTTTCACATTTATAATACAAGTGCGATTTAGTTAACATAGTCCACTGAAAATCAGTGACCTCAGTGGGGTCCTCTTTATTAATAGACATTGGGACACCGCTGTCTGGTGGGATTCATTGTTATTTTTTCTTTTTGTCTATTTTTGTTTCTTTCTGTCCCCCTTACGGTGCGTTTCCACCAGAGATGTGCGAGTAATGTGTGCGTTAAGAACCAATAGAATTGTTTGTCACCTAGCTTCGCGATTCTATTGGTCTTATCAAACACATTCCTCGCACACACGCATCCTCGCACATCTCTGTTGAAAAGGCAACCTTATGCCAGTGTAACAATGTTTATTGATTAAAGAAAGCTTTTTCTTTCTTTCTAAACTCTTTTAGTGCACAAAGACCCGTACGAGAACATTTACTGTGTAGTTGACGGCCACAAAGACTTCATCCTCATCCCACCGACTGACCTGCCCTATGTGCCATACCACTGGTATCCGCAGGCGGAGTTCAAACACAGTGGGGACCAATGGGAGATTGTCCCGCTACACAAACCAGAAGACAAGACTGAGTTAGACTTCTCTAATGCAAGATTACTTCCTTGGATTTGTATAGGTAAGTAAGTGAAGGTCTTTCTGTAACAGCTTAATTAAGCTGACATGTTTAATTAAACATGTCATCTGTTATTGTAATAAACAGCCTAGCCAGTACCACTGCCTTGTCATCATCATCATCATCCGTGCGGTCTATCCTGGTTGTGAACCCACACTAGTGTGTGAGGTCCCAGGGTCCGCCTTTCTTATTTTCTTGGCCCACTTCGCGCGGTCTTGTGCATCCTCAGTGGTGAGTTGGTTGGCACGCATGTCACCCTTAACGACGTCGAGCCAACTGGTACCTGGCGGGGGCGGCATAGCCAGACATTTGTTGCCCACGTAGCTTGCCGATCTCCGTGAGACATAACGGCGGCACTCCTGCAGCTTGTCTGCGATGCCACGAACACGAAGGCTGCCGCGGATGTGGGTGTTACACACGCGATCTTTGCGTGAGACTCCACACATCCACCGCATCATCTTCATTTCCGTGACGCGCAGCTCCTACTTGTGTCGCTCTAGTAACGGCCATGTTTCACTGCCATATAAAAGGACAGGCCTAATGATGGTTTTATAGACCCTTCAGCTTGATCGGCATTTTGGGGTCACAAATGACACCAGTCACCTCACGTCATTTGGCCCAAGCCGCGGAAATTCGGGTTAAGGCAGTACCACTGCCTTGTCTATGGCAAATTAAGCACAAGGCACCCGGCACTGTATAACCCGATTTTTATAAATGCACCTCGAGTTGTCAAAATCGTTAGGTTTGGCAGCATTGAATTTTACCCGTCCGCTCCCGTATACTTCCTCACTACCCCGCTGTCGGGGGTGCACAGTTATAAAAATCGGGTTATAATGCTCGCGTCAAACTGCTAGTCCTCTCTGAACACTAGACAAGTCCCGCATTCCGAACTATAAATTAAGAACTACGCATGCGCGAAACAACTACAGGAGGGACTAGAAGTGTGACGTGAACCATACAGACTGATGGAAGGTAACGTGCCTCATGCCCGGTTTCAACCAAAGCGGAGAGGAGAGTTCGTTATTTCCACATTTCACAGACCGAGGTCGAAATTATTAGATCTGATTGGTTATCAAAACAAATCTCTCCTCTCCTCTCCGCTCTGGTGGAAACCGGGCCTTACGAAAGAGCATTTCATTAGTATGGACGATCCGCGCACAATGAAGCAAATACTTTACATACCATCAATCGTCACCCTGCAAAATCGTGAAAAAATCACCAGTAATCACCACAGATTATAAAGAAATTGTAATATTTTTACACTATAGCCACGTATTCACTAGGAGACAGTCGCTCGACATTTCGCGAGCAGTCGTGGAATATTTAAGCCATGAATTCACTAGGTGACAAAGTCGCTTGACATGTCGCGAGCAGTCGCGCGCGGGACTTTTACGTGCGACTGTCTGGCCGACATTTACTCGGCCACATACCGAAGTTGTGGTCGCGATGTCACCCGACATATTACACAGTACTGCCATAGTCGCAGATGTCGAGATACACAGAGCGACAGGCGACCTCCCTCACTGCTCAGATGCCGTCGGGCGACCGTCAAGGGACACGAAGTCCCGCAAGGTCGATGCTTTCCGAGCGTCGACCCGCGACACGTAAAATTCGTGTCGAGCGACAAGGTCGCGGAAGAAATGTCCCCTATTGAATACACGGCTTAGGTTATTTTTTATTATTTCTTTTTCAGATCCTCTCAAACCAGACTACACGAAGTACCCAGACTTCAGAAAGGCACATGTATACCACGTTCGAGTTAGCAAAGGTGACTGTCTGTATTTACCCAGCCTGTGGTTCCATCATGTGAGGCAGAGCCACGGCTGCATTGCTGTCAACTACTGGTACGACATGGAGTTCGATATTAAATATTGCTACTATAAGATGCTGGAAAAGTTGTGTGGGATGCATTAAATAGATGATAAGAGATTGGTAAGGATGACTCAGATCATCCTCAATCTCACAAAATAAAGAGTTTACAGAAGGACCGCTCGCACCTTTTTCCAAAACTTGCGTGAACCGCCTAGGGTTACTACTATATTCGCTCTGAATTTTTAAAATGAAGTAAGTAAGTTATACCTACTTGACAGAACCGGCCAAAAAAAAAAAATGTATCATGTGAAAAATTGCACCAAGTTCGGACAAAAACAAAAACACTCGCGACAGTGCGACTTTCCGACTCACCGAAGCTCACTGACTTCGCTTGTAAACTCATGTCTCTGTGTGCGTGTGTCAAAAATGGCGTGATGTTCTAAGCGGGCTATCTGTCAGAGCGCCGCGCATGTCTAATTTGTGATCTCGTGGTCTTAGCAATCTGTGGCAGAGCTTTAGCCAAGAGCAACACACAAAAAAGTTTCGACCAATAGTAAACGGGTTTCAGTATCGCGATTAAATATTTCCTAGCTCCAAGCCTCAAGGTACTTACTATTTTGTATGAAGTAGGTTTATATACAAGAATAATATTATGTAATTAAATCGTTATTGTAAATAAAATATGTTTTTTTCAAAAGGTTTATTTTACTAAAGCCATAATTACTATAGCCAGAACATGATGCCAAATTGTTACTTGTAGCACTGCCGACGACTTTCTGTGATGTGCCAGGAATTTGACGCTCTGTAAACAATAAATACCTATGAAAGCAGACTAATTTAAGGACCCATTATACTAAAATAAGAAAAAAAATCTTTGTCCACGGGGTAGGGATCTAAGTCCCTTTGAGTGATTTTTAAAACTTAAAAGGTTTAGCACAATGTCAAGTTAAAAATATTTCAAAAAGGCATAACCGTAAATAGAAAAAGTTTATTTCCGAAAAGCCAGCATTAGCTTGCGTCTAAATCCGAATAGTAAGTTTTTCGAATGGGTTAGTCCTTTGACCACTCTTTTCATCCCTCTGAATATCGCCCCGCTATTTTTTTGCATATATGAGACAAGATATGTACAAATGAAAATTTGTTACAACAGTAATTTAAACCCTTAAATTATAGTGAAGTAAAATTTAGGCGGCTAGATACCAAAATATCCGGATAAATGTTGCTTCTTGGCGTGAAGAGCGCCTGCTTGCACACGCCGCGCGGCGAGCACACGCCGACCACGTTCCGCGTCACGCACTCGCTGCCGGCCGGCCACGCGCGCAGCTCCGCCAGGCTGCATGAGGCCTCTTGGCAGATGCTGATTGATACGTTTGCTAGGGGATGGGAGGAATTACGTTCTGTAGTTGATACTACGCTCTAAAATAACATTGTTCACGTGGGTCATAATAAGTGACAATAGGCAGAGCAAGTCTGCTGCATGCCGATTATGCGATGAGGAACCCCGAACGGGCAACGGCTAAGAGGACGAATGACGAGAGAAGTAGTACATTTGTATCAAGACGGTAGAAAAATTAGAAAGGGGGGCAATTACCCTACCACAGTCTTAATACTAATAATAAGTGCTTTATAATACCGTGACCCTACATTAGTGAAAGATCAATTCAGATTAAACGTTTATGCCTTAAACGATTTAAGCCCTATGAAAATCAAAACCGTTGAATTATGAACTTAATTTATTCGTTTACTTCCAGTACAAATGCTTTTATACCAGAGCAAACAAACATTGTTTTTTAAAACATAACAATACATTGATATTGACATCGTTATTATTTGTTTTTAAGCCTCGTTGGTTTTGGTCTAGAATGCAGCCTTCACTCTTGCTCTGGCATTCACGAGGGCGAAGGTTTGCAAAACTGTCTCAGAGCAAGAAGGAGATAAAATCAAAGAAGGACAAGACACTTACGTCCGCTATAATCCTCATCAGGCCAGGACTCCAAGGCGGCGTTGGTCTCGTTGGCTACGTGCGCGGCCGCCAGATCTGCACCTACGCATGTGGCCGCGTCGGATGCAGTTCTGTTCAGTTGGCAGCATACTCCGCACATTTTCAGCGAGGATATCTTGCCACCCTAAAAAAAGTTAGGTATTAATCTCAGGAAATACCTTTAGTATAAAAATATTCACAAGCTGAAATTCCTTTATATAGTAGGCCTAGAATAGAAATTCACGTGCTAAATTGCGGTAGGAACCTACTGGATTAAAGCCTTACATTGAGTTTCGTCACTGTTGAGCTCATTGACAAGGAGTTATCAGAATGCCAACCAAGCCTGCACTCTGCAGCCGAATCGCAGTTCCTTGGAAAATCGCAAATGAAGCTGGTGAAAACGAACGATCTTTAGGTCTAAAGTGGCCTCGCTCATAGCAGAGCATACCTCTTTATAAACATAAGTACAGGCTAAGCCCTTTATATAGCCCTTCAGGGCTTTTCTGAAAAACGAATTTCGAAACTCGCAGTGCATTTGCTATAAGATTCAAATTGCGGCGTCTGTTAAACGTGACAACGTCGGTGTGGCGCCTCTCTAACAAGTATGTAAAAATGATCGTGTGTAGTGTTTTAGGTCACATACCCAAGTCCGAATTTGTTCAGGATCGTTCTACTGGTGTGAAACTTGTCTACCCTGGACTCATCAATTCGCATACCGTTCCCTTTTTCGTGCACTCGCACTCCTTCAGTCCCAGCAGCGCACATTCGGCGGCGTGGCAGGAGCTGTCCGCGAGGCAGCGCCCGCCGAGCCCACAACGGCACTCTGCTGTCCTATTCTCGCATGTGCATTCTCGATCTTGCGACTTGCAATCCTTAGGATCGATAAGATCATCATCATCATCAACAGCCATAGAACGCCACAGCGAGCGGCTTTGGGCTAATTGCATCCAGCGACTTCCTGAAACTTGCACCAAGTCATCGGTCCTACGGGTGGGTGGCCTACCTACGCTGCGTCTTCCAATTCGTGGTCGCCATTCGAGGAGTCTTACGCCCCGCAATGTGACCCGCCCATTGCCACTTTAGTTCATTTCACGTCTATCAATAAGATAGGGAGGATAATAATGATCTTCCACTCAAATAACTTTGAACTGCTTGATGGTAAGTACGAGGTTCTACTTAGTTATAGTGCTTCTCAAACTGCTAGTCCGCTCTGAAGTTGTTTCGCGCATGCGCAATATATATTTTTCATAGGAAAAAATTAGGAATGCGGGATTCATCTCCTGTTCAGAGTGGACTAGAAGTTTGACGCGAGCGAACTATAACGCAGACTGTGAACAGGTGAACCCTGTAAGGTCTTAGCGCTTTTGTTTTTTTGTAAACTTAGTCAGCAAGTAAGATATTGAAAATAAGATGTTATTCATAAATATAACTAACGATTCCGCTCATCGTAAGGTCCGCATACTGACATTTAGGAGTGCAGCAAAGCCCTTGAGAAGGATGACACATTGCCGATGGAGCTACCGAACAACCTTCTTTATGTAATGCTCTGAAAGGAACGAGAAGTTGGCTATGGAATATGTTTTAGGATAAATATTCGCCATTGGCATAAACTAAAGAGTCCCACTCAGTTTTTTAACCAGCTGGCGACAGCTGTAACAACGGTTCCCAAAATAATGTATGTTAAACTAACCCCTCTTCGAAGACCAACGCACCGCCAGCACGAGGGGTACAGCAAGGGTCTCGGTGACTGCACCGAGATGGGAGGCCACAGTCGCAGGCCTCGCCTTCTTCTACAATACCTTGAGGAAAAGTATAATGTATGAAATACTTAAAACAAGGTTACTTGCAGTTTTAGCAAAAAATGGAACAGAGACAGAGCTTCAGAAACCGCGCTGTCCCAAGTGAACCTAACCGCGCAATCACTGGCGGCCACATCGCGTAGCCGGCCGCTAGTGAGGAACCGGTTTATTTCGCCCCGTCCAGTGAACATACACGTGTAGGAGTGTACCTGTCAAAGTGCATTGTTCCGTTTATTTACTCATGTGATTTCAGGGTGCATCGAACTTACCATTCCCGCAGTAAGGCCGATCCTCTTCTGATAGACAGTAACTCATGCTGCTCAGTGTTGCAGCGATGAGGCGCTTACTGCACAAAGAGAATTCGAAGTTCATGCCGATCTCTGCCGCTGTCGACTGAGAACCCATCAGGAAGCCACGGCATTCGGCGTTGGGGAAGTTATCGTCGTGGTGGGCGCCGAAACTGTGACCTGAAACCGAAATAAACTGTTAACTAAATGCAGTTGTTCTATATCACTCAAGAATACAAGTAAAACGGTCTCTTCGTGAGGGAAACCGAAGCGTCACATGGGATTTATGTAATTAACTCCGCGGTACTGAGAGGCTGCCTAAGCTTTACCCAAATATGGAATTTATCATTGTAACGACGTATTGTCACGACCAGGGCTGGCGGTCAAGAGTCTAAATGCATCACTACCTAATTGGTATCTTTGACACGCTTCAGAAGTTTGTAGGTCTCACCCAGCTCATGCGCCAGAGTCAACGCGGCTATTCTCTCGGGCACTCGCTCCTTGTCGTCAGTAGCGTGCGCTATGGCTAGCGTGTTGAAGGAGCGTCCGTAGGCGCGGCGGTCGCACAACCCGCCTGCAGCGCCGCCCATGCCGCCGCCGAGGGATGTGAAACTGGGGTAAGGGGAGAGAACTGTCAGGTTTGAAAATTGGTGAAATCCAAACAGGTAAGAAGACAGATGAGTTTGGAAAAAGAGATGTGTATTTAATATCAATGTACATGGTTTATAAATCACTGCAAGGAATGCGTCTGGAGCTGCCTGGCTTTTTTATGCAACGTAGGTGGTGAACTAGGCGGAACGTCTGTTGGTAATTGGACACGTGCAATACTAAAAGTGTGGCCTATCCTAGCACTTTGTAATGCTAGGAGGATTTTGTGATGTCAGCAAGGCGAAGACCGTGAACCTCAGGCTGCCCACACTGTTGCTCCACAATTAATTCTTTAGCAGAAAATGTGGATTTAGAAATCTATATCTCAAAATGATAGATACCTACCTCAAGCCAAGCGTCCGGTTATGGAAGGCGTGTCCCGAGAAGGCGACGCCGAGGCAGACCTCCGATAGCCTTCGCAGCCTGGCGAACCGCATCAGGTAGTCGCGACCGTCCACCGAATGCTCCCTGAGCAGGTTGCCGAATACTCGTGTATTAGTGTCTTCTGAGGTGAGCACGAGGATGTATTTCACTGAGAAACCTGTAAATACAACAAGTTAAAATTGTGGTGAACCACTTCTCCCGTTCCCTCATTCTGCATTAAGATTCGCTCACGACCAGCTCACAAACGGAGTAATCAGATCAGAGGTAAGTTGACTGTTGCCGCCCTGATGAACACAACACGGTAGGTGGCGAGCCTTAAAATATATGGTTGCGGACGGCAAATAAAGTCGGTTTTGGGTAGATTTGAACTCGGGACCACAGACTCCAACCAGACTCTGGAGTGCCTAATCCCTTTAAAGGCAACGACGCTCTGTTGTAACCATAAAACAAGCGGAAATTCTTCTTTCAGACCTAACCTTCTTTCATATTAATCTATTGTGGCATCGCGTAACCGCGATTAAGGTCAAACATCCCATGTAAAATAATACCTGCCGGTATAAAGAGATCTCTTAACTACTTATTTGAGCATCTGACTATGTTATTGCAGCATAGTTATTTTCCCCATATCATTGTCAAATATATTTTTTTATTATTTAAAATTGGTTTGCATTTGTCCTCAATTTCGCCTGGTGGTAAGCGTTGACGAGGCCGATGGTGGTCACGCTTACCCAGAAAATTTGTTTACTGAACCAAAATAAAATTCAGTACGTCTACCACGAGTTGCCACTTTAAATTTACATTATACGCGTAAAAAAATGTATTGGGATTTGACATTGTCATGCCATGTCATGTGTCATCCCAATACAATTTTTACGCGAAAGATAACGTAAATTTAAAGTGGCAACTCGTGGTAGACGTACAGATAACTGGCTCAGTTTTGTTTGGTTCGTGGTTTACGAAAGCGAGTTTGCTCACCGATATTGTCAGGCACACCATCCTCGTCGAAGTCTGCGTTCCGGAAAATGATGTCCGCCTGCGCGACGGCGTGCATCATACGGCGGACCACGTGGTTCAGACTGGAGTTCGCATCCTGGAGAACGACTTATACCTAGAGGTGAGCTCACAACCATATCCCAAACGGGGGTAGTCGATAGCAAGTTGACTGTTGCCGTCACGGGCGACTCAGAGCTTACGTTACGTTGCGTTGCCCAAGCGTAAGAACCCAACATGGTTGGGGTGATCCGAGTCGGAGTGCATAACCCTGAGGCCATGAGAACCCTTTGGAGAATCACTTTGAATTTAAGGATGAAATTTCCGATTATTCCTCATTTTAGAGTATTCAAGAGCAGCTGTGCTACTAGTAGGTATACCTAAAATCGGATATGCACTGCTCGTCGTGGCTGCATATTACTTGTTACGACTGTTATTTTACCATCCAGCAAAAATAAAGAAAATTAAAATTAGCTATTAAAAATTAATGCATGAATAGACCACCCCTGGCAACACTACACGAAGCAGTGCTAAAGGTGTAGTGCCCCTGCAATAAGCAAACTGGTTTGTTACATGATACCTTTAAATTACCGTTGGAGCACCTCTGGAGCCTGTGCATCAGAGATGCGGTTATTTTACGGACGATTGCGTAAAAGCAATATGCTTCGGCAAACATAAATACTTGACGCACCACAACCGCGGGAGCCATGGAAACGCTGCACGCAATGTTATAGAGTAGGTATACGGCACGCAAAAAGCGTTGACAGCCTTTGTGTATATCGTACCAACAGGCTGTTCTTAAATGCAAAGTTTAGAGACCGTAACTACTAGAATGTAGGTAGTCAGGCACAAGACTAAGATTTGTTCAAGCGTTACCTAGAAATCTTTGCATAACTGCACCTAAATCACAGAGCCGGCAACGAGCAAAAGATACCTCGGTCACTGGTGTATAGTGTGTCCAAACGCTGTAACTAACGATGGGGGTTCGTTCCTCAACCTAGATTGATTGAAATAAGAATGATACCTTTTCGTAGAACTGACGATCCGCCAGCAGAAGCAGGTCACAGATCCTAGCGCGCGCGATGCCAGGCGTTCTCTTCCGCTCCTCAATTTGGAACGGGAAGTACGGGAGGCGCTCTAAGAATTCCATCTGAGGACAAAATATTTGATTCAAGCTTCTATTAAATAGCTAATTAATACAGTAGTGATATGCGTTGGCTTTGCTGCTTCGGGTGAATGAGGGTAAGGTGTTGGTTGCTTTGGCTCCTGGATAATATGGGATCGCCTTCCTCTTCGTGTATGCTGCGCCTGAGTAGGTACAGTACCTAACTGTGGTGCATCTTCACCTGATCACCTGAGCATTGTCGCGGCGCAGACGCGGCCCGGCCAAGTGGTCGTTCTCAAAGGCGCCGAAGAACTTCTTGGGGTCGTCCTTCCCGTAAGGATCCGCGTGCAGCGTGCGGTTGCCTAGAAGAAAAAAGTTGATACGATACAGAATCATCGTTAGAAACACTTGATATTGGTAAACTATTGACTGGCAATTTGAAGAAACAGTGAATGGCGACGAGAGGAACAGAGCATAGACTTTTATGTGGTCAAAGGCAACAACCCAAAAGCGAGGAAAACCACTTAAATTGTTACGATTAAATGTTTGATTCGTTGCTTTGATTAACCGGTAAACAATCTATTGGAGATCCGTTGGAGGCATAAAGTTAAGTCAAATAATAATTTCTGCTTGTTAAATGAATAAATAAATGTTTAAGATATGAGGATCATACCCAGATGCAGTACTCCATAAAACTGGTGGTCCTCTCCGATGTATCCCTCTGCAGAGCCAGCAGCAGGATCCTCAATCGGGAACCCATAGGCCATGGTAACGTCAGCCAGGGAGAATGTGCGGACCACACCTTCAGGTTCTGGGTCCACAAATAAGGCGGAACGGTGCGTGGTCAGAGGAGACGATCCTAGGTTCATGAGACAAAAATAACGATGTGCGAGGTACGGATATGTAAGGGAGGTTTATCTAATATAGTTTTACACTTGCAATTGTTCTGGTTAATACTTTCTGGTAAAGTACCTATGCTATGTACATTGGCGCTATAAAATTAACAAAAAAAAAAAAACTTAGTGGATTGCTAGGACATTGTAGGTACTGCAGGCATTGAGTTTTCAAATAAATATTGTCTAATAAAGTCGGTATATCAATACTAAACTTCCTAGTATGAAGCAGTCTTATATAAATTAGGTCTGGTCCTGACTCGAGACTTTTAGGTTAAAGCTCTATGAAACGAAATGAATGAATAAGATGAATCAAAAACATCAGACTCAATCTAAGCCCAAATCCTGTACGATCCATACCTATAGCTTTTAACTTCAAGCAGAGCAAGTGCTCCTCTTTCCCAAACTTGGCCTCGACCAACTTATGGCCATAGGCGCTGCAAATAGCGTGCCCCTTATTCGCTGGCCCCTGTTCCTGGCCTGCCCCTCCCACATTCCCCCCTAACAATACCAAGTAGGTTAAAACGGTCAGCATTGCTCAGTCCATCTCACATTCCTTGGGGCATTTCTTGAGTACCTACTCTCCAGAAATTTCGTGAAAATATTACATTTCCCTCATTCCGTCATTTTCGCAACTGACATAATTGACAAGAAAGGCTCTAAGTTTCTTCTTAAACCTTCTGTCAGCCATACAGAAATAAAAGCATAATGAGGCTTTGTAATGTGGTTTTTATTCACTATGGCAATGGCAAGGGGTTGCAGAATTGCAACCTAGTTGTAACGTAAAGTGTCGCGTCGCCGCGTCGTCGTACCGGGAACATAATTATTTTCTTTGGCGCCTTAGAATAATAACATAATTATAAAGTATTCTAACTTTGGCGCCATCCGAGCAAAAAGCAAATTTTCTGCAGTAGGTAGCACACTACTGCTTCTTTTCTACATAGTTAATTTCTTACGAAATTACTCGAACCAAGTAAAGTATATAACTGGCGACGGATTTTGTGCAGGCTCTCTGTCTGTTCCTTGCTTGCCACCTGGCGCCAAGAGCGACTGAACCTCTCCTCTACACCAGAGCCCTGGTATTCTTCGGCCATGTGGAAGTAAGAAGGGGATCCATACATTATTACTAGATGGAGTTGGTACTTCAGGTAAAATTTCTGGCTAAAGAATGTGAATAATGTAACTAGAATGAGCTCTTTTTAAAAAAAATCTATCTGTTTATACATTCACTTAGTGTTTTGTGATAGGTGTTCAACTATCTGCCATTGAAGATGCACTGACAACAACGAATTGAACTTTATGGCTCAGTGAGATACTCGTATCTCACTCGGCCAAGGCTTACTGACCGAAATAATGAGAAAATAATAGAGTGCTTTGGGGCACAAATAAACATCGAGTAACAGAGGGGGCGGTTCCCACTAATAACTTGCCTAAGCTCATTGTGCTGTCCAGAGGATTCTTGGAAACCAATTTAAAACACACTTGCATTTTCTGCAATTTTATTTATAGCCCGAAAGGCTAGAGCCGTGTTTAAGCTATGTGCACATAATTACATTGGGGAGAGCGGCGCCAGCGGAGGCTTGTCCCACAATAAAATTACTTATGCCCAGGATATAAATAGCCGGGATTCGCCGAAGCCGTGGCGAAGGTGCGCGTTGTAATTACCGCACGTAACGCATGTCTAAGCCACGGAAAATACGGTTGGGAAGCCGGTTTTGAACCGCTAGAATATGCCCGACTCTCGTGACATGTCTGAAATTGCAAAAGTTATTTTTACGTCGTTGCACGCCTCGTCGTTTGCACAGTAGGTATTGTTTTTTGAATTAAGCGAATTTGAAAAATATTTTAGTAGTTAAAGTTTATTTTATTTAATTTAAGTAGCTACATTAAACATTTTAATTGATTTGTTTATCTATTACCACACATAGGTATTTTATATTAAATACAATTGTTTAAAGGTGTTTAACACATTAGCTGCCATGGGGGTCACCGGTGACCCGCAAACAATAGATTTTCTATTGTGTCTGCTTTAGCGGCAGTCAAAGACTTAACATACTGCCTTTAAAATAATAATTAACTGCCTAATTACCTCAATAGGTCAATGCAGCTTTTTTCCCCTTGATTCGGCCACGCGTATGCTAGTAGGTATACTATTTTCTGTGACGCCACGACCGGCGGACGTAGCAATTCATGACGAGGAAGGACAAGTTCTGAAAGCTGACGATCGGGGCGCTATGATGCCTCTCCTGCCGTTATTATCGGGATGGTTAACATAGTAACTATTTGATATATAAATGAACTAACCGTTAATCCTTACTGTTTCCGTTTCCGTAGCCGAGTAAGTGCCGTGTGTTTCCCAGTTAAGCTAGCTCGGATGAGCGTGCAGAGGGCTTCGACCGGCGGCTGCCGCCGATTATTCATACAAACATACTTTATATGTAAATACGCATAATTGACGCAGTGATTAACACATACAATGTCGAGGACAAAGTGTAATCACCTTATTGAGTTTTGTTATTACATAATAGGTGTGTAAACAAGGTGTTAATTGGAGATGAGAAAGGCATATTAGCATTTAACGGTATAGAGAAGGCGGTCACAGTTCTGGTGCCTTAGTACAACCGCTTTTATATCAAGTCAAGATTATTACCTAAATTGAGGGTAGTAACCAATTTCGTCAGTAAATAGCCAGCCCTTAGAATAATAACGTATAGAACGATAGTCTTCATAGAAACGCCCCGTCAAAAATGAAGCACTAATCCGATCCACACATGCGTGACTATTACTTGCTTACGTGCGGCGTGCTTTGACAGTGAACGTTGCGGAGCTGTAATGAACACTGCAAAGCGGTCCGTTTGGAGCCATTCATGAAAGATCATGATTACGAAATTTTAGGAATGGACTTGACAAGTTTTAAGGGATTGTAATAAAGCCCCTATTCCTGCCAGGTTAAGAAAGTTATCCATTCACTATTTCGGGAATAGTAAAGTGATGCATTGATATGCTTTTATATCCCTGGTTAGGCTGGTTAGGTGGATTTTACTCCTGGGGGTGTCCCCCTATACCGGTATGCCCCTGTTGCGTGAGGAGGCCTGGCTTGAAGGCTGGGCCGTCCGCCAGGGACGGCATGGTAATCCGAACTAGGCACCATGGCGTCCCGTCAAGGCGATGAGGTATACCGGGGGTCTTTAAGTGAGTATGCCGTCACCTTCAGTGACGGATAGTTCCACACTCCCCCGCTGCCCCACCCAGGCAGCGGGATAGTGCGTAATGCATTTTTTCCCCGCAAAAAAAGGTGGATTTTACTCGATAGGTAAAATGAAATAAATAAGTATAGTCTCATTTTACCAATAGAGTAAGATCCACAACACAGTTAATTCTCAATTATTTATGTAGGTATATATTAATTATGTTTCAGTTTTATTCTACACTTTCGAGAGTTTATTTTCTAAAAACCCTTGATCAGTTTATGATGTTTGCTAAAATAAGAACCCTTGTGCAAAGTTTCACGTTTTTAGGTTCAGTGGTTTGGGTGTACGTTGATAGTTCGGTTAGTTTCTCCTTTCATTTATTTAGACAAAGCACCCTTATTTTCTTTTTAAACCTGCTTACTGTTCTTACTGTGCAATGGTTAAGGATATTAACATTAGTTCAACACAATATGAATTTTGCTAATCACCTTCCAACGCTTGTATACGACCGGTTTCTGCGATTATTTATAAATGCCCCGAGATGGACTGCGATTTATTATTGTTCGAGGATCTCGTTAGGCTCTCTAAGAAAATATAAGGAAGTAGGTAATATTATACAACATAGCGGTACGACGGTAAATTCTAGGATTAATTAGTATAGGAACAGACAATCGGTTAGGCTGGTGTCCTGAAACTGTGATAGATTTTCTCGTCGTAAAAATGTGTGATGATTTTCATCGATTGTCAAGTAACTTGCACGAGAAAATAGCGCTGACCATATCTGTATTGTACCCTACATATTTGGGTTGCGACTTAGTCAGTGATTAATAATTTATGGATCAGAAACGAGTTCTCTCACTATGGATCTCTTAAGAAAGTTCAAGGACGGGCAAGGTCACTCAACTTTTGAATTGGTAAGGAAGTAAATATTCTTACTAGAAAAAACCAAATACTTATAGATATTCAATAAAATGTGCAATGGGCGGCTTTATCACTAAAAAGTGGAAGAACTGGTAGCCAAAAATTTGAAATGTCGAATATTGGGTTCAAACAATGAATAATAATAAGTTCAAATAATAAGTTAGCTTACACAGAACTCATATTATCAGGACTTCAAACTAAGCAGAGCTTGTATATACTTATGCATACCTACCACAGGCAGCGGCATCCCAAGCCCTTGTGATAAGGGGGTTAGAAGCCTCCTGCGGCGAATAAAAAAAAAATCTGCATTCGCACGACCGCGACCCTCAGCCCACAGAGCTCAACCTCTACCCATGCAGTAACGGTTCAGTCAGAATTTAACCTGTAAGTGGCTACATATAAATATAACTTTATCTTTTTATTTCTCTTCGATCTTTCTGCGAACAGTGACATAATATGAATGCGCGGCCCAGCGCCGGAGGCTGCACGCTGATACGCCATTAATCAAACATTGGATTCAGTCAGGGTTAGCAAATTAATTTAAATTCCTGTGGAATGATTTCAGAAACGAAAAAAACTAACTGTAATTGAACTTGTTCATTGAAAACTACAAATGTTCAGAAACTAGATTATTTATTTTAAACACAATCAATTAAATAAATAAATAAATATGCGCCAGACACCGCTTGTCATGGTCTCGAAGTAGGGGTAAACATCCCTGTATTACGAGGTACCAGACAGGGAATTAAGCCAGGAGCGTCTCTCAGCACACCCAGACCTAAGTCAATTTAGAAAAGGTCGTTTCCTGAATCCGGGAATCGATCCCGGGGCTACGGAAATGAGACCGTGCTGCAGCGCACTACGCCACTCGTGTCGTCAACTATTCCACTACAACTAGTATTTATGACACCTAAGTTACAATCTGTGGGAAGTTAAGTGATAACACTCTCAGTTAAGTATCGTTAGTTAAAAAAACTAATATATATTTTGAATTAAGCAGCGCCAATCATGGATGTTGATGCTTACTGGGATAGAAATAAAACCTAAACTACTAACAAATCTATATTAAGTTTTTTCTTAAAATAACTAACTATAGGGTGGCCCCTCACCTGGAGCATTTTCCTGTAGTGTAACGTTTCAGATTCGATTTTGAGCATTACATTACAATACTGCCTTACAAAACTTCAGGGAAGTTGTATCAAAATATTACACATTGTATTATAACAGTTTGCGCACTATAATGCTCGGTTCTCCTCCCTTATCGATGTAATGCTTGACTCTGTAACGTTGTATTACCAGAAAATGCTCCAGGTGCGGGAGCACCTTAAGGCTAGAAAAAGTTACGAATATCAGTAGGTACTCGTAAGTAAACTACCTTACCGCCCAAATGTTAATATTTTTTATTAAACGTCGTTGTCACATTTGTCTAGAAATTGAACGTGAAGTTTCAGAATTGAATTAACCCACTAGGTTACATTTCCTCTCTTCTTCTTCTTCCCCCTTTGCGTCTGGGTTGCTTGGTTGAGATCGCTTTTCAGCTAAAAAAGCCGCTTGAAATGTACAATTTACAACTTTTTAGCAAGTTGTTGTTATTCTCTTGTATGCATGTATTAGGAATATTTTTAGTCATGTCCTAGGAGTTAAAACATAGAAATATCATTTTTCCTATCTTCATTTTGAATAAGAAATGTGAGCGGTAGCCCTGCCAACCCATCAGATTGATATACTCAGCCCAACGCAACGGTATGTGAACCGCGGATACAGCATTAACTGTGACAGACACGCTATTAAAATAACTGGCCCAGCTTAGGCGCCATCTTCTTTCTGTGCCAATATTTTAAGTGAACTGGTCGGACGGAAGTGGGTCCTTGAAATATTTTAGTGACCAATGTCACTTGTCAAAAGTCATGGTCAAGAAAAACCCTTGAATAGCCTAATTCTGAACCTCCAAACGCAGAAGTTCAGAACCCTTCCCCCAAGGATTTTTCTACTATTTTTCAAATTACCAATGAATATTGACTTGGCCAACTCTTGTTTTTTGGGGACATACAATCATAACATAATATACCATCACGACGATATCCCAAGCGGGATAGTCAGAGGCAACTGACTGTTGCCGCCATGATGAACGGAACGCTCCGAAGCCCACTTTTCATCAGTGGTATTACGAGTATAACCCAACGTGGTAGATGGTGAGGTGAGCCTTCCACAGTTAGCCGGGTTGATTTGGTTCCTTTTTTATCGATGTTTTCAATCACCTAAGTTCATTCTGATGAGCCGTGAATTAAAAAATGAACAAAAAAAGAGATTCATTTACCCTAGCTTCGATTCTAAATTACCTGAGTAACGGTTATGTAGTGTAGTACATATACATTGTGTGCTTTAGTTAAATTAGGGCGGTGGTGCATATGAAAGTATATTTATATATGTATACATTTACAAGGCGAGGGTGGATGGAGCTTTTGGAAGGGGAAGACCTACTAGACGGGCGTACTTAGGACAAGTCAAAGACGTGCTCAGAAGAGGTCAGGTCAGGAGTACTTATAATCGACGAGCATGTATGAAAGGGCTAATGAGAGTAGAAGAAGCGCAAGAGGTGTGTCAGGACCGTAGCAAGTACGGGGTAGGTCCGTTGGGAAAAAGGCGTGATGGTAGGTATGTATGTATGTGTATATGAAATAATGTTTGCATATCAAGGAATTTAATTAATCTTAGGTACTGGTTTTTGGTAGATAATTTATGCACCATGGACCATTATGGCTTAAGTGAGAAAAATGAGTTGGACCCTAAGCCGTTTATAAACTGACACAGAAAAGAGCACAATTGATTTAACATCTTATATTAATCAATAATCCTCAAACATTTAACGAACACTTTGGTATTTTTTTTATTGACCTATCAACTTTCGTAACAGGTATGCGAGTAGCTTTCTGTATTAGCTATATTGTGCTAACACAAGGCATTGGATTCTCATCCTAAATATATTATTAATAAAATCATTGCTAAAATAATAGACATCTATTATTAGAGGTGAAAGTGAGTTCCTAATTTCACTTTCACTCATCGCAAAATTTTTGCATACCTACGAGTATTTACATTGTAGTCTGAACAAAGAATACTTACTCAGAGAATATGAACATATACTTATAATACTTTGGACCCAAATAATTATAAGATTGTTCGGAACTAATACCTTGAAGTTATTGTATTACATTCCAACAATTTTTTTTAAAAAACATGGTTGATAAACGCCAGGTTCTTTTGTATGAACTAGTGTTCTATTAGTTCAAGCACATCTTATAGTTTTTTTTGTGCTAAGTGCCTGTAAATGGCGAGTTTTTTGTCTATTTATCACTCTATATATCTATACTTATTTATCACTCTATATATCTATACTTATTACGATCTCTATTTTTCTTCTTGACAATTTACACCAAGATAATCTGACTCCAAACTAAGCAGAGCTTGTACTATGGGTGTCAGAGACGGATAAACTTACACACATACTTGAATATTTCTAAAAACATTCTTAAATAGATAATAACACCCACACACAAACAAACACAAATGTTCGTCACATAAATGTTTGTCGTGGGTCGGGATCGAACACACGACCTCCGGTGCTAAAGGCAAGATCGCTGCCATTGCACCAACAGGCCTGTCATTATTGTAATGCTACCTAAAGCCAGTAAATTCCCTAAACTGAGGGTGGTGAGCTATTTCGTCAGTAAATATCTGGACTAGAAGATGCATTATTGACAGGTAACCGCTTGGGAAACAATTGTCTGGCCATGCCGCCCCCGCCAGGTACCGTTAGAAGACTCACCACTGAGGAAGCACAAGACCGCGCGAAGTGGGCCCAGAAAATACGAAAGGCGGACCCTGGGACCCCACACACCAGTGTGGGTTCACAACCGGGATAGACCGCACGGATGATTATGATGATGAACCGCTGACTGGCGGGAAATGAAAGATCATATTACGAAATTTCTCACTACGGTCTGTTTAGGGAATTTACTTGTCTGGCTAAAAGAGATCGTAGTAAGGCCCTTGGGAGCCCTTGGGGGCAACTGAGGGTAGTGAGCAGTTTCGTCAGTAAAAATCCAGCTTTGAAGATGTGTTAGTGCCAGGTAACCGCTAACTGGCTGGAAACGAAAGATTTACAAAATGGCTCGCTATGCTCAGTTAAAGGAATGAACCTGAAGTGATGCCTCCAAACGAATGTCGATTTCGTCCAGCTAACCTTACCAACTTAATGTAATGCTCCAACCCACAGGGCATTGTGATGGGATATTAAATATAACCGAGGGTGTGCGTTTATTACACTATTGATGCATCTACAGCAAATGGCAGATAGTAGATTTTGAACAGAGAAAAACCTGCAAGACCACCGGGTAGAAATTTTTTCAACATGTTAACAAATTTCAATCATTTTAAGTAACACTGTCTTACCTCAAAAGATTGCCACATATGTGAGTTATTTGGGCTTGTACCTACACACTCCCGCGGAGAAAGCAGTATAATTTATACATAACTAAATGGAATGAATCAGTACTGTCATCGCTGCAAATATATTGGTGACTCATTTGCAACTAGATAAGACTAATTAATGAATACTTATTTATAGGGTCTAATTGGTGTGTGGGATCCATTGGTGTCCGTCTAGCTAGACGGTGGCTACCAATTTTTCAGCCGACTGCAAAAAAAAAAGGTTATCATTACGTCGTCTTTTTGGTTTTTTATGTGTATTCCCCGATTACTCAGACGCCAGTACCAATTTTGAATTCCTATCCTTCATTTGTTAGAAAGGGTAGAGTTTTTAGGTGGTTCCTTAGTCATCAGATTAGGATCTGAATAGAATAGAATAGAAATATGGTTTATTTAGTAGGTACTTAACAATTAGTAATACATGACACTTGAGTACCAAATAAGTCTTGCTTAAATAAGCATATTGTCGTGGCACTTGTAAATGGAAGGATACCACGACACTGATTTTCTTTAACAAATGAAATAAAAAAACATTATAGTTATGTAAGTACCTACTACTAACTTTAACATTTTATAGGCACGCACAGCAAGATGATTTGTTAACCATGGGCAGGGAGAGATGCTCGTATACGGAAAGATATTCCTTCACTAATGTCAAGCTATCCTTTGTACAGTCCACCAAACCGAGAGTGGATTAACAACTGTAGCAAAATGATAGGCTTAAAATACAAATATGAATATAATTATTATTTATCAAAAGTACACTGACCAAAGAGAAGAAAAACAATCCAGACAAGAGCCTTCTTCTATCATTTTACTATGCCTGGGCCCTCGAACTTATAAGCTCTTCCAATAGGACTGACATGAAGGTAGTACCTACAGTTTAATAAAAAGTAATTTGTCTAAGATTTTACGAGGAAAAGAATAACCTCTCGTTTCACAGCTATTTTTACCTTAGACGTTTTATTTTTATAAAGAAGGTACGCTGAGATAAAATGTAGCCAAGTAATTCGATTCTTGGGAGAGCAGGCTATGATAAAAGTGTGTGGCACTGAATCCTATTTCTGGCCGCTATTCTAAGCCGAAGTGAGCTAAGTGTAATGACTTATTAACTTAGAACACACAGTAGAGATAGGCGTCTACGATGCGCTAATGTTGTAAACCCAGCTACACAAAATGAAAAGTGTAATGTATATGTATATTTGGTTGTTAGAACTTAAACCAACCAACCAACTGCCAAGTAGTGGAGCGCTACATTCACCTCGGTTCTATTATCTCAAACTCTGAAGGATGCGAAGATGAGATCAAGCGTCGTTGCACCATCACCTGATCGGCAGTGGAGCGACTAGGAAAGATTTGGAAAGACAGGAGAATAACCTAAAACATAAAGGTTCGCCTAATGAAGTGCCTCGTTTTTCCAATCTTTCTGTATGGAGTCGAAGCTTGGTCACTAAGACTGCAAGACCGCCGAAAAATCGACGCACTGGAGATGTGGTGTTGTACACGTCTGTTAAAAATACCCTGAACGGCGTTACGCACCAATGTTTTCATCCTCAAGAACTTCACATATGAGACAGGTTATCGTCGATTGTGCAGTTACGGATACTGAAGTTCTTTATGCATATCTCCAGAAACGAGGACACGATGGAGAGACTTGTAGTACAAGGCCACACTAAGGGAAAGAGAGCACGAGGCCGGTCTTCGACTCGTTGGATCGACCTTATTAGAAAATCGACGCAGTCGACCGCAGTACAGTGTACTCGCAACGCACAAAGTCGACAAAAGTGGAGATACATAGCGCGACGTGCGGCTGCCATAGAAGCCAGCGGTGACGGCGAGCCGCAACCCTGTCCATCAGCAGCCACGACCACTCTGCCAAGAGTGCCCGACTAAGAAGAAGAGACTTAAACCAACAGACATAAGTTCAACTAGCACCTTCGGTAGAACGAAAATTAAATTGACAAAGCATTCAACAATTTTGCTGGGGTGGCATTTTTACCACCGGTTCGGGGTTGTTTTGCTGTCAATATAGAGTTTATACTTGGAACATTTTTGAAAGAATTGCACGGATTACTGCAATTCACTCAAGTTGCTTTTCAAAGAGTTTGTTTTGTAGTAGATCTTTGTACCCCCAGTAACTATTTATTTTATGTGAGCACACTCTCTTTTATAGGTAAGTATTTTATATTTTTCTATACGAACTGTATGATGGAGTAATTGCCTGCACTGGTTGTAACGAGTGTCCACCTATAGTCTATACTTATTTACAATTTGTTTAATACTTTGTTTACTTTACTAACATTTGACAATTAACTAAATGCCAGAAGGCAGTCTGTGGATGCTGGTAAACTGAGATGAACACTAAACGTGATTTAAAAGAAGCTATCAGTCTCTTTCTTTTATGCCTTTTTGCCCCATCTCATAAATGCCTAAGGCAGAGGTCCTTGCAACACACAAGGTGCCCTTTAGCAAGGTACCTGAAGTTTTGGGTTGAGAGCCTACTGTCCTCACCGTAAAGTTTGTTAGGGCTTTCAGAGCAATAGGCTTAACAGCAATGATCCACTTAGAAAGATAAAGTAAATAAGAGTCGCTTCTAATTGTGCCCTAATTAAAAAAGTGGTAATAAAATTTCCGTCATGCTGTAAAAAAGGTTTTCAACATGATATGAAGAAGAGAAATAAACCTAACAGCAGCTTTGTGAAGAAAATACGTAAAAACTGCTGAATTTCTTCTTAGTCAAAAACCCCGCATCAACCATTTCAACAACGCACGTGTGTACCAGGCGTAAGAAGTATACAGCCTATACTTCTATAAGCTCCGTGCCGTCCGGGCTCCGTTGGAACTTCCAAGACTCATTTGACGTATAATACCAACGCGCGCGGGACGCGCACAGTCTTTTTGTTCTGTGTTTTAATGTTTTATTTTTAAGAACCTTTTTTTAAGAACGAACTTTGTGTTGTAGTGTGTTATTTAATTTTCAACAATGCTTAAGTACACAGTGAAGAAGTACTGCTCGGAAGGCAGCAAAGTCAACCAAATTGTGATCTCAATACTGAGTAAGTTTGTTTTAGAAATTAAGTATTTAATTATTAATTATATGATTAAAAACAAACAATAAATTTAAAATTACAAATTTTGCACATGACTGAAGAACTAGATAAGATGTCTCATTAATAGATTTACAAAATAAACTGTATAGGTACTGAGACTTACTCTGACAAAAAACTTAACTATCGTTACGGTACATTTTTTATTGCATTAATCATTACTTTAAAACAATTGCATAGGCTAAGATTTAATGCAGGGTGCCGCGTGAGTGACAGTAAAAATGGTACGGCAATAATATTCATTGCGGCATATTTCATTACGAATAAAGTAAGAAAAACTATTATCATTACTATAAATAAGAAACATGCGTTTTAATTAAATTTCGGTCGTGCGAGAAATGTGGCTAACACTATCTCCACAACCAGTTCTAACCGGCTACGGCTTATGAATATAAAACCCACTTATTAATACATGCAATTTATTATTTCCCAAAGCGTCAAGTGAAATAGACGACAATTCCTATAAAGAAACTGTTAAAAATGCTAAAGATACACCATCTCTAAGCTAACGACTACTTTTATGGAAAATTTATTTGTTTTATGCAAAACACATCACCTATTTGAAACGGAATATTGAAATAAAATGGTACTGTTATAATCTAAAAGTGATAATAATGGAACTACGATCTATAATTTATGTTAAACCCTCTTTTATTTTAATAGTTATGGGTACTTTGTTGCCATCAAAGCAGACACGAAAGTCTTAATATTTTTTCTACTTTGCTTAATAAATGAAACCTTTAATATTAGTTTAAGAATCTAAAAATGCTTTGGAAGAATGTTACAATGGAGAAAAGTACCTAAAGTGTGTGGTTTGAAATTAAACTATAAACACCGCGCTAAAGACGGTTTATGAATTGTCTGAATTTTCATACTAACTGCCACCTCTTCGGTCTTATAATTTTCCGCCCTCTGATGCTTTATGTTCACAATTTACCTTCACAAAATATAAATAGAGTTACTTGGTGATTTTCAGCGCTGTGGTTACAAGCGCCAGTTGAAACGCAAATGGTAGCGGGTTCGACTCTTGCACTTAATGTTGAAACAGATATTATTATTGTTGTTTGATCGTGGTTGTTTCTGGTGTTACACGTTATTTCGAATACAATCAAATATGATAAAAGAGTTTAACCATGTCTGCTAATATTCAGAACCCTATATACCGAATCAAATAAAACATTTAACCAAATTAAGACGATATAAGGATAGTGTTGCCTAAATTAGAGAGTTGTCTTCAAAATCCTTCCACAACATTTGAAGTTATTAGCTAGGTACTGTTCTGTAACGAGTAACCAGTAACTTCATTTGAAAACCATTATACTAAGTTTAATGCGAATAAAGAATGTTAATAAATCTTGTCTATCCATAAAACAACGGAAACCCTTACTCTGGTACACCAGGAGAGGCGATGATTTCACATATAAATTAAATCATTTACATCTCGATAAATGCTTATTTTATTGACAAGACAGTAATTTATCACGCGTGCGATGCGATGATTTGATTTCATTTCGTTTTAAGGAAATATTTTGTGAATGCAGTGGCAAATAAGCATGCGGATTCTCTGACGGTAGCATACCAGTTACCTCTCGCACTTAGCTGACCCCGAAAAAACTATTTCTAATCTTAGAGAGAACATGATAGGTAGACGCCTCCTACAGCCACAGCCCATTTCGAAAACCTCGTGAGCTCATTTCATATTATTATCTCAAATGTTGAAAAATTAAATTAAAAAGTATCTAAAATTGAGAACCGCACTCATACAACTTTGTTCGTCTGTCAAGATCTTTTTTTCTCAGGAACGCATCGTGGTATCAAGTTTAAATTATTATCAAACAATCAAGTTTGCAATTCCATAGGGTTGTGAAAAAATCTAACTTCTCAGTCGACGCAATCAAAAGATACGTTTAGTTATATTTGAAGGCAAAATAAATTTATTTTTTAACGTACAATTGAAGGGAAACACCTGATAACCTGATATTATATATTTGCAGTTAAATCCCTTTTTTAATCTTTAAGACTAGGTTCCTATTACATACCTGAAGGTTTACATTTACTTGGCGGGATTTAATTATCTAAATCTTACCGGTACATAGTTAATTGATAGTTTATATCTGTCGTAATTTTTTTGTTTAGTGTGTTTTAATTCTGCTGTTTTTTATATTTTATTGTATTCCCTAGCATGATTTTATTTAATATCGTGAGATCATTGTAAAACATGTTTTATTATATTTTTAAAATAAATTGGTAGGTATGTTGCCTTTGGGACAACCTTAGGTTTTAAGTAATCTCGGGTGTAGGGTTATGGGTAGAGGTCCCTATAACATCGAAGGTCGTGGGTTCAATTCACTAAAGTCGAGTCATTCATTTATAAAGCGAACATTTGTGTTTTTTCTTGTCCGGGTGATATTTTTAATTCATGAATGTAGTGTTTTTATTTGTTTATTGAAGGGGGTGAGTACCTACAAGCTCTGCTTAGTTTGGGTTCTACCAGGGTCTAGATTTTATTGGAATTCAAATGTTTTCTATGAATTTTTGTATGTTTTGTAAATAAATCATCGACATATTGTTATTTATTGATCAAAAATATCGTACTCACCTAGTACGATATTTACTATAGTAATAGTTATAGTAATAGTTGCCAAAAACCAAAGGATCATCGACACGAAGAAGGAGAAGAAGTTCGATAATTTTGATAAATAAAAAAGTCACATTATATTGTATGGTCTACACTTCTACAGAATGTCATTAAAAATTGCAACATGGAAAGTCCGTATGCATGAATGGCTTAATTCAATACTTATTCTACATTTTCATAGTTTACTAACACAGGAAAAATAGTTTCGATTTAATAAGATCATAATTGATCGCATCAGCTATTTACCTTATTATTTATAACATCTCGATTCCGATGTGCTCAAACACGTGGAGGATGCATTTGCAAGTGCAACAGACGAAATAACCAGATCAACAAAACTTCAGGATTTTTTTATTATTATTACAAACTCCTTTTGTTAGTTTACAGTAGGTATATTACGAGTAGAGTTGCCACGAATAGTAATTTGGCCGAATACCGTATGTTGGGCAACGCTGTCGGCCGAAGCGCCGAATATTCGGCACAAAATACTTGCTTTTCGAGCGCGTAGGTAAACAAGAATAAGACAAGTCGCAACCTGCCTCCCTCGTTGCGGTGCCCTCTCGTCTGTCGGCCCCTTTGAAGGGGGTATCGGCCATATGTGAGAGGTTATTTTCTGAAGCTGGTATCATTTACGACGAAAAGCGTAATCGTTTTAACAAACAAATGCTGAAAAGCTTATTTTTATCCCTCACAACTTACCATTGATCAATTTTACTTACTAAAGTATTGTAATTTGGTGATAAATATACACAATCTTGAGTATTATGACGTGGCTTTTTTTCATGATTAGGTATTCGGTATTCGGCCGAATAGTACGTATTATTCGGCCAAATACCGAATATAAAAAAAAGTGGCCGAATAGGCCGAATACCGAATAGTCGCCGAATATTCGTGACATCTCTAATTATGAGTATTAGTTAAAAAAGAAAAGGTAGAAGTATAAAAATCGTTTATTCATTAAAGCTTCTACAGAGGCGTTCACATCAACATTTATAAACATACCATCACGACTTTATCCCAAGCGGGGTAGTCAGAGGCAAGTGACTGTGCCGTCATGGTGAACGAAACACTCAGAAGCCCACTTTTCATCAATGGTATTACAACTTTTATAAAACCATTGCTAAATGGGTCTTATTATGTCAACAGCATAAGGTGCCCTATGTAAACGTTGATTTAAATTCCTCTATACATACAAAGCACTTATTATGACATTCAAAAAGTATATTTAATATAAATAAAAAATAACATTAAACGTTTTATATCTTAACGTATTCCTTTGTCAGCTGGACTGCATAGCATATCCTACATTCAGGATATTTAACCTTTAAAAAAGTAAAATGTACCTAGTTATCCTGTATACCTACTATCCCACTGCTTATCTAAGACCTCCATTTTTGAAATTAAATCATCGTCATAATTTATGTGTGGGTTAATCACTACGTTTGGCAAATGCGGGTTGGTAATCACAAACTCGGGCTATGTTCCTAAAAGCATCCCATGATAAAAAAGATTACCAAGTGCAAGGCGGACCCGCCCTCCGCCCGCCCGAGGCCGACCACACAAACTTATGGTTTAAAAATAACGGTTTACTATAATCTTTGCTTTCTAGTCATTAGCTTACAGCTTTTTGCTTAAAGCCAAAGGAGTCTTTGTGCACCTATTTAAAAAATTAAGAAAAATCTACTAATTGCAATTTAAATACAAACAATAAGAATGATTACTTAATTATATGGTCATTTAATAAAAATGATTCAGTATTTAAGTCCTATTTCAGTAAAGGTAAATTTCAGGCAATTTACTTGTTTATAGACACTCAGAGCGATGGCGCTACTTTTCACACATCAATTGCTGTAAAGATATATTAATTTAATTTACTTCATCAATTAACAGTTATCAATCATAACAATAATTTACTTGATAATATTCGATAGAACAATAGTTTTTTAATAGTTTATAACATTTTCTTTCGCCAGTTTCTTTTTTATTTAGTTTGAAATAGTATGCGTGACACGGAACAATAAGAGCTGTCAGGCATATCATCTTACAGTGAAAATAGTATAGGGAAATTGAATATTTAGAAATTGTTCCAGTGTTTGTTATTTAGAACTGTGTATTTTTACTATTTTTTAGTATGGTGTACATAGACCCGGCTAAGACTGGACAGACCATACATTTTAGGACATCTGCTTTCATTATTCTAGGTCAAGGTAGAATACCTGGTACCTGCCTTTTATTCTAAATTATTTATTTGCAAAAAAATGGGTGTATGAAAAACAGATGTCATGAGAATAAATAAATGAATATGATTATGAATATGAATTTGAATAAGGGTCCTTCTGAATGATTGACTGACACATCGCATAGACGGACAACGAAGGGTTACTTTTTTCCTTTTCATAAACAGAACCATTAAAAAATCCCGGAAGCCGGTCTAGCCACAAGTTAAGTCTTCTCTAATTAAAAGTCTTGTTTCACTGTCATATTGCAATAGGGCTCTAGATGTCTGACTACTACTGACCTGGGCGGTGTTAACTATCAAACGACATCTACATTGAAATATTATTTCGGAACATGTAGCTAACATTAAAAATATGGCTAAGATTTCTAATAGCTCGTGTTAAACTTTCTCGTTTTCCAAGAAATAGCGCATAGACAAATTGCAGATTGCCGAGTGTAATAAAGTCTATGCTCTATGCCGATTGCGGCTTGCGGTGATTACTGCGCTGGTAAAAACACATTAAAAGTTTTGATTTTACCATTATTATATTTAGAGCTTAGTTTCCGCGTAGTGGCGGGTTAAGTTTTAAATCGAACGCACCTTCTTCTAAAATTAAATAAAAACTGCAATCAGTGTTTGAATTTTAGATCAAAAATCAATGTTAATGTCACAATAGCAATCTGTATAATCCGGTATTCTATAATACCTAGGCTATGTATAGAATGCCAAAAATGTTCAGGCAATGTATGAAAATAAATGACACACTGATTAATATTAAAAATATATTGAATCGGTCTATCTGAAATGTCAAAACCGCAATGATGATCATGGTCTATCTGAAAAATTCTCGTTGAAAGTGTAAACGAGAATTCCTAAATCAAGCTCTCTCGTAGGCGAACTGGAAACTCCGCGAGCTGGCTGATTGTTACGCGGCCATCGCGCTAATCAAGAAAAAAAATTATAAAATAGAAAGATTTTCCCGCGCACCGCGCCTTGCCTTTTCACATTGAAAATTTTAGAAATAGTTTGTGATTTGGATAATAATAAAAAAGGTTTGGTTTTGTACCTACAGTTGCTATATTTTAATTATTTAGATACAGAAACTGTGTAACGGGGTTGATCTAGAAAAGAACAGCACCGACCCGCAATGTTTAAGGATTTTTTCCTGCAAGATGCAAAGGACTACTAGATATCGATGATTTTAAAGACTTTTCTTCGCTGTGAGTGTTTTCTACCGAGTACAGTGCTTAGCGAGGGGATGTCTGCCTGAACCAACCACAAAATTAAAATAAAGTCAATTTCATACGTTTACTTTGATCAATACTAACATTATAAAGAAGAAATATTTGATTTTTCGTTTGCATTAAATAAGTTTCGAAACTACTGGACCGATTTTAAAAATATAAGGCTCGCTATCAGCGAGTACCATAAGGTATATTTTAACTGGAGAAAAAGTGTACGCGGGCATAGCCGCTGACGGACAGCTATTTAAAATTTAAAACATTATTTAAATAAAATAAAATGGTTAAAGTTTATAGTGTCTCCAGCCAGTACACTGCGACGCACTAACGAATCTAGTTATAACTAGATTATGTAGGTATACCTACATAAGGTAAAACAGTTGGTTTAGGCTATTCCAATGCTTAGCATCTGAACAAATATTTCGAGAGAAAGCGATGACCTCAATATTTCGAACAAAATAGTATAGATTAGGTGTCTATACGAGCAGGTAGGCCATGAATACAGATTTTAATTATTTGCACAAACATAAGCCAATTTGAAGCCTTGTGCTATTTTATTTATTTTTGTGGCAAAACAGCTGTTAGGGCTAGATCAGCAGTAGTCTCTGAATTAAACCAGATTATAATCGTTAAATCATACGCAGTCATAGAACGTCTACTTAAGGAAACTAGCCTACATGTGTAGATCTCCAAAAGCTGCCTGCATTCAATGGAATCCCGTGTCGTACATCAGGTCACCCATCCACCTTGTGGTGTCCTACGCTGCGATTATCTACAAATTATACCCAGTCTAGGACTTTTGTTCACCTCTTCCCATTATATTTTTGCCTGTCCACTTCCACAAGTTCCACATATAGTGGGTGAGCCACTAGGCCACTCTGGGAAATGCAAATCTATCTTTCATCTCTTTTGTGCCCCAGAAACACTAAAATTAGGCGGGCATTTCAAATACTTTAATAATCTTTTTTTTATTTATTTTTTTAGTTAATCACATCTTAATTTTATTACTTATCACATTTTGAACGATCAAACTAATCACCAAAAAGTCATTCAACCTGAATGTTCAGCATTTATCAGTTTCCACTAACTACTTCAATTTTTTTTTTTCATTTTTTTTTAGCATTTTATCTCGTGCATCACATGAGTGAAAGTTGGTAATTAAATAGGTGTACAGCCTATTTGAAAAATGAAGTTAAATCCACTGATTCCAGTAAAAATACAGGCAGTAAGAATGATTACTTCATTTTCTGGTTCTAAAATGTAAATGATGCAGTATTGAAGTCCTATTTCAGTATGGCAATTCACTTGTCTATAGACATTCAGAGCGAACTGTCACTAGTGTCACTTGTGTTGTGTTTGTACTTATTTTGGCTTTTGATTTTGCAATTTGCATAGAAGACAATATTTTGTCTCAGCTCAGCTTTTGCTTTGGGAACTTAGCACTTCAAATGCTATTCAGGCAACAATTGTCACTAGTGAATCATAACCACAGTACTCGCTTGAAGTCCGAGGGTAAATTCGTAGTACCGAGAGTTAACAATTACTTTGGAGATAGAACGTTAAAAAAACGAGTGCCGTACATATTAAATTGTCTGCCTAGGGTTATCCGTCAGGAGACGAATAAAAAGACGTTTAAAAAGATGCTAAAAAGTTACCTTTTATCGCTATGTTAGTCCATAAGTTTATGTAACATTAGTTTTATGAAAATATTATGTTAGTGAGACTCCTGATCCCACAGACAAACTGTTTAAACAGTTTTGTGGGACAGTGTGTATTTTTATGTAAGCTTGATTTCTTTAATAAATAAATAAATAAATAAATAATAACCACAAAATTTGTTTGTAACGACTGGTTGAGTCAAAATAACCTCCATGTTGTTGTTGTAGTTTTGTCAAATTGACACCGCGTAATCTATTTTGACACATTTGTATTTCGTTGTGTGTTGCAATTCTAATATTGGAAATGTTGTTTGAACCAAGTACATATATGTATCTTATAAGGAAATTTAATATTTAGAAACTGTTCCACGTCTCTTTTCCTATTTTTGGGTATGGTGTACATAGACAAGACCAAGACCCTATACATTTTGGGAAATCTCCTTTAATGCCACCTTATAGTAATATTCAATTATTTAGGATCCCGTTAAAGAACTCGTTTGCTCGACTCCTGACGCGTGTTATTCGTATGTTCTTGCATAAACTACATGTGATTTTGATATTTTATGATTTTTTGGTTAAACTTATACCTAATAGTCATACTTATAAAACCGGATCATTTGGTTTTTCTCATCTCACATGAAAAAAAAAGACATTGCTCGGGATAGCTTAGATATTATGTTTTACAAATAAACCTTCATCTGTTAATGCAGATGCAAGTGCTTAATTCATGATAGTGAAGAGAAATTTCAAGAGTCATCATGTTTCTAATAATAGAAATATAACTGTTCTTTAAGTATAAGTGAGCTCAGTGTTATGAAAGGCACCTAATTAGCCATAATCTCAACGAGGATGTCACTTACTTAATTACCATAAATGGTCTTGGTCAACTGTCACACTAACCAATGGTAAACAAAATCACATGACTAATTACCTGGGCTATAAGAAGGGTTGGGAGGCGAATACCACATACCATAGTACGAATATGCACACGTCAAATGTTACAATTGAAGTTGGATCATAATATTTATTGCAATTGTATAAGATTGATTGCTATCATGCTGATATGCTTTTATGACAACATCATATTACCTACTAGGTGGTTAATAAACACACGGGTCCAACTTCTTAATAGTGGGCATAAATGCAATATTACTTAGATTATTTTAGCATTTTACAATGCTTGTTTCTCTTATCTAAAGATAGAAAAACTACAAAAATTCGATTTTGGACCTTGAAGATCTCGAGCGGGCATCGAACCCGCGTCTTTCACGATCCGGGTGACTGCTCTAATACACTGAGCTACCGAAACCTCAGAGGAGCGAACGAATCTTGCCAGTATATGCTTACGTTGCAAGCCAACGTCATTCCATCAATGTTTCAAGGTAAGTACCTATAAATATCCGAAAGAAATATTTTTACAAAAATCCAAACTTTCGGTTGAGGTGAAATATGCTATTTGATTATTACTTTGATTATTTTAGCATTTTACAATGCTTGTTTCTTATCTCTAAAGATATAAAACTAGAAAAACTGGACAAATTCGATTTCGATCCGACCGAAACCAATCAACCGTAAGTTTAGATATTTGTAAAAATATTTCTTTCAGTTGTTATAGGTACTTAATCGTACCTATTGATGGAATAACGTTGGCTTGCAACGTAAGCATATACTGGAAAGATTCGTTCGTCCCTCTGAGTTTTCGGTAGCTCAGTGGTTTAGAGCAGTCACCTGGATTGTGAAAGACGTGGGTTCGGTTCCCGCTCGAGATCATCAAGGTCCGAAATAGATTTTTTCCAGTTTTTCTATCTTTTGATATGAATGCAATAGCTCTCAAAATGGAACCTAATATTACGATAATACTTATCCTCTCCAAAAAGAAATAAAGCAGAATACGGCCAATTCTACTTACACTCGAGAGCGTATTACTCAATCCAAACTATGCTATTTTTCATTTAGTTCAGGCATTACAACAGGACTAGGGACCATCACAAGCTGACAAGCAAACGTGTGTTCATAGGCTGTTATATCCATTCCCCACTACCATGCATGCCTATTTGCCACCGGCGCCGGTCCATATTGTTATACCATCATGGGATGCTGTAATCAATCGAAACATTTGCAATACGAGTAAGTACCACAATGCACATGCGACTTCGCTGATTAAATAACATCAGATTTATCTAGAAGGTACGGTACACCCAGGCGACGAAGGATAGTTCTCGAAGCGAGTACAAAGTGCTAGAAGCCTCGAACGTTTCATCGCCATTGATTGAAGTGCGTCAATTAGACCATTTTATCCTGACCTCATCATACAGATGCCAAGCAAGACAGTAACAACCAGGCAGTTGAGTCGATTACTTGGAGCCTGGGGTCAATGAAACGAAATCGTATTTTGATTGAAGTTTGAACATTGTAAAATTACCTACTTAATTTCGCTAAAAATTGGAATTAATTGACAAGTTATGATATTGATGTTAGTTAGTACATTTTCCGCAAGTATACTTCTTTGGGAGAGCTTCTTTCGCTTGTAAATTCCTCTATCTAAGGTTGTCTTAAAGTGACGAAATTTGCAATGTAAGTCCACTTTCTGGAATTACCTACACATGATTTGTGTTGTGCAATGGAGCTCATTTATCTTTTCTTTATCATGTATGTAAATAAGTAATTAGCCTATCAACTATACCACTGTTGCAAAAGGCTTTCATAATTGAAATCAAGTCATCGCTACGAATTGATAGATAATGACTCAATGACGATGCTTGCTAAATGTGGGTTGGTGTCACAAGCCCTAAGTTTCAAAAAATCTGAAAAAGCACCTTGCTCGATCTGGGATTCGAACCCAGTACCGCCGGCTTTCGGGCTTAGCACCATGGAGTCATTCCTACTTCTTTATACTTTTTTTTAAACATATACTGTCAAGCAGACACGTGATCCCTTTTCAATTATTGTCATCCAGATACACGTGTGTGGAGCAGGCGAGGTCAGGATGACATTGTTGCTGTGATCGATGACGGTGACGGTCAGCACAGGCCAAGGGTTGCCTCTCAATGAGAGCTGATGGATATTCAATCAATTTGCAGATGTATTGTGTTGCTATCGCGGAATGAATACGAGTGGCATGGGACGTGCACAATAACCTAGCTCTCTATGATTTAATTTAATTAGCTTAATTTTTTACTAAGCGCAAAAATATTTTACAAACAAAAAATAAATGTTATCATGAATACTACCTACTACCACAATGTTGAATAGTACTGATTTGGCAGAGATTCATTTTTGGAAGATAATACTGATTATTTTGTTAAAATCTCAATAAAAAAATGCAAACGCGCGTTGATGTCTTTTTAGGGCGAGCCGAATTTTAGGAGAGCATAGCAAGGGGGGTAAATAGCTAAGCAATAATGGGTAAAAATTACATATTATTATCTGACGATGTCATAACGATGTCATGAATGATGGCACGATTTGGCAGCGCTGCGAAGAAATTGAGAAAATAGTATACTTACTTATTAGTTAAAACAGGCTTATAAAAGTTTTGCATTAATTGTAAGAATCAAAGTTCATAAAATTGCAGGCGATTTGCAGTCCTTTTTTTAAACCTGAAATGTTAACTAGTTATAATAAATTGCTAATTTATAGTGTCTTTGTAATTTATTCGAATTCCTTTAAAGAAAAAACGTTATATTTTTTATTAGTAAGTACCATACAAATTACAATGTTGTTAGTTGATGACATCAAGATTCACATCGTTGATATTGTATTAATTTAGATGATTGCTTTGATAATGACATAATTTATAGCTCTATTATTGTACAGTCAACCAGAGGGTAAGCATAACGCCTCCAACTTTGACAGAGCTCTTATTACTCATTATTACTACTATGCAATGATCCAAGTCCAACACAGTTATACACTTATATAGATAAAGCAAGGCGCTCCGGTGGTATGAAAACCAAGCATTTCACTATTTGGAAGTTTAGAGCATTTCAGCTGAATCAAATCAAAATCAAATTTGCGCGATTGAATTGTTATTTAATTGGATTTCAGTAAATGTCTGAAATGACAATTGTTTATTGTTATACTTTACATTAATGTCATTTCAGAAATTAGGTTTTAGAGCTCGGCCCGAAACCAGGAGGTCTCCGGTTCAATTCACAGGTCGGGCAAAGTGAGTTTTCAGATTTTTCGGAACATGCCCGGGTTTGTGATCACCATCCCGCATTTGGCAAGCGTGGTGATCAAGCCAATGATGGAGGCCTTTGCCCAGCAGTGTGACAGTTTAAAGGCTAATAACTGTACTTTCTTTTTTACTTTTACCTAAAAAGATAATAAGAGCCACTTAGAAAATAATCTAAAAATAAGACAATTAAAAAAACCAAAATTCAAATCTACTCACCCAGCTAAAAGGATCCTCTTGTTCCAGTGGTGCTCCCAGTCTTCTCGTACGGCACCGCGGTTGGCTGGATGTCGCCAATGGGCCCCCGCCTCATGTCAGAGGAGACCCCGGGGCCCGAACCCGTGCATGCGGATGTGGTGTCCTGGATGGCCTCCGCGCCCTACTTAGTTGGGACCCCAGCAGTATTTCTTTTCGGCTTCGTGGTTGATAACTTCGGAAGGAAAGTCGCTTTGATGCTAACCTCGTTGTCAATGGCTGTGAGTTTACGTATTGATCAGTATTCTTATGTGCCACAGCACTAGCTTGGATAGTTCTTATGACTCTCTGCCTCCAGAGTTCAAGTCAAAGGAAGGTCCTAAAGAAAGAAATATTATCGGAAATGTTTAACAACACTTTGATAAATAAATTGAACTATAATTTATATGTTGGTGTTATTTTCAGAGCTGCTGGGCCCTTAAGTTATACTCAATCGAACCATGGGCCCTTATCACTGCTCGGGCAATAGTGGGCCTTGGCGTCAGCGGCTCCTACGTCGTCACTCCTCTGTACATCAAGGAGATCAGTGAAGACTCCATCAGAGGGACGTTGGGGAGCCTCGTGGTGCTCTCGCAGAACATGGGCAACCTCGTCGTGTACCTGATGGGAGAATACCTGAGCTATCACGCGACGCTTTGGATCCTGCTGGCTGTGCCGCTGATACATCTGCTGGTCTTCACCTCGATGCCGGAGACGCCATCGTACTTATTGAAAGTGGGGAAAGTTGAGGTAAGCGGGTTTTAGATTATTGTATGGTGACACGCTATATATTATATTTACGTACGGCTAAGACCTGGATACAGAATAACTGAATGAACGCATGTCATAGTTAGATGACGCTAACCAGCTGCGTGCATGCTTTGAATTGTTGTGTTTGTCAGCTTTTTATCTGGACTTTAGGTTGCTTTCCATCAAGTGGAGTGAAGTTATACTGACGGGCAATATATTAAAAAATGATTTGCACATAGGTGATGGTCCAAGGTAGATGGAAACACTAGAGTCTAGACAGTGCCTTATATTCAGAAACATAAACAAAACCAAGCATCCTTGAAATTGATGCTATCTGTGCCGAATGGTCACGTAGACTATCACACTAGTGTTCTTGTTTGAGTTCGTAAATAAGCCTTAGTAAAAATTGTAATAAATCAGACTATCACCAACTGCTGTCTCATTTCAGCCATTCCCGTCTGTGGTTATACTGTCCCATCTGCTCAACGTTGATTGTCATTTCAGCATTCGGGCGTAAGACAGAGCACTTTATATGAGGCTATGGAACCAATACCATGAGTTTGTACCAGTGACAGTCGGTACAGTGCCTCTCGTAAATTGAATGGCATACAAGATGCCGTAGTTCACTATCGTAATTTCTCGATTTCGTTGGTGGTTTGCGCAATCATGCACCAAATAATCCGTTGTTTCCCCTGGTGCAGGAAGCCCGAGACGCGCTGGCGTGGCTGCGGTGCCGCGACGGCTCCGAGGCCTCGGTGGACAGCGAGCTGCAGCTGCTGCTGCTCGAGTTGGAGCAGAACAAGTCCGGGAAGATGTCCAGTGCGCTGAAAACTTTGAGTAAGTGCTTCATTTTTGGAGAACTCGAAGAACGGAAGGTAGCTTTATAACTTACGCACATTTTTAGGTTTTCCATAAGCTATACCCAAGTGCAATTTAGGTGAAATGGGGTTAGCTTATAAAAGGTTGAAAATATGGAAAACTGAATTCGAAAAGTTTAAACATTCAAGTACAGTTGAAGCTTCAAAACTTAGGTAACAATTTTATTACGTAACTACCCCTTTTTCTTCGTATTCTGGACGGACCATGTTACTTTTTAATATTTAGATGGATATTTATTTTCCTTAGGAAATTTTATTTACGGGATATTCAATTTATGATAGCTAGTTGAAGGTTAATAGTAGATTATACACCAAGGGGATAAATCACTGTTTTATGTCACGGGCGCTACATTGAATCCTAAACGTAACGAAGGACTCCAAATTTAACTCCCGAGCGCAGCGAGGGTGTTATAAGTTAATTCCCGAGCAAAGCGAGGGAATTAAGATTGAGTCCTGAGTGCAGTGAGGGATTCAAGCGCCCAAGAAAAAAACAGTTTTATCCCGGTAGTGTATACTCTACTTTTCTCACTTTATGCGAGACAATAAAAAACCAGGCTTAGTAGATAGTGTTTATTACAGCATATTAAAGAATCTTCTAAAGCTAGTAGTACTACTAGCTACGGCTATAGCAACTTCTTTCAGCTGGCGTGGCCTACTCGATTTGACAAACAAATGAAGTTCGTCTCAGTGCGAATCTAGTGGGCCACGGCCTCGGTCTTCGAAAATCGAGTTGGCCGCGCCCGCTGAGGACACATTCTGTTTAGTGAAATTAGACTTTATGGACATAGCAATAAGAATTATGAAAGTGAAAATCACATTATTGACCAGCGGGTTATAATAGAACATTATAACCCGGCTAAAGCCAAGAGAAATAATGTCTTGCTTTCGGTAAGGTTTACATGACATATAATTCGGCATTGTCGAGCATGTGGTGTGAAAAAATTTAAATAACCTATCATGAGCATAGCATTGTTGTTAGCCCATACATAAATTTTCTATATTTTCATGTTTTTTTGTAGTATCTAAGTTCTATGCATTATGAGGAAAGTCTGACTAAACTAGATAACCGTTGTAACTAAAACTGTGCCTTCGACCTTCAAACGGGCTGCAAACATACAGTTAGTCTTCAGCTGATCAGCTCTACCAATATGTCAACACATGAGTGTATACCAAACACGGGACCGTGATTATACTCGTTGTTCGCGTTCCCACAGAGTCGAGTAACGAGTGTGTTTACCTCTCGACGCAGACTTTTCCGTAAATGATGGCATATTTACACAAGTACAATTGGACGAGTTTTAGGAATATCTGCGTGTTACATTACGTGATTGACGTGGGACTAGTAGGCAGAGATTTCTAGTAAATGCGACGAATTTTGGGCACAAGTATATTTTATTAGTCTTCGCTAGTTGACGGTAAGTGCAGTTGTTAGGAGAGCCGGTCAGGTTGAGACGTAAGAGTCTAATTTCGCGGTACCACTTATTTTTTTCTGGGCTCTATAACATGAGAAATAGTTCTTAATTTGGGACCAGGACGATTCCCATGTTTTTCTTTTCTTAATAAATTAATTATCACAAGAGATAAGACCCTTCGAAAATCTAAAATATTGGTCAGTTTTTCCGCTGTGTTCATACATCTAGAAAATATGTAAATTTGTCTCACATTAATTAATTAATTATTTATTAAATAAACGTCAATTAGACTATTGCTAGAAAGACCTCGGACAGTTGTCTAAAAACCAATTTCAAAGATATTTATTGTAAATAGTTCATGGAATATGTTACGAATTATCAATCAGATCTTTGATACCGACCTGGTTGTCGACCTAATAATACGCAATACCGAACAGACCCTTGCCTTATTGAAACTTGACTGCATAGGAATCAATGCATTGTATATTACTTGTTTACGACCCTGAATTGAGCAGATGTTTTTACTGATTTAACTCATAAACATTTTGATAGAGACGTAATTCTGCTGAATATAACAATCTATCAGATAGCATTCTCAATTTAGAACGAGGCCTGTTTATCTAAGTGGGTACTGTACTAAGTATGTCCTTAAATTCGTTTGCTGTATCCAGTCACACAATCAAATTGCTAAGAACTAGATCATTTCCAATTAGGTATTTATATACCTAATTAGAAATGATCTAGTTCTTAGCAAGCTTATGCTTATCTTTCAATAAGGTCCTGTTTCTATGGCCCCTTCTGAATCAACAGACAAATAATGTCTCCCAATGGTTGTTTTCAGTAGCGGATCTAGGATTCTGGTTTGGGAGGAGCTTGACTCATCTAATAATTTTATTTAGCTTGACTTAACTTTACTTATTTAAAATGGATTGTGATGTACATTTTACTGTAGGCAAGGTAGTGAAGGTTTACCATGGCTGACTAGGTTGTTTTTAAGGGGGCTTAGGGGGCCCATTAGCCCCTGCCTCGATCCGCTAATGGTTCTTTTGTTTCTGGATACATTGTCTATAACATGATACGGGCGGTATTCGCTTTCTCCACACTAATTGCCAGTATTCTTTCGCAGTATCTGACCGCAGCACGTTCCGCGCATTTCGAATCGTGCTGATCATCACTCTAGCCCGCGAGTTGTGCGGCTGCGTCGCCGTGCTGCACTTCGCCTCGCTCATCTTCAGCAAAGCCAGCGACGGCAGCTGGCTGCTCACGGCCAATCAGCAAGCGGCCATCTTGGGCGCTGTGCAGTTGGTTGGCTCGTGTACTGCTTCTACGCTTGTGGAGAGGACTGGGAGAAAGGTAGGTGACCGTTGTGTTGGTTTAATGATTCTAATGAAACAGTTCTGAGTTAAAATGTAGGTGACTTACGACTAGGTTACGTACCGAAATGGTTTAGAAAAATAACTCGTTTATGTTGATGATGGCCATATCAATAAACGATACCTAAACGTTCGGTAAGGACAGAGAGAAAGGAGTGAAAATACATTTGTAAGAATTTTCAAGATTTGACTCCCTTTATGAAGATGATGGTCCGCAGATGATCCCTAGTACACTTCACGGTGTGCTAGGAATAGTGTGCCTTTCTGCATAACCGCGAGGTTGGTCGGAGGGGCCACTAAAATAAATCTCAGTAGTTTTGGGAAGGGACTTGTCCCTCTATGAAGCTGAGTCGGCTATCATTAGTTTTAACTGCTTTGTCCCTAATAAGGAGCTGCCGCAAGAACTGCCAATGAGCGTGCAGTTACAAAAATGTTAGTGAGCGAAGCTTGAAAATTAATCGAACAGGGGAATAACAGTATTGGTTACAAATATTGTCTAAACAAATTCCGGCCAAATCAAACTTTTACATCTGCTTTATCATATCATGCTTCAAAAGATAGAAGACTAGAAAAATAATAATTTCGACCTGCTAACCGGGCGAAAGTTATTTTAATTTTCATTGCGGCAAGTGTCCATAACCACCCTAAAGGAATATTTTTACAAATATTTGAACCTCACCAGCTGGAATTCTACTTTTTTTATCTTTAGATATGAAAAAAGCCCTGTAAAATGCTAAATTAAAATGAATAATCATCTGCTTGTTCCCCGCAGCCCCTCCTCGGCTGGACATGCCTAGTGTCCGGCATCGCGATGTGCGTGCTGGGCGGCTGGTTCTTCGTGTCGGGCGGCGCGTCGTGGCTGCCCGTGGCCGCGCTGTGCCTGTGCATCTACTGCGACGCGGCCGGCCTGCAGCCCGTGCCGTTCGTTATTATGACTGAGATGTTCTCGTTTCAGGTAATGACGGTGCCTTTAATAACATGGGGAAATTATCCTTCCAAATTACGAGTAAAGGCCTGACGAGAGATTATTCGCGGCGTACTTTTTTCTCCGTCAAAATAGATCCCTTACAAACTGTATCGAGCAACGCACACGGACGACTTAAAGTACGCCGAAACACCGCGGAAGCCCACGGAGCGTAATTTCAACTCCGATAGTTGGAACTCCGAAAATTTTGTCCTAAAATTTTTCAACCTAATAATGAAAAGTCCTAACTGCTCTGTTTATAATGTTGTTAATCAGAACCCGATATGAACATACATTAGTGATATTATTAATTCCAATTTTCGGAAACATGAGTGTTATGAACATCGTCGGTAGTAGGTACTACAAATTGTAGATATGAATGATAACTTTAGGAAGAGTGATCATTCTGATTACAAATCGGTAGGAAGAACAATTTCGGGTAAAGAACTTTAGGTGAGCCAATATGGACCCAGTATTCTCTTTTGAAACGTCTTCTACAGCACAACGTAATCTCAGAATGTTTATATTACTCTCGGACAACAAATGTTCGCACGCCGTGTGCGTTGAGTCCGCGGTAAATCCACGGCAGACTTTTTATTCGCGAAGCGTACTTTTTTCTTCGCCGCGGTGAAAAGTACGTCGTCTGCGCAGGCCTAAACTGCAAGCACGGATCCAACCCTCAAAAAAAAAAAAAGAGTTGTGTGTAGCGGGCACGGCTACCCGGAAATCAGCCAAAATCGAGTTAAAATTAGGATCATGTTAGTTTTACCAAAACTACGGAACTTCGATAGCGAGTAGGCCCCCAGAATACTGTCTCCGTAATATATGACGGGGATCAGCCTATCGACCTGAATTAGGGTTGTGTCCGTAAGGGTGGCTTCGCGCTCGATTTACTACAGCATAAATTCGTTTGCCGTTTATGTCAAATCATAATCTTTAGTCTAATGTTATTTATTCATGATGTGTGATTCACGTTCAATAAATTAATGATATTTATCAGAAATGTTTATACCTTCCTTTATTTTCAGTTGAGAGGCACAGTCACGCCAATAGTGATCTCATTCGCCTGCGCACTAGTCTCTGTAGAGCTCCGGGTGTTCCAGCCGCTCGCGCACTCAGTGGGCCTGTACCTGGTCTTTTGGATCTTCGCTGGCGTCTGCATCATCAGCACGGTCTACATAGCGCTCTGTGTTCCGGAGACGCGGATGCGCTCCATCGACGAGATCTACACTCAAATCGGCGGGAAACTCGACAAGAGCAAGGAAAAAGACTGTGAAGCGGTCGTCACGAGGCTTTAGACACACTTGTGGTTTATTGGTAATAGTAACGTGACCGTGGATTGCAATTTAGAACATTGAAGTTTTAAATCATTTTTAACCTGCAGAGAAAGCAGAGTGCCGCAAAACAATACGTTATGCTGACTTTGAATAAAATATGGTGTACCACAAGGAAGTGTGTTAGGACTTATTCTTTCTTCTACAAAAACAAAAAAAAACATGCTTTGACATTCATATAAGAAATACGGATGACTCATAATGTACAAGATAATAATTCCTGAAGAAGAAGCAGTGCCTTATTCGGTATTTATTTCATATAATCATGACAATAATATATAAGGCCAGGTGCCCAGGTGACCATCAGATCCAGCTATAGGAAAAGTGTTTAGTAGTAAGTTTAGATAAATTCTTCATTATTATAGATATTTGTCTATTGATACTACAAAAAAACTTTATGAGATTGTAGCAAAGCTTAGGAACTTATCTTTATTTAGTTGTAAGTAGATGAAGTATTTCAAAGTACTGTTCATGCGTAGCATCCAAATTGATCTGAGCACTATTATTTAAATTGTTATGGCGTAATTAGAACAAGTTTTTATAGTATTAAAGTAAACATAATATGTTTTCAATTATTTGTCATTCTTTGAAAACAGAATATATTTTTTTGAACACGGAATAATATAATTTATTGACGAGTACAACCAGTTCCACTAAATTGAAGTTAAAACATTTTTAGATGTGATATAGATGAAGAAAAAAGCTGCACTTTTTACTTTTTAGTCCCCAATGTTATATATTTTTTGATAAGGTTTTATATGTATAAAAATTGGTTGCACTATCAATATTAATGTATTTTTACCAATTTATTTATTTAATGTAAGTAGTTGTATTTAAATCTAAATGTATTTTTCACCGAGTGCCATCTTCCTTTAGTTAGACACTTGATTGGATCGCAAAAAGTTTGAGTTTCATCTATGATATGCTCTCACCGGCAATTCATAATTTTCTTAAAATAGTGACCTACAATGTGTAAATTATTTTAACTTTTGTTGTTAGTGTAATAATAAATTTTATTGAAAAAAAATGTATTTTCTTCTTTATCACTATATATTTGTCTCCCTTGGAAATATCCTTTCGAAATCAGAGATGAAATTACATTAATGGACTTTGGACCAAAATGGAAATAGAAATAAAACACATATTCACAAGCAATGGAATGTTTACAATTGCAATGATAATTTTCTTACAATATTATGTATAAGTACAAGCCTCTTTCACCAGGGCGGTCTCGTTTTGCTCTGAAACTGTATACTTTGATATGATTAATTTATTTAAATAATTTCATATAATATTTATCCAGATCAACTCTCTATGGCTTCGCCTTTCGTTGAAATCACAACCTTACAGCCTCTTACGAGGAATAGTAGAGAACTGTCCATATTAAAATTGTCAAGACAAGGATAAAACATTTTTACCAAATTTAAAAAAAAGGCAAGTGAACAGATCTGAAAGTAACTACACTTTACTATGCAACTATCTCATAAATAGTTAAATCAATTGGAAAGTGTTTATTTGGACAGAACCCTCAGCAGCAGCTCACAGTAGAGGTATCGAAGTTAACGTATTATTTTCAAAGGTCATATTTCAATTTAAACACGATTGTATTTTTCATTACAGTAGCTCGATTCTGTAAAATTCAAACCCGATCTCACTCAAGTGATCGAACACAGTTTTGCTTAATCAACGTGCTAATAAAAATGCGCAAAACCTGAATTTAGTTTGTTCAGAATCCAGAGTAGAATCGATTCCTCTAATAAAAAATAGGGGTAAATTTTTAAGCAAAAAAATATTTCTAATTACGCCATGTTTAATCATCACTTAACTCTATTATTGCGGCATGCATAGCATAGCGCAATAATAGAGTGAAGTGTATATGCGGCATTAGCATAATTCTTTTATAATAAATAATAAATAAATAAATATCCCTGGACATTATTCCACACAGCGCCATCTAGCCCCAAAGTAAGCTTAAATAAAATAATAAAAATGAGTTGGGGTGTCTGAGGTTTTGCGCTTTTTAATTAACACGTTGTACATGTTACCGGAAAAGTGTATTATTCAGGTTTTGTATACAATGCCTAGGCAATGTATACAATGCCGGATTATACACATTGCCGGTAACATATACACACGATTCATATAAACTCGATGTCAATATCTAATTTTTTATTTTATTCATTTCAACGTTATTTATTTTATGAACACGTTAATCAGAAAGGCGATATTTCGTCGTTATCCAGTTTTACACGATGCAATTTGAATATCACAGCCGTTTCACTGGGTGAGTTTCGAAATGAGTTTCTCAGAAAAGCCTTAAACATTATGTGTGTAGTGGAATAAAATGTGAATTCAATTTGAATTTCAGTTAAATATCTGAGACACACAAATTGTGTGAGCTCAAACCAAGCAGTGAATGTAATATAAGTGATAGCTATTCACAATTGAAAAAAAAAAACAACCTGCAGAGACAAAATGAATTACACTACTTTTTTTAATAAGGATCACTTTCTACCAAGAATCACCTCCATGTAACGGCTGTTGTCAATGCTACATCAAATACTATCAACTTCGATACTAAATCTATGACTCCCCCATTCCAAACCATACTCTATATTTTTACATAAAGGATTACATAGGCCTAAACTACAAATATCACTGACAAACTTATGCCAAAAAGAGAATAATAAACACACGTCGGCAAACAAGGCATTTTCGAAAAACAAATATTAATGTACATTGTCTTGTTTAGGTTCAGTATCATACCTACTACTTTCGCCGTATGATGATATCCCTGACAGTTCATAATTGTCAATTATAGTGATGTAACGAATGAAATTTAATCGAGTTGGCAAAGGAAATGGAATCGATTTACCGATTTTTAATTTTGAAATATATTCTTAATAAACGGTTATATAAACTAATAAGTTTTAGAACATAACGCGCTATCTCGAAAATAATAGTTATAAAATAACACGCAAGGCAGACGCACTGGTACTGATGCGAATGACGTGATTATAAAATAGTCGCTCCTATTCATAGATTTTTTTCGATTCAGTAGTGTCATTACACTATTGAACGGCATTCCTTTTCACGCATCAGGCGCTGTAAAGATATTAATTTGATTGAATATACTTCATTTATTAACAGTTAATAATCATAACAATAATTTACTTGATAAGATTCGAAAGAACAATAGTTTTTTAATAGTTTATAACATTTTTTTTTTTTTATATTGCCCGTCAAGATGACCTCACTCCACCTGATGGAAAGCGGTCGTGAGGTCCAGATATGAGGTTGACAAGCCGTCATTCAAACGAATCACTGGGCTGGCCATCCTCACCTTGAAGGCCTGCAGAAATGCCTTTTCACGCCCCGCTTGAAGAACCCGGGACTATACGAGGAAGGAAACACAATTTAGCCAGTTTCTTTTTATTTAGTTTGAAATAGTATGCGTGACACGGAACAAAAAGAGCTGTCAGGCATTATATCATCTTACAGTGAAAATAGTATAGTTTGGGCTTAGCGCGACATAATATTGGTTGTAAGATGGATAAAATAATTAATAACGTATTAATGAATAAGGGTCTAATATTAATATTCTTGTACAGAAATTAAGCAACACACATAAAAAATATTCATTTTTTACAATATACGATTGTAAAAAATATAGATATAGTCTTATCTCAAGAAAAATTAATAATAGTCTATATGGTTAATTTTGCCAACGTGTTGCCTTTTATAATTAATTTTATATTATGAAACGAGACCGCCCTATACAACAGTTCGAAGCATTTCTTTACACATGTACAAAACACTGCATTATTATCAGGTTATATATAACATACAGTAACAGTACTAGTATATGATGATGACGCGTAAGATCTAGACGTATACGATACGACACGAATAAAAAATGGAAGTTTATATAAAAACGACATCACAATATTTAAGAAACTGAGTGTTTTTAGAAATTTGTGCTTTTCTCCATATTACAATTATAATTATATACTTCATACTGCAATAATATATTCTTAGTGAATACAGACATACACCTACATTAATACTACTCTATTACAAAATCTAATAATTCGAACGGTATAAAAGTTCACTATGTAGTCATTTAAGTAACTTTAGTGGCTCTCGTACAAACTTTACATTTTTGTATATTTTTAATTATGCAAACTGTAAATTGTAACACTCCTGATCAGAAATATTTAAAATATAACAGAGTGCCGAGTGCGAGTTGCAGTGAGAGAAGTGAATAACTTCACCATCGCGTTTGCGAGAAAAAAAACGCGAATTTGTATGGCATCGAGTCAACGCCATCTAGCGGCCTTAATGTTGCCCGAATTCGCCGCTAGATGGCGCTGACTCGATTCCATACTAATTGACATTTGCGTGCTCGCGAAACGCGATGGTGAAGTCATTCACTTCTCTCACTGCAACTCGCACTCGGCACTCTGGTCGGTTTATTTTTGTTATTTAAGTAACTTGACGATTTTGCTTTAAACCTAGCTGTTTTGATAAAATAAAAGAGCAAAATACTAACATTCAACAAATTTTCGGTACTTTTGGTTCACCTCAAAGTGTTTAGAAAATACTTTAACTATTATTTAATGGTCACCATGGTCCAGTATGACACGGTATAAAGTGCTTTATATTATGCTACATAGTACATGGGATTTAATTGTAATGTAACATACATATTCTTGAAATTGGGCTAAATATAAGAATTTTGTTATTTTTACTTTCAAAATAATATTTAAATCGAAAAGACAAAGTTCCAAAAACAAAATATTTCCCTTCATGATTAAGTACGTAGTTATCGTAGTATAATATATTTATACTACGTATATTTTAAGTGTATAATTTTCAGTACGAGACTGACTATAATTTTAAGTACAAGACTGACTTTACACAACAGCTGTTTTTAAATGCATTGGAATGACATACGAAATAATAGGGAGGGCATATAAATATATTTAACTTTCATTAACAAAGTTTGAACAGTTCCATCACATTTCGGCAAGACCGCATTCAGTCAAAGTCAAATATTGCACGTATTCCTCTAAAAAATAAATGATATGCGAAATACTTATCCTAAGCCGTGAAAAATTAAAGCAAAAATATTAAAACTAGAATACGTAAAGCAATAAAAGATATATTTTAACCACTATTAAACAAACGTGAAACAAAGCTATATCCTGAAGTCGATTTTAGGCTTTCACTGATAGATCAGAAAACGGTTGCTAACACGAGGTCAAATAAAACGGTTTTATTTATTTCACTGGTGTTGTTAGTATCCCCAAACTATGTTAGATAGAGACAATGTTGTTTGACCCTTCTGGTCTCCAAGCAATATTCGAATAAAAATATTCAATAAAAAAATGCACGACAGTGACATTAGCAAGCGTTTAATCGAATGACATTTGATGTCAGTTATAATTTTTAAATTTGACATGTCAAAACAAAAGTAGTGTGTTCCTCTTGGCTAGCTTCCCAGATATAACTTTATTACACGTTTATCGACAAGGTGGAAAAAGTTAAAATTAGCCATACGTGTAAGAAAAAGTATCGAAAACGAATCCCTCACCAAATTTACATAATTGTTACAATTTAAGGTGACATTAGGTAATTAAAAAAAACCTCCTTCTCGTCATCAACAAACAAGACTAATTGCCATTTACGTTAATTTTAAAACCTCTCTCATTTCCTTTCCATTTAATAATATTTTTCAACAAAAACGGCAACAGGTCAATCTTCTTTTGAAACAATAAGAATTTAAAATAACTATCACTGATTAACAATAGCTGCCTCAGTAATATAAAAAATAACTAATTTAAAACATTTGGTTTGCTACGTTTTGGCATTTCCACGTCACCTCGGTGGTTGCAATAATAATGCACTCAGTCTTAAATAACAGTAGTAATGAGCAATAGATGGAATAATTGACAAAAGAGAAAAACGTACACATTACAAGCCTCACATTGCAGAAATGACAGTTAATACATCTTTTATTAGTGAATTGATGTTTATAACATTTAAAAACACATATGAGTGTGATCCCATCGGGACCTCTGAACTTTTCACAAAAATATTTTTATGTGTTTTCACGAATTTTCAGGATTTTATTTGAAATGATAATATAATTTTAGTGTTATACAGAACGATATATTCGTAATAGAGCCATCGCGTAATAAATATCAGTTTAAAACATGATACATATATGATTTAAGGGAAGTATAAATTGACCTTTTTGTACACAATGGAAGGAATTGACGAATGGAAGACAGAAAAGGAATAATATGCATAAATTAATAATCGACAAATGGTAGACCAATACATGTCAGGTCATATAGATATTACATAATTTATTCATAATAATTAGATACACAATATTTTTTTGGACATGCAAAAAGCAAACGTGGCTTCTTTTAATTGGATAACGCATATCAGAAAAATATACAGAATGCCTACAAGACAATATATACAGGATATTGTGTGATGTGTAAAAAAATCAAAAACTTGTAGACCACCAAAAATTGTACTACACAATTGTGTATTTGGGTGGCCCTAGTGATGTTCTGCCAGTGGGCTTACATTTAAGACTACTTTTTGGGATACCTTCTATATTACAGTGCACTATAAATTACATTAAATAAATATGGGAAAGGGATACTTTATGTTTGTTTTGACCACATTTGCTTATTCAAGATGTCGATGCTCCAATCAAAGACACAAATTAAATCATAGATAAGTACGTACAGCAAGTTGGTTATATCTTGGCTGCAGTCTTCACGTGCATTGGTTTTGGTGCGTATACATACTAAGTTAGTAATATATCGTTCGTGAACACACATCGTTACAGCTTGGGACTAGACACAATAAGCGGATATAAAAACAATACCCTACTTTATAATATTTACATAAAGTGCAAGTTTCCTCTTGCCAAATTAACAGAAGTTTAGAAACCGACTTCTCGTGTAACAATCCTTACTACCTAGTTTCCATAACCTTAATTATAATGATTTTTTACTTTGTTATTATTTATTTTATTATGGCGGCAGATGGTTTATTCTTTAGGAAACATACCTTGTGGGTAACATTTAACATGTGCCTAACGACATTGAGTTATCTACTGTCTTTTTGCAGGTTTTTTGTCTTGATTATATAAATAAGTACGTGTTCCTTAGAAAAAATAGAAATATCCTGGTATAAGGTTTTAAGTAGTAATCGAAAAATTGTAAAGGATGTCCCATTGATAAGGTTAGTTAGATAATTATAAAACCCAAGAAACAGTGAATAATGACTAACGACTCTTAGCAAATTCCCATACTTTCTTTTGCAATAACTTTAAGAATACAAGAGCAACATCGTTAATTTGCGTTGTAGAACGTCAGAGTACAATTTGGAAATATTAAGATAATTTTTATGCTACGTTAACACTGTTGCGATGAGACACCCTTTGCAACGATAAAAACTGCTCCAGTGCACATACTTACAATTTTTTTTCTAATTTTATGCCCATATAAAATCAACATTGTCCTAGCCTTACACCTGTACGGGTAGACATAGTAATCACATAGTATACAGTACGAGTATATGTTATATAACATGTATGATACATATCATATTGTGTGTCGAGCTACGTGCGGGGGTAGTAGTGGCCGGTGCGCGCGGGCAGCGGCGGTGGCGTGTCCTGTTACAAAAACAACTTGGTTTAAAACATTATGTTGAGGTACAAAATACACAGGTATAATGATTAGGTGAATGAGGTTTCGCATAGAATTTGATTATCGAAAGTAGTGTCTAACTTTCGAACCTGCCTGAGCTTGTATTATGGTTGACAGAAGCTGATGTATACACATAAAAATACTTGAGTGACACTTCAGTAAAAAAATAACCTCACAACCTGATTATGCCCTCCATTACTGTAAATACATGAAATCAAGAGTACGTTAAAAGTAAACCATACTAAAAATCATGAAACAAAAAAGTAATACAGTCAATAACAACTATACAAATGAATGCTAGCGCTAAAATGATAATGATAATGAGTATAACCTGGCAAAATTTAAAACCCCTTCCGCCACAACGTATGAAGGGATTATGTAACATTTTAGATTTGGTAGAGTTATAGTGACAGTAAAAATGTGTTCGGATAAAAACCCCTGCGTCTTTTAGGTTTTTACATTACAATATAGTTTGATGCAAGACAAAATAATTTATTTAAGCAAAAGCCTCATATATTCTGAAGTAACTTTACTTTAAATGAGAACAATTAAATGTGACAGCTGCTATTTAAGTAGATTTTAATAGATTCGGCATTTATCTTAAAAGTAATAATATTGTACTTTTACCACAAAGTGTACACTAAAAAGAACCTTTTTTACTTCTGTTTAATGCTATAATGAATGGAGTATAGAACTGGAATATTGAGTTTCCTTCACTAAACGTTACGAGGTATAGTTCGTGTCACTTCTATTCCCCTCTAAACCCGAGACGAGTCCCACATTCCTAATTTTTCCTATAAAAATTGGCATTTGTTGAAGTTTGTCGCGAACTATACACTACTGAGCTGGCATAAACCGGTTGGGTAGTGTCACCTGTCACTGCGTGGTTGTAGCTTCATTTCTGATCCATTTACTTCCGCATGTGGCGTTACGTTTGAGCAGTGCTGTGTTTGACTGTACTAATTATGTCAAAATTATAAAAAAGCGTGCTAAATAAAAATAAACCAAAAAACAAACCTTAAGCGGCACTTGCAAAAACTTAGGATTGTGTCTTAACACTAGGTGCCATGCTCTGAAATAAAAATGAATTTCACACTATAGCAAAACTGTGCTGTAAATCAAAGTTTTGAGCAACACGTGTAAAAAGCAAAATAAAAAACTTATGATGACGTATGTTCAACTAATAAGTCGACCTGCGTGACTTTATGACTAATTGAGACTAGAATAAAGTCGAAAGTAGGATAGCAAAAATCGCTACTGGACGGAAAATATTGCATCGTCGCGCTAACGAATTCTGAGCGACTACCAATTCAGTCGAAATATTTAGTTGTAGACTGTGTGGGCCGGACCGGTTTTAGAATAAGTCGCCTGTTTAAAGGCCCTGGATTTCTATGCTTTTTTGTAGTCGCATTTTTTTGGTGTTACAATATAAAACATTACCAGGCTGTAGCATAAAACCAGTCTGATAACTGGACATTTTACATCCAGTCATTAAAGTATCGGGAATGGATGATTGTTTATGGTTACAATTTTTTTTTTGTTTTTTTTTTTGTTGTTAGATTGGTACAACTGTTATCCATTTTGGCGCGGAGTTTGAGTTGCATCTGTTATTTATATCAAATACAGTGCTGTTTTTAGTTATATCATATCTAGTGTGTATTGCGAATTTCATAATGGACAAAAACATCGAACAAATAGTTTGTCTTAAATTCAGCATCGCCAATGTAATTTCGTGTTCGGAGTCACTGAAAATGTTACAGAAGGCTTACGGTGAATCGACTTTAGCAAAAACAAAGCGTTCAAAAGCGGTCGAGAGCAAATTCGACGAAAAAGGTGAGATTTGTGGAAAGAAAATTATGCACCACGACAATGCGCCTCCGCACAAGGCCATCATTGTGAACGAATTTTTGACCAAACATTCAACAAATACCATCGAGCAACCACCATATTCACCAGATATGGTTCCAGCCGACTTCTTTCTTTTTCCTAAACTCAAATTACCACTTCGTGGCACCCGACTTCAATCGGTAGAAGACATAAAGGAGAATTCGCGGCGACAACTGTACTGAATTCCGGAAACAGCGTTTAAAAAATGTTTTGATGGTTGGATTATTCGTTGGCGTAAGTGTAGCGTTTCTGTAAGCGTTCACTTTGAAGGTAATAAAATAAATTTGGATGAATAAATAACATTCTGTATATTATTGATCTTTTCCCGGTACTTTCTTAACAGAGTAGTATATCACAAATAGTAAAATTCGGGAGCGATTTGAAAGCGTCGTGGCCTAGTGGCTAAGCACTCCAACTCTGATCGCGGATCGTGTAGTCCCGAGTTCAAATCTGGCCATAACCAAAATCTTTGTGTTCATTGTTTAATTTCCGACCAACTCTCCGGTGATGGAAAACATCGATAAAAAATCAAATCAACCCGGATAACGGCGGAAGGCTCAACACCTACCACGTTGGGTTCTAATACCATTAATGAAAAGTGGGCTTCTGAGTGTTTCGTTCACCATGATGGCAACAGTCACCTGCCTCTGACTACCCCGTTTAGGATAAAGTCGTGATGGTATGTATGTAAATTAGTAAAATTACTTTCCGACTTGTTTGGCCACCATCTTGTCATAATCGCCTCAAGATGGTTCTGACTGTGCCCATTTACAACATCTCAATACTCAATTTTGCACAATTAAATGGAATTGTTTTAAAAAAGTACTTCGATAGAATTCTTTTATAGGTGGTCCCTCACCTGTAGTATTTTCCTGTAGTGTAACGTTACAGATTCGATTTTGAGCATAACATTACAGTACAGCCTCCCTGACATGACGAACATTTGCCAGTAATGTACATTTCTGCCTTACAAATCTTCAGGGAAGTTGTATCAAAATATTACACAATGTATCAAGTTGCTCACTGCAATGCTCGGTGCTTTTCCCTCACTAACGCGAACGTAATGTTCGAATCTGTAACATTACAGTTTGCTCGGTTCTCCTTCTTCACTGATGTAATGCTCGACTCTATAACGTTACATTACAGGCCAAGTCCAAGTGATGGAGCACCTTAAAATGTACTTTTTTTTTTGAATTTACACTTTCGCAAGCGAGAAAAAAAAAGAACGATCACATAGCTGTCTTCAAAAATGATAGTTGTTTCATACCTGAACATTGTTATCGTGAAGATAATGCCGCGGGGGCTGCGGCCGCGGCATCGGCTCGTCGCTGTCTTCATCCTCCTCGAAGTCTGCAAACAACACTTGACTTAAACCGCGCAGTGATTCACCTGATTGGTGGACTTAAAACTCGCAATTCGACATTCAGTCTTGATAAACTTGTAAATTACATGAAACGTGTCCACTTAAACAGTTAGGAGGAAAACAATTTCTATTTATTTAACATTTTATGAACTATATTCTAATAAAAGTCAAAAATGCAGAACAATTAAAGACATGCTTGCGTGTATGCTTAGCAACGACGAAAGTATCATGCCGAGAATGATTTTTAAGTACCGATTAAGTATCTCCATCTACGCATTATTTAAATTATATAGTTGAAAACATAGATGCTCAGATTCATTCTATTTTCATGCATCTGTATTGGATTTGCGATGTATTTGAAGTTTGAGTAATAATAGGAATGGACTAGTAATTTATAATTTTAGGCTAAAAAATGTGTAAGAATAGCCTTCTTAACATTTTTAATTTGAATTTCATTGTCAAATTTAAATTTTGAAGTTATGAGTCTTTTAGCTGAAGTTGACTTTCTTAAGGCCTGCGCAGAAGAAGGCCTTAAGAGGGAGGAGGAGAGGATTATCTGCGGCGTACTTTCTTCTCCGTCAACATAGATCCCTTACAAACTATATCAAGCAACGCACACGAGCGACTAAAAGTACGTCGAACCAAAATCCCCCGAAACACCGCGGACGGCCGCGGAGCGGATTTAAGTGCGCGGGCGTCTGCGAAAAAAAAAACACGAACGAACTATGAGCAGTCAACGCACACGGCGGATTTTACTCCGCGTTCAAAATCGATTCGGAATAAAGGGATTGACCCAGTATTCTCTTTTAAAACGTCTTCTCTTTTGCTTAAACTTCATGTACCACACAAGGTAATTTCAGAATATTTAAATACTCTTGGACAGCAAATGATCGCACACCGTGTGCGTTGAGTCAGCGGTAAATCCGCCGGGGGGTTTGTATTCGTGGAGCGTACTTTAGTATTCACGGAGCGGACTTTTGTGTTCGCGGAGCGTACTTTTGTGTTCGCGGAGCGTACTTTTGTGTTCGCGGAGCGTACTTTTGTGTTCGTGGAGCGTACTTTTTTCTCCGCGTACGTTGTCTGCGCAGGTATTTAGAGGATTAAATTAGTTGAGTATTTGTTTGTGTACACTTACCTCTCTGTTTCCTAGGTTCACCTTTCATGGTGTCTTCAGTGTCGGACCCTTCTGCAAAACATTTATTTACGTAAAACATCTACAAAATGTGCGCTCAATACAATTTTGAACATAAACAATTGTCACATAGTTAAATAAAATATATATTGGCATTTCCGTTGAAATTAAAAAAAACACAAACAATATTAAATTAAAATTGGTGCGAGTAAATAAAAATAATTATATTCTATCTCCATAAAAGTTTTAAATATATCATTGATTATATATCGTTTTTTAGTTTAGATAGTTTCAGTTTTGTGAGTTTTTCCTGTGGTAGTAAATATTTAAGTAGATAATACTCAAATACGTGGCATAAATGAAATTATTACCATAAAACAAATAAGTAACAACATGCGGAATGCATTAAACGTGCCATGCTACGTATACACAGATATGTATTTGTGGGAATTCCATCTAGTCGTCACTAAATATGGCAGAGATGGAGGAATATTGCCGTAATTTAGGTCCTACGATAGACTTTTCGCATCTTTATGTTAAGACACCTCTTTTACTATTGAACATGTGCTTTGTGAATTCTTAAAAACTATAAATATATATTGTTCAAGAGAACATGTGTAGCTATGACTATATCCAACTAACTCAAAACTTTAAAATCTGGAGTGAACCAAAGTAGAAAGATATCATGCTGATTTGAATATAAACAAAAGCACAAAATGTTTGAAGATTTGAGATATATTATCAACTTAAGATCAAATATATTGAATAAACTGTGTTGGTTGAGAGCATATAGCGTGAACAAAAGGTGCAAAAATCTCTGAAATACATTTCTGGGGAACATATTATTTATACATTTTATTTTATTTTTCTTTTTGTATATCGGTTGATAATCCAGTTACTCTCCTATACATAGGTAATTATAACATCAAATGTAAGGTTACAAAACATTAACTTATAAGTAATAGTTGTGCTAATGCCAGCTTCATAGAGGACCAACCTGAATTGAGTTCTCTGACGAGAGTGGACATGGCGTTCGTGACCGAGTCGGCCGCGTACATCAGGTCGCTGCGCAGGTTGCGGTTGTCGATGCCCACTAGAACACGTGTCATACATTATTGGGGAGAAATAAATAAATATCCGCTAGACAACACAGCAATTGTCATGGTCTCGTAATAAGGAAAATCCTTGTGCTATGAGGAAGCAGACATGGATTTGAGCAAGGGGCGTCTCCAAGCAACCTTAGAAGCGTAAACATTACTCAAACGTCACAGACATCAGACGTCATTTCTAAATAGGGTTATTATAATTACATACACACATACATACCATCACGCCTTTTCCCAACGGGGTAGGCAGAGATCACATCTTTCCACTTGCTACGGTCCTGACACACCTCTAGCGCTTCTTCCACTCTCATTAATCCTTATACATGCTCGACGATTATGGGTACTCCTGACCTGACCTTTTCTGAGCACATCTTGGACTTGTCCTAAGTACGTCCGTCTAGGCCTTCCCCTTCCAACAGCTCCATCCACCCTCGCCTTGTAAATTTGTTTCGTTAATCGCCTTTCATCCATACTTTCCATATGCCCAAACCATCTCAGCATCCTCATCTCAATTTATGTGACAACATCCTCTTTCACACCACAACGCTCTCTAATTATGCTATTCCTCACTTTATCACTCAATGTCACTCCTGCCAGGGTTATTATAATATTGCTATAATAGGTCATGGTTCGACCCAAATCAGGAAAAGTTCGTTTTCTGCATTGACCCGACTGGTAATCGGACCCTAGATACCAAGTCAAGGCGAGAAACCGCGCCGCAGCACACAACGCAGTTGTTAAAAATATAAAGTGTATGTGTTATTTAATGACTTACTGGTTGTCGGTCTTTGGTTTTGATGATAGGTTCTGTTTTCGCCACCCATACTCTCCATGCCGCCTGCGTGAATTAAGTACAAAATTATGGATTTAATAATGGACACCATGCAGTTATGGATAAAATTATTGTGTCTGGTGCACGTAAAAGTGGGAATGAATTTTCGTCCAGCCGATTCCGGAGGGTGTCGTTGGAAAAAAATATCGATAAATGGAATCAATTGTTTGGTATTGGTATTTGTTGTTACCTAGTAATAGTTAGAACTAATATGAAACAGTCATGATTAAGTCAAATTGTCTGAATTTGTCAATAAATGACCAGTCAAATATAGTTTATGACAATTGTGTCAGATTCAGTCATTTTACATCTCAAAGAGTGACACATTCCTGCTTCAGATTACTTTAGATATTGTGTACGTACCGAGACTGTGCGTCATGTCGATGCGTTCGCGCTCGCCCAGCGACGGCGTCTGCGGCGCGCTGCGGACCGCGCCGCGGCCGCTCGGCTCTCTGAAACAGTCGCTATGTACACCGACACTGTATTATAATAGATAGAAAGATAGTCAACATTCAAAAACAAAAGAAAGGAAGCTAAAAAGTTAAAGTAGTTCTCGGTATTTTGTGATAAGTGATGGAATCAGGAATGAATGAATCCGTAGATCTAAAGCCACTGAGTGAGGTGGCCCAGCAGTTAAGTAGGTTGGAAGTGGCAGATGGCCGCGGGTTAGATTCTCAGTACAAATGTTTTTTTATACAGATAATATATTATATAACTGAGAAAAGGAAAATCAGAAGCAAAGCCGCACAAAGTTGGTCATACGAATTGTCAAATTTCATAATTGCATGTAAGACACCTTTGTCGCTAAATGATTTACTTATCGTATCAATTGATTACAGTTTTTGAAGAATTTGTAGGTTATTCCAGGTACACTTAATAAAAAATGTAAATGAACAAACCTTTCTGGCGCGCTGGGTTGCGCCTGCGCGCCGGGCAGTGGCGGGCTCTTGGTGGAGCGCGGCGAAGAGTTCGGCGTCGAGCGGGGCGACGACTGTTGCGTCTGGTAACAACAGTAATAAATTCCATGTTTAAGAGTCTTGTTTACTCTAATTATTACCAACTTTTAATGATTTACCCCTTTCTACGTAGCCTAGCGGGTAAGTAAATTAAGGTGGCAGTGGGCAAGGCAGGTAGCGAAGAAGAGATGGCCGTTTAGGTAGAAAAGTTCAAAACTAAGCGCAGTGTAGGACGCCAACCTTCTTCCAGGTGGACGGACGACATGGAAAATGTAACAGGATTGCGACCGGTCACTTAAGAAACTTATGAGTGAGGTCAATATCAGTATAGGAAGTCTTATGGCTACGAACGATGATGATGGTTTAGTCCTTCTTGGGAGTTAGTTATTGGTTTCACCTTTCATCTCCAAGTTTTAGTAAGTCAATTATAGACGTACTTATTATATAACATCCGGGATATTAGTATGGTTATGATTCCTGCTTACTCACTCTTTGATGAACATTGCGCAAGACGCCTTCAATTTCACCAAAGCCATCTTGCGATGTCTACTACAGAAAAGCTGTGAAACGTGCCAAACAAGATGGTCAAGGTAAAAAAAAAGAGGGAAAAGATCTTCGATCAATTTGACTGCTAGAAAACAGTCTATCAACAAAGGCAGGTTTTAACAGTATTTCCCACATACACATACGATAAAATAAATATCTTTATCATTAAAAACCTATAAATCAACACATTAATAATAAATATTTGACAGTTACACAAGTTCAAATACATGACCATAAATAAATAGACAAGGAATTAGAAATTTCTTGCAGTTCGTTCACAGTGAACAAATGCAAACATTTAACAACAGATATTTAAGGTATGTAAAGCATATTCATGTAATTTTTGTGATTCCCATTCAGGCGCAACATTCATATGTCATATTTTGTATATGATTTAGTTTGAGTGTTACTATTTAGTTAGATAATTATATCGAATTTTCATACCCCTGCTACCACGCCGTGAGTCAGAACAAGTTGAAATTATTATTTTTTGAATTGTTTTCATCCGTTCGTAAGTCAGTTGTCTGTCGTTGAATAAAATCAATTGGGGACCGATGACGCTCCCACGGTCAATGAAAGCACAGTTCAATGTAATCTAGGAACGAATTGAACGCAAAATAAAAACGCCTTAAATTAGTTTTTTTGTCTAGATGAGATACCCAGCCCTGCTGACGCTACTAAGTATTGCTTTGGGCGCGACGTTGGTAACCTCTCAGCAGGATGGATTAAAGCAAACGGAGAAGCTAGGCAGTCCGGACGTGTTGTGCATCTTGTCAGCTGTGAATGAAGCGATGGGCTGTTTTGAGAACGGTAATAGTATCACTTTCTACTAATTGAAATGAAACTACTATCTCCTGTACTTATCATGAAGTTACCTTTACGCGATGATAACTCATCGTATTGTATTAAGGTCCAAATGTTTTGTTTGTTTTATTAAACAACTAGCTGTTTCGACAGACTTCGATCTGTCAAAAGTTATTGGCCTGTTTGACAGCTGGGAGCAGAGTGGTTTGTATGGGATAAGAAAAGTGTTGTTTTTATCATTTTCCTCGTAATCTTTACGTTTTTTCTCTTCATAAGAACCTTCCTGTGCCATAACAAAAATAGCCCATTGGTCGAGCCGTTCTCGAGTTTTGCGCTGAGCAACAAATTTGGCGATTCATTTTTATTTATACTCGTAGCAATATATTTTGCTTCCTTCAAATTACCATCAGCTGTACCCAAAATCCAAACACCAATGTCGTGTGTATGGAAGGCTGAGCAGCTAGCGCATCGGCCTGCACAGTCACTAAAAAAATATGTCAAAAACACTGATCGTTTTTACCTTAGTGTAATGAATTACGTTTCTATTTCAGGTGTAAATCCTCCTGCCATTTGGTGCCTAGTGAAGGCAATCGTGAAAATCGGTTGTTGCTTCTTCAAAAGCTCAGCTTTGATGCCTGCTCTAGAAAACATACTTGTGCCAAACCTTGAGCGGTGGATGTCTCCACGCATACAATAAGACTATTGCTATTTTAATTAAATATTACTAGTCACAGTAATTGTTTGAAATTTTGAATCCCTTATCTGTTGTTAACGTAAATAACTCAAATACAATGAAATAAACAAACCAGACACAGTAGAAAATCTATTATTTGCCGGTCACCACTCCCCCCCAGGGCAGCTAATGTGACACCGAAATTTTTGGGCGATTCGTTGACCTAAATTTTTCGAAAGACATCACTGCGAATGCAGAGTTTATTGAACATTGTATTTAGTGTCTGTGCAGACCAATCCTTAAGCGGCTAAGGAAGAATTCAAAAGCCAATTTTATATCAGTAAAATATAAGAATAAGCTTAAAATGAGCAGATAAAGGAGACTAGTTATGATTTAGTGGGTGATAATAATATAGCGGTAAAAATCGCAAGGCATAATTTTAACACCTTTTTAAAAAAAAGTATTTTAATTTGTTTTCAGAGATACCAGCAGAATAAAAACCCTATATAATCAATACATGTGCATGAAATAGGATTTATAGAGAATACTAAAATGCATTTAAATACATTACCACAGTACAGGTAGGTACGTCATTTTTTGCTGCATAAATAACATACCAATGTTTAGCAATAAAACGACAGGGATTTATATTTTTTAGCATTCGACGATAGGTCGATAGGTTTGCAAGTACAATATAATACTAGTAGAACTTTTTCGATTCAAGTAGCTCGGGAAGTATTAATTAGGTTTCAAATTAGGTAAATCAAGTTTACAAGAATACAAATAGCAATGGGTGAAAGAATTTGAATTCCGTTATCGTATGACACAAGTTTAAATACTAGCGTAGTACTGTATATGTACTGCATGCAGTCCTTATGTTGGCGTCATTTTTCATGAGACGTAAATATAAATAATGAAATAAATAACTATTTCTGCCATGTTTTAACAACATTCTTCCCTGTCAAATACAGAAACAAGATGCGCCCTGCAATATCTATTTTATTGAGTGTAGCCTTAAGGGCAACATTGGTCAGCTCAGAGTGCACGAAGCTGCCAGAAGGAATGGAACGCCTTGAGGAGCTGAAGGCAGTCATGCCGGGCTTCGACGTTATGTGTATTGTAACGTCTATAACGGATGCATTGCTGTGCTTCCTCAACGGTAACTACATTCGCATTTAAATAGTGATTTGGCTTTGCAAAATCAAAACATCTAAATTTCTTAAAAAGAGTGGAGAGAGCTTAGGCTGCGGACTGTACTATTACGAGTAAAGTTGATTTAGAGATTTGCTCATGTTTCGATACCGCTACAACTTGGGGTAATACAACACCAATAGTGAATAATTATGAACTCAGCAGACATGCATCACATCATTACTTAAAATCGACCTATAGTATTATAGAAATTAAAAACCGGTCAAGTGCGAGTCAGACTCGGTTCCGTGGGAACTTGTAGGTTTATTTATTAAAAATATTTTTATTATATGATGTAACTAAACATTTACGGTTTTCGCAATATTTCCTTTATCCTGTGCTTTAAGACGTTGCTTCGTACCAAATTTCAAGATTCTGAGTTCACGAGAAGTACCCTGTAGGTTCTGATTCCCTTGCGAGTGTCGAAAATTTGCGGCATAAAAGGCTGTATCTTTTGATTGCGTTGGCTTAGAAGTTAGATTTTTTCACAGCTTCAAGGGACAGTAGACCCTCAGGTCTCTATACCTCCACGCGTTCCTCAATAAAAGAGTCTTGACAGACAGACAGACCGACGGACGGACAACAAAGTGATCCTTATAGGGTTCCGTTTTTTCCTTTCGAGGTACGGAACCCTAAAAATGACACTGTTTTAGTGGAAAGTTTATCATAAGTTCGCCTTGAATTAACCACCTTAAACTTTTCTACAGGAATTAGTCCCATGGCGGTTATATGCTTACTTAAATCAGTTATGAAGTTCGGTTGCTGTTTTGTTAACGAAGCCTCAAGTTTCAACTCTACGGTTATCAACCAGCTTAGCATCACCAACTACGGACCTGTACCTTCGAGCTGGGAAGTTCAGGGTCACAAATTGTAGGATGATAAGGCTTTTAAAATGTTCATAGCGAGTGTTAGTTGATTTTTTCCGAAATAAAACAATTTAACAATTTACAGACTTACGTTTTACTGCAATTACCCTCACCGTTTTCACTTTCTGTAACACCCATCAGATAAAAAAAAACGATTGGACATTACACGTTTGCTTGCAATGGCTTTAGGGTTCCGTACCAAAATGATCGTGAAGGCCACTCATAGGCTTTGTCTGTATCGCACACCCTATCTTATAAATCTTACTAATATTATAAATGCGAAAGTGTTTGTATGTTTGTTACTCTCTCACGCAAAAACTACTAAACGAATTAAGACGAAACTTTCAGTAATCCAGCTTATACATCAGAATAACACATAGGCTACAAATTTATAATGAGTTCATGTAATTTGACCATACTCGTATGTATAACGATAAGTATCGTAAGTCGGAAAAAATCTTATAAAACACGCATGAAGCCGCGAGCGGACAGCTAGTTTTTAATAAAGTTTACCTAATAATCAAGGACATAAATTTATTTTATTTGGATGGTTATTTCGTACCGGTGATTGCCAAATGCAGCATTAGGAATAAAAGGATTACCAAACTACTTATTTACTCATCATTTACTTAGATCACAAAAGTCACGGTACTTCTCGCCATAGGCTCTCACAATAAAATGTGACCCCTGATCATAGCTCTAGAACTTTTAATCACAATATAAGCAAATAAAACATACTTACCCCATCAAAAATAGTTTTCATGTAAAATGTTGCCAAGCGAGTCAAAAAGTTATCCGATCTCATGCAGAGCCAAGCTTCTGACTCTACAGTAAATACATTTAACACCTTACGTCCATCTGACGATAGCGAAACAGCCAAGCTACATATTTTAACTCAGGTGTAGAATCAGAAGCATGGCTTCATATGAGATCTGATAACTTTGTCATGGCAACAACTTGTATAAAAATATTTTGATGGGATTTAATTTATTTTTGTATTGCTTAAGTAATTTTTTTCTCCACCTTGACATGATATTCCGAGTATATTGTTTATCTATTATACCAGATATGCAGGTTAAAAAAAACGACAAAGCGCTTCGAGAAAAAGTAGGTAGTGCCCTTGCGCTTTGCTCGTCTTAGCGTGAATTAATATAGACAATACTAAAGATTTATGTATATGGATGTTGAAAACTATACTCTAGATTCTAGAGTATCGTTCTCCACAAGTTGTGTCTAGGAACAGTTGACGAGTATGTATACCTGTGACGAACTATTCGTCTCAGTAGGTCCGATTTAGACAAAGTGGTGGCACAACGAATCCAACTCGGCTGGGCAGCATTTGAGACACTGCGTGACATTTGCACGTCCCATATTCTCACAGAGCCTGCAGGTTCAAGTCTTCAGCAATGCGCTTTGCCAGTGTTAAGGGGTACTTAGCTACTATGGAGAAAGCTATGCTTGGTGTTTCTTTGAGTGATAAGATCCTCAATCAGGATATCCGTAAAATAACCTAATTAACCGACATAGCTCTTTCGGATATCTAAGCTAAAGTGGCAATGGAAGGCCAAATTTGACCGAGATGGCGAAACGATGGACTGACAACAGGTTGTGGTAAGGCATTGGGTGCAAACTTCCTTAAGCCGCTGGCTTGGGCGCTCAATAGGGATGCCTATGCAGTAGTGGGATTGTTGGTGAGGGCTGTTGCCGACCTAGATGGCAACCGGATGAACTGACAACAGGTTGTGGAAAGGCATTGGGTGCACACTTCCTTAAGCCGCTGGCTTGGGCGCTCAATGGGGATGCCTATGCAGTAGTGGGATTGTTGGTGAGGGCTGTTGCCGACCGAGATGGCAACCCGATGGACTGACAACAGGTTGTGGAAAGGCATTGGGTGCAAACTTTCCGAAGCCGCTGGCTTAGGCGCTCAATGGGGATGCCTATGCAGTAGTGGGATTGTTGGTGAGGGCTGTTGCCGACCGAGATGGCGACCCGATGGACTGACAACAGGTTGTGGGAAGGCATTGGTCGCACACTTCCCAAAGCCGCAGGCATAGGCGCTCAATGGGGATACCTATGCAGTAGTGGGATTGTTGGTGAGGGCTGTTGCCGACCGAGATGGCGACCCGATGGACTGACAACAGGTTGTGGGAAGGCATTGGTCGCACACTTCCCAAAGCCGCAGGCTTAGGCGCTCAATGGGGATGCCTATGCAGTAGTGGGATTGTTGGTGAAGGCTGTTGCCGACCGAGATGGCAACCCGATGGACTGACAACAGGTTGTGGGAAGGCATTGGTCGCACACTTCCCAAAGCCGCAGGCATGGGCGCTCAATGGGGATGCCTATGCAGTAGTGGGATTGTTGGTGAGGGCTGTTGCCGACCGAGATGGCGACCCGATGGACTGACAACAGGTTGTGGGAAGGCATTGGTCGCACACTTCCCAAAGCCGCAGGCTTAGGCGCTCAATGGGGATGCCTATGCAGTAGTGGGATTGTTGGTGAGGGCTGTTGCCGACCGAGATGACGACCCGATGGACTGACAACAGGTTGTGGGAAGGCATTGGTCGCACACTTCCCAAAGCCGCAGGCTTAGGCGCTCAATGGGGATGCCTATGCAGTAGTGGGATTGTTGGTGAGGGCTGTTGCCGACCGAGATGACGACCCGATGGACTGACAACAGGTTGTGGGAAGGCATTGGTCGCACACTTTCCAAAGCCGCAGGCTTAGGCGCTCAATGGAAATGCCTATGCAGTAGTGGGATTGTTAGTGAGGGCTGTGGATGATTATGATGATCCTGAATATTTGATACAACTCACGATCCGATCGTCATTTTTCCTAGAGCATCTCCCTGCGTCTGTATTTTCGGAACTTATTCATGACAAAAACAATGATAATTGCATTCAATAAAATGCTTTAAAATTTAAAATATTTATACTATTTACAACAATAACGAAATAGCTACATTTTACTGATTTTTAATGTAGAAATTTGTTAAATATTTTCTATAATCATTCACTATAAAATGAAACATTGTCTACTTGTGTTATCAGTCACTTTGGGATCGTTCGCTTGCGAAGTATTCACTCTTGCACGGTCTACTAAGCCTTATTATGAAGTTCGCAACCGGAGTATTGTTCCTAGCCGTCGCCCTGGGGGCGGTTGTGGCCAAATCAGTAAGCGACGTGGACTATGAGAAGAACATGTTTCAATGCTTCATGGATGCTTTCACTGCTATCAAGGGGTGTTTTAAACCGAGTAAGTGACAAACTCATTATTATGAAGGCCCCTATTTGCAATCAGAGATTAATATTACTCATATCTTCTATTCCTTGTGTGCCAATCTTGACAGTGAGGGCAAAATCACTTAAAATGGGCCAATATCTCGTCAATGCGTTCCAATATGATATCATGGCTTCTTTTGAACACTGAATGCTACTGAGGTCTTTCTTTAGTGTCAACTACACACGGTCCACAGTAGTTTCTCGTTTCTTAAGATAATATCAGGCTTCTTATCCTATAACCGGCAAAGCGACTCAATTGCTAGTCGCTCGCATTTGGACCGCCTATCAGCCATTGTCAATGCAGTATTCGACGTCAAATTGCAATGATCGCTTTCAAAATCACGATTTTCTTGGTATCAAAGCAAAGTTAGTGAAAAGGGGCCCAGCAAGATATGTTAAGGATAATACAAAACTAAAATTAACTTTATGCTCTTTCCAGAATTTGACTTCCCTTGCATAGTGAAGACAGTGACCGATTTGATCAGTTGCGTCTCAAACGCGACCATGGTCGAAGCCCCGATAAGACTAAATTTCTAAGCCACGCGCCGAAGCATTGAATCGAAAACGTATATTACACAACTCTCTAAAATTAAACTTACATACGAATATAAATTAATAAATTAAGGTCCAACAACACACATTGACAACTTTAGAAAATGTTTCCTTCTAGAGCTTACGCTGACTTCTGACCCAACAATGATCATGAAAATTAAATAAACAAGCACACATGGATAAGATTAATAAATTGTTGAAGATGAAATTGCATTTCATTTCACGTTCAACCCTAAATGTATAGGCAAGTTTCTGCTCTAAAGCGCCAGACAAATAATAAAAATAAATATGCGCCAGACACCACACCTCTTGTAATGGTCTCGAAGTAGGGATTAATATCCCTGTGTCACGAGGTACCGCACAAGGAAATAAGCTATGGGGGGTCTCCCAGCACACCCAGACCCGAGTCAATTCAGAAAAGATCGTTTCCTAAATTGACCCGATCGGGAATCGAACCCGGGACACTACGGAAATCGAGGCGAGAAACCGTGCTACAGCGCACTACGCCAACCGTGTCATCAAAGCAGTTCTTTTTCTAGTTTGTTGAATTATCTTTTGTTTGGTTAATTAAATTAGGAGAAATGAATGACCTCGTGACTAAAATATTTCAATAAATATATTTAAGTTTCGTAGACCTTATTAATTACCAGAAACCCTGGTCTAGTTCAAGGTTTAAGGTGCTATTCCTCTGACCTAGACTTAGGCCCGAGTTTTAGAACAAAATCTGTACTTAAAGACGATTCTAGAATACGGGCCTTGAACTGTCGCTTTCTCTCAGTATGGTTTACACAGCGGGCAGCGTAATTCCATCAAAACTTTAAGTTACTACTTTCCAACATCAATACTCAATATTTTATTTGCAAGCCATATGTACAGAAGATGGTAAATTATAGTATGATACATGACCAATATGGACCCTGTCGGGCACGCAAAAAGGTAATTAAAGAGAGGTAACGCTTCAGTAAAAGAGAAAAGATAAGTTTGCAAATTTAGAAATGAAAGATTAATAAAAAAAGGAAAGGTCAGGTCAGGAGTACCCATAATCAAGGAGCATGTACGAAAGGATTAATGAGAGTGGAAGAAGCGCAAGAGGTATTTCAGGACCGTAGCAAGTGGAAAGATGTGGTCTCTGCCTACCCTGCTGGGAAAAAGGCGCGATGGTATGTATGTATGTGGGGTATTTGTTTTTACTTATTATGGATTCTGGTATTTTTTTAAATAACTTTAATCGAATAATGGAATGTATATTAGATGTTAATTTAAGCCTGGAACTTGGAACTATTCATTTGTTTTTTTTTGTCGTGTTGTATATCTAGAGGGTATGTCTTTACGTTTTGTGTATAATTCCATATTATGTTTCCGTGCAAATTTACAAACCTCTAAAACATACAAGCACGGCAGAAGAAGTATTTGATATTTTTGGAAAAAGGGTTTACAGCTCTCTGTCTGTTCAATATTTGCTATGATAAGATAGTTAAAGTACTAAAAATCAACTAAAAAGTTCAACCATTGTCTGGGGGTCTACTCAGCTGCAGAAAATACGACGTTCCGTTTAAAAGCACAGAACGAGTAGTGTGATGTAGATTTATTTCATGTAGGTATTTGTTTTTTTTTTTATATTGTCCGTCAAGACGACCTCACTCCACCTGATGGAAAGCGGTCGTGAAGTCCAGATATGAGGTTGACAAGCCCAGTTATTCAAACGAATCACTGGGATGGCCATCCTCACCTTAAAGGCCTGCAGAATAAAATATGATAATTGGAATACCAAAAAATCAACATTTATTTCGAACTCCAAGAATATATTCAGCGCCGAAGGATTCATGCATTGATTGACTGGCCTGTTGGCGCAATGGCAGCGATCCTGCCTTTAGCGCCGGAGGTCGTGGGTTCGATCCCCACACATGACAAATATTTGTGTGACAAACATTTGTATTTGTTGTGTGTCTGGGTATTATTATCTATTTAAGTCTGTATTTAGAAATATTTAAGTATGTTTATCAGTCTCTGACGCCCATATTACAAGCTCTGCTTAGTTTGGAGTCAGATGATCTTGGTGTGAATTGTCCCAGATATTTATTTATTTATTTATTTATGCTAATAAGTGTTCAGACGAAGGAGTAAGGTTGTTTTTTCGGTTTTTATTACTATCTACTATCTTCATTTATTTATTCAATGTTTTGCTCTTATTGTTATTTTCACTCCCCATATCTAAAAGCTTTAAGAAGTTCCTTTACCCAACGGTTGCCTCGAAGAAATCGCTCTCTAGAAGGCCTGGTTATTGATTCTGGTGCAATAAAGTATGTATATCTTCATACCTTGAGCATCCTCATGAGTCCCTCCAGCTGCTGCATAAGATGGTGGCGCGACTGCTGTAGCGAGGACAGGTGGCCCTCCAGCTCGTCCTTGCGCTGGCGGAGCGCTCGCAGCTCGGAGACCAGCGGCGGGGCGTTGCCGCTGCCGCTGCCGCCGGCCGACGCTTCGGCTTCTTGTTGGCGCCTGTTGCACGATTTTTTTTTAATCTACTTGTATAGTCTCCAGAGTGCCAAGTGCAAGTTCATTCGACCATGCGCACCGTGAAATAAAACGCGGATTTGCATAGTAAAGAATGGTTGCGAAAACGTGCCACCAGAGGCGCCAAAATAATTCGCGTTAACGTGGTCGTGACTATAGTTGTGAAAAACCCGTTAGCTACCGTTACTTAACCAAATTTATGGTTAACTACAGATGAAATGCGGTTATTAACGGTTAATTATCCGACTGCGACCGAGAAAAAGAGTACAGTTCTTCAAGGTAAATAATGGGCATCGACTAACATCGTGTTCCCGAAGATGACCGACCGAAACTAGGCAACTGGATGACAGCGCTATTGTAAAATAGCGAGACGGCTATGACATTGAAATTTATTTGTTAGGAAAAAGTTGAAATTAAAAGTATTATTTAAAAAAAATACTTTTAAAAATTGTTTTTGTAATGTTTTACGATTGTTTCCGAAATTCCGATGTTTTCCGATGCCCATTATTTATCTTGAAGTACTGTAAATAATCTGTCTATTTATTGTGTTATCAAATCCTAGGTGAAGCTCCTCTTTACGGAATTCCCATCGCACTGTGTCAATAATAGTGCTGCCAGCGCCATCTAGCGGTGGTATTTAAGCGTAACAAGCATAAAATGCGGTTAATTAACCGTTAATAACGAAAAATGCATTTTTAACCGCTGGGTTAAAATATTCGCACCTATAGTCGTGACCGAACAGTGAACGCAACTTAGACAAGTTGCGTTCAGGCACTCTGATCATGAAATCTGCAAGAGGAAAATGGTTCTTGTTGACAGACAGAGAAACAAAATAAGCTTACACAGGGCAATTCATTTGGTGATCCTATGAATACCTAGTCTGGCCATAAGTTCTGTTACAAATGTAAATGCATTTTTTTATGAAGTAGTGTAAAATTACTAAAACTCTATTTATTACTAAAAGTCTCAGCAAAAAAAAATCTGAAATGGCCACCTTTGGCTTTTATACAGGCCTTTAATCTGACTGGCCACAAATCTATGGATTTACGGGGAAATTTCCCCATTGCTTGCTCCAGAGATTTTTTAGGATACTCAATGTCGCCGTGTCGTTTAGAACAGGCCATGTCCTCTAAAACTGGCCATAATTTTTGGTCTAAAGGGTTGAGGTCTGGGCTAGATGAGGTTTAAGCCCGGCCTGCGTAGTTCGTGCCTTGTGACCAGGTGCAGAGTCCCGCTGGAAAGTCCACGGTAGATTTTTTTAAAGTGTATTGCTGAGTGGTTTCACAATACTATCCAAGACTATCTCTTGATACACTTTGGCTGAAGTTTTCACTCCTCTTTCACAAAATGTAGCTTTGTGACTCCTTGATAAGACACTCCTCACCAAACCATCACTGACGCTCCTGCGTGATGACCACGTTGTACCTTTCCGACCATTTGAGCAGCTTCTTTAGAACTGTGAGCGTACACTTTATCATTATGCTTATTGTAGTGCTCTTCAATCGTGAACATTTTTTCATCGGTAAAGAGTTTCATCTGCGTATCGCGACAAGGCGTTTTGATCGATCCACTCTCTTCAATTGTAAATATTGATTTAGGGCATGTCCTGTATAATTATCTACGATAAGCACCGAACTTCAGGTCGTTTTATAATACGCGACAGAGTCCTAGCGGGAATCTTCACTTCTCGCGATAAGATTTTTTGCTTCCTATTCCTAATAGGGTTTCGACGAATTCTGGTTTTAACAGTATTAACAGCCTTTGTAGTTTTAACAGCACGCAGCCGCCCCGATTCTTAATGGCCTTCGACAGAGGAAGTGTTAAATTGCATCTGTTGATGGTACGATATACGAACATACGGCTGAGACCAAGCTTTTGAAGTGTCTGGAATATGACTGACGACTCCATACCCACTTTGTGCAAAGCGATCACTGCAATCCTATTTTCTTCAACACCCTATTTCATATTGTAATTTGATAATGAACACGAAAAGAAATGTGAATAGCGCGAAAGCGAAAGAAGTTTTTAAAATTATAAACGCGTTCCAAATTCAAAATAGTGAAAAGTTTTTATGAAACAGTATTTATGGACAGACTACTTAAATGCCTACACTACTTTTGCCCGTCGTCTGCTTGATTTTATTCCAACCCATTGTAGAGTTAACTCAAAAAACATATAATACATTTTTACATATAATACACGGAAAGTACGCCTGAGCATAGGGTTGAAAGCTTCACTTTCAGCCCTAGGGCTGAAAGTAAATAACTGCCAAATGTCACCTTCTATTTTGACATTCCTTTTTGCGGCAAGTCGATGTACGAGGGCGGGTCAATAAATAGAAAAACATTTATTAACTTTAAGGACATCGTTACATTTATAAAGTAAACACAAAAGAAGTAGGCATTAACAACAAAACATATAGGTAACAGGAAAAAAAAGATCATACCATCAGACAGCGGTGTCCCGATGCCCAAAAAGACAAATGGACCTCACTCAGCATATAGCCTGGGCTTTATGGGCCCAGGCTATATGCTGAGTGAGGTCCGTAACTTTTTAACATAAGTCCGTGACTTTTTGAATTTCTGACCTCTTTACTGAAAAAGCAACACTACTCCTGTCAACAGGCATCTGTCAGTTGACTCCTATCAAAATTTGAACTTGCTGCGTCAGTTAGTTTGTGTTTGACAGCTTTATCAGACTACCCAGTAATTTGAGGAAAAAATGGAAAAAAGTGAATTTCGTGTGCTTATTAAGCATTATTTTTTGCGAAAAAAAACCATTACCGAGACCAAGGCTAAGCTTGATAAATACTATGGAGACTCTGTACCATCGATTTCAATGGTAAAAAAGTGGTTTACTGAATTTCGTTGTGGCCGTACAAGCACTGAAGATGCCGAACGTCCTGGACGCCCAGTTAAGGTCTCTACACCCGAAACAATTGAAAAAATTCACGATATGGTGTTGGCCGACCGAAGATTGAAAGTGCAAGAGATTGGGGAAGCCGTAGGGATCTCGCATGACTCAGTGGTTTCAATTTTGAATGATCACTTGGGCATGAGAAAGCCTTCCGCAAGATGGGTGCCGCGTTTGCTCACAGTCGACCACAAACGCAATCGTGTAACAACTTCACAGGAAGGTTTGGCGTTGTTTAATCGCAATATGGAGGAATTTTTGCGCCGTTTTGTAACCGTGGAAGAAACATGGATCCATCACAACACACCAGAGACCAAACAACAGTCAAAACAGTGGGTTTCTAAGGGTGAATCGGCGCCAAAGAAGGCCAAGGTGGGTTTGTCAGCCAATAAAGTTATGGCGACTGTTTTTTGGGATGCACGTGGGATAATCCACATTGACTACCTTCAAAAGGGAAGAACAATCAATGGGGAATATTATGCCAACTTATTGAACCGCTTCAATGACGATTTGAAAAAAAACCGACCTCATTTGGCCAAGAAAAAAGTTCTTTTCCACCAAGACAATGCAAGGGTGCACACATGTGCAGTTGCCATGGCAAAAATCCATGAATTGGGCTATGAATTGCTCCCTCATCCGCCTTATTCTCCATACTACTTCTTGTTCCCAAATCTGAAGAAATGGCTTGGTGGAAAAAGATTTGACTCCAATGATGAAGTCATCTCGCAAACAAAGGCCTATTTTGAGGACCTCGAAAAACATATTTTTTGGAATGGATAAAAAAATTGGAGAAGCGTTGGACAAAGTGTATAGAGCTCAAGGGAGACTATGTTGAAAAATAAAATGATTTATTAACCAAAAAATCTGTGTTGCATTCCAAAAGTCACGGACTTATTGACCAGCCCTCGTATTCTATTCAGCCACAGCTGTATTTGAAATTTCTTTATCTTGATTTCAAATGAATATTTAAACAATCGAAGCAGGAATATACTCATTAATGTATGTTTCACTTAATTAGTATTTAATTGAATAAATTTGAGCTAAGCATTTAAGATAGAAATGAAAAAAAAAAAAACTTTAAATAAAATAAGGCGGGGGAATTCCATCATCATTGTCTAAGTATGCTTTTTTACAAATATTTAAAAAAAATGGTTGAATTCCACAGACAAAAAAAAGGCGGGATTGCAACTATTCGAACTTCATTCAGTTGTTTCGTAAATCGAGTGAGAAGTTTATTTTCTGCAAAATGAGTTCATCAGACTTAGATATGGATTTGACTCCTGATTTCATTAGAGAAGAAGCTCAAACAGTTGTGGAAAACCTTTTACCGCCGAAATCAAGAGAAAGATACATAAGAGCTTATCAAGACTTTATGAAATGGCGCACTGAAAAAAAGTGAAGTCTTTTTCAGAAAACGTGTTATTAACATATTTCAATCAATTTCCTAAAAAGGCAGTCGGGTGGATACATAGCGAAAAAATCCAAAGTTTTCACTGCACAAGAGATCCAAACCCGCTTAAATCAAGCGCCAGACGACATTTATTTAGCAATAAAGGTAACGATTTCTTTTAAATAACATCGCATCCATAAAAATGTGTTTAAAATTATATACAGGTAACCTACCTACAATAAAAACCCCATTAAAGATTATTATTTAATTTTCAGGTCGTGTTGGTAATGGCCATAAGTGGCGCTTGCAGAACCATTGAACTGGTAAATTTGATGGAACATGACATAGAGAAACAAGGTGAAATGATGGTAGTCAAGTTAAGAGGTACTAAAACATAAGTCGACCGAACTTTCGTAGTAAAGAAAGAGTTCGTACAAATAATAGAATAATACCAAAGACTTCGACCACTTGCTATGGGAACTGATCGTTTTTTCCTCAATTACCAAAAAGGAAAATGTTTGTGGCAAGTAATTGGCAAAAACGAATTATCCAGTATCCCGAAGCAGATAGCCACGTATCTTGATTTACCAAATCCAAATTTATACTCGGGTCACTGCTTCCGCAGGACTTCAGCGACTCTATTAGCTGATTGAGGCGCCAATTTGACTACAATAAAAAGACATGGTGGATAGAAATCTAGTACAGTAGCTGAAGGCTACATCGAGGAATCGGTCAATAACAAGGCAAACATTTCAAATCAGTTGACTGAAACAATAAATTACCTACCAAGTACTTCAAAAGTTTGCCCGGATGAAGAGATTGTTCTATCACCAACATTTACTCAAGATGCTCATGTTTCACAAAAAATATCAACTATCAACATCCCAGGAAGTAACCTCTCTCTCTCGTTTAACAATTTTAATTTTAATATAAACTTTAAATAGAAATATCATCAACTTTGTTGTAGGTAATGTTTCAATAAAATTTTGTTGGTTGAACTTATGTATCTGATTTTTATTTACTTTCCTTATATTCGTAATGAAAAGCAGAGTGTTGTCCTCGGTGTAGTATAAAAGAACTTTTATACTACACCTGCTCGGAAAGTACCTTGATACTTTATCAAATTTACGGTAGAAAGTACGTCATTGCATATCGAACAAATATGCGGGGAGAAAACGCATCTGAGCGGGAGAGAAAAGTGTATGAAAATCCATTTCTTACGTGGTTTTTCTTTTTTAATTTTGGGTAAGACTATGCGCCGGTAACCTAAATATCAAAAGCCAAAAAGTTTTTACAGTGAGTTTTTATCTCCAAGTTCGCAAAATGACACTGGCCACTAGCTGTGTGTCGGATAGTGTCGGGCTGGCAGTGCGACCCTGCGGCGGCAGGATAAACAATTTGAAAAAAGAACATGTGAAAATTGCAGACGCCATTGCATTGGCGCCATTTTCAATTTGTGTGTTGTTTGAGGATTCAGTTTTCGCAGAAAGTCAAATAAAACTATCAAAATGATAAGTAGTGATAGTGATGATGAAGATTTTTTAACTCCGCCGCAGTTGAAGGAAACAGCAAAAATAATAAAGAAAGAAAAAGTGTTACATTAAGCTTCACTAACTGCAACAATTTCAATATAAATTTCAATTAGTAAAGATTTAGTTTTTTATTTTACTTGTAGGTGTAGTATAAAGCACTATGTATCACTCGAGAGAAAGTGCGATTCCCGATCTCGGGTGTTTTAAAGCCCTCGCCTACGGCTCGGGCTTCAAACGACACCCTCGACGGTAATCGGTCTCTTTCTCCTCTCGGTGAACAATGTACTATTCAATGCCCTCGAACTATTAGCGCTCTCGCTACGCTCGCGCGCCAAACCATCTCGTGCATTGAAAAGGTAACTTTCTCACCTTGCGTAACAATCTACTATACAATTTTCGAAGTAAATCAATCCAACAAAGATTGTAGCATATTCGCAAACGTGTGGTTATCCTCGCTATTTACTTACATGGAATTATCAAATCAAATTTCGTTACTGATAAATCAATATTTATCTCTTTTAGCACAAAACACATAATTTTACTAAATTATGCATGAAGAAAATGCACTTAACCACTCTATATACATATCGTCTTCCGACGCTCGGGGAATACGACCGTTGCCGAACAGTCACGAAGATTTCTATGCGCATTATCACTTTGGGAGACCTGGCCTGGCCTGACCTTGGTTTCTTTGACATTCTCGCACGCCCGGGAGTCAAGCCACCTCTGGTATATTATGGCTTCGTTTAGTCCCTCGATATAAAATATACTATTGAACAATCTGTGATAACATACCTCAGCCTGGCGATCTCTCTCATAATTTCTCTGTTCTTAGCCTCCAGTTGACCGATGAGCTCACGTTGCTGCCGCGCAGCGTCCACTTCGGAACCCTCCGATGATGACCGACCCTGTTCACATATCAATATTAGTCATTTCGGCTTGACCACAACCACAGTGTTAACGTATAGCTATTCACTGATATAAAAGATGTCTATTGACTCTCTATACAAATAATATTTATAATTACCAATTCTGGCGTTAAGGATGCTGATCTTCCTGCCCGGGGCTGGAACAAAAATTATAATTAAAAACTCATATTACACTTACGCTCAAAGAATTTTTGTTGCTATCCCAACAGACAAAAAATATATTTTGTCAGATTGTTACCACTCTTACACACACAGTCATTTACTGTGAAATCCGTACGTTTATGGAACTCCTTACCCCTATCAATCAGAGAGTCCCAATCCTTATTCGTCTTTAAAGCAAGGGTCAAAGCACATTTCCTTGCTTTTTGACATCAGTCCTTGTGGTTCTTCCTTTTTCTTCTTTATCCTTTATATATCCGGATCATTTTGGTTGCAACTGAGCTGATTGCTATTGTCTGTTTAAATAACCTCACATTTGTTTCTAGTTTTTATATATAGTATGTATGTATGTATTATGTGAATATATGTACCTAGTCCTATACTGTATATTCATAATCAAACTTATTTTCTCTATTATTTTTCTTGGTGCACTTACTCGCCCTTTTCGCCAAATTTCCTTTGCTTGTGGGTTGCTTGGTAGAGATCGCTTTTTAGCGATAAAGCCGCCCAAATTGTACTTGCATTTATTGTTAATTATTTCTGTACTGTAAGTTTTGTGTGCAATAAAGAATATATTATTATTATTGTTTTTTTACTAGTGACGCCCTAGCCAAGTTCAGTGTCTAATTTTATGTCGTTGTTGTCCATTAACAGGTCTTCTGCCCAGGAAATATAACAAAAGAAAATCCATTATTTTGTGTCATAATTATGTTATACATGGGACAGGGGAGGGCTGAACGTCGTATAAATTAGGGTTTACTTGTATCATTAGATATTATACCGGGTGATTATCAAAAGGCTTACAAAACGATATGGCATACTTAGTGATGCAGTAACTATGAAAGTGAAAATTTGACTTAACTATGATTTTAAGGTTTTTATACAAAAATACTGACTGTTCGACTGATTTGTATAACTTTTGAATAAAAGTTTATTAAATAAATTTTATTCTCACTTAGATAAATAAATAAATAAATATGCGCCAGACAACACACCTCTTGTAATGGTCTCGAAGTAGGGATTAATATCCCTGTGTACAAGGTACCACACAAGGAAATCAGCCAGGGGACGCACACCCAGACCCGAGTAAATTCAGAAAATATCGTTTCCTGAGTTGACCGGACCGGGAATCGAACCCGGGACACTAAGGAAATCGAGGCGAGAAACCGTGCTACAGCGCACTACGCCAATCGTGTCGTCAAAAGTAGTTCTAAAAAAACTACTTTTGACGACACGATAAACTAACACAACGATACCTAACACGATAACTAGTCGTAAAAGATAGTTTCTAGTTTCTACGCAACTTGCTGAGAATGCCATATCGTTTTTGTATGTCTTTGATGACTACGCGGTAAACGTTGGTCTGTAGTAAAGATGCCTCTGTTACATGAAATAACTAATGTACTTTTGCACATTGTTCTGTGCCTGCAAAAAACAACAAATTTTGATTAGAAAACTACCATCGTCGGATTCTTACAAGCCTCGCCGCTATTCTGGCTATAATCCAGCATCACCTATTGCAGAGAGTTTGTTTTTGGAAACTCTCACTTACCTGCTTGTATTAAAATAAAATAAAATATAATTTATTTGTGATGCACAGGTCTAGAAGGTCTTGAAATTATAACTATTATGTACATTCTGTGATCCGTTCTTTGATGAACATACAAATATTACAATTAATTAATACAAATATCACATTAAACAATAACATAATGGAATTAAGATTAAAAAATAAAGATAATAAAAAAAACAAATGTCAAAATTATTAAGTCAAATACAGATTTAAGATTAGATTGAGTATTATGATGTCAGCATTCACATTCCAAAATATTACAATAGTAAATAAATACATTTGAGAGATGCCAACCAAGATGATTCTCAGTCTAACATTCGCCAAGTCGTCCGATCAAGAAATCGCTTACTGTGTAAATCAAATCAGAAATATTTATTTGCTACAAACACAGTACAAAAAATGGTGAAATAATAATGTACGAGTAAGTCCAGTGTGTTTAGCCTGCTCGCAGACGTGCAAAAAAAATATCAAAATAGCAGTACAATTATAAAGATTAAACAATGTCAATAAATACCAATTAAATATGGCCAAATTTAGAATAACATCAAATTAAGAATCACATTAAATTAAGAATTACATTGTATTATATTAAATTATGTCGATTTCCAATTAAAATATTCCTTAAGACTATAAAAATGCTTATCCATGAGCCATTTCGACAGTTTACTTTTAAAAATTTTACTTTTTAATATTTTGATGCCTTCTGGGAGCAAATTATAAATTACTATGCTCATGTTATACGCATTTCGTTTATAAATATCCTTGTGACAAGGAGCTTGATATATTAAGTTCTTGTGCTGCTGTCTTAACTGTCTCGTTAAGACTTCCTCGCGTTTTTAATAATACCTTGAGAATTACTTCACAAATAAACAAAATTCTCTGATATAAATGCAGGGTAGCGGTAGTATATTAAACTCTTTAAAATGGTGTTTACAGCTATCAAGATACCACGCATAACGCTCGAATGCACCTTTTCTGAATTTTGAAGGCTCTTTCAAAATCCACTGAATTTCTTCAGAGTATGATTCCGTAGCTAAGTACTGACGACACATAGCCGTGGTAAGCAGTGAGCGCCGCTGCAGTTGATACAGATTGACGGAGCTTTTTTATGGCAAAGACAAACCGGCCGAGTCTTTTGCAGATGGTTTCAATGTGACTTTTCCAGTTTAGATGAGAGTCAACATGCAATCCTAAAAACCTAAAACTAACTACCTCATCAATTTTTTCGTTTTTATACTTCATGTTTAATTCAGGCTTAATATTATTATAACAATGGATTTGCATGACTTTTGTTTTGCTAAAATTAACATCTAAATCACAACCATTTAACCAACCTACAATATTATTTATGGCAATGTTTGCTGATGACTCCATGAGGTTTTTATTATAATTTTTAACTACGATAGTTGTGTCTGCATATAATATACAATTATGTTGAGTAGCATCCGGAAGATTGTAGACATACAAAATAAAAAGCAGTGGTCCAAGAATACTTCCCTGGGGAACTCCTGATTTTCTAATTAACAGTTGCGATCTATATGTTTCTTAGATAAGACTTTGGTTACTTTGTGACATTTAATTAATTCCTGCACATTGATTTCTGTTTCTTAGGTAGCCTTCAATCCAGTCATGTGCCTTTCCTCTCTCTGATACCAAATAATTCCAATTTATGCAAAAGCTTATCGTGATTCACGAAGTCAAATGCACTACTCATGTCCAAAAACACTGCCATTGTTGGTGTGCCGCTGTTAATATTTTTAGTGACATATTTTACAAGATCAAAGCAAGCAAGAGCTGTCGAGCTTCGCTTGCGGAATCCAAACTGATAAGGTTGTAAAATGTTTTGTGCGTCTTAGATTTATTCAATCCAAAGATAGAAACTAGAAAAAATCGATCTGGTTCCTGGGACTCAAGCGGGATTCGAACCCTTTAGGCCTTTAACATCTGAAAGAAATATTTTTGCAAATACTTAACTTTCGATTAAGATGAAACTAGCTATTGGATAAGTGATTTTTTTCAAGCGGGATTCGAACCCGCGACCTTTTTAGTCCCAGGAACTAGGTCGAATTTTTCTAGTTTCTATCTTTGTGTAGAAAACAGAGCACTGTTTATTGCTAAAAAATAAAAAAAACACTTATTCAATCCAATTAGCATCGCTTTCTCAAAAATATTGGACTATGAGGAACCAAGAGTAATAGGCTTGGCCTATAATTGCACACATCTCTATTATCACCTTCCTTAAGTAATGGCTTTACTATCGAGAACTTCAGGTCATCTGGAAAAGAACCCTCAGAGAAAGACAGATTTATGATATGCGCAAGAGGTCGACTTATGTAGCTGGCACCCATTTTTGAGACTCTATTAGTGATGCCATCAAAGCCACACGACTTACTATTATTTAAGGACATGATTATATTATACGTCTCAGTTTCATTAATAGGTTTTAAATATATTGTGTAGAATGCATTATCAACAAGAAGAGTTGATATTAGTGGCGGCCCCCCATGCCTCACTCACCATGGTCCTGTTCTCCACGGCCAGCCGCGCCGCGTAGCGCGCGATGAGCCGGTGCTCGTCGTCGCCGCGCGCCAGCTGCTCCGCCAGGCCGCGGTGCGTCGCGCGCGACGAGCGCGAGTCCAGCGAGCCCGTGTTCACGTAGCCGGGCAGGTACTCCGGGAAGCCGTTGTGCGCCGGCACTGGGGAGGGCGGGCTAGGACAATGAAGAATACCAATACATATTTGCTGTTCGTTGTACTAATTACAATCCTTAATAACTGATAGTCAAAATAGTAGAGAAACAATTTCGACAAGAAAAAAAAAACTCTGCAAAGCCGCTCCGACGTGATCATACCAACGAAGGCTGCAGGAGTGCCGCCTTCGTTGGTATGGTCATGTCTCACAGAGATCGGCAACCTACGTGGGCAACAAATGTCTGGCCCCGCCAGGTACAGGGAGAAGAGGTCGACCCGAGAAGCGGTCTCGACGTCAAGGGTGAAATGCGTGCCAACAGACTCACCACTGAGGATGCACAAGACCACGCGAAGTGGGCCAAGAAAATAAGAAAGGCGGACCCTGAGACCCATCACACCAGTGTGCGTTTACAACCGGGATAGACCGCACGGATGATTATGATGACGCTCTCTAATGCTACGTTTGCATTGGACTGCATGAAGCAGGGAATTGGGCAGCGCGAGTATGGTAATGAATCACTCGTTACGCCATCGCCCGCGTAAACATCATCACACATATCATTATGGTCGACATTGCCACGGTATATATTTTAGGCAGCGCGATTAGCATTGGGATTGGCATCACGGAAACCAGTGGTTTAATGTAGTGCGAGAGGTCCTTATTACTACTGATTAGTTCACGGAATTACTTTGATGTTCAGAACGACTGTCGACCACAGCGAAGATAAATATTTAGAAAAAAATTGTATATGAACTTCGTGCCAGAATATTTTGTAATACTACCTATTTAAAGGTATTTATTAGATATCTCGCGCCGGCTCGAGAGAATTCTAGAATGTTACCGGGCAGACAAACATCGACCGTAGCAACAATGCGATAAGACCACTTATCGTTTGGCGTGTAACTGAAGCCCTCGCGAAACATTCTCGCGTCTTTGCGCCGCATGACCCTGAAAGCGCGGGAACTTTTTGGGCACCGCCTGAACCATTTAAATAGTCGGAAAGCGTCCGCCGGCCAATCATTCCGATTTAAGAATCAGTTTAGAGCACATCGTGAACAAGCAACTGAACATCGACTTAGTACAAACTATGAACGGTAAACGCCACCAGAGTAGATTAAAAGCTGGCAAAATGTAACACCACGAAGCTCAAAAATAGTATATTTTGCATGCGAATTAAAATCTATAATAAGCTACCTATCTACCTCAAAGAAATTACAGCAATCGCTATGTTTAAGACTCAGTTAAGACTGTTTTTATTGGAAAAGGCATATTATTCTGTTAACCAATACCTTGATGCGCATTAGTTTAGTTGTGTTTGACATTGTTTATCGTTATTATTAATAGTTTGTTGCTGTAATGACTGTATTTCATGATTTATATAGACATTGTTTATCGTTATTAATATTATTCTGTTGCTGTAATGACTGTATTTCATATTTTATATTGACATCGTACATTTATATATAAAATATTGACATTGGAATTCATTATACCAGATTATAACAGATTCCTTTTTTTGATGGTTGTAATAGTTCTTGTTCACTTGCGTATAAACTTTTATAAGTAGAAATAGGAGCTCTGATTTCTTATTAGCAATAAGATCTGCGAATATACCTTATGTCATGCACAATAAAGTAATTCTAATTCTACATCGCGAAGATCGCAGTACATCGTTACCGACCTCCAAAGGAATAGAATATGGCACATCGTCTACCGTCCGTTACCGCACCATCGACTTGGGACATCATTATCGCACATCGCGTCGCTATACATTCCACCATCCGTACATCGTCCGTTTATCATCAGCTCTTCATCAACTTAACATCCATCATTCCCGTCATCCGTCACCGTATTTATACATCACGTCACTACAGAAACGAAGACTTCGGGGACGATCCACCACCGTACAAATCCGTGTGCTGATATTCAGGACAAAGCCCTAGAAACCGACACCTACCCTAATTTCGATACTCCGGATCCAAACCATAAATAAATAAATTCCATCTTCCGTAGTTCTGGGTTTCCTACATCTTTCTCCGCCGTTCTGCACAGTTGACTTTCTGTGCTAATTTCATCGTTAAATATGTTATGGTGGCTGAAGGGTTAGTAATATTCAGTGAGACTTACACAATGTGACTAAGGTTGAGTGTCCGTTCAGGCTGATCCGGGTACCGGGGTAACTGCGGCCGCGCGCGTTCTGGTACGCAGCGGAACGACTTGCGGAGCGTGGCGCCGATTTGTTTCGATGGGGATTTCTGTGAAACATCATTAAAAATTACTACTTATTATTGACGATACGATTGGGGTAGTGCGCTGTGGCACGGAATCTCGCCTTGACTTGGATGGCGTCCCGGGTACGATTTTCGGGCGGATCAATTCAGGATTCAAAATGTCCTAAATTGGCTTAGTTCTGGGTGTGCCGGGAGACGCCCCTGAGTTTAAATCCTTGTCAAGTCCAATGATATTTATCCTTTTTTCGAGATCATGACGATTGCAGTGTTTTCTGGCGCATATTTACTTTGTAATTGTTTCATTTGTGCAATAAGTATTTACTATCTTAACTTATTTATTTATTCTTTGGCGCAGTAACAAAATACAAACTAATACATACATCGATTTCGAGTATATTGTAACATGGTAAAATATGCATTTTGATGACAACCGCGCACAACATTTAAATAGATTTAGAGAAAAGAAATACAACTTAAATTAAAATCTCACTTCATTTTGTGGAGAATGCATTTCGAAACCCTCCGAATTTCTCAAACTGTTCACAAATGTGGATATATGACACCTTCCACCAAGATAAATATTTTTTGATTAATAATTGAGTAGTTGATAAATTATGACTCCAGCAGCCAGCACTGTAGGGTGATTCTGTAAAATTTGAACTGGAAAACAGTCAGGAGACCGGACACACTTTTACTTAAACACGATTTCTATCAACTTGCTGTCAAAATCGCATTTAACGTAGTTATTTTATGAACCACATTGTAGGTAAGTAAAGCGCCATGTCGTCGTTATTCAAGAGGTCGAAGTGATTTTTTCATAATAGCCTTAATTGCTTTAATTGATATCTACTTTCACTCACATAAGCAGCATACTCCTTGACGTCGTGCTCGTTGGTGTGCGTGCCGGACACGCGGCCGCGCCAGAAGCAGTCCTGGCACAGCGTGTAGTTGGCGCAGCGCGTGCAGCGGTAGCGGAAGCCCGTCAGCGAGCCGCGCCGGCACGCGCTGCACGCCAGCGGGTGTACCACTGGAGCGATATTTAAATTAAAAAGGGGTTTGAACATTTGCGGCATAAGTCACCAGACGCCATTTTGTTTTTTTTTCTTGATGTTTCCGCTCACGATGAAAATGGTTTGAAGAAAGAGGACACAAAAACAAACAAAAAATGTCTCATGGTACCCTAAAGTGTCACGTTTTCGAGTTATTTCAAGTTAAATATCGACATGTAAAAATGATAGGTATTCATTAAAAATCTACTAAGAATGAGGCTTTCGCGTTATTTTGTAACAAATAACAGATTTTAGGACATTTCAACAGCCCTTTATCTTTGCCGCAATCGCCCTACATCCCAAAGTCGTCTAGAAGAAATCGTTTAAAGCGATAATTTAGTTGATAGTTACTACGTTACAGATAAATTACATCCATAGATTTAAAAAAAAAAAAAACCTAAATGCGTGCTGTCATGTGACAGACATAATATGTTGCCAGGGCCACCTGGCCATTTCGATATAGATGTCAGTAGTCAGTACTTACAGTGCGTCATCGCGTCAGTTCAACCGCAAAATCCGCGTACAAATGCTCTACGCGGCTGTTGACAACCAACTGCCAAATGAGTCATGGAATACCCGGCGGTTGGAAGGTAATTATCACGCGCAAGTACATGCAGTGAGAGAGGCCTGATCCAATGCTGTCACTAACGAAATTATATTTTTTACCTATACTACAACGTATATGTGACTATAAAAAACTTTTTGTGGATTTTTTACCAAAAAACAGGTGAAATCAACATTAACTTTTTGTTTTGAGAACTTTCAAATGCACAGAGGCGTTTACATCAACCTTTACAAAACCATTGCTAAATGGGTCTTATGTCAGCAGCATAAGGTGCCCCTATGTAAAGGTTGATGTGAACGCCTCTGTACACTCCATAAAAACGCGATAATACCTACAGCGATAACACATAACCGCCCAAACTCCCCCGCTCTAAACTTAACTGGATGCCTATCCGCCAGCGTAGGTCGATTCGAATTTTAAATGTTCTCTTTTTTATTCTTTTTGATCCTAATTCCCCATCTTATTTAAAAAGTAAATTTCAATTTCTTCATTCTTCACATTGTCGTCAGCTGCGTTCTGAAGATACTCTTTCCCTTCTTACGCCCTCTCATTCTTCCGGTTTCATGTCTAGTTCTCTCGCTGTATCTGCGATTCGTCTTTGGAACAAACTTCCTGTTCCAATAAGAAAATCTATTAGTAAATACAGGTTTAAAGTTGCTGTTCGAAAGCATTACGGATCGGTGGTCACGCATTAAGGATGGGTCCTTGAGTCACTGTGAGGTGAATGTGGTTCAAAGTTAATACGAGGTTATTCTGAGGGGTTTATATGGCTATTATTAAGTTATTTTTTTTGTGGCAAGCAATTCTTGGTTTGGTTGGTTCTATTTATATTATGACTTCTATTCATGTATGTTTATTTTTATCGATTTATGTAAAAGTTTATTTTGTTGTTTTGTTATTTTATAATAATTAGCATCTGTGGTTGTTTGCAAAAGTAATTTATTTAGTTTAATCTCGTGCACCGTGTTTAATTTATCTGTTTGATCGTGTGGTTGACTGTTAGAGAATGCCCTTTGGCATTAAGTCCGCCAATTGTATCATTAATTTTGTGCAATGAAGAATAAATAAATAAATAAATAAATAACCAACGGTTTATATGTCCTGAAATCTGTTATTTGTTGACAAAATAACACGAAAAGCCACCTAATTAGTAGATTTTCAATTAATATCACCTTTTCATATCGATCTTTACCTTCAAATATCTCGGAAACGTGACACTTTTTATCTCTTTAAAGCGTGCGCGGAAACTTCAGAAAAAAAACAAAATGGCGGCAGGCAGCTATGCCAGCTTCAATACAAAAATGTTCAAACCCCTACGTCCATACCATCATTTTGGAAAAGAGCTGATAACTGCCGGAACGATTTTTACCAAAAATAGCTAAGAACCAACGCTAGGAAACTGGCTTTTGAATGAAAAAAACCGCATCGAAATGGGTCAATCCGTTTGACAGCTGCGATGCCACAGTCAGACACACAGACATTGTCAAACTTATAACACCCCTCTATTTGCGTCGGGGGTTAAAGAGCTGAATAATAACCTCACTTAGTTAGCAACTAGGGTTTACTCCAGCTCGATATAATTAGTTAGAATTTATTTGGTTACTTCAATCAATATTTACCCTTGATTATAATTGAAACTGCTTGTTGCAGGTAAAAGACTGGAAAGAAATTTGGGCAAGAGGTTTGAACGGGTTGGCTGTCACCGTGCGTCCTCAATCGTAACCTGTTAAGGACAGCACTCCAAATGCCCAGCCTCACGGTTCACGAAAGATGACCACTGCCCAGAAGGCCTTTTTTAGGTCTCTTTGGAGGTGCAGTGGGAGGCTCGGGCGGAATGCGTCAAGCCATTTTGTCAACCTCATCATCATTATAACAAGATATTTTGTCTTAAGTAATTTCTCGATGCGCAGACAACCGTTATTCGTGTTCATCTTTCGTTAACCAATCTGTACTAGTGCTGAATTTGATAATAGGAACTACGCATGCACACTTCCGAACCATGGTAAGGTATTCTGTTTTTTTTTCATGTTTATCTCACCATTTTCTACACTAGCCAGACGATGTAGAAGTGGAAGCCACACAAGGGAAGGGGGCCCTGGATCTGACATTAGTGTGTCCAGGAAGTCGTTTACGGTTATTTTGACATTCTGCAACAAAAATTTAAGATTATACATTTTTAATGATGACTGATGCAGAGAAAGTGATTTTTCATTCACCAATGCACTATTTCCTTCACTATTCAAGCGGGATCCTAGGATCAGGTCCATTTTTTTAGTTTCTATCTTTGCTGCAGAATATTTTCTTTTTTGGCGAATGATCATAATGAAAATATGAAAAGTGCCCCTATAATATATTTTTTTAATGGTGGTTTTCTTCTGATGTTTCTCAAAGCAGTGGCATTTTGATTGTGTATAGTAACTACTAAATGATGGCAGAGAGTAATAGTTTCTTTTGCTACTTCACACTTGAACATATACCAACTCTACAGTACACCGAATAGCATGTCCAGCTGGATTTTCTTTGCTAATGGACCAGTTCCACTTAACTTCTTTCTTATCCTTTCTCACTAAGCTTAATTATCCCAGCTGTTAGTAGCTCCATCTAGTTCGACATGAACTACTAACAACGTTACTGAATTTTTGTAAACGTTAGCAATTTATGTTATATTTATGTAATTGCCTCGTATTGCACTGGATGGCGCTGTACTGTAACAAACCAAATATGAGCAGCTCCACCTGGTCGGAACTCTGTAAACTACTAACGATTTAATAGTGCTTTGTTAATAGTAGATTCCTCACATGAATTATGTATGTATGTAGATCGATAAATATTTTTATATGGAAATTCGACCACTTCTTTTCGGACAATAAACCAAATTATGTACCAATAAATCCTCATAGTTTGCTTTAGTCCGTCGACGTTCACATTTTTACACCAGCTTATTCCACCCTCACCTTTTTCACTCCCGTACCAAGCGTGCTGGACTACGGCGTCATCCACACACAATCCAGCATTTGTTAGCCCCGAACTAAAAGGTTTGGTGACGCCTTCCTTTGTCGTACCATCCATACGTGGAACGCCCTTCCAGCGCATGTGTCACCTTCCTCTTATAGGCCCGGGGACTTCAAGCGGGGCGTGAAAAGGCATTCAGGCCTTCAAGACGAGGATGGCCAGCCAGCTCAGTGATTGCTTCGCATTACTGTGCTTGTCAGCCTTATATCTGGACCTCACGACCGCTTTCCATCAGGTGGAAGGTCATCTTGACGGGGAAAATGAAAAAAACGCCACCTGGTTGAAGATGGCCAGCGCCAGCGCGTCGCTGTAGCTGAAGCTGGGCGACTCGTAGACGGCGGCGGGCAGCGCCAGCGCCTCGCGCAGGAAGTCCGACAGCCGCTTCAGCAGCAGGTGCCCGTTGCCGTCCGACAGCTGCGAGAACATGTCTGCGAGACACATTGCCAATCTACACTTCTGTACTCATTTTTATTTATTTATTTGAAAAAAGGTTGCTTGAAACCTCACAGAACAGGTCCAACATGCCAACAAGTTAAATTACAATACAATTAAAATATAATAACATTCAGTTACAATGTCAATAAATTATTCAATAGTCAAATCAATTAAATGTCAAAAAATATAAATTATTTACACAAAATTATATAAAATGCATTGTAAAGATGTTCCAAACGGTCAGCAAATATGTCAATGTGATCGTGCTAAAATATTGAAAGGAACGAAAAGATCTGTTTCTTTGTATTCAATAGGTTCCAAAACTACTGGCCCGATTTTAAAAATTCTTTCATCAACATGAAGCTACATTATCAGGGAGTGACATACTCGTAGGCTATATTTTAATAAAATGTAAGGAAACATTCAGTGAAAAATACTAGTCAATGTAAATCAAGTCGGAGAAACGCGGGCGAGATGTGCTGCTTTACCGACGCCGCGACGTGCAATTACATTTGACAGAACGAAGTCTGTCGAGGCAGCTGATTAGGGATACAACTTGAATACTAATGAAAATACATTTGTATACTTCGTGTCTGTTTACTATTGTTCTTTTACAAGTTCCCAAGTAAGCAATTGTAGCAGTTTGCATAAACACATTAAACATTCAAACGCCTCCGTGGCCGAGTGGTTTCAGAGCTCAGCCCGAATCCCGGAGGTCCTGGGTTCAATTCCCAGGTCGGGCTAAGTGTGAAAACATAGCCCGGGTTTGTGATCACCAACCCGCATTTGGCAAGCGTGGTGATTAAGCCAACATCCATCCGTTGTAGCGATGACTTGATTTCAATGATGGAGGCCTTTGCCCAGCAGTGGGACAGTATATAGGCTAATTACTTACTTACTTACATTCAAAGTGTGAATAATACTTACATCTTAACTTATCCATTAGTTTACCAGCACACATCGTCGCTAGAGCCACTTTTATTGAGAATACTCTGATCTTTCCCACATTCTCCCTATGACAACAGAGATGACAGTCAGAATTTAATATAATATGGATTACATTTCATATTACTAACTTTTTTCTTATGTAACACAGCTGAAGTGTTACTTATTATTTATAATTAGCAGCTGCTAAGAATGAGCTTAGAAAGAGCAACCAGTTAAAAGAGTAGATGGAAAATTATCAGTATATTATTTTTCTTACCCAGTGCTATAAGCAGATAAGAGCCAATTGAGCAGCAGCGCAGAGCAAGACTCAACGGAGACCTGAAGAATAAGAAAAATAGACTAAAGAAGAGAAAGATGTAAGAAAATTTATTGCAGTTTAGATTACAAATACAATACAATTATTAAGAGATGACGGGTTTTCTAAGAAACACTAATACACACAACAACATAGTCTAGGGATTACAAAAAAACTATTAATGACAGATTATAAAAACATTAATAAGTTCCTTTTTTAAATTTAAATTTGTATATAAAAGGTTTTGTTTTAAGATGAAATTCGCATTCATTGAATTTCTTCCAAAGAAGTAAATCTTCACGGACTTCTAACTTGATTAAAACTCCATAAATGTCTATAAATCTTTGTCAAACGCATCTCCGGTGTTCATTTAATCATGCCACGTAGACACTTGACCAGGAACGAAATGTTAAGAGCAGTGGGCATGATTCAAGCTGGCGCTACCCAAATTGCGGTTTCTGAAGCCATGAGGACCACTCAGAGCGTCTTTAGACTGGCCTGCACAATCCCCTGACTTAAATCCTTTTGAGCATGCCTGGGATATGCTTCAGAGAAGAGCTCTTAGGAATTTCCCTGAAGATATTGCGCATGAAAACCAGCTTTTCTTGCATCTTAGCAGGACTTGGGACAGTATTCCACAACAGGATATTGACATCCTTGTTTTGAGGATGCAGAACCGCTGCAGATGTGTCAGGAGAGTCTTAGGTGGATCCACGGATTATTAATTTTAAGTTATCAACAATTTTTATTAAAAAAAATAGTTGTTTTGTTTAGGTTTTGATGTTTCAAAAATAAAGTTAAGATTGCAATTTTGTCTGAGGTTTTCCTCTTCGTCTAAGTTTTTTTTAAATTCAACTTCATCTAAAAGTTTATTTATCAGATTAGATAGGCTATTAAACAAGGTTTATTTTAATGTGTAGCTGTCCTAACAAAAAGTTAATAGAATTTTAGTTATTTAGGTTTAATTGAAATATCCCTAGACCATGTTGATGTGTGTATTAATAAATTAAATATGCGCCAAACAACACACCTCTTGTCATGGTTCGAAGCAGGGATAAATATTCCTGTGTTACGAGGTATCAGACAAGGAAAAGCCAGGGGCGTCTCCCAGCACACCCAGACCCGAGCCAATTTAGAAAATATCATTTCCTGAATTGATTTGAGCGGGGATCGAACCTGGGACACTACGTAATTCCAGGCGAGAAACCTTGCTACAGCGCACTACGCCACTCGTGTCGTCAGATATGTTGCGTGGCTTAAAAATGCTTTAAGGCAGTTTTAAAATTTTTACATGATGTAGATTGTAGAAGAATCTGAGTCAGGGCCATCAATAGAATAGCAACGAAACCAACCAACTGTCTAGTCTGTTGCTGCAATAGTAGGGATCTTGCCTTTGGTACCGATGGTAGTAGGTTCAATCCCCACACCGAACAATCATTTGTGTATTATGTGTGTTTGTTCTATGTCTCTTGTTATAATCTATTTAAGACTGTATTTAGGAACATCTCACTATGTGTGAACTTGTTATAAGTTCTGCTTACTTTTTGAAAAGAGTACTATCGAGTTGCTTGCAGGGTTCTCCTCAATTGGAAACAACCTCAGCACCGGTGGCAGACATTATGTTCATTTATGATATTAGGCTTCAAAGTACAATTTTGTTTCCTTTTTTTTGTTCACTATATTTTTGCTAGTGATAATTTTACTTGTCATAAGTACTTTGTATAAGTCTATATGAATAAGTATATTTAATTTAATTGAATAATGAAATACCTGGTGAACAGGAGGCAGCCGCTTGTTCAGGTTGTGGTAGAGGGAAGAGACCAGCGTCTCCAGCCGGGTGACGTTCACGCACGCGTTGGGCTCCAACGTGTTGAGGGCGTTCTCTCTGAACGCTTCAATCACGTTCCAAATGTCTATCACGTGCACTGGAAAATAGATTTGATTTTATTAAACACATCATTGTTAAGTTAAATCGATTTTTTTTAGCACGCACCAGAGCGGCCTTTACTGTTGAGAAACCTTTTCCAGTGAAAATTAAATTCACGTCATTGCAATCACCAAATTGTTCTTTACTTAAATAATCTTTTCTATGTTTTTACAGATATAGGGATAGCATGTTGCAGCTTGGTCACATCAATACATGGCAACAATTGTGAATGGGTTTGGCAACTTGTTTAAATATATCGTCGACATTATGCTTTGAGCTCAGAGAGTATATAAACACTACGTTTTACTCGAGCCTATTGGCGGCAGCAGCATCTTCAGACATTATTTAATAAGTTACAGTTGCGTCAAACTTCTAATTCACTCTGAACACGAGACGAGTCCCGCATTCCTATTTTTTATAAGAAAAATAGATACTGCGCATGCGCGCAACAGCTTAAGACGGGACTAGAAGTATCACGAGAATTATACCATAGTAAAAAGAGAGAAGTAAGACGACTCAGGCCCCGAGCGAAAGATAATAGCCTAAACACGCAGGGCTGTTGCATGTAGTTTATTCAATCGTTAAAAAATGCTGCGTCAATCTCTGAACAATCAATCTGAACTACAATCTGTATCCGATTAAACACATATTATGAACCTTAGTTGAGTTAGGTACTTAGGTACTCACCATTCTTATACGGTACGTAATGTGAAGAAAGACAATTTTGGATTTGTCATCCTTAAAACACAATACTATTTTCACTGTAAGATGATGTGCCTGACAGCTTTTATTGTTCCGTGTCACGCATACTATTCCAAACTAAATAAAAAGAAACTGGCAAAAGAAAATGTTATTAAAACTGTTAAAAAAACTATGGTTCTTTCGAATCTTATCAAGTAAATTATTGTTATTAATATTAACCGTTAATAAATGAAGTATTTGAAATAAAATTAATATATGTTTACAGCGCCTGATGCGTGAAAAGGAACGCCATTCAATAGTGTATTGACACTACTGAATCGACAAAAAATCGATGAATAGGAGGCGATCATTTTGTAATTTGTAATCACGTCATTCGCATCAGTGCGTCTGCCTTGTGTGCAATTTTTTAACTATTATTTTCGAGATACCGCGTTTTATTCTATTACTTCTTAGCCATAACCCGTATATTAAGAATTCATTTAAAAATTAAAAATCTGTAACTCTGATTCCATTTTCTTTGCCAACTCGATTAAATTACATTCGTTACAGCACTATAATTGACAATTATGAACTGTCAGGGATACCATCATACGGCGAAAGTAGTATACAATACCTATTTACGCATACTATTTTCTAGCACGCACAAGAAACCAAAAATTCAAGTGGCAGCTCAGCGTTGCGTCGATGTGCGCGGCCTTACCCACGCACGGCATAGCCACGACTGTCTTACTTACCCTATAGGCCCGTATTCACTTTGATTAGTAGTAAGTGCAGGTGATTAGTGCAGGTGCTTAGTGATTAAGAGAAAACACGTGTGGCTAGCGAATAATTAGTGCGATTGAATAGAACACGCTTCTAATCACTTCACGACGCAGTATACTAATCACTCGCAATAATCCATCGCTGTTTACACGTATTTTCTCAAAATCACTAAGCACCTGCACTAATCAAAGTGAATACGGGCCTTAGTTCACCTTATATTTTATCAGTGTGTGTGTGCGACGCGCGGAGACATCCTACTTATATCCTTTTACTATGACTATACTAACGGTTGCACTTCTTCTGCACGTAGCGCAGCTTGCAGGCGGTGCGGTACGATGCGAAGCGGATCAGGTCGTAGTTCTGCTCGCGCATCTCCTGGAGCAGCTGGGAGCGAGGGTCGTTGCCGGAGCCGCCAGTCGGCAGCGGCAACGGCATGGGCGGCACGCTTTCTCGCTCTAACGACATTGTTAATTCTGTAACAAAAAGCTTTCTTTTAGAGGCAGTGCACAATTTTTTTGTAACGCCACATAGCAAATACAGCCTTATACGTCCCACTGCTGGGCACAGGCCTCACCTCCACTATGAGGTGGTACAAGTCATACTCCAACACGCGGGCTCAGTGCGGATTGTTGGAGAAGTGAATGTAAGGCCAGTGATAAACCTTACCGTCAGATGTTATCAAGCCGCCTTTTTAGGCCTCTGACTTGGCTTTACGACTGATATCTTGCGACGTCAGCCGGGACCAACTGTTTAACGTGCCTTCCGAAGCACGGAGATGCCCGAAAAACACATCACTTAATTTCGGTTTCGTATTCACGAGCCTTGTAGATGTGATTGAATTGATACAAATCGCTGCTGACGTTACAAACAGGCATTTGTCAGTTTAAATATTTTTTCAGTAGAGCCACAAAAACCCTTTTTTTATCTGAATGCCACAACTCTTTACACTGCAGTTAGAGATAAGCCCCATGAGAGTTTTGAGAACAGTTATTATGAATGAAAAGACATCACTTGAATACTTAACTCATTAAACTTTTTATGAGATACAACTGTGTTGAGGAGCTTACCTACCTAATGGAGTGTATATGTATGATGATGAAGAGTGTAAGGATGTGGAGACTAACTGATGGTGAAAGCTCGGGAGCACTTTATAACTCTATATTTCACGGAACCAAAAACAAGACTGACAATACTTATCAAAAACATCAATAAAAAGTCATATCAGAAATAAAAGGCTCGTAATAGAAATTTGAAACTAGGCCTACCATGGAGGCTTCACCGCCAGCTAGTTTTTAACAGACTGTTTGTGCCGTTGGCGGCGAAATGTAATCTCGTCGCCATCGTTTGGGTGTTAAAACTGCAGTGTGCATAGAACGTTACTATTTGCCCAGCTTAATATAGGCAGCACCAATGAAACTGATATGGTCAATCCACTTAAACACAAACAAACTGAAAGGGTTTATGATAATTTTGAATAACAAAACATATACCAAACAACAACATTAATTACCTTATCAGATAATTATACCTATAACAAGCAATGCATGAAAACTTTATCTTTATCGAACACACAAACAGCAAAGTAGACAAAGAGTGACTAAAAAAACCAACAAGTCTGCCAAGATATGACACCATAGTGTGTCAATTGAATTTAAACTAAGGTGCTAAGCCTGGCATTGAGCGAGACATCTCTGTAAAAGATGACTCATTAACACACAGAGCAGGCGCATAGTCAACACTTACATTGTGAAATAATTACAGCTTGAAACAGACATGTATGCCAGGTAAGGATATGATAATTAAGTTTGATAACTTGTTTAGAAGAACTAGGGTTTTGTTTTCATGCTTGAGGCTCTGCAAGTTTAGCAGGTATGTCTCTAGCTTGTAGCCAAAAAATTGAAGAATAAATGAATAAGCACCAGACAACACACCAATTTTCATGGACTTGAAGTAAGGATGAATATCCTTGTGTAATGTGGAGCCAGTTAAGGATTAAAGACGTACCGACCGAAACTAATACAGAAACATATGTTGACCTCACCAGGAGTGTGACTAGAAAAGGAAGAGTGAAAACTTCAAGTAGGATTTTTCAATCAGATGAAGCGATCTCCAATCACCTGTTGTTTAGAAGCCTTTTCAAGTATAGTTGGGAGTCGAATCATGCATACAGTAGGCAGAGTTGTGAAATTTACTTTGTCACTTTCACCTTTTGACATTTACTTAAAAGTTGTTGCTCACTGTATTAACCAACTTCATATTTCCACAAACAAAGGACATTGGGCGTTTCGACCCACTTTATGCAATTTTTTTTTTCATACAAGACCAAACTTATTTCAACTTATTTTGAATAGAAGAACTCAATCTCATTTTAGATAATTTTTTTCTTCTTTTTTATGTATAGGTCAACAGAAAACTGTTTATTAACAGTAGGTGTGAAGTATATTTTTAATGTGATTATAATGAAAGCATAAGTTTCTTCTCTCAGCATAGTGATAATGTGTGGTACAAGCAGAATTTACGGTTGAATAGCATAACGGAATATCTGACTCTGAGGTTTGACCTAGTTCATTACAAAAAAGCTCAAAGAATACTACATAAATGATTTTTTTTCTCAATTGTCTCATGGCCTGCAAGAATGCAACCCATACCACTGAGTGGCTTACCTGCCACTCAGTGGTATGGGTTGCATTCTACATTACATTACATTTATTTACCTCCCTATTCTGATTTTGTACACTGTAGGTTATATGTCCATCAAAATGCTTATTGACCTTTCATGCAGATTTAAACACAACTTATTTGTAGTGAACATGCTGATAGTATAATAGAGAAGACACCTTTACTGAAATGATTTATGATTGTTTATTGAAAACTTAACCAAAACTATAATTGGAGTCAGATAAAACTGATAATCTTTTAGTACTTATTAAATATCTAGTCTAGATTACTCAATGAATGATTGAATGAGGCTTGCTGTAGTCTCAGTTTCAAGATTAGAGAGCTACAAAGTTTACATGGTTAAAAAAGTGTATATCTTCTTAAGCAGGATGAACTATCTATATGTGATACTAGCAAATAGAATTCGCTGCTATTTAAGAATCTGTTTGTTGAATTTATAAACAAAAACTAGGTAGTATACATTTATAAAATGCAAATGTTCGTGATGAAATTCATATTCGAGGTCGATATATGAATGTTCTTACCTTTATTGAATTAACCGCTCATTAGTTTGTTGACATGGCGATAATATATTCTCGGTGAACTTCAAGTATTTTCGTAGATAAATCGATTCAAGTTTAAGTTACCGATCCTTTACTAAATTCATTTGAAGGATTAAACGTAAACGTTTCACTTTACCACTACACGGATTATAAAATTTATAAGCGACAATTTAAATGACCGTGTGCATTAGTTTTAGTACGATTTAAATCGAAATTAACGCTATTTTGATGGTAAAATAAAAACTACAGAAATACAGAAATTAACATTGACAGGTCTGCCATTGAAGAAACGTTTCGTTTCACACACTGATTAACATGCTTATCTTAATTGAAATATTTAGATAAAACAAGTTTTATTGAATTATATTTCAAATTACGTGTTAAGTTTGTACACACGTGCGGATATATAAAATATTAAAATGGTAAAGCAATTTGTTGGATGAATAAATGCAAAATGCTTTGGAAATAAATATTAGACAACGCGTGAAAGGAAACAATTTTGTGTTTTTAAACTTATAGCAAAGATAAAAAAATTGTAAATCCTAATGAAAAAAAAATTGAGCAGTAATACATTTGACAAACGTAAACAAATACGTAAAATGGAGTATGATTAAGAGATTTTCCCGGCATCGGCACTGCAAAATAATAATAAATGACAATACTGCCGCGCCAACAGTAAGAGCTGCAGTTCTGTTACACAGTAAGTCGAAATTTTCGAAGTTGAGAAAATGGCGGTCAAAGTTTGATTCAATTGTTGCTTACTAACTACCTTAGCTCATAAGTTTTAAGGTCTGTTTTTTTCAATAAGTAGCATAAATGCGGTTCTTTCATGATACATACTTAATCATGCTCTTTATTGATTATAATATATTGAATTAACGACTAGACTAGTACGAGTTAAATGTATTTGTACGGATTGCTTAGAATAACTGCAGTAAGTACCCTGGTTACTGCTTTAATGCTAAGTATTCCTTAAAAACGATATCAATATCTTGTATGGAATTACGTGTCACTTTGGGGTAAAAAAAAACAAGATGTAAGCTAAATAGTATTATTAATTATATATCATTTATAAGGTCTTATAGTGAGAAATCTACATAAACATAGGTTCAAATGTAGTAAATTACATATAGGTTTTTTTTACAAGGCTCTGAAAGTAAGTAATTAAAGTGAATATCGTTTAATTACTCAATCATTTTTGTTTTAGTTTTATGTATTTACCTCACAAATTTTATACCTAAATCTATTCATTTATTATACTTATTTGATATGAAGTAAAACTACAGTAAATGAGTAATTGTACTTGTTGAAATAGTAACGATGAGTAATAAATAAAAGAATATAATGTTTGTTTAATTAAAACAGCAAAAATTTAATTGTTCAACACTTCTCATAAAATAACAGACATAATAAACTAGGAATATTTTAAACAATACTTAGATCAAATAGGTACCTACTCCTGTATTTCTCCCCTATTTCTGAATATTCGGTCTTGCAAGAAAATCTGCAACTATAAAGTAAGTATGCTTAGTAGCTTTTATGCTAAGAAAAAAAGATTAATTGCATTGACTTACTGCTTTAAGCCTAATGGTATTTTTAGGTTCCAGTAAAGCTAGAAGAACGGGAGTAAGACCAGTTTATAGACCATTACATGACGATTCAGAATATCTAATTAACTAATTTTTGAAAAAAATCAACACTGCTGTTATTACGTTTTTACGTCCGTTTGCTATCTCCCAGTAACGCCCTAAGCCGAGGTTCGTGTCCTCCCTTGGGGCGCCCTTAGGCACGTGACTTAAATATTAGGGATGAGAGCCTTCCGCTCACCCACTTGTCCGGTGAAATTGTGAAAGCCATCAGCGGGCTACAGCGGCTAACAATGCATGCCACGTAGAAAAAAAAAAAATGTTACTTTAAGCGCGGCAGAATAGCATAGCACCGCTGCAACCCGGCCTTTAACTTGCCATTCAAGGGAGATCATTCTGACTCCATACATTTTTGGGCCTTTTCTGAAAGTGCCAGCCAACAAAAAAAGTGGTAGTACGTATAGTAAGAACTAGTCATTGTAGTCATACATACGAAGCAATAGTTAAATGTCACAAAAGTTGTAGGGTTGTCACAAGCTAAGTTAAACGCGTTTAAAAATTTGTAATTTTCTTACATTTATTGAATTTTAAAGTGCGTGGAAATCCCCGAACTGCGGAGTTGATAAATTATGTCAACTGTCAAAATAACATAGACTGCGGAGGGGACATATTATGTCCACGCAGCTGTGGTCGCACATTTAGTCATTTCTTTAAATTGTCTATGAACGGGGTGAACTGAGAATTTATCCTTATCTGTGCCGGAAGGACAGGGTTGACGTATCTGTCAACAGATGACACGCCACCATACCTTAATGCTTTACAATTCATTCGTTCCCGACTTTGCCGCCCGTTTTTATTAATTAGGCTAAAGTTTCTCATGCTCTTCCTGCGAAAAAAATGTATGGAGACGTAACTTTTGACAGTGAATTATAGTAAAATGATGTCTTGTTACCTAAAATAGTAATCTATTTCCATAAAAAACTTATTTCATTCATTGGATTTCTTCATTGGAAAAAAAAGCTCAAACTTTAGGCAAAGATTCTAAATAATGTTAAGTCTCAGACGCTTAGATTATAACACACACCAGAGTAAGCTTGTTTCACTGCAAACACAGCGGTATAAGCAACATGCGTAGTCTCGCAATAAGATTCTGAGAAATCATTCATAATGTAACCGGAGTCATTCGAGTGGCCGCCACCCGCGGGGGGCCGCGCAGACAACGCCATTTCATTGTTGAACGCGTGCGCACACTACAGGGGATAAAATAATGATAGTTAAATTAGAAGTATGTAATAATCGGAAGCATTTTCACTTAAGTGCAAAATATGTCAGCTAATTAGAAAACCGTCATTTCTAACTTGTGTGTGAAAATTTATCATCATCATCATCATCATCATCCGTGCGGTCTATCCCGGTTGTGAACCCACACTGGTGTGTGAGGTCCCAGGGTCTGCCTTTCTTATTTTCTTGGCCTACTTGGCGCGGTCTTGTGCATCCTCAGTGGTGAGTTTTTTGGCACGCATGTCACCCTTAACGACGTCGAGTCACCGCTTCTTTGGTCGACCTCATCTACCGGTACCTGGCGGGGGCGGCATGGCCAGACATTTGTTGCCCACGTAGTTTGCCGATCTCCGTGAGACATGACCATGCCAACGAAGGCGGCGCACTCCTATAGCTTGTCTGCGATGTCACGAACACGAACGCTGCCGCGGATGTGGGTGTTACGCACGCGATCTTTGCGTGAGACTCCACACATCCACCGCAGCATCTTCATTTCCGTGACGCGCAGCTCCTGCTTGTGTCGCTCTAGTAACGGCCATGTTTCACTGCCATATAAAAGGACAGGCCTAATGGTGGTTTTATAGACCTGCCCCTTCAGCTTGATCGGCATTTTGGGGTCACAAATGACACCAGTCACCTCACGCCATTTGGCCCAAGCCGCGGAAATTCGGGCTCTGACGTCGCGGTCGATGTCCCCGGACGCGCTCAACACAGATCCCAGGTATTGGTAACGGTTCGTGTCCTATATAAAAAAGTACTCTGTGGTCAACGCTTAAGCGGCGGACGGACTAGGGATTTGTGGTGTTGTTGGTGAAAATTTATAAATAATCGATATAATCGATTCAACTAATCGATACAAATACTTGATACGAATAGTCGATAATCGATACAAATAATCTATTTAGATAATTAATATAAATAATCGATTCTATAGTATTATTGACACCCCAAACAATTTTTGCAACACATTGTTTTTTGGAAATAATACCTTTAGAAGTTTTTTTGCTAAAAAAGAGAAAAAAACTAACTAAACCACAGATCCTAACATTGCGCCTTATTTTTGTAGAAAAATAAGGCGCAATGTTAGGATCTGTCGACAGAATTTAATTTCCCATACACAATATTAGGGACGGTAGACAAAATAGAGAAATGACAAAAATTATAAGTGTAACAAGGTTTCCACTAGTGAAGTTCAAACAAATATCAAGGTAGTATATTACCTCGCGCAAGCATTATGTTTCGCCGCATCATATGTAAGCTTCCCATACATTATGTTGTAAAGTCATATCCCTCTAGAGTGCATACAACCCGCCCCCGTCCGTTACCTCGAACGATCTCCGTCGTATGACACGACTTTTGAAGGACATGAAAGTGTCCTTTTTCCTCTCTTACGCACTACCCGAGGAGCGTCAACTTCGAGTCTCCGAGTGGTAATTAAGCGCGTCCCGAAAGAGCTTTCCAGCTCGGATATCCTGGCCGACCTAAAGGCCCAGTCACTCCCTGCCATCGAAGTGCATTGCATGCACCGCGGCCGATCCCACTCCCCCTATGACATGGTACTTGTCATTCTCGAGCATTCGCTCGCCGGCAAGGCCATTTTCAATATCAGAACAATATATGCCAAGTGCCAACTCCTCCGGCATTATTGTAGAAGCTTCAAACAGAAAGGGGTTCATAGGCCAGTGTCACCGCTGCGGCACGCGACCGCTGCCGTCAAAGTTGCCTCTGGGTTTCCAATAATACGGATAGCACGCCGCTGCAACCTGTCAAGAGCTTCGAGTAGGTACTTGGCGGAACCGTCCCAGAGATGAGAGCAGTATTCCACACACGAGCGAACTTGTGTCTTATACAAGAGACAGAGCTGCTCAGGCGTGAAGAATCGTCTCACTCTGGTTTTCGGGATCCACCTGCTGCTCCTCCAAAACCGCAAGGGCCTGCTCCCCAGAAACCCTCAAGGGCCGCGCGTCCCGCTTTCGCACCCCGCCCCTCTCCCGCCCAACCCTGCCAGAATGAGGATTACTCGCTGGTCTCGAGCTTCCTTGAAGCCTTTGACTTCAATGAGGTCTCGAGAGTGGCGAACCTAATTCGCAACTCTGCCGGGAACCCCATGGATAGGTTGCCGCTGAGCAAGCCTACGCATTAGAGCTAAAACTCAGCAACCTCAATTTCGAATCAAAATCATTCACACCACCAACAAAAGTAGAGTCAAACCACCCTTCCCTTAGATCCCTTAGATTAGGTTATTTCAATGCTGACGGTTTTTCCGAACAGCAGTCGCTAATTGCCGATTTTATTAGGACCCATCAGCTAGACATATTTCTAATTCAAGAAACCTTTCTTAAGCCCAGTAAACGGGATCCCAGGATAGCCAATTAGAATCTTGTTAGGAATGATAGGTTAACCTCCACCAAAGGAGGAACCCTCATATATTATAAACGCTCTCTTCACTGTGTACCTCCATAGGTCCCCCCCCGATCTTGATTGGATTGAGACCTCTGTCTGCCGCCTCGGTATGACTGGTCACCAACCAATTACTATAGTATCTGCCTATTTACCCCTGGGTACCCCGGAGAATCCCAAAGAACTGACCCCTCATGGCATTCAGGTGCTCATGAATCTCGATGACTCAGTGGTTATTGCCGGCGACTTTAACGCTAAACATGGCGCGTGGAAATGTCACAGTACAAATCCTCGCGGCACGCGTGTTGAGTCGCTGGCAGAGGCCCTGTGTTTAGACACCATAGCTCCCATGTCGCCCACCCATTATCCTTACGTCGTAGACCATCGCCCTGACGTTCTCGATCTTGCACTTCTAAAGAATATAAACCTATGTTTGTCCTCTATAGAAGTCAATCAGGAGCTCGACTCCGATCATAGACCTGTCCTTATCGAGTTTTCACCTCGAATAGGTCCGCCTGACTGCCTGACCCAGCAAAGTCCTTGTTGACTGGCAAAAACTAGGCGATCGCCTAAAGTACAACCCTCTCCCAGGTACCATAGCCGGAGAATTAACTTCAGTCCAGAACACAGTGGATGCGATCGACTCTCTCTCTAGTCACGTACAGAGCACCGTGGCCGAATGCTCGCGGCGGGTCCCTGACCTGGGCCACCAACGTTTCAACCTACCGCCCGATGTGCGTGCACTATTGACGGAGAAGAACGCAGCCACTCGTGCTTACGACTCATGTCCCACCGAAGCAAACCGCGTTCGCTTGCGATCTTTACAGAGGGACGTAAAGCATCGTATCAACGAACTTCGGAGCGCTCGTTGAAACGACATGTTAGAAAACTTAGAGCCTTCCCGCCAAGCGTTTTGGCAACTAGCTCGGACGCTCAAGTCCGAGACGGTTACCCCGATGCCTCCTCTTAATCGTTCAAACCCTCCCAATGCTCCCCCAGTACTCTTCCAGTAGATCAAAGTCACCTCACAGTAGTAGACTCCTTTGTCGCAACTAAGGCCAGTACTCCTCCAGACCCCCCCCTCCCCCCTCAAAAGGGTTACGGTCGAGGAAGAACAAACCATAATCAAGGACCTCCACCCCCGAAAAGCCCCTGGCTTAGACGGGATATCAAATAAAGTGCTCAAGCACTTCCCTAGCCACTTTCTAGTCTTGCTCACTGCAATATTCAATGCAGCCATAAGTAATAACATCTTTCCACAAGCCTGGAAAGAAGCAATTGTCATCGGCATTCCTAAGCCTGGCAAACCCCGCTCAGAAAGAACCATCCAGCTATCGCCCAATTAGTCTTCTCAACTCCATCGGGAAGATCTATGAGCGACTCATCCTAAGCCGACTAAAGGAGATTTGTAGAGTCCAAGAGCCTTATTCCCCATGAGCAGTTTGGCTTTAGAGTCAGACACTCTTGTATCCAGCAAGTGCATCGCATAGTCGAGCACGTGCACACCGGGTTTGCTCTACCGGACTAGACCCCACAAAACAGGCGCTCTCTTCTTTGATGTAGCAAAAGCCTTCGATAAGGTTTGGCACAACGGCTTGCTTTAAAAGCTATACAAACGTCTTCTTGTGCTCATCATTCGAGACTTTCTCTCCGATTGAAGCTTCCGCTACAGAGTGGACGGAACCCTGTCCCGCCCGCACACCATCAAAGCCGGAGTCCCTCAAGGCTCCGTGCTCTCTCCTCACCTGTTTACGCTATACACCAACGATCTCCCCGTCCTTCTGCCAAAGCCGGTCAGGATAGCCCTATTTGCCGACGATACACTATTCTGTACGTCTTGCGCTAAAGACTCTATCACCAAGTCTCTCCAGTACGCTGCCAACACCATCGGAGCGTGGTTTAGGAAATGGAGAATAGAAGTTAACCCCGACAAAAGCGCTGTCATCCTCTTCCAGAGGGGTAAACGCTCCTGCAATCTCCCTCCCATTACTATGTTCGGGCAATCTATACCTTGGGAAAAGAAAGTCCGTTACCCAGGCATCCACCTTGATTGTGGTTTGACTTTTCGAGCCCACATCCAAATAGTGAGAGATCGCGCCGCCTTTGTGTTAGGCCGTCTCCACTATCTCATTACAAGCGTTGTAAGTTGACCCTTAGAAATAAGGTGAGACTCTACCTACACGTCTTGCATCCGCCCCATCATGACCTACGCTAGTCCCGTTTTTACCCATGTCAACAAACAAGTAATCCATAGGTTACAGGCCCTACAGAATAGGTTCATGCGTAAAGCTACGGGCGCCCCGTGGTTTTTACGCAATGAAAATCTCCACATTGACTTAGCTCTGCCGACCATCTCGCAGCACCTAAAGCAATTGTCCTCAATTTTTTTTGACTCTACCCTGACCCACCCCAATCCCTTGGTAGTGGAGGCAGGTAACTACACGCCCGACCCCAACACCATTCGTAAGGCGCGCCGCCCTAGGCACGCACTTACCGAACCGGACGATGTTATCACGCTAGCCATTGCCACCGCCAGACAACTATGACAACTGACTATCGTCCTCGCCGGCGTGGACGATAGTCATATTTAGATTCGCGTAACCGGCACGTGCCGGGGCGCTTCTCTCCTCAAACCTACGTCCGTTTGCCATTTCCCAGTAACGCCCTAAGCCAGTACAGCGGAATTCGCAATCTCTAATGGCTTGTTATTCATGTATAATGGTATCGACCTGTCTTACGTTGCGTAGGTACACTGTTCGTCAAAAGAACTTGACGAAAGGCGAAAATGTTTATGAAACTTGTATAGTTGATCTTCTCTTAAATACATTGGAGACAAATGTTACAAAAGCGTCACTCAGTAACCCTGTGGCATTATAAGGATCAATTTGCAATCTTCTACGCCTTCGCTGTTGTACCTTAAAAAAATATAAGCTAATCCTGTTGTTTTGTGTGTCCTCATGATGACGACTATGCAACACTGCAACGAAACGCTCGATACTATATAAAACTCATTGCACTCACAACCGTCTACCCGCCTGCCGATTGAGCGTGCGCTGTTGTAAGGCGCTGGCCGCTGGTCAACGGCGCTTCTCGATGGCGGCGTCAATCTGAATCAGCCTAAAGGTGAAGATATTTGAGCATTTATTTTTATTTATTCTTCATTGCACAAAAACAAAAAGTACAATATTTGGTGGTTTGACGTTAGAGCACCCTGGAGCTTTGCTTTACACCTAGAGCCGTTACACGGAAAAATAAATAAGTAGGTACGTACATAATATGAAAGATTAAAGAACTATTTCTTGATGACGTTACTCTTTGGTCGGATCATAAAAGAAAACCTTTTTAATTGACCAATCAATTTACTTATTTTATGATTTTGATAAATGATAAAACTTGATTAGGATACTCGTAAAAAGGTATAATTTCGGATTTAAACTTGGTACAAAATAAAACTTAAAGTAATGAGTGAGTACGCGCGGCGCTCTTGATGGCTCTATGCGAACTGATTTGATTAGTTAATATACAATATTGGTAAATGAGGTCAAAGTGTGACTTGACTTGAAATGATGACTTGAAATGATGACTTGACTTAAATTGAACGTTGCTGGTTCATATTCCCGGGCGAGAAGATGGCGCTGTTAGTAAAATGGAAATAAGCATGATCTTATCTAATAACAAGGTGATGGAACAAACTTAACGTTAAATGATTTTTATTAGTAACCCAATGAATATCAATGAATAATAACAAGGTGATATCAAATCAACAATAAGTCTTAACTCTAATCACTTGTGTCTGGGTACGTGAAAACAGACCGAAGCACAGGCGTTGTGCTTTTATTTTGTTTAAACGCACGCGCACTTTGTATTGGAAGCTCACTTAGTTCGTTAACACTACACTGATTGCCCATAATATTATGCTCACTACACTGCACTTCACTAACGTTTGGCCGAACTGAAGTAAAGTAAAGTAAAGTAAAATCATTTATTTGCAACGAATACAATTGAGTTGGTTCGAGATGTTAACATAAAACTAGACATAGTATTCGACCTGCATGCAGGTGTGCAAATTATTGTTATATTAACAACAAACATAATGTTTGGTACATTCTTGTATGACACAGAAAATAATGTACTAAAATAAAAACAAACTAGACATTAGAAAAAATACTGATAAGCTAATTAAACTAGGTACTTAGGCTTGTTCTAACTACTATACAGACCACAATCACATTATGTTTGGTACCTTTTTAGCACCCAAAAATTAAATATAAAAAAAATATTGACTTATGAGAATACACTGCTAAAAGCTATTTATTATACTTGTTCTAATACTGTATTTACAATTATAACTATGAAATTATGGCACTATGAAAATGAAATTACCTAAACTATAAAATCCTTATCGTAAAAGAGATATTGTTTTAAATTGTAGAAACATTTATTATCCAGCCATTTAGTTAAATTATTATTAAAATTATTTCCTTCAAGATTTTTAATTTGTTTAGGTAGTTTATTATAAATGAGCAAGCACATAAATATGACACTGACTTGAGGGTTTGTGTAATAACTGCTGGTATTGAGCCCTAGGTAGTCTGCAAGATTTTTCACTGTGTTTCTTGAAGAAATGGGGGTAAAGGTAGCGGGGCAACTGGTTCTTTCGCCGGCGCTGTAGCCGGCGCGCGCTTGCAGCGCCACCAGGCGAAGGCTGAGGCGCCACAACACATAGGCGAAGTCGCTTCTTGGTTGCTCTAATTACACCGATAAGCCAATATTTTCGTCTCAAGAATGCTGTCGTTAATCGCGCTCCACCGTGAAACGTGAGCTCATGTGCTTCGTCGATTAATAAATCAGCTAATCTCGTATTACTTGGTATGTTAATGGGATATTTGGTTTCTTGATCAATGTTAGCGTGTCTCAGCCTGCCGCCAATTCGCAATATTCCCTTCTCGCCTAGTCTAGGGTTGAATTCTAACAATTTACTCTTGCTACTGATGAATTTCTTAGCTCTAAGTCAAATAATCGCGTCTTGGAATTCTTGTTGTTGAATTTATTTCTTTATAATTTCTCTAGACTTTCGCAACTCTTCACATGATAAATAATTTTGCTTGGTATTTCTTTTTATAAATCTCATGACCCAGCCTAATGTTCTAATAACTTTTGGTAAAGAATTGTTCCTTGTTAATAAATCAATAATTATGTTATTGTTTGTTAATTGTGCGACGTTGACTATTTTTCTCTATTTTAGTTCCTGATCAGTAGTGTATTGATTTGGTTTCATCTCGCTTGTAGATAGTGTCGATAGCTATTCGGGGCCTTGCCACCAAAGTGTATGGTCTTTTAGTTGAGACGCTGTGAGACCTCTGCTAGCACAGTCAGCTGTGTTGTCTTTTGATTTAACGTAACGCCAGCAGTCTGATGGTATTACAGCCGTTATTAGTTTCACTCGGTTAGCCACGAATGGTTTCCATCGGTCGGCACTGCCTTGAAGCCACCCCAGAACTGCTGTATAGAGTCCACCCAGCCAAAAGTCTTGATATTATAGCTATCAAGGCATAACTTGACTTTAGCCATTAATTTTGATAACAGCACTGCACCGCTCAGTTCTAATCGAACAGTGACACTACTTTGTTTAACGGAACAAGTATGGTTTTTCCTGCGACGAGAGTAATTAATTTTCTGTTTTTATTCTCAATTCGACAGTAAATAATGCAAGCATAGGCTTTTGTGATGTTATCTTTTTCTACTGTCCCTAACCAACGTGGTACTCGATAGTCGCCAATCGCATCTATATCGGCCTTGATTTTAACCCACTGATCGTAGGTATTTTTCAGCACTTGCTCGTCCCATTAAATTTGGTGGTGACAGGAGCGAGCCAGCCTTAAGGATCATACAATTTGAAAATTTCTGATAAAAGCAATCTTTTAGTAGGCCATGTTAGACGTTTATCGAATTTGGATTGAAAAGTGAAGTGATCAGACCTGAAATTCCACCCTAGCCCTAATGTTTTCGTTGACTCCGATTGTTTGAAGTCGAAAATGTCTTGGTAATTTTCTTCAACGTTGACACTGCTTAGTAACTCCGGTACATTAGATTTCCATTTCCGGAGATTCAATCCACCGGATTTTAATAGGCTGATCATTTCTTTCTGAAATTGTAAAGAGATTTCTCTGGAATGCACTCCATGGATGAGATCGTCCATGAATAAGCATTCTTCAAGGACACGAGGTGCTAAACTGTCTTGATAGTTCTCTTTTTCATCGCTGGCTAACTGCTTAAGCGTCATCATAGCTAGGAATGGGGCCGCTTTTGTGCCGTATGTAACTGTTGCTAACTGGTAAATTTGTAATTTGTGTGATTGATGATTTCGCCAAATATTTTTTTGTAATTGTTGCTACTCTTCGTATAGCCAAATCTGCCTAAACATTTTTTCTATGTCGGCTGTAAATGCAAATCTGTATTTTCTCCACTTGATTATGAGACTTTGAAGATCTTGTTGTAAGTTGGGGCCTCGAAACATTACGTCATTTAAACTTTTACCGCTTGACGTTTTAGCTGACGCGTTAAAAACTACGCGAAGTTTTGTCGTCGAGGAATCCAATCGCGTGACGCAATGGTCAGGTAAATCTCATTTTTGCGTTGATTTGCTGACAAAAATTGCAGGTTTCATATGTCCGAGAGCTAAATAATCATTCATAAATAACCTGTATTCTTGTGCAATTTCTGGTTGTTTATTAAGTTTTTGTTCTAATGAATAAAATTGACCGATCGATTTATGTTTCGATTCCCCTAAACTCTCTTCATAATTTGGTTTCAACGGCAATCTGACTTGATATCTGCCTTCTTCGAGTCTGTTTGTAGTAGCCTGATAATAATCAATGCATTGCTGCTCTTCTGATGATACATCAGCTGGCTCTGAAATGTCCTCCATCTCCCAGAACTTTTGAATGTCCTCGAGATTGTGTAGAACGACGTTGCATTAAAAAAAATTAACGTTTCCACTCAAAGTCCAACACAACCGCGTTTGCTGGGCGGTCGGCAAGGTTGAATTTACTCTGCATATACCATCTAATAAAATGATGGAGTATACATCAGCACCTAGTAGGATGTCTACAGGACGGTTAACATAAAATTCAGCATCTCCCAATTTTATGTTATTGAGATATGACCAATCTGGTTTTAAGAAAGTACAACTTGGTAAGTTTTTGATTAGATTTTTCATGATCAGTACGTCAGTTTCGAAGGTAAAGTCTTTTATAACTGACATACACTTTGTATTCAGCATCCCTTTACAGCTGCTTTCTTTATCACCGACACCCGACACAACTCCCTTGCATCTTTTTCTGGGTAACCTTAATAACTGGGCTGCATGTTCAGTTATCAAAGAGATTTGGGAGCGCTGATCGAGAAAAGCTCGCAAATTATGATATGAGCCATCCGCTGATTGTATCTTGATAATTGCGGTTGGCAATAATAATTCCATAGGGTCATTGGGCAGGGACATACATACATACCATCACGCCTTTTTCCCAACGGGGTAGGGAGAGACCACATCTTTCCACTTGCTACGGTCCTGACACACCTCTTGCGCTTCTTCTACTCTCATTAATCCTTTCATACATGCTCGTCGATTATGGGTACTCCTGACCTGACCTTTTCTGAGCACGTCTTGGACTTGTCCTAAGAACGTCCGTCTAGGCCTTCCCCTTTCAACAGCTCCATCCACCCTCGCCTTGTAAATTTGTTTCGTTAATCGCCTTTCATCCATCCTTTCCATATGCCCAAACCATCCTAGCATTCCTATCTCAATTTTAGTGACAACATCCTCTTTCACACCACATCGCTCTCTTATCATGCTATTCCTTACTTTATCACTCAATGATACTCCTGCCAAACTTCGCAATGCCCTTATTTCCACTGCATTCATCCTACTTTCGTCCTTCTTTTGCCATACCCAACTCTCACTTCCGTACATGAACGTCGGCACTAACACCCCCGCATGAACTGCCAGTCGCGCCTACTCTGACACCTTCTGGCTGATCATAAATGCATGCAGCGCTCCATGTAACATATTCCCTGCATTCACTCTGCTATCAATATCACCCTCATGCCTTCCATCCCTCGTGAACCTAGTCCCCAGATACACAAATTCTTTCACTTGTTCTACCTTTTCACCTCCAATTAAAACATCACATTCTGTCATATCCTCATCTCTTTCAAAAGCCATGGTTTTTGTCTTATTTACGTTCACTTTTATACCTCTCGCTTCTAACGACGCATTCATTAATGTTACCATTACCTGCAACTCGTCGGCCGACGAAGCCAGTATGACTTGGTCATCAGCGTAGAGAAGGCATTTAACAAGCAACCCATCCATTCTCAGTCCATAATCACTGTCCTTCAGACCTGTCAAACATTCATTCATGAATAGGTTGACGCTACACAACCCTGTCTAACCCCTTTATGGATGTCAAACCAGTCAGTGTACGCCCCGTTTATTCTGACGCAAGCACTGGAACACTCATAGAGAGATTTCAGCGCTCGTATCAGACAGCTGCTTACCCCATGCGCGGATAAAGACAACCACAACTCATTCCTTTTCACCCGATCATAGGCTTTTTCCAGGTTCAAGAAAATGCAATAGACTTTTTAGTTTTTGGCCAAAAAAAATTCCGCTACACACCGCAAGAAAAAAACCTGATCCGTACATCCCATTCCCTTTCTGAATCCCGCTTGCAGGATACTCGTACGTGCGAAATACTTTTGACATGTTTCCCTGAGTTAGCATTTGCACCGGCCGTACTCCTCGCGACCCCGCTGGCCGTTTCCGTTGTCACATTAGTGGATTGTGTAAATGCTTCATGCAATAAAACTGTAATGATCTTTATAGCATTAACGGCAACGATGATTTGATAGGCATGGATGATAATTAAACCAATTCTGACACAGATTTAGTCTAACAATGGTTTTACGATTGTTAAAAGATGTCATTTCCGAGAATTTATGGCAGAAGTATATTCCATGGTCATTACTTTTGCAAAGAGAACACTTGTATTTCATGGTTGTTAGCCCTATTTTGTTGGGAGCCTGTTGAGTTGTCACACTTGATGAGAATGTTGTAACTGCCACTAAACGTTGGTATCTCCATCTGCGGCGTAGACTTCTCTCTATGCGCTAGAGACCACATTTTTCTGTTTATCTTTTTCTTGATTCTGGTAGACTCCCGCTCATAACTTGAGAAAGTATCTTCATATTTTTTGTTAGACTAGTCTAGCTCGCTGTCTAACTACCAGTGAATGGTATCAATGGTCGCCCATCGCGCCTGAAGAGTGCGTCATCAAACTCCCATTTTTTTGTTAAGGAATCGATGTTCAAATTTGTTATGAAGCGACGGATAGCCTTAAAGTTGCTTTGCTGTTTTTTGAGCATGTCATCCGTTTTACTGGTTGTTCCTCTTGACTGAATGGGATCGGTTGACCTTGGTGGTTGCCGAGTATCCGCTGATTTACCGATTGATCCTGGATTGAACGTTGGAGGCTTCAACACAGGCGTACTAGGCCTCTCTGATGTGAAAGGTTGCTTATAGTTTAGTATACTCGCCCTGATAGAACCGTACCATCTCTCATACCTTCAACGTTGTAACCCTCAATGTACTGAGATTCCTCACCCAACTCTGACAACCTACTATGATTATGTTCAAATTCGACCCAATATTTACCTAGCATTTCTACACGACGCTTCAAATATTCAGGATTCTTTCTGTCGGAACCAATTTTCTTGAAGTTAGTCCATGTTTGCTCAATGGCTGCTATTAATTGTTGTTGAGTAGACATAATGTCATCAATGGAAGACATGGTTGTGAAGTAGAAACAGGACTGGTCTTACTTGAAATATTTGTTTTCCGATGCTGATGCGGCAAAAGTGGCCGAGTAGATGTTGATACGGCAAAGTGACCAAAGAGATGTTGATACGGCAAAGTGGCCGAGGAGATGCTGATGCTGATGCTCTGGTTCTGGTGATGTTTCCAGGGTCTGCAAACTACTGGTGACTCAAGACCTGGTTATCTTGAACTCAGCGTGCCTCTTGATGGCACACCTACTTGTGTGATGACGTGTCACAATGCCTTGGTTGCATAGTAACACTCACTGAGTTGGTGTACACGAAGCTACGTGCACTTTTACTTCCGATAGTTAACGAGCGGAAACGATGACACGAACACAGTTGACTGAAAACGCGCCGATCCCGCCTTTTACGAAAGGCTCGAAGGACCAATGTTCGGCGTGACCCGAAGCAAAATGATTTTGATAAATGATAAAACTTGATTATGATAAAAGGGTATAATTTCGGATTTAAACTTGGTACTTGGTTTGTATGTTACTAAGTATAATAATATTGTGTTATTTTATTGATGAAGAAATAGCCCTAAATTACTGAACTATTGCTATGCCCTTGCAGGGCGTCACATGTAGACCGTATACTTTCTTTGTCACCTTTATTAAGCAATGTGATATGCAATAAATGAATTAAGAATTATGAATTACAAATAAATCTTAAAGTAATGAGTGAGTACGGGCTTGATGATGGCTCTTGATGGCTCTATGCGAACTGATTTGATTAGTTAATATACAATATTGGTAAATGAGGTCAAAGTGTAAAGGATGACTTGACTTAAATTGAATACACCAGGGGCCGTAGCTATTGTCGAGTTAATTTTCTTATCTGAGCGTAGCGAGCGATTTCCTAATATGATCTTTAATTTTCAGCCAGTCAGCGGTTACCTGTCAATAATGCATCCTCTAGGCTAGATATTGACTGACGATATTGCTCGCTAGTCGCTACCCTCAGTTTAGGAAATTAGCTTGACTGGCTATATGAGATGGTAATATGGCCCCTTCACTTGAACAGCGGCGCGGCAACTCGTCGAGCGTTAGGTATAAAGTTGAATCAAAAAGATGTTGTCGCCGTTGTTCAGAGTTGCCGCTTCCGGCAAAATTCGAGGCAGAGGCCTTAGAAATTGATGCTCTATATATATCCTCAGTGGCGAATCCAAGATTTTGATTTTGGAGCTTGACTCATCCAGGCTCTTTGGTTAAGGTTCTTGACTTGTACATTTCTTAAATACCTAATAGAATGAATTTAAATAAGAATGATAAATAAATAAATAATAAATATGCGCCAGACAACACATCTTTTGTCATAGTCTCGAAGTAGGGATAAATATCCCTGTGTTACGAGGTACCAGACAAGGAATTAAGCCAGGGGCCAGCACACCCAGCACACCCAGACCCAGGCCAATTTAGAAAAGATCATTTCCTGAATTCCCCTGACTGAGGATCGAACCCGGGACACTACGAAATTAAAGGCGAGAAACCGTGCTACAGCGCACTACGCCAATCGTGTCGTCAAAGAATGAGTAATGGTAATTGTAATGTACCTAGATAAGGAAGTTTAGTCAGTACTTAGAAAATATTAAGAAAATATTATAATGTAAAGACTAAATTTCAGATTTGTCATGGGCCGCTACTGCCCTAAACTTAGCAAAGCTTTTAATATAGGTAGATATTAGAGACTCTGAACTACGGAACACTTGAAATACCCACGAACCTAATCGTCTGGTGCATTATGGGGTAAACATACCTACTTAAATACCTTCACCCATCGCGCCAACAGCCCAGTCATTTGATTGATTGATTTGAACGTCAAACGAAGGTATTAATAAAAAATGAGCGAGGACTAACTGCCATATATTGTAAACTGGGAACTGTCAAATAACTTACAATGCACAGCCCGTATTCTGTAATAATATAAATTATTCAACGTTCGTTTTATTTGAGTACTTACCTACAAGTCACTTCAACTAGTTAGGTCAACTCACTCGTATCTACTTTGCAATCAGGGAACACCTATTTTACTAACCTTACACAGTGAAATAGTAGAAATAATATGACTTTTTGTAAAATTAAATATTTTTTCATAATTTTACTCATAGTTTACGGATTAGATTTTGGATACGTAATATGTAGAACTTCTAAATCGTTATTTATTGTAAAATGTTTAACGCTCATGCGTTGTTTTGTTTATATTACTGTCACGTACAATAGATTGGTCAAGAGTAAAGTAGCAGCATATTTCTCCTACGTGTTATACGGGTTTATTAGATATATTTTCACTGTCGTAACTTTGACAACAACAAAAGTTGATAGGACGTTTCACCATTTGCAAAAATCTTTACGTTTATTGGATTCGAAGATGAATATCGAAAAAAATAAATTTGATAAAGTGAATGTTATTTTGGTATTAACTTGTTCGATTATAACATTGTTTTTATTTTCATTTTCTTTTTTTCACTGTACCCGATATGTTGAAGATTGTTCGGAAGACCTTTTGATTGTGGCTTTGGTAGTGCTGCAGAGGTCATCCCACTTTATTGTCCTTGCTATATGTTCCTTTGTTTTCTACTCCTCGTACTGTCGTATGAAGGTACTTCTGAATATCTTTGAAAATAGCGACAGTGGCGTTCTCTACTATCTGAGAATTTACAAAGATATTGCAGACGCTGTGGAGAGAGCGAAGAAGCCTATCGATTATATAGTAAGTACAAGTTTATTTGAGTGCATGGTGAGCAGACTTACTTTACTATTAGGTACCTACTAAATAGGGGAGACCGGGTACAAAAGTAACATTTCCTACTTCTTCTTTGATTTCTAGCTATCAAACCTATTTTCGATAAGTTGAATGTACTTATACATATATAACTTTGATCTATTCTCTATCAATCTTCATTACAATTTACGCTATTTAACAAGAGATTTTAGATTCCGCAACCGTTCTCCTATGACCGATTCATCAATGGACTGTTCGTCGACAGGACGATTCATTTATTGCCATTTCCCCAGGTGGATTCTTTCAACTACGGACACATTGCCGACATAACTTTTCATCTATCTCACTTTCGACGTCAGGCCTTACTAGCTAGATAATGTTTTAGCGACACGACTATAAACCTATAGCTCTTTCAACTACAGAACTTTCCATTCACGGAGATTTTGCCCTCAATCTTCTGACAAGTGACATTACAAAAAGTACATCTATATCTCATCGTAAATCGAAAGTTCTGTAGTTGGTTTATCGTCGTGTCGGTAAAACATTCTGTAGTTGGAAAGGCCTGAAAGTGAGATAGACAAAAGTTATGTGGGCGAAATGTCCGTAGTTGAAAGATTCTGCTAGGGAAATGGCAATAAATGAACTGTCTCAAAAAAAAATATCTGTCAAATGTTATTTTCGACCACAGAGTCGAAAGTAACAACATAATTTCTGGAACTTATGACATGTAAATTAAAAAAGAAAAACCAAATGCATTCAACTTATTTATTTATAAAAAAACCGAAAAAAAATCACTTTCTTCTCATAAAATTTTAACGTAATTGAAGCTCGAAGCGCGACTCAGGCTGGTTGATTGTGGGCTTCACAATGATATTCAAGTGTCTGTTTAAAATCCGGCTAACTATTCCTTGTCTGCCACATGGCAGGCATCTGCATTCCACTTCTCCGGATAGCTCTTTTTATATTTTACTGCTTATTCATATATTTTATGCCATGTTACTTTTGTAGCCAGCTTCTTTTCTGAGGTTAAAATGGCTGGCGATTCAAACGGGAACATGCAGCTCAGAAGTTGTTTATCACATGCTAAAGACAATAAAATGACAAATTACTAAGAAAATAATGACACTGATGACAAAAAATCTCACCTTTGGTGCGCAAAATCACTTGACGTCTCCTATTGTACAAAATACCGATGCTACTTTGTTTTTCAGTATTCTATGGCGTTATTTGTGGAAGTACCAACTTTGGTAATGGGTATTTATATTGATATTGCCAAATCAAAGTACTGCCAAATTGAGGTAATTATTATTGCATTGTCTAAATTACATCATGATTGAGATGGGAATGCTAAGATGGTTTGGGCATATGGAAAGGATGTATGAAAGGCGATTAACGAAACCAATTTACAAGGCGAGGGTGGATGGAGCTGTTGAAAGGGGAAGGCCTAGACGGACGTACTTAGGACAAGTTCAAGACGTGCTCAGAAAAGGTCAGGTCAGGAGTACCCATAATCGACGAGCATGTATGAAAGGGTTAATGAGAGTGGAAGAAGCGCAAGAGGTGTGTCAGGACCGTAGCAAGTGGAAAGATGTGGTCTCTGCCTACCCCGTTGGGAAAAAGGCGTGATGGTAAGTACGAGTATGTATGTACATCATGATTCTAACTAAATACTATTTTATAGAATAAAACAAAAGCCAGCTTTTAATCATAAATATTAATTAACAGCTCCTTGACACAGCGAAATACCTATAAATAAGACCGCCATAAAGTCGACCCTCCTGATGGTGCGCGGGACGCGGGAGGGGGATGCTTTCGGCCAATCAGTCGCCTGTCGGCTACCGACAGCCATAGAGAACGTTATATCGACAGCGATAGATAGACGTTCAACGTCAATGCTTGCGCGGTTGCACCTTGTGTCTGCTCCACCTCCACATATGAGAAATACAAACATGGAATTACCGAGTCTACGTAATAAAAAATTAAGAAGTCAAGCAAAGATTATACTTTTAAAAATGGCGAATTATTTTCAAAGAAAAAAAATCGAACAAACGTCTTCTTCAGGTGACTCAGGTGATTCGTATCGTTTACTACAATGTGATAATAAAGTTTTCATAGTATTTTCGGTATGTTTTGATTTTTTTTACATTGTTATTGCTATGTCGATGTCGTTAGCATAATGTATTCACGATTTTTCCAGGTGAAGACACAAATGTAATTAAGACAATTTCGGAGGCAAATGGCATGTCTATGAAAACTATTAAAATGTAAAGTAAAAGCGGCCGCATTTGGTCCCGCGTCTAATAAATAATTAATATTTAGTTACATAGTTTATTTTTATTTATAAAACTAAAACAAAAATTGCCTAAATAACAACTCGGAGCTTTTATTTATCATGTGTTGAGATATCGCCGCGGCGGTAATGCCGTGTGTGCCGCACCCGCCGAGCCGACCCTGCTCCTGAACCATCAGGAGGGTCGACTTTAAGGCGGTTAACTAAGTATACACGTTCACGTCAACTTCTAGTCCTCTCTGAAGAAGTTTTGTGCATGTGCAATAGGCCTATTTATAATAGTAAAAAATAGGAATGAATGCGGGACTCGGGACCACTTCAGGGTTAATTAAAGACTAGAAGTTAGACGCGACCTAGTTATACCTACCTATGTTGGAAATGAATTATGGTCATGAACTTAGCGATCTGTCAATCTTTACAGGTAGCAGAATACACGCTAATAATTATTTATATGCTTATCCCTCTCATACTGATGTCCCTACTGCCTGTGTCTGCGGGTCTGCTGACAACGGCTTCCCACAAGCTTGAAGAGATTATACAAGACAGAATTTTGCAAGAAAGGAGTGGGTTGATTTGCTTAAATAAAAACGGTTACCTATTATAACTTTTGAATGCTCAACACTTACTAAACTCATAACGTTTTTCGCCATAAACTAACAATGCACACTGCTAATAGCCATAATAGTAATTTGCCATAAGCCTTTATAGCCTAACTTCATAACTCATAACATCAAATGGCCGAAACTTGTAAAGCATAATTATAGAAAGGCATAATTTCGATAAGCATAAGCATGAAAAGGCATAATTTTTATTTGCCATAATATTCAAAAGACATACTATTTAAATAGCATACATGAGATTTTTTCTCATACGACGCACCGTTTCGGAGATAAATAACGGATTCGGGATCGGGATAATTAAGAGGTACATAAAGAACTTATAAAAAAAGATCAAGAGTATCTTTGCATTTTTTTTCATACAAAATTTATTTTTTCAAATCTTCTTTTCTGGCACTCGCCGTCCACTGCCGTGGCACGCTCGCTCGGCTCGTGCGTTTTTTGGTCGCAGTTCTAACCTTACCTAACCGAATTTGTCTTTTCACGGCCAAATTTTTTTTTTCGCGAGGGGCTTGGCACCCTGAGCCTCCAGACCCCCTACCTGGTTTCTATGCCGACCACTGTTCCACTGATTTTGGATTTAGTCTAAGTTAATGTTCTTAAAAAAAACCATGAAAAGTTTATAAGTCTCAGCTTCATAAAAATTGCCTTCGAAAATTCGGCTATGTCCTGCACCCCCTTTGCAACACGCTTTTTTACATTATAATTGAGTCAAAATGTTGTAGGTACGAGTAAGTCTATATCAGGTCGAATCCGCAATTAAACCATCATCAAGACCGAGCAGTGTGTTCGTGTGCATGAGTAGGGTTAAAAATAGTTCACTATTTCTAAGCATAATGTTAATTGTCATAATATTTTGTTCCATATTTCTGATTTGCTTGATCGTCACAAGTTGTGTGGCATGTTTTCAGAAATCCTAAAATAGTGTAGCCTAAAATTGTTTGCTTTTGGAAGCAGGACTGGAATAATGTGAACAGGGCAATATGCTATTTAAAAATAAGCATTTGAACTGTAAAGGCCTGTTCAGACCTGAGCGGTATTCGCTGCCGCTGTGGGTAGCGGCTAGCGGTACATTTTGCCGCGGAACTTGATACTAAATACCTGAGCGAAACCCGCGCGGTATTGTACCGCTACCCACAGCGGCTGTTAATACCGCTCAGGATTGAACCAGCCTTTATTAAGAAGTTATTGTTATGCGTATGATGCTTATGACAAATGAGTTACGCCAAGCAACTGTAGGAAAATTTACATTATGCGAAAAGTTTTTTCTTAACATTTCAGGCGAAACGCATAGAAACCATTTGGACCTGTTCAAGATGTACGTCTCAGCTCGACCGATGAGGTTCACTCTGTTCCAAATAGTCCCGTTGGACTGGACGCTGCCGGTGACCATCATAGATGTCTGCATTGCCTATCAGGTCACCCTGGTGCAGCTCACGCATTTATACTAGGCAACAGTTAGTATCAAGAAGTGGAAGAAATTAAGTGAAAAGTATGGGTTTATGAAGCATCCTCTCCATAATTAAAAAGTATCTTAAACTTTATAATTAAAGGAATTCAAAGCATAACATACTCGTATGATTTTACTTCAAAACGTAAGAGCCATTTCGTATTTTGAGCGCATGATCTAACTTTTCAAGCGCCTAATATACGACCTTCGGATAAAAATTGTGAATGCTCAACACTTACTAAACAAACATGGTCCAACTTTTCGTTACGACACTTAATGAAACACATTTGTAAGTAAAAAAAAATCTATCATAAAACTTCAAGTGGCTACATCTCTGATTTGAGCTTATTACTTAAAGTTGCAGAAAGAAACGATCAGAACGCCTGACTTATAATTTTGATTACAGTAAAGAACCAGATGCATAATTCATCACAATAACTGTAAACAAGATTTTAAAATTTCATAATTATCCTGTATTACAGCCCTGGTTTACAACGTAATTTACGTAATATATTTGGCTTATTTACGAAATTTTGTAATAAAAAATGATTATAATAGGTAATTTTAATAGTACATTATGATTTAAGTGCGGTAAGTTGAAAATCACAGCCGAGGCGATATTGCTAGCCCGACCCGTAGGCGAGGGCTACAAGAAAGCAGAGGCTGCAAATTATCAAAGCGCACGTATGTCATACGACGTTTTATAACATATTTGCGAGGAAATAAATAAAACTCGGACTTTCTTAAACAAATAAATCTTAAATCACTTGTTAAAGCAGTTATAAATTTTTTGTACTGGTTCACAAATTAGCGCCCGCATCAGTGCTTTTTTTAAGGCAAGGGCATAAAAAACAGCCAGTATTACTCTTATCAAGTGAATTAATATTTCTGTGTTTTATTACGGATAAATGGTTGTAATTTATTGTCAAAATTAATTAGATTAAAGAATTAAATGTTTATCCTGCCTTTAGCACCGGAGGTCGTGGGTTCGATCCCCACCCATGACAAACATTCTTGTGACGAACATTTGTGTTTGTTGTGTGTCTGGGTGTTATTATCTATTCAATTACGTATTTGGAAATATTTAAGTATGTTTACCAGTCTCTGGCACCCATAGTACAAGCTCTGCTTAGTTTGGGGTCAAATGATCTTGCTGTAATTTGTCCCAGATATTTATTTACTTTATTTTTATTTCATATTCGGAGCTGTTAAACATTTATCTAAAGATATTAAGTCATTTTCTTTCGACCCTACATAATTATTCTGTAAGTAAGTTATTTTGTAAGATGCGTCTAATATTTATTTGACAATGTCCTATAGTCAATAACATGCTTCCCTACAAACTTCTAGAGCAATCTAAAACACTTCAAAAAATTAACACGTTCACTCCGTTCTCGACCTTATCTGCCTACCGCGGTACTTCAGCTGGCGCGGGCAAAGTAACTATGGCCCTCTCGCTTGTGCGGAAGGATTATCTCAAGTGTTTGTAAGAGTTCAGCAGAAACAAATATAAATTTCAGCTTGTGGTCAAAATTGTAGGTGTTCCCCATCAAAACATCACGGTAGGCCCTTTTCGGCCTACCACGCACTAACGGTGAAAAACATCCGCTCAGTGCGGCAGTTGGCCTATTTGGGCCCGCCGTTTCAATATTATCTCTATATAAAATTATATTACATTTTCTAATTCATATTTAAATGTTTAATTAACAGAATTTAATTCTGTTATGACAATGACCTAATTATTGCTTGCCATCGTTGTTTATACTAAACGGACGCTGGGTTAGATCAGCTAGATAGCACAACACTAACTGGCCGGGCGCGCGCTCTGTGCGGCATCGGCCAGCTACCTCACGCAGGCATACCGAGTAAAAATTTTCACATTTCGCATTTAGTGGGAGAACGCGGGATAGCCGATGCATTTACTGTGAAACCCCGGCGAATGACCGTTTTCGACTCTGTGCCAGGGTGCACCCTGGGCGTGGAACAACTTCCGCTAACGCGGTTCTTGTTCTTTGTTTGCGAAATACTTGGCTTGAGGGGGACCGCTCCCATATTGCTCCCCGGGAGGAATTACGGGATGTGTTCCAATTGAGGGACCTTCGGGTCTGGCGGCTGCCGTTTTTACGGCAGCAGTGGATGGTGAGCCTCCTAGGCACGCGGTAAGAGGGAGTCACTGACGCGCGTTGGTCGTGGCTCTGCACCATACCAGCACATATTCGTCTGTGTAGTGGGCGCACAGTGAATTCGGCGGCTGCCTTTTTCAAAAGTTCGCGGAGGGGGAGGTTCCAGCGCGCGTTGGTCGTTTCTCTGCACCGTACCAGCAACGGTTCGTCTCTGTAGTAGTTAGTTGGTGCTTTGCACCCTCGTCGCGGTTTTGGAACCACGGCCTGTGGCTACTTTGTTGGCGTGAGATGGCGAGAGGTGTCTCGCGGAGATGGTCAGCTTCGGCGGACCATTATATCACCAGCGGGGGTGGAACCGCCTTAGCGGAGCCAGCGGGTAGCAGGTCGGGGTGGCCTGCTACTTGCACAAGAATAAACATGGCTCTGCCTGTCGGGGAGGCGTATTGGGTATTCTACGCCTCCCTTTAGTGACGGAGCCAGAAAGGGCCATTCGCAGAGCGTTCTCCCACTTAATGCGCAATGATGGTACCCCCAGTGAAGATTTTTACTCGGTATGCCTGCGTGAGGTAGCAGGAGAGTCCGAGACACGCACGGTGCTCCCCGGGCAACGTATAGTCTATAAAAGATTTTGTATAAAAAAAAGGGTGCACCGGAACAGAAGCTTGCCGTGCCGTAGTAAAAAAAATACCACGGACAAGCAAACCCACACGCGAGGAGGTAACTTGGCGTTGCACCCCACCTACTTCAAGACCTGAAATAATTGAAATACCGACAGAAGTGCACCAGACTTGTATGCAACATGTTTGGTCATCATCAGAAGATTAAGATATACTGTCCTCGAAAAAGACATAGTATTTTCGGTGGACACTGGGATTTATTTTATTTTCACTTCATTTGTAATGACACTGCAATGGTTTTTTATAATTATCTTCTCATGAGAACATTTAATTATTTTTACAGGTATCGCAATAGAATTTAGTTATTTTGATTGGTTTTTTACTTAATTGCACTTTTAGTACAGCAGACACTTCTTGTCTTTTCGGTGGCCCCATAAAAAAGATTTCTTGAATAACTATTAAAATACTTTACTTTGATCTCAGACGATAATATATTAATAAATAGGAAAAAAAACACAGCAGAGATGCCACCAAATCTTTTGTGTGACATGTTTCGAAGATAAGTAGGTATAAGTGAATAAAAAATATTGTTCAATTCTTTTAAAATAATTCTGTTTTATTTTCGATATCCCCTTATTTTTGTCCTTATTTGTGTGCATCACTACTCAAAAATACTTTCTAGCGCGGTTCAGGTCGTTTTCGGCCTGCCGCTATCCCTGGTTTATTTCTCACTAGCTTTCCGCCCGCGGCATCGCCCGCGTGAATTTCATTTCTGTAACAGGTAAAAATCATTATAAATTGTAGCCTATGTGTTATTCTGATGGATAAGCTGGATTACTGTTAAGTTTCAACTAAATCTGTTCAGTAGTTTTTGCGCGAAAGAGTAACAAACATCCTCATAAACTTTCGCATTTATAATATTAATAAGATTTCCTGTTTGGCAGATCCCGGGGCTAATTGAACCTAAGAAAGTTAGGTTCAATATCATTATAACAGCACAATAAAAATGTACACATCCATATTTTCGCAAAGTTATAGCACTTTTATCTACCCTAGTGATGGTGGGTCGTGAAAGATCTGCCACGCACTGGCGGAAATATCGTTGGGAGCGCATTTCGACCTGCCGCCGCACCAGCCAAAGAAACACTACAATATAGCAATAAGTATACCTATTTTTTACATCTCACGTTTACGTATGTATGTACAAACCTACATTGGCTGACACCGACTCCAACAATAACAATAATTGTAACTTCATTACATTAACGTATAAGATTTAGAAGAACACGCAATTATTTCTTTACTTTTTATGAGTGTTTTGTTTTGGAATAGTTTTTTTTGAAGTTAAATTTTTTTGTTAAAATTTTTGTTTATTTCTTGATTTTCAGTGAATAGTTCTTATTTATTTTATAGTTCGAATAAGTATCGTCCAACTGCTTCTAAGAATTGAAGAGTTCCGTTACTTTGTCATGGATTCCATAATCAGAACCTAACTAAACTCTCATCAAACTACTCTTGAAGTATATCCTTTCCAATAAAAAAGAAGCATCAAAATCGGTTAGCGTGATATTGAGTTATTCGTCCATTTTTCGCGCATATAGTTTATGTAGGTTTAAGACTTATGGATTTCCCATGGATGCCACTGTCAGAACTGGACCAAATTAAAATGGAACCACACGGGAAGCACCAGCTTTCAAATTAAAAAAGAATGATCAAAATTGGTTCACCCAGTCGAAAGCTATGAGGTAACAAACGAAAAAATACATACAGACGAATTGAGAACCTCCTTTTTTGGAAGGCGGCCAAGCTAAATCTCTGCCTGCCGGGATTAGAGCATCTCAGACCAAACATAGTTTTAAGAAACGAATTCTAATAAAAACGGGTTTTTGCAACGAAACAAAACTAAGGTAAATTGTTTTACCTATTTTCTCGACGTTTTGGCGACAATTGCATGTCACCGTGGTCACGAGCGGACCGGTGGTGCGCGGTGTCGTCTAGCTGGGCGCGGCGAACGATCTTCATCCACCCGCACATTTTCAATTATTCTGTCCATAGTACAGTCAGGTTGACAAACTACACTCACAGTGTCCGGGTTTTTTCGAGACGGTCCAACACGCGTTTTACACTTTGTAATCACTGGGTTCCACGCAGACGATAGCTTAAATCCATATTCCCTATTGAAATTCCTGTATTTCTTAATTTCAATGGCTTCACGTACAATCCTGGTATGGTAATGCCGATCAGTGGAGAGGATTTTCGGATCATGCAACTCCATCCAGTGATTAACATCTGAATTTATCAGGTGCTCAGCTATTGCAGATTTGGTCGTCTGTCGATTCTTCACCGCTGCAATGTGTTCCTGAACTCGTTCAGCAATTGGACGCTTTGTTTGGCCGATATAAGAACTACCACAGCTGCAATCGACTTTGTATATACCCGGTGTCAGCAAAGGTATAACATCCTTTGGTGAGCGCATCTCTCTCGTTACTTTAGAAAACGGAGTACATACAGTCTTAACGGAGAATTTCTTTAATACTGATTCGATTTTGTCCGTTATTACCTTCACGTATGGTAGAAATGCAGGTTCCCGGCTCACCGAAGGTCGTCTCACCACCTTTTCTCTCTCTTTCAAGTGTCTCCTCGTCACTTTATAGCCGTTACTTTTAAGTACCTCCTGAACATGACCAAGCTCAGCTCCAACATGCTCAGGGTCACATAGACTGTGTGCCCTATTCACCAATGAAGAGACAACGGCTTGTAAGTGTGATAGAAGGATGGTGATGCGAAGATGCGTGCAGATATCTGTCAGTGTGAGTTGGTTTGCGATAAACAGAGTGTGCCAAGGTTCCATCTGGTCTCACTGTTACCTGCACATCAAGGACCTGGACCTGTTCTTCTCCATTTCACAGGTAAACTTAACCCACGGATGAATAGAGTTAAGGTGTTGCAGATATTGTTCCACCTCTGTTTGGTTTCAGTTTATGATACAAAAGATATTATCAACATATCTCTTCCAAAACTTGATAGTACTTGGGCCGCTTGCTAATGCTTTCTGCTCAAAATGTTCCATCCAGATGTTCGCGATCACCGGTGCAACGGGACTCCCCATTGCCACACCGTCAATCTGGAGGTAGTATTGGCCCCGGTACAAGAGATAGTTGCCGTCAAACAATTTTCTAAGATGGAAATATATTCGTTAGGCAGTTCATTCTCGAATAGTTTATCCCTATTAAGTGGCACATTTGTGAACAGCGACTCGACATCAAAACTCACCATAGTGTCACCCTGTTCGATTGAGACATCTTTAATCAGCTCAATAAACCTAACCGTAAAGTGTGCTAAAGGGACATACTTAAATAGATTTAACACAGTTTGATTAACATTGCCACAGAAAATTAACACAAAGGTCATCACATGATTCTTTGTAGTTGGTGGTGGTGGGGATAGAACAAACGAGCTTCGGCGCTTGAGGCTGAACCTTCGCCCATCATGCCAACAGCCCAATCATTTAATAAATAAAATATCTAAATAAATATCTGGGACAATTCACACCAAGATCATTGACCCCAAACTAAGCAGAGCTTGTATTATGGGCGTCAGAGACTGATAAACATACTTAAATAATAACACCCAGACACACAACAAACACAAATGTTCGTCACATAAATGTTTGTTATGGGTGGGGATCGAACCCACGACCTCCGGCGTCAAAGGCAGGATCGCTGCCATTGCACCAACAGGCCAGTCAATCAATCAATTTGATTGATTGAACATCTAATAAAGGTATTCATAAAAATGAGCAACGACTAACTGCCTTTAAGGGGAACTAGGGTTATGATGGGGTAGTGAGGTAAGCGACGTCACGCACAATTACAGGAAAGTTAATGCTTTCGCGAGGCGGCGCATGAACAAACTTTAAACGTTTTCCTTACAGTTGATAGGCTTTTTCAAAATCTCATCTTATCTATGAGTTCTCAAAAAAAGTTTTTTTCGTCCAAAGATAATGCCAACTTGCAATAAATAATAAAAAAAAAAAACAATCAAAAAATTATTTTGTTTTTTACTGTAGTTTTTTTTTGTTTTCCCTTAGCGTCCCCATCATACCCCTAGTTCGGTGTCAACCTTGTGTCAACACGTTAACTGTCACATTATTTACAATCCACAGGCCGTAACTATAACAATACAAAAAATCAACTTTAGTTTCATTTGAGTACAAGTCACTTCAACTAGGTCAACCTACTCGTATCGTTACTTAGCAAACACCTTACCTTTTTTAACAATCTAAAACAGTCTTGGCAAAGAACTATGGCTTTTTGTAAAATGAAATATTTTTTCATTATATTACTCATCGTTTTTGGATTAGATTTTGGTTTCATTATGTGTAGAACTTCAAAATCGTTACATATTGTAAAGTGTCTAACGCTCGTGCGTTGTTTTGTTTTTATTACTCTCACGTACAATAGATTGGTCAGAAGTAAATTAGCCGCAATTTTTTCCTACGTGTTATACGGGTCTATCAGATATATTTTCACTGTCGTAATTTTGACAACAACAAATGTTGATAGGACGTTTCACCATTTGCAAAAATCTTTACGTTTATTGGATTCGAAGATGAATATCGAAAAAAATAAATTTGATAAAGTGAATGTTATTTTGGTGTTAACTTGTTCGATCATACCATTATATTTATTTTCATTTGCTTTTTGTTACTGTACCCGATATGTTAAAGATTGTTCAGAAGACCTTTTGACTGTGGCTTTGGTAGCGCTGCAGAAGTCAACCTTCTTTATTGTCCTTGCTATATGTTCCTTTGTTTTCTACTCCTCGTACTGTCGTATGAGGGTACTTCTGAATATTTTTAAAAATAGTGACAGTGACGTTCTGTACTATCTGAGTATTTACAAAGAAATTGCAAACGCTGTGGAGAGAGCAAAGAAGCCTGTCGATTATATAGTAAGTACAAGTTTAAATAAGTGCATGGTGAGAAGGTTACTATACAATTAGGTACCTTCCTAAAAGGTTACTTAATTCAACTTAGGTACTACTTAAGTCTTGAAACCAAAAAGAGTGGTGCTTCTTTCAAATTTCAAATTCTTTCATTTTTATGAGAGTTTTCAGTTAAGTACAGAACTATTGGTTTAGATTCGATAACATTATTTTCAACACACTTGCTCATAAAGTGGCTCTAATTTCACCGCAATTAGGCACATAAGACACCTGTTATCAAACTGTGACTTTTTCATTGCTATTATTCACATGTGAGTTATAGAGTTTTTTTTTAATTTTACTGGTTGAGTTGCTTTGTTCTTATAAAAGTTTTTCGATACAAAAATGATCGTGTTCATTAGTACAAATAAATAATTGTACCTATTGCTTGCTCATTTCCGGCAACTTCGTATTTAAATAGATAATTTCAACTTGTACCTGTGTTAATTAATAAAACTTTCACTCAAATATTGTTTTTTCTGTAATGAAGAAAACTTGAAATTCCCAATTTAGTACGTGGCTAAAACGCTATCCGCGAAAAGCCAAAAAAAAACCTCTCAGTCTATGACCAAACGCCATTGTAAGATGCGCGCGCATAGGAAAACTGATTATTTCGCTCATTGAATGCAAAACTGCCACAAATCAAAAACAATTTAAAATCGTTTCATTAAAAAATTTAGCTCTGAAACTAAAATATTTTCCGTTTTGTTAAAGACACTCGTCATTTTCCTTTATTTTGATGTCTAACTGGTCAACCGCCTTTTTTGAATTGAGGTGACTTACGCGCTAACGTCAGATCAAAACCGCCATTTTGCCAGTTGCGACCCAGGAATTGGAGTGAACGCACGTCAGTTGCATACAAAACGGCCACAAGTCAAAAAAATCACGCAACATCGACATCGTTCGTATGTTTGGACCATCCTGTATCATATAGCCCTATTGATAAATATAGTACAGTCTATATAATTTCAGAGTTTAGTGTATCAGGACAAAGACTCTAACCCTGAAGTTTATTCCTCTGAAATGCGTAAAGCACTACTTCGAAATATGTTAACATCGAATAACAGGATACCTACTTAATTAAAATTGCTTTTGCGAATGAGCTTCTAAAACACGCTAAACCGAATAACATAACTTGAGTGTAACAGAATAAGAAGTGACCACTCGTTTCGGATAAAGCAGTTGCCTGTACAAAATACCGATGCTAAGTTACTTTGTTTTTCAGTATTCTATGGCGTTATTTGTGGAAGTACCAACTATGGTTTTGGATTTTTACCGTGATATAGTCAAATCAAAGTACTACCAAATTGAGGTAATTATAATTGCATTGTCTAAATCCCATCATAATTTTTCACTAAATACTATTTTATAGAATTAAACAAAAGCCAGCAAGCTTTTAATCATAGAGATGAATAAGAGCTTTTTACCTTACAATAAAACGCTTATTTAATACTTACCTTATTTGAAGCTTAAACATATAATGAGACAGGCCTATCTGCTTTCCGCACGTCTTACCTCTCTGTCTACCCTAGTATCTGCATAGTAGCTCCCTCTCGCTCGCACATTTACCTCACTCCAAGAGGGTGGCCGCTCGGCTTGCTCTCGCCATGGTGTTGAATTACACCAGGTTGAGGATCAAAGTTAAAGCGTCAACATATAAGGTAACTATAGGTACGCGTTTTATTGTAGGGTAAAGCGCTCTTATTAAACACTTGACCGTTATTTGAAGCCTAAACATATAATGAGATCTGTTTGTTATCGCCTGGTGGAGGAGGACGCCAATGTGATGTATGCACACCTCACGCCAAAGGCTCAATAGGTAAAAATGTAAGTTACAGTACTTACGGTAGAAGTTTACTCTTAAAAAGGGTAAATATTAATTAAATTGTAATTGTGCGAGACTAAGTAAATTTATTCAATCACATAATATTATGTACAAAAAAATATAAATATACATGTTTTTGTGTACATGGAAATGTACACAAAAACAAATAATATCTCCATGGAAACACGAAACAGTAAAATTATGAAAAAAAAAACTAAATACCTATAAACTAAACTTTTTCACAGTTTTGATCACATTTAGCCAAAATAACCTGACATACCCGAGCTAACATACCTGGACGACCATAAAAGCGACGGAATGTGTCACCAATACGTCAACCAAGAGTTACCACTTTAAATTTACGTTATCGTTCGCGTAAAAAAATTGTATGAGTTTTGATATGACATGATATGACAATGTCAAATCCCAAAACGATTTTTAACGCGAACGATAACGTAAATTTAAAGTGGTAACTCGTGGTAGACGTACAGGGGCCCGATTCTGCTATTTCTGATACCTTGTAAAAGTAAAAGTAAAGTAAAGTAAAAAATATCTTTATTCATATAGACTTATAAAAAGTACTTATGACATGTCATGTAACAAAAAAAAATTGTAGCAAAAATATACTGAATAAAAATAAACTTACATAAAATAATACTATGATAGTTCATATCATAATTAAATATAATGTGACTCTACCACCGGTTCAGAGGTTGTTTCCGATCGAGAAGACTCCGGCAAGAAACTCGATGGTTACTCTTTTCAATCTTGTTTTTATACACAAAAATGGAATTGACAGAGTAAAGTCATGCAACAAAGTTACCGCAACCAAGACGTTATCGGCCCAACTTATGGAGGCGATCGCTGAACGGACGCTACCGGGAACTGCGACAATACCAGCCTCTGATAGGAGATATTTTACCCAGACCGCAATCACAGTACGATCGTATTAAATCGATCCTCTTAAATTAACAAATTTTAATAAGGAATAATTATTTGAGGAATTACGTTTTTAATTAAACAATTTGAAACACTGTTTCACCCAAAACACCGGATCTATGTTTTTTGAATTCTCATTCTTAAGTTATTTCCAGCCCGACTGCCTGAAATCAGTACGGTCAGTTTTAGAATCAAATCTGGGCCATAATGACATGATTAGTATTGTCAATATAATGCTATTGATTGACTGCCAGAAGGGTCAGGTCATGGATACGTCTACCAAAACACAAAAGCAGCAATATAGCAGTGTGTCTGGCGGTAGCAAAACAGTTATTTTCGTTAAATTCATATTTGAGTCAAACAGGCTTCATTAATGCATAGATTTCGTAACTGTAATATATGTTTTGTGGGTATGAATACCAGTTGTGAACCAATGTACATAGGTTGGGGGTAGAACTCTTCTCTGCCCCCGGCTTGCCTCGCCAACCGTCCTTTGTCTTCGAATAAACGCAGTAATAACTAGTCGTGTGTTTTTCCTTCCATAGCCCCGGCTAGGATTGTTCAGTGGCGACGAGAAACTAAAAGACTCCGTGTGCAAACGTAAAACAGTGCAAGTAAGCAGTGACGGAAAAAAAAAATTTTTTTTTATAAATAATATAAAATGTCGATCGGAAAAGAAGGCGAATTCAAAATACAATCGGACAATTGGCAGTTGTATGTGGAGCGCCTCGATCAGTATTTTGTTGTGAACGGTATTAAAGGGAATTACATGTTCCGACAATAATAACCGTAATGGGCGCAGATTGTTACGAGCTGTTGGTGAATTTGTGTACGCCTAGCAAGCCGACGGACAAAACATTTGACGAGATAACGGCCATTTTGAAAAAGCATTTGCAGCCTACGCCAAGTGAGCTCGCCGAGCGCTTTAAATTTCGTCAGCGAAAACAGCAGAAACCGTTGCTGACTACGTAGCTATTTTGAAAAAAAATACCAAAACATGCGAATTTGGCAGCGGGTTACAAGAGAATCTTCGAGATCAACTGGTTTGCGGCCTGTTGAGTGACGTTTGAAAACGCTTATCGATTAGCTCTAAATATGGAAGTGGCAGAGAAAGGTGCAGCGATGGTGGAAAACGGTCAAAGCGTTAGCTTCTGCTCTCACTCACTCTTATCGCATTACAAAAAAACTCCAGGACGGCCGGGATGGAAGGGAAATACAGCAGTACCCAAAGAGCCGAGTGATGGTGGGGGACCTTGGGAAAAGGAGGGCTCATCATTTTCGACCGGGCAGGCCAGCCCGACCTGCAGCAAAATTGCAGTGCTTGTGCCATTTTACTAATCGGTGCCGATTTACACGATATGTGTGTAAGGTGTGCAACCGAGTAGGGCATATTCGCCGAGTTTGCCCTACTCTGAAGGGACAATACAGCATTGATGTCAAGGTAAAGCAACCTTCAGAGGAGGAGGAGATGAGCAGTGAAGAGAGCGAGGAGGTAATTATAAACATTAATCGTTTGTCTCTCTCGCAGTGTAAACCGTTGTTTAAATTACTCAATGTGCACGGGCAGGAATTTAGTATGGAATGTGACACAGGAAGTGCCGTATCCTGTATTAGCTATAAAATGTATAGGGAGCTCTTTAGTAATTTGGTTTTAAAAGTAACTAAGTTAACACTAAGGTACTACAACGGTGAGCTAGTGCAACCAGTAGGGGTGTGGTACGACCCCTAGTGAAATATCAGGATAAACAAATGTATTTAGATTTATACGTGATAAAAAATGGTAAAACTGTATTACTAGGTCGGCAGTGGCTCGCCGAGCTAGGCATACTGAACAGATGCCTGTGTTAAAGTACTGTGCTGTAAAGAGTGTTGAAAAGGAGAATTGTGATTTTAATTTAAAGGAATTCAGTTCTAGATTTTGTGAAGTGTTTGCGGACGGCCTGGGCCGGTTCTCGGACGGCCTGGGCCGGTTCTCCGGCGGCACGGTAAGCATCGCGGTGCGGGAGGGGGCGCGGCCCGTGTTCATGCGCGCGCGCCCTCTGGCGTACGCGCTGCGCGAGCCGGTGGAGCGCGCGCTGGACCAGATGGTACGTGATGGCATTCTCACTCCTGTTGACCGTTCCGACTGGGCTACACCCATCGTGCCGGTTGTAAAAAAATATGGCACGGTTAGGATTTGTGCTGATTACAAACTAACACTAAACAAGGTATTCGAACCGTTACCCGTTACCGAAAGTGGAAGATCTCTTGGCTAAGTTACATGGGGGTATTATATTTAGCAAAATGGATTTGTCACAAGCGTACGCGCAATTTGAGCTAGATCAGTCAAAAAACTACACAGTTATAAACACACCTGGGCCTATTTATGTACAATAGACTGGTCTACGGGCTATCGTCTAGCCCAGGAATTTTCCAGAAACGATTAGTACAATTATTTGCGGATTTGCCCTATGTAGGAGTGTTTTTAGATGACGTTATTATAACGGGGAAAACCGGTTTTCAGCACTTAGATAACTTAAATAAGGTTTTTAGACGTTTGCAGGAGCACGGCTTACGTATCAAGAAAGAGAAATGTGTTTTTTTTGCTGAATCAATTGAATATTTAGGACACATAATTAGTAAAAAGGGGGTCCATACATGCCCGGGCAAGGTGAAGGCTATTACCGGCACGCCGACACCTACAAATGTTACAGAATTAAGGTCATTTGTCGGTATGGTAATGTAGGTATTACTCGAAATTTATTAAAGGTGTAAACACTATTATAGCCCCGATGTATCGACTGTTAAGAGCCGGCTCCAAGTTTATATGGGACAAATAGTGCGAGTTGTCTTTCGTCCGAATAAAGGAATGGCTAAGTTCAAGTAAAGTGCTGGTACACTATTCCCCAGAGCTGCCGCTCGTGCTGACGACAGACGCGAGCGGCGTGGGCGTCGGGGCCGTCTCGCACTTGACGCCGGAGGGCGAGCGGCCCGTGGCGTACGCGTCACGCGCGCTAACGCAGGCGGAGCGCGCCTATGCGCAGATAGACCGAGAGGCTTTGAGAGTATATCATCGGGGATAGGGTAGGAATTCCGATAATGGCGGCGTCCCGTCTTCAACGCTGGCCAGTGCTGTTATCGGGTTATAATTACGATATCGAATATGGAAGATCCGAAAAGAATTGCGCCGACGCCTCGTCTCGGTTGCCACAACGTATGGTTGAGCGAAAGGAAAATGCAGAGAGATTTGAAGTTACTTATATTAATTTTGTAGAAAAATTCTTACCGGTGACCCATAACGAAGTTAGGAAACATACGATGAAGGATTTTCTCTTGAGTAGACTGTTAATCTATGTTCAAACCGGCTGGCCGTCTGTTTGTGAGGATGAAAGTTTGCAACCATGTTATAGTAGACGCCACGAATTGTATTTAGAACGCGGTTGTATAATGTGGGGCTACAGAATAATTATTCCTCCCGTGCTCCGTAATGATGTGTTAAGACAGTTACACGCGAGTCATATGGGCATTGTAAAAACCAAATCCCTAGCACGGAGTTATGTCTGGTGGCCTAAAATAGATGAGCATGTGGAGGCGATGTGCAAGGGCTGCGAGACGTGCTGCATGGAGGCGGCCGGGCCCCCGCGCGCAGCCCCCGCGCCTTGGCCGTTCACAGCACAACCCTGGAGCAGTGTTGGCAAAAAGTTAATCTGATTAACGATTAAAAAGTTAATCGTGATTAACGATTAAAGTTAATTAATCGTAATCGACATCTAGACGATTACGATTATTAGTCGTAATCAGTAATCGTTAATCACGATTTATAACTATGACTAATGAGTAATGACTTTTGGTGGAACAGTTCAAAAAATGAAAAACAAGTTCATCTTAATTTTTTTATTTGAGTATTAATAAAAATCACAGTAATTGGTAATCAAAATAGAAGCTAGTTTTTTATGTAATGATTATTATTGACAATACAATTTTAGCTAACCAAAACAGTTTTAATTTTTTAAATGATTTAAATTACATTTCATAATTACTCTTTTCTCAAATAAATCGTCCGATACTTTGTGCGACCTGGGTATATTCAACATGGTGGCAAAAGAAAACATGCTTTCAACTGAGCTAGAGGAAGGCATGGGTGTGTTAAATTTAATAAATACTTCTTTTATAACTGGGTAGCGTTCTAAAAGATCTGAAAACGTAGTTGATTAAATCTAAATATACTTTTTTCCCTTTATCAAACATACCTTAATCAGCTTTAATCAAATTAATGATTAACGACTAATGATTATTTCTTTTAATCGCGATTACGATTACAATATTAATCGTGATTGTTTTAATTACGATTAATATTAATTCGATTAAAGTTAGTCAAATTAACTAATCGATTGAAAAAATAATCAACTAATGCCAACACTGCCCTGGAGTAGGCTGCACATTGATTTCCTGGGACCAATCAAGAGCAAAACTTATTTAATATTAGTAGATTCGAGTAGCAAATGGATAGAAAATGAAGAATGTCACGCACGACGGCGGCCGGTGTAATAAAAACATTAAGGTAAATTTTTGCTCGTTTTGGGCGACCTACAGATTTAGTATCCGATCAAGGCCCGCCATTTTGTAGTATTGAATTTAGGATTTTTTTAGTAAGTAATGGTATTCGTCAACATTTTTCACCCACTTATCATCCAGCGTCTAATGGCGCTGCCGAGAATTCCGTTAAGCAATGTAAGAGAGCGATTAAGAAGGCTTATAGGGACGGCGTAGAAGTCGACGCGGCATTACAAACATTCCTATTGACATATAAGAACAAGTCCCTTTCCCAAAACTACAGACATTTATTTTAGTGGCCCCTCCGACCAACCTCTCGGTTATGCAGAAAGGCACACTATTCCTAGCACACCGTGAAGTGTACCAGGGACCATCTGCGGTAGGTCCTGCCGCCATAAAGCACAATGCACAATACATTACACATTGTGGTACTCATAGGCGAGTAGCCCGTGGCATTACCCACTCCCATTTATCCAGAATGGTACCGGAGCAGTTATAGTCGCTCACCACGCGCATCCAAAGAACGCTAGCGGCTTCAATCCCCGCTGGGGACGTCAGAGAAGCCAACTACCATTTCTCCAGAATGAGCTGTATAGCACGCTCACATCTCAATGCACTGCCGTACCCTACCCTTAGCTACAGCAGGGTGGCCGGATAGGCAATCTAGCGGATACCCATCTCCTTGCTATCGAGGCAAGTACCGGAGGAGCGGCAAGTCGCTATAAGGGTTCCTCACTAACCCCGCATCTAAACACTTAGCGGCCCAACGCCCTAGACCAGTGAATTTAGATACTCGTTGCGCGCGAGGAGGGGCGCTCGCGTGTGGGCTAGAGAGTACGGATGTGCGGATAGATGGTCAAAGGGAACGGTTATTCAGAGTGAAGGCTCGCGTAGGTATGTGATAGAACGGGGTGACGGTCGACTATCGCGTAAACACGTAGATCAAATAATTAAAAGGTCAAGAATGTCAGATGTGTGTAGCCCGGAAACAGGAATAGATTGCAGGAGTGAGAATGAGACTGAGCCTGTAGATCGTATACCACAACATACGGACGCGGACGGAGGAGGTATTGTGGATACCCCAACGGATTTAGAAATAGATTCTAAAATGGCTCCTCCGCCCGCGACTACGTCAGCGCCATCGCCGCTGCCGCCGCCGCCGGAGTCGCCGCGGGACCGGCCCAAGCGCATTCGTAAACCTCCTGTTAGGTTTGGTTTGGACATAGATTAATTAAGATTATAATATTAGATGATAAGTTATTTTATTAGTAGTATATTGCCAAAATGGTTGCTTGGCACCTTGTAATCGTGATGTTCATACTTCAATGTTTCTAACAGTTCAAATAGCTTAACTAAGTTATTTTCAAGATTTAAGGTTAGGTATTTATAACTGTTCGTAACAGTGCAGCTGCTGTTAATTAATGTGTTAGAATTAAATCTGTAGCTATAATTGAAGAAAGTTTCTAGTTAATAAAACACATTTAATAATGTCACAACTAAATGTAAATAAGATGTAAGTGGCAGCATATTGTTTTGTTATTATTATGCAGCCAGCATTATAAGCGTGAAGGTGTAATATATGTTTTGTGGGTATGAATACCAGTTGTGAACCAATGTACATAGGTTGGGGGTAGAACTCTTCTCTGCCCCCGGCTTGCCTCGCCAACCGTCCTTTGTCTTCGAATAAACGCAGTAATAACTAGTCGTGTGTTTTTCCTTCCACAGCCCTGGCTAGGATTGTTCAGTAACATGCAGTACATTGAGCACTTAAGGCTCCCGACATTTCGATATTACAAAGCGTAAGCACCACTGACCTGTGTGTCCCTATCTACTACACCCGGGTAGGTAGGGTTTTCGCAGCCGGAACTACGGGTCTGGCTGTTAGGATCAGGGTACCACGGGTGTTGGGGGTCCCAGCTCTGCCTTTGTTAAGGTAGGCCCCAACTTGAAGTTGGATTCGTGGTGGCATGTGGTTAGTTGCAGAGGTGGGGCATGTTCGTCTGCTCGGTAGTGTGTACCGAGCGTCCCTCCTCGCGCGCAACGAGTATCTGAATTCACTGGTCTAGGGCGTTGGGCCGCTAAGTGTTTAGATGCGGGGTTAGTGAGGAACCCTTATAGCGGCTTGCTGCTTCTCCGGTACTTGCCTGGATAGCAAGGAGATGGGTATCCGCTAGATTGCCCATCCGGCCACCCTGCTGTAGCTAAGGGTAGATGTACGGCAGTGCATCGAGATGTGAGCGTGCTATACAGCTCCGGCACCATTCTGGAGAGATGGTAGTTGGCTTCTCTGACGTCCCTAGCGGGGATTGAAGCCGCTAGCGTTCTTTGGATGCGCGTGGTGAGCGACTATAACTGCTCCGGTACCATTCTGGATAAATGGGAGTGGGTAATGCCACGGGCTACTCGCCTATGAGTACCGTAATGTGGAATGCATCGTGCGTTGTGCTTTATGGCGGCAGGACCTACCGCAGATGGTCCCTAGTACACTTCACGGTGTGCTAGGAATAGTGTGCCTTTCTGCATACCCACGAGGTTGGTCGGTGGGGCCACTAAAATAAATCTCAGTAGCTTGGGAAGGGACTTGACCTGTGTAACAGTACAGTATTGTATGAAAGTCTTCTTTAAAATATAAAAAATTGGTTTAAAAATTTTGCTAAAAGTGAACCGGTTGGGCGACATGGATCATCCTTCTCTTTTTTTACACCATCCTAGCCATCTATGCCATGCGGCTTTGTATGTACTACGTGTAGAGGGACACCAGGACGATGAAAGTAAGTCAAGTTGAGAACTGTTCCAATCACTTAGATTATGAGACCACTCTCACATTTCCATAATTCTAGCGTCATTTCCTGTACTTTGGGAGGTGGAAGGCCCGTCGAGATGTCTACTAGATGGCGGTTCAGATGCCTGATTGTGAAAGGAGCAGCTAGCGCTCGAGATTTGAGATCGGCCCTCCAAAAAACCCGTTCCCACCGTGGCACCACTAACAGAAAGAGGCCCTTGGCCTGGATGAGATGAGCAAGGATCTTGGGGATCAAATATGGTGCAGAAAATATCATGGGATATAATATGGAGGTGGTAATTCCAAGTCTGGGGAAAAGCTTCGTGGAATAGGGCTTGGTCGTCGTTCTGGTCCAGAGACACATCATTGGCAACCGCGCATTTTCCGACGCAAACAAATCTATTACCCGGACCCCGAATCTGCTAAAAATCATGTCTGTACACCCCGGTAAATGGTGCTATTCGGGGGGAGATCGGTATCGAGATAGATGATCTTCGTGGGAGTTGAATCTGCCGGGAATTTGATGAGCGGCGAGGTTAATTTGATAATGATCTACAGATACAGATACAGCCTTATACGTCCCACTGCCACTGCACAGGCCTCACCTCAACTATGAGGTGGTATGAGCCATACTCCAACACGCGGGCTCAGTGCGGATTGTTGGAGAGGTGAATGTAACGCCAGTGATAAACCTTACCGTCAGATGTTATCAAGCCGCCTTTTTAAGCCTCTGACTAGGCTTTACGACTGATAACTTGCGACGTCAGCCGGGACCAACTGTTTAACGTAATGATCTAAAACCTTTAAAATATCGCTCAAGAAAGCTTTTGATTTCTGCCGCCTTCCCTACAAATGAATGTTACGGCTGTTCAGTTGTCACACTGCCACAGAACCATGGAGCTACTCAAAGACTGACCCTGATCCTGTAATATCTTGAGTAATGCAAGAAGTTCCTTCTGGTTACAGAGTATCAGTTGTTCTTGTTTACGTTGTGTACGTTTGCGAAACGGCTTTTGTAGAGGCAAGAAAGCTCTTAGAACACCACCAGCCTTCTCTAGTGCTGTGGCTAGTGACTCCGCATTAAACACGTGCCGACACGACGGAGAGATCTGGCGTAATGCGGCCTTGACAAGAGAATCGCGCACGTGGTTCGTAATACCATCCCTTCTCATTTGAATAACTTTCGCACGATGACCGCAAGTTAATTGTAACAGATCGGAAGAAACTTTGAAGAAAACGCCCATCAAAACAGCTCGTTAACTTTCTCGTTTATACCCTCGTATGGCAAATCCGGACCTCGCGCTCACTGTAGAAAACTTCTGATGGAAGTTTGTAAAGCTTCGCGCTGCTTAAGGACGCAGAATGATAAGGCAGCAAAAGCCTTGTCAGCGTGAGCAAGATGCCGTAACGAATCATAAGCCTTAATTTCCTCATTGATCTCCAAATCGACAAAACCGGGGGTAGAATTATAAAGTTTTAGGGTTTCCTAATAACGCACCTCACATCAATCACTACTATGTAAGTATTGCGAATCCTTTAACGTCCGAAGAAACTCCTGAAGAGTCTTTGGGATGCTAGGTTCTTTTAATTTCGTCTCAATCTCAATTTCAAAAGTAAAATCCGACTGAGCAACAGGTGCCGGCACCTCGACAGAATTTACAATAGGATCTTTGTTAAGTTCGCTATTAACGTTTCGGTCTCCTAGATTATTCGTGTTAATTTACAGACGTGTTAATTTACGGAATTTCCGGGAATCTTGTCGTCGATGCCGGCGTTTGTTCCGGTAATAAAAAAATTAATTTACAAAAAATAGGTATGTAAAATCAAGGCGATTGAAGCCGCCAACTAGTTAGCGCCACCAATTGATTTTTTTTATAACTTCCAAATTAGACATTGTTTCTAAAAACTGTATGTTGAATATCTCAAAACTGTAGCCACAATTAGCAAAAGCGCGATCCAAAACTGAAAATCAAAATAGAAAGTCGTGGACAGACATTACATATTTAGAAGAAGTATTTTTTGAGATATTCAACATTCAGGACGCCAAAGACGAGAGCGAGCCGAGTGGCCGCCCTGGTGGAGTGAGTGAGGATGCGAGCGAGAGGGAGGTTACATAATTAAATGTTTTGTAATATAGATTTGAACAAGTTTTATATTTATTCATTTTGTTATTTGTTAAAAATAATATGTACATCATTCAATAAGTAAACTTGCTTTTGTTATCATAGAGGAATAATGCATTTCGTTTTGTTTAGTTATTATGTAAAATAAGAGGATAGTTCTTTTGTTTGTATTACTTTATCTTTAAAAAAATGTACAGTGTGTACCATTGTTGAGTTCTTTGCTAAATGCATTTACAAGAAGTTTGTGATGTAGTTTCACATTTATGTTTCATTATATGTTGCATGTGTTTCAATATTGTTCCATAGTTATTTGTTATACCATGAAACATGTTCGCTGAGGCCGCAGCATGTTGGAAACAACATTAAATACTTTTTAATGTTTATTTTTATCTATGATAATTTTCAACTCTATTTACGATTGTCTTCTGTTCATTCTCTTCGGATTTCCATGTCAACTTGTACAGACAAAATATTATTTACAAATTGGCGTTTTATCTGCATTTTACAAAAGCTTTACACTACAGTTCATCCATCCAGTTTGCGCAACTACAGGCATGGTGTCCAACAAAGCTGGATCTCGTACTGAGTGACTTTGATGCCGATCGGATAACCGTAGCTGAGGGGAGTGACCCGTTAGTGCCGATAGACGACTATCATCCACCACTCGAGGTGTTCATGAACCTACCACGTAGCGCTGTGCTCTTCTTCCCTTTATGACCCTGAGCCAGGTACACGTTTGGAGTGGAACTGGAGATGAGTCGCTGTACGCGGCTTTGGGTAAAATAGATTGGTTTGATCTTTTTAATTTAGTTGCGGTAGATTTAGCTGTTGAGGTTTTCTATTGGAAATTGTATGATTGCTTTAATGAATTTGTACCACTCAATAATAATTTTTGTCTTGACATGAAATATATCTAATTTTGCAAATGGTATACTGGTGACATTATTAGGAATATACACCAAAAACATTTACCCTGACAAAAAATATAAGTCTGAGGGTAAAGAATTCAACTTAGAACTATATAAATACTATAGATGGCACGTAAAAAAACTAATTGACAACGCATAAAGGCTGCACTTAATTACTATCCATAATAAAATAGTTAGTGAACCAGCTAAGTTTTGGCAATATGTAAACAACAAGAAAAAATACAGAAGACCAAAAGAGTCGTTTACATAGTATAACAATGCTGAAGTATCAGGTCAGGCTGCTGGGGATGTTTCTGCTACTTATTTTAGCTCAGTGTTCCAGAGCGAGGTACCGCGACTCGAACCTGTTGAAGCTGCTCGGTCGGCTCACTACCTTGTCGACGCCCGTCTCAATTGAGGCTATCCTTCGAAGTGATCTTCAAGATGCAGTCAGACGCCACAAACCTCGATTTTTGACAGGGCCTGACGGTGTCCCTGTGTTTCTCTGTACAGACTGCTGCTGGTATTCTCGAAGCACCACTAATGTACCTGTTTGGTCTTTGTCTCGGAAATTCTACGTATCCAAAATGCTGGAATTTATCGAGGGTTACTCCGGTTCCGGTGTCATCCTACAGACCGATCGCGGTTCTTTCAGTGTTTGCCAAAGTGTTCGAGGCTATCTTAAATAGCCACATCACCCGCAAGCTTGATGATTTGCTTAACAGTTGTCAACACGGGTTTAGGAAAGCCAGGTCGACCACCACTAACCTAATTACACTTGTCGATTATATTTGTACGGAGTTCGATGCTGGTAGGCAGGTTGATGCTGCCTACTTTGATTTTCAAAAGGCTTTTGACATAGTTGATACCGACATTATTTTGCAAAAGTTAGCAATTGTTGGTTTTACTCCAAAGCTGCTGGAATTTTTCGCGAGCTATCTCCATGGTCGCTATCAGTTTGTAAGGGTGAGTAGATACAACCCAGCCAGTTATTGTACTTGGTCAGGCGTGAGTCAGGGTAGTACTCTTGGGCCTACACTTACGTTGTCATGATCAATGACCTTCCAGACAAAGTGAAATCCGCCAAGTGTCTTCTTTTGTTTGCTGACGACCTCAAGATGTAAGTATTTAGGAATTACTGACCAATCTGACACTGTGGCTTTGCAGGTTAACATTGACGCTTTAGTAAAGTGGAGCCAGACTAATAAACTTGCATTCAACTCTTTAAAATGTAAATACACACATCAAAAGTGTCTAGGGATCAACATATATTTTTGCAATAACTTTTCTCCTGATTGATATTAATTAAAATTTTCTTTAAGGATTCATCAAATAAAGTGTTTTCGTTTGTCTACAGTAACGATAAACCAAGTCACCTTCGCATTAATAAAGAAATTTACCATTTTCCTAATGAAGGGATTTTTGACATTTGAACCACTAACATTAAAGTTCGAAAAAAAGACTGAAATAACAGTTTTCTTTGAAATTTTATTGGGTAACTTAAACAATTAATAATCCGTGTTTCTACCGCGAACACTAACAACACAAGAACATCGGTTTGGCATACTCAAAATGAGTTCATCCAAATCACGCTGTGGAATGGCCGCCCATGTTCGTTGCAACAACAAAAAAAGGTCTTCTTGCGACTGGATACCCTCCATATTCGGCAGAGCTCTTCTCTGTAGCATATCCCATGCATGCTCAATCGGGTTCAAGTCTGGCGACTGAGCAGGCCAGGGCAGGACATTGATGTTAGCTGCGGCGAGAGTCTGTCTTACAACTCTTGCGGTGTGCGGTCGTGCATTATCATGCATTAACTGAAATAAGGGACCGATTTGCACTTGTAGAGGAACGATGACGTCTGATACAATCGTCTCAGCATAAATTTGAGCGTTGAGGTTGCCTCTGATCCAAATCAACTCAGTTCTTCCGCCGATCCAAATACCCGCCCATACCATGATGGTTCCACCACTATAAGGATGGACTTCCTGGCAGGATTTTAATCGCTGTTGGCGTCCAGGGGTTCTCCAGTGTCGTATTCGTCTTGTATCCGGTCTCATACTAAAACGAGACTCATCAGAAAAGCACACGAAACGCCATTGTTCTTCTGCCCAATTTCTGTGTTCAAGAGCCCATTGATATCGAATCCTACGATTGTGCATTGCTATAGGTGGTACCCTTAGCGGTCTTCGGGAACGTCATCGTTCCTCTACAAGTGCAAATCGGTCCCTTATTTCAGTTAATGCATGATAATGCACGACCGCACACTGCAAGAGTTGTAAGACAGACTCTCGCCGCAGCTAACATCAATGTCCTGCCCTGGCCTGCTCAGTCGCCAGACTTGAACTCGATTGAGCATGCATGGGATATGCTACAGAGAAGAGCTCTGCCGAATATTGAGGGTATCCAGTCGCAAGAAGACCTTTTTTTGTTGTTGCAACGAACATGGGCGGCCATTCCACAGCGTGATTTGGATGAACTCATTTTGAGTATGCCAAACCGATGTTCTTGTGTTGTTAGTGTTCGCGGTAGAAACACGGATTATTAACTGTTTAAGTTACCCAATAAAATTTTAAAGGAAACTGTTATTTCAGTCTTTTTTTCGAACTTTAATGTTAGTGGTTCAAATGTCAAAAATCCCTTTATTAGGAAAATGGCAAATTTCTTTATTAATGCAAAGGTGACTTGGTTTATCGTTACTGTAGACAAACGAAAACACTTTATTTGATGAATCCTTAAAGAAAATTTTAATTAATATCAATCAGGAGAAAAGTTATTGCAAAAATATATGTTGATCCCTAGACACTTTTGATGTGTGTATATTACGTTCACACGTAAGCGATCACCAATAGAGAAAGATTATAAGTTTTTAGACGTTCCTTTAGATAGAGTTAGTTGTATACGTGACCTTGGATTGACACTAGATTCTAAGTTTTTCCACTTCCACATGCATGTGATGGAAACGTGCAAGTCAGCCAGTATATCTCGCTCGGTATCCATTTTTGTATCTCTCCTTATTTATTTCCGGTATGCTAGGCCTTGAGACACTTCAACTCAGGAGGAAGTTACTTACACTGGCTCATTACCTTACGGCTCTTCACCAAAAGGTTGATTACCCTGAAGCTCTGAATGGGATGGGCCTCATGGTACCCTCACGAATTCCTCAAGATGCTCAGGGTGCAGTTGCACCGTATCGCCGCCCGCGTCTGTTGCATAGGCCTGTCACGCGCACACAACACGCTGCTCAAGCGCCCACGGTACGTGCTCTGGCTCTGATCGGTGACATTCTCGCTCAGTACGATGAACTTGATTAATTCGCTGATCGCCTAGCGCATATCTGTGCTACGGCCTGTACTTTTTAGCATGTAATTTATTTTTTTGGTTTTATTATATATTTTTTGATTATTGTGACTTTTGTTATATTTACTATTATTTAATTTAATTTGATTTGTTTTTTATTTTCTCTATAATTTGACTTTGGATTTGATGTTTTATATGTTTGACATTTTGTTACTGTTATTTATTTTTCTGTTTTTTTTTTGTTAATGAATCTTCTTTTTTTGTTGACTTGCTGGTGTCTTGGTGTAAACTGTTAACTTGCGTGTAAGATTGAATAAATAAATAAATAAAAGTCTTTACCCCTACGACGTGAGCCCGAGGGTGGGGGGCCCAAAGAAGTTCGTTTTGTGAGTATTAATTGACTGGACTATTTTGTCAATCTGTGCGTGCGACGCGCGTAGGTACGGGCATAGTACAGGCGCGCTCATATACAAACCGCGGTCGGAGCGTATGTATGAAGAAAACATACTTCTATCATTCAAATGAATCACTTTAACTTTGACTATCCTTTTACTATGTAAATACCTATATTATAGTTCACGTCAATTTTCTAGTTCACCCTGAAGTTGTTTCGCGCATATAGGCCTATTTACCATAGTTAAAAAATATAAATGCGGGACCACTTCAGGGACCACTTCGGGACCACTTCAGGGTGGATAGAGACTAGAAGTTAAGTTACACGCACACTATATCTATGTTAGAAATGTATTATGGTCATGAACTTAGCGATCTATATATCTTTACAGGTGGCAGAATACACGCTTATATTTGTTTATTTGCTTTGCCCTGTTATACTGATCTCCCTACTGCCTGTGTCTGCGGGTCTGCTGACAACGGCTTCCCACAAGCTTGAAGAGATTATACAAGACAGACTTTTGCAAGAAAGAAGTGGGTTGATTTAAAAATACAAACGTTCTTCCTGTAAGCATCTACTTAGCGTTACAAAGGGTTCACTATTTCGAGTATAATGTTAATTGTCATAAAATTACGAGTATGTTCCATATTTCTGATTTGCCTAATCGTCACGAGCCATAATGTTGTGTGACATATTTTCAGACACCATTATAAATTTATAGTGTAGGCTAAAATTGTTTGAGTTAAGTATTATAGGGCATAAACTCGTAAGGCAGAATAGTAATAAAACGAATAATAACTGAACACATATTTTATAAAAGCTATTAACTAAATAAAACGAATAATAAGTTAACATGATATTATGGCCCGTGTTCTAAAACAAAATCTTCACCTACTTGAAGTTAACATGTTAACATGGGGGATCCGTCATTTTATCGCAATTTAACACAACGAATTTCATTTCCCATAAAACTGTTCGCAGATGTTTTTTTTCATTAAGCAACAACTCATCAAATTGCAATACATTGCAAATTAATTTCCTTGAATAGTCTTTACCATAAAACTCATTTCATCGAATTATATTTTCACTAATGTTTTATATCACAAAATAGTTTTTTTTTACTAAAGGAAAAACCCTAATAGGCGGCGTATTCGGCATATTTCTGTTAACCCTAATATTTTTAAGCTTAAAAATATTAGGGTTAACTATTTAATGCCGAATTTTATTAGGGCTTTCACTTTTTATGCCATGTAATAATAAGCATTATGCTGTTTGAAAGTTTTATGAAGGATAAATTATGAGACGTTAATGTTATGCGTATGATGTGTGCCAAATGAGTTATGCCAAGCGACTTTAGGTAAATCGGCATTATGCGAAAAGTTAGTCCCCAATTAATTTGTTTTTAACGTTTTAGGCGAATCGCATAGAAGCCAGTTGGAACTGTTCAAGATGTACGTCTCAGCTCGGCCGATGAGGTTCACCCTGTTCCAAATAGTCCCGTTGGACTGGACGCTGCCGGTGACCATCATAGATGTCTGCATTGCCTATCAGGTCACCCTGGTGCAGCTCACGCATTTATACTAAACAACATAACTGTATCAATAAGTGAAAGAAATTAAGTGAAAAGCATAGGTTTGTGAAGCATCCTCTCCATAATAGAAAGTATCTAGGTAATCTTAAACTTTATAATTAAAGGAATTAAAAAATAATTTATGATTTTACTACAAAACGTTATAGCCATTTCGAATTTTGAGCGCATGATCCAGCTTTTCAAGCGCCTAATATACGACCTTCGGATAAAAATTTTGACTGCCCAATACATACTAAACATTGTTCAACCTTTCGCCTTGACACATAATGAAACACATTCGTAAAAAAAACTGTTATATAAAATGATCAATATCACCACCTTAATTTACATAAAAACCTTATCGTGTCAACTTTAAGTGGCTAAATATCTGATTTAAGCTTGTAACTTATAGTTGCAGAAAGAAACCACCAAAACGCCAGACTTATAGTTTTGTTGACAATAAAGATACAGATGCATAATTCATCACAATAACTGTAAAGAAAAGTTTAAAATTTCTCAATTTTCCTGAATATAGCCCAGGAATTTTGGTGACGGCCTCTTAGGAGGACTTTTTGCCTTAATTACAAAATATTGTGATAAAAAAAACTAAAAGGTAATTTTAGAATACCTAACAGTAGGTCTGAAGTACAGTATTTCCCTGATGAGTCGTCCCGCTTAGTCCCGCCGCAGTCTGTGAACACGTGCAACACTAGAGGTAGGCAGTTCTCGTGCGTTGTCTTAGCCCCAATATAGTTAGCTTTTATAAAGTCAGCAAGAAGAGACAAAATCCTCTAGCCGACCATATACAGCTCCTCAGTGAGCTCTAGCTGCCTCATACCAGCAGGAACGGAACACTGCATAAGCAGTATTACATTCCTATATATTTTTGTGTCTATGTTTGTAACATGAGTGTATTTTTAGTGTCAAAATTTTATTTCTATTTCTAATGACAATAACTCTTTTTTTTCTGGCAATATTACACATTACAAAAGTTATGTAATAGGTTGGGGAAAAAGTTTCTTCGCATTTTTTAAGAAAAATCTTTTTTTTAAATATAGTTTATTTACATTTAACTAAAGTATATAGGTGACATTTTGTTCGATTACTTTTTGCCATCTTGTAGGTAGGGACATGGTCCCATTGCTATAGGAATTTAGAGGCTTCTGATCAAAATACCGCGACAAATGGTTTTGGCTGTCCACTCGTGATGTTAACCTGACACTGCCTAAAGAATCCTGAAGAGACCGAGACAGGTGAAAATCTGCAGGTGCAAGGTCAGGACTATACGGCGGATGCATTAACACCCCCCAGCCAAACTCTCTTAATTTTTGCTGAGTGGAGTCTAGCGTTATCATGATGAAAAACCACACCCTTTATGTTGATTAATTCCGGCCGCTTTCTCTCTTCTTCTTTTAAATTCATCAGTTGTTCGCAGTAGAGTTCAGAATCGATGGTCCTGCCTGGTGGTAACAGCTCATAATGAATAATGCCCTTCCAATCCCACCACACACACAGCATCACCTTGTTGCGAGTTAACCCGGGTTTTGCGACAGTCTGTGGAGCCTGACCGGCCTTTGACCACCACCTTTTTCACACGTTATTGTCGTACGTGATCCACTATTCGTCACAAGTCATCAGCTTCTTCAAAAATGGTTCGGTTTCATTACGTCGTCATAAAGAATCACAAATGATTACACGGTTCATTAGGTTTCTTTCAGTGAGCTCTTGAGGTGACCAAATATCGAGCTACGTCGTAACTACTGATATTCCGATCTTGCTCCACTTTTTCAAAAATGTCATCCATTTTATCCGTAATAAGGCGACAAGAGCGACGTGCATCTTTTACATCAAAATTTCCGGATTGAAAACGCTTAAACCAATTTGGTGCTACTCTCAGAGACACATCACTAGGTCCACAAACATCGCAAGTTCTTTTTGCGGCTTGTGTTGCATTATTTACATTTACCATTACGATTTTACCTTTTTTGTTGTCAAATTTGTAAATGTATCGAAATCTAATGAAGAAGATTCACTCATCTTGACAGTAAGAAAAACAAATGAAAATCACACATTTTCCTAATTTGAATTTGGAATTATCTTCTTTAAAATTTGATCTTTTAATGATACTAAAACCAGCCAGATACAAATCGTTTTTTTTTGTTAAATTTTTTGTTTATTTCTTGATGTTCAGTTTCTTATTTATTTCATACCTACATCGAAAAAGTATCGTCCAATTGCTCCTAAGATTTGAAGAGTTCCGTTACTTTGTCATGGATCCTATGATCAGAACCTAACCAAACTCTCATCAAACTACCCTTGAAGTATATCCTTTCCAATAAAAAAGGAAGCATCGAAATCGGTTAGAGTGATATTGAGTTATTTGTCCATTTGTCGCACATATGGTTTGTCTAGATTTAAGACTTATAGGGATTTCCTATGAATGCCACTGTCAGAACTAGACCAAATTAAAATGGAACTACACGGGAAGCACTAGCTTTCAAATAAAGAAAGAATGATTAAAATCGGTTCACCCCATCGAAAGTTATGAGGTAACAAACATAAAAAACATACAGTCGGATTGAGAACCTCCTCCTTTTTTTGAAGTCACTTAAAAAGTAGTTTGTCTTCTTACATATGCTTGAATTACTCCGGTTACATTAAAAATTACTTCTCAGAAAACATTGAGACTCAATGCTTGTAACTTATTAATTTAGCCTGGCGTTTCCTGAAACAAGCTAAAGCGTTGTGGAATGATTTACATTGTCCGAGCTTTCGGCGAGTTGGTAATCTTAGTACTAAATAACAACTTTATGTTGATTTTTTACTGTAGTTTTTTGTTGTTTTCCCTTAGCGTCAACATCATACCCCTAGTTCCGTGTCAACATGTTAACTGTCACATTATTTACAATCCACAGCTCGTATCTGTCATAATACAAAAAATCTACTTCCGTTTCATTTGAGTACTTGTAAGTCACTTCAAGTAGGTCAACCTACTCGTATTGTTACTTTGCAAACACCACCTTTTTACTAATCTAAAACATTCTTGGCAAAAGAATGGCTTTATGTAAAATGAAATATTTTTTCATTATTTTACTCATGGTTTTTGGATTAGATTTTGGTTTTATTAAGTGTAGAACTTCTAAATCGTTATTTATTGTAAAAAGTTTAACGCTCGTGCGTTGTTTTGTTTTTGTTACTGTCATGTACAATAGATTGTTCGAAAGCAAAGCAGCAGAATATTTCTCTTACGCCTTAAACGGGTCTATTACACATATTTTCAGTGTCGTAATTTTAGCAATTACAAAAGTTGATGGGACGTTTCATAATTTGCAAAAATCTTTACGTTTATTGGATTCGAAGATGAATATCGCAAAAAAGAATGTTGATAGTGTAAACGTTATTTTGGTATTAACTTGTTCTATCATACCATTTTTTATATTTTCTTATACATTACTTTGCCGTTCCCGATATGTTGAAGATTTTTCGGCTGACCTTCTGAGTTTGGCTTTGATGGTGCTGCAAAGGTCATCTTTTGCTATTGTCCTTGCCATGTGTTCCTTTGTTTTCTACTCCTCGTACTGTCGAATGAGAGTACTCCTGAATATCTTTGAAAATGGTGGCAGTGGCGTTCTGTACTATCTGAGTATTTACAAAGATATTGTAGACGCTGTGGAGAGAGCGAAGAAGCTTGTCGATTATTTAGTAAGTACAATTATAATGAGTGCATGGTGAGGAGTCAGTGACTAACTACACAATTAGGTACCTACTAAAAAGGTAATTCTTAATCCAAATAAGGTATTACTTAATTCAATTGAGGTTACTACTTGAGTCAGGAAAACGAAAATCGTGGTGCTCATGTATATACATTTGAAAATATGTACATTTTAAAAAAGGTAGGTATGGGCCGTGGGGCAAGGATCCCAGATCGCTGGCTGCGTTTCCTCGCTGGATGGCTATACTGAGCCTTTGAGCGAGGAAGCCAGCTCTTCTGTCCTTGCTGGTGGCCGATCATTCATTTCACTTTGCCCTGATACACTATGTCATGCATCTCCCGCTAAAGTTGATTCCTCTGAAATGCGGATTGCGCTACTTCGACAGATGTTTACATCGAATACAAGTCAATCGAGATACTGCTCTTACGAGTAAGCTACAAAAACACGCTAAACAGAATAATTTATCGAACTATAATATCAGTATAAGATGAGGCCATTCTTTTTTTTTTTCATTTTCTTTATTAAGGAAAACAAACAGCTATTTCTTATACGTTTATTGTGATACAAACTTATTGTGTTGATCACAGATTAGTTTGCGGGCTTGGTCCAGAAAAGGACTATTCCATTTGAATTTTTATGATGTTTATTATTTTTATGCTTTATGTTTAAAATACTTATGTTCCTTAGTCACTTCAGTGTTCAAGTCAATCGAGATATTGCTCTTACGAGTAAGCTTCAAAATAATATCAGATTAAGATGAGGCCATTATTTTTATTTATTTTATTTTATTTTATTTTCTTTATTAAGGAAAACTAACAGCTTTTTCTAATACGTTTGCTCAACTTACCAAAATAGTACATCAGCATTTAATGTTTTCACTGTTGGGCAATACATAAAGTAATGATCTAGACAACATTGCGATTAAAAAGAAAAAGGTTATCAAAACAATACAAAAAGATATAAACTAAGTATGTTTGATGCATGCTTTAACTAGTGAAGCAAGATTTACTAGATAAGATCCGCTGGCCTTTTCTATAAGCCACGGAATCGTTCTATTTATTCTTTAAATATGTCAATGTTACTATAAGTGCTGTTGTACTTGTTGCAGACTCTTATTAAAAAAACGATGTTTCCTATAATTAGACTTGTAAGTCGGTGTACTTGAACGTGTTACTGTGCCGAGCGAAAGGCCTAGTACGTTTATAAAAAACTTTAAGTACTCAACAAATATGAAGAGTCGACTACGCTGTTCATGATTTTGTAAAGTAGAACTTGATCCCTGTGCTCTCGTCGAGTTACCAATTCTCAATTTGATCAAAATCTTTAAACCGGTACTTCAAACGTTTTTATAACTTATTCTGTATACTTTACAAACTGTTAAACATACTTTGCATGCATAGGATTCCACACTGTAGAAGCAAACTCAAGCTAAGACCTCACATATGCATTAAGTATACAGTATTATCAATGTATTAACATTTTTGAAGTCCGTGCTTTGGCGAAATATAAAACCAAGCAACCTAAATGCCTTACCAGTAATTTTATTTATATGCGATTCAAAATATTATCCACTATCCAGCTGAACTCTCCTCTCGTCAAAGAGCGTTTAATTGAAGGTTATTTGATGTTTTTTTCTTTAGATGGACCTGTAAGGTCATTGTACAAAAATACCTAAGTACCTAAACCTTTTTTTCAGTATTCTATGGCGTTATTTGTGGAAGTACCAACTTTGGTTTATGTTCTTTATGGTGATTTAGCCAAATCAAAGTACAGCCACATTGGGGTAAATATTATTGCGTTATCTACATCACATCATGATTTCTTTTATAAATTGTAGAACAAAAGCCAACAAGCTTTAATTATTAGAGATTAATTAACAGCTTCGTAAGCAACCATACCCATGTTAGAAATATAATAGATATGGTCATGAACTTAGCGATCTATATATCTTTACAGGCACCAGAATACACGATCACAATTATTTATTTGCTTTACCCTCTGCTACTGATGTCCCTACCGCCTGTGTCAGCGGGTCTGCTGACAACGACTTCCCACAAGCTTGAAGAGATTATACAAGACAGACTTTTGCAAGAAAGAAGTGGGTTGATTTGCTGAAATAAAAAACACCACGCGTTCTCCCTGTATGCATCTTCACAGGGTTAATTTTTTTTACATTTCAGGCAAAACGCATAAAAGCCAGTTGGAACTGTTCAAGATTTACGTCTCAGCTCGGCCGATGAGGTTCACCCTGTTCCAAACAGTCCCGTTGGACTGGACGCTGCCGGTGACCATCATAGATGTCTGCATTGCTTATCAGGTCACCCTGGTGCAGCTCACGCATTTATACTAAGCAACAGTTAGTTATACCTCGATGCGCGCGCGCGGGAGAAAAGTTAAGTTTTGAAAGTGACCCGTATAGGCCATAAAGCAGCTAGAGTAACGGTACCTCGTCTGTGGTGTTGGATAGAGCAATTAAAATTAGTATCAAAAAGTGGAAGAAATTATGTGACAGCATAAAAATAATGCATCTTCAACCAAAAATTCGACGTGATCCTAGGGACTGAAGTGAGATTCAAACCCGCGACCTTCCACAATCTGGGTGGCTGCTCTTCCTTGCATAGTTACTAAGTGTTACTACATCACTTACTGAGTGGTCTATGCCATATTGTTTTTGTAAGTGTTTTGATAATCCCCCGGTATTTGTGTATTATAGCGAATTGTATAATGGACCAACCTATGTACACTTAGTTTGCAATAAATGATTTGATTTGATGTGATTTGTTAAATGCTAAAAAAAACATTTATCCTATGGCTAGTTTCATCATAATCCAAAAGCAAATATTTGCAAAAATATTTTTTTCGGGTCTTAGAAGGCGCTAGCCTATGTCATGAAACAACGTTGGCTTACAACGTAAAATACACTATCTTAATTCGCGAGGTCTGTTATCGGCCTCGGTAGCTCAGTCGGTCGAATTTTTCTGGTTTCTATCGTTGTGTAAAAATAGGGCATTGTTATATGCTAAAAATAACAATTCACTTATAGAAAGTATCTAGGTTATCTAAAACTTTATAGTTTAAGGAATTGGGAATGGGAACAAAAATTAAACATGTCCTGAATAGAAAACCATTTCGAGGTATTTGGATTTTATACCTTATTTAAATATTCAACATTTTTAAAAGCAAAGGATCGAGGATATTTTTATTAAATACGTTAGTAAACTGGGGTTGACCCCAGTTTGCCAACGTCTTCAAAGAGTAAGATACGGTTCTTATCTATCCATCAACTAATCAAATGACGCGATCTGTATCACACGTAAGACTTTTAGCTAGGTGGTTCTACTGCATGGTATTAATGGGGTTTCCAGATAGCAGATTTAAAATTCCCCCAGGTGAAATATGTTTTTCCACAAAGTTATTTTTAATAATAGGTACATTAATTTACGCCCATTGTCCAGACGGGTAGGTAGGACTTAAAATAGCCATTCGCTATAATCCCAACCCTTTCAGGTAGGGCTGGTTTCAGAACTTGGCAAAATGAATTGTATCTGAAGTCTACTTCTCACATTCTCGTGAGATTGTACATGATGAACGGCGAGCTCTGTTTCAGTCGTAAGTCCAATGACTTTCTCCTCATAATTTATTCACCACGAATCCGGGAAAAAAACACATGTGGGAACGCTAAGTGAATTTGTGACGTCATGAGTTCGCAATGCTTACAAATTAAAAAAAAATAACTACCGGCTAGATCAACGAAATATTCAAATTACTTAGTTACCTAAAATAGTAAAAGCCTTGAGCCTCTCCAATTGCGTAGAGACATTGCCAGGCTAAGTGTTCTCTATCGCTTCTACAATGGGGAATACTCTGACGAGTTATTCCAGCTTATCCCACCCTCACCTTTTCACTCCCGTACCACACGTGCTGGACTACGGCGTCACCCACACACAATTCAACATTTGTTGGCCCGAACTAAAAGGTTCGGTGACTCGTTTCTTTGTCGTACCATCCAGACCTGGAACGCTCTTCCAGCACATGTGTTTCCTTCCTCGTATAGTCCCGGGTTCTTCAAGCGAGGCGTGAAAAGGCATTTCTGCAGGCCTTCAAGGTGAGGATGGCCAGCCCAGTGATTCGTTTGAATGACTGGGCTTGTCAACCTCATATCTGGACCTCACGACCGCTTTCCATCAGGTGGAGTGAGGTCATCTTGACGGGCAATATAAAAAAAAAGCTATTTAGAAAAAAAAAATTTTGTTCCCATACCTAATTCTGAAACATTTTATGATTTTACTAGAAAACGTTGTTAATATTTAGTATAATGATTTTCGGCCTATTTACGAAATATTGTGATAACAAATAACTAAAATAGGTAATTTTAGAATACCTAACGGTACGTCTGAAGTACAGTGTTTCCCTGATGAGTCTCTGAACACGTGCAACACTAAAGGTAAGTAGGTAGTTCTCATTCGTTGTCTTAGCCCCATTATGGTTAACTTTTACAAAATCAGCAAGAACAGACAAAGTCCTCTAGCCGACCATATAACGGCTACTCAGTGAGCTCTGGCTATTTTACTCCGCCAGGAACGTCACACTGCCATAGCAGTATAACGTAGGAGTGTACTGTACCCTTTTTTTTCCAGCTTGTAACGTCCCACTGCTGAGCAAAGGCCTCTCCTAAATTCCTCCAGTGATCCCTATCACCAGCCAAAATCTACCACCCCTGCGAATGACTGTCCAGATCGTCCTGCCAGCTTTTTTTCGGTTGACTTCATTGACGATATCCGTCGTCCGCTGCTGTACCCTGCCAATCTTCAAACATCCCATAATCTAAAGAAAGTTGACCACAGAATAGGTAATACTACTATATTACTTATATAAAACGTGTGGGGAAAGTAAAAAAAAGCTATCCAGTTACCTAATACATTTATTTTACAAATGAATGAACACAGTGTACATTTCTCGCAGACAAGTCTAGAACGTCATTTCGATCATCACTATTTACAATAGATTCATTTGTTACTGCACAACACTAAGTATAGGTACACTTTAATATAAGTAGTTGTTTGTTTTAACTCACATGGAGCAAGTATTATTGAAATAGTTTTGTCAACACATCTGTAAGTATTTTTAGACATTTCCTACACAGGGTGTTGTCTTATTATATTTTTGTGTCAGTATAGGGCAAAATAATACATATTTAGAGCTGTTAAACATTTTAAATGTCTCCATTTTCTTTCGTTACTACATATTTATTCTGGAAGTAACTTATTTTGTATAAATGCGTCAAAATATTTATTTGACAATGTCCTATAGTCAATTACATACTTCCCTACAAACTTCTAGAGCATTTCAAAACACTTCAAAAACATTAACTTCCTAAATTTTAAATTATCTAAAACACTTGAAATTCAAAGCAGCGATTTATTTCAAAAGTTCTATACCCTCACAAAAATAGAACTAGGACATCAAAGAATATAAAAAATATATATGAACAAACAGCAGTTTATATGACTTTGAAGCTAGGGAAATGAAGCCAGGTTGTAATATTTTGTTTCGGGTACCAATTTTATAAACCCCACGTTGGGCGCCAATTATTATAATTTTGGCCAAATTAAACTTTAAGGTTGTTTTATCTGCCATTGCTTAGGAAAAACAATAACTCATCTGCTACTCCTACTTTGGTCAAGTAATGACTTGACAAAGAATTTATTGGTCTAACTGGAATCTATTTATTTTGGTCTACACTGCCACTATTATCTAATGTATTGTTCTTACATCAAATCTTTTCTATTTAAACAATAAACACTTATGCTGAATATACACATCTGCCCCATAATAGCGTATAAAAATATCAGGAAGCTTTCTAGCTAAAAAAATAATAGTTTATTTTATATAACATGTGTGTACATTATTCAGGCATATACATATTGATATATATAAGGACAATATTTTATACAAAATTATTGTGTTTGTCACAGATTAGTTTGCGAGCTTGGTCCAGAAAAGGACGATTCCATTTATAATTTTTTGATGTTTAAAATACTTATGTTCCTTAGTCACTTCAGTAGATATTTTAATATTTTATATATACAATTGTCAGAACCACTAAACTATGAATATAGATCATTCTACAGCGCTATCTACATTTTCACCTACAATATTTGAATTAGATTACATTGGTAATAATTTATAAATACCTACTAGGCTTTTTGATGACTAATTTACATGGGATAATTGCCTACTTTCGACAAGTTCGTCGACAAAAGCGACATTGAGTAATATAAGTCAGTTTTTGAAAAAAAAAAAACAAATCCGATGGATAAAATGTGAGACTTTGTTCACGATCCAACACTCTTAAGCCAGCTATGCTATGTATTTTATATGCTGTTTTCTTACTCATTTGACATAATTAGGAATATAACCTTCCTATGTTAAATAGATCTCTATAGGTAAATGAAAACATAAATTTTAAGGTAGCCCATGGAAAATTTTAATTTTTACGCCAAGTTTAAAATTTAATGGAATTATATACAGTAGAATTACAAATATCAACATCTGCTTCTAAAAACACAGGTTTTACTATGACAAACGTTTTACATATATTAAATCATGTCAAATCTTCGTAAAATACTAAGTAATTAGCCTATATACTGTCCCACCGCTGGGCGCTAGGCAAAGGCCTCCATCTTTGAAATCCAGTAATTTCTACAATTGATGGGCATTGGCTTAATCACCACGCTTGCCAAATGCGGGTTGGTGATCACAAACCCGAGCTATGTTCCAAAAAAACCGAAAACACACTTGCCCCGACCTATGAATTGAACCCGGGACCTCCGGGTATCGGGCCGAGCTCTGAAACCACTCGACCACGGAGGGTTTAAGCAATTTATCTTATTCATGGAAGTGTATGAAAATGGAATGGTTATGAGACTTTGAAATTAAATAAATGGTACTGAAATATTTGCCAATTGTATTTTATACACCATGCCCTTGTCGCGCCATTTAATTCGCCTTTCGTTATAACATTAAATATTACATTTTTTTTTTCGCACGACTCAGTTTTTTTCATCTTGCGATTTGTTCTGCCATCAGTCCATGTATATGGTAGCTTATAGTAGGTTATCCACTCAGAGCGCGCTTCAAAATGTGTTCAGCTCTGAAGCTGCAATCAATAGCTTACACGTAAAGCCAGTGTTTCCATGTAAACCGACTAACAGGAGCTCCGCCACGGATGGCTTCGTGTTCAGACTCCGGTGATATGCAGCAGGCAATACGCTGAAAATTAAAAAAAGGGTTCAAGTACATAACATTCGAATTTACACCGCCAGCCACAGCTCGCTATCGGCAGGAATCCACCACTTTCTCGAACAGTTCAGTTTCAAAAAAACGAAATTAATTGAAAAATAAATGAAAATGAAATGAAAAAAAACGAAATAAAAATATTAAAAAGGAAAAAAAAAAAACAACTGTTTCTTTCCGCGGTCGCTCAAATGCTGGATTAAGACCTTTAAAATGGTCCTCATGTGCTATAGTATAGAATTTTGCAAGAGTGCTTTAAAAAAGGCTTTTATGATGAGATGAGATGTAATCTGTGGTATTAGGAAGGCGCTGGTTCAAGTCCCGCTCGATACCTAAGACTAAAGTTGTTTTTTCTAGTTTCTATCTTTATCACCTGTCGGCAAGTGCCAGGAGTAGTGACCAGCTGGTACACGGCCACCAGCGGGATCATGAGGATGGAGGAGCAGGCCAGGCCCCAGCCCAGCACCACGGCCCACGGCGGGTACGTGTAGTGCTGGTACTGCAGCGGCTGCTGGTACAACAGCCCGAATACTACCACACCCTGGAACAAATCATGTTGAACATCAAACAGAGATTTGAGATCCAACCTCACCAAACGGCCCGCATCGCGTCGGATAGGAACGGATTTAACAATCTTCAAACGAAAATAAATCTTGTACACAGTGTTTAAAGTCTATATTACCAAGTCACACCACAGCAGCTAGTCGCCGACTGTGTTCACCCGTCGACGCACGCGCCCGCAGTCAAAAGTTAAAGTGTTAAATCCGTTCCTATCCGACGCGACGCGATGCGAGCCGTTTGGTGGTGTTGGACCTTTACTGTGCATAGTGTACAAAGTCGCTTCACACCGTCGGTGCGCTTGGATCTTTCAAACTACGCATCGGATTTTAATGCTGTTTTTATCATAAAGTAGGGAAGTCACATTAGTAACCTGTGCAAAGGGGCTACTAGCGACCCAGTAAATGATAAAATAATCAGTCCATCAATATAGCAATGAGCAGTTATTTTGAAAATCAATAGATGCCCCTTCGTTTAGGCAGAGGCCGGTGAACGCAACGCTTTTTTGCAACAACATGGTGTCAAAATTCATTGATTATTTTGAACCCAAGTGGCAGATGATAATTGTAACGATTTATGGTTAGAGATAATTAATACAATTTTATCACCTTGCCTCACAATCTTTTCTCTCTACCACTGTATCAATGCTGAATAGTAATGTAAAAGTGGAACTTACAATAATGAAAATAGGACTGACGAATTTCCAACATATCCTCCAATATAATCCAGGTCGAAAGCCGAGCATTTCTTCAACGTCATCAGAGAATCTCTTGAGTCCTGGAAATATGTCAAGTAGGTATGTAGGTAAATATGTTTGTCAGTAAAGCTTTATCGTCACTATAACCAAAGAATATTAATGTTTATTTTATCTATGCTCTAATAAAGTCGTTACAGAGGATCAGGTAAGTATAGGCCAGTCATGATGTAATAAAGATGCCAAGACAACGGAAGATCACAAGAGATCAGGGTATAGAAAACCTCACCATAAAACCATGAAACGGCAACAGCTTCAAATAGAGCTGAACAGAGCAGAGAAATGCCGGCTGCGTACGTGTCCAACAGATGGAACATGTAAATGCCTCCCTGTGAACACAACATTATTGTAGTTATAATAAATCAATCATATGAAGTTTTTCGCATTTTGCCGGAGCTGGCAAGAATATCGAGATGAGCTCGAGATTCATTGCTAATGCGAAGTGACAGAAAATGGGATTTGTTTTAAAATTTTAAATGTCTGAATTCGACTGCGGCAAGGAATTGAGTCCCTGGTTTTCTTACAGGATTCGGTTCAGTGTAAAAACATTTCCCCGGCGTTGGTTCCCGGCAGATCCACCGGTGGGAATGTAGCCATTGTTGTGATGAAAATCATGACAAGCGGCTCTCAAGACTGTTTTCTTTTTCACTAGGTAAACCCAACTAAAAAGTAGAATGAAGGAACTCACTGGAGTAACGTTGATGCAGGCCACGCAGAAGGAGACACAGACGACCAGCAGAGTGAAGTGCTCACGGCGAAGGTTGTGTGCGCCGGCAGCGCGCGCCGCGTCTAGCAGCCCTGTGATCACGCATTCGAGACCACCCATCTAGATTGGGAGCATTAGGACAAACTATACATTTTAGAAGTGTCGTCAAAATTGACGTATGTCATTTTTAGGATTGCAATCACCGAGCTTACGTTTCGTGAACGGACTTTGCTGGCGTTTTCTCGTGGAAGCACTAAACCCAATTCGTTTATAGGACAATCGCTGTTAACAAATCGATAGTCTAGCAAGAACACAAAGATTAAGTTACTAGTAAGTGGAGTGCTATATCGTTTTCTGAAAGGACTATATTTGCGTCCGGACATAAAAGCTAACGAAACTTTGCGGAAATATATGGTTGCTTTGAGTAGATATAACCCTGCATGAGATAAGATAAGATACTCTTTATTGCACAAAAACAGAGGAAAAAAAACAAGGATTACTTTGGATTAGTTATTTAAAGTACCTAACGTATTTTTTTATTTATTACGAGATTATTTTTACCCCGGAGTCCAATCCAAGCATAATAAGCATGAAGAAGAACAGCATAGCCCACAAACTAGCTCCGGGTAGGGTCGCCACTGCTTCTGGGTATACTTGAAACACCAAGCCTGGCCCTGAAACCAGAAATATTACAGTATACTATCCCAGCAACATAATCACTAAAATTAAGCAAGTAAAGTAAATCAAATACTATAAAACAAATTAAAATAAAAGAAATTAGTAACTAAATTCGTTTTCTAAAATTAAAATAGACTAGACTTTTTTTATTGGTTTTGCAAGTTATCTTGACTAAGTAACTATAGTTATTGAAATGCAGTTCTAAATGAGTGGAAATTATTATTTATTTATTAATTTTTACAATTACGTCCGTGAATTTTTAAAGCACTCATGTAACTAAATTATAAATAATAATAACTAATAAAGATAGTTCCACATACCTTCAGTAGCCACAGAAGATATGGGTACACCCTGCTTGTAGGACATGAAGCCAAGGTAGGTGAAGATGACGAAGCCCGAGAAAAACGAGGTGAAACAATTCACCAGGGTTGTTATAAGGCAATCCCTGTAACAAGATATTCATTCTTGTAATAATGAGCCTACTTATTCGTTATCAACATTGAAGTAAAAAAATAAGAATACTGATTTTCCCGAAGATTAACATCTCAAAAGATGGTCGCATCTTTATAGGAGCAACTTAGGTAAAAAAACAATACCGATTATTGTACAACAAGCTATAATTTTAATGCATGAATTACCTGTAACAGTTGTTGTGAAAAGTGTTATAGCTCGCATACGAGAGATGAACTCCAAAACCGGCACCGACTGAATAAAATATTTGGACTGCTGCATCGACCCACACCTGAAAATTCAACGTTTTTAAGAATTTACGGACATTTTTATTTTTCCAAAATTGTGGGCAAGCCTCAAGGCCGAAAACCGCAAACATTTATTTATTTATTTATTTATTAATAATCAAGAAAACATAACACTGTCTTAATTAGATACATCTCGCCAAACTGCAGGAGCAGTTTGTTGGCAAGTTAACACTCATTTTTTTTTTTTTATCACAAAAGACAAGTATTAGATACTTCCCTATGCAAATTTTACATTAAGTTTGTCTAAAAGTATAGCTTTAAGTTTTTTTTTTAAGGTAAATTTACATTTTCATGTTTCGTTACGTTGTGCTATCATTGTCAGCCGCAAGACGTCCACTGTTGAACATAGGCCTCCATATATCTTACCAAGGTTCAATTTATTACAATCAAATCTTTTCCATAAATTACCTACGTGATCATTATCTTGGCTAACTTCAAGCTAACTATTATTGAGGATTAATTTAAAAACGAATGGCTCTAGTTGCAAAAAACTTGGCCAATATCAAGCCGACTTTATTACGAATTAATTTTAAACGACTTTCTCTAGTTGCAAAAAAATAGTAACGCAAAATCAATGGTTTAATTTGGCACTATTTATCAGAGGAAATATGCCTTGTAACAGTGAATATCCAGCCAAGAACAAAGCGGCGCTGACTGGCTAATAGTAAGTAAAAAAGATCGCATTATGATCTCTTACTACGAATTACTTGCGACGCTCAATTTACTAAATGAACTCAACTGGATTAAGTGAATGTAATAAGGCCCTCGTCGTCTATCGTCGTTGTAGTACATACACAAGATTATAATCTTCTTTTTTTTAGCTATAACTTTATTTAGTAAACTGTGACCAGTGAACCTAACACTAGTGTTTACTTGTGTATCCTTCAGGCGAGTCAATTCCGGTTGAAGATAGTAAGCGATGCCCCTGGTCGCGCCCGGCAGCAGAAGGCCCCTGGCCAGCAGGATTGACAGTACCACGTACGGCATGGTCGCTGTCAGCCAGACTACTTTACCTGGGAAATGAAAGAAAAACAAAATAATGATCCAAATTCCAATACAAAAAGTGTGTATGTACACACATGGAGTTAATTTAAAAAAATTAAACTTTTACAGAATTAACTCAATTTTCTATTACCTACAATATAGTTTCTAGTTACTGGTACTTATTTTAAAAAAATGCGAATGTTCTTAAGTTTAGGCTAGGCTCAGTTGCGGGTTTTACCTAGAGTATCTAACATCATATGTATTTAAACTGAGAGAATTGAATTTATGAATATCATTAAGTGCCCCATCTTTTTTAAGGCGACGACCCTTTTTAAATACTCACTGACTGTGCAAAGTCCTTACCAGAGCTCTTCACTCCTTTGAAGAGCGAAAGATAGAGAGTGACGTAGACCAGGCCGAGGCAAACCATCAGCTGCCACTTGGGGAAGCCCAAGTCATTCAGACCTTCAGAACGCTGCATCTCCAACACTGAGCGACTGAAAATCAAATTAAAACCATCTGAGCATCTTTCGAATTTTAATAGATAGGTACCTAACCTAACTATTTTAATTGTTTACTAGCTGTCCGTCAGCGGCTTATAGCCTAAATTTAAAAAAAAATTGCCTTTGTCACTCCCTGAGAATGTAGCTTCATATTGGTGAAGGAATTTTTAAATTCGGTTCAGTAGTTTCGGAGCTACTCATATTTTAATACAAACAAAAAACAAACGAATCTTTCCTCTATATTAGTATAGATATAATAATCCAAAAACTTGATCTGTTTCGGCGTTTTTGAAATAGTAATCTGTACAGTGTCGCAATTGGTCCAAAATAACTTTTTAAGTTGCACTCAGCACTGTTCAAATAAAAACAACGACATAAGATCATAGGTACCGAGTCAGAAACATAATAGGTAGCTTACATTTAAGTACCTTGTCATAGTAGCTAATTTGAGATTCCCCTGTTGATTTCTATAAAAACTTCAACAAAGTTGAAGCCGTCGGTCAAACAACTTTGTTTGTCCGACGGCGATTTACAATTTTCAGCGACTTTTTTCTGTTTATGTAAGACTAGCTTTCCGCCCGCGGCTTCGCCCGCATTTAGTTATATATTATGGCCAAATTACATTAAATCTATATAAATTGTAGCCCATGTGTTATTCTGATGTATAAAGCTGTAATACTGTAAAGTTTCATCCACATCCGTTCAGTAGTTTTTGCGTGAAAGAGTAACAAATACATCCTCACAAACTTTCGCATTTATATATAATTATTATAAATACAAGTAATATCCAGGCCTTCAAGGTGAGGGAGGATGGCCAGCCCAGTGATTCGTTTGAATGACTGGGCTTGTCAAACTCATACCTGGACCTCACGACCACTTTCCATCAGGTGGAGTGAGGTCATCTTGACGGGCAACATAAAAAAAAGAGAAAAGATTTGATTGTTTTTTTGTTTGTATGTATTGAATAGGCTCCGAAACTACTGGACCGATTTTAGAAATTATTTCGCCTTATGAAGCTACATTATCAGGGAGTGACATAGGCTATATTTTATTATAACATTAAATTAAATTAAGTTTATTTCAGACAACAGGGTCCATACAGGCTTACACATTTACATGTCAATTAAATATTATACAATAAAATTAAAATTAGAATGCATTGAAATTATATAATAATTAAATAATTTAAAATTCACAATTAACAATTTAAACATAAAATTAGAAATTAAAAATTCCTCACAACTCCACAGCTTGATATGTGTCTGCTCGAGCAATGCCTTACATAACTGCAGTCCAGTCTGTCAGCAATCACTGACAGAATAGTGTTGGAGCTGGCCCGCACTCTTCGCACCAGGGATGCACATCTCTTGCGCATGGTGGCATGAAAACAATCTGTGCTCGCTACCGCAAACATACCCGAGGCAAAAACGGGGCAGCCCCAGCACCGCCCTAAACGGGTTATTGTACTGGACACGAAGGGCGCTGTAACTGCGCTGTGTGTAGTCCGCCCACAGGCTACAGGTGTTTAACGATGTACAGTAAGCTCGGAAAAGTGCAATTTTGACCCTGTCTGAACATCGAGCAAACCTGTGGGCCAACATATTCGAGCGTTTTGACAGTGCCCTCCGTTCCCGCTCCATGTCAGCATGATCTCTGAGGTCTGTTGTCAGTATGTGGCCGAAGTATTTAAATTGGTCCACCCTTTTAAGTGGAATATCACTTAAGCGAATAGGTGATACATTCCGCAAACAATTGGCACCAGTCACCTCAAAAACCATAAACTGACTTTTGACAGCATTATACATCAAGCCGTGTCCACCAGCATACTCCTCACAGATCTGCAACAGTGTCCTCAGGCCACAGACCGATGCACTCAGCAACACCATGTCGTCTGGGTAGCTCAAATTACTAACGCAAACACCGTCGACATGACAGCCAACATGGCGGCCGCTGAGCTCAACGATCAGTGCGTTCAGATACAGATTGAACAATGTTGGAGAGGTAAGCCCCCCCTGTCGCACACCACATTCGAGTCATTGACATTGCTCTCGCCCACCGCACGCTGTTGACCTGGTTCGAGTACCAGTACTTGAAGATCATAACAAGTTCAGGCGGTAAGTTGACGCTCTTAAGCTTATCCCACAAAATGTCATACGCAACCTAGTCGAAGGCTTTTGACAGATCAAGGAAACATGCATATACGGGAGTCCTACGCTTTGTATAATATCTGACGGTATGCTCAAGGCACAGTATGGCACTCTCTGTTGACAATATGGCTCTAAAACCAAACTGGTTATCGTGCAAGGTCACAAATTTATCTAATTGCGCATTAAGCAAACCGTCAAATATCTTTGCTACTATAGTCGCCAGTGAAATAGGCCTGTAGTTGGTTATATCGGTAAGGTCACCAGTTTTATTTTTAACTACAGGCACTACAACAGTTTTCATAAGGTCTAGTGGCAGGTACGAATGGCTCACACACAGCGAGTAGAACATTGCAAGTACTCTAGATATATGTGGGCCGGCATGCTGCAGGTGCTCTATACTGAGGCCATCGTGCCCCGGGGATTTGCCTCTTGACATTTGTTTTATTATTTTAGTTACATCTCTGGCACTGAACCAGATCCCCACCCTTCCTTTTGGCATTCCAGTATCACACATGCCGGTCGCCGGGCCCAAAGGACAAAACATTCAGTGAAAAATAATAGTTTATGTAAATCAAGTCGTAGAAACGCGGGCGGGATGTGCTGCTTTACCGAAGTGCAATGATGGGGTTTTCGATACTTTTTCTGCCACCACCCGGCGCTGCTGTTGCGTCAGGTACACACAGCTGTCAGATCCCATATATGGATTCGTACCGAAGATAAATAAATAATAAATATGCGCCAGACAACACACCACTTGCCATGGTCTCGAAGTAAGGAAATATCCTTGTGTTACGAGGTACCAGACTGGGAAATAAGCCAGGGGCCCAGCACACCCAGACCCGAGCCAATTTAGAAAAAGTAATTTTTCTGAATTGACCCGACCGGGAATCGAACCCGGGATACCACGGAAGCCAAGGCGAGAAACCGTGCTACAGCACACTGCGCCAATCGTGTCGTCAAATAAATCGTAATATAATGGATTTTTGAAATTCTATTGTATTTGGATGTGCTAATGATTTTATTATGGATAAATGCCAGAAAGAAGTCGCTTAACTGAAGATTAAGCTCAAAAACAGAGGCGCAAAACCACTGGTACTAAGGAAAAGCTCATGGAAAGGTAACTCAAGGTACTAGTATTTGCTTACACAATTTGATTTGGTTTTTAACTTCTAAATTGCAGTTATTTGTGTTTTATTAAATTGTAATTGATAAGTGGATATCAATAAAGCAAAGTAAATCATGCTTCATTCATGTGCAAAATTCAACTAAAACTCACAAATAACTATATTAATAAAGCATAGCAAACTATGCTTCATTAATATACATTAATCAACAAGGCTTTTTTTATTGGAGTTAATTTATCACTGCGAATGGCCACAAGCCACTGTTTTAATCGGTATTTATCTCCCGTAGGGAACTTATGCCCTTATGCCCTTATGTTTTATTTGCACACATTGGCACTGCACAACACTATGGCCTTTGAGAAAACAATATTCCTATAGTAATGTATATAAGAATAAATAAACCAAAAAAATATCGAAAAATACAAATAATGCATGTAGATATCTGACAGTTGATTGGACCTAACGCTACAGTGCTGCCATCTCACGCGGGCCATTTCAGAAAACTCATTACTTTTGACAGAAAGAAGTCTGTAGAGGCAGCTATTTATACTTGAACGACAAAAGATTGTGGTCATAGTAGGAATAATCTGCTCCTCTGCTCAATATTGTGTTCTTTTTTCTACTCTCATTGACTGTACTCTGAATTTATTTCTTGTGAAACAAACAAAGTTCAAAAGAGTAACTATCGAGTTTCTTGCCGGAGTCTTCTCCATAAGAAGCAACGTCCGAACCGGTGGTAGATTCACATTATATATATTCACGATATGTACTAATATTGTACTATTTTATTTACGTTTATTGTTATTATTTCTATATACTTTTTTTTGACATGTCATAAGTGCTTTGTACAAGCTTACATGAATAAATGATTTTTTACTTTACTTTACTTTACTTTTATAAAGTCGTGAGCGTTTTACTTACTGAAAGAACTCCGATGCCGGTGTGAAGTGCGACAGTGGTCCCTGGTACCGCACATCGGAGCGGTTCGTGCCGTTATGCCGGCCGGAGTCCCAGCACTGCTCGGTGTTCCAGGGGTTGTCGCAGTGCACCCAGGGGAGCTCCGAGCGGGCGGACGACATGAGGAAGTAGAAGGACCAGCCTGGAAAATTGTTGTGGTCAATAAATAAGACCTTTTCATAGAGGGCATAGAATCTTGTACAGAACTTGAATAGTACCTTGTTGCTAAGTAATTAGCAGCACATCACGGGTCTGACCTTATTCGAAACTTTCCCACATCGCAAAAATTTTCACACGAGACCACGTAGACCAATACTTCAGAAAATTTTGTTTTTAAATTTTTCATGTGAAGTAAATTCAATACTTTCTTAATTCTTTATTAAACTTCTGAAATTCGCAAGACAAATTTGCGGAAATGTGTTACTTACTACGTGTAAATTTTTGATCGGTACTTTAACGTCCTTAAAATGTTTTTTTTTATATGCTACTAAGTAGGTAGCTACTAGATTTAACACAGATCGTAGAAGCACGGATGTTAATTATTGATGAGATACTACACCGCGGGTACAGCACTTGGCTTGCAACCTTCGTTTGGACGTCATCCAAATGCGCCGCTAAATAACCCGATTGTTGGTAGGGCGATCTGATTGTGTTACAACAACGAACGAGAGATTTTGTAAATCCACTGTTTAACTACGTTCGGGTGGAGAAATAGACTTACCACAACCTCTGAAGGCTGAGTAGACTTTAATGTGACAACCCTGATCCTTATAACTTTGGAAGGTATTACTCAAGAGCTTTAGCTTAATTCACTCAGAGTTTACTGTTGGGTCTACAGCTGGCCACAAAACAGCTTCTCGATGAGCTCTGGCTACACGTAAACAGCCTCTTCTCACTTCAGCACTCACAGTAGTAGGGTTTCTTAGATGCACTTTGGGAATGCTTATATAATTGACGGTGAAAAGAGCTAGTTTCATAAGATAACGCACACAAGTCTACAAAAGCTTAGGTGTAAATAAAAATGGCAGACTTACCAATAATGACATTATAATAGAAAGAGACGTAGAAAGCCACCATTACAGCACAAAATCCAACACCTGTAACAATATACAATTTACAAACTTGTTAAGTAAATGTGTTAAGGCCTGAATGAATATTTATAATTGTGTACTATGTTTAATAATAAATTTAAATTGTTTAACTATTGTGAAAATCTTAAAGTTATGGATGGGTTTTTTTGGATAGGTTTTATCACCAAACTTGTCAAATGCGGGTGTCAAGTGATGATCGTAGACCCGACCTGGGAATTGAACCCAGGGGTTTTGGGTTTCGGGCGCAGCGCTCTACTTACCTTTAAACAAAGGGCAGATTTTCCAAAGCGTGATGGGTCCTTGCCGGTTGTACTGGCCTAGGATCAGCTCCATGTAGAATAGAGGCACCGCTCCGAACACCAGCATCAGAGTATAGGGAATGAGGAAAGCTCCTGGAATATAAAAATATATTAGATGACAATAATGGATGCAAAAATGGATAACAACAACAGCAACAAATACAGCCATATTCGTCCCACTGCTGGGCACAGACCACAAAATTGGTTAACTCGAAACTTTTGGTGATCCCTTGTTTCACAGACAGAATTTTCATAGAATTTCGGTTCAAACATTTTCATTTCGAATATTTTTGTTTCAACGACTATTTATTTCATAGAATATTCAGTCCACATATTTTCATGTCAAATATTATTATTTCAACGACTATTTACTTCATAGAAACATACTTCTCATAAATTTAATTAATTTAATAACAGACATTAGTTCAAAAAGTCCCTGTTGGTTAGGTTATTTTAGAACTGTGACCACATCTGACCACTGTGTCAGAAGCAAATTTTCGGCGAATGAACGTAAGTGGCAAAAAAAATTTTCTTGAGAATACTTCTTACAAAAGTCAAACATAATGAGCCATAATAATACTTGATTGATATTCCATGATATGAATATTTTAAGAAGTGAATTTTATTGGTAACAAAAATCTATGATTTAAATTTCTTTGAAATAATTATTCTGCGTATTAATTATTCGATGAAATGATAATAACAGAAACAATTTACATGAAACGAAATGGATCGATTTTCTATAAAACGCTGTACAACCGAAACTTACACATGTTTTAAACTTAAACTTTACGACCCATTCAGCGCAGAGAAAACTGATACTGATGTATTTAATGTAATAATTATGGTTTTGTAGATTGACATTTGCATGCTAATTTAGCGAAACATTGTATGAATATATAAGATGTTACTTGTAAATGAATGAGTGAATGAATAATTCCCAGGTTCGATTCACGCACCAATACAGAATGTGTGTCGATGAAACACCCTTCGATGAACTCACACTAAAACTTTAGTTCATTCGGGTTCAATAATGATAAAGTATGTGATGTTGTCCTAATAAAAATAAAAAAACTATACATTACACTCACCGCCACCGTTCTTGTAGCAGAGGTAAGGGAAGCGCCACACGTTGGCCAGGTCCACGGCGAACCCAATGATGGACAGGAGGAAATCCGCCCCTGTGCCCCATGTTTCTCGCCCGTCGTCCGCTTCTGCACAAAATGTTTTTTTAGATTAGTTAGATAAAAAAAGAAAAAAAATGGTAATTTAATTTGGTCAACAAGAAATTGACATTAAAAGGGCCGTTATACCCACGAGAGACTTAACTTACATCCTCAGCTTATAATAAACTTAATTATTTGCAACTTTGAAAAGTGCCGTAAAGGCAAGACCAACTTTGGGTTTTAATATGAGACATGCACTATAAAATAAACCATTTATAAAGCAAATCACAATTTTAACAAAACGGATGATCAATCATCAAACCAGGAGGATCATTTTTCAACATTTCACAGTGATTCATAAGAAATTATGGCGCCCAACATGGTGTTAATCTGTCATAAAAAATGAAGCTACTAAAAAACATGAGAATTACGCTACGATAAATTGACAGAATTTTATAGTAAAAAACTTTTTCTCAATAATTTAGACAAAAAAAAATACTAAAAATACTAACGTTTACATTACCTCTGACTGTTTCTTACTACCACAACAAAATTCCTAGGTAGTGTCGAAGTAGGTAACTAATAAAATTGCAAAGGTGTAACTTACCGTAAATCATATTTACGTGTACATTTTGTAGTTATTTTTACACAGTTTGCTGCATAGCTACGAATACAAAATAAGAAAAACTGACTAAAATGGCGTGACACTGTCTAATTTACGTGCTTTGATGACGGGTGGTGGTGGAGCTTTAAAATATATTTTTATAATAAAATAGTAGATTATTTTCCATTTACAGACATCCGAAACACGTAGAGACTGCTGTGATGGTACCATATGAAGTAACCCAGTTTGCTGTCTTTAAAAACTCACCTGTTTTAATACTATTTGTCCTAACTCGTTTTGTATTGTCACTAAACAAACATTCTTCTTCTATTTGGATTTTCGGTTCCTCTGCAGAGAAAAACATAAACACATTTAACAAACAGTTTTTTTGTTATTACACGTTCACAAAAAAAATATATATCTCATTAAAAAAATGGGCACTTACAGCTCAAATAATTTTTATTCGGAGGAATGAGACAGCACTACTCGTTTAAAAACAAAATATTTGTAAAAAAATATTACAGCAATTTATAAAAGGCAGCAACAATTTATATAACCCATTAGTTCCTTTAGCTTCGTTAATTTTTTAGAAAAAAACATACTATTTCTGTTGCAATTGCGTATTTGGATCTACTTAATGAATACTATAAGTATATTCTCAGTGTGATTTTACATTCATAACTGTCCAGTTGTGAATGTGCTTAAACATTCAACAGCTATTTCAGTCGTTACTTACAACGATCTCGCTCTACATAAAAATGTTACTTACTTTTATAACATGACAATGTCACGACGGATCCTTTCGTAGATTTGTGATCTGCGAAAATAGGCAAAAATCAGCTGACATACAGTTTTACATTTCTGTTGGAAAAAGAATCGAACCTGCACCTCGCACCTCAATAAGCGCTAGTAACCGCTGTTCAAATTGTGTCTTAAATGATATTTTGCATTTTGTTTGCTTTACTTCATAAGTAAGGAATTCCAGAAAAAGCTGGAAGCTTTGGAGAAGTTTCGAAAGTGTAAGACAAAAGTTTTTGTTTGCTAAAATCAGTTGAAAGTGACAGCTTTTGCTTCCCACACCATTTTACAAATGCTGGTCGGCCAACTACTTGAATTTTTATGGGACAATGGCAGGACGACAAACAGGCTGCAACTGCTGCAATCTAAGTCACTTAAAGTAATAGCGTTGCCTTTAAGTGATATAAGTACAATTATTATTAAGAATCCTCCATGCTCCTTACTAAATTCATCCACGCACTCAGCTCGTACCTGCCGCTGGCCACCCAATAGAATGCCAGCCATTCAGTCCGTTAATACCGCCGGCATCCGACCCGCCATAATGGGATGCCGATTCGCAAAAATTTCGCAATAATTCTGAGGTGCCGATTCTACTTATCGGCATTCAAAAATGGAACGGAAAAGATTCCGGGAATTCAACGGTAATTTGACGAGTTTATTTGGAAAGAGGTTTTAATTTAGCTTTATTAAACAGAACGTTTCTTAGGATTGGTATTTCAAGTAGAACGATCTAATATTTGTTTATTTGTGTTGTATTTTGCAACCGAAAATTATTTTATTAACATATTAATTAAATAGCATAGATATGACGAAAAAATGTTTTTGTCAATAACAGCGCACGCGGTAACTGCATTCATTTTCAGGACATGTCACTTCTGAGCTTCCATGCTCAGGTAGCTAATGGGGATACTCTTCGAAAGAGTACTTTCCACAATCTGAGAACTAAGGCACTAAGGCACTAAATAGTTGAGTTCATAAAAAAGGGTTTGGCTTGAATTATGGGTATACTTTTGGGGTGTATTTCAAAACAAAACACTTTACAAACTCTTCACATAAAAATGCGTAGCGTATCAAAATTGTTTGAGAATAATATTTATTAGAGTAATAAGCTACTATGGTTGTTACTAAAACGATTGAAATAACGTCAATATTTTTCTACATTTTAAATCCCACTTTCTTCATTACCTTGTCCCAACACAGATCGGTCAGTCATTCCAGCAATACATTTTCGGGCGGATAATCGCCAAATATTTGCTTATCGAAAATTAATCATTTTCCGGAACTCCCTCGCGTTTCACGCATCAGAGAATTTTTTATTTCGTAATTTTTAGTCATAAATTCTTCAGGAAAGCTGAGGTATAAATTATAGCTTCCATAATTCAGATTACACGTTTCAATTTCATTATATTAATAAGTTAGTTGAAAAATGGCCTGCAAGTATTGTACAGTTACACAGTCCAAGTGCTGTACAATGCTGAAATGAAGGGCAAAGATTCTGCTTTTATATAACGTCGTAAGTTCGATCCTTACCTTTTAGACAAACATTTGTGTTAGTTCTATCAATCTGTGTGTGACTGCTAGTATCGATTCAGTTAAATATATATTTATATATGGATATTGTGAAAAAAACATGTTCATCAGCCTCTAAGACTGTGACCCGGTTCAGTGCAACTTTCAGGTTCGATAGTTCTGGTGATGGATCTCAGAAATTAATTGGTTGACTTTTCATGGTTTTAAAGTAAGGATTAATATCCTTGTGTTACGAGGTACAGGTATTTAAGCCAAGGGCGTCTCCCAGCACACCCAGACTCGGGTTAATTTAGAAAATATCGTTTACTTAATTGACCCGTTCAGGAATCGAACCCTGGACACCAAACAATTACAGGGGATGGAATGTGCTACAGTGCACTACACCAATCGCGTTGTTATAATGCATTTGTTCCCTTATTTTTGGCTGGTGATGAAGTTATGTTATGCCATTTTGTTGGCCTAAAGTCCGTTGTAAAGAAAATATTAAGGTTTTCTTGATGGGAAGAAAAGGAACTCTGCATTTATTAAAAAGAAGGAGATACTAGAGGAGTTGAATAACTATTTCATTATTTTCTTTTTTGTGAAAATTATAACAGCAAACTTGATCAAAATTGTAGGTATAAAAAGGAAACTAGTGGGTATTTTAGTTAGCAATAGTTATAATAATAACTATAGAATATAATTCCATTGCAATCTTTCAGCCATGAACGAATAAAATATGCTCAGAAGCGATTGGCAGAATGTAATCGTGAACGCGCCCAGACGGTGATATTAAATAGTGAGGTGTAGTACCCAGCGGCTTATTGCCACTCGACGCTCCTGCTTCCGGCGGCCGGCGCTCCCCGTGACACGCTAATTTTATTGACGGTCTGAGTTGGCACTGTTGGCAGTAATTGACCGATACTGCAATCCTTAAGTTAAAGTGGTTGTTTTATTGTTAGGGGAAATGGTGCTTAGTAGTACAAAGAAGATTTGTTGAGGGCTTTTTTGCATCCGATGAAAAATCAAAGTATGAACTGTATTCAAATTTGCTTCGTTAAGTACCTGTGTTAACCAAATCCTTTCGTTTTCAAATTATAGTATTTAAAGTGACATGAGTACCTATAGTAAATAACATAGATTTGTAATACAAATAAGATTAACGGGATCAAAATGCATAAACCAATTCAGCTGTGGTCTGATTTGGTAACTATGATCCATCAATACCTGTTTATAGAAATGGAAAAACCTTTATTTGGTACCAGTAATACACACGACAAACAAAACAAAAAGCAATTAACAGTAAGAAGAAAAAAAACAAAACTTAATCACAAAAACAGCTTAAAATTAACCTAAAAGATACATGGGTGCCAAATTGGTCTCCGCTCAGTATTAGAGCGTGACAAGAGCGCTCTACCACTAGTATTCTGTGGATGCCAGGAAAAAATAAACAGAACAGGCACTTAGCTCAGCGGTAAACAGGCTGCTGCTGTTGCTGTTCAGGCCCACATTAGCGTCAGTCGTTACAACTCATCCACCAAATCCGTGTGAACAGGGACCATCGTCACGGACCCTTCAACCTCCGGGACAGTCTAGTTCCGCAGGCCAGGAGCGCAGAGCTGGTGTGAGGCTAGGGAGTCGCTCGGTATACTGGCGTTATTGCTATTTCTCATGCACGCGGCATGCTGTTTTATATACAGTACCCAATTTCACGCACGCTGCGACCTCTGGGAGTACAACTAATGCCGCGGTTCGGAGTGCCGAATGCGAGTTGCAGTGAGAGATGCGATTGACTTCACCATCGCGTTTTACGGGCACCTAAATTTCAATTTGTGTGGCATCGAGTCAGCCCTACCTAGGGGTGAACTCGGGCAACATTACGGCCGCTAGCTGGCGATGACTCGATGCCGTACTATTTGACATTCACGTGCACGCAAAACGCGATGGTGAAGTCATTCGCATCGCTCACTGCAACTAGCACTCGGAACCCAGTAGCTCGGTAGTAGTACACTAGCACAAATTACTTATAGTTATTAACGTAACAGATAAATCACATCAATAGAAAAAAAACAATTTTATCCTAAATGCGAGCTGTCACATATGTAGCCAGGGCTATCTCTTTCGATTTAGATGTCAGTAGTCAGTACCTACAGTACGTCATCGCGTTGAACCGCAAGATACGCATACAAATGCCAAATCAGCTGCCAAATGGGTGTTTCATGTCCCGGCAGCTGGTAGATAATTTTCACGGGCAAGTTCGTGAAGTGACAGGGGCCTGACACTAATTCCCGTTGGAAGAGTTCACTTACCGAACGCACGTGGAGTGCTGCTCTGTGAACAGTACCCGTCATCACGGACGCTGCGCCCCCCAGGAGTGCCACTAGTGCCACGATTCAGTAGTGCAGGGCTAGCGCGCTGCTCCTCATACGATGGGGCCGTGTGCGTCACTACTCCGCCACCGGACAAGGATGCCTGTGAAAAGAAGACATGTTTATTCTTTAACACATATTTAAGTTTTGATAAATGCCATTGGTCCTGCAGTTGCAATAATATACAAGCAGGCACTTCCAGTTTTATTTATTCATAAATAGTATTAGTAAAATTATATATTCAAATATTATTTTACTTACTTACTCACTTACTATTTAGTTCAGATTTATTATTTAATACTTAGACTTGACTTAAAACAAAAATGTTGAATCACAGTTTTATACATGTCATTAGATACCGATGAACTGTCCTCTAGAGATGGAGGGCTGATTACTTGAGATACAGGCTACGGCCTAGTTCAGGTATCAGCCCACCATAATCAAATTGTACTTATTGTTCTCATTGTACCCTTATTATTGTATATTTTTATTATGGTGAGTAAATAAATGATTATGATTATGATAATAACAACCAGACACACAACAAACACAAATGTTCGTCACGTGAATGTTTGTCATGGGTGGGGATCGAACCCACGACCTCCGGTGCTAAAGGCAGGATCGCTGCCATTTCACCAACAGGCCAGTCAAAACTATTTATAGGTACTGGAGCACTTTAAAATCAATCATACCACTGTAGGGACTTTGGTGTCGTGGCAGCCATGCTCGCTGTGATGGCGGCGCGGCAGCGCATTCGTCAGGTCCGGCTTTTGGCATCCTTCAGATTGCTCCTGATAGATCATAAAATATGTTAGTTAAAGACAGTGCCGGATAAAGGCTATGTACTCTAAGCAATCCAGGCCCATGAGCCCCCCTATCCTTATGAAACTACCATCGGTCTTTCTTTGGTTCTGTTACTGGTGCCCCAAAGACGTGATGCCTTAAGCAATTGCTTAATCTGCTTATGGCTTCTGGGCTAATCCGGAACTGGCTATAGATAGATATTTATTAAATCATTAACGCAAGAACAGCATAGTTAGTTGTAGATAGGTAGTACCTAGGCCACAGATTACTTAATAATTACTAAAGTAACAGATAAATCACATCAATAGAAAAATGACAATATTCTTAATCCTCAATGCGTGATGTCATGTGTCAGGCATATATTGCCGGGGCTACCTATTTCGATATATACATAGTAGGTACGCCATTGCGTCAGTTGACCCTCAAGATAATACAAATGCTGTACGCTGTTGACAACCAACTGCCAAATGGGAATTCCAGTTCCCGACAGCTGGTAGGTAATTTTCACGCACAAGTTCGTGAAGTGACAGGGGTCTGCGTAGGCTCCACTGGGTTTTTAGTTTGATAACTCTATCTTCGTCTAATTTTCTCTTTTCGCAGCAGATTTATTCTCTCTTAATCTCTATTATACTATTTTCACTGTAAGATGATATGCCTGACAGCACGTATTGTTCCGTTTCACGCATACTATTTCAAACTAAATAAAAAGAAACTGGCAAAAGAAAATTTTATAAACTGTTAAAAAACTAATGTTTTTCGAATCTTATCAAGTAAAGTATTGTTATTATTATTAACCGTTATTAAGTGAGGTTTTTAAAATGAATTAATATATATCTACACAGCGCCTGATGTGTGAAAAGAATCGCCTTTCAATAGTGTATCGACACTACTGAATCGACAAACAAAATCGATGAATAGAAGCGACCATTTTGTAATTTGTAATCACGTTATCCGCATCAGTACCGCAGTTAAAAAATTGCACACAAGGCAGTGCGTCTGCCTTGTGTGCAATTTTTTAACTTTTATTTTCGAGGTACCGCGTTCAATTCTATTACTTATTAGTCATAACCCGTTTATTAAGAATTTATTTAAAAAATTTAAATCGGGAAATCTGATTCCATTTCCTTTGCCAACTCGATTAAATTACATTCGTTGCAGCACTATAATTGACAACTATGAACTGTCAGGGATATCATCATACGGCGCAAGCAGTATAGTTAATCAATTTGCTAGTGTGCGTGATATAGTCAGTTAATATCGATAATCGCTAGTGTGAAACGGCTCATAAAATATCATCTTCAATCGAACCTGTCCCTGGTAAGGCGAGGAGCCGCGTCGAGAACCGCTGCTGGACGACCTGTTGCTTGCTTCTGGAACAAAATAAAATTCAAACAAATTGAGCACAGTCAACAAAATATACCATGGCATGGAATAACATTAGCACTCGCATATTGAGGATATCTTTTAATGTCATTGCAATACATGTTCTTTACTACGGCCTCAGATATTGATAATAGGTAGGTCTTTCATAATAATGTGTGAATAATATTTTTGCTAGTTTTATTTACATTCACACGTCACATGTTGATTAGCAGTAATTAAAATTAAAATGCACGTGAGACTCCGAAATATCCACGTGGTGGATGCGTTCAATAAACAATCTGGCAGCAAATTAATTCGGCCGCCCACAGGGCTGTCAGCGACAGGGGCACGTGGCGTCATCATTCCCTACTGTTTGTTATACTTTATAGTTAAATTTGCCTTTTTGACGGGTTCCTTATGTGTCTTCGAAACACTATTCTGTATAAATTGTTCCATCGACGATTTTACATCAAGTGAAAAAGCGAAGTAGTTAGCATATGTGCTATCAAACTGCTGGAAAAGACCTCCATCATTGAAATCAAGTCATCGCTACAATCGATGGGTATTGGCTTAATCACCACCCTTGCCAAAACCCGGGCTAAGTTCCGAAAAAAAACACTTTGTCCGACCTGGGACCACGGAGTCGTTGATTTTAGTAGGTACATTAATGCTTTGATAATGTGATGACTTTGTTCCTGTGAAAGCGTATGTATGATGTTTAGAAATAGACAATATGAGTTTAAGAGAACTAAACGCAGTGACTTAGTAGATGTGGCCAAAAAACACGAAAATCTGCTTAGAGGCAGGTGTGCTGACAACCTCATAAAAGTCACAAGTTTTTCGGTCACGCCGTTTAAAATCAGCCGCCCTAGTACTTTTGGGGAAGGCCTTAGGTTCTCATGGATGAAGATGTATTTTAGTCATTATTTTTGCACCTTTAGACTGCATTGTGTTCAGATTCAATTTGCTGAAAACGAAGCACATTCACATTTAGATACAAAAGTTACTAAAAGGTGTCCAAAGACATTTTACTAAAAGTTTGGTGGTTACTGAACTCTGTGCAACCGATACCGCCCAAGAACATTGTCTAAGTTTTGTGGTTTGGTGCCTCTGCTTAACATCAAATGTCACAAGTTTACCAAGTCTTGGTCCAATGCTTTGCTAATAACTAAGAAACTTTTCAACTCAAAATTGTGTAATTGTTTTTAATGATTAGAGATATCAAACAACAACATGCTTACGCTGTTGTACACAAACACAACATACCTCTGCTTACGTCCCGCAACTCCCCGGGCCCGACGCTGTTGCCCGCCATGCCGACCGCTACTTTCCCACCGCCCTGTACACAACAACAACATACTTCCGCTGTTGTTCACAAACACAGCATACCTCTGCTGTCGTCCCGCAGCTCACCGGGCCGGACGCTGTTGCCCGCCATGCCGACCGCTACTTACCCACCGCCCTGTACCCAACAACAACATACTTCCGCTGTTGTACACAAACTCAACATACCTCTGCTGTCGTCCCGCAACTCCCCGGGCCCGACGCTTTTGCCCAGCACGGGCATGCCCGCCATGCCGACTGCTACTTAACCACCGCCCTGTACCCAACAACAACATACTTCCGCTGTTGTACACAAACTCAACATACCTCTGCTGTCGTCCCGCAACTCCCCGGGCCCGACGCTGTTGCCCAGCACAGGCATGCCCGCCATGCCGACCGCTACTTACCCACCGCCCTGTACCCAACAACAACATACTTCCGCTGTTGTACACAAACTCAACATACCTCTGCTGTCGTCCCGCAACTCCCCGGGCCCGACGCTGTTGCCCAGCACAGGCATGCCCGCCATGCCGACCGCTACTTACCGACCGCCTTCATGGTTGTAAAACTGAAAAAAAAAGATAGTTTTAATATCGTCTTCCAATAACGGCTACCGGTAGATGGATATTGTCAGAGAGTTAAGCTGAATTTTATTATGATTTCAGTTTAAGATAGAGCTCGCTGCCCAGCTGCAGGAACAGGATAAGTTACAGAAAGTTAAATAAATAAATAGCGACTGAGATAACCTACATTCAAAATCTTTAGTGAATATTTCTTTGCAAAACAATAACACTAGGATAGCTAGGATTTGATTTGTTATTACTATAACAGTTTGTTGAAACATTACGATTCAAAGGGAAGTGAAAAGATAAATCAATTTCTAATTATAGTTTGAGAGCCATCATTGCACTTCTTTTTCGTTCTCTCTGTTTTATTTCACCCTATATGAGATACCGTTTAAGTCAGTTGGCTTGAGAGACTGGTATAAGGTATAGGTACACGAGAATAGCTACCATTAACTCGAAGTACCAACTAGCAATTTTTCCTTTGAAACGTAGCTTCTAGCCAAATTACATGCAATCTCAGTAGTAACCCAATTCCAAACCTTTTAGCGAAGTAATGAAAACTCTTTGAAACCCGCAAAACAATATAAAAATGTTAACACAATAAAGATCAAACTCCACGCATAAATTCAAGCTTTGTTGTTGTTTTAGATTGTTTTTACACCAGATTCATGACAGAATAATAACACGTAGAAGGATAGTTGCATACCAAAAGACCCCAATTGTGACGCCAAAATCAAGTTCCGAAATTACAAACTCAAAACTCAAACTCAAATAACTTTATTCAGATAGATTTTTACAATAAGTGCTTTGAAATCGTCAAATTTAAAGCAAGATATACTAAATAATAGACATAATTACTATAATAATATAGATAAATGAATACACAGTATACAGACATAATGCGACTCTACCACCGCGTCGGAGTTGTTTCTTGCTGAGAAGACCCGGCGAGAAACTCAGCAGTTACTCTTTTAAACTTGTTTCGGGTTTACAACAGGCGTAAGTAAAGTACAATGTGTCATTTTGATACAAATAAACCTACTAAGTGTCTAATCTAAAGAATATAAAACAATGGAAAAAAACAATAATAAAAGAATATAAACTTAAGGCCATTTAAACAAATAAGACAGAAAAATTGTTAGTCAGTACAAAGTAAGTATTAACTAGGTATTACAATAAAATATATGTTACAATAGAGTTATCTAATCCCGCATCGAGCAGAGAGCTTACACCCAGGCATTTTTATCTATAAGGTAGTATTTTGTAGTATAATAGCCCTTTTTCAATAAAGCTGCTTTGATGTGATTTTTGAATCTATGTAGTGGTAACTCACAAATGGCTTTTGGGATCTTGTTGTAATAATGTATTACTGTTTGTTGCACATGTTGAACATGTTACTGAATTGTTTCTTGTGTATGATAATATTTATCGTGCTGTTCTGAAAATGTTGTCACAGCCATTTATGCACAAATAGACATTTTGTCTGAGCCATTATCACAAGAACTTGATATTGAACACTGACGGTAGGTCCATAATCAGTTGTGACGACTAAATACTTGTGGTTTCACCATAGGCGCAGGTGTCCGTACTTGTCTTCTATGCGTAATAATAATATTCGAAGAGTTAATGGTAAATTGCACAACATCCTGTCCATTTTCAAATAATGCTCTCCAGCCGTTCCAAATTCGCTACGACAGAATCGAGTGCGCTACGGCTCGTAGTCAGTCGGCGAGTGCTACGGAAACGATCCAATGGACGCGCGCTACGACGCCGCGGATACGAAGGGTAAAGTTCTGAGAAGTGGCTCTGCTTAGGACATTTTCATCGGAGTTCCATCTAATGAACTAAAATAAATAATCTGTACATATTATTAACCAGTAATCGATTTGAAACTACATCGACTTATTCCCATTATGCAGGGTGGAAAACCATGAAATCTAAACTTTAAATTCAATGGCATAAGATTAAGAACTTTTACTCAATGGTCCATCAGATTTCCTTGTGTTTGTTTAACATGTTTGTCACGTGTCTCTAAAGACATTTGATCCTTATGATTGACCCTATCGATCAATGCCGAAAGTCAAAATATTTATTGCAATCATGTGGTTACAAAGATGGTAAACATATCAAACCAGTTCCAATAACAGTAATAGTACAGGGTGTTATTTTTTCGGTTTTTACCCGGTTCGATTCCCGGGTGTGGCAAGCGAATTGTCGAAAATCCGTGAATGCAGTTCTGTTTTTTTTTTAAATAAAGGAATGCTTCCTTTGAGTAAAATTGTCTATCTCCAGTATGTACAGTACTTTCCCTCCAGGTGACGTTAAAAAATTCCACCCTGGATATGGCCGAAAAACAGCGCTATCTGGAGTATCTGGGATTCTGATCCTAGGTGAGCACAAGCTGAGCTGTGTCCATCGTCAATTATGAGTCTATGTTTTTTTAAAGCAATTAATGCATTTTTCTTTTTACTTAAAATTTTAATTTTTTTAGAAAAACCTCTATGCTGCTTACGAAAAGACAAGATAAGAACTTGTGCCTGTATTTTGATCAATCTTTGAATGTATTTACTTAGTTGTTTGAATGTATGTGTTTAGTTTATTTGATAAATCTTTGAATGTATTTACACCATCAAAGCTAGATCAAAAAAATATAGAGTATTCGATGTTGATATAAGAATATATTAAGAAGGAGAGAGAAAGTTCTGGAAGCTTAGTAGCTATGACGACACGATTGGCGACTACGCCAAGCGCCAAGCGCACTAGAGCTGTAGCACGGTTTCTCGCCTCGATTTCCTTAGTGTCGGGTCAGTTCAGGAAACGATATTTTCTGAATTGACTCGGGTCTGGGTGTGCTGGGAGACGCCCCTGGCTGATTTCCTTGTGTGGTACCTCGTAACACAGGGATATTAATCCCTACTTCGAGACCATTACGGTGTGTTGTCTGTCATATTTATTTAGTCCAAGCGGATGAACTCGCTGGCTATTGACAGTTGCTGTTGTAGTTTTGCTGTAGTAATTTGGGTTGAGAATTTCTCACTTAAGGCTGTATCAAGGGTCGGCGGTTGCTATATATGAAAAGTATAGCAGTTTAACAGATTCAGTATTGTTTATTTTCATCTTAAAGCTAACACAAAACCCCTTGAAAGTACTTCTATGTACTTACATAGTCAATTTATTTCCCGCTTATTCTCCCGCCTTTTGTTAGTCTCCAATCTATTATGTTCTCTTGTTTTTGTAGTATCCATCTTTTTTGTTTTCATTTCCAGAAGAAAATTATCGGTACCTAGTATTTTCTTTTGCTCGAAATAAAAATCAACTGGAGACACTCTATGCATCAAAAAGCTTTTATTAGAAACTGTTTTGTTAAGAATTGAAAGAAACGTGTAAATGGTTTCATTCTCAAAAATATATTTGGCTGAATGTGTTGATGTGATCGTCCATCCTCTAAATTCTGTGAATAATATTGAACGTAGGAGTTATTTGCTTAGCCTAATCGCAAAAAGTGTGAGCATAAGTGGCCATAAAAATAATCTGTATGAGATGGGTATAAAACGACTAGTAGTCTAACAGCAATCTCAAAACCAAACCTCGTAGTTAACGATCAACAGAGTTAACAGCTGTTAGCTTCTCTAAAGTTAACACTACAGTACACGCGCCTTGATTTTCTTATATTTCACTCGCGTGGAGTGAATATTCAGACCATTTCATTTAACCCATTTCATAGTTTTATTTTAACATTTTGAAAAAAATGGTAAAATAAAATGTAAGTATTTTAAATTTTTATTTTGAAGCGGCTGAAAAAGGTAAAGCATACACGGGTCTAGGCTCCGAATATGATTTTGTTCCGTTCGGTGATAAGACCCTTGGTCCGTGGGGTCCTAGCGCTATTAGGCTTTTTAAGGAAATAGCAAAAAGGTTAGTCGACATCACAGGAGACCGAAGAGCTGGCAGCTACCTCGGACAAAGAATTAGTCTAGCTATTCAAAGGGGGAACGCTGCCAGTATCTTCGTAACCTTGCTTAAAGGGACTCCTTTCAATAATATATTTTAGTTATTATAGTTATTATATTTTTTATGGTTTTTAGTTTTAGGTTCATTTTAATAATTACTAATTGTTGCTTTGTGATGTTTAATGTAATTATTCTTATCGATTAAATAGTTTTTAACATTTTGAAATAAAATACATTATATTCTAGTTATTTATTTATTCTATAAGTTGAGTGTAATGGCACTTGTTCCTTATAATTAACATTAGGATTTAATAAAAATAAACTAAAAACTAGTAGGCGGAAATATTACAAAGTTTACCCAGCCTCTGTGTATTGTCGTTTTATTATTCGACTGGCCTGTTGGCGCAATGGCAGCGATCCTGCCTTTAGCACCGGAGGTCGTGGGTTCGATCCCCACCCATGACAAATATTTGTGTGACGAACATTTGTATTTGTTGTGTGTCTGGGTGTTATTATCTATTTAAGTATGCATTTAGAAATATTTAAGTATGTTTATCAGTCTCTGACGCCCATATTACAAGCTCTGCTTAGTTTGGGGTCAGATGATCTTGGTGTGAATTGTCCCAGATATTTATTTATTTATTTATTTTTTATTAAATTAATTGATTATTTGACCCTTTTCATAGCAACCTGTGCAAAGAAGGACCTGGTGATCAGATCAAACCCATCTGTTGCATGTTTTGAAGAACTTTAAGGCAGAACGGTCACGTGATCTTGGACAGTAAGCGCATCGACGATTTCTACCGTTCCAAGGGCATTCCTAGGATTAATTGGTTCATTTTCACCGCTTTTCTGTTTTAAAAGTATTTGGGCATTCGTTTTGAGTTCCCGCTTCAAATTCCAATTCTCAAGTTTCCTATATAACCAACGACGTACCATGTTTTCATGACGATCGTCCATATTTAAAGAAATCTGCAAGATAAGTATTACAAGTGTATTAGAGATCATAATCATATTTATATAAGTCCATAAAATGCTTCAACACAAAACAAAAGTTGAATAAAACCAATACTTACAAGTAATACTCTGAAATTTGACGTGATATTTTGTAACGCCGATACTCGCGTTGGGTGAAATTCCGTCCCAAGCACTTCCCCGCCTTTTTTTTACCACATATGTATGTGTACGTTGACTATCGGCACGGTACTGACCTTGAGCGTTGTTAAGTCATATAAGATTACACTAGGCGACATAATCTGCTATCGCATATTTAAAAAGTTATGAACAGAAATATTCGTTTGGAGTGAATATTCACCCCGCGCGTGTTCTGTAGTGTTAATAATGCACCCGTGAAAGCTCTTTCACAACAAACCCTAGGTAAACAAGGGTTTATAGGCTTTATAGCCTGCTAACCGCTAGGCACTAGTTATGTGAGAATACTTGCTCATTACGCGGCATTAAACGTTCATTCCCTCTGTTCGTTTGTGATGTGTACTGGTATTGTTATGTAGGTTCGGAAACCAAAACACGTGTTGCATTTATGCGCCTATTTTTGATAAACCCCAGAAAGGGTTTGAGTAACATTACAGTCCACGTTACTATATTGCCAGCAGTTTTTTACAAGTAATCATTATGCAGTCAATTAACATGTAAGCATTGTTTTTATGTATATTAAAGATAATTGTTACTGCTATTTTACCACCATGGAAAAATATATTCCGTTACATAAATTGAAATAAACAAAACTATCACAGTTGGGGTAAGATTTTTAGTTTGTAGTGTGAGAGCCCTTCTGCTATTTATGTGCCAATAGTCTAATCCTAATCAATTTTGAGATTTATGCCCTGTTCACATTATTCCAGTCCAGCATTCAAGTCCAGCGCTCAATCAATGTGGACATTCCAGTGTCGGTTCACATTATTCCAGTGGTATTCCAGCGCTGGACTGGAATAATTTGAACCGGGCTTTAGGATAAACCTGTCAAGATCATGCCATTCAAACGATTCTTAGAGGAATAGCGCAGCTTCTACCAGAGAGTCAATCCATGAGCCAAGGCTGGTAGGGGCAGTGCACTATCATTGGCTGCTGATAATAATTAAAATGACGGAAAAGAGAAATATCAGCAAACCACGTGGGTCATCATCGGCTGTGTAATTATTACTTAATTAAATAAATTAAACTAGCTTTCCGTTTGCGGCTCCGCTCGCATTATCGTTTTATATTTTGCCCAAATTACAAAAGATATTTGTTAATTATAGCCTTTATATTATTCTGATGTATAAGCTTAATCACTATAAGTATAAGTGTAGTTTCATCTAAATCCGTTTAGTAGTTTTTGCGTGAAATAGTAACAAACATACTCACAAACTTTCGCATTTATAATTTAAGTAAGATAGTAAGATTATTTCGTAATTTAACTTTACCAAATACGTTAGGCAACGCACTCTAATCACGAAAATATCTACGAGAGTTATCTCAATAGGCTCGAGTGTCAAACAGCGTATTCGCGGAAGTTCCAATTTTTGCTGAAGTGGTGAATAAACTAAACACCACTCGAACGAAAATAAAACTTAAATTGTTCGAGAGTGACAGGTGATATTTTTGCTAATGAAATACGACCCCTTTTGACTTTACCTTCTAACTTTTTCACAGGACACTTTCTTGAAAATTCCGATCTATTTCCCCACGTTTGAAGAAAATATGACCGAATAGTTGTCAAGATAAATGGCGAGCCGATTGTCCCGGCTCCTATACCACTTGGGCGTATTATACGTGCTACGATTATGATTTTATCGAGGGTTATGACCATATGAGCTTTCATTTTAATACTAATGTCTGAAAGGTGAATATACTAAAGTACCTCATGTCGAGCTGGAGCAGTTTCAAACACCCAATACACTTACAATACAATTTTTTAAATAACGATTTTATAAGAGTACTTTACAACATTTACTTAAATCACATTGAAACTCGCAAAACGCATATTTTTGAAACTATTTAATATTTATCTTATTTGTGATTCCCTTGAAGTTTTAGGGGTCTTCAATATTAACCTAATTGCTGTGATAATGTAGTGTGAAGGACAAGGGTAATGATTCCCGGGGGACAGTGTGACAGTAATGACGTATAAATCTACGCAATCCCTCCGCTCTTCACTTAGCGAGTAATCAATTAAGTTAACACTCTCGTAGCTAGGGCTCCACCTTATCATGGCGAATGTCAGGAATACAGATTCGATGAAACTTTATTTCAAATGTCGAATTAGTAAATTAAAAAAAAAAACTATGAAACGGGTGGTCGATTTACACACATAGTGCGCCGCGGCGGATCACAGTGTTTTGAACGAACTCAGTGCACCACCAAACATTTTTCTTACGTTCTTTACGCTCACACACACTAACGTATGTCATACTGGCATATCAGTATACGTCACTACTACAAGCATAGTAAAACGGTCTTCCTGAAAAAGACATAATAGAGGGCTGTCATCGAGAAGAAGAAAACTTAAGCTTAAGAAGTAAACTTCGGGCTAAATAAACATAATCTAGTTGTAAACTTTTATCATTCCATCCCGGAAGTGCGGTACGACTCTCCGGTGAAGCTAGCTATGTTACGCGTATAATATTCAAGATATATTTTATGTGTGGGTGGTGGTCTGTGTAGGTTAAGTTTTTATCAACTTTTATTGTAACCTGTAAGAAAGTGACAGCGCCATACAACGTGACCCGTTCGTGGTGTAATAAACTTAGAGGCTGCTTAAACTAGGATTAAATTCATCGACAAAAAAACATAAAATAAGAGCTCACAACTTATTATTGTAAATTTTACAGGAGGTTCAATTTGTTTTTCAAACCACTTTTTAAAATTTGTTTTTAGTTACTTGTAATTTTGAGATTGTTTTTTTTAGATTTTTCACGTATGTTTACAAAGAAGCTACAATTTTGTAATGTTCGAGTGATTTGTAGCAACAATAGTGTAGTTTTAAAATGTGTTCAAAAATATGTTTTCAATAAAAATCAAAACATGTAAAAAAAACTGTAATTTTATTGGAAAATTTTAGATAAAATATTTTATTTCTCAAACGAAGAAGATATTGTGACGTCCCAATAAGCGTTCAAACGTACGACGCTTGCTTTTTATGCATAAGGAACGCCTCTACTAAGAATTATGACTTGTGGTAGCAATTTTTAACATTCGTAACATCACCACTTTCAAAAAGAGGTTTAAAACGGCGGCCGTATGTTCCCATTTTTCTCAAAATCATTTCTAAACCATCGCACCAACCCTAAGTATGGCAAATGGCTTCAATTAAAAAATATTGAAAGCTACATGGTGGCTTTTATGTATTTACTCGTCGCTTAGCGAATTAATATTTAGTTCTGGTTCACTCACGGTCGTTCCTAATGGCAATTAATTCGTGCCTCCCACCTTTCACTAGAACCCACACCTCCGTGCCATTACCCAAACACAATGACCATCATATTGGCTGAGTTCATGGAAAGGAACATTGATAATTTATTGTTCAATTCAAACTAGTCAAAACTACTTGATTTTCCGATTATTGCTTGTAACACTTGATATTTCAATAACGTTCATCATGAACCAATATTATTGTAAACATTAACCGTAAATATATTGCACATCTTTGTCACCTCCCTGTGGTTTGGGAAGGAATTTCGCGGCGTTGTCGGCAAATACGGTGAATTTTCTAAAATCTTAGTAAATCACCGATTAAGTTTACTTTATCTTTAGATATAAAGGCCAAAGCTTTTGATTTTATGCTATATATATATATTATATTATATATATTTTTTTAGCTTTTGATTAGCCTTAATATTATTTCACTAGCTGGGCAAAGGAAATCATTGAAATCGGATCATCTTTACAATTGATGGGCATTGACTTAATCAGCATGCTAGTCATATGGGTAGGAGTTGGAGATCACAAATCCGGGCTGTATTCCGAAAAAGTCGAATCACACTTTTTTAGACTCCGGATAGCTCTGTTTCCACTTGGCCTCGGAGTTGATACTTAAGTATAAAATAGAAAACAGAACCTTCAGTTCAAAAAAGGTTTTCAATTAAAAATAAAATTTCAATGATGGAGGCCTTTACCCAGCAGTGAGACAGTAGGTATTTAGGCTAAGTACTTTACTTTAAATTAAAATAAATTTACGGAACCAGTCGACATCACAGTTCCGAATTACGGGTTGAAGACAGTACGTCTACCACGAGTTGCCACTTGAAATTTACGTTATCGTTTACGTAAAAAATTGTATTGTAAATCCGAATACAATTTTTTACGCGAATGATGATGTAAATTGAAAATGGCAACTCTTGCTAGACGTGCGTAACTATTAAAAACGGAAGGAATGTAAATCACCCGTAAAACAATCTCCAGGCAGTTATCTGCTGAAGGGCGCACAAAGCCCGCTTGTGGCCGGGACAAAGCTTCTTAATGAGCTGTCTCGCGAGTCTGTAGGTACCACTATCTGATGTAGTTGCGTTAGCGCATGAGAAAATAAACCGAACAGAGACAGAGCTTCAACCAATGGGGTGCGACACTGAAACACGTATGCGTGTAAACGCTGACGGCCTTGCCGCGTACGGAGGGACACCGGTTTATACCGGCTCGGCCAGTGCTCGCACTCACTAAAACGCGCAGCAGTGTACCTGTCATAAACTAGTTACTTTCCTGTCGCATTGGGACCTACCTGTAATAGCAGTGAAATGTTGTTTAAAAAATAAATATATAAACACAGTTATCGAGTAGCTTGCTTTGTCTAATCTGAATCAGCCCAGTCCGTCCCACTGCAGGGTAAAGGCCTTTTTCTTTGTCTATGTTCCATTTATTTACTCATGCAGCATCAAGCAAAAGGGCTTGAAGGGCGCTCAGTTAGTTCAGGTAAACTACTTGAAGGTTTTCTTATCTGTCACAGCTTCACCTACACATTGAAAATGATTTAATAACGAGAATTTATGATATTCAGTAGCATAGTAATATTTTATTTTCGTTAATTTTATTCAGTATATTTTTGCTAGTAATATTTTTTTGAATTGTCATAAGTTCTTTTTATAAGTCTATAAACCATATAAATAAAGATATTTTTTACTTTACACTTACTTCAATTCGGAGATAATGGGTTCTAATTCGAACGCATTAAAACATAGTAATCGCTGACTGACCTAGCGATTACTATGTTTTAAAGTTACTCAAGTTTATTTTGAACTAAATATGCTAAGGGCGTTGTTTTTACGCAATGTCACGAGCACTCTTTGAATTATGCATGTGTCCAAGGTCTACTCAGGTGTTGTGATGCATGGTGCACTGTCATGAAATTTTAACCACCTTTTTAAGTTATAGGTTAACTGCTACGAGTATTGATTATTTGGGTCTCTAGATTAGTGACTTCGTATTTTTTTGTTTCTCTTTGATTTGAAAAATAGGCAAAGCTTGGTTTTCAGAATTTCATTTAATAGGTTGGCGTTTCGTTAATAATAGATACCTATCATCCATGATGAAGTTTTCGAGTTTCATCAAAAAGTTGTGGTCATATACAAAATCAAGTGTCTAAGCTAGGTGAAGTTACTTTTTAATCGGTCGACTAGTGTAATTTAATCTTTCTTACCGAACAACAGCCTAGAACCGCATTATAAAAGTCTCTTATCATCAAAAAAGGATTAAATTAAGTATTTTCTTATCAGCACACATAAGTACGTCTGGCTGAGCAGATGTGCAATTAAAACTCCACATCGGTAAGGTGGAGTCAGCGTAAGGACAGTTCACGCCAAATTAAGCACAGTTTGACGACGCGGCGAAAGAATCCTTATCAGTAAGTTACGTCGGACGACCGTGAAATGCCAGTTTTAGGCTGAGGCGTAAGGAAGGCTAGGCTATATATTTGGCAAAGTCTTCTTTTTATTTTATATAATAGCAATTATTTTTTCCATTTTTGGGGATAAACAATTAGTATTTATTTTGTATAGTTTCCCATTTCTTTGGTATAAATCATGAAATAACTATATAACTGTTATGGTGAAGTATTCAATATTTGCGTTACGTTATCTATTGCAAAGTGCTTGAACAGAAAATACACTATCGGAGAAAGTTTTCAGGAGCAGTAATAAATTCTGATATTATATATTATTTATTGATATTGATATGATTATAATTGTTCCGATTAGCCTTACATTACATTATCATTCTTATTTCACCCTTATGGCATAATTTTCAAATTACTGTTTTTACTTATTATATCTTTAGGTTTTTTGGTATATAGGTACAAACACTTTACCCTTTTCATGAAATATCCGAAACCCTGAGGGCAGGGTGCATCACTAGGGGCAGACAGCCCCTAGTGATGCACCTTTTCATGGGCATGTAAGCTTATTTGATACTGAAGATGTTAAAAAAATATGAGATGAAAGTATAATTTTTAAATAATTGCTTTTTCTCACTGTTCTCAGTGTATTCCGAGCTTTATCAGGTCATTTCAAATATAAGCTATGCTACATTAAGCAAGGTAAGGCGGCGGTTCACGGGCATCGCGACAGAGACCTTGAAACAATGAGCCCCATACATTTCACTGGACAGAATGAGATAAGAAAATAATTAAGCCTCTAAAGTCCTTTGTGCAATAGACATATACAATATGTATAGTTATGAAGAGATACTCGGGAAATTTAGTTCAAGTACTAATAGGGAAGCATTTTAGAAAATAGGAAAGAAAAAAGAAAATAAATAACTTTATTTATAGTTTGACACTGAATACAGTTGAACACATCAAAAATTCAAATGAAAAATATAAAACAAAGATTAAAATTAGCATTTCAATTTTAAAATAATAAAGAGCTAAATAGGTCTTGAAATAAAATAAACAACTTAGTTTCGAATTTATTTTTGTAGGTTTGATATATAACGCCACATATAACCGACCACTATATTAATCTCATCATCATCCGTGCAGTCTATCGCGGTTGTGAACCCACACTGGTGTGTGGGGTCCCAGGGTCCGCCTTTCTTATTTTCTTTGCCCACTTCGCGCGGTCTTGTGCATCCTCAGTGGTGACTCTGTTGGCACGCATGTCACCCTTGACGACGTGGAGCCACCGCTTCTTAGGTCGACCTCTTCTACCAGTACCTGGCGGGGGCGGCATGGCCAGACATTTGTTGCCCACGTAGTTTGCCGATCTCCGTGAGACATGACCATACCAACGAAGGCGGCTGTCCTACAGCTTGTCTGCGATGTCACGAACACGAAGGCTGCCGTGGATTCCACACGCGATCTTTGCGTGAGACTCCACACATCCACCGCAGCATCTTCATTTCCGTGACGCGCAGCTCCTGCTTGTGTCGCTTTAGAAACGGCCATATTTCACTGCCATATAAAAGGGCAGGTCTAATGATGGTTTTATAGACCTGCCCCTTCAGCTTGATCGGCATTTTGGTGTCACAGCACAGATGACACCAGTCACCTCACGCCATTTGGCCCAAGCCGCAGAAATTCGGGCCACTATGTTAATCTATAGTATCTATTCTATAGGGCTGGCCTGTTTTCAGCAATAGACGTCTTTCGGCTAATGATAATAATGACTGTGATGTTTTTTTATTTAAAATTTACGAGTAGCTATCATGAAGTACTGTACTTAGTAATTATTCTTGAATTGTTTCGTACTGGTGCTTACGGCTAATTCGTAGCGCTCTTAAATTTCTGCAGATTTTTGTTTAGTTTGATTGTAATCTTGCTACTAAGAAATAAGGTCATCTGGTAGAAGCCCTGATGTTTTTAAGATAGTACTCGCAATCAGAAGAATTTCAATATTCTGAATTCCTGAATATTATGTTGCTGTCCAAGCAGCATTCGTGCTAAGTATACTCAACAAAGGGTGACCTTTCGGTCTTTAGAGTGGACATATGTTTTTGATCCCAAGCCGTCAAATTATCCCACTTCAAATAGACTAGGGTTCCGGGACTGTTCCCGTGGAGTCACCATGCCAGGGGTACAATGTAGAGGTGTGTGTGTGTATGTTTCTCATAAAAGATAACTACAATCAACAACAGTTTCGTTTTTTCTTTCAAGAAATTCTTGTTATATTTTTTTGATTTAAGGCTAAGTTCTAACATTTACCTACACTTTTTTGTCTTGCTTTTTTACTACGATAATGACAAGGTATGAATCCTGTAACATAAGAAAAAAAGGTTAAACTATATTAATCTTTGCTGGTATTGGAAAATGCTGAAACTAAAACCCAATTTATAGTTAAGTACCTACGCTGCGCAGTTCCGACGGTTGAAGTTAATTTCCGCACAGATTTGTTTTATTATAAAATGCTCATACACCCTTTAGTGTTATTAAACCTTCTTTAATACCTCTAGAATGAGCTAAAGCACAAACAAACAGTGATTATTAATACTGTTCTCAGTTAAAACGCTCGCTCCTCAGTAAAATAATACAAGATTACAGCTTCTAGTTTTGAAACCGAGTTGAGGTCATAAATTGTAAAGATGAAAGATTTGATTTTCGTTGGTTTATAACCCTGTGAATAATGTCCCTTGTTTTTTATTCATCAAGAGTTAAATCATTTTTATAGATTCACAGAAAATCCAATCGTTAGGTGCTGTCGACATTACAACCCGCTAGACAGACCTACAAACTTCATAATTTTTTTCCTTCCTTTCCGCGATTTGACGCTACTGACAGTACTGACCATCACATGCTATACTCTCACTGGTATCTTGTGAATGGTTATCCTGCCATCAGTTAGTCGTCGCAGTTTCGTCTGCTGTTCAAAACTGAGGATGGTTTCTGATGCTGAGCTGACCATCATGTCTTCTTTTAGTTATTATAAATAGCGCCATAAAGTAACCATAACCTTATGTAATCATAAGTTTTTTCTGTAGAAAAACTGCGTCGCTGCCTAATTTGGAACCTGGTTCTACATAGTTCCGCATACTGTGAGCCTCACTTCATTTTTAAATGTGGGAGCTGTTTATTTTCCGCATTTTAATAATATATTGCCCCCCAGTGTACTTAAAAGCATAGACAAGACCTCGAGGCCGGTCTGTCTGTGCAAGTAATAACGGCATTTATAAACAACGTCCTCGAGGACCACAAGCGTACTGCGGACTATCTAAATCAAGACTAAAGCTTTGAAGACAGTGAGTAAATAACTGCTTTGCCAGTGCTTATGAAATAAAACAAAGTTGAAAAATATAACTAAAGTTTCAAGCATGGCCAAGTGGATGCACTTTAAACTAAGCAGAGTTTGTAGTGGGGGTACTACAAACTCTTTATTTTTAATCAAAAATTTTATTGAACGACACTTGAACTTGATTCTCACGAGTATCTTTTTATCAATCATGTTATATCGTTACCCGTATCGTAGCTATTGTAGTTCTTCATCACCTGATGAAAATCGTGGTCAAATACCTGACCATGTCATCATTTAAATAAAACCAGTCAGACACAAAACAAAAAACAAAGATTATTAATGTGATTATTTTAGCATTTAACAATGCTTGTTTTTCATATCCAAGGATAGAAAAACTGGAAAAAATCGATTTCGGACCTTGATGATCTCCCGCATCTTTCACAATACGGGTGACTGCTCTAAACCACTGAGCTACCGAAACCTCCAAAACAATAATTCCATAATAATCGAATAATGGTAGTTTTTCCGTTTTTCTATCTTTAGATATGACAAACACAAAGGTCTGCTATATGAATGTTTTGTCTTCACTGGGAGCTGACCGCTGTATGCAGTACAGAAAAACTGAATAATTCACGCTACCGCTAGTGTAGAAAGCTGAATCAATTCAAACTGAGCCAACGAACCTATCAATCAGTTCAAGCATCAGTACAATGCTGTCATGTTGTTATATTTCAGATTCAATGAGATAGCTCAAACTCAGCTAACACGCAATTGAGCTATGCTTGATATTTCGATACGAGAAAATCCGTACAGGAATTCAAGCAATCCACCTAGTCCAGCAGATTTGGAAAAATTGAATTGGCAGTGGGCAGCGCACATGGCGCGAAGAACTGACAGCCCTTAGTGCGGAAAAAAGTAAAAAGAATGACGACTACGGACGAGAGACGGATCTACTCGCAGGATTTCAGTGAGTGAATTAAAATAAACTTAACTACAACAAGTTTAAAATAGGTCAGAGTCAAAAAAAGGTGAAAATGGCAAAGGTGAAGATTTGCGTTCTTGCCGTAAACTGCTTCTGTCATTTCCTTCATATTCCTCTGACATTTATTCTAAATCTTTTACTGTTAAATCTATTCGCTTAGGGAATTCTTTGCGTTCATAAGGCTATCTAAATCACATCCCATCTTCAAATCCCGAGCTAAAGCTTACCTTCTGTCACTTTGCCCAATCGCCTTCCTTCCAGTTTACTTTCACCTATAAGTTAATCCATACCTTATTTTATATGTATGATAAGTATGTAAGTATATTCTCTATTTGACGGTTGCCTGGAAGAGATCGCTACTAGCGATAACACTGCCTATATTGTAAAACCCAATTTATTTAAATGAAACTATTGTTTGTGCAATAAAGTTTATCTTATCTTATCTTATACGTGTTTCCATAATTTTGAACCTGGAATACGAGTGATAGTAAAAGTATGTTGTGCATTTTTTGTTTCTGAAAACAAACCTACTACCTACTCATCACGAAGTGTGATTTACGGCTCCTATAAAAACGCACACGACGAATTATATCAACGCAATTTTTTTTGTTGTTTGAGACACTTTTTTTGCTTAACAGACGTTTTTGTTTTTGTGCATGTGAATGCATGGTACAATAATCAAACTGCTGCCCCTCAACCCGGTGTATACTGAGGCATGAAATCAATTCGCTTCGTCTGTAGTAGGTACGGGTAATAAAAAAGAAACATTTTCTTGTAAAAAAATATTATTTTTGTTATTTTTATATTCATTTCATGATGTTTATATTCGCTAAATATTCGCGTAAATATATTAATATCCAGAAACATGCGAATATTCTCGAATACGAATATTGACTAATATTGTGATGTAACGAATACGAATATTCGTTACATCACAAGTTATCTGTTATTGATCTATTTTTAGATAGTTGTTATCACAATCGAAGTGGTTTTTATTGATTTATTTGAAGATCAATGAAAAAAAATGGTATTTCTACATCACAAGCCAATTGCAGAGTTACACAACTTAGCAATACTTGGTGTAATGAGTTCTGAGAGTGAGAACAAGCACAAAAACCTGTAATTTTCAGAGTACTTCTAACTGATTGGCGCTACGATATCTGTATTAGGGCGCTGCATACCATTAGTAAGAGAGACAGACTGGTAAGTGGCGCGGAGATTGCGTTACCGATCACGCCGTCACAGGACACTGTACCGGTCCCCTACCATCAGTTTACGTCACGTGAAATACGATTGTTTCATGCAGCAACGTGTATGTCATTTTCAGTTCCATTCCCTATATTCATATAGAAATAAAAAGTACTAATAACAAGACAAATACAAAAAAAATAAAGCAAAAATATACGAAATAAAAATAAACTTAGATAATATACTTACTATTTCATAATGTACCAAAACCCCACGCAAAAACTAAACTATAGACGCTATTAGCGACTATCGTCGGCGTAAAATAGTACGGGTGCTAAAAACCCTCGTCAATATGGCATACACTATAGTGTTAGGCGAGTCAGAGTTTACCACCTGTGCCCAAAAAGTAATTATCTGCTTCTCATGTGTTCAAAAATATAATAAAATTAGTCATTTGATTACCGGAATATGAATCATGGATAAAAATATTTTTAATTAGTAAGTATAGATACCATTTTGATCGAATAAACGTTTGGTTAGAAAAGCTACAAGATCCTCCTATACTCGTAGAACAGCCAGGATATTATCAGCACCGCACCTTCTCCCTAATTTTTTCACCGACCAACGACACCTCGCGCGATGCCCTGCTACCCGCCGCCTGCCCCTCCGCCACGCCAAAGGTGTCACGCGCCTGCACGTCAACACCCAAGCGTGCCTACGCCACTGCAGCCACATGCCGACTCGCCACCAAGTCTCTACGACCTGAGCAGCGGCCGCCTCAGGAGAAGAAGAAAAAACGACGGGAAGTTATCGAGCGCCCTGTACTTGTCGCAACACAAGCACATCTTTGCGACGATGAGGGCTTCAGACAAGTGGAAAGAAAGAAGAAGAAGAAGAAGCCCGTTCACTGCAATTTGTGTGGTGTTGCGCCAGCCGTGCCTGAGCAGCTGTTGCGTCCGGCGATACCTCCGACGCTGCTGTATGTTTCCCGCCTCTACTTCACTAGTAAGGCAGAAGATATCGTGTGGTACGTCAAGAACAAGGCCAACTTCACTTTGAGGGTCGAGCGGTTGTAATTCATTTGTGGTGAGGGTGCCGACCGAACATCTTTCGAAATTCATGAAAGAGGAGTTTTGGCCGAAAGGTGTCGTTTACCGGCGGTTCCGAGGTCGGTTATCGGACACCAAGTTGCGTCACATCACACGTCGCCGATGATCAATACGTGCAAATAATTAATTGTGTAATAAGCATTTATATTAGTTTTTAAGGTATTTATCTATGGGCCGATTATGTTTAGTTAAGATCTATAAATGTAATTTGTTGCCTGAAAATAAATTAGTGTATTATATTGTAAATCATAACAATCCACGCAGGAAGCCTATGTACAAAATCAGACCTGGTTGGTAATGATGATGATAATTTGCAAATGTGTCAACCAAATACAAAATAAAAAATATTTTATTGGTAAAATACATGTAACGTTAACACAAAAAATAGGCCTTATCCAGTTAATTTTATACAAACCTGTGCTAGGATGAAGCTGCTCTTCAGACCTTTACACATAGCATGTTAGTAGCATTTACACAATTCCTCGTATTGAAGTAAATAACAAAAGTAACGTCGGGATCTTTAAATTTAGTCTAGGTTACCAGCAAATGCGTTATTTTCCTGCTTTTCCAAGTTTAAATTTAGTACAGTTTCAGTATAATTCATCTGATTTAACCAATTATATAAAGTTCTCATACAGTCATTAAAGGGCATGTTATAAATATGCAGTATTATATTTATTTTAATATATTATAACTTATTGATTAAGAAATAAGTTGAATTCATTTTTTGAAATAACATTAAATGGATTACATTTAGCATTAATAATTGGATCGGGAGTTGTGTTCTAATGGGTTTTTAAATTAGCTAAAAATATGTAAAGTTGTCTAATAGTCAGCACGTTACAGTCTTTGTAGACTTTCACGGTAGGTACTGTAGGTTATTTTTTCCATAAGTAAAATTTTTAAGATACACTTTTGGGCGCGTTCAAGTTGAATCAGTTTGGTTTCATGAGTTCTACACCAAATGGGCAGGCAATAAGAGATAATTGACTGCATCAATGTTTTATAAATTTCTATTAATAGAGGTTAATTAGAAACATTTCTGAGATACTTGAACAGCCATATCAACTAAGTGTTTTTTTAGCATTTAACAATGCACTATCGAATGCGGGTTCGAATCCCGCTTGAGTCCCTAGGATCTGGTCGAATTTTTCTAGTTTCTATCTTTGTGTAGCCACATCAATTTCCTAACACGAGATATGCAATTTTCAATTTGTTTGTGCCAATTAAGCTGTTAATCAATACAAACCAAATTATCTATACATGTTAATAAAACAGAAAATAGGTAAAGAGTCGGTTTATTCGGTCTTATCGTCCTCGTGAGTTCATGACGGATATAAATATTGATGGAGTCGTAAACTTTCACATGAAGACTGATGTAATGTTGTATTTAGAGCCTGTTTCAATGGGTCTCCTACATTTATTCTAAAATAAAACTCATCTCCCCGAATACCGAAAATAAATACGCTAAAAATGACAAAATCACCGGTAAGGGCTGTTTAACTTTAAAAGATGTTTAAAAATTGGGGGCTGAATTCGATTTTGAAAACCATCAATAATGAGTGCGCTTGTGGCGCCATTGAATGAAGTGACTGATGGCCAATGTCGGAATTAATTTCCCATTCTTTTTCACCAATTCAGAGTGAACATTTGTGATGCGAAGGCTACTTCAACCGTTAGGGCTACAAGAAAATTCTTCAAAAACCGATGAATTTTGGAAATATTTTGAATGTTATTGCAGAAAAGCCAGCAGGGTGGGTATCAAATTTAAAGTAACTATTTTTTTAATCACTATTTCCGATACTCAAAGATTCGTTCCACCACTCCTGGGAGTGGTAAATAATATATGTATGCTGGCATAAATATATTATTTAGTACTTGTATCTATCCTAATATTTTAAAGAGGAAAGTTATATTTTCGATGTTCGTAATCGATTTACCGATTTAGAAACATATATCCATCACAAAGCTCTATTGTTAGTTGGTGATATAGGGTATAATAAAAACGATTATAATCATATTTTTGGGCTATATATTTTAACAAAATGCTAGAATGTATGAAATCTTTTTCTGACGAGGTTTAAGTTGATCTAAGTAAAGTAATTTGCCTATATATTAAACTATCTCACTGTTGGATAAATGCCTCCTTCATAGAGATTAAATCAGCGAAAATGGCACCTTTATTTATTACAATAAGCATTTGCTGTCTCGTCTCAGATTTCTTCCCTGTTTTCAAACCAGGATACTGCAAAAATATTTTTTTTTTTTTTAAAAATATGCGCCAGACAACACACCTCTTGTAATGGTCTCGAAGTAGGGATTAATATCCCTGTGTTACGAGGTACCACACAAGTAAAATAAGCCAGTAATAAGTAGTCATTTTATTTTATTCACGTTTAAAACCTGTTGCTAAGATGTAAACAAATGCTGATTATATATTTGTACTGTTAGATTATGAAACAAAACAGTAATTTAAAAAGTAAAACAGCAAGGTGGTCCTTGTACTTAGAAAATGTCCCCGAACTTTGAATAAAGGCCACAACATTCCCATGATTCTTTATACAGATAAAAAGAAAACTTTGCCGCCTCTACAAGGTTTTAAATTTGAATTCCTTATCTCAAGGATTGTTTTAAAATTGGTGTCAGTTGTAGGCTTACCAGGGCTTTTAAATTAATTTGGGTTTAGTGAAGTAGCTGAATGAATGTAAACCGCCCAAAGCCGTGGTATTCTATGAGGGAACCATACGGCCAGCACTGGGCTTCGTGGGTCAAGATAGTAAAGGTAACGTACTAAGTTACGGGTATACTGGTAAAAGTTCTGCTACAGTTGATGCACATTGTTATGCAAACCGTGGTTTAATAAATACAAATGCAACGGCGAAGAATCTAAAACCAAGTTAACTGGAAATCGAGCCAGAAACCGCAGATTTTTGAGTGTACTGTTTTTACTGCCATCACACGTTTAAATTGAAATGTACACTATAAAACAGAACAAGCTTGTTAGTATTGCTAATTACTTATCTCATCTGAAATGAACCTAATAAAATGTAATTTCAAAACTTTATGAGTGCCAAACTGATGGCTTGTGTTGAAAAAATACCTAAATTAACATTGTTTTTACAATCCCAATATACAAAATATGTACGTTACAAGAATATGTAAGGTCTGTAATTTACCATTCAATATAGTTTTTTATTTCTATATCAAACTGTACACTTTTCGAGGCATCTGCACTTTTTTTCATTACAGAAAAAAAAGTTTTTAAATCAGCTAGTTTTCTTACAGCTTTAGAAATAACTAACGTAACTATTCTTTAGTAAAAGTTTCACGTATAAGCACATCTAAAAAACTCACCTGTCATATAACTGTGTCAGTTTTAATAAAAGTTATTCCTTTTTAAAACCGCCAAAACACCGACAGTTCTTTCACACACGTTGAGAAGTTTCTATGAAGTTTCGAAGCGCAGTTGTTCAGCGGAGACGCGTGCGCGACGACAGACCGCGCGCGACTGACCAGGCACGACGACTGGCTGAAGGGAAGCGATGGTGAGACCGAAGTGATATCAAGTTCGCGCCATTTCGCCAGTTACGTGGTTTTGCGCTTCGGCAGACAACCGCAAGGGCGATATGAGCTTATTGAAAAATTACTCGTCATGATCATTTATGCAAAACACGTACTCTTCTTAACATAGGTCACACGCTCCAATTTCGAAACGTCACTCAATGATGAGCGGTCCTTGTAAGTAAAGCTCCCATCTATTTTAACTGAGATGCACCCTTCAAAGCTCTGTGTGAGGGCACTTTGAGAATCGTTTCGGAATTTAGGGGGAAAGTCCCGGTGGCAGATCAATTTAGGCAACGATTTCTGTCTATCTGCCCTAAAGATAAGAGAACAAGTAGTTAATCAGTTTTCCAGGCATTCAGCCCTTTGCTATGACTTGTTTATATTATACATAGTCAATGGCTGGTGGCAACCAAAGCAATCAAAGATGCAACTACAAAGCAATTAAAGATGATTTGTTGTTTGTTGAACAAAACTGTGCAATATTGATCTATAAAAAGTATATCAAAAAAGTATGGTGCAGATTTCTTCCATTACCACCTCAGCTGGGAGAATTGACTTATCTAACTTAGGAGTGCTAGAGCTTCGGACGGTAAATGAAACTTTGAAAAAAAATTCTGTGGTTGAGCTACGAACATCAATACGGCTACGGCTTACTACGCGCTACGTCGCGGCGTAGTAACCTTGTACTCGTAGCTCGTAGCACCTTGCTCGGTAAAACGAACGAGTTATTATGTTTTATTGCAAATAAAATGTTTCAGATAGGATATTAAGGCTTCGATTTGCCACAAACTTTATATACTGTAACTTTTGATTAGGAAATACCTGTCTCTAGAACCAAAATAGGTAAGATTAGGGCGAAAATGAAGTAACATTAGGAACGGATGAAGCGTTTAAGCGTTTTGTACATTGGTCAGTGATAGAAAAGCTATTTTAGAAACAATACAAGCTTAGTTAGTATATTATTATTGACGCTTATTAATAAGCAAGCAGTTTGTAAATATCAGTGTGAGGTATTATTGTGGCAGAAAGTTTAGTCTTAGGCCCGTATTCTGAAACAAAATCTTTATTTGAGTATAGCTCTGAGTGACGTTTTTGTATTAACTGGCGTTTTGAAATCTCTACTCAAGTACAGAGCAGTGCTTGAGTACGATTCTAGAATACGGGCCTCAGAACACTAAAAGTAATATGTTTATTTAAAAATGTATGTTCTCTGTGCTGTGGCTAGAGGTTTGCTTCAAGCACAATTTAATGTTTACTTATCCTGTTAATTTCATTTTGTTACGTAGTTTAACTGTAGTGAATTGTGTTAAACTCTGTATGCATGTTTTTTTTTTTGCACAAATAAATTTATTCTGTTCTATTCTTCAAAGATATTTAATACAATAATAATCACGACATTTGATGACACGATTGGCGTAGTGCGCTGTAACACGGTTGCTCTCTTTAACTTGCGTGGTGTTCCGGGTTCGATGCTCGATCGGTCGGGTCAATTCAAGAAACTATCTTTTCTGAATTGACTCAGGTCTGGGAGTGCTGGGAAACGCCACTGGCTTAATTCCTTGTCTGGTACCTCGACGTAACACAAGGAGATTTATCCTTACTTCGAGACCATGAAAAGTGGTGTGTGGTCTGGCGCATATTTATTATTAATCACTTAATTGAACTAGGAAAACAAACACTAAGAACACGCAAGTAGTGTTCAATGTCGTCTCCTACGATCTATTAAAGTTCAACGATTACTTTTAATAGCTTGAAATGCGTTCAATCAGGCAGCCTCATCCTAGAAGTTCACTCGAGTCAATGTTGTGGAGATTGATCTTTAGACTGTCACTTGAAATTTCTTTGTTGTCTTGTAGTCGCACTTAATGATCTTCTGTGAAAACGCAGACTTATTTCTTGTGGACTTACTGATCGATTTTATAAAACTTCCTCTAAATAATTGCATATTTTTTTTCCATCTTTAAGCGTACAATTCCATATAGATGACGCGTAGCGCTAGGCTATTTTGAGGTCATAAGTTTAAAAAAAATTAAAGTTGCTTATTTCCTGCCTGTAGATAGAATCGTACTTAATAAGCTTATTATTGCGTTTTGTGTCGCATCTGAATGTCGCATAATCAGCAATTCGACTTTTGCAAATAAAAAGATATCGTAGATGAAAATGACACAAATTAAGAATTTAGTGTTCTATTACAACATAATAAATAAAAACACGTTAACTTTAAAAACTTGCATTTTCTTTTGTGGCTTGCACATAGAGTTGAAATAAAAAAGAAATATATCCTGATGTTGTGGATAAATGCGACACAAAATACGTTGTACAACAGATATTAGTATTCTAAAACGCATAACACTTAGCTATTTAACCAACTGTAATATTCTTTTAGAGCTAGTCGAGCAAGGGACATGTTAGGTATTAGTTAAATGACAGAGTTCCTGAGGACAGAGCTGACACAAAATGCCTTTGTACATCAGTTACTACTTCGTTATCATCATAAAAGTAAAATTTTCATTCTCTATTTTTTTTTCGTCCAAAACTGACCGAAAAGACAAGTACCTAAATTTCTACCTATGCGACTACCTAAGATGACACAAAGTTATGTATTAGGATGGACAAAGGATTCCGAAACTACATGTCAAAAAGAAAGAACTTTACTATTTTCGAAACCTCAAAACCCAGCGCTACGGGTCTAATACCTATACAAATTGCTGATAACAATTATATTTCAAATGTCTGGGCACTTGTACGACCTCATATGACATTGTCATTAAACAGGGCTTGTACTAATAAGGGTTTTTGATTATAAGCTTGGCCCGACGTATCCTGTGATGAACATGAGCTTAATACAACAACACACTCAATGTGCTCCATATAAATTTTTGATCTGGGTAGGAAGCAAACTCACAACAATATTAAATGTTAAACCGAAATCCTTCTTTAGAGAGAAAGAAGTCCCGAATGCGAAATAAGATTGCTAGCATTCGAAAAACTGGTGATGGATTAAATAAGTCCGGCCCAATCATTTATAGAAGGTTTTTAAGAGCAAAGAGCAACATTGAGATAAAAGTATCTCTCGGAATTGTCATTGACTATGCAGATGTTGGATCATCTCCTTTAACGCTGATTCTTAATCTTATCAAAGATTTCAGCCGAGCTTATAAAAGCTTAGAGTTTAGTTTAAAATATAAAACCAATCTTTATTTTTATTGAAATTAAATTAAAGACAGACTTTCGTGTATGCTAAAATAGGGTCGTTGTAGTAGCTAGTAAAAATATTCACACGAATTTTTCAAAAAGCTTTCTGGTTAGCTGGTTGTGACTTCTTTTTACACTGGCCACCGTTCATAAGTTTTTACCCGTAAAATTTTATTTCAATTATTATTATATAAGAGGCCATAATCAAACTAAAACATGACCCAAGTCCAACTTATTCGCGGTCAGGTGATCTCCGTGATGGATGTCCTCGAAATTCATTAACTTACATTTATTGATTCTGGGTGCTATAATACAAAGCCCTTTCTCTAGGTCCAGGCCAAGTACAACCTTATTGTTAAGTTCTATTTAGAATAATGAAAGCCCGAAAGAGCAATAAAAAAACCTTCAGTGCCTATTACAATGCTACAAAAACATTTAAATCTAACAACAGGTCTTCCAACAATAATTGTAACGTTTTCAGGAAATACCTCAATACACTAAAAAGCATTTCAACAATAGACTTAAATGTGGTACGATTTTAAGGAGAGTAGAGCTCTTTTCCTTCTATTTATTGGTGTTGTTTGGTATTAAAATTCACAATGGGATGAAATTGGAAAGCTTGATCGTTTGCGAATGATTATATCTTATGTTTACATGAATAAGACGTTTGAAAGTTTAAAAAAAATAGTTTTATCTAACCCCATATTCATCGAAAACTTAATCATTCCAAATAAAGTTCTTTACCTCGCGTATTTGGGCCAAATTAAGTTGGTTAGAATTTTAATAAAAAAGCCCTTAAATGGTGACCATCTCCTTTTTTTAATCATGACTGGCCTGCAATAGCAGCGATCCTGCCTTCCGAACGTGGGTTCGATCCCCGCCCATGATAAACATACATGTGACGAACATTTGTGTCTGGGTGTGTGTATCTATTTAAGTGTGTATTTGAAAATGTTTAAGTATGTTTATCAGTCTCTCATAGCCATAGTACAAACTACAAGCTCTGTTTAGTTTGGGGTAAGATGATCTCGGTGTAACTTTTCCCGGATATTTATTTTTTATTTACGCTGTGTTAAAGCCTACTGTGTCTTCCACTAACTTTTCCGCTTAACTCGCATTAACTTAAGATTTTTCACGTATTTCTCTTCTTATTCAATATAGAATTACGGACTTACTCTTTGATCGACTTTAATCTTTTAAATGAGGCGCTATAGTTCTCGGCCACTTTTCAGGTTCATCGGATATCACTAGTAACACACAATGACAAAGGCTTTTAGTCTCTACGCACCGAGATATTAAGGACAGTACCTAAATCATCATTCAGGTTCCCGAATAGTTCCCAGCCGTGTTGGGTTTTAACCTTAAAAGCATTTGAGCTGCTATGGCTTCCTCATCAATTTTTTTTAATCATTTAGCTAAATCTTCCGCTACAAATTTTTTTTTTTTCGATAAGGAAAGTTTATTCAGTACTTTCGCTTAACCTTATCTTGGAATTGGTCAGTAAGTTTTTGCATATACCAACGAGGTATATTTACTGACATATTTTTATCAGGTGTTTGTTGCAAAATAAACAACGTCTGTGTTAGTTATCCTTAGAAAAACAAGATAAAGTAGTATGTGAGAGCACTATCAAGTGACATCAACGCTAAAGTGCTGAAGTCTCAGCAGAGAATCAATCACTGCGGACAGGCAGCCGGTCGATTCACTTCTTTATGCGATCAGCTGCATCTTTGATATAACCTCAAAAATTTTGCTGTAATAGTATAGAATATAACAGAACATTTCACGTGAAATACTTTGGCTTCATTCAATCACAGCTTTGCCATTGAAACGGCTTTCTATTTTGTGCAACAGTGGAATTCTGCCACACCTCATGTCACAATAACAACAACACAATCATCATCACCTGCAGCCATAAAATATCATCTGCTTAACAAAGGCTCCTTAGGAGTAAACGGCCTGCAGCAGCTACTTGCATCCTGCGACTTTCACCAAGTGGTCGGTCCACCTTCCGTCTCACGTTGCAATTGACACCAAACCATTTTTACCCTAGAGGCCTTAAATTTCATTTCACTTTGTTTCCTTCTTATTGCCGCTGGTGAAATTATTGGAATAAATACAGAAATTAACTTTTAGAAAATCTTTTATTATTTTATAGAGCACACATTTTGACAAGCATTGTGAAAAGACAGACAAAGACTTTTTGAAAAGGAAAAATAACAACCTTTGTGGCGTTCAACCGAAACGCTAATAAGTATGAATAAGATTATAAATTTACCAAATTGCAACAGCCGCATCAGCATTTTTTCTTAATATCTCAACTTATAAACGGTATAACGCTTTGATAAATAAATAAAAATAAAATTGGTTATAAAGCGTTGATAACTAGATATCAAGGTTTTACAAAGAACTTTGGCTCATAATTTTATGGTACCTAAAGTAAAATGCTCGCCTAAATAGCAACTACCATCAAAATATCAAATTAATAGTGTAAACACCATGTTACAGAGATCGTAAATGGCAACTTTCTAGCGATGACGATTCTGACGATGCTCGACTCTATATCACTAGCTGTAAGACGTAGTATTATATTTCACGAGAATATAATGAAATAATTATTCAATTATCCTCAGCCGCTATTGTTTCATAGTTAGAGACCGATTAAACCCCAAGAACGGGTCGCGTCGGGGCGTCCGTCTTGTTCCTAGCGATTTCTCCTCGTCGTCCATTGTCGTGCGCCACTTGGGATATAAAATTGAAGCGATTACCGGAATGCGACGGGAACGGATTCCGCCATTTGTTTTGCGCTAAACACTGAAACTTTGCTGACATTTCTGGGAAATTAATACCTATTCATTGAAAGCCATTTTTAATGACGTTACTTGTTATTACGAAGTAGCAGTCAAAGGTCGCCATCGTCAGTGAGTTCATCCTTACACTCTGGATCCACCATGGTTCCGTGTTCTGTTTTAAAGATGCTACCTTCCTGGGACGCTCAAATTGTAGAATGAGTTTTCCCATTCCCAGTGAGCTATAGTATGACGTTCTTTAAGTGGGGTTTGAAATGGTTTTGTATTATTAGTGCAGTTAGAAATGGATGCTTATTATAACTGAATAAATCACGCTATAAATCTGTCCTACTCGAGAGGCGCTTGCATGAAAATGGTGTTCAGAATCATTTGAACACAGAGATAAATCCAATTATTTAATGGAAGAAGCTCCGTTTATATAAAACCAAGCATGTCACTTTTTGGACGCTTATTAAAACGTTTTTATCCTCCTTCTGGGGTTATGTTTTTCGAGAGTATGTATGTGTAGGGTGTCGTCAGATTCGTATTTACTGTGAGATTGACTCTGGGTGAGTGACAGGTATCAAAATAATAAAAAATGGCGGATTTTTGGTTTTCTACCCAACCCCTTGAGTGGGGTATCAAAATGAAGGGCTTGAAATAGCAATTCCATAAATACTAATAATGGAACTGAAAATTCTGAAATAAAAACGAATTATCAAAACTAACAGAAAACCCGACTGCAAAAAATGATCACTAAAAAGGAAAAAACAAGCTCGTTCGCAACGTTTTAAATCATTGCAGGCGGGGACAAAGCAGGGAATATCTTAGTAGTTACATAAACTTCTACGAGTACAAAAAGGTTTTGTTTTTGCTTGATGAATGTTGGTCCCCGCCGCAATGATTTAAAACGTTGCGAACGAGCTCGTTTTTTCCTTTTGAGTGGTAATTTTATGCAGTAGGGTTTTTTATTTTTTTAACAATTAGTTTTTTAGTAAAAGGAATTCGATATTAATAATATCAAGTAACTTTATTTACCTATTTAAAGTTTATTAAAATATAAAACATAGACTTTTAATCTAAATGATGTCCCGCAAAACTGCACAACAGTTTGACTGCAGGATCAGCGAGTTCACTTGCTGATAATGAATGATATATTTTGATATACTTCTTTCAGGCTACAAAATTACATTTACAGATATCACAAAACATAATTGGCCCATAGTATAAATACCAGTGATAAGTACCAGATGATATAGACTAACATACATATTTAATTAACAATAAACAAACGACTTGTTAATAACTAGTCGAAGTGAGATGCAGTGTGGTGTTCGGTAACCAAGTCGAAACCGCCGGTTCAAGACACCTACCGGCAAAATTCCTTTTTCATGAGGATCGGCAGATGTTCAGTTGGAATCCACACCACAATCAAGGTTAGATTAACATTATGGCGGGACACTAACCGCTCGACCCTCAAAGTGAAGTTGGACTTGATCTGCAAGTACTCTACGATCTCCTCTGCGTTCGTAGATTAATGGAGGCGGGACACGTGCACCGGCGTCGTGTGTTTTGCTGGACGCAAGAGATGCTTCGGTCCGGTCAGTGCAACACCGCACAGATTATTGCGAACGGGCTTTTTCTCTTTCCTTCTATCCACTTCGTCATCGCAAACATTTTTTTCTCAATCAATTTCAAAGTTAATTAAAAGAGGTATAATAAGTGTAAAACTTGATGTTGCCATCCGTTGCTATAGCGCTAGCGTCAAAGCTCTATTCATGTGTCACGCAAAGTATTCGTCATCTACTTAAATTTATGTCTGTGGTGCCAAATCCACGGACTTGCTAGCAATAGCTCGTTTATTCATAAAATCATAAATAAATCTCCTTCTCGATGCAGCCCCTTACACGGCTCAATGGTTCTCTTGTGCGCCGGCGATTTTATTAAAATAAGGCCTTTGACTATGTTGCTTTGAGGAAAATTTAAAGTTACACAAACTCATCCTTCCCGTGGATACATATAATTTTATGTGGTTCATATACCTTTTGACCGTGTTTTGTTTGTGCACTTGATTGACTGGTTTTTCATATTTTGACGATCACTATTCAACTCAACCAATATCCAAATCCAATGTAGGCGTTTACTGTCAGCAATTAATATTTAAAAACAAATCGAAAATCTGGCGGTTTGAAATTAATTTCCTAGAGCAATGAGGCAGCTTTGAATGTCTGCGATTGAAATGACACACTGTCACAAAAAATACTTTTTGTATAGTTGGTGTGTAATACTTAATTCTTTTTTTTCACTTCACAGTGTAGTTTAAGAAGATATATATTTATAAAAAATATGTCTTTCTTTAATTGAATGCAAAGGAATATCGCGCGGGATGGTTTCTCTACTTGGATCAGTTTACTACCTAAAAAATAGAAGATTGTAACAAATAGATAGATGCAATTTTTTTAGCTAATAATTTTAAGGCAGGCATCGCAGACAAAAGGTGGCACACCTTTTTTTACAAGGAGAATCCTCATGGACATCACACTGCCGGTGGATGGTGTGATAGTGCCGTACTCCTATCGGCTCCTTGGGGCTTACTACGCCTCGCCTGTAGAATGTCGTGGGAGAACTCGGAGCGCATGCATCCATTCGAGCAAATGTTGGCGTTTGCTTGCGCTGTTGTTGCGCGTAAGCACATCTCACCTTGTTAGGCATGAGAAGATCAAAAACCCGTGGACTCCTCATCTCCATTGTAGAAGCCTTTAGTGCAAGCTGTGGACGCCCCTCAGTCCACATGCCCGCTGGCACCTACTATAGCGAAAGAAGCTGGCTAAAGCCGCTCCTACCCCGCCCTGCCCTCCGACGTCGACTCGCGCTTGCGAGAGAATCTTGCTCCCGGGCTCGTTCGGCTTCCCCTTTTGCAAGCACAACGTGCTCAAAAAATCAGATACTGCCTTCCAGGCTCTCTTGCTACAGGTCATCCGATGAAGGACCGCCTGCAACGCGAGATCACTGCCAATGGCTGCGGTGAGAGCACTGCGTTCAGATGCCCATGCAAGACATTGCTCAAGCGTGTGCATTGCAGTGTCTTCTCTAGCAACGTCATGGTGGCTGATCGAAAGATCTTCCTGACCAATTCTCCACAAATATTTGCCTAAACAACCGTGGTTCGAAAGGATTTGCACCACCCTTTAGAACAGCGATCCATGTCTTCCTCGGAACCAATGTATTAAAATTGGACGGATCCTCGCAATGGTCCAGTGACCAGCCGATGGCTGTTCTAGATGATCTTTCCATTTGTCGAGGAAATGCAAGTTTGTTGCCCAAATGAAAGAACAAGACGAGACTTAGCCAGTCTTGGTCTTGGTCTTGCGCCAATACATCTGGTCTTGGTCTTAGTCTTGGTATTGCGCTCCCAGTCTTGGTCTTGGTCTTGGTCATGGTCTTGCAGCAAGAGTCTCGCAAGTTTTAAGTCGCAATTACCTATTAGCCTTTTGCTATTTATTAAACCTTAATTTATATCTTAGAACAAGATAACAGAGTAGGTACATTTTGGGCTTTAACTATCATAGCCATAGTAAAGACCAAGTAAATTAATGAATGTCTAAACATTTAATGAGATATTCGAAAAATGAACTGATACCGGGTGTGGTTTGAACCCACGACCTAAGCGAACGGTGCTCTAACCAACTGAGCTATCTACCGTGACCTACGGGAGTCAGGCGGTTTTTTAATAAACGTTTTCATTTAATAAGCTTACATGTGCTAAACCATGGCTAAAACATATAGTAAACCAATGAATGACATTAACTTGCCTTTTAACTTAACTTTAATAATTTTAGGAACATTATCTGTCTACTAAAAGATTGATAGACCCTGAACTTATATGAAATGGAATAAAAGAGTTACACGATTTATACAATTTACCATTTATTTAAATAAAAAATAAAATACAATACAAATTAAATTACACAACAGCTTTGACATATCATATTACTTAAAGTACTCGTAACTTACTTTATATTAATTCTTTTGACCAAGAATTAATACAAAGTAACCATCTGGCTGACTCATCACTTATCCTATTTTTATGTTTTCTAATTACTAATGACGCTTTGGAAAATAATCTCTCAGCAGGTACTGAAGTTGCAGGTATTGAAAGAAAATCACCATCTTCGATAAAGTCGGATATTCTGTCTCAAGCGTCCTCCACCACTCTAAATTGTCTTCCGAGCTGGCTGCTCTAGGTTTACTTAGGCACTCCTCCAAGTTGTCAATAAGCCTTGAAGACAAGATCTAGATCCAGATGACGTTGAGGGGCACGCATACAGTTTCTCAAAGTCTATTACGTCTTCATCTTCATCATATTCATTCCAATTTTCCAAATTTTTTTATATTTTTTTTTGAGTCCCATGGAGTCCCTAAGCGTATCTCGCACTCCTATACTCCCTGAAACGACACTCAGTCCTAACTGCAAGACGCAAGAGTCTTGCTTAAGATTGCGTTAATCTAGTTCTTGCTCAAATCTTGCACGGTCAGTCTTGGTCTTAGTCTTGCTAAAATTAGGCGGTCTTGGTCTTGGTCTTGCGAAAATGCAAGAACAAGACCAAGACTGCAAGACCACAACCGATTTTGGGCAACACTAACCCTGAGGCTTCTGCCTCAAGCTCCCAAGGAGCTGTTCCGCACGCAAGCTGCCTCAAATGAGATGATGCGGTAGCACACCTACCTTCACTGGCGGATTATTCATACTGCAAGGAAAATCGTATGGCATTCTCAGTAGGTAATGTAGAAACCTCCTATAACATATGAAAAATAAATGCCCTTAAATGTTAATTTTTTTATTGAGAATACAGTTGAGAGCCTGACTTTGCATAAAAACCACAAAATAAAAGTCAGTTAAAAATCGCTTATGGTGGTGTCTTACTAGTACTTAAACAACTTTTCTTTTTTTAACTTTTTAATTATTTTGAATTTGGAACCACTTCTTCCGATTTCGCGCCATTTCACATATTTTTCTTGGCCATATAGATGGAATGGGGGTTAAAGAATAGGATTGCAATGATCGCCTTGCACAAAGTGGATATGGAGCCTTCGGTCATATAACTCATATACCAGACACTTCAAAAGCTTGGTATCAGCAGTGTTTTCATATATCGTACTATCAACAGGTACAACAAAACTTCCTCTGTCGAAGACCATAAAAGATAGTGGCGGCCGCGTGCTGATATGACTACGAAGGTTGTTGATGCTGTGTACTTAAGTCAGATTTCGTCGAAAAACCATTAGGAAGCAAAAAATCTTATAACGAGAGATGAAGATTCGCGCTAGGACTCTGTCGCGTATTATAAAACAAGACCTGAAGCTCGGTGCTTATCGTCGATATACAGGACAAGAAACTGTTCACTTTTGGCGCTTAAGGTACAGATGCGTTCACATCTACCTTCACATAGGGGCGTACCTTATGCTGCTGACATAAGACCCATTTTGCAATGGTTTTGTAAAGGTGATGTGACCGCCTCTGTACTCTACTGGCGCTAATGGGCCAGTCAGCGTACTTCAGTCGTATTGCAGGTATGTACTTAAATGTGTCTGGATTTAAATCCGCGTTTAGTAAATTGTAATCTCATCAGCTCATTCGCGTAAAAATTCGGTCAAGCCTTGCGATTTATTTTTCGTGAAAAGATCTCAAATCTCATCTATATGAGCTCACGGCTTAGCATAGATATATACCTACTTCTCGTGTTTGATAAAATTACGAAGGATAAAATAGATAGGTACATTGCCGTTTAATTGACTGACTGGTTGGGTCAGTCGCCAGTGACCCGGGATACTAAGCCGCGGTTATTTATTAAGTCTTCTTATCAGTCTTTCAACCAACCCCGACTCAAAAGCTCACAGTAACGTCTTCACGGGAACGATGGTCCTGGGTGAAGATCGGATTCACAACCTTCAGCGGAAAAGGCCGGACCTGCGGGCCAGTTTAAGATGTCTTTAAGCTAATCAAATTCAAGTTACACTTGTATTAACATAAAAGCGTGTGCGCGTGGATCTAGTAATTGTTGATAGGATTGAAACTAAACTACAGCGATAATTTCTAATTTAACATTACATACCTAAGTATTTTTATTTATTTACAGCAACAAATATATAAATTAGAAAGAAAGACTAATTGCCTTACTCAATTTAGCAGGATAGTTCAGCGAGTACGGCGTGAACATTATTCAGGATTTCTTAGTGTTTAATGATTGTTACCATCTATCGGAGAAACCATGGAGATATCAAGTGTTTCTTTTTCTTCCACTAAGAAAAACAAACAATTAAATCTTAATCCTCCTACAACGACCCAACACAATCACCTGGACTGCCCTTATCTTAACTAAATAATCCGCTGCAGATTGCACTGTGCGCACCTGCCCTTCGGGAAAGTCATTAGACAGGGCCCCATTGTTACCCCCTCCCCCCTGCCTACACCCCGCTTCGAGGATCAGAGGAATCCAGCGTTGCCTTGAAGAGGTTCTAAAGCGGTCGAGAGCCTGGCGGCGCGAACGCTGCGTTTCGTTCCACGCTGCGCGGTAATAATTGTTGCATGCAAATATCTCGCCGGGCCTTCTCAGCAAGAAACAACTCCGACGCGATGGTCGAGTCGCATTATGTCTATATACTGTGTATTTATATATCCATATTATTATTATTGTGGTATTTATGTCTATTATTTAGTATATTTTGCTCTTATTTAAACGATTTGAAAGTACTGACAGTCAATTTTAATTAAGTTATTTGAGTTTGCACTTTTGTGCATAAAATTATGGGCTGGAAGTTGGAATAAATAAACAGAAGCAGTGTCCTGATACAAAATAAGATTTTCTCTTGTTTTGTGGAATGCAGACATAGTAATACACATGACAATAAAAGAGGAATGAGAATCTCGTCTTACGATCTGGGATTCATTTTAGTTTAATGTTCAGCTTGGATTTTACATTATTATGACAAGATAATCTCATTACAAACCTGTAAAACGGGTGTCAGATTAATATTTCTTAACGCATACTTTTTACTTACTTAAATAATAACAGAATTAACACTATTGTTAGTCCTCGGTGGCGGCCTCTATACTTTTAACTTTTATTTAAGTACTTTACGCGAATAACGGGTGGATAACCGAACTAAGTCACCTCACCCACCTTAGAGTAAGTTAAGGAATTAAAGCCAATACTTTAATAAAGTCTTCAAAGTATTCTGGCAGCAGATTCAACAGTTGAACGTGATTAGCAGTGACCTTTGGCGTCGCATGAAAAATAATCAAAATAAATTACGTATCGGGTGTACCGTATTACTAAATCAGAAAAATTGAACCAAAAAAGGATAAGGCTTACTAATCTACGTTTTTTGACACACTCCGAGTGGATCTCAATCCACCTGATGGAAAGCAGCCGTGAGGTTCAGTCGTGAGGTTGACAAGAACAGTAAGCAGCGCAGCGCAGAAGCCCCACTGCAGGGTAGACTGCAATGACAACCAGGTAAAGATGACAGGATTCCGGTGGATGAAAACCGTGTTCGACCCGTCACATTGGAAATCTAGTCGTTGTGAATGATGTGGTACAGAAATGGAGCGACTCTTGAGCTAGTGAACCTCTTCTCCTTCCTAATCGAATTCACATCTCCAGCTGCTCGTCTGTCCCCGCCCTTAACCCGGAGGTGTGGAGGGGGTATTTTGCGGCTATTTCAATTATACGTCTTATGAAATAGTTGTCAGGGCGTCGGTTTCGCGGATGCCCGCAATATCGGCGCGATGCGATAGGCGATCGGAATTTTTGTTAGGCTGCGACTAGAGTGAGGGGCGGAAGCGATTTATTTTGTGATCAAATAGGTCCTCAAGATACGTTTTACCAGATCAGGAGTCAGTTGTCAACCTCTAGAATCTGGACGTCACGACCGCTTTTGTTGTTATTTTCTGTTTCTTTTTCTTGTTGTTTGTATTTATGTTTTTTTTCTTGCACGTAATTTAGACAAACTCACTACAGGCCCTGCCAAATACCAGCATCTCTACAGTCCTGCACTGCAGCGCCATGTGCTGACTGACCCGCTTGTGTACCTTTTGTTTTTTTTTATATACCACAAGGTGGCAAACAAGCTTTCGGCCCGCCTGATGGTAAGCAGTTACCGAAGCCTATGGACGCCTGTAACATCAGAGGCATTACGTGCGCGTTGCCGACCATTTAGGAGATACCTATTAACTCTCCTCTTAAAGGACCCCATACTGTATTCCACCGGGGAAGCCTCGGTAGGGAGTTCATTCCACAATCGGATTGTTCGCGGGAGGAAATTCCTCTGAAACCGCACTGTGCGCGACCATTCAAGTTGTTTGTTAATATTTTACTGTCGTACTGTTTTTGTCCCTTGTCCATTTTGCTGGGTTAATAAAATATTTTCTATTTTTCTTTTTTTCAGATAGTCGGAATTAACTTGACGCGCACAATGAAAATTAAAATCTTATTATTATGTAGCAAGTTGTTGAATGTCAAAATTCTTCGTTTAATAATTTTCTTGAGCAAATTAGTCAGCAAGTAGTCTGGTTCAGACGTATTGAATGCATATGTGATAAATACTGGCATTCATGTTTTGCTGGGATTTAAATTTTTTACGTAAGTCGGTCGTAAATCATGTTTACTAACTATTTGAAATTATTTCGATATCATAATTATTCTATCGTATCAGGTCGTCCTATTAGGATTTTTTACAAAGTCACTTTACTTTTATCAGTTATAACCTTGACAAATAAATCACAGGAACCCTAAACAATAATTAAATGTGACACCCTTTAAATACAGCATGTACTTACTCTGTGCTTTCCGCTCCGCCTATGACTAACAACGCTTCGCAAGGTGCCTCACGCGTCTCCGCTGCGTGAAGAACGGCAGATATAGACGATCAAGGTTTTTAAATTCAGTCCAGGGATGTTCACTCGAAGGACGTTTCATTTATTAGATTTTTCATAATAAGTGCCCGAGAGATGCCATGAATGTTTGCTGTGCCTTCTATTGTATTGTGAAGTCATTTAATTATCATTTTAATATTGAAAGCATTCATAACCAAGAACTAAAGACTAATATGCATGGAAACTCGATTTTAAAGATGGAATGGGGTAAGATTTTCCGTCTTTAATTAAACTTTTAAAGCGAGCACTCGCTATCGTTTCCGAGCTCGAATCAAACCAGTATTATTTAAACTACTGTCATGGTCTCGAAATATCCTTTTGTTACGAGGCACATACAGGACTAGGAAGTAGACCAGGGGTGTCCCCTAGCACTTTAGAAAATATATCGTTCCCTGAACTGACCCAACCGGGAAGCGAACCTAAGTCACCACAGAAATCGAGGCGAGAAAACGCGCTACAGGGCACTACGCCAATCGTGTCGTCACGACACGGTGAGATGCTGAGAGAAGTAGCTGCAACAAGAGTGACAATCAATATAAAGTACCTACTAGAAAATTTCTTCTTTAACATTCACTCAATAAGGGTTTGGAAACATACCCCCAATAGCCATATGAACAGACATAAAAATGATACGTAAGTATTCGTGCATCGCAGTCACAAAGGCCATTGAACGGAGTATATTCCTCTTTACAACAGAACCTACAGGCGGGTGATTCAGCGAAAGTATCAACCTTTTCGCATTTCAAGCAAGTTTGGGTTATATCACTCTATTTTGTACCAAAAACTATGCAAGTACATTTCTGATTTCTGCTCATTAAATCACGATAGTTTTAATACTGCAAAGAGATTGCGGTTGCGCCTTGGTAATCTTCTTCTGGGTGCAATTTGGCCGAGCCCCGAGCAAACCCTGTTAACCGGCTATTAAAATTAACATCCCACCTGTTAATTGCGACCGCCAGTAGCGGTCCGCGCGGCTGAAGGCTAGCTTCTAGGATAGAACCGGGAAGATACTAAATAAATGAATAAATATCCAGTTAACACCAAGATCATCTGAGCCTACCAACTAAGCAGAGATTGTACTCATAGTATAGTCGTATACTCGTAGTCTAGTATCGTTTCTCGCCTTCACTCCCGTAGTGTCCCTGGTTCGATTCCCGGTCGAGTCAATTCAGGAAAAAATATTTTCTAAATTGCGTCCAATCGGTTCTGGGTGCTGGGAGACGCCCCTGGCTTATATTCCTGGCCTGGTACCTCGCAACACGGGGATATAAATAAATATAAATATCTGGGACAATTCACACCAAGATCGTCTGACCCCCAAACTGAGCTTAATACACATACTGTAATATCAGAGACTGATAAACATACTTAAATATTTCTAAATACATACTTAAAAAGATAATAACACCTAATGAGCTTCGCCCGCGTGAGCCTCATATCTGTATCATTTAATGTATATAAAATCTTTATAAATGGTAACCTGTGTTATTCTGATGTATCTATAAGCTGTATTAGTGTAAAGTTTAATCTAAATCTGTTCAGTAGTTTTTGCGTGAAAGAGTAACAAACATACTCACAAACTTTCGCATTTATAATATTAGTAAGATTAGAAGGATTTATTCAGAAATGTATCCTGACTTCAAGACAAAGACAAGTGGTGTGTTGTCTGGCGCTCTCTGATTTTTAATATATTTTATTTTTTACTCGTATTTTGGATGCCAGAAAATGATTAACTTACTTAAATAGATAATAACATACTGACCCAAAAAACTTACAAATGTTCCTTACATGAATGCGGTGGGTCGAGATCGAACCCACTATCCGCGGCGCTAGAGGCCGGACCACTATCCAACTCAGCCCAGTTTATATTTTCCCTTTAGGAACAGAAAGTTGAATTCCTAAAATGTTGAGTTTGCAAAATGTTGGATTTCCCAGAATGTTGAATCTCATAATGTTGAAATTGCAGCATGTTGAATCATAAAATGTTGGATTTGTAGAAAGTTGAATTTGCAACAAGTTGAACTCCCAAAATGTTGAATTTACAGAAGGTAGAATTTGCAAAAAGTTGATATCATTGAGATGATATACAAGCAAAAAGTTATGCCCCACACGCCAACTGTCATAGACGTCAAATGCAAAATTTCCTAAAAAAACTTCGAAAAAAACCTCATGACAACGCACGTCAGTAAACCCAGTATTCGATAGTAGTCTTTGCAGTAAACTGACTACAGTAGGTATGTGCGCTGTAGCATGGTGCGGGTGACAGTTGCGTAGTTATGAAGTCCTTGGCGTGTGGGGCACGAAATGTGCGGACTTCGTATCAAGTCAATGGCGATGAAAAGTTTAAAAAAAACTATCTACCGGCGGATTAAAAGACATATAAATAATTCAATCATATATTGACAACAAGTTAGATAACAATTAAATCACAAGATCCTCACCCTTTTGGACCGCTTAAAATAAAATAAGTTTACTCTTACATACTTCATTACTCTTACACATTCTCTAACATTTAAAACCCAAGTTTCAACCTGGAAAAAGTGATTTTGTTGAGGAAAACTAATGGAGTTATTGTTTTCCTCTCAAGTAACTTTAATAACGACAAATATTTTTTGTCGAACAAGATATCTCTTGTTCGTCTATTCTTTTTAAATGGCACAAAAGACATATACTTTTCGATTTTATTGCCATAATGATTCAATTCTTTTAAAAGTGTATAGAACACTAGGTAAAAATTTGGATTTTTAGGTAATCTCCCATTAATCCGTCGATGGTACCCTTCACACGTGTTAGTGGTCCGATGAGTATCTCCCGCACAACTAATCATATTATGATCTTTTTTAAACCATTGATTTTGAAAGTATTTTAAAAATAATTTCATTTTTGGTGAACCTGGGGCACCCTTTTTCATATCATTCCAAGCTTGTGGCATGAAAGTGGGTGGAAGCAAGACAAAATTAGAGCACATCCTAACAATGCTTCTTGCAGTTCTATCGTCACTTGTAGATGCCTTTACTCTTACTATCTTCAATTCCTTAGCCTTTTTCCAGACGGCTTTATTGAAATGTTGATAACAACCAGATAAATCAACATCTGGGAATATCGATTTGACACCATTGATTTGAGCTACCTCGTAGTCACATTTATAAGTCTTCATTATCACAGGCAAATTCTCTTTTATTAAGTTGAATAACCTCTTGTAAGTTTTTTCGGTCTTGTTTGGGAGAAATGCATATATAACCGGGAAAACGTTTACTGTCTCATGGTTAGAAAAAATGTCAAGATGAATAACAAAAAGTTGTTGAAAGGGGCGTGGACAAGTTTTGAAAGTACCATCACCACTGTAACTACATAATGTTGACGATTTCATTGCCAATATGGCGGCTTGGGAGCAAATGATGATAATTTTTTCTTCATTTCCATCTTCAAAGACCTTGAAATTCTCATCAACGTTCTTTGGAATTTTTACATCTTGGATTCTTTTAAAAACTAGCGAATTTGTGCTCAAATAGTTTTTCCGTGTTCTATATAAAGTACTTTTTAATGAAATAAATGATGGGATTTCGGTAATAGGAAAAACAAGGTTGCTTTCTTTAAACTGTTGCACCATTCCTTCATAAATTTGCTCGATAGGGCATAAATTTATACACACTTGCCGCCGTATGTCGTTGATCAGCTGCGTAACTTTTATTTTATTCTTGTCTGGGATACATGTATGTTTTGTTTCCCTTTTTATCTTACTATCGTCATTAGTTAACGTAACCGTTGCTGAACAATCGTCCCAGTGCACTTCCATCGAGTTGTACCGTTCTGGTTTGTTTTCCCGTCTTTGGTCAGCGTGTATTTACCTCTTACTACAAGAAGTTTTGTTTTCTTTTTATTTGTAGTAAAATAAATTGTTTTAAAGGGATTTATTATATTTCTATACGTATTAATCCAACGATTAAATTATTCTGAAATGACATTGACTAACATTGACAGTTATTGTTAATTTGTTATCTAAAGTGGTTAACGTGTGTAACAGAAAAGAGTATTTATATTCCACGAAAAAAGTTCTAACAGCATAAAAATGAAAATTAATATTCTGAGAAATAGTTATCGGACCCGCACAAATTCAACATTTAGCAAAAATATGAAAGTAATATGAGGGTTATCATTATCACACTTGCGAGTTTCTTTACAAATATATGTCGCGGCGAACTCGCTGCGTAATCGCCTTCATACAAAACTCGCTCGCAAATCACAAGTCTGATAAGGCCCTATGTGAATTCTACTTCATGAGAATTCAACATTTTGCGAAACTAAAAAAATCAACATTCAGGGAAATTAAACGTTTTGGGAATTCAACTTCACGGGAATTCACCATTTTGCGAAACTTAAAAAAATCAACATTATGAGAAATTCAACATTTTAAGAATTCAACTTTATGAGAATTCAACTATATGGTCCGAAAGGATATTTTCTTTGTGATAACGACTTATTAAACTGCAACCCTATTTTGAAAGCTTTTGTCAGTATGATAACCTGTCTAGATTGGCATTTGACAAAATTGTCACCATGACAGTGATCATGACTTGACAGTAGCAAGTTGTAAATATTTTTGTTAACTATAATTTTACATTTTGTACTACGATTTTACGAAATAAAAGGTATGCATTTTCAGAGTTTAAGGCTGCGTTTACATCAGAGATGTGAGAGGATGCGATTAATCGCGAAGCTAGGTGAATGAAACAATTATATTTGTTCTTAACACACACATTCCTCGCACATCTCTGGTAGAAAACGCACCCATAACCAGCTCGCAATGTTCTTGTGAAGCAATTAAACATATGTACATATTACCTATTTATTAGACTACTTAGTTGATGAGCATTTTCTTAAGCACTGCCTTTATCTAATACTAAAAATGCTATATTTGAATCATATTTCAATGGTTTTAGATTTGCATTTGCTAAACAGATAATTATTAAAAGGCCTGAATTCTATGTTTTCTTTTTATGCAACTTTTACGTACCTTAATGTACGTATTTTGATGAAGGATAAAATATTTTTGGAAGTGCAATGCTCATTTTTCGTGAATGTCAGGATGGCACATGTAGTATCTTTAAACTTGATAAAACATATTCTGAACAATGGTACCTAAACAGTACTAAATAGTACCTACACAGAGATAAACAGTACCTAAACCCTTTATATGTTAAATAAAAAGTCTCATACAGCTGTCATTCTGATGTCAGGATGGCCGGTGTATTGTCATATCATGCTTATGGCTACAACTATCATTTTGGGACCTATGCAAATAAACGGTACTTAAATAGTACCTTGTCAAATATACCAATACATAATGAAATATCATTATGAATAATAGCAAATTAAAAATAGCGATACAAGCGATAAGCAATACCTTGAATGGCGGTTTTTGACACATTAAAAGATTTAAAGTATAAACATTTGTGTTGAAAACATCTGCACCCTATCTGCAAAGTCGTTCACACTATCGCTAAGGCAGGTGGAGTAGCAGCATTACAATAATCCATGTTTAAATATCTGTTCGGAATCTTTACCCATAGTAAAGATCTTTTATTGTTCTAGTTTCATTGAAACCATTTGGGGTGTTAAAAATTTGTTATTTTTATTTAATTTATTATTATTTCTGTTCAAAATTATTTAAATGTTTGCATTTACATAATGCAGAAACTTACTTCTATTTTAATTAAATAACTGAACGTTTTATCAAAGCATACTGCACATCGCTCTACTCGAGTAGTCTGGGCCAGCTATACAAAGAAATCGTTTATTGCAAATACTATACAATAATGCCTTCAGAGCACTTTAGGGGTGCCACGTTTTTGTAGCGCCTCAGTTATGTTTTCAAATGCAGAGGTGGATAGCTTTCGCCATCCTACGTAAAAAATGTTGATACTTTAAATCTTTTAATTTGTCAAAAACCGCCGTTCAAGATATTATTTGACTGGCCTGTTGGCGCAATGGCAGCGATCCTGCCTTTGTGGGTTCGATCCCCACACATGACAAATATTTGTGTGACGAACATTTGTATTTGTCGTGTGTCTGTGTATGTGTTATTATCTATTTAAGTATGTATTTAGAAATATTTAAGTATGTTTATCAGTCTTTGACGCCCATATTACAAGCTCTGCTTAGTTTGGGGTCAGATGATCTTGGTGTGAATTGTCCCAGATATTTATTTATTTATTCATTTTATATTGCTTATCGCTTGTATCACTATTTTTAATTTAGCTAGTATTATGCCTAATGATTTTTCATTATGTATTATTATATTTGACAAGGTACTATTTAAGTACCGTTTATTTGCCTAGGTCCCAAAATGATAGTTGTAGCCATAAGCATGATATGACGATACACCGGCCATCCTGACATCAGAATGGCAGCTGTATGAGACTTTTTATTTAACATTCAAAGGATTTAATTACTGTTTATGTCTGTGTAGGTACTATTTAGTACTGTTCAGGTACCATTGTTCAAAATACATTTCATCAAGTTTATAGATCCTACATACGCCATCCTGGCATTCACCATTTTTTAACGCTGCTTTACGCTTATCTGTGTATATTATTCAATTTACCTACTTCAAACTTTAAATGGAGAATTCCCATCACCACTAGGCGCTCTCGTGTCGTCATAGTAAGCGTCTAAAATGTGGCATGCTTAGTTTTCATACAGACGGGGAATCTTGCGTTATCCGTTGAAATATTATGCTGTTGTTTGCAAGGTTGTGAAGATGGGCAACGAGGCGAAGTGCACGTTCGGGACGCGGATGCCCATCGACATCCACATGCTGAACGAGATCATCTACCGGGAGGTGAAGCATTTCCGGAACTACAAGATATACCGGCCCAACTTCGGATGTTAGTACCATAATATCACGTAACAGGGACAGAAATAACTATTGGCCCGTGCTGTGACGGTTCACTACTACGCGTGAGTGCTTGAGCATTCACGCGTCATCACGTCAAGATCATCATCTTTGAACTCATTAGCGTAGATTATTTTGGCAGTCACTATGATTTAACGTCAGGTATAGTTAAAGTTATGGCAAAAAAGCAACTTTCATGGCGAACTTTTAGCAAGTTAGAAAACTTCATAGAGTTACGATATTCCTCTTTCGCTTTCCATTTTACGAATATATCATTATTTAAGTGTTCCAGCCACTTACTGACGCGACCAAAATATAAAAACTATTTCCTTTCTTAAGAACCGAAAAAAGTCGGTGTGTTTATGAATATTCCTTAAGTATCTTTTGCTTTTGACAGCAATCCCGGTAACCGGCAAGTTCTACGCGGCACATGACCAGTTGAAAGCAGAATCCAGGGAGCAGACAGAGAAGGTAGAAAACTACCACAAGAATGTTTCGCAAACCAGAGCCATGGGGCCGCACAGCAAGTACCCTTCACCTGCGACGGAGAACATGGCGTAAGTCTCTTGTATCAGATTCGACAGTACGAGTAGTAAAGATTATACTAAGTGCGTATAAATAATGATACATTATTATTTTATTAATACTTTTTATAAAAGTGGGGATTTATACTACTTTCATCGTGCGCGAAAACATGGAAAGAAAATGGCGGCTGGGTGGCTATGCCACAAAGGTTCAGGCCCCTTTAGGATCAATAGCAAAACAGTAAGAAGAAAAGAAAAAAAATAAACAACATTTAACAATCATAAAAGTAGCTTAAAATTAACCTAAAAGATAGATGGGTCCCAAATTGGTCTCCGCTCGTATTAGGGCGTGACAACTGACAAGAGAGCTCGTCACGACCACTGGTATTCTGCGGATACCATGAAAAAAAAAACAGGACAGGTACCAGCCCAGCAGTAAACAGGCTGCTAAATCTTTAGCAACTAAACAAACAAAAGAAACGGTTCTAATCAATGATTATCTTAGATACGGCTGGTTCTTCGAGCCCCTGGTGAAGATGGATCGCAGCGACCGCCGCTTCTACTTCCCCAAGAAGGAGAGCTCCCATACCAAGGTCGAGATCGTCATCCTCATGTCCAACCCGAAGAGCAAGTCTAAGTGATGGTGATAGGACATCATACTTTTAGGAATATTTAATGAGCTGGCTTATAATTCTTGTGCTATTCTTTTTTTGAGCTTTGTAAAAATGTTTTCTTTTACATTTTATTAAACAGGTACTGATAAAAGATTGTTTCTCTTAATAATAGTAGATTATACCTTGCACCAAGGGGATAAAGCACTGTTTTATGTCACGGGCGCTACATTGAATCCTGAACGTAACGAAGGACTCCAAATTTAACTCCCGAGCGAAGCGAGGGTGTTATAAGTTAATTCCCGAGCAAAGCGAGGGAATTAAGATTGAGTCCTGAGTGCAGTGAGGGATTCAAGCGCCCAAGGAAAAAAACAGTTTTATCCCGGTGGTGTATACTCTACTTTTCTCACTTTATGCGAGACAATAAAAAACCAGGCTTAGTAGATAGTGTTTATTACAGCATATTAAAAGTGCAAATTGATATTGGAGACATTAGTCCAACTGTGGAAAGATAACGTTATATTTTAGCTACGGCTATAGAAAGCTGGCGTGGCCTACTCGATTTGACAAACAAATGAAGTTCGTCTCAGTGCGAGTCTAGTGGGCCACGGCCTCGGTCTTCGAAAATCGAGTTGGCCGCGCCCGCTGAGGACACATTCTGTTTAGTGAAATTAGACTTTATGAACATAGCAATAAGAATTATGAAAGTGAAAATCCCATTATTGACCAGCGGGTTATAATAGAACATTATAACCCGGCTAAAGCCAAGAGATATAATGTCTTGCTTTCGGTAAGGTTTACATGACATATAATTCGGCATTGTCGAGCATGTGGTGTGAAAAATAACTAAGACCACCTGACTCGAACCTAAGCAGAGTATAATGAGTGTCAGAGACAGAAAGCAAACTAAAATGACTTGTGCCATAAGGAAAGGAAAAGCTGAAACTTTTACGTTGAGACTCGACTACACTCGTTAAGTACCTACTGTACATTATGAAAGTGAGTCTTTGAAAAAGTTAACTTTAATTACAAAATATACGTTACAAAAGTGAACATTTTGATACCCCGGTCAATTCGTGAAACATGACTTTTTGAACTCTGCTCATTTCGTGGAACTGGACATAACATATTTATACTTTTTTTGACCACACGGTTGGCGCAGTGCGCTGTGGCACGGTTTTACGCCTTGACTTGCGTGGTGTCCCGGGTTCGATTCCCAGTCGGGTCAATTCAGGAAATGAACTTTTATGAATTGACTCGGGTCTGGGTGTGCTGGGAGACGCCCCAGGCTTAATTCCCTGTCTGGTACCTCGTAACACAAGGATTTTAATCCTTACTTCGAGACCATGACAATTGGTGGGTTGTCTGGCGGATATATTACAATCTTAAAAAACAGGCTTAAAAAAAACTTGTGAGTCCCCTACTATGTCAGATGAAACATTCTCTTGAATACTCCGGTCATTCTGATACATAGGGCCTTATGGACCGAAAAGCCACGTTAATACTGGTAAGGTAGCCATTAACGATAATTGTGGGACGGATCAAACTAGCAGCTGAAATCTTATTTTGGAAAAAAATGCACGGATGCTAACATCTTTTTTATCCTTTTCGTCTCAGCTGTTAATATTGAAAACGCTTAGGAATAAAATATTCGTCTCTGTTGAAGTATTTCCCTTATCGAATACGTGGATTCTATGTTCGTTTTCGCTTAGTAGCATGCGAGGGTCACGTTAAAAGTAAGGGAAGAGTCCAGGTCATATTTATGAAAATATATTCGAACTTAACAAGCAAAGAATCTCAAGTGCACACCGTAAGTTCCTTTGAACTCCATCAAGATAGTTTTACTCAGTCACTGTCTTTTGCTTTAGAGGCGTATTGGTTCCAGGTGGCTGCTGTTTTCTTCTTGTAGTCGTTCTTTTCTAGAGGTTGCAAGTGGGCAGCTGCTACCCGATCACTGGAAGTGGGAAGAATATTAGAACCTGAATAAAACGTATGAAAGATGGCCAAACATTCTGCCTTTAGCGCCGCAGGTCGTGGGTTCGATCCCATCCATGAGAACAATGATGTATGATGGTGACCATTTGTATTTAATCTTTGTCTGAATGATAATATCTTTTTATGTAAGTATATATAAGCTCTGTTTAGTTTGGGGTCAAATGACCTAGACATATTCACCTATTATTATTTACAACTGTTACAATTTTATTTAGTTTAGCCCGTCCCGTTATATCCTTGAATATAACGGGACGGATCCCGCACTAATTACAAGCAGTTTCTAAACTAAGGATTTAATATGCCCGCATTGTCCGAATGTAGAGTACCTATTTAAACTTTTCGTACAAAATTAAGTAAGACAGAGATGGCTGCAAACAACAGAAAGCTTTCTTCTTAGGCAATGACCTTCGAATTACAAAGTGTATGAATGAAGGCTCTGTTGTTCATCTTAGTTAACATAAATCTATACTAATATTATAAAGAGGTGAGAGTTTGTGAGTTTGTATGTTTGAAGTAGGTAATCTAAACTCTAAACCAAACCGATTTAAAAAAAAAACACCAATATAAAGCTACTTTATCAGGTAGTAATATATATAGGCTACATTTTTTTTTATTTAGGCTATATTTTACGGGAAAGACAGTCTGAGGGCGAAGCCGCTGACGGACAGCCAGTGAATTAATATTTAAAGCTATATCCACTTGTCCAGTGCAAATAATCGTCCATACTCACGCGAATTCCTCATAAGTCTTGGCCGTGTGTATGGCGTCACACTTTACGGTATTAACCTGCCAGTGCCGCCGGTCGTCTTCCACACAATCCCTCAGCTGGCTCTCCATAGCTGCGATGTCAGCTGCGCTTAAAGGCTGGTCCATTTCTGACTTTCAATACAACTAAAAACCCAGTTCGTAGGACTGAGTCTTTTAAATGTCAGGTAATGGAAATTGACATATTTCCTCCCTAAATAACAATAGCGTAGCTATAGCAACCACGACGTCACCATGGAAACTATTTCTTTTTCTTCAAAGGGCGTCGAAAAAATTTTTCGTGCAAATGTTGACAGTAGGTACTTATCCCCATATTTTGTGTGCAAGTATTTTCCTACAGCTCAGACGAGTTATACTTCATTAATTATATCATTAGAATTAAGAAGCAGGGCTAAAATGAATGAGAATTTGCATATGACGTTGCCATGACGATGACATACCTAAGTATAACCAGGCAAAATTGAAAACCCCTTCCGCTACAACGTATGAAGGGATTATGTAATATTTTAGATTTGGTAGTTATCGTGACACTCAAAATGTGTTCGGATAAAAACCCCTGCGTCTTTTAGGTTTTTACATCGACAATATAGTTTAATGCAAGACCAAATAATTTATTTAATGCAAAAGCCTCATAAATTCTGGAGTTTACTTTACTTTAAATGAGAACAATTAAGTGTGACAGCTGCTATAAAAGTAGATTTAAATAAATTCGACATAAATCTTAAAAGCAATAATGTTTAATGTACTTTTACCACTAAGTTTACCCTAAAAAGAACCTTTTTTACTTCTGTCTAATGCTATAATTAATGGAGTATAAATCAATATGTCTTGGTTTCTATTCATTAAAAATAGGTTGATTAATACCTATTAGGTCGAAATTGCATGGTCTCTTTCAAATATTCACTCCTGTCCCGAATGTTGATTTATTATAGGAACTAAAATACTATTTATGTGTTGAATTAATGGATTTATTACAAAAAAATATAGTTAACACTTTGAAATAGAAAAATAAAGATATTTATTAAATTTAAGGACATGGGTACATTTAACAAAAACACATAGGTAGTAGGCATTCAACAACAAAACAAGATAAAAACAAGACAAACAAATGCCATCAGACAGCGGTGTCCCGATGCCCAAAAAATAAAAGAACCTCACTCAGCATTCAGCCTGGGCTTCAAGGGCCCAGGCGCTGATTTTCAGTGGGCCCGAACTGAGTAAATGCACGGACATCTGCGGTGGACATACGTATGTGCCTTTCATATTATACATATTCAATATTTGTGAATATATAGGTAAAAGTATGGTGAGTAATAAAATATATCGTGTAGTGTAAATAAGTGGAATACATAGATAATAGATACAGTGCGGTTGTATAGTGTGATTGTGTTTTTGTGTTTCGTGACAGCGCAATGTAAGCGGTGACAACGTACGACTCCCGAGTTCAAACTGCAGCACCAAAATAAATAATGAGCCGATGGGTAGGTAATGCTCCGAAGTGCGTCCGTCCGCCCGTTGCCGCCATACTCAATAGGTACTGACTAACTGAATCTTCTTTATCAATCATTTTTCATCTTTGGTCGCCAAACGATCTACTTTGTCTTGTTCCGCGGCGACAAATGTTTAATATGCTCCATCTACTTACGTCTTACTTACGTATCGGTTGGTGAAAAAAAATTAAAAAAAATGATAAAACATGTAATTCGTTGTTTTTGGGACTGTAGTCTCCATGGACTTGATAGCGGTTAAATAAAATAGGTTTCCTTTGGACGGTAGTGATAGGAACGTTGCAAGAATCAGAACCGGAATCATTTATTTCGATTGAAAGTGGTGCAGATACAATGCTGTCGATTTATGGTTCCTATAAAAGAATATAAACTTAAGTTTGAATTATTTTGTTTTAAAGCTTTTATACAATATGTAACAAAATAAATTCATGAGCGTCTCATTACTAGAGATCGAGATTAGGTTCTATTTATGTTATAATTTTAGCTAAATATAGGAAAAAAATTGGCTTAATCACCACGCTTGCCAAATGCGGGTCAGTGATCGCAAACCCGGGCTATGTTTCGAAAAACACACTTTGTCCGTCTGGGAATTGAACCTAGGACCTCCGGGTTTTCGGGCCGAGCTCTGGAACCACTCTGCCACGGAGGCGTCCATTGTAGCGAGCGATGACTTGATTTCAATGATAGAGGCCTTTGCCCAGCAGTGGGACAGGCTAATTACTACTACAACTACATAGAAAAAAAAAAAATATCCTACTAAAATGTCACATCCGAAGTCACATGGGATATCGAATCGATACCCATCATCATGGTCGTGAATGACAATACAAGTGAGTGATTTGAAAGGAATACCAGCGAAGCGCGCAAAAGCATGCTACTCGTAGTTTCTAATTTTATGCCTTAAAACAATGTTGTCTTTCGACTATTGTGCTTCGGACCCTGTGCATTATAATTATTCTGCTTTTTTGATTTTATGCGTTTTAATACGTATGAACGTAAACTAAGGCCAATTTCGGGAGATCTACCTACTGAATTTAATCAACAACTTAATTGTTTTGACTTGTGCAAATCTCTGTTGGTAGTTTGTTGTATTTTCGGACCACCCTAGCAAAACTATTTCTACTACACATATCGGTTTGGAAGTTAATAGCCTCCATACACGTGAAGTTAAAAGGCGAAGTCGGTTTTCGCCACACACGCACAGTTCTATTTATCTGACACCCGTCGGGCAAACCTATACGTTTATGGTAGGCTAATGACTCTGTATGATTCATTCGGTGATTTTCAACTGTACGAATTGGCTATGGTTGTTATTTCGCCATGTTTTTTTATAAATAAGACATGTAAGATAAATAGCCTTAAGCAGAGTTTACTTTTAGTTTAAGCAGAGTTTACTTTTAGTTTAAGCAGAGTTTACTTTTAGTTTGATTAGGTATTATATTACGTAATTTATACAATTTAAGTGTGATTTAATAATAATCTGTTATACTGTGTCTTTTCTAATTCCTAACAACTATACGTATCATCTATTCATGACTGAAGTTTTCAGCTAGCAAATTACCTACAGAAAACGATAAATTTCAATGCAAGTCTTACGAGTTTTGCAATGTAAGCAAACACGTCAGTAGTTGAAATGTTAGCAAACTGGGTTTCTCTAGCTCAAGCTGTGTTAAACAAACAATAATACCGAAACAAGCGATACGTATAAGTCGATCGCTCAATATTCGTCACCCTGCTGTGCGAACCATATACTTTTACATAGTACCTAGATGACACACGCTCTTAGCGCCCACAATCATCGTTTTAGCGATAGCTTTCTGCATCACGTTAGGGATTTACCACTTATATACAGCATGAATACATCATGTGTCCTTTTTGCAGCTGATGTCTCTCTTTTATACAAATTTAAAATTAAAATTAAACTAGAATTCATAGTGTCAAAAATATTAGAGTGGTTTAAAGAACACAATTTACTGATTAATTACAGTAGAACCAAAATACTTGAATTCAGACCCTACCAGAAATCATCCATAAACGTAGAACTTAAGGTTAATAATAATATTAATTTAGAGAAAGTAAATAAGGATCTGTCCTAGGCTTATAAATTGATTCACACATAAATTGGAAAAATCACATAGAAAAAATTTAAGCGAAACTATCAAAATTTACATACACATTATATGAACTAAAATTTAGCATACTACGCCTATGTACATTCGTGAATATAAATATTTTTACTACTAAAACAATGTATCCGCATAATTGTAAATATAGGTGGCATGGATTTTTGCAAGCCCCACTTCATCAGACTAGAATTTTTTTGAGTCATACCATTTTAGAACTATGCAAATTTATAAAAAAGAACTCAGTTATATTTGGAAATGCGATTGCGGAACACTGCAGTACGTGACCCTATACTAGATCTATTTCTCTAAACCAATTTCCGAAATGTTCCGCTGCAGCTGCAATGAGAATTTTTAATCATCTGCCTTACAATTTAAGAATGGTAACAGATACAAAAGTATTTTCAAATAAATTGAAATGATTACTAATCACTAAATGTTGCTATAACCTGAACGAATTCTTAACAGATAAAAACCTTTCTTAATTATATAAAATTCTCATAAAAATTATCCATCTTACGTTCCTGCTTTTTATGTTTTTTATTTAATTATAATGTCTTTATCTCCAAGTTTTTATTGTGACGCCCAAATGGGTAACATGATGTACTGGTTATCATGATTATTACCAACAAATTGTAACATTCATGAAAACGAAATAAACAAAGTGAATTGAATTGAAACATTTAGATGCTTTGTCATTGCTTATATTTTGATCCTCAGGTCCACTCCAAAGGCCCTTTATAGACACAAGGAGCTACAGCTGCAGCAGATAGCTGCACAGCTAGCTTTCTTCTTAAAAGTTTAATTTTTTACTCATGTGTTGGTGTCTCTTTAGCTGAGTGATCTGTTATTGGAATTTCACCAATTCGGTTTGAAGAGGAGACCAATCGGGAGACGAACAATTTGTATAACTTGAGAACAAATACGGTAGCAACACGTTCAAATATTCCAGTCCTTCACAGTATAAATGAAGTAAACTACATATTATAAAAAACTGTAACTGAAGTAGCACAGTTATAGTTGCGCGTGACCGTAGCGGCAAGCGACGGATTTGCTGAGCTGCATTTACCTAAACATTGGTTATTATGGCAGCCTTACAACGCGCGGCCTTATGTAAGTTTATTGCATGTTATGTTTAATTATTATGTTAACCATAACAATAAAACTTACCTATATTAAAACCCCTTAAATGACTATTTCTTATCGATGCATTATGTTAACATCTCAATGAAATTAAAAGTTTTTTCTTCTAGTTTCAATCTTCACACTTCACCTGAGTGGCTGCTGGTGCGAGGCAGGGTTCGAGCTGTTCCCTGGCTTCAACCTGGATGATGACATAGATGTGACGCCATCTACCACGATGACTACCACGAAGCCAACAGCTGTCGTCATAAACAACACTATTACAAGTCCTACTACCAGGAAGCCAACTTTGAGGATAGTGACGAAACGTTTCGGAACCAGTACAAAAAGGACTGTCTTAAGCAGTAAAAGTGATAAAACTAAGGTACTTAAATGTAAATAACTTAGCCGATATTCTGTACGCATCAATGCAAAATGAAAAATAGAAAAGATTAGCACAATTTCATAGATGAGACCACTAGAAATTTTAAGAAAATAATATCATTATTGAGTGTAACTTAAAAGTGACGAGATCAACCCTCAATACCTTACCTACCTACTTAAATTTTAACGGACATCCAATTTAGGGCTGGTCAGACCTGCCCCCCGATTCAGAACCAAGTTATCGACCGATTCGGTTATTTTCTTTTATTTTAATTATTTTTTTAAGTAAAACCTACCCTAGGTTTTATCTAATTGAGTTTATGAAAACTTAGGGCCTTTGGCTGTAACATATCAAAATATTGATTGCTACCGCATAACGGATCATTTACTATAATGAAAACAAATTTACCGAATCGGTCGATAACTTCGTTCTGAATCGGGGGGCTGAGCGGTATTCGCTGCCGCTGTGGGTATCGGTACATTTTGCCGCGGAACTTGATACTAAATACCTGAGCGGAACCCACGCGGTATTGTACTGCTACCCACAGCTGCAGCGAATACCGCTCGACTCAGGTTTGAACAGGCCTTAAAGTATAGTTCGCGTCAAACTTCTAGTCCACTCTGAAGTTGTTTTTGGTTGTACACTGTTTTATAGAAAATCGATTCATAGAATTTCGTTTTGTATGAATTGTTTCTCATATTATCATTTCATCGAATAATCAATACGCAGAATAGTTACTTTAAAGAAATTTGAATCATAGAGTTTTGCTGGAAATAGAATTCATTTCTTAGAATATTCATATTATAGAATATCAAATCAAGTATTATTATTGCTCATAATGTTTGACTTTTGTAAAAAGTATTCTCAAGAACATTTTTTTTGCCACATAAGCTCATTCGCCAAAAATTAGCTTCTGACACTCGCCAGCAGCTGCCGCGAGTTCCTATGAAGTAAATAGTCGTTGAAATAATAATATTCGAAATGAAAATATTTGAACCGAATAATCTATGAACCGAAATTCTATGAAAATTCTGTCTGTGAAACAAGGGATCACCCCTATTTTTATTTTCATAGGAAAAATAGGTCGGGACAACTTCAGAGTTGACTAAAAGTTTGACGCGAACTAACTATACCTACTTCCAATTCTTACCATTTAAAAAAATTACAGCATAATACAATTCGACCGCCGATAACCGTCTCCTCTGAACCCTTCGTGTGTCCCGAGGAAGAAAGACCTTCGAACATAGGCCCTTACGAGGTGCCCTCGCAGCGGGACTTGGTCAACCACATCAAGAAGACGCTGAGGCACAGCTTCAGCAGATACCATAAGAATGCGTTGTTCTTTTTAAACGATATCAAAGGGGTATGTAAATCGATAGGCTCACACAACTCGTTAGGTATTGGTCTAAGATTTATGCATAGGGATTGGATAATGTGAAGACAATAGATGATACGAGTAGATAAGGAATAGGTGATTGTTAGTAAAAAGGAAAGTACCCTTTATAGTCCCTTTGATAGATGGACAGTTTTGAAGCGTTTAACAATCTGACCGATTTGAAACTAGAAATTGCTCTCAGAAACCATTGATTTCTGGTCATACGCTCTTGCCACTCAGGCTCCAAGGCAGTGGGCGTGGTGACAATGGACAGATTAGGCAGTTTTATCGCTCAATTTATCTTGACCAGTCAACCTAAAAATAAAGAAACAACTTAAAAAGGGCAAGCTAGAGCACAGAAACTAAAGGGTTAAAAGATTCTTTGAAGATGATTTGGCTGGCCTGCTGGCGCAATGGCAGCGATCCTGCCTTTAGCGCCGGAGGTCGTAGGTTCGATCCCCACCCATGACAAATATTTGGGTGACGAACATTTATATGTGTTGTGTCTGGGTGTATTATCTACAACGTGTTAATTAAAAAGCGCAAAACCTCTCACACCCCAACTTACTTTTATTATAAAGTAAATAGGTGAATCATTAAATTAAATTTTCGCGGATTATTTACGAAGGTATTCGCTTTTTTTTTTCTTGTCTTTGTTGCAAAATTAAGAAGTCTATGGTAATAACGCGCGAGCTAGTGCGACGTTGCCGCTTCGCGTGCCGCCGCAATAATAGAGTTAAGTAATGATTAAACATGGCGTGATAAAAATATTTTTTGGTTAAAATTTTACCCCTATTTTTTATTAGTGGAATCGATTCTACTCTCGATTGAACAAACTAATTTCAGGTTTTGCGCTTTTTCACTAACACGTTGTATTTAAGTATGTATTTAGAAATATTTAAGTATTTATGTTTATCAGTCTCTGATAGCCCTTAATACAAGCTCTGCTTAGTTTGGGGCCAGATGATCTTGGTGTGAATTGTCCCAGATATTTATTATTATTTATTATTCTAAAACTTTGGTGCAACGATGTTCTCAGGCCACCAGAGCTACCAGGGAAGTGGAAAACAAGTGTCCAAGCAGGAGTAAAGTCACGTACAAGAGGTGTGTAAAGCATGTAAGCAACCAGTGCCAGGTCATCACCAAGAGCTTGGTCGTCTCCCTGGAGAGGCAGCGGCACGACGTCGCCGCTTTTACAGAGGTATGCACAAAATAGTTAAAAGACGGCCGAATTCCGAAACTGGATGACAGACCGAAGTCTCGAATCTTTACATTCGGTTCCGGAATTATACCTACTCTTTTCTTTACCACGGCCTCTTCGTATTGTATGCGTGTCATCAAACGGAAAAACGAAGAGCGTGCAATACATCATACCCCAGCATGATGTTAAACAAATATAGCTCATAGAGCTCCGAGCGTAACAAGTTTTTTTTTTAATTGCTCGACAAGCTGACCTCAAGCCACCTGATGGAAAGTGGTCGTGAGGTCCAGATATGAGGCTGACAAGCCCAGTCATGCAAAGGAATCACTAGGCTGGCCGTCCTCACCTTGAAGGCCTAATGCCTTTTCACGCCCCGCTTGAAGAGCCCGGGACTATAAGAGGAAGGCTTTAGGCTGCCTTTGTAATGACACGAAGCGAGGCAGCGAAGTCCATTAAGCGAAGCCTGACTTGTTGGGCTGCTAGTGATTTTTCATTTCCTCGCTTCGCTCCGCTGCCTCACTTCGCGTACGGGCAGGCTCAGCTTTGGTTGTCCTTTGTCCTAAAATGTCTGTATACCTATTGTCTCTAGCTTTTATTAGCGACATTTGTAAATTGTTTTTAGGCTTCAATCTGCAATATGACTTCAATGAATGCGGACCCGGTGCAGTTGATTAAAATACTAGCCATGGAAGAGGCTTCGCTGGAATTTGCACTATCGGGATTTCTAAGACTTTTGAGTGCCTGCGAATATTACTGTCGCAAGTGAGCAAAAACAGGATTTGTTTTTTAATTTAATTTCATCATTACTTTACTTGAAAATTATGCTTTCAGCTTCGTAGGTATTATTTGTTGAAAATGAGCAATTCTTTTATTCCAGCGATCACACCACTACACATCGAATGAAACCTAAGCGTCACATGACGGACCAGGATCTTGTCATCAGGCATTTTCTTACACGAAAAAATTATGTTCAACTTCTGAAAGGAACGCCATAAATCAATTATTCGCCATTATTTTTAGTTCGTTTTGATAACGTTACTCGGGAACGTAGCCTAATTTAAGGCTTTAACGCGATCTTGTGAACGCATCCATAGATCGATCGAGCTTTCACGTATTCCGCATACCGCCCGCTAGATGGCGACACCATCAATGAACTTTTGACGTGAACTTGATTGGAACTTGAATAACTTAACCAAAATATCTAAGCTTTTTGTGTGCTGTGAATAGTGATAGCCGTGGGAACTGATATGGAACTGTAATGTGATTAAAATACAATACGTGAGAATTGTTTTCGTTTGGTCTATCGCCCCGCAATAACATGTCCTGGTCCATAGTAGTGAAAAAAACGGCGAAATTCCTTGGACTATAGGGTGAGTAATGATCTATTTCATATTTGTGCAATCCCAGGATTGAGAGAAATACTATGGTTTGTTTATTTTTAGTTCTAAACGCCTCTGAAAGCTGATGAAACCATAAAAATATTTGTAATGGAGAAAGTGTACTACCTACCTACCCCACTTTCTCTACTATCAAGAGCATCAAGTTATAAATCAGTTCTAAACCAGCAGCCTACAAGTAGATATTCAGTCTATGGCCAATTCTTAGCATTTTTTGGAGACCTACTTTCCTTTCTAATTTTATTCTCTCATCTTTTACTTATTGGTTCAGCTGTTGATTACAGCCTAAACTCATGTAGTGTTCCAAAACAACTTAACTTTGGTCATCATGTCAAAGATAACAAACTGCATGCATGATTTTTTACAAAACTCATAAAATTACAACTTTTATTAAAAGTTCAAAAAACACTTTAAAACATCATTCTGAAATCGTCTTTGGAGTTTATTTCAGTACTAAGTGAGCGTTGTTATTTGTTGAATAAAAATTAAGTCCTACTGGTTAACTTGTTCTACATACCTGCATGTAGAACAAGTTTTTTGTAATTAATTCTTAACTTTGAACAAGAAGATTTAATTTTCAACAAGAATAAACTTATTATTATGCCTAAAATGTACAACTGTTAGTACAAACATAGTGTGGAACTATCAACATGGACTAAAATGATAAGGAAATTACATAGGCATGAAACTAATAGCTTACTGAACTCAATTCAAATGTAGAAGATTGTGGCTATCTTGTATACTCTTTTTTTGGCAATAAATAAGACAGAAAACTTCTTGTGGGTAATTTTATTGTAGAAAAATAGGTATTTGAAAGTCTAAAATGATTGTTTTACAAATAAATGATGTAAATACAGATTTTTAGGTATATGGATCTGAATCCTAAACTATTACATTAAGAACAAGCTTGCTAAAAACAGATAATACCTCATATATAATAATTAATATTATTGAACCATTCTATCCAATTTCCAACTCTATGCAGCAAAGCATGTTTAAGTTTCACATTGCATTTAGACCAAGTCAAAAGTTAAATAATGATGTCCAATATCATTTAAGGGCAGTGTCACACAGTTATTATAACATACAGGTAATAAAAGTTAACATGATTAACTTACAATAGGTACCTATTTTCTATTTATCCAAGACGAAAAAAAGGAATTATGAGGAACTGATTATTATTTTTCAAGCTCTTTCAAAGGGTTAATAAAATTGACAACTTTTCATCAATATTTATTCTAATTCAGACTATTGAACACATAAAGTTTCAGTATAATAGTGATAGCTATGTAAAACTTATAGTTTGGTGTTACAGTATTCGGAGTCAGAATTCAAAAATTTGTAACTTTTACAGAATATACATCTTATTATTATCCTAATTTAATAAGATCAGCCTTATTGAGAAACTAAAAAGAACTAATACTATTTTTTGCTTTTTTTATGCTCCTTACGAGATTTCTTTGACTTCTTTGATTTCTTAGAATCTTTCTTTTTGTGTTTCTTCTTCCTTTTTCTGTCTGATTCACTGCTGTCTGATGATGTTGATGTCGATGAAGAACTTGTGCTTGAAGTACTTGATGACCTGTGTACATATTGAGAATTAGTGTGGGGATTAATCATCCTTTAGGATACAAATGATTCTAAAATAGAAAAGTTCAATGAGTTCAAATTAATAAAAGTAAATAGGGTAATAAAACTCAATATATACTTGGTGATGCAAGCCTGTTGGTGCAATGGTAGCGATCCAGCCTTTAGCATAGGAGATTGTGGGTTCAAGCCCCCCACACATGACAAACATTATTGTGATGAGTGTTTGGGTGTTATCATCTATTTGAGTATGTTTTTAGAAATACCTTATTAAGTATGTTTATCAGTCTCAGAAACGCATAAAACAAGCCATGCTGAGTTTGGGGTCAGATGATCTAGGTGTAATTTGTCCCAGATATTTATTATTATTATTATATTTTTTTTATACTACGTCGGTGACAATCAAGCACGGGGACCGCCTGATGGTAAGCGGTTATCGCGGTTATTATTTATTTATTTATTTATATTAGGTATGCAAACAGATCACAGCCATTACACAACCAAGAATATATATAAACTTATCATAACTAGACCGTAATCCTTAAATAGCATACACATCATGATTTAACTTTACATCTACAAGGAGGGTTAAACAAATTTGATTACTGACTATATTTTAATTATACAATGGGTGTTCTTAATATCATACATTATTTGTGTACAGTCGAGGACTGCTCGGTTATAAGAAATTCAGATACTGCTCTTTTGTACTGGGGAAATCTGTTATTGAATACATCCACGCATCCGCCACTACGGACGACATCATTGTACGTTCTGCACATTCTGACCATGGGATTGAAAAAGGAGGTGTTGTTCTTATACACTTGTAATACGCTCCTTATTCATGGGTGATGAAAATGAACTGATTTTAAAGCCCCAGATGCAATAATACTTTGTGGTTGGTCACCATCAATGATAAATACACTGAGGACTGAGGCACCATCCTATGTAATTTGCATTAAATATTTGATTCCATTGCTCAAAATTATAACCTTACCTAGATCTTTTTCTCTTCTTGCTTTTTTTCTTTTCTTTAGCCTTTTTTAACTTTTCTTCCAGCTTTTGGCGAAGCTCTGCCTCCCGTAGGCTCTGTAGTGGAGTTGCATACTCCTGCTCGCTGTCACTGCTTGTGCTGCTCACATCCAGTACTATTTCTTTGTTTGGGTCCACCTAAAATATAGTAATTTTTGCCAATGACTTGTGAATGACTTGTGATCTTGCCCACTATGGTGGGGCCCGCAGTGATGAAAGCTTATATCCAGCAAAGGCATTTAAATTTAAATACTGTCCTACAGTATAATCCAAATTGCTTGTTTGCTATTCCTCATTACATCCGTTTTGTTATTTGGCTGTTTAGTACTCCTGATAATGATCATGCTGGTAGTAACTATGTTAAAACTTAGTGTCGTTTTGTTTAATAAATCATCTATGAATTCAGAAAGTTAAATCTAGCTATTTGAAACATCCAACACAACAAAAACTTACTTTGATAAAGTTTCTACACTGGAAAGTAAGGTGGCCAGCATAACCACACTTTTTGCAAGCCGCCCTTGTGGTCTCCTTCCCAAACTTACTTACTAAGTCCGCATATTGCGACATAGTGGGTTTGTAGCTGTGTATTTGATTTGTAGAACAAACTAGAAATTGTTAAAAAAATTACAACAAAATAAATTCTTACGTCAAACGTGAAACGTCAACAACCACAACAACCAGTCAAACGCGTCTAAAACGTTTCGTTTCACGCATTCACGCTTTCTCAGACGTAAAAAATGTTTCTCAAACTGGCTTTTAAATCGTTTTGTTTAGTGATTTAAATTTTTAATATTCATTTTATCGTAATATGTTATTGAATAACGCTTGAAAATAAACATTTACATTAAATATAACGTACATTGTACATGGAAATTAAATCACGTGTAACGAAACGTCTTACGTTCCTCAACGCGCATTTAGCGTTTCGCTTCTGAGACCTGAGTTTTCCTAAAGGTCCCTTACCTGACCTAGAGAATTTTCCTGTAAAGGTGGTCCCTCACCTGGAGCATTTTCCTGTAATGTAACATTTCAGATTCGATTTTGAGAATTACAATACAATACTGCCTCCCTGACATGACGAACATTTGCCTGTAATTTGCATTTGAGATTCAATTACGAGCATTACAATTCTGCCTTACAAAACTTCAAGGAAATTGTATCAAAATATTACACATTTTAACAACAAATTGCGCACAGTAATGCGCAATTTGTTGGCGTTCTCCTCTCTCACTGATGTAATGCTCGAATTTGCAACATTACAGTTTGCGCACTGTAATGCGCGGTTCTCCTCCCTCACCGATGTAATGTTCGACTCTGTAACGTTGCATTACAGAAAAATGGTCTAAGTGAGTGGGCACCTTAATGCAACGTTTCAGATTCGCTTTTGACGAACATTCGCCTGTAATGTACAGAGGCGTTTACATCAACCTTTACAAAACCATTTCAAAATGGGTCTTAAGTCAGCTGCATAAGGTGCCCCTATGTAAAAGTTGATGTGAACGCGTCTGTACATTACTGCCTCCCTGACATGACGAACATTTGCCTGTAATTTGCATTTCAGATTCGATTTTGCGAATTACATTACAATACTGCCTTACACGTTGTAACAGATGCGCACTGTAATGCGCGGTTCTCCTCCCTGACCGATGTAATGTGGTAATGCTCGACTCTGTAACGTTGCATTACAGGAAAATGCTCTAGGTGAGGGAGCACCTTAATTATAAACGTTTTTTTCTTTCAGAGTCTTAGAAGACAATGAATGATCCCAAGAGTTTTAGGTGTCGCAACTATTAGCGATGAGCCGCAATGGCGGAGTTCCTGCCCCTGTGCGACGTGCTGTTCAACGTGATCTCGCTGGCAGGCTACTTTTGCGACGTGGTGTTCCACGTAGTTATGGGCTACGCGCTACTGGAGCGCGGGTACAAGGGTACCTTCGCGGCCGCCATATCCATAGTTATCACATCACTTCTCATTGAGCAGGTGTGATTTTTCTATACTAATATTATAAAGACGAAAGATATTGATATTGATTGTTTGTTTGTTTGTATTGAGTAGGCTCCGAAACTACTGGACCGATTTTAAAAATTCTTTCACCAATTTGAAGCAACATTTTCACATTTTTTTTAAAATGCCAATGGTCGAAATAGTCCACGCGGGTGCAGCCGCTGACGGACAGCTGAAATAAATTTGTGTTACAAAACAAACGTATTATTAAGCTAAGGCGACTGTCACCCTGACAATTGCCTCAGTGTTTTGATTAGTACGTTAGCACAATGGGAAGCAACCTTGTCTAAAACGCCAAAGGTTGTGGGTTCGATTCCCACCTATACAAAGCACTCATGAGGTGAAAACAGTTATTTAAGGAGAAATTTAAAGTTTCTGTCGCCCAAGGTTAAAGCTACCTACCTAACATATGGGCGTGCGTAACGCTAGAACCCGCGCGGGTCGCACGTATGAGTCTGTGTCGAAAAAAGTATTTATTTCACTGCTATTCCAGGTAGGTCCCAATGCGACAGTGAAGTTTACAACGTTTTCACTTCAAATACCTACTTGAAAATTATTATTTGTAACAGATTAAAAATAACGCCGCCTAGTCTATGGTGATAGATGATGATGGTGCTAAATGACGCGCACGCGCGCGTGAGATGGTTTGCTCATACTATTAGGGCGCTTTCAATTAGACGTTTCGTATCGGACCGCTGCGGTGCCGAAGCTGTGCGTTTGTCGTATTTCGCACGGACGGTCGTTTGTTTTCATACAAAGCTCGCGGTATTTGTTGTCGAGCGTTTGCGGTACCGAAGCCGCACTGTTGCCGCACCGCGCGCTTTGTATGAAAACAAACGACCGTCCGTCCATACGCAATACGACAAACGCACCGCTTCGGCACCGCAGCGGTCCGATACGAAACGTCTAAATTGAAAGCACCCTTATTCGTCACAGACAGACACGCGTGCATGCGTACACATACGCCCTAAATATAGGTTAGGTCAGTTAATTTAAAATTCTTACAAAGAGTAGGTTCTTCAAAGCATTTCGAGATTGTGCTTTCTTTTCTTTTATCTTTTACCTCTGAAAAGGCAAAAATCCCTCGTTTTGATAAGTGTTGTCGATTTTACCCACTTAAAATGCGATTAATTTTATTAATTCTTTCAAGCAATCATAACGTATTTCAACCACGTTAAAAAAAACTGACTAACCATTAGGTAGCTTAGTAATGGTACCTATCTATCAATTTCACTGACAATCCCCTCCCCCAGGTACTATCCCTCCGCTGGTACCTGCACGTATGGTGGGCGGGCGAGGGCCGCAAGGGCCGCCCGCCCTGGCTGCCGCTGGCGCTGCACTGCCTGCAGCTGGGCGTGCTGTGGCGGTACGCGCGGCTGCTCGTGCCCGTTCAGCTGCCAAGCGTGAAGCACCAAGTGCGGGACCTATGTGAGTATCTATGCTAAAATTATAAAAAGGAAAGATTTGATTGTTTTTTTGTTTGTATTGAATAGGCTCCGAAACTCCTGAACCGATTTAAAAAAATATTTCATTACCTAATATGAAGTTACATTATCAGGGAGTGACATAGGCTATATTTTATGATGATAGAACAAAACATTCAGTGAAAAATAATAGTATATGTAAATCAAGTCGGAGAAACGCGGGCGAGATGTGCTTTACCGGCGACGCGACGTGCAATTACTTGTAACAAAACGAAGTTTGTCGAGGCAGTTAGTATCTGATAAGCTACTGTAGGATTGGCATCACAAACTAGGATTTGAGGTAGGAAAGGTCAATTCAGTTTTAAAGAACGCAATTTGTAGCTCTTTACTCACCAAGACATCCGGAGACACAACTATAACCAGGACATGTCCTGGAAAACCAGGACAGTCGGCCACTCAGTGCTACTGCTCCACCTGCGCCATGAACATTACGCACATGTGGTACAACACGTTAACGGTGTTAATTGGAATACGGCATTGTTAACGGCGGCGGCGTTAGACGGGGGCTACCACTATTGGCCGGAGAGGCGCGTAGAGGCTAGCCAGCGGTTGCGTGATGCGGGAACTTAGTTTTTTGATATTCCCGTATATGTTTCACGAAGTGTTCAGCAGTGGACAGCTCATAGCTAATTAACGATGAAAAGAAAACTTGTTTTATTTACTTTCCTCACCGCTGTTAACAACCATAGCACACTAGGATTGTAGCTGCCCTCGGTTCTCCGTATTGCCAAATTAACCTCGAGTGCAATTATCACTATTACTGCCCTTCACTCACTATTAATAAATTTCGCTCCAGGCATGCTCCGGCTGGTGCACGCGTTCTGCGAGGCGGCGCCGATGTTGCTGCTGCAGCTGCACATCCTGTTCAGGGACAGCGCGCAGCCGCCGCTGGAGCCCCTCATCGAGCCCGAGCCGAGCATCGACGAGCCTTCAGGTGAGTTTATCTTCTTCTTCAACGATACACTCTTGACAGGGCGGTCGTGGTCGTCATGTAGTCGTGGAAGTGGAGGGGGCAGAGAGAACACGCCACACGATGCCTCGCCATCTCTCTCGGCTTGACGTCATCCTACTGCACTCGTTAAAGGACTCGCCCACAATGGACTTGATCTGATAGGTCCAACATATAGGTGACTCCCGCGCGGTTTGGTTGGTGCCTTCTACCTTACCTTGGACGACAAGGCGCGCTATGGACAGGCTATCGCGTCTAGAAACGTGACCCAATAATGTTAATACGCGAGACTGTTCTATGAAAAACCGACGCTGCTTTATGCCAAGTTCTTGGAGTATGGGGACATTCGTTGGTGAATTTATACGTGTGGTCACTAGAAAATCGTCAGGATTTTTCCGTGTGTTTCCCAAGCCTCAGTCTTATGCCAGGCTGTTTAGTTTTTGCTGAGATTTTATAGATAGTAGCTGGGACCACCGGCTTGCTTAACCCCTCTTCTGAACCATATTATCATTGTATACTCTACCTGCTCTAGGAATTCACTCTGAAAATTATTGTCCAAGCCGTTTGTACTTTTGAACAGTCACTTCGACGCCATCATTATTTATTTCATGTCCCTAAAGAAAGTACAGTCTGCCCTATTTTGTTTTTTAAGTATTTAGCAACATTTAAAAAGGAAAAAGTTTAGAATCTGTGTTTATTTAAGTAAGTAATCCAAGTAATTATAACAACAACAATAAAAATGACCAGCCCAATGGATGTTTTGCATTACTTGCTTGTCAGTAATGCAAAAGCATCCACTGGGCCTCAGGGCCGCTTTCCATCAGGTGGCAATCCACCTGACCTCAATATTAGGTCATCTTTCTTTTCTTTTCTTTTTTTACTTTTAATTATTTAATTTATAATATATGGCCTGGCACTTCGAGTAGCCGCGGTCCGAATTGGAAATTTGTAAGGCGCATGTTGAGGTGTTGTTAAGTATCGGCACATGCTGAGACAGGGACCTGGTTGGTACCTAAGGGCAGCGGCGAGAGCTAGGAACGAGCGCCTTTATTTGGATGAGGTGGAGGCCGTCAGGCGCCGTGCAAGAGACGCGCTGAGGACCTGGCCGACCCGCTCTATGCGACACCATAGAGGCGATAAGGCCGGTCCTCAAACAGTGGGTATGTCGAGAAAAGAGGCCCTTGACATACCCATCCCTTTCAGGACATGGCTGTTTCGGAAAGTACCTGCACAACAATTGCCCGGAGAGAGCACACTCCGAGGTGCCACGAGTGCGGCGCTGATGTGGACACTGCCCAGCACACACTAGCAGTGTGCCCGGCGTGGTCGGGTCAGCGTCGCACTTGGACGGCAATTGTAGGCCGAGACCTATCACTCCCGGCCTTAGTACAGGCCATGCTCGGGAGCGAGGAGGCATGGATGGCGATGGTCTCCTTTTGCGAAGACGTGATGACGCAGAAGGAGACCGCGGAGAGGGCCCGAGAGGACGATCCTCAGGCGGACCCTCTCCGACGCAGACGGCGGGGGGCAAGAAGAAGGCGGTTCGCCCGTCCTCCTCCTGCTCCCTAAAAGCAGCACCGGGGAGTCAGCCAGGGGGCCTTCACCCCATTTCAAGGTGCTCCCGTCTGGGGGTGTCCCAGTATACCGGGACACCCCCATTGCGTGAGGAGGCCCGGCACGTAGGCTGGGCCGAATGCTGGGATGACTTGGTCATCTTTTACTCCATGTCGTCCCGTTTCAAAGCGGTGAGGTGTACCCGGGTTGTTTTTAGTGGGTATTCCGCCGGCTTCTCCGGTGGCGAGTCCCACACTCCCCCACTGCCTTCCCTCACGCAGTGGGATAGTGCGTAAACGTATTTTCAACCTGGTAAAAAAAGGGACCTGGTTGGTCCTGCATTGAGGATCCTTTTTATACACAATGGTTAACTGTTAATTGTTTTTGTTTTCTGTTTATTGATAATCATGTATTGATTAAATATTATGTATTGCTGTATAATAAGCTTTCATTTGCATGTTGGGCCAATAAATATCTTGATGGGCAGTATAAATAAATGCTTGTTTCCAGCCAACAAAGCGTTCGAGGAGCTGAACGTGATCTCGGCGTCGCTGTCGCTGTTCTCGGTGTGCTGGGCGCTGGCCTCCTTCAGCAAGAACGTGCGGCTGCAGAACGTGCACCGCCTCGTGCTGACCTGGCTCGGCGTCATCTTCCAGGTGACAGATCTGGGGCCGTAGCACCATCTGTTCTAGCCAGTCAAGTTAATTTCCTAATCTGAGCGTAGCGAGCGATTTTCTAATATGATCTTTCATTTTCAGCCAATCAGCGGTTACCTGGCAATATGAATCCTTTAGGCCAGATATTTAGTGAAGAAATTACTCGTGACCCTCAGTTTAGGAAATTAACTTGACTGGCTTTAAGAGATGGTAATACGGCCCCTGGCCCATCTTCGTGGGGATGGGTCATTGGCTATCTTACTATAAATAAAACTAAATATTCGCCAGCCGAAACACCAATCGTTTTGTTCTCGAAATCAGGGTAAAATGCTCGCACTACCAGTATTAAGTACCAGACAACGGTTTAGCCTGAGGCGTATCCATGCACACCCAGACGCGAGCGAATTTAGAAAAGTTTACTGACGCAGATCAAGACAAGTAACCGCGGTACAGCGCACTACTGCAATCGTGTATTCTAAATCGTTTGTTCCCTATTTGTAGTCAATCTTTCTGATACTTTAGCTCATCTCTTATAAGTTACTTCCATGTATTAAAATAAATCTGACAATCAAAACTATTAACATCTAATATATGGTTTAAATAGTCTCCTCTAAAAGACCATTTAAATTTTCCCTTTACATTCCATTCGTTACATATTCGCTTTTGTTCCAGTTCCTGTGGCGGCTGGGCACCATTTCATGCCGCATCTGCGCGCTCACGGTCTACGCTCTAGTCTACGAGTATTGGGTGTTCTTAGTTATAGGTGAGGTACACTATATACACTGCGCGGGTCCATATTGGCTCACCTAAAGTTCTTCACCCGAAATTGTTTTTCCTACCGATTTGTAATCCGAATGATCACTCTTCCTAAAATGTTTCTTTCTAAAGTTTGCATTCATACAATTTGTAGTACTACCGACGATGTTCATAACAGTCATGATTTCGAAAATTTTAATTAATATTATCTTAACTCCTACTGTGATTTTTCTTAACGCTTTATATCCCTAAACATAATTTCCATAATATTTTTTATCATATTCAGAAAGTAAAGTGATGTATATTAATATGAAAAACGCCCTAAATTCGCTTCTGGCACTCGCCAGCCGCTGCCGCGGCACGCTCGCTTTGCTCGCTCGGCTCGTGCGCTCTGTTTATGTCAACCTAACCCACTCGTCGCTAACCTAAGTCATAAGTGAGGATCATTTTGATTTTGTTTCGGTTCGGAACACTTTAAAATGTAGTCTGTGCTCATTATTTGGTGCTGTTACCTTTCCTTGAGCTTCAGTCAAATATATTTTTTAAAGTTAGTACAAATATCAGATAGTACAAAAAATTATAAAACTTTGCACTTTGTTGGTTTTAATTGTATTAAGATATTCGGTTATATTTTAGAAGTGTACAAATTAGTAAAACAAATTCTCCGATTTGCCCAATCTCCTTTATTTTGAACTCGCTTCTGGCACTAGCTTTGGTTAGCGTGGACCGAAATGACGTGCGGGTTAGGTTGACATAAACGCTAAGTTGTTAAGTTAGTATGTTGAAGGGCAGAGAGAAACCTATTTGTTTTGAGCATAGCGTTAGCGAGACAGGCGTGCATCAGAGTAAAGTACAATTTTCTGAAACATGAGTGATCTGAACTTCGTCGGTAGTACTACAAATGTATGAATGAAAACTTTAGAAATATTTTTTTTAGGAAGAGTGATCATTCGGATTATGAACATTAGAAACAGAGTAGTTAGGACTTGTGATTGTTAGGATGAAAAATGTTAGGAAAATAATTTTCGGAGTTCTGATTATCGGAGTTGAAATTTTAGGTGAACTTTGGCGCACCCACGCACGCGAAAGTGAGCAAATGCGCGAGCGTGAGGGGTCACGCGATTTGCTCACTTTTATTCTGACAAACTAAAAGTTGGAATCGCATCTACAATCAATTTCTATACGTTACACTGATTGGGTCTTTAAAGCTAATTTGATTTATTTATTTTCCAAGCTTTCACAATTTTTACAATACCCAACTCAATAGTGCAGCCGCATACATTGCCGTGGGACTAGTACTGGGATTAAGGTTTTTGCTTATGCTATGATGACTAGCAACAACAACACCGACCACTTACATCCAGACTCCACAAATACACGGTTTTTTGTAAAACATCATCAACCTTTCAAGACGAGGTAGCTACCATCGTAAACAGCAACATTTTTTCTACGACTTTTGATAATTTGACACATTTTAAGCCAAAAATAAATATACATTTGATTTTTCGTCTGAATGTCAAATCTCTGTGCGAATTGTATCGCAAAAAAAGGTTAACTAACTCTTCCGAATCACGAGGTGTGAATCCGAATCAGTAACTATATCTCAGTAGTCGTCTTTTCGTATGTGAATGGAACATAGACTTACAAATGTCATATAACATACCATCGCGACTTCATCCCAAATGGGGTAGTCAGAGGCACTTGCCTCTGACTACCCCATTTGGGGTCAGTCACTTGGGGTCAGTCACTTGACTGTGTCATCATGGTGAACAAAACACTCAGAAGCCCACTTTTCACCAATGGTATTGGAACCAAACGTCATGACAGTACAATAAAAGCTTGGAAAATCATTTTTTATTAATGTATTGAGTTATGATGAAACTCGTAGAACAAATGTTGTTCTTTATGATGTTAGCTATCTAGTCGTGCGAGGTTGTTGATGTTTTACATATTATAACCGTGTATATGTTTCATCAACAAAGATTTAGCGCGGCTATCGAACTCGTGACCCTCTGTGTCTCAACCAGGGATCGTTAAAATAAATTGCCATGTAGTAAATACTGACAATTTAGTTCAGAAAAAGGTCATCTCAAGTTAAATACATAACTCCCCAGGCCTCCACTGGGTGTCAATGTTCCTCTGGCTGATCTCGCCCAAGAACGCGTTCCACGGCGAGCGCATCGCGCGCGCGCGCAAGGCCTACCTGGCCGCGCTGGTGGCCGGCGTGTACGTGCTCGCCTACGTCAACCTGCAGGAGCTGCACCACCGGCAGAAGATGGTGAGGAAGGGAGACAGCTTCCGTCAGGGTAGCAAGATCATTTATTAATAGGTTATAGTACATTATGTATGATTTAAGTGCGGTAAGTTGAAAATTACAGCCGAGGTGATATTGCTAGCCCGAGCCGCAGGCAAGGGCTACAAGAAATTATTAATGTAATTATCAAAGCGCACGAATGTCATACGACGTTTTATAACATATTTGCGAGAAAATAAATAAAACTCGAACTTTCTTAAACAAATAAATCTTTAATCACTTGTTAGAGCAGTTATAAAAAAAATCACTTGTTCACAAATTAGCGATGCGCGCGCATGAGCGCTTTTTTTTTAAGGCAAAAGCATAAAAAAACAGCCAGTATAACTAATTAAGTAAATTAATATTTTTGTGTTTGTGTTACAAATTAATGGTTGTAATTTATTGTCAAAATTAATTAAATTAAAGAATTAAATGTTTATTTATTATATTTTATCTCCCAAAGTTAATTTTATTCATAAAATGTTGGCCTCCTTCCTGACATAAAAACTCTTTGCTAAAGTTTAAAAAAGTACCGTTCGTTTTAGACGGAGCATCTTGATAAACCGTGCGTTTTCCCTTAATAAAAAAAACTCGTGCGTTACATTACAATAACACACGTGCGTAATGAGATACAATACGATATTGAAATGGGTGAAATAAGAGACCATTTACGAGCAAATATGTTATAAAGCAATTTATGTAATAATCCGTTGCAAAAACTTGCTATTGTTAGAATTTGAAGATCATTTATGTTATTTAGGAATCAACATCAAATTCACTTTATTAAAAAACGCTCACACCCGTCAGCGCATCAGCGGAGTGGTGAGGATGTTCGCGGGTGGGTGAAATATATGCTGCCAACCTAACGATTTTGACAGCTCGAAGTGCACAGTTAGAATAATTTAGTTAGAGTAAGTAGGCCAGTAGAATAAAACAAGAAAAACATTCAAATCGATATCATCATATTGGTGAAATATTTTTTACACATTTTTTTTTAATTTTCACATACAACATAACAAACTATAGGTGCGAGACGTAAGTAGATATAACTCGGGACGCGTAGCAGAGATGTGCGTGCGCTCGGTGTGGCGTCCTGTGAGCGAGAGACCGACGAGGGGGCTCCTTTCCGACCCGCGTGCCCGCCATGTCCCCCGGATGCTTGGATTATGGATGCGTTCAATCGATGCGTCGACATGGCTTTTCTGAATTGTCTGTCTACCCCCACCCCAGGTGACGTTCTACTGCGTGATGTGCGTGGAGAACTGCCTGCTGGTGCTGGCGTGGTGGTGGTCGGGGCGCGCGGGCCGGCCGGGCGCGCTGGCCGCCGCCGCCGCCGCCGGCTTCGCGGCCGGCATGGCCTTCATGCTGCTATATTACAGGTAGGAGGAATAGTTATCAAACCTGCCGGGTCGGTAACACATCCCATTATTCAACGCCTTGTTGGGTAATGTAATAGATCGAATCATCTTGACAAGCAAAATATAATTACTTATTAACAAAAATATACGATCGTCTGTCTGATTTTAACTCATTGTTAGCTAAGCTAAGCGTCATCTAAGTCAAGGGTGGCGAACCTTTTCGAAAGCAGGGCCAAAATTTGTAAAAATAATTTCCGCAGTAATATTTTATTTAGTTTACCAACGCCCAAAAACATAAAATTCTTAGTAAGAATTTTTTTTTTTCTTTCTGTATTATCCTGCAAACTTAACTTTGTAAATTAATGAGATATCTGACTTTGTTAACCAGAACTAAGCTCATCAATGTTAATCTAGAATGAAGTAGTTGCTACACGTAACCAGTTTTCTAGAGTAACGCCAGTAATCCGTGTTCTCATTTGGGATTAAATATGGTTCATCGTTTTAAAACGTTGTATTTTTTTATTTTTCTCAAAATAAAATACTCAGCTCTGCGGGCCACAAGATTGCAATCGGCGAGCCGCGGGTAACTACGGTGAGTCGTGGGGCCAACACTTGGCTGAGATGGTTTTTCATTCTTACAGTCTTACAGTCTAGAATAATGAAAGCTATTGTACCAAAAAAATGTTAAAGCTAAATTTAAAGACATTCTTGAACTTTTCAATCACTGTAAAATCATCCCTGTCCATGATCAGGTAAAATACATACTTCTTGTTGAAAACTTTTTTAATGATTGTTATCTTAATATTAGTGAAAGTACGTCAGACCATGCTAGGCGACCACCCAGGTTTACATTACCAAGATACTGTAATCAATATGGAAAACAAATGTTGCAATACCAAATTCCTAGGTTGATGAATGAAATTCCGATAAGCATTAAAAAAGAAATTAATGAAACTAATTTTAAATTTAAATTAAAAACATTTTTTTTTAAGTAATCTTAATCATACAATGTAGTGTTACTATATTTATGTACATACACACATCTCATAATTTAATTGCCATTGTTCATATTATTTTTAATAATGTTCGGCGCATTTGGCGCCAGTATGTTTTCACTTTCTGGAAAGTTCCAGTTTTGCTAACGCACACGTACAGGCGTTTCTACTAGCGATGCGAATCAGTAGTGCGCAGAAAAACCATACATGGTTTATAGCGTGCTTTTTAATTTAAGTTAGTTTAAGAAACTTTTGTAATTGTTTTAAATAAATAAATAAAATAAATAAATTTAATGTATCATTATAGTATCCTATGTTTTAATATGTATATATTTTTTACAGATACTTCCATGTAAGAAGACTAGGATATATGTTAGGCGAAAATAAACAGGGAACAAATAGTACAAACGCTTCATCGCAAAATAAAAATGGTACGTGTTTCAATATCATTTCTTTAGTAGGATTTTTGCTCGAAAAATTATGACATTTTCATGAACCTGGTAAACACTCCAACTCGGATCGCGGATCGTGTGGTCCCGAGTTCAAATCTTCCCAGATTGATTTTTCTTTGTGTTCATTGTTTAATGTCCAACTTACTCTCCAGTGATGGAAAACATCGATAAAAAACCAAATTAACCCGGATAGCTGCGGAAGGCTCACCACCTACCACGTTGGGTTCTAATACCACTGGTTTAAAGTGGGCTTCTGAGTGTTCCGTTCACCATGACGGCAACAGTCACTTGTCTGTGACGTAAGTATGTTATGTAATGCGGCTATGCGTTGGATATTTCGGATTCGGCGGCGTTTTTCAATTTGGCGCGCGTTTTTTTATACAGCGTGTTACACAATGTGGCTGCGACATATCCCATTATATTGCCTTCTGTCGTAAGTACCATGATATTAACTCTACACTCGGCTGGAAATGAGTTGTCAAAGTGTTTATTGCAATCATGTGGTTACAAAGGTGGTGCACATAATAAACCAGTACCAATAACATGGACCGTTAAGGCATAGAAACGTAATCCAATAAATGAAATGAAAATAAAATTATGCAAAATCAAATTAAATCATACACAAACAATTAAAATAAATTGAATTTAATCATGCAAAATAAAAATTAAATTTATATATTAAATATATTTTTTACAGAACTAAAAAATAATCATAAATACGAGTAATATATAACAAAAAATGTTTGGATAGAAAAGAAATAACACAAAAGAAATTAAGTCAACATTCTTGCATCTTTAGTCTCGGCCTCGGGACCACTGGGAATTTTTATCTTCAGTAACTGATATTTTTTATATATTTCCAGGTAAACCGTCTCAAGGAGATCATGCAGCAATACCGGGCGTGTTCAACTGCAGATTTTCCAACCCAGTAAATAACAGGTTAGACATTTTTTTAGCATTAAAACCTGTAATGATAGAATAAGTTTATGATAAATAAAACCATGTGCATGTCTTAGAAATAAAAAAATAAGTTAAATTATGAATTAATCATACAAATTGAAAATCCCTTTGCAGTTAGTTTTCCTGATAGTTTTCGGGAATATTATCTTTGAGTTATACGGAAAAAAATTATTTTATAATAAAATTCTCTGCATTATTTCTGTGAACGTTTTGTTTGTGTTTAAAAGCTTGTTACCATTTTGCAAACTGCAAAAAAAATCCTGTTTCACGTATTTCCGGGTTTATTTCATTACATTTGATTTTGATTATTGACCTTAGTGCGGCGAACGGCCGAAAGAAGAAGAAACCAACATCGTTCGTGCCGCCCCCCGCCGCGCCCGCCGCCCCTGCCGCCCCCGCCGCCTTCTGGAGGCGGCCGCTGCCCGCGGCTCACAATCATCATGTAACTTAACTTTAACCATGTAAAGTATAGTAGAGTAATTGGCCTTTATACTGTCCCACTGCTGGGCAAAGGCCTCCATCATTGAAATCAAGTTATCGCTGCAATGGATGGGTATTGGCTTAATCACTACGCTTGCCAAATGAAATTGATCACAAACCCGGGCTATGTTCCGAAAAACACTGCCCGACCTGGGAATTGAACCTGGGACCTCGGGTTTTTGGGCCGAGCTATGGAACTACTCGGCCACGGGGGCATTTTTTTAACCATGATAATATTATAATGAATAACCAGCTTACTCTCCTTTTCGGCTAATTAGTACATATCCTGTATTGTAATTTTGTTATTTGAATTTACATTTGACTATTTTTGTGAACATACCTACTTACCCTTCTTAATATTTTCGTCTATTTGAATGGTCTTGAAGAGATTGCTTTTTAGGAATAAAACCGCCTAATTGTGTCATCTTATTAGTTCGTGTAAGTAAACCTTTATTTTTATTTTTGATGTGCAATAAAGAATATTTATCTTTTCTTATTTTATACATTATGTCTTTTGTAGTGGATACTAAAGTAATATAAATGCATACTATATAACAACGAACAACGCGACCTAAATTCATAAAATGGCGCTCCTAACTCATGCTTTACAATTTAAAAAATATAGACCTAATAAAACCTAAGACACGGCTACTTACAACAGAAGGTCATTTACACCGAACGAGAGTCCTTTCTATAGTTCTGGGATCCTACGTTCCCCAAACTGGGCAAAGAGTATTTCGGGGCCACCGCCATTGTACTCGTAATCAAGTCACCCCAATTAACTTAAACACCACACCGCCAAATATGTGAGGCAAAATGTTGTTATCCCATTCACTGCCGAATAAACAAAACAAAAGGTAATCCTTTGAAACGCACCGGTGCGTGGTGTGGCATTGGAAGTGTTAGCATCCTTGCCTAATTGACTAGGTGACCTAAAAAATTATCCAGACAATATGAAGTGCCAATCATCTTATATATACTAATATAAAGAGGAAAAAATTGATTGTTTGTTTGTATTGAATAGGCTCCGAAACTACTGATCCGATCGTAAAAATTTTTTACAGAAATCTACTATTCAGGAGTGATATAGGCTATATTTAATTATGATTGAACAAAATAATCAGTGAAAAATAATAGTATACGTAAATCAAGTCAGAGAAAAGCGGGCGAAATAGTTTAATGAACACCAGCTGTCAAACTTTTGACAGAATAAATTATGTTGGGGCAGCTCGTTATTATTATTACTGTACAGGGTGGGTCTTCAGAAAACGAAGGTTCAAGCGTGGGCTCCCGCGTGAACATCCAGCAGAAGCTGCAGGAGAAGAAGCAGAAGCAGCTGGCCGAGCTGCGCGTCATCGAGGAGGAGATCAAGCAGGGCAAGCTGGCCAAGACCGCGCCCGTGGCCGCCGACGAGATCTACAGCAGTCTGCAGAGGCAGCCTATACCCAGGTCAGTTACAATATTTATTTAAGAACAATAATTAACTTCAATCACTGTCACGGACACTATGGCGCCATCTGTTGTTGTAATATATTATTCAGTTAGCGCCATCTAGTACATATTAGCAGAATTAGTATATTTTTGTATTATATTTCCCATAAGGCAGTAGTTCCTGTAACTTGAGATAGGTGGCGTTATAAAGGTACAGTAAAGACGAGGAAACAATAACCTTCCAATTCACTTAATTCATATTCGATTTCTATCGAAAGTGATAAAAAATCATTGAATAAGGTAAATCTGAGTGCATCAGATTGGGGATTAATTATGTGTAGGTCGAATTAACGATCATTTTCAGCACCGACCAACTAGCCAGTGAAAAACGTCCTCTTTGCAAACTGTTTTAATTCTGTAAACAAAATTTATTCGAGCAATGGAAATAAAATAGGCTAGGTACACATAAAGGGTTTAAACCTTTGTGGCATAGCCGGCCAGCCGCCATTTTGTTTTGTTCTACATGTTCCCGAGCACGTTGACAGTGGTTCGAGTTTATATGGGAAGAGGATACATAACACACTAACAGTTTTAATGGCCTGAAATCCATTATTGATCTTAGTAAAATTGTAGACCTTGCTAAATGGGTTAAAAACCGCTGTTCATATACTTATCACAATATTTCACAAAATCCATTTCTTATTCATTCATTATTGTCTTCTCCAGAGCTAAAACGCACGCGGAGCCGCCGGCCTGGCCTAGCATAGAGCTGACGCATTCCTACCAAAACTACCCCGTCATGCCGCACGCCTGCAACATCTACCCCACATACACGGAAATAAAGCCCGAGTACAGCGCCCCCAACTTCCCCACCACGGAACCACCCCCCGCAGACCTCAACGACATAAAGATCCATCGCTTGCCCAACAGATACGACAACACGCGAACTTTCTACGAAAACCCAGCAAATATACGGACAGACGTGAATAGAACGCCCATAAGATCACCAAATTATTTAGCTTTAGGAGAAACTAGAAGTTACGACGACGGCTGCGGAAGCCCTAGAAACGTCCTAAATGGAAGCCCTAGGAACTACATACCGGATGTATCTAATAATAACTATGAAGCTGCAGCGTTGGATAAACCTAGGCTGCAGAATCCTATTATTTATGGAGAAAACCAAACAGGAGAGTACTCGGGGTACTGCGAGAATAATCAGTACCCGAAATACGAGTCAAAGGATGAGTACGTGTCGGGGCTGCATACGGCGCTGGCCAGTGTGCAGGGAATCGACAACATGAGGAGCACCTATAATGAGGTAAGTTGTTGAGTATGGCAAACTCACCATGTAGAATCACCTGAGAGTGTTTTGTTTGATTAATTTCTTATCATATAGAATTTAAGTAGAAAATCTTCCTGTTTAGACTGTATTCTCTCGCTAAAATGCGATCATAAATGCCCAAGATATCACGAACAAAATCATCTTCAAAAAGTGCCCGATGCTTACTTCAAATGTGTCAGTGTTGTTGAACAATCAAAACCCAGACAAACTTACCTTATCCATAAATATCCTTTTCGAATAGCAACCTTAATACACTGGGGTACTTATTCATTTTCAATGCAAGCACGTGGTGGTTACATCTAGTGATGTACAAACCTCGAGGCATCGAGTTCTACTTTTGAAGCTCCGAGGTGGATTGGCCGGACTCAGTGAGCTCAGTAGGCTTGTAGGCTCGAGCCCAGCCGAGCCGCGAGCTCCCTGAGCCACGCTTCAAGGCTTCAAAAGAGCTCGAACCGATCAAAATAGCCCGAACCTATCAAAAGAGCTCGGGCCTACAAAAGAACTCGAGTCTTAAATAAAAGAGCTCGAGTCTACTTAAACCTTTTCACTATAATATTTTACAATGTCTTTTTCTGTTAACTAATCCTCTATTTTCCAAAATACCCTTCTGGTCACTTAAATTATATCCCACAAATACATTTTTTTTTACCTGCTTTGAAAAGGAAGACTCCTAACGGAAAACAAATTTAAACGAGACTCGCCACGTGAAACCGTCTGGAGCGCTTATAAAGACTCGAGCCCTGAAAAAGCCTCAAGACCGCTCGAGGCTTGAAAAAGCCTCGAGATCGATCGAGCTCTCAAGAAAGCTCGAGTTCTGAAAAGACTCCCGAGTCGTCAAGCTTCATACAAACGAGGCGAGCTCTGTAAACGACACCGAGCTCTAGACAAAAGGACTCTGAAGCCTCGAGCCTTGTACATCAATAGTTACATCAAATGTGACATTATAAAATTGTAAAAATCTAAACATCGAGTGTTTTAGCACATATTTTATCCAGAGACACTATTTAGGCGTTCATGCCTCGAAGCTAAAATGCTACAGGGCAAACCCATCGCGGGAGTTCAATGAAGATTTTGTCTTAGTTACATACACTAAGACAAAATCTTCATTGAACTTAAACTTAAAGTCTTATGTAGTGAAATCGGGCACTTTATCTAGACATATCGAAATCAATTAGCTGGCCTTGTAGTCACTTTAAAAAAGCATTCACACGTATGAACGTGAGAAGTTTGCATGAGCAAACTTGTGACGGTGTCATATCATTTATTGATCCATGTAGTTGGATCAATAAATGATATGACACCGGCCCGGACATAGACGCGCGCGACTGTATCCTACATACAGTCAACTCAATAGCTAACGAAGTGATCATTTAACGTGCCAAAACTGATTTATTTACGAAAACAATTAAACATTCTAAAAATATAAGCATGTAAATGATATAAATGATGACTGCTGATTGGACTGGTGACGAATTTTTTATGGAACTTATTCATAAACCGATTTGGAAGTTCGTTCAGTCATCATTTACTTAAGCTGATGACTGTACTGTCACAGCCACTTGTTTGAAGCTTTGTCTCCGTTCCGTTTGAATACTCATGTGGCATCATCATCGTCACTATCAACTAGCAACAATTTCAGGGGGCCTGCAACCAGTACAGTCAGAACTGCGAGCGGCCGTTCCCATACCCACTGGTGGGCAAGAAGCTGGAACAGACGCGCAAGATGCAGCGCTGCCGCACGCCGGAGATACTGCTCGCGCCGCACTACCTGCCGTGCCGCGGGCAGGTCTGCTGCCACTGGGGGCCGCCTTACCCGTGAGTACGACTTACTGTAGATAAGATATTCTTTGTTGTACAAATTTACAAAAATAGCTCGTAAGGAAGCATCTGAACCCAACTGGTGGTGGCATGGTCTCGTACAGATAAACCTCACTCGAATCTTTTTGTGCCGTTTTAAAATCGGACAACATTTTGCCGCTAGGTGGCGCTGACTCGATGACATACACATTCGCGTTTATGAGCTCGCAAAACGCGATCTCTCTCTTTGTGAGAGTTGCACTGGCTCTCTGAGTGACGACTACTGATAATGTAGCTTTATATTAAAATTATATTTTTTATAACGATAGTTTAGTGTCGGAGCCTATTTAATGCAAACAAGCAAAAAATTAAATCTTCATAATATTAGTATATCACAATTTTGGACATTTCTTTCTAGAACTCCCGAGTAGAACCTTAAAAACAGTAAGTATTTTTAACAACTAAATAGTATGAAAATTCCCCAGAAACAGAAAGAAAGAGGAAGGCGCGGGCAGCAGCGGCGAGGAGTCCAGCGCCGAGCCCGCGCGCGCGCCCAGCGACCTCGACAGCCAGGTACGCCGAGCAGCACTGCAGCGGAAGCTGTCCGACGCCATTTCTGTGTTTTTTTTACTAGGAAGGTGGTGCTGGTGGTTTTCATTTTTCATGTAGCGCCTGTGAAGCTTTACCGGGCAAAAAAACTATTTAAGTAAATCTAGCAATAGCGATATTTTCCAATATTTCTCCTATCATCACTTTACAATCTGAGTACATTTCTTCTGCGCCGGGCTTGGGGTTTTTTGTATGGGATTTGGCGGATGCCCTTTAATTTCTTGGCGCCCCTTACCACCTGGCGCCTAAAGCAACCGCACCTCACGATCTACCCCAGGGCAAATTAGGCGTTCGAATGGCCGCGTCCGAGTCACAAGTTGGTTGTGGCTTCGTTTAGTGGCTCACCCTCGGCCACCCTTTTTTTTCTTTTTTTTGTTCTCTGGGTGTGAAATGCATTACGCACTATCCCACTGCCCTCGGTCGGGCAGTGGGGAAGTGTGGGACTCTCCGCCGGTGAAGCCGACGTCATACCCACTAAACCACACCCGGGTATACCCTCACCGCTTTGGGACAGGGCGACATGGAGCCTTGCGGATTACCACGTCGCCCCAGCGGTCGGCCTGGCCTACGTGCCGGGCCTCACCCTCGGCCACCCAGCTCAACTACTAGTGGCCGCGTCTAATGGCTGCAAATGACTATTGCGACTGCCCAGTATGCGCCTCAGTCTGTCCCTATCTACTCCACCCGGGTAGGTAGGGTTTTCGCGGCTGGAACTACGGGTCTGGCTGTTAGGATCAGGGTACCACGGGTGTTGGGGTCCCAGCCCTGCCTTTCTTAAGGCAGGGCCCAGCTTTGAGTTGGATTCGTGGTGGCATGTGGTTAGTTGCAGAGGTGGGGCATGTTCGTCTGCTCGGTAGTGTGTACCGAGCGTCCCTTCTCGCGCGCAACGAGTATCTAAATTCACTGGTCCAGGGCGTTGGGCCGCTAAGTGTTTATATGCGGGGTTAGTGAGGAACCCTTATAGCGGCTTGCCGCTCCTCCGGTACTTGCCTACATAGCAAGGAGATGGGTATCCGCTCGATTGCCTATCCGGCCACCCTACTGTAGTTAAGGGTAGATGTACGGCAGTGCATCGAGATGTGAGCGTGCTTTACAGCTCCGGCCATCTACCGGCCAACTACCATATCTCCATAATGGTACTGGAGATATGGTAGTTGGCTTCTCTGACGTCCCCAGCGGGGATTGAAGCCGCTAGCGTTCTTTGGGATGCGCGTGGTAAGCGACTATAACTGCTTCGATACCATTCTGGATAAATGGGAGTGGGTTATGCCACGGCCTACTCGCCTATGAGTACCATAATGTGTAATACATTGTGCATTGTGCTCTGTGGCGGCAGGACCTACCGCAGATGGTCCCTGGTACATTTCACGGTGTGCTAGGAACAGTGTGCCTTTCTGCATAACCGGGAGGTTGGTCAGGGGGGGCCACTAAAATAAATCTCAGTAGAAAAAAGAGGGGGTGCCCAGTATGCGGAGACACTGAAGCAGCGGGCCGCTTTGGAATTTTAGCAACCGTCACATATCATCATTTTAATAAATTGTTTAAAGATTTTTTTCAAGTTACTTTAGCGTTGTACAAAATTTGGCTAACATCGACACTTAAAGTGATTATTGCACGTATTTATTTATTTTTCTTACACTTTTACAAAACAATGAAGTTGGCGGTTTGCGGCTGCCACCGCGACAAGAATCCGCGACCGGTGCTTGTTTTTAGGCTTCTATAAAGTCTCGCGTCTCTGTCTCCTAACTCTGTCACGGCGGCAACCGCCACCTTCACATTGATTTTTCGTCTACTCTGCCTTTAGTTCTCTTTATGCAATTCAGAACGCGCTAAAATCAGCTTTTTGAGGTCCAGTCCTAACAGCTTTCATTCTGTGGCCTATTCTTCTTAGGTTTCTCTGTTCTGTCCGTACATAAAAACGAATCCTTCTTTTCCCAGATCTCCCTGCCGCGCTCGTACACGCTGCCGCGCGAGTTCCGCTACTGGCGGCGGCGCCCGCGGCTGCGCGACGCGCACGTGCCCAGCAACAACAGTAGTGATGGTAACATACTTATTATATTCCTATTCTCATCACTTGCATTGCCAAATCAAAGCAGTCTTATTACAATCGCTTATATTTAGTCAAGTTAACTTCCCAAACTGCAATTTCGTCGGATATACAGCCTAGACTAGGAGATGTATTTGTGCCGGATTACCACCGACTGGCTGGAAATGAAAAAGCATACAACGATATTGCTTGCTATGCTCTGCTTAGGGAGGGAACTTGTTTTATGGGAATGTTAAATTAATAAATAAATAAATATCTGGGACAATTCACTCCAAGATCATCTGACCCCAAACTAAGCAGAGCTTGTAATATGGGCGTCAGAGACTGATAAACATACTTATATATTTCTAAATACATACTTAAATAGATAATAACACCCAGCCACACAACAAATATAAATGTTCGTCACACAAATATTTGTCATGGGTGGGGATCGAAACCACGACCTCCGGCGCTAAAGGCAGGATAGCTGCCATTGCGCCAACAGGCCAGTCAAATCGCTTATATCCCGTGTCTTTGTTTCTAATGAGTGATCCATTCACTAGGACTATAACAGTCTAGTTGCCTCTGTAAACATGAAAGTGTTTGGAATATAGTGAGCGTATGTATGATTGTATAATGATATATGAAAACAGTAACTTCATTCCTGTTTTTATTTGGTTACGAGAAAATCAGGTTTCCTCATTGTAGTGTAACAGATCGGTTATCCCATAATCATCAGTAATTGATGGTTCATTTTGGACGACTTATTTCCTTGTCTGGTAACTACTTAGTAACACAGGAATAATGTATCCCTATCGAGACTATGACAAGTGATGTGTTGTCTGGCGCAATTTAATGAAAAATGATTAAAATTGTTCCAATAGGCGACGTCGACAGCGCGGACAACGACAGCGACCACCGCTCCAACTGCTCGGCGTCGCAGCTCCAGGGCTACGAGCGCTACGAGCGCTACGGCTACGCGCGCTACGAGCTTTACGCGTGCGCCGACCGCCGGCAGCGGCGCGCGCCGCAGCCCAAGCCGGAGACTAAGCTGTGATGTGTACGAGACCTAATGTTGGAATGTTAACAACGCTCGTTGATATCTTAACCTATATAATTTGCCCAAAAAAATTGTTTTTCTATCTCTTTCTTTTTTGGATATGTGTATACCTGAAGGGTTCTTATGAAGACTGTAAGTGAAAATTTAAAATGTCATTAAGAGTATGTAAGAGAAGAGTATTTTTTTTTCAATGGGGTCTTGTGGCAGAGTGCTCATGCTGCACCACCAGAATACCTAGCAACTACTGAGCACCTACCTCCGGGTTGCGACCCACCGTGGCCTACATGGAAATCGCTCAACCGACTCCGGACTCAAGTCGGCCGCTGCAGAAGTAACCTGAGTAAGTGGGGATACATCACCCCAGACAGGATACAATGCGAGTGTGGCGCGCCAGAACAGTCCATGCAGCACTTGCTGTCCTGCCCTCAGTACCCCGTCAGCTGCTCACTTCAGGACCTTTATCAGGCCTCCTCCCTCGGAATAGCGGTGGCAGAGCATTGGGCTGCTACCATTAAGGCGCTTTGCAGACGGCGGGGCGGGGCGGTCTTTCTGACCGCGAAGGAATAAAGACTGCGTCTGCCCGTCTATGCCCGCGACTGCCCTCACGGCGAACACAAAGCAAAAAGACCGCCGCTAGTCCCGCGGGCACCTGCGGCGCGGTCTTTTTGCCCTCTGTTTGCGTTTGTAGTATAGGATTCATTTTGTGCTATCGTTCGCGGCGAAATTGACCGGCCCGCCCCGCCCCGCCGTCTGCAAAGCGCCTTAGTGGATCATCGACACGAAGAAGAATGGGTTGCTAACGACCCCTTGGGCAAAAGTGCATTAGATGTAATTTTGACTTCTAGGTCTTGAAGACCAACTAAAACGACGGGTCAAGAACGACCCACTAGGCCGTTGTTGTATATGGGTTAAAACAACTTAATTGGGTGTCCGATGGAGTGTGAGAGAATTTTCACACTAGGGATTTGTCCACGCGATTTGTAAGTGAGGCAAAATCGCGACGTGTTCTTATCGAGCAGTGGCGTGCAGAGTTGCAGCGTACCGCCAATATCGCACGCACTAGTGATTCGAATAAATCAACGGCGATATAGCGACGTACCGTACACCCTATTGCGAGCTGGGTGCACGCCGCGATCTCGCCCCGCTAAGAAATCGTGTGTAGTGAAAAGGCTCTTACTATCAAATTTTTAATTCACACCATGGTCTAGGGGGCCCTAGCCTGCAGAGATGTACAAAATAGTTTAAGAAATGTTTTTAAATACAAAATGCAAATACTTTTCTATTTCCTATTTCAAATGCAAAATAGCAAATAATTTTGCGTTTTGTATTTTAAATGCTAAATGCAAAATAGGTACCTACTATCAAAATACTTTTTCAAAATACAAATGTCCAATTCAATTCTCTTCATTTTTATTTACTTGAACAGGGTTACTTTATAAACACCATCCAAAATTTTCATCACACATTAGGCATCAATCGAAGACAGCTTTTTTAATAAAAAGGGTAAGTAGGTCTTTCTAACTTTTACATTATTATATTTTTTTCGAACAGATTATTCGTGCGGCGTGGTTACTCAAAATTAAATTTCAACTTCTGAGTAAAGCGCGGGCGGGAGTTGAAGAGACTGCGAGCCCGTCGCCACTCACGTCGCGCAGCATCAACGATTCTAGTAATTTTTAAACCTTTGAGTAGTTATCATAACATTAATAACTCAACATTTTAGTACTGAAGGTTGTCAACAGAAAAATACTTACCTGTTTTGCTATTTTCTCCATTGATCCTCATATTTTAATTTGGATGGTGTTTATAAAATTAATAGCCCTGTATATTGAAGGGTTTCCAGACCTACTGTAGTATTGGCACAACCACCCTCACTGGTTGGTTGCTGAGGAGTCTGAAAACTTTACTTTGATACTTGGCATAACGCGTCGCGTCACGTTCCTTAAACAAGAATAAAATGCAAAATGTTTTTCATTAAAAGATATTTAAATACATAATAGGTATTTTGTATTTGCATTTTAAATACAAGTATTTCAAATAAATTGCATCTCTGCTAGCCTGTTAACGACATCTGTGCTGCGGGCTTGTGCCGTGCACAGTGTACGAGCGAGTGTACTCAGCTTTATCACTTTTTTCGACCAGGCCATTTTATTTAATGTGTCTACAATTCATAAGACTTTCACCATTCCAGCTGATGGCGTTTCTTAAACGGTATTTCTTTCGACAAGAGATAATTTTTTAACAAGAATTATACGTAATTATATATATAATTAAGTAGTTGTGTTTTATAATGTTAGGGAAATACCATGACAATACTATCTCTATATAATTTTGTACTACATAACATAACTTAGGAAATAATTTAATTCGTATCCATGTTAGTCAATATTGTAAATATACGAATTATATTGAATCCGTCCAATTGGATCTCGATATCTTAATTTTATTGGTAATTTCGAAAAATGTACCAACAAGTATTTTATATATAGGAGAATTTGTATATTCTGTAATTTTGTGTAAAACTGTATAATAAACACTGACACTGAAACAATATGTGTTTAACGAGAAGAGGGAAAAAATAAAATAATCCTTAAATCTTTTGTCTTTGGTGATTTGTTTTACTCTTCTGAGGAATGAGTTTTCCTTGTTAAGGCCTGCGCAGAAGAGGGACTATCCGCGAGGTACTTATTTGTCCATCAATAAAGGCCTGCGCAGACGAGGGTACTTTTTGTCTGTCAATATAGATCCCTTACAAAAATTACAACACGTTATTTCAGAATATTTGCCTCCATAACGTGCGCCTCACTAAATTGCTGGACAACAATGATGGCACAACGTGTGCGTTGAGTCCGCCGTAAGTCCGCGGTGAACTTTTTATTTGCGAAGCGGACTTTTCTCCGCCGCGGATAAGTGCATCGTCTGCACAGGCCTTTAGTCCTCCGTGGACAAAAGTCCTTCGTCTGCGCAGACCTTTAGATTCCTTTTCACTGATATTAAGAGGACACAGCACGGTCGAGTTGAAAAATAGGTATTTGTTGTTAAAATCTATTGCTGTCTTTTGCAAACCTCGAGCGCCCCGCAGAGTGCGATAGAGACAGATGCAAATGAGACCTTAATGACCTAGCAAAAGTACACAAAATCGACGTTACGTAGTCCCCTGATCCCTTTTCGAAAAGTAGACCGATTTAGTTACTTTTTTCGTTAAAAATTAAAGAAGGACTGTGGCCGTGTTCCTGTTTTCTATTTAAATAAACTAGTCAAATTAGTTTTCTGTATGTTTGAACACAGCGGGAAATTTTGCAATTCTTTCAGATTTTTGAAGGTTCATATATCTTTTAATAAATAATTTATTAACAAAAGGAAAACATAGAGACATGCCAGTAGTGGCAATAGATTTTTTGAGAACAAAATATTCCTCTACTAGAAATATCCCGGGAGGAAACCGGGGACTATGTTTGTGTGGAAAAACGGCGCTTCTGTATCCTCTTAATAACAAGTCGAATCAATTTGAGTGATTGTAATTTAAACTTAATTTTTTATTAATCATTGACCAAACCGTCAACATTTTTTTTCTATGTAGTCCATGCAAAGAGGGTACAGGGATAGAAATGAAATAGTCCTTTCAAACTTTTATTTATTTTATTATCTATATTCCAATTGTAAAAGGGGGAACCAGTCACTCGCTATCACTCGTGAATTACGCCACTACTGATCTTCAGCATTTACACATTTATAAAGAAACATCAACCGAAATAAGGTTAAAAATTCACAAATACACATTTAATGTTGATTAAACCTATCTTACAACTAGTGGTTCGGGCGCGATGAGAGGCCGACAGGGAAGGTAATGAACATGAAAACTCGGCGAGTCGCCTCGTCGTGCGGCAGCACTTCCGACAGAGATGTGAATATAGACAATAGAACAGAGACCTCTGTTCGCGATGCGCCGCCGCGGTTGGCCCTTTCCACACTGACTCTTTGCAGCGATACAAACGCAATTCATGTTGCAGCATCGATACAGTCAGAACTCCTTCAGAGAAAGCAGCGATACAGTCGCGATGCAGTGAAACGCGCGTCTATTGCGCTGCAAGAAGTCGCAGTGTGTAAGCGGCCTTAGTGCCGGCGTCGCCGCGCGCCCGCGCCCCTACCCTACACCCCCGGACTTAGCGACATGTCGGCCACAAGATCAACCAAATGCTGCAAAGCACCTAAATTATAGAAGCGACTGATTCGGACACCTACTACACGCTATTGTAACGGAAAGAATGTAAGCTAGTTAATGACCAAAATGTCATTGATATGGTTCCTGAGGATTATATCGATTACAAGTTTATTGTAAAATAATATCTTATTGCACTATCATCGTAAAATACGCCGCGTCGCTACTCAACGGTCCGTGTACATGTCTACAGAAAGTAAAAATGCGAAACCGATCTACACTGCTCGCGTAGTCTAAGCTCAGAAAATATTACAACAAATAAATGTTATTTTACAATTTGGACTTATATTATAAATAGAACACTCACGGCATCACCCGAGCTGGAACATTGTGTATGCCTCGTCAAACAATATTCACCTTTAGAACATTACTTATTCAAATCGATTAACATATTTCATACCAGTGCATATCACCTATGGTGTACTTACGTAAACAAACAAATACATCTCAAAAATTGTCTCAAAAAATAGAAAAACAGGGAAAGCTAACCGTGCCAAGTAGTTAACACACATATTTCTTATTTTTATTTAGTAAAAAAAATATAATGCACAATTTGCATCAGATGAACAACATTGCGAGTCATGTGTATTTTATTTACACATTTTTAAAAATACACTTAATCGATCCTTAATTGAATAGTTTTTTGCGATAGTGCCAGACTGCGAGATAGTTAACATATACTCAGATAAAAATTACTTCGTTATGCCCCCTTTTGATGACTCTAAAATAAGCGAATAATCTGTTTTAGCGAGAAATATAAAAAAATTCCTGAACTTTGTACAGTGTTTGATAACTAAAACACAAACCAAATGCTCGATTGACGTGACGTGTGGCGCGGACGTATCCACGTGGCGGAGCGACATTAGGGTCATACAATAACTAAATCAATCGCCATGTCATTAGTAATTAAATGCGTTCTGGATTCAGAGCTCCATTCACTGTCATCCACTGTGGCACTTGAGAACAAAATACTTCCAATTTCTTTTACCAATTGCGAGTAATCGCAAAATAAATAAATATAAATTAAAACAATATTAAATGAATAAATCACTACGAATTATTTTATTATTATGACGTTTCTATCATCGTGATAAAAATCAAGTACCATGGACGCAAATTAATGAATCTCTGCACAATACGTCTGCGCCACTAGAGTACATAGTGTGCACTCACGCGCGCTACAACTAAACTTGCTCCTGACTGAATCCTTGTCGAATGTCAAAATAAAAACAGTTTACAGATTATGCAAATATGCAAATATGCGCGCGCGAGTACATAAAAATGTCAAATCAATAAAATATAAGTGATTTCGTCACTTCACTCCAACAGGCACTGAAAATAAAACTTCCTTAGACAGGTTTACTTGGATTATCCTTATACTAGTGGGAATTATTTCTACAACATAAAATTACATAGGCCCGCCGCGCGCCGGCGTCCTATATTTGAGACAGCTGATGAGGACTTTAGCACGGCTTGAGGTAGTCCGAAATGATCGTATACAAAATAGATTTGAGCTCTCTTAGAAAATTACAGGCCAAAAAATTTATTTCATTTTATATTATAACTGTATATAAATTGATAAGAGAATGTATTTTACCCCATATAAAGTCTTAAGTGGCAAGAACTACTTTTGCTTAACATTTTAATGAAAAATGATGAATCAGAAAGTTATACTTTCAAGTTATGTGATCAGTTGCCAGGATTGCATTTGTCTATTTCAGCTGCCCTTTAAAAGGATTATGTCAATATTATTTCTTAATACAATACCTAGCTTATGGAAACGTTGCTTTTAATATGATGTAAGACACATGTAATTTTAACATCTTGAGATGGAGTTTGACAATATCACTGACTATTGTGATATCTGTCGAGGAACATAGTGAAGAGATGGTGTGATGTTCATTTATCATAATTAGAAAAATACATCAAGGGAAGCTTTATTTCTAAGATAATACATTTTAAATTTCAATCACAATTTATCGCTAGTTCCACTAATTATATCGAATCTAAATTATTGTGATTATGCAAATTTTATATAATTATAACTCAGTAAATTAGACAAGAATAGGAGCAACAAAATTATCAAGATATACATTTTAGAGATCTTTAGAAACTTAAAAATGGCTCCTGATTCTAATAAAACTGTACCTAACCATCAGACCATCGGATAAATGATATCTTAAACACTGAGAGCACTTCGAACTTCGCCAAGCCGTACGAGTGAATGTTGCAAGAGACGACGCGAGACGGACATTACACTAAGTTAAGTGATGTGGCTTACTTTACTTTATATGTTTTGCGGCCGAGAGGTCACTGCTCACGATGATATGAGCTGTAAGAGAAATATACTGTTAGGATACAGCGTAAGTGAGCGGAAATGCACGCTTAAACTGACACACTTAAGCACATGAGTATGTCATAAAGAAATAGGATGCTTTACAAGTCTCAAACAAGTGGCAAGTAAGTAGTTAACGATCCTTGGCTCCGTCAGTCAGTAGTGTTCGAAGCCCAGGATAAAGTTGATAATGAATCAACTACATAATACTTTAAAAAAAAACAATATTTTTGACGACCCAATTGACGTAGTTCGCTGTAGCACGGTTTCTCGCCTCGATTTCCGTAGTGTCCCGGGTTCGATTCCCGGTCGGTTCAATTTAAGAAACGATCTTCACTGAATTGACTTGGGTCTGGGTGTGCTGGGAGACGCCCCTGGCTTATTTCCTTATGTGGTACCTCGTAATAAGGGGATATCAATCCCTACTTCGAGACCATTACAAGAGGTGTGTTCTCTGGCACATATTTATATTTATTTATTTATTTCATAATTACCTACTTCCATTACTCAGGAGGTTTGTAGGGTTAGGTCATCAAATAAAATACCAATATTCGTTGTAAAACAACATAACTCGCTAAAAGACTTGTTTGACATAGGTACTAAAAAAAGACAACTGAAAGCTTATCACAAAAAAACATGCAAAAATAAAAAGCAAAAAATCTACCTTGTAAAAAAAGCGGGTGTCTATCCATTCCACTTCATTTTATTTTCATAATATATTATTATTGTAATAATATATAACTATGTCCTTTTATAAACTATAGGTATACTATGTAGACATCTACACTCCGTCCTTAACTCCTAACATCTTAAATACACTGCAACAAACAGAAACAAAAAACAAATCAAAATAAAGAAAATAATCTACCATGCAATAAATTAAGTAGATAAAAACTAAATTATACACACACATGCTCTTTGATATAATAGATTTACATCTCAACAGCATTTCACCCAGAACAAGGGTGGCCAACTTTTTCGGAATTCGGAAATATAATTTCGCCGCAGTACTAAATTTTATGTAGCTAACCTAAACCAACCCACTGCATCCCGTAAACTCGGAATCCTGAACAGAGTGAGACGATTATTCACGCCAGGGCAGCTCTGTCTTTTATATTAGACACAAGTTCGCTCGTGTGTGGAATACTGCTCTCATCTCTGGGACGGTTCCGCCAAGTACCTAATCGAAGCTCTTGACAGGTTGCAGCGGCGTGCTATCCGTTTTATTGGAAACCCAGAGGCAACTTTGACCCTTGAGCCTCTCCAATTGCGTAGAGACATTGCCAGGCTAAGTGTTCTCTATCGCTTCTACAATGGGGAATGCTCTGACGAGTTATTCCAGCTCATTCCACCCTCACCTTCCCACTCCCGTACCACGCGTGCTGGACTACGGCGTCACCCACACACAATTCAACATTTGTTGGCCCGAACTAAAAGGTTCGGTGACTCGTTTCTTTGTCGTACCATCCAGACGTGGAACGCTCTTCCAGCACATGTGTTTCCTTCCTCGTATAGTCCCGGGTTCTTCAAGCGGGGCGTGAAAGGGATTTCTGCAGGCCTTCAAGGGGAGGATGGCCAGCCCAGTGATTCGTTTGAATGACTGGGCTTGTCAACCTCATATCTGGACCTCAAGACCGCTTTCCATCAGGTGGAGTGAGGTCATCTTGACGGGCAATATAAATAAAAAAAAGCTAACGCCCGAATCCACAAACTTCAATCAAAGCTGAGTAGTCCTTACATGTATAGCTGTCCCTTTTATTTCTTTTGACATTTTATATATTATATAAGGTATAATAAGCATGTAACAGTGTAAGAAGATGTGGGTTGGTCTAACTAAATAAATGAATAAATGTGACAGACAGGGCAGCATCAATTTCACTCTGTGAGGGTGAAATTGATGCTGCCCTGTCTGTCACATTTATTTATTTATATGTCCAGATTAAGTATTTGGACCTCGTTTTGAATGGGCGGTGGCGACTCAAGGAGCTCAGCTCCCATTAGACGCAGAGGGCGGGGGCAAGAAGGCGGTTCGCCCGTCCTCCTGCTCCCTAAAAGCAGCACCGGGGTGAAAGCCGGGGGCTTTCACCTCATTGCACGGTGCTCCCGTCCGGGGTCTCAGTACACCGGGAAGACCCCGTAGCGTGAGGAGGCCCGGCGCGTAGGGGCGGCGGTGTCCGGCAAACGTCACTAAGGGCGGTCGCAAACCACTGTTTTATACGCGCGGATAAGAGCATGTAGACTCGTATATGCGCGCCTTTTGCCACACACGTAACTCGTAGGAGCGTAATAAACTCGTATAATCCTTGTAGAACCTGACTTACCACTACCTGTTCGAGCGAACATGCCGGAAATAGCCCATGTAAGCGAGTTCAGTTATAGAAGTCATTTTCTACACTCCATTCAATATAGGATTAGACAGAAGTAAAAAAGGTTCTTTTTAGGGTACACTTTGTGGTAAATATACAATAACATTTTACTTTTAAGATTGATGTCGAATTAATAAAATCTACATGAATAGCAGCTGTCACACTTAATTGTTCCCATTAAAGTAAAGTAACTTCAGATTTTATTAGGCTTTTGCTCAAATAAATTATTTTGTCTTGCATCAAACTATATTGTCGATGCAAAAACTTTAAAGAAGCAGGGGTTTTTATCCGAACACATTATTACTGTCACTATAACTCTACCTAATCTAAAATGTTACATAATCCTTTCTTACGTTGTGGCGGAAGGAGTTTTCAATTTTGCCAGGTAATACTCAAGTAATGTCATCAGTATGCCAACGTCAAATGCACATTTTCATTCATTTTAGCACCCCTGTTTCTTATTTCTAATGTTATAATGAATGAAGTATAGTTATGTCACAAAAAAAATGCTAGGCAGGCCATTGAACTATCCTTACAAAGTACTGAACTCAAGCAGTGATGGTACTGACCGACTTGACTGTGGCCTTGATGAAGTCCTTCTTGTGCGCGAGGTCGAAGTCCGGGTAGTGCGAGTAGACCTGCTTGCACACCGTCTTCATCGTGATCTGCTCCAGGTTGGCGCCCTCCAGGATCTGCTTCACGTACTTCTTGATCTCGTCGTCCTGGGAGACATTAATGATCAGTATGCCAAGTTGAGCAAACATGTATTATTCATACATACTAGCTGATTGTTATACACAGTGCGAGCATCCATAAAGTATGTGCACATATTTAAAAATGGGAAATTATAGTCAATTTTATAGATGGAAATTTTTAAAAAAAACCGCATTTTTTTATTTTTAATGGACATTTTTAATTAAGAAATTATAGTTAGGTTTTCTATGCAGTTATAATTTTATAACTTTTAAACCAAATGCCTTATCGGAATGAAACAAATTTGCTCATGATTCAAAATGTTGTAATTGGGTTACAAACACGGTATTGATACCATAGGAAAGCTCATACGACGTTAATTTATTCATAATAAAAAAAATAGGGTAAAGGTGCAAATAAAAAAAAATTTTGTTTGTTGTAAAAAAAAAGTCAAATAGTAATGATATTCTGCAAAAATCATTTATTGCAAATCTATGGTATTTGTTTTTTCGTATTTTTTCATTTTACAAGCATGCCTGTTATTAGTAATCATTAGAGATGTAACGGATATACGGTCACTATCCGGTATCCGGCGTATCCGGCCTTATTTTACTATCCGGCCGGATCCCGGATAGTGATTACCCGATAATGCTGTTTTCATAGTTTTGCTGGGACTTCCTTCTCATCACTGTCCGTGTTGGTTTCTATCAGGGCAGTTCTTAACTAAAGGCATTGCTGTACAATATTCCATTGTGTCAATGACAAATTTTCAAAATACAAGGATCTACTTCATTCTGATACATAAACAGAAATTGCACGCTTTAGTTTATGCAAGCATTCGAGAACGTAAAAGTCGAATTCCAACTTAATAAAGTGAATGCTTGAGTAACTCAGCTTTGAATTACTGAAACTGAACGGAAAACTGAATAATGACTGTAGTGAGTTACAATTCGCCTTGCAGCTGTCAAAGTTTCTGAGACATTAGACAGGGCCTTTTAAAGATTCACAATGAGTTGCAATGTGTGGATAAAACACCTAATGGATGTCATGTTAGTATCGTGAATGCCTTTGACCATATTAATTGTGGAGTTACCGTGAACAATGCCCTCAACTTATTATTATTATTATTTTTTTATGCGACAGACAACACACCTCTTGTAATGGTCTCGAAGTAGGGATTAATATCCCTGTGTTACAAGGTACCACACAAGGAAATAAGCCAGGGCGTCTCCCAGCACACCCAGACCCAATTCGAATTCGAATCAAGATTCGAATGGAATACCCATTTACTAACACTGTTGACAATTTCTGTACGATGTTTCGCGCGCCGAATATCTGTCGATTTTCGGCCGAATTTCCGGTATCCGGCTATCCGGCCAAACCACTATCCGGTACATCTCTAGTAATCATCAGAAACTTTGTTTCATTGCGATGAGACATTTAGTTTAAAGGTAACATTATTTCTGCATAGAGTACGCAACTACAACTGTTTTTATTAAAATGTCCACTAAATTTTTTAAATTTGTAAATATTTTTTACCGAAGCTCTGCAAGTTCATAATAATTTCAATCTTTTTTTGTCTAAGAGGATACAGAAGCGCCGTTTTTCCATACAAACGCAGTCCCGTTTCCTCCCTGGATAATGCTGGTAGAGGAATCATTTTGTCTTAAAAAATCTAAGGCCACTATCAGCATGTCTCTGTTTTCCTTTTCTTAGTAAACTAATTTTCTCAAAAGAGATACGACCCTTCGAAAATCTAAAAAAATGGTCAGTTTTTCCGCTGTGTTCAAACATCCATAAAATTAATATGATTAGATTATATAAAAAAAGGAAAACATAGGAAACACGGCTAAAGCCTTTTAAATTTTTTTACTAAAAGAAGCAATTCAATCGGTCAAGTTTTCGAAAACCGATTAGGGAACTACGAAGCTTTGAGTTTGTGTACTTTGAGGACATTTCGGTCGATTTGTTGTCTTTATCGCACTCTGCGGGGGTCTCGAGGTTTGCAAAAAACAGCAATAGATTTTACAAGTATCTCCTCTCAAAACCATTTGGGCAGTACGTACCGTGGGCGGCCGCTTGGCCTTCTTGTCGGCGGGCGCGTCGGACTCCTCGCCGCTGTCGGAGCCCTCCTCCTCGTCTTCCTCCTCCTCGGAGCCCGACTCCGACTCCGACGACGCCTTCTTGCCGCCCTTCCTGCCCGCGCGGCCCGCCGGCTTCACGGCGGCCTTGCCTTTCTTTGCTGTTGGGGAAATATAATGTTAAGAGTCCTTAGTACGATGACCTGACCTGCCAGGGGCCACGGGCTACTCGCCTATGAGTACCATAACGTGTAATGCATTGTGCTTTGTGGCGGCAGGACCTGCCGTAGATGGTCCCTGGTACACTTCACGGTGTGCTAGGAATAGTGTGCCCTTCTGCATAACCGGGAGTATGGTCGGGGGGGCCACTAAAATAAATCTCAGTAGAAAAGAGGGGGGGGTAATCTGACCTTTCTGATAGCACAGAAGAGTATAGTAATAATACTCTTCTGTAGAAGAGGCCTGTGACTTTAGAAGAAATAGTTTTAGGTAATATTTTAACAAAAGCTAAGCCACTGTCAGACAGATAAATTTATACAAACAAATCTTTCCTCTTTATAATAAATAAAGAGGAAAGATTTGTTTGTTTGTTTTGAATAGGATGAATTCTTTCACCAATATAAAGCTACATTTATAGGCTATCTTTTGACGGGAAACAGTCTAGGCAGGCGAAGCCGCTGACGGACAGCCAGTATGTAATAAAGTTTGACAAGTACTTATTAATTGAAGATAAGATTAGACTTAAATTAAGATTAGATGAACTTCAGCATAACCTTAGCTAGGAAAATAACTGTCAATCAAAATCCAATAATACCGAATATTGGCCTAGTTACCTGCTAGTTGTTCGAAAAGTTATCACTTGAGCTACCAAAGCACTTGGTTGCATCAAAATATTATGAAACCTTAAATAAGTAATACATAGGAAAGAAGAGGTGTGTCTACAACCCAGTAATATGATTAAATATTTATGAATATCGAATAAGTAAATAAATAAATAAGTTAGTGTGACTCACCAGGCGGCGTAGGCGCTTTTCTCTTGACCGGCGTGGCCTTGACGCTGGCCGCCTTCGCCGCGGGGCCCTTGCGCGCCTTCGCCAGCCCCGCCGGCCGCCCGCGCTTGTTCTTGGGCTCCTATACACATTATACATTAACACACAGAATACACGAGGGCAATGAAATGGGGCATTCATTGAAATATCGATTATTTTTAACAATTTCTGTGTATGAGAGCGTCGTGGCCTAGTTGTTAAGCACTCTAACTCGGATCACGGATCGTGTGGTCCCGAGTTAAAGTCTGGCCAGAACCAAAATCTTTGTGTTCATTGTTTAATTTCAAACTCTCCGGTGATGGAAAACATCGATAAAAACCAAATCAACCCGGATAACAGCGGGAGGCTCACCACCTACCACGTTGGGTTCTAATACCATTGGTGAAAAGTGGGCTTCTGACTGTTCCGTTTACAATGACGGTAAGTCACTTGCGTCTGACTACTCCGTTTGGAATAAAGTCGTGATGGTATGTTATGTTATATTCTGTGTATGAAAGATACACTTGTTCAGGCCGTATGGGCAAACAGTTTTGCGTACCGTCAAACATTAACCACCCTTATTCTGGGTGGTTTTTATACGGCAAGTAACATGGCATGGCATACACAGTAGATGTAGAAACTAGCTAAAGTGAGAATCATGAGCTAATTGCATTGCAAGAATTACAATTATATGGACATGCGTATGCTTCGTTTGAAAACCTCAAAATAAAAGTTGATAATTTCCTCTTTACAGTCATGAATTTAGTTTTTTACCACATCTTTACCTTAGTTCACCACATCATTGTTATTGCGGCAAAAATTATCACCCAGAAAACAAAAAAAAAATAGTAACTGGAAAAAATACTAAAGTACTCTATTTTCTACAAAACCGGAAGTCATTATTCTAAAAATGTTTTGTCTAATCTAGTAAATAGTTATTTATTGTTAAGCATGAGCACTCACATCGGACTCGTCCCCGTCGCTGCCGCCGCCGGACTCGTTCTCGCTCTCGCTCTCAGATTTTTCACTCTCCTCCTCGCTGTCGGACTTGGCCCGCCGACCGCGGCCCGGTTTGCCCGAGGCCTGCGGGCACGATCACGTTATAGTACGAAAGGTAGGGAGGTTATACTATGAATGCAGTTTGATGTGTTGAAACTTTACTTTAAGGTTTCTTATAGCAAACGTTAAGCAACATAATTGTGTAAGTAGTTTAATAACAAAAACACTGAAAGTGCTGAATTTTAGGACAGACTGTGGATACACTATTACATAAGAATTTTGAATAAAGTAAAAAAAATTTTTTGCTATTTACTACAAATATTATTGTTTAGGAAAGCTGCAAATCTGTATTAGTCTTGAAAGTAGTTTTTTTCTTTCAATCTACCGAATTTAATTAGCGTCGTCAAAATTGTATGTTTATAAGGCTGTATATGCGGAATTTCCGTTTTTTTTAAATGACTCCGAAAAAGGGTAAAGTTCTCAATTCGGTTGCATGTTTTCAAAATAATATATTTCAATCATAAAAGCATTTTTTGCAAAGAAACCAATATTATTTTCATTTTACAGAATGTAACAGAGCATCTGATTGTGTGAGAAAGAGAGTATTTGAGAATGTGGGAGTGTGTGTTTGTCACTAACCTTGCCCTTCTTGCCCTTAGGCTTGCGCCCGCGCTTGCCCTTCCCGGGCTGCGCCGAGCGCCGCCGCCCGCCGGTGGACTTCCGCTTGCGCGCGCTTCCGGCCACGCCCTCGCCCACTTCCGGGTCGAAGTCGCTGTCGGCTTCTTCCGAGCCGCTGGGGTTGAACGAGCCCTAGAGCATGAATACTCGTCGTCACATGTATGAACTATTTTCGTTTGGGCTTCTGAATAATGATGAAGTTTTGAAGTATTTAACATAAGGTGGTGAAGTTGCTGTGATATGAATTTAATGATGAAATTAGTTTTTTTCCATGAAAGCCTGAAATACACTTGCCTTTACCGGGTGATTATCAAAAGACTTACAAAAACATATGACATACTCAGTAAACAATGTAATAAAGTAACTTTTCACTTGTCATGCTCTAAAAGTACGCCAATATAGCCCTACGAAGCGGGACTAAAGTGATCACTTTAGTCCCTAGGTAAAAAGCAATTAGTTTTTTAATTTACTTCATGTGACATAGACAAACTCAAACACCCAGTAAATATACTATTATCTGTGGAGTGTAGACCGTCTTCATTGCGAAAATTTGACTATTTTTCTCGCACTCGATGTGAAAAGTACAGTTTGCACCTCGAGACTAAACGCCAACTTAATATACCCTCGGTTTCATTTCAAACCACCTCTGGTATATCATGGCTTCATTTAGTCCCTCGATATAAAATATACTTTTGTAAGTGATATTTTTTGTTTTCAATTGACTTTAAGGTTTTCATACAAAAAAAACCGACTATTCGACTGATTTTGTAATTTTTTTTTTTTTATCATTCCTCGCTACCGCTGGCATGCAGGATTTCAACAAGTACAACATTTTACACCATTTGAATGGCTTCTGCCGTCACGTGAGTGACTGCTGCCGGCATGCCACCTACAGGCATGTGTATTTCTGGTTTAATATATGATGATGAAGGATATTATACTAATGGCTCTGTATGATTCCTTTGCAATCAAGGAAAAATTACACAATCTTTGTTGCATTTTCTTAATTTGATTATTTTTCTGTTATTTACTGTATAAAGTGCCAATAAAGATCATATTAAACGATTAAAAATGTAACTATTAAATTCATATGGAAGGCGTGAACATTTCAGCGTTAAAATTGATTAATTCTAAAAAAGATCTAGCTTACATTGAGTAATATTAATCAAGAATCACTAAAAAGGTTAACAAATACTAACATGAAACATGCAAAAATATGTAAGCAATATCGTTTTGATTAAAATACACAAAATAAATAAATAAATATCCCTGGACATTATTCCACACAGCGCCATCTAGCCCCAAAGTAAGCTAATTAAAGCTTGTGGTATGGGATACTAGACAACGGATAAACATACTTAAATACATTTTCTTTTGTAAATACATACTTATTATACATAGGAGACACCCAGACCAGTACAAACAGACATGTTCATGCACACAAATGTTTGTACTGTGCGGGGATCGAACCCGCGACCTCTGGTGTAGTAGCCAACTTCTTAACCATTACACCAAGTCGGTCGTCAAAAATAAGCTATCAATAGAAAAATCGATATCAATCAAAAAAAAAACAATCACACTAAATATTCACTATTGGTAAACAAACATTTGATATGTATCCTTGTCATCAATAAATTACTGGTGTCATATTAAACACATTACAAAATGTAATACGCGACGCGATACGCTGGGGGGCTCTAATGTGATCAATATCATTCTTGGTTTTCTTGACATGTTTTCCTGTTTTTTATCTTCTTTTTCAACTCTGCCAGGGATTTGCAACTGTTATTTTGTTTTTTATGTGGTTGCACACGGTTAGCTTTCAACGTGGCAATCAAATAAACGTCATTGTCATTTGATTTGGTATCTGTCCTGTCACTCTGTCAGTGTGACAGAAAGCTGCAGACTTACCACAGATTACACACTACATTACACTACACTCGAATTTAATTAATTTTTTGCACACTGCACACTATGCTTTTAATTACCTAGTTTAGTTAGTTTTTAATACTTTAAGGCTGGACGACCGCATACGCAGGCCCTGCCAGAATACCAGCGTCTCTGCCGTGCTTGCACTGCAGTGGCACATCCTGATTGGCCCACTACATCTTCGTTAGTTTTTATTTCATGTCCTATTTGTATTTATTTTGTACCCTCTAGTTAGTAGTAACTAGTAAATACGGGAAGAGTAGCTTATGTATGTGTGTTCGTATTTATAATAAGCTACCCAATGAATTAAAAATGCTTGCTATTAATTAATTTAAAAGTAGGCTCCATAGATGGCTTAATGAGCAAAGTTTTTATGAGCTGAAATATTTTTTCTCCCTTAAATTATAATGACATAATTTACTGATATTTTTGACAGAGTTCATATTACTGACATAGTACCTAATTCATAATTATAATTGATATTAGCTCACTCAATGTTTGCATGCTACTTTTAAGTGGCAAAACATGAGAACATAAACATAATTGTAATAACCTTTTACCATGTTTTTCAGCAAATAAACGATTTCTATTTCTATTTCTAAAAGCTAATTTTTAATTTGTGTTTGGGTCAATAAATTGTTTTTCTTTCTTTCTTTCTAATACAAAATCTAATGTCATGTTAAAACCTTCTAAAAATTAAATGAGAAAAGAAATAACAGATGAACCATGCTTACCGTATGAACACGCAAAAACACTTACGCAAAATACAAGGGATGCTTTACCTTAAAAAACAGCTAATGCATGCTACTCAATCTACTAATAGTATGATGATGGTACCTACACTACTTACATCTGATTCAGAGCCATCCTTCAGCGGTTTAGGTCCTTTAACTTTTGTCTCTGGGTCAGATTCGTATTCCTCATCAGAGTAGCCTAGGAAAGAAATCGATAGCATTATGATACAAAATTATTGTATTAAGTACATATGAAAAATTGTGACATGTTAACTAAAAATATTACAACATGGCACCTTGCAAATTGTATATCATATATTTAATTGGAGCAATTGTTAAAGTACATAAAAGTATCTGTTGATTACTTTTCTAGTAAATAACATATCCAAAAGCGAAGATTTTTCTCCATTTTGAGATCAATTTTCCAAATCTTTAATCTCATTTTGAGAAATGAACCTTTTGCAAAGTGCATGTTTTGCGAAAGAGCTAATTAACTTCTTCTATTTAAATACCAATGGAATCGTAATTGAATGGCATGATGTTGACATTTGGTCCACACTAAAACTCAAAATCATTACGATTCCAATGTCTTTTGAATAGCAGAATGGGATCGCTATAGTTTGTCCAATTGGGTATGGGAACAAAATCAAACATGTCCTAAATCGCAAACCATTTCGAGGTATTTGTATTTTATACCTTATTTAAATATTTAACATTTTTAAAAGCAAAGGATCGAGAATACTTTTAATTAAATACGTTGGCAAACTGGTATCAAATGAATGATCCCAGTTTGCCAACGTCCGTAATCAAATTGACATCTCACAATTAAGACCTATTGGGTCGTATAAACGTCCTTTCACGTGATTATTATTATTATTATTATTATTTCGACTGGGGACGCTGGCAGTGGGCCGGGTGATCGGTCCGCTAGTTATGGGCCATTTCACCCATTTCCCCGGGCCCCCTAGCAGGGGGTCTTTAGGTTGTCCCATTTTCACGGCGTCCCGTCGAATCTTCCCGTTGCTTTGCAGAATCTTACTATCTGGTCCACCGTCAGTTCTTTCAGGTTACCTTCATCTAGCGAGTCTGACCCCATGAGCTCCCACCGTATGTGTGAGTACATCGGGCATTCGGCGAGTAGGTGGAAACTCGTTTCCTCGCTGTCCATGCACTCCATGCATGTGGGGTTGTCTTTGATGCCTATTACTGTTAGGTGCCTGTTTAGTCTAGAGTGTCCTGTGGCGATTTCAGTGACCATACGTACACTGTTCCTTGACAGCTTCAGTAGATGACCTGTCTTCTTCGTGTCCAATCCGTTTATGAACATTTTAGACTGTCGCATGCCTGTTGCAGCCTTCCATCGTCTGTTTGTTGCTGCTGTGGTTAACCTTTTGATTACTCCCTTGGTGATGTTGTGTGCTATTGGCAGCCTGGGTTCCGGACCCACTAAGCCTTCGGCCGCACCACCCCTGGCTAGTTCGTCTGCTAACTCGTTGCCGACATTTCCCTCGTGTCCAGGGACCCATGCAATCACTACGTCTATTTTGTTTGCGAGTTTCCCTAGAGCTTTTTTGCATTCTTTGACAGTTACCGATGTCGTCTCTGCTTTGCTAAGCGCTTTCAGCGCTGCCTGGCTGTCACTGTAGATAGTGGCCTTGCTGACACTGTCCTGATTGTCTAATATATCTGCGCATTCCATGATAGCGTATATTTCTGTTTGGAATACGCTGGCGAACTGCCTAGGCAGATTGATCTGTTTATCACTGTACCGTCCTCGCACCTTATGTGCACACCCGCGCCAGATAGCTTCAGTGACTCAATTCTGGAGCCATCTGTGTAGCAAACTGTTCCGCTTGTGTCTATGTTCCATTCATCTCTTTGTCCTATGTGTACTTTGTATTTCTTGTCAAAGATCTTTTCTTTCCTTGTTAGGTCGTTGTTGGTAAAGATCATTGACATGTTGCTCTCGATTTCACTTCCGATGCGTAGATGCCCTCTGTCCGTGTGGTTACCGATCCAGAGGTTCGTGCTCCTGAGTTTGAACCATTGTTCGGTCGCTTTTCCTTTGATCGCTAGATCTAGCGGATCCAGCCCGAGCATGATCTCTAGCGCTGCTGTGGGTGTTGTTCTCATTGCACCTGTGATCACGATTCACGTGATTGGTTTATAATCTATCCATCAACCAATCAAATGACGCGATCTGTATCATACGTAAGACTTTTAGCTAGGACTTTGATTCTACTACATGGTATTAATGGGGTTTCCAGATGGCACATTTAAAATTCCCTCAGGTGAAATATATTGTTCCACAAAGTTATTTTTAATAATACGTACATTAATTTACGCCCATTGCCCAGACGGGTAGGTAGAACTTAAAATAGCCATTCGCTATAATCCCAACCCTTTCAGGTAGGGCTTGGTTTCAGAACTTGGCAAAATGAATTGTATCTGAAGTCTACTTCTCATAATCCCAACCCTTTCAGGTAGGGCTTGGTTTCAGAACTTGGCAAAATGAATTGTATCTGAAGTCTACTTCTCATAATCCCAACCCTTTCAGGTAGGGCTTGGTTTCAGAACTTGGCAAAATGAATTGTATCTGAAGTCTATTTCTCACATTCTCGTGAGATTGTACATGATGAACGGCGAGCTCTGTTTCAGTCGTAAGTGCAGTAAATCAGTAATTTTCACCTCATAATTTATTTACCACGAATCCGGGAAAAAACACATGTGGGAACACTAAGTGAATATGTGACGTCATGAGTTCGCAATGTTCAAAAATTAATAAAAAACTAACTACCGGTTAGATCAACGAAATATTCAAATTAGTTACTTAAAATAGTGAAAGGTATTTAAAAAAAATATAAAAAAAATAAAAAATATTTGTTCCCATTACCAATTCAGGATGATAATTTTGACAGCTTTCAATAGGGATGGGGTAGTTTATAGTCGTTAGTGAATCGATTCGATTATCGATTCATAATTTCATAGAACTTGGAATCGTCAGTTTAATTGAATGTGCAATAAACAGATAATTAAATAAATATATCTAGCAAAAGCCCGCAAGTGAATCAAATAAGGCCTACCTTATTAGGATTTATAGTTTTATTACTAATATAATGGTGCACACCCTAAATCACTTTCATAATCATCGTCGTAAAAATCAATAGAAGAACTGTCCTTTGAGTTTATTTTCAATTCTTGTTCACAAAAGATGTCCACTTTTATATTTTAGATTAATTTTGTTTCACAACCGATTTTATATTGTCTTCTGTTATTCTTTTGCAAGGCACTTCACTAAGTGGGCGGTACCCGTCAATAAGTAGGATATTATCTGTACACTTTAGTAAAATATAATGCAATACTTCATACGCGTGAATTGTCAAAATTATCATCCTAAATTGGACAAACTATTAGTGGGGCAAAGTTTTGGGAAGCCGACCATTTGGGCCACAGTAGGGCGCGAGGGCCCACTCACCTCGGTTGTGCACTTTGACGGCGGCGGAGCGGCGAGTGCTGGCGCGCCACCTATAGGGCGCGAGGGGCCACTTACCTCGGTCGTGCACTTTGACGGCGGCGGAGCGGCGAGTGCTGGCGCGCCACCTATAGGGCACGAGGGGCCACTCACCTCGGTTGTGCACTTTGACGGCGGCGGAGCAGCGAGTGCTGGCGCGCCACCTATAGGGCACGAGGGGCCACTCACCTCGGTTGTGCACTTTAACGGCGGCGGAGCGGCGAGTGCTGGCGCGCCACCTATAGGGCGCGAGGGGCCACTCACCTCGGTTGTGCACTTTGACGGCGGCGGAGCAGCGAGTGCTGGCGCGCCACCTATAGGGCGCGAGGGGCCACTCACCTCGGTTGTGCACTTTGATGGCGGTGGAGCAGCGAGTGCTGGCGCGCCACCTATAGGGCGCGAGGGGCCACTCACCTCGGTTGTGCACTTTGACGGCGGCGGAGCAGTGAGTGCTGGCGCGCCACCTATAGGGCGCGAGGGGCCACTCACCTCGGTTGTGCACTTTGACGGCGGCGGAGCAGCGAGTGCTGGCGCGCCACCTATAGGGCGCGAGGGGCCACTCACCTCGGTTGTGCACTTTGACGGCGGCGGAGCAGCGAGTGCTGGCGCGCCACCTATAGGGCGCGAGGGGCCACTCACCTCGGTTGTGCACTTTGATGGCGGCGGAGCAGCGAGTGCTGGCGCGCCACCTATAGGGCGCGAGGGGCCACTCACCTCGGTTGTGCACTTTGACGGCGGCGGAGCAGCGAGTGCTGGCGCGCCACCTATAGGGCGCGAGGGGCCACTCACCTCGGTTGTGCACTTTGACGGCGGCGGAGCAGCGAGTGCTGGCGCGCCACCTATAGGGCGCGAGGGGCCACTCACCTCGGTTGTGCACTTTGACGGCGGCGGAGCAGCGAGTGCTGGCGCGCCACCTATAGGGCGCGAGGGGCCACTCACCTCGGTTGTGCACTTTGACGGCGGCGGAGCAGCGAGTGCTGGCGCGCCACCTATAGGGCGCGAGGGGCCACTTACCTCGGTTGTGCACTTTGACGGCGGCGGAGCAGCGAGTGCTGGCGCGCCACCTATAGGGCGCGAGGGGCCACTCACCTCGGTTGTGCACTTTGACGGCGGCGGAGCAGCGAGTGCTGGCGCGCCACCTATAGGGCGCGAGGGGCCACTCACCTCGGTTGTGCACTTTGACGGCGGCGGAGCAGCGAGTGCTGGCGCGCCACCTATAGGGCGCGAGGGGCCACTTACCTCGGTTGTGCACTTTGACGGCGGCGGAGCAGCGAGTGCTGGCGCGCCACCTATAGGGCGCGAGGGGCCACTCACCTCGGTTGTGCACTTTGACGGCGGCGGAGCAGCGAGTGCTGGCGCGCCACCTATAGGGCGCGAGGGGCCACTCACCTCGGTTGTGCACTTTGACGGCGGCGGAGCAGCGAGTGCTGGCGCGCCACCTATAGGGCGCGAGGGGCCACTCACCTCGGTTGTGCACTTTGACGGCGGCGGGCAGCGAGTGCTGGCGCGCCACCTATAGGGCGCGAGGGGCCACTTACCTCGGTTGTGCACTTTGACGGCGGCGGAGCAGCGAGTGCTGGCGCGCCACCTATAGGGCGCGAGGGGCCACTCACCTCGGTTGTGCACTTTGACGGCGGCGGAGCAGCGAGTGCTGGCGCGCCACCTATAGGGCGCGAGGGGCCACTCACCTCGGTTGTGCACTTTGACGGCGGCGGAGCAGCGAGTGCTGGCGCGCCACCTATAGGGCGCGAGGGGCCACTTACCTCGGTTGTGCACTTTGACGGCGGCGGAGCAGCGAGTGCTGGCGCGCCACCTATAGGGCGCGAGGGGCCACTCACCTCGGTTGTGCACTTTGACGGCGGCGGAGCAGCGAGTGCTGGCGCGCCACCTATAGGGCGCGAGGGGCCACTTACCTCGGTTGTGCACTTTGACGGCGGCGGAGCGGCGCGGCCGGCCGCCGGCGGTGGCGGCGGCGGCGGCGGGTGCGGCGCGCACCTGCCCGCGCGCGTGCGGCGAGTTCGCCACCGGCTGCTGCAGGAAGCCCACTAGCCGGGCGGCTAGTTCTGACGCGCCACCTACAGAACAAAATACAACAGATAGTCAAAAGACGCGAAAACTGCGACGTTGCCAATCCACCACCGGCACAGTATTCACCTGTTGGGTGCATGTTATTCACCGTGGAACGAAAAAGCTTTTTTGACGTACCTAGTTTCGTGTAGACTTTAAACCCGTTTTAACGTCTACTATTTTAATTGTTAACTAACAAATTAAGTGGTTATTATGATCAGTTGAAAAAAATAATAGGCAGTTATTTAATTTATAGGCGGTTGGTAAATTAAAGCGATAGTAAAACATGGACAGTAACTGAAAATAAATTGGCCGGTTATTTCACCTACAATTTCAGTACTGAAAATGGGAAAGCAGCCTGATAAATGAATGGCCAATAAAATGATGGGATGGGCAGTTAGATAAATACTTCGGCAGTTCACAGGTAGCGAAAACACCCGAACCGATTGAAAGAGTAGTAAATTTTCGTTAAAGGGGGCAGATAATAGTGTCATTTTAGTCTCTGAGCTTATTTTTTTTTCACTATTATTGTATCAAACCTACAAATTGATTTAATTAAAGCAATCGTTGGAGTGATATTTTTTTTTTTTCAATCTGTCATTCAAATCAAAAGTCATTTCTTTTTTATAACTTAAACTTACTGAATGTACCCAAGTAAATCATAAAACACACTTGAATGTTTTCTATTTTTCACGTAACACACTGAATATACGAGGAATGATAGATAGGTAGGGGAAAAAGTTTCTTCGCATTTTATAAGAAAATTCAAAACATTTTTTTATATTTTTTATTTACATAACTAAAGTATGTTGGTAGGTGCCATTTTGTTCGATTACTTTTTGCCATCTAGTAGGTAGGGACGTCACTAGGGACATGATCCCATTGCTATAGGAATTTTGAGGCTTCTGATCATACCGCGACAAGTGGTTTTGGCAGTCCTGTTGTGATGTTAACCTGACACTGCCTAAAGAATTCTGAAGAGACCGAAACAGGTGGAAATCTGAAGGTGCAAGGTCAGCACTAGCGGATGCATTAACACCTCCCAGCCAAACTCTCTCAATTTTTGTGTGATGTGTGAGGTTCTTATCATGATCAAAAACCACACCCTTTCTGTTGATTAATTCCGGCTGCTTTCTCTCAACTTCTTGCTTTAATCTCATCAGTTGTTTGCAGTAGAGTTCCGAATCGATGGTCCTGCCTGGTGGTAACAGCTCATAATGAATAATGCCCTTCCAATCCCACCACACAGACAGCATCACCTTGTTGCGAGTTACCCCGGGTTTCGTCACAGTATGTGAAGCCGGACCGGCCTTTGACCACGACCTTTTTCGCACGTTCTTGTCGTACGTGATTCACTTTGCATCACCAGTTATCAGCTTCTACAAAAATGGTTCGGTTTCATTACGTTGTAATAAAGAATCACAAATGAGTACACGGTTCATTAGGTTTCTTGCAGTGAGCTCGTGAGGTATCCAAATATCGAGCTTTTTTGTGTACTCAGTTTTTTTCAAATGCGCAACTGTTTTGTGGTCAATTCCCAGTTCTTCAGCTACGTCGTAACTACTGATATGCCAATCTTGCCCCACTCCTTCAAAAATGGCATCCATTGTGCTACTCTCACAGACTGCACTAGGTGCATAAACATAGCAATTTTTTTCGCGGCTTGCGTTGCATTTTTACCTTTTTTGTAGTAAAATTTTAAAATGTATCGAATTTATAAGATTCAGTCATTTTGACAGTAATAAAAACAAATGAAAACACATTTTCCTAATTTGAATTTGGAATAACCTCCTCTCAAATGTAAACTTTTAATGATACCAAAACCAGCCAGATACAAATAGTATGGCCAAAGAGATTTCATTACAAGTTCATACATACTATATGCGAAAAGTCTTTTTCCCCAACCAAATACATTTTACCACCACATTGTTTATAGAACTGCTTTGAACGAGATTGCCTGGCAGTTTATTCATTTGTTAAATGCCCACACGTAACTGCCCTTTTTAGTCATTTTACTGCTCAAAATTTTATTCAATGATCAAATGATACATACATAAAAAAATATTTTTCACTTGTCCATGGTCTAACAGTACGCCAATAGCCCTACAGAGCGGGACTAAAGTGACCACTTTAGTCTCTAGGGAGTGAAAAGTAATTCGTTTTTTAATTTCCTTCATGTGACATAGACAAACCCAAACAGCCAGTAAATAAACTATTATCCACTTTAGTCTCTAGGGAGTGAAAAGTAATTCGTTTTTTAATTTCCTTCATGTGACATAGACATACCCAAACAGCCAGTAAATAAACTATTATCTGTGGAGTGTGGACCATCTTTATTGCGAAAATATTGAGAGTTTTAGTTCCATAGTTTGTCCGCAAATAAGGTGGCGGTCATGTGTTTTAAATTGTTAATCTGTGACGGGTTTAGAAGAAAAAATTGACGGCGAAAATTTCAGAATTTTTGTCGAGTTTGTTCGGTTTTACATAAATTTATTAAGAATGTCCAGTGACAGTGAAGAGTTTGACGTCGAGCAAAGAGCAAAAGACATAATAGATAATCTTTTGCCGCCAAAATCATGGAAGAGAAGATTTACCTAAAAACTTACGAAAGTTTTATTGACCCATTCGTCAATGGTCAATTCAACCATTGTCGTTGTGGAGTACGTATTCTATGTTAAATTTGACAATGAATATGAAGCATGAAGTGCACGCGAAGACATTCACAAATTTGACTTTGTTCCTGAAATGCTTATCCAGTGTTCATAAGAAGTCCAAAGTATTTACGGCTCAGGAGATGGAAACTTTTTTAAATAATGCTTCCCAATGAAAACTACTTGGCGACTAACTTTTGTGATTTTTATTTTATTATGTAATATTTATTAAATGTTTTTGTACTAAATTGACTATTTTTCTCGCAATTGAAGTGAAAAGTACAGTTAGCACCTCGAAACTAAACGCCAACTTAATATACCCTCGGTTTCATTGACTCCCGAGACCTCTGCCTGGTGTATTATAGCTTTGCTTAGTCCCTCGATATAAAATATACTATTTTTAGACATCTTAATGGTTGACTAACCTTTCTTATCCAGATCGAGCATCTCGCACATGGTCCGTAGCTGCTTCATCTCCATCTTGCTGGTCTCCTCGAGCTTGGCCTTGTACTCGGTGGAGCCGATGGCCCACTCGTAGCCCTTGAACTTCTTGATGTTGCGCTTCACGTTCCGGTCTAGGCACAGTTGCTGAGAAGAGGAGATGAGTAGTTGGAAGTTGAGAGAGTGAATATAACGTTACCTTGAACTTGGCTTTGACACGCTACCGCGTGTGTAGATTTCATGAATCATTTATGAAAAAATGTTTCTTTCAGCTACCAGAGAGATTTTCTTATACTAGCTGTCTAGAGAAAACTTAAAATGATTTTCAAAGTAGTCCCCAGGGCTGGAGTAGTTTTATTTTCGAACTAGATTGCCAGCATTGCCACAGATTACTTAATAGTTACTAACGTAAAAGATAAATCACATCAATAGAAAAATTTATCTTAATTTTCTCAATCCCAAACGCGTCCTGTCATGTGTCAGGCATATATTGCGTGGACTACTACATCAGACAATCTCCACTCTTTTTACCACCAATACTATAAAATTTCCCTGCTTGTTTCCCAATATGCGAAAGGCAATAAAATACTCACGCTATACAGATACTGGTGCAGTAACTTCTGGTCCTGTGTCTTGAAGCGCGACAGCGAGACCTCCACGTTGCTGATGTGGCCTAAGGGGATGCCCTTCCCAGCCGGCAAAGGCACGGGTGGCTCCGTGGGCTTTGGAAAAGAAACCATTAGTTATGAATTTTTTTTTGAAGAAAAACTATTAAATAATAAATAATAAATAAATAAATAAATAAATACCTGGGACAATGCACACCAAGATCATCTGACCCCAAACTAAGCAGAGCATGTAATATGGGCGTCAGAGACTGATAAACATACTTAAATATTTCTAAATACATACTTAAATAGATAATAACACCCAGACACACAACAAATACAAATGTTCCTCACACAAATATTTGTCATGGGTGGGGATCGAACCCACGACCTTCGGCGCTAAAGGCAGGATCGCTGCCATTGCGCCAACAGGCCAGTCAAGTATTTATTGCTTTAAAATGAATTCGAACTCTTTTTATTTTGACGTTTTGTCATGTATGCGTGGAAAAAGTAACGGAGTTCTCAGTCAATTTAAATGTCCGATTAGAAAATTTAATGTAGATTTATCTGTGTCACAGGTGTGTGGTAAAATGTGTATTTAGTTAAAATAGTACATTGTTACCCTAGGGGTGAAAGTAACTTATTTAGTCCCGAGACGGGGTTTGGCGCCCGGAACGAAGTGAGCCCGGCGCCAATAGTTCGAAGTCTTTAACCCGAGGTAAACACTGTGCTTTTCATTACAAATACAAGGAAAGTAAAAATAAAAACATGAATTAGCTAAAGAAAAGATGAGTAAATTTTATTTTCCACTACCGCTTTAGCCTCTTCTCTTATAAAATCAGGCGTTAAATTCATATCAGAATCAGATGAACTCATTTTATAGGTACAAATCTCTGCTATCCGTATAAACAAAAGTCTTCAAATCGAAAAAATAAATGAAGATCAAATTGCCTCTTTCCCGCCTATTTTGTTTGTTTTTTTTTCTGTGGCCGGCCAGCTATTCAGCCATTATTTTTTATTTTCATTATTGGAAAAATGGTAAATATTTTGCCCAAATCTAAGTTATTTTAAAGAAATTGTTGAAACTAAATTATAATAAAGTTATTTAAAAAAATATATTCTTCAATAAATACTTAACTTTAAGTTATTTCAATTTTACATCGTGGCTGTATAGAAAGTGGAAGATGGTTTAATAGATATGTGAAAAAGAACTAGTTTTTTTTTTTTAAATAATTTGACAGCTGTCAGTTGAGAGTGATTCTCCCTAGGGATGAAAAGTATTACTTTCATCCCGCTCCTCAGGCAACTTCAGATCTACTTTCAGAGTATGAGTAATGAAAAGTAATAAAAAACCTATACCCAGCAACACTTACGAGTTTGATTGTTTCTAATAGACGGCGCGTAGGTAGGTAGGTACCTATAGGTATTTACTCAGTTATGCTTCACAAGCACATGACTGGTCAGGTCAGACATAACCATAAAAAACTAGAATAATGAAGAATTGAGGCCTTTTGTTATATCTCTTCCTTCTGTAACTAATTGTTTCCTTAAAATTATATTTTGAATAACCTCTCGTTTGTAAATAAATTACTTATTTTTAGTTAATATTTTCAGATATTACACCAATTTACAGCACAAATTAACATTCAGTTGAAGTTCACACTAGTTCCAAGCTCAATTCCAACTTGAAATGGAGCACAGACGGTACGTCCATCCATACTGAGCCGTTACTAATTATTTGTATTATAGTTACCTCCTTCTTAGGCTTAGGCTTGGGCGCCTCCTCCTCCTCCTCCTCTTCTTCCTCCTCCTCCTCGCCTTCTTCATCGCCTTCTTCCTCGTCACCTTCCTCATCTTCGTCCTTCTCCTTTGGCTTCTTTGCCGGCTTCTTTACTCTACACACCACAACATAACACTTTAGGGGTAACAGTTTTAGGCCCGTTAATATCGATCGTTACTTAAGTCGTTTTGCCAGTGAGACCAAGTAAACTGACGTTTACAGATGATTTAAAAATGAACACTTATAACATAAATCTATAAATTCCCGTCTCTAAATCACCATTACAATAACATACCATCACGACTATATCCCAAATGGGGTAGTCAGGAGGCAAGTGACTGTTGCAGTCTTGGTAAACGGAACGCTCAAAAGCCCACTTTTCACCAACACAGTATTAGAACCTAACGTGACCGATAACGAGAAGGTAGCTATTTTAGCATGTCACGACTTGATCATGATTCGCAATGAATAAAACCTAATTCGCGGTTGAAAACCAATTAGGCAGAATCCCGAGCGAGCGTGCTTGCATGTTTATTCATTAATTTATGATTAGAACAACACAAAATTCGTATGTTCTCTTTTAAAGCTTGCGATAGACTGGTACAGAACGCATTCAAGCATAAAGTCCGACAATTTATATAGAATTTATAAGGAAATCTTACTTTTCTTTAGGTTTCTCATCATCTTCGCCGTCATCACCCTCATCTTCCTCCTCCTCCTCCTCTTCTTCCTCGTCTTCATCTTCTTCCTCGGTATCCTATATTAGACAAAAATCTGGTAAGTTTTTGATCAACTACTTATAAGTACATAAGACTTACTATAACAGACATTGTAAATATAAGAGCGAAATATATTTATTTGCGATAGAGAGTAATGTTGAATATTTGATGTCCATACTTGAGAAGATGACGCCCATAAATTAAAGAGCGGTGTTAAAACTAATGCTTAGCTAGTAGGGACAGTAGCAGTGCAAATTACATCATTTTGTTTGTATGATAATCCGATACTAACTGGTCACCATGAAAATTTTGCGAACCAAAAATAGGTTAAAACCGGCTATTTATTTGAAATTCACTGGCACACTGATAAGGAGGTAGGTTAATATAAATACTTTACCTCTTTCTTAGGTTTTTTCTTGGGAGCAGGCTTCTTAGCAGCTTTGTCATTTTCTTTTACATCATCTTTCTCGTCCTCGTCATGCGTCTCTCCATTCTCTTCTTCCTAGTGAAAAAAACACGAAGGCTATTAATACTTTGACTCCAGCAAAATCAGACACAAACAAAAAAGCAATTGTTTGTCGGTCACCGATGTCCGGTAACCAACACTTTCAAGTACGCAAATTTCCAGAGTGGTCATTTGTTGCCGGCCTTTGTCTATCAATGTATCCTATATCCTTCTTGTGAAAAAAGTCCTGAAAGCTTTTTATGGTTTTATGGAGAAATATTACACTTTTCTTTACCTAACGAGTTTCCTGCTGGGCACATTAGGTTTCATTTAATTCATTACAAGTAAGACGAAATTGGCATTTACTTGTATTTACATGTCGCAGTCTGCGTGGTGAGTCAGACTGCCCTCAGCTTGTGGCTAGTTAGTGTAAATTGTTCGTGCTAAACAACTACATGCGTGCTCGTCGGAATGAATTGTTCGCATTGCCCTCGACGCGAACTTCTTTTTTTTTTATATTGCCCGTCAACATGACCTCACTCCACCTGATGGAAAGCGGTCGTGAGGTCCAGATATGAGGTTGACAAGCCCAGTCATTCATTGTGGCTCGAAGGCACTCTCCTCTTATGGAAGGGCTTGCCCAACTGAATAGGCTTCTTAAAACGGAACCTGGGTATGTGTGTGATGTGTTTGAAGGCCTGTCAGATTGATGAATGCTTGTTTATTGTTTTGTGAAAAGGAAGTATGAATGAATATGTAGTTATTAAATTGTACAATGATTTAGTTTTTTATACTGTTATGTTGTGCAATTTTTGTGTCAATAAATATAATAAATAATAAATGAAAATCCTGTGTATGATTGGGGGGGAGCCACTGTTTTTGGCATTTATTGGTATATTGCAGAATTTCCTAGACCATAAACAACATGTAAAACAAATTATGATTTGACTGCTCTGCAATCCATACACGAGAATCACTGATAAATTTACTATTGTACGCATTAGACTGATTAGACTACGTAGTTACAGAAGCACAACTACAAGAATAATCAAATGACTAAGATTCTTATAAAATTCCGGAGAATCGCTAAGCTCGGAATAGTAGCTTAACTACAAAGCTTCACTGGCTTTGTAGTTTCACTACAAGGTTCTAATCGGAAAGGTTTAATATCTTACAACACCACTCTAATCATCAACTCGCTGTCCGTCAGCGGCTTCGCCCGCGTACTGTCTTACCCTTCAAATTATAGCGTAAGATAAAATATATCCTATATATCACTCCCTGATAATGTAGATTTATATTGGTGAAAGAATTTTTAAAATACAAATGGAACGGACAAAAACGGAGCCTATTCAATACAAACAAACAAACAAATCTTTCCTCTTTAATATAATACTACGAGGTGCATTCAATAAGTACCTAGCCTCATCGCCAGAGGGCGCTGTAGTTTCAAAAGAGTTTTACCACAGTGTAGCACATTCTTTTTTAATTATTTTTTCAAATTTTCATTCCAATCCCTTCATTTGTTTTAATTTGACAACTTATGGAAGCGAACGTGTCGATCGGTTTTACAAAAATGGAAAAAGAGCATTATCGTTCGGTGATTCGATTCCTATTTTTGGAAGGGAAAACGCGCATCGAAATCAAAGAGCGCTTGGATGCTGTGTACGGTGACTCTTCTCCATCGATGGGCACCGTCAAGAATTGGTTCAACGAGTTTTCACTTTTTGATGAACCACGTCCAGGTGCACCGAAAACAGCTGCTACGGAGGAAAACATTAAAAAAATCCATGATCTCGTATTGGCAGATCGCCGATTGAAGGTTCGGGAGGTAGCTGAGACTGTAGCCATTTCAGAAGGAACAGTGCATCATATTCTTCACGAGGAACTCGGCATGAGAAAGCTGTCGGCGCGATGGGTGCCGCGTTTACTCACACCGGAAAACAAGCGCAACCGTGAGACCACATCGGAGACGTGTTTGGCGCTGTTTAAGCGGAATCCAGCGGAGTTTTTGCGTCGTTTTGTGACCGTCGATGAAACCTGGATCCACTGGTACACACCAGAGACCAAGGAGCAATCAAAACAATGGATCCAGACCGGGGAACGTGCTCCAAAGAAGGCGAAAACTGTAAAATCGGCCGGAAAAGTTATGGCCACCGTTTTCTGGGATTCACAAGGTGTGATCTACATCGATTACCTGGAGAAGGGTAAAGCAATTACAGGGCTTTACTATGCCGATTTATTGGGCCGATTCGACGCCGAATTAAAGAAAAAACGACCGATTTGGCCCCTTGTGACTTCTTTTTGTTTCCTAATCTGAAAAAATCACTCGCCGGGAATAGATATGGATCAAATGAGGAGGTCATCGCCGCCACGGTGGCCTATTTTGCAGAGTTGGACAAAAACTATTTTTCGGACGGGTTAAAAAAGTTGTAGCATCGCTGGGCTAAGTGTATCGAACTAAAAGGAGACCATGTTGAAAAATAAATTGCCACTATTCCAAAATTTTCGTTTACTTTTTGTAGGCTAAGTATTTATTGAATGACCCTCGTAGCTGTCCGTCAGCGGCTTCGCCCGCGTCCGCGTTTCTCCATACACCGTCTAACTAAGGGAAGGTGGAAGACACTAGGCATGGGAGTTGGATAAACGAACGCGTTAAATTAACCGTTGCATTACAATCAACGTTTTAACGGTTGACCGTTGTTTGATTAACTAGTTAATTCATAAACGACTAAACCTAAAAGTCCATGCGTTTTTATAAAAGGCGTCAACGACTCCTCAACGTAGCCGTTTAATACAACTATTCGTTTGATCACGTCTTGCGTTGCCAAACTTCTCAACCGAAAGTGAACACTAATTCAATGACAGTTAAGTTGTAATTTCAGTGGCTCAAATTATGTTTTAAGTCTGGGGAAGCAAGATGCATATTATTATTATAGTTTATTTTCATGGGCGCGAAAAAACGAGCAATAGCGATCTTCGCATTGCACTCGTTGCGCAGCTTGGGCGGTTTATACCAGATTATGAATGCGTGTGGATGCGATTATTTGGTTCAGTTTTATTGCATTTGGTGACAAATTACGCTCAAGGTCAAGTCGATAGCAAATTGCATGAACGCGGGATAGTTGAAAGTTATTGATATAATATTATTTAGTACTATTCTTTAATGTTAGTTAATTAAAATGTATTATATTGTTTAGGTGTTATTATAGAAACTTTTAAGTAGGTACATATAGTGTAACTTGTGAATAAGTACCATTAGTTATTAAAAATGTTGAGAAGTGAATTGTGGCATCATTTTGAAAAAGACGCTATTAGGTAGGTACTCAAAAAGCTAGTACACATTACATTGTGTGCAAAGAAAAAACATCGTTTAAGTCGACTACGGCAAACTTAAGAAGTCACTTAAAATAAAGCATATTTCTATTTTTACCGTTGTCTTCTGAATAGGTTGATAATTCATTTAAAATACCTAATAGGTAAGTATTTCATACTAAAAATATAGGTGCCAAGATTTTTACATTCGTAAACCGTATTAATAAACACCCTGTATAAACCACCCACAACCGCAACGCATTGCAATACAACGATCAGCTTTAGTTAAGAACGTACAGTACATACAAAAACGATTTAAGGGTCTAGGTTCATCAACGATAAAAACGTCAACGTCCCTCTCATACTTTTAACTTAAACAGTTGGCACTTTAACTAGTTGACAAAATCATCTGTTTAATCAACTCGTTGACGAACGAAATTTAACGGTTTAGTTTCGTTGATGCTAAAAGCGTCAACGACCCACCCCTGGAAAACACTAGACCGCGCGGGAGGTCACCTACACGTTGGACCGATCATATCAAGTCCATTGTGGGCGAGTACATTAACGAGTGCAGTAGGATGACGTCAAGCCGAGAGAGATGGCGAGGCATAGTGTGGTGTGTTCTATCAGCCTCCTCCACTTCCACGACTACATGACGACCACGGCCGCTCTGTCAAGAGTGAATCGATGAAGAAGTTGTGAAAGCAACAGAAGAGAATACTTTTTCATCTTACTAATATTATAAATGCAAAAGATTGTGAGGATGTATGTACGTTTGTTACTCTTTCACGAACAAACTATTGAACGGATTCAGATAAAACTTTACAGTAATACAGCTTATCCATCAGAATAACACATAGGCTACAATTTATAAAGATTTTAAGTATCAAAAAGCCGCGAGCGGAAAGCTAGTGAACAATAACAATCAAAATAATTATAGTTTTATTCCATCCATGAGCATCTATCGATGTGTCCCATCTCTAAAATGTTGGTAACATGACATAACCTTTAAAGGACGTCGTGATGATGAAGAACATACAAAAATACAAATAGAGGTTTTTAAATGTTGTTTAATTATATGGTTATTAATATTATAAATAGGTATTGATTTCTGCAAAAAAATACTATATGTTCTGTTTTAAATCGGTTAATGTTTTTTTTATATGCATAGATGCCTATGAATTTGTATAAAATGTGCAACTTTTAGCTGTTTTTAAATATTACGCTTATTTAAAATGTAAAGCACTATTAACATTCTTCATTCCACACAAACGCTGTAGTTACATGCACATTAAGATGAATCGTCGACTACCTAAAGGAGTAGGTAGTGGATAGAAAAAAATTGTCGTTATGTGTCAATCATGCATGTGGTAACCAAGATCGAAACGAAAATGTACGAAGTCGACAATATGTAGAAAATATGTTAGAGCAGTTTATTTTTGGCGTATCTGCCAAAAAAGTTCATGAGAAGGAAGCTATGACGATAGATTTACAAAAACGCAATGGCATACTCTGTAAGTGCTGTAGAAACTATATAAGTGAAAAATAAATTTATTTTATGTATGAAAACCCTAAAATTAAAGGCAATTGAAAAAAACTAATATTAACTTACATAGTTACTACATCACTGACAGAGTATCATCATCATCACTTACTGAGTTTGCCATCTCGTTTTTGTAAGTCTCTTGATAATCCTTTGTAAAACCAAATCAAGTTTATAGGAGTAACTGAGTTTCTGGCCGGGTCTTCTCAGTAAGAAATAACGGTGGTAGAGTCGCATTATGTTTGTATGAATATTGTATATTATTATAGTATTTATGAGTATTACTTAGTTTATACTTACTTTTGTTTTGACTATTCTTAATTTGAGTTTGAGTATATTATTTATGTACCTATATCTTTTTACAATATTGTTTTATTGTTATTTATTTATGAAAATATCATAAAACGCGAACAGAAAATTTTGATACGAATATACTAAATTCTCCACGGTAAACTTTTGGAAAAAATTAATATAAACACGCCTTAAACAATTATAAAGTAAGTAACAAAGGCGTCCATCTCACTCTGTCAATATCGGAAATGTGCGAGAAACATACTCAGTACTTATTTGTTAAAAAAACAGACTTTAATTACGACAAATTGAAATGATTCTTCGCGTTTGAATATTACAACAAGTGTAGTCGCTAATTTGTCGTCGCGACGCATCGGTACAAAGTTATCACGTCACTTTTTTTGATTCACGACAGATGATAAATCTATCTGACATTCTAATCGTCCTATTTTTTACGAACTATGAGAATATTATTGAGATCTTGCATTCATTGTCATCCCGCCCACCTTTGATTGATAGGTCCATAAACAGTATTTTTTTATGTTATTTATGTAATTTTGATCATAAATTCACTGAATTCTTACTTTAAAGGATATTTGCTGCTTGTGCTAATTTTTTGCGTAGGTTTCATTCATGGAAACTATTGGAAGTCAAGTTAGTTTAATCATCATCTACTTTTGCTGTTGACTGTACTTGTAAGTAATTTACTGCTTTTTCCTGTTCATTCATTTCAATTCGGCGCTGTGTGACTGACAGATCACTTTATTAGCTAAAAGCTCTGATTGTTTTTATGAATAAGGGGAGGTCAGTAGGTAACCGCGTCTGCTTAGAACGAGCTTATATTTCGCGGGAATTGCCGTACCACTAAAGTTCGGCTTATCGTAAAGTGCAATAACCTATTGACAATATTCTTGATATCGATCTTGCTTTGAATTACGAGTATGTACGAGTATGCAATGGGAAGTCAACACGACCAGCCTTCCGAGCGCAATGGGAAGGCTGGTCGTGATGGGTGTCGGTCTGTTCGACGACACGATTGTCGTAGTGCACGGTTTTTCAACTTTAGTTACGTAGTGTCCCAGCTTCGATTCCCGATCAAGTCAATTTAGTAAGCGATCTTTCCTTAATTGGCTCGGGTCTTGGGGCAAAGAAAAACAAAGTTTAGCAGTGTCAAAATATGAACGCTTGCATAGAAAATGGAGCAAATTATTGCGTATTTAACTATACTCACACATTTGAACTCAGCATCGGACACTTTTTGAAGTTGATTTTGTTCGTAATGGTGTACCTAGGGAATTTATGATCGAAGGTCTACAGACATAACTTGAAATAGATTACGCGAGTGTTTACTTGGCGTACCAAAAGTGGGTGTTTTGACGTTGCTTCATTTCTTCCAGCTTTATACGAGGGTGGATTGAAAAGTACTCAGCCTGAACAGAATTATTCAATTCTTCAAATCAAAACTACCCAAATTATTTACCTCAGTTTAATCTAGTTAGGTGTGCGAAGTTTGAAACGTGTGCGATAATTAGTTGTGATTTTATAAATTTATTAATCAATCAATCCGCCATAATTTCCGCAAAGGGAGCAAATTGAGCAGCGAGCTGTGATTAAGTACGTCCATAAGAAGGGGTTATCGCCAAAGGCCATCCATGATGATATGGTCAATACATTATGGGATTCTGCTCTGTCATATCCAATCGTAAAAAAAAAACAGAATTCAAGCGTGGTAGAGAGAGCGTGAAAGACAAACTCCGCACTGGAAGGCCTTCAACGTCGACTACTGACGAATAAAGGTACTTGATTTAGTTTTGCAAGACTGCAGATTAAAAGTGAGAGAGATTGCCGAGAATCTAGGCATCTCTTATGAACGAACACAAAACATGAAAGTCAACGAATTGGGTTTTCACAAGATGTCAGAGTGGTAGGTGCCTCGGCTGCTTTCAGTCGAACAAAAAAGAACGCGTTTGACAATTTCACGCGGCTGTTTGGAATTATTTGAAGCCCATCCAGCTTATTTTTAAGTCGGTTTTTTACTATGGACGAAACCTGGGTTCATGACAGTACACCAAAAACAAAACCACAATGAAAACAGGGGAGAAGACCTGGATCAGTACCCCCTAAAAAAGGCTTAAGCAATTTTGTCGGAAAATAAAGTTTAGAATATAAACTCTGATTACTACTGCACCTTACTACGTCGTTGGCGTGCGGAAATAAAAGAAAATCGCAGCAGCAGGAATGTTTAGATAAAATGTCCTCTTTCATCAAGGCAATGCCCGTGTTCACACATCTGTGCAATCAATGGCTGAAATTCATAACTGTAGAGGCGAACTGCTGCCGGATTCGCCTTATTCACTTGACATGGCACCATCAGACTTCTTTCTATTTCCTAACCTTAAAAACACTTAAGACGTTTTCGACAAACAATGAGGTCAAAGCAGCAGCAGATGCGTATTTTGAATCTCGGGACGAATTTTTTCTTCAATGGTATAAACGCTTTTTGAATTAGAGGTGCCGAAGTGCATTTAACTTGATCGTCATCACGTAGAAATAAAAATATTATTGATACTGTCTTGTCTATTTTCTTAGTAAGGCCGATTACTTTTCAATCCACCCTCGTAGTTATGACAACGGATCAAATCAATAGATATAGATTTCGTTATATTTATCATTCCTCTGGCTTTGTTAAAACTCGTTAGGCGATTGAAAAATATAGAAATCCCATCGCTAAAGCGTATCGCGACGGCAAAGGAAGCTTCAAATAGAGGCTAAGTTTTCATACAAGCGGAGTGACAGCCATTATTTATTTCTATTTATGGTTGTGCCTTAGCCCCTCTTAGGCGATCGTATTGATTTATTGCAGTACAAATGTAACCACCACTGAATTATTTCAAACTGACATTTCGTGGTCACTTGATAATGTACTAACACCACGACACGTTGCATACTTTATGCAATGCAAGATCGATACGTCTATGATATCGCCGTAGGAGAATGAACTGTAGTTCAGTCACAGACGTTTCATTATCCTCTCAAATATATAATTTGCTTCACCACTCGTACAAAACAACGAGGCGGCAAGAGCTTCCTTGTGAACGTTGTCTTTTGTAACTCTGTCTATCCTTTTCATGTAATTGTCAAGTGTTTTTTTATGATTGCTTGTAATCACCATATTAATGAAATTAAAATTAAATTTTTATTTAAAGAAGTACTTTGCGCAGTTTTTGTAGAGGAAATGCTATAGCGCTATGCATACGCGCTTACACGCTATACATTTTGAGCTTCAAAAAACCAAACTCGCGTACACGGGCTTATTGCAGCGTGTTTGCGCGAACTGGTAGTGGTGAGTATCTATTTGGATTATTATGAGTTCTAAGCGCGTCAACGCTCGTACGAGTTAGGCCTTGGCCTCGAATTTCGAATAAATCGAGCGTTAGGAATAGTAAGTAAGAAACAACTTCGACGCGGTGATACAGTCGCTCGGACTAAGATACATACAACTATTACCCTAGCTACACTTTTTATGTGAATAAAATGGACAACAAATTTACGTAATATATATAATTGACGACACGAATGGCGTAGTGCGCTGTAGGACGGTTTTTCGCCTTTATTTCCGTAGTGTCCCGGGTTCGATCCCCGGTCAGGTCAATTCAGGAAATGATCTTTTCTAAATTGGCCTGGGTCTGGGTGTGCTGGGAGACGCCCCTGGCTTAATTCCTTGTCTGGTACCTCGTAACACAGGGATATTTATCCCTACTTCGAGACCATGACAAGAGGTGTGTTGTTTGGCGCATATTTTTTTTTTTTTTTTATTATTTTTTATAATATATTACTAAACCACTATACATTTTTAGTTGGAACTAAAACATTTTGTTATTTTGATTCCAATGTTTCTGGTCGGTGTGAGACAGCTAAATTCATTTTATTCTATATTTTTTTTATACTACGCCTGATGGTAGGCTGTTACTGCAGCCTACTGTTACGGTTACTGCAGCCTACTGTTACGGTTACTGCACTCGCACGTTGATGCTTGAATAACTCTATAGCTTAGCTCATTAAAAAATCTCGGCACTCCACAATTCAAGCGTACTAGGATGGTGGATCTAGTGCAGAGGTCACCAGACTTTTTTTTCGAGTAGCCCTTTTAACATTTTTGCTGGTTCCGGTGGATTCCCTACTACTAGCTACATTTCTACCATGTTCCCAAGACTCGACGAAAATGTGACGCCAACATAAACCCCCATCGAGTCTGACCCCTTTGGGGTCCACCTAGACCACTTTGGGAACTACTGACTACTGTAAGGATGAAACTCCTAGCGGTGCGTTGGCGAGCCATACGGTGATAGAAAGGGGTACAAATATTTTGTATACAAATACACCAACAGAAGAAAAGTGATCCAAAGAGAAGAATAGTCTGTCAAATAACGATTAACTGAAATAGTAAATTCGCATAGCAAATAAGATGTATCTTGTATCTGAAAAAGTGATGCGTCAACTGTAACCGTATGCCAAAATTAGTAAATGTTCACCAAATTTGACATAATACTCAATTTACGCGGCAACGCTACCCACCCTAATAAAGTACAACGCTAGGATTAAAATATTTGTTTTTTGGATGCTGATATTTTATAAGACTAACAAAATGGTCATATTTAGATAACAGATTTGAAAAATTGGAGTTAACATTCTGATAAACATCCACTAAATGTGTGTTTTAGATACATATTAGGTGTCAGTTGCTTCATTTGGCCAACGTTGACTTAAATAAATGAGTACTTTTTAGTATTAAACAGGGTAACAAAATTTGGTGAACATTTACCAATTTTGGGTGACAAATTTTTTTTTTTGGATAACACTTTTAATCAAATTTGGTTAACAGTTAAACATAAGCCGATAGAAAATAGCTTTGGGAAAAATATTAGTGTTTAAATTATGTACAGGTTGTAAATTATATTCTAAATAAGTAATGCGCAACGCATTGATTGCGTTGGCACAATGGGTCTGGCTGGTCTGGAACGATTTGAGAAAACAGAACGCCTACCACCAGTTTACAGTTTTACACCAATAACAGTCAAAGCTGATGTTTTGTATGGGATTTCGTTCGGTACAGCGCCCTTTGTGATTAGGAACGGAACTAAAATCGTGACATACAAATTTCCGAACTCAACTTTCGCCGTTGACCTAACGGACACTCATGGTAGACCTTACAGTAATTGACTTACCTTTTTAGCGTCTACATCGGCCTTTTCGTCCGTCTTATCCTCCTCAGCGTCGTCTGTCGGGTCGTCCTTACCGTTGGCGGTGGTGGACACCACTTCACCTGCGCAGAAAAATGCTACCTTTAAAACAATACAGGAGCGCCGTTTTTCCATACAAACGTAGTCCCCTGTTTCCTCCCTGGATATTGCTAGTAGAAGAATCATGTTTTTTCCAAAAAATCTATAGCCACTATTAGCACGTCCCTATGTTTTCCTTTTTTTGATAAACTAATTATCAAAAGAGATATGACCCTTCGAAAATCTAAAAAAATGGTCAGATTTTCCGCTTTATTCAATCAAACATCCATAAAATTAATTTGATTAGACTAAAAAGGAAAACGTAAAAACACGGTTAGCCTTTTTCAAATTATAACAAAAAAAAGTAATTCAATCGGTCAAGTTTTCGAAAAGGGATCAGATGACAACGAAGCGCCAATTTTGTGTACTTTTGATAGGTAATTTCGTTCCGATTTGCAGTTGTCTCTATCGTACTCAGCAGGGGCTCGAGTTTTGCAAAAGACAGCACAAAATTTTCCAAATACCTATTTTTCAATTCTCTCGACCGTGCTGTGTCCTCTTAACAGATTAGCTTTGCACAGGAAATCTACAGATAACAGCAGCCTAAAACTAAGAGTTCACCAACCCATTTTACCCTATTTAGATCATAGGGAAAGGGCCCAACATCTTATTATGAACTTTATTACGTTGGAATGAGATCGGTCAGTGAGGTAGGTTCGATAAATAATACAGATTTAATCGTGCCGAATCAAGCCTAGACTACGGGCGCTAACGCGTTTGTTACTTTTGTTAGGCAGAGAACAAAAACTCGGCGCCAAAACATGTGCGTTCGGACTGTGGACCGAGGGACCACACCTGGGATTCGCGAAATAAGTTTCCAATATTTTAGTAGATTATCTAAAACAATTGTAGAACGATCCTGATAAATTGTAGAAGTAATCGTTTATAAAATACAAACCCTTACAGTGTGGTCCCTCAGTTCTCACAAGCTGTCGGCGAGTTCTCGGAATGGATGTTAAAAAATAAGCTGCTTTGATGACACACTTTTAGTAGACAGTTTGCTACGTTTATTACCGAAATTTCATAACACGAAAGTGTTTAAACAAAAAAATACGAGATCTTTTCTGTGGTCCCTCAATCCACACAAATAATATAGCATTTTAATGAATATTGCACAATTTAATAATTAAACCGGTACTTTTTTGCCTGTAAGTTTTAGTAGAAGTTCTAAGTATATCGTAAAAAGAAATGGGAGTTGTTATATCGACGCTAGCTCGGAATATCTACGGGTAATACTGGTCCCTCAAACCACAAAACTATTATTCTGCTAACTGTTTTACAAAAGGAATATTTAAAGTCAAATGTATTTGCCAATCAGTAGAGAGTTTCTACTAAATGATTGGAAACTTAAATTGTGGATTGGAAGTACAAAAAGAAAATCATTTTACCTGAATCCTCTGAAAATATGTTACTAGTGTGACCACGCAGAGTGGCAGTATGAATCAAATGAATACGCTTTACTTTCTATTAGAATTAGAAGTAGCAAAATAAATGAATAAGTACCTAATAAAATGTGTACAATTTGAAACGTAATGTAAGTATAATCCGAATAAAAAACCACAATACACATACAAATACTTATATTAAACGCCAGCCATGCGAAAGGACCATAGGACAAGTATTAGTCATACTTACGTCAAGATCACAAATTTTGGAACTTATTTTCATTTTGAAAGGATTATTTAACGACTTTTTACTTCGTAGAATATTCATTCCAAATATTTTCATGTCGAATATTATTCTATGTAACCATTTTCTATAAAACAACTTATAACAGTTTAATAATGTCCCGTTCTTTAGGTGTTAACAAAAAATAATTATTATGATTTTATTCAGTTCAAATTAGTGATTTATTGATTCTGAACTTCTTTTCTTATTTCGTAAGACACCGGCAGACTACTGCCGTGTTTAGACTCCAGTCTCAAACTGTTTTAATGTAAGATTGTAAGAAACATTGTAACCTTATTTTGTGGTGAGAGAAATAATGCCTATTGTTATTATAATAAAATGAGTTCTTCTTATTTCTCATTTATTGATTAAATGCATAGGTAGATATTTTTTTGTTAATTTTAAGTTAGCAATTTATAGCATAATAATAAAATTTGTGCAAAAATAGTAAAAGAATGTAATAAACAATGGGTACAATTATTTTGTTTATTAAAATAAGTTTTGTGACCCTAACAATTATAAGTTACACCTAAAAAAGAAAAGTGATCCAAAAAAAAGAATAGTCAACCAATTATTGATTATCTAAAATAGTAAATCCGCATAGCAAATAAGATGTAACTTGTATCTGAAAAAGTGATGCGTCCACTGTAAAATGTAACCGTATGCCATAATTAGTAAATATGTTCACCTAATTTGACATACCCTCTAATCTAATCTCTCTAATTCCTAATTTCCTAACCTCTAATTAATTAAATACCGGACTTGAAGTGTATTAATGACTAATTTTATTTTTGGAACTATATAAATGACTTAGTACAGCCTATTGTTTTATATTATGTAGCTTGGCTGTACTTGTTAGGTTGTTCTGTCTATTTATTAATGATAGAATTTAAGCAGTTTTTTTTCCTCAACAAACAAATTGTACTCTACTAACTCGCATTGTAAAACCACAACAAGTTTAAAAGAGTAACTACTGAGTTTCTCGCCGGGTCTTCTCAGTAAGAATCAACTTTTCCGACGCGGTGGTAGAGTCGCATTATGTTTGTATACTGTTTATTTATATATTCATATTATTATAGTAATTATGTCTTTTATTAAGTTATTTTTTGACTATTTAAAAGTACTGATTAACTCTATTTAAATAAAGATGTCTGAGTTTGAGTTTACGCGGCAACGCTACCCAAATAAAGTACAACGCTTCATTAAAATGTTTGTTTTTTGGATGCTGATATTTTATAAGACTAACAAGCTGATATTTTATAAGACTAACAAAATGGTCATATTTAGATAAGAGATTTGAAAAAATTGGAGTTAACATTCTGATAAACATCAACTAAATGTGTGTTTTAGATACATATTAGGTGTCAGTTGCATCATTTGGCCAACGTTGACTTAAATAAATGAGTACTAATAGTATTAAACAGGGTAACAAAATTTGAAGAAGAAGAAGCTCAAGAGGTGTGTCAGGACCGTAGCAAGTGGAAAGATGTGGTCTCTGCCTACCCCGTTGGGAAAAAGGCGTGATGGTATGTATGTATGTAAAAAAAATTGTGAACATTTACCAATTTTGGGTGACAAATATTTTTTTTGGATGCAGTTGCTTTATTTGGCCAACGTTGACTCAAATAAATGAGTTCGTTTTAGTATTGAATAGGGTAACAAAATTTGGTGAACATTTACCAATTTCGTCGGGTGAAAACACTTTTAATCATCCTTTGATTAAAAGTGTTGTAGTGTTTTTTGATTAAAACCTCAAAAATTTTACGTTTTTTGATTATTAACGAGTTCTCAGAAGTGTATGTCCCTAAATTAGGTTTTTTTTTATGGACCCCTGAGAGGTATTTTTCATGATTGTTGGTTCTTGGGCGAATGTACACTATCCTTTGGTGAACAGATAAACATAAGCCATAAACAATCAAAGTACACAATGATTTCACAGTGTGGTCACACTAGTGAAATATTTTTAGAGGATTCACGTAATATGATTTTCTCAGCTTAAATGTACTTCCTATACACAATTTATGTTCCCATACATTATCTCTGTTGAATGGCAAATACATTTTACTTCAAAATATTTCTTTTGTTAAATAGCTAGCAGAAGAAAATAACATGTGGTTTGAGGGACCAGTATTACCCGTAAATATTCCGAGCTTGCGTCGCTATAACAACTCCTATTTCTTTTTACAATATGCTTTAGGACTTCTACTAAAACTTACGGGTAAAAAAGTACGGGTTCATTGATTAAATTTTGTAATATTTATCAAAAACGCTATATTATTTGTGTGGATTGAGCAAGTATTATGTACTAGAATACTTCAATGGGATTGAGGGACTACAGAAAAGATCTCGTATTTTTTTTTACCTCTTTCATGTTTTCAAATTTCGTAAATAAACGTAGCAAACTACTAAAAGTGTGTAATCAAAGCAGCTTATTTATCACATCCATTCCGAGAGCTCGCCGACTGCCTGTGAGAACTGAAGGGGCCCGGGCTGTATTTTTTGAACGATTACTTCTACAATTTTTCAGGATCGTTCTCTACAATTGTTTTAGATCATCTACTAAAATATTGGAAACTATTTCGCGAATCCCAGGTGTGGTCCCTCGGTCCACACGCACATGCCAAAACGGACGCGCTTGAAACCTCACTGCCGTCTTCTTGTCCGCAATACAGTGTATTGTGTTAATACGATTGGCGTTCCGGCCACCGCCATCGCGCCAGTAGCAAACTTACACTAAGATCCTGTCATTACGTTAATTAGCACTTAGTCACTTCTGTTAGATTCGTACCAAGTTACCAACCCTAAAATACTGATCATCGCCAAATGGACTATTTTATTAAATTTGAAGTGCGCTGTTCCGATTTGTAGGTACTTTCGGGTCAGCTTATAGCAGCTTGCAATAGACGAGGAAGGTGGACGACCGACCTGTAATTTATATTTTGGGTAGATTCCGCTAGTTTCTTAAAACGATTATTCCGCTGAAATTTTGATGACATCCAGTAAACGACAGCACTTCAAGCCATACACATGTGTAACTTATGCCACCAACTTAAGACCCATTTTGCGATAGTATGAGTATGGTAAAGGCTGACCTGCTGTTGTCTGTTCTGGAAATTACCTCGGATATAGTAAAATATGTAAAAAATATGGTCTTACCGTAGATACTTACACACGTTATAAGACATCATGGTTGGTGGAGTAAACGGGTGCACAGGATGGTTTCCCCTTACGCCATTACATTAGGGGAGGTAGAGGTAGGAAGGAGGAGCGATAGGTGGTATTAATCCGTTAAGGTATTTTATAAAATATGTGAAATATGAACAAGGTACAAGTCGATTTTGGTGGTTATATCGTGCTGTTGTTAGTGAAGCAGGTTTGTTTTGAAGAATGAGGAGTAAGGCAAGAGCGGTCACGTGCGAGGAGTAAGGAAAGGAATGGTTTGCCTGACAGTAAGATGTTCACTAGTCCTGCCAACCGACAGAGTTAGTGGGTTATCTTCAGTGCCGGATTAGCCCTTGCATATTAGGCAATTGCTTAGGGCATCACGTCTTGGGGGGCACCAGAACCAGCAACGAATTCAATATACTAGTATTTGCTAGCACATGAATGGCAAGGCTGTTTGAAAATCTGCGCTTTGTGATTGACCATAGACGTCTAAAGTTCGATTCTTTATCAATATTATAGAGTGTTTGCTGGGGGTGGATTGAACACGTTGCATTTTTGTAAGATTTTCGTGATTATCTCATTGAATTGAAATTAAACTTAAATTTTTGCTTTATTATTGTGTGCATAATACTATTCAAAAACACATTGGATAATTTTTTCATCAACAAATTAGAGAAAAACAAAATAAGACAGTTAGAAGTCGCGAAACATAATTTTCGAAAAACATTTTTTGTTCAAATGACTTGTGGATCTTGTAATGAGGGTTTAAGGGCGGTTTCAGACAAGCGTTTTTGTTCGGACGTATACGGTTGCTGTGGCATACGCGCTTACACGTGCACTACATTTCACGGTTCAGAAAACTAAACGCGCGAACACGGGCTTATTGCGGCGTGTTCGCTTAAACCGGTAGTGGTGAGTCTGTATCTATATGGTGTTTTACTTTTAGACATTCAAATGCGTACCCGTGCTACTTTCACGCTTCAAACGCTCGTACACGGGCTTATTGCGGCGTGTTCGCTCAATCCGGTAGTGATAAGTCAATAGATGGTTAAACTAGCTTATAAGCGCGTCAACGTTCGTACGAGTTGCGCGTATAGCAAAAGGCCCGCCTGTATGCTTATCCGCACGTACATACACAACGTACATACATATAAACAACCAGCAACGCGCACTAAGCGTGCCGCCTACGCGCCAAACAACCGCGCACTGCGCTGCTTGGGAGACTTGCTCGCTCAGCACAATGATATTGACATTTTCTTTGACCAATTTGGATATGTTATAAATAAATTTCGTTTATATTTGAATGATACATGACATACCTATTAATAGTAAATGTATCTTATTTGACGTCGTATTTTTTGTAAAATTGTAATTGATTAATTTATTTTGTGTACTTTTGTGTAATTATTATTATTATTTGATGAATCTTGTACTTCTAGCTCGTCTACAAGACGTAACGAACCTGACGTTCACATAGTGATGGTATATTAAATGTATCTTAATGGACTTCGTATTAATTTTGTTTACTTGATTGTAAAATTGTAATTGCTCGTAATTTATATTGTGTAATTTCGACATTTATTATTATTATATTTCTAGCACAAGCTAGAAATATATTAATAATAAATCAATATAATAATAATAGATCAAAATCCAAGTCGTCTACAAAGACGACTTGGATTTTGATCTGTAAGTGTGCAAGTTATTGAATAAATACATAAATAAAACGCTAGACTGAAACCGCTCCTAAGCTAAAAAAAATTGGACCACTGAAACTGGGCCGCTCTGTTGATTCAAATATGCTAGAAAGAACATTACTATTTTCGCGAATTTAATGCCCACCAACGCGACTGCACACTTTATTGCGACTTTTCGAATCGCATTTCAATGAATAAAAAGGAAATTTGTTGGTTTTTATTGTATGCAGTTAATGACTACTTAACGTATTCCTTTCGTTCTTACATATTCTTTTAAGGATAATTACCGTTGTATTACTCAAACAATTAGTTTTTTGGGACTGTTATACTTATGGATAGGGGGAACTTTATCTACTAAACATAAGGTACAAAACCAATGAATAACTGCAACATGCTCTGTTAAACTCAGGCATGCTTGGAGGTCAGATGATTTTGAAGATCTCCTGAGTTGAACACACATTACCAAAATGGTTTGTTTGCCTTTATGTTTTATTTAACAATCAACCAAATACACAACAGTAGGATAAAAGTGGGATTTTGCTGGATAAGGAAACTGCCCATGAAAGTAATATAATGGCATAGTGTAAAAAACAAATGACAAAACACAGCAGCCCAATAGTTAGTAATTGCGATGTAGATGAACACAGACTGTGAGTGGACACGTTGACATTCATGAGAACAGTTCTGACCTTCTGCATCTGGCTTGTCGGTGTTATTTTGTTGATCTACATCGGTGTTACCTTGGGCCGGTGCCTCGGGGGGCACGGACTCACCCTTCGAGTCCTGTGATGACTCATCTTCTGTGGTCTGACCATCACCTGCTGCTGACTTCTTGTCTTCATCCTGTGTTGGATTTTTTTATTATTTATTTTACTTCATTCAATTGTTTCCTTAAAATATACCATGCATGAGTGACAAAATGTATAAATTCCTCATTTTAATGAAATATTTGGTTACAAGTCTTAAGCTCTTCTTAGCACATAAGATTACCAAACTTATTAAAATGGTTAAATTTTGTTTTTCATACTAATGTAAGATTGCCCAAAACTGATAGTGAAATTTTTAGTTAGTGATAACCTGCCCGGCTGTTCTCTGTACAGAGGCGTTCACAACAACCTTAGAAAACCATAGAAAAATGGGTCTTATGTCAGCAGCATAAGGTGCCCCTATGTAAAGGTTGATGTGAACGCCTCTGTACTATAATTTATATAGAAATAATTAAGTTTCACAAGTAAACAGAAATTTATAATATTTTTATGAGATGTTGATCCTCTTGATACGGCTTCAGTCATGTATTGTCTAATGTTGACTGTTGCCTACCTAACGTTTCCTAAAAAAATGTTAAATAGTTACTATAACTAGGTTATGTATTTTAATGTGTATAAAGTTAACCATTTAGATAAATAAGACTTATGAAAGTTAAATTAAAAATGCTCAGCTAACAATAATATTCAAAAATGTTGCTATCTCTTTTACACAATTGGGTTCTCCAATGAGTTAGACTGTGATACAGCACTTTGCCTTGACATTCAGATCTTGATTTTTGGTGCAACAAAATTGGAGGGAAATTTCATATGTAAAAAGTACTGAAATTTAACATAATGGAATATGAATCGTCAACTATAACCATAATTCAGTTTTGTGAGCTTGTATAGTCGATTTTGCATCTTATTCTGTAAAGCGTCAGTGGCCGCGCCACCTGCAAGCGACTATCAACCTTATCAGAGGCACACAAAACATACATTTCAATACTCACTGACAAACCTACTGTATATTATACAGCTGTGTACATAGCAACTACCTTATTGCGAACATTAGGTACCTATGGCTAAATTATCTATACAACTACAGACAGACAAATCAATTTTGGATCACCCATCTACGTTCCGGAATCACATATAGATTTCTGCTTAGAATGCGTTTGCAGATCAAATACCTAAATGCATAGAATAAGGTCAGATTTTTTAAGGCCCACGAAAGGATACAGCGTTTTATTTACATCGCTCGCTCGGTTCCAAGCGTAGGTAATGAGATGCCGAGCGGCAGCAATGGAACAACAACATATCACGCTGCCTCAAAAATTGAATAATCGCAAGAAACCAAATACCAAGGTCATGCGGATTTCCTATCAATGTCATAGTATATCGTGCACATTTTAACAAAGGCCTTGCAGCCAAATGCAAAGGGGCGGGGGTGCAAAAATATGCGTAAATCTGAAAAATAACCCAATATAATCAGTTTCGATAACTGATCACATTGGCATTCACAGTTTTTATTGCGAAAAATTGACTAATTTCACAACCCTTCGTGGCGTAGTTCCCGCGTTTAGCGGGAAGCAAACGATCTGTCAGCCATGTTGAGACGCAGGCAAACATTAGTGATATAACACGGAAATAACACCACTTCAATGCTCAAATTGTTCTTAATAGACGCGCACAATCATGAAGAAAAATAAGACAAATACATATTTCACAACTATACCTGATTGTCACTAATTTTCGCTTTATCGGTATCACCCGACATTTTTCCTACGAAGAAATTGAAAGCAAATTCCAAAGCGTCTTCAAACACCGGACAACACAAATGCACGCACCCATAACATAGAAAAAAAAAGTCTGCGTTTCGTTGCTCAGCAATCTATTACAATTTTCTGAGCATTTCTTGTACAGTCTTACAGAAAAGTGATTTTCTTATTCATTATTAGACTTGTTTGTACCTACTTTTTTCATGAAAATCAACTTCGGAAGTTCCGTTATAAAAAAAAATTGATTGTCTAACCACAAGATGAAGTTATAACCACAAGATGATAAATCGCACAAATGAAACTTCACAAAAGGCTCTGAGACATTATCATATCGGATTCAAATAATTATTCAAAATAATGGAAAAATACATTAAAAAGGGCATTATGTAAAGTTTTAGTTTGATAACTTATGAATAATTTAATTTATGGCGCTTCAAACTTGCTTGGGAAAGCACATTTCTAAAAAGTGCAAATTAAATAAAACAAAATAGCTATTTCATTCCATGATACACACAATTAATAGCAACATTTAAACTTTTTTATAAACTTTTAGTTTTTTCATAAACGCAAAATTTAATATTGCTGCCTAACAAATGTTTTGCAGAACATACACGATGACTGGGGATTCATTGGCATCATTTTAAAATAAGTACCTCCTTATGATAATACACAGTACTTTACTAAAGTATGAGGCTATGTAATAGGTACGAAACTGCATATTTTAACCTCATAAACATCATCGTTTAATACTTGGCCATTGTTTATACGGTTTAAAAATATGCAATTTTGTACCTTTCACCTCATGTAAAGATACAAAATTGTAGATTTTGAAACCTTATAAACATCATGTTTAATACTTAGCAATAATTAATAAGGTTTGAAAATATGCAATTGGGTATGGGAACATTAATGTTAATTTTTTTTTATTTTTTTTCATACCTTTTACTATTTTAAGAAACTAATTTGAATATTTTGTTGATCTAGCAAGTAGTTAATTTTTTATTATTTTTTAAACATAGTCTAATGACGTCACAAATTCGCTTAGTGGTGTTCCCACATGTGTTTTTTCCCCGATTCGTGGTAAATAAATAATGAGGAGAAAATTACTGATTTCCTGCACTTACGGCTGAAATAGAGCTCACCGTTCATCATGTAGCGTCTCACAAAAATGTGAGAAGTAGACTTCAGATACAATTTATTTGGACAAGTTCTGAAACCAAACCCTACCTGAAAGGGTTGGGATTATAGCGAATGGCTATTTTAAGTTCTACCTACCTGTCTGGGCAATGGGCGTAAATTAATGTACGTATTATTAAAAATAACTTGGTGGAAAAATATTTTGCACCTGGGGGAATTTTAAATCTGCTATCTGGAAATACCATTAATACCATGCAGTAGAATTACCTAGCTAAAAATCACACGTATGATACAGATCGCGTTATTTGATTGGTTGATGGATAGATTATCAACTATCTTGATGTCGAATCTTGATGCCAGACGATTTGTGATGACTCTCGAGAACAGTTTATAGACGTGGCTCAGAAGCGTGATCGGCCTATAGTTTTTAAAAAGATTTATATTTCCTTTCTCGAAAAACAAGGCCACTACACCTCGGCTCCATGCCTTTGGGGTAGTCCCATTGGTGACAACAGAGTTTAATAGCCTCTTCAGCTCCTCAACAACCGGTTTGCCTCCAGCTTTGAGGAGCTCAGAGGTCACTCCATCCTCACCGGGAGCCTTCCCATTACTAAGATGTTTGAGAGCCGCCTCGACTTCATCGAGATCTATGTCTGGGAGATCGTCCATGAAGTGGCGGGTAATTAGGGCCCTGGGGTCACTCGCGTCAGATGTAGGCTTCGGTGCATGTGAGGCATACAGATGTCTGTAGAAGTCCTTAATTTCAGCGAGTATCCCCGGGGCTAATGTGACGGTTAAACCATTCGAGGTAGTTCACTTTGTCAGATGACTCCTTCCCTGTGTCTTGGTAAGGACTTTCGACCCTCGATTTCGCTCAATTGCCTCCTGTATGAGGCGGGTATTCCAGCTGCGAAGGTCGCGTCGCGTCTGACCATGGTCCTGATCTTTTTGTGGAGTGACTGGGGATCTGACAAACCTTGCTCTGGTGTCTCACGTCTGAAACGCATCAGATCCAAGGAACTCGCTTGAAAGTTTGGACTTTTTGTCTGTTCGCCTTTTCCAATAATGCCTCATTTCCACTTTGCACACAACCCCGATTATGCCGTGAAGGTTCTCGCCAACATTTGCTGGGGTCTCCAGTGCGGCAAATCTGTTCTGCAATTCCAGTTGGAACGCATCATGTCCAGCTTCGGGAACAGTTGGACGAAGAACAGACTCACCTTGCGACTGCGTTCGAGCTTGAAATTAATATTTATGGTTCCTCGTACGGTGAACGCTACCGGTATTAAACCTGTTGAACCCTGTATCTATATCCTCTATATCCCTAAACATATGCTTTATGTCGGCTATGATGAAGTCGATCCCGTTTTTCGTTGTACCGTCGGGGCTCTTCCAGGTCCACTCCTTTGGGGTTTTTTCTGGTAGAAGGTGTTCATACAGAACAACCCCTGCTTGCTGAGGAAGTTTACCAGCATTTGGCCCCTATGGTTCCTGCGCCCATAACTATGCGGTCCCAAACAAGATTCACTGCACTCTTCTCCCACTTTGGCGTTGAAGTCCCCCATTACAACTGTGTAATGGGTCTTGGTGCTGCGATGAATGGCCTTTGACACATCGTCGTAAACGGCCTCTACCTCTTCGTCTGAGCTACTCGACGTTGGCGCATATACCTGTACGACCTTGAGAGAGTATCTCTCGGTCAGTTTCAGTACAAGGTACGCTACTCGGGTCGAGACACTGCAGATCTCCATCACGTTGTCACGGAGGGCCTTGTTAACTAGGAATCCAACGCCGCCCTGGGATTGTTTGCTCCCTTCCCTGAAGTAGAATAGATGGCCTGATTCAAGGGTTACCGTGTCCGCCCCCTCTCTACGAACTTCTGATAACCCGAGAACATGCCACCGTATCTTCTCTACCTCCACTGCAAGGATTTGGAGGCTCTCGTCCAGTCGCAAACTGCGTCCATTGAATGTTGCAAGGGTCAATTGTTGGCAGCCGTCCGTAACCCGGGGATTCCTAGCACCCCCTACCCTACCTAGAATAGCAGGGCGGCCGGGAATTGGGGGCCGTTTATTTTGGGGACTTTCCATGGGTGGTTCTCGCCCGTAGTCACCACGCTGTGCAGGCGGGTTGGTCACTGCAGTGAACTCATATGGACTATGTTGTCGTCACAAGAGGCGCTGCCAGCTTCCCGGATGATCCCTTAATCGCCTTAATACCCACGGGAAGAAATGGGGTGGTGGTATTCTACTCTGCCGGCGTCACACGGCCAATTTTAAACTTAGCTTTAGTATATAGCTATGTTTGTAAACAAAAATAATATTAATACAATCTATCCACTAAATATAATACAAACATATAATGTGACTCTACCACCGGCGTCGGAAGTCTGATTCTACTGAGAAGACCCGGCAAGAAACTCAGTAGTTGCTCTTTTCAAGAAGATAGGTAGAAAAAAGATAGATAGATAGATAATTGCTGTCAAAAATGCGATATACTTGCAGTCGATGTTTATAAAGCAAAGTAAAGCAAAGAAAGTAGGTTTCAATTGGCTATGGTAAAAAATCAAACATGCCCTACATCGAAAACCATTTCAAGGTATTTGTATTTTATACTTTATTTAAATAAAATGAAATATTTAACATTTTTAAAGGCACAGGATCTAGGATATTCTTAATTATATCAGTTTGACCTTCATTTGACCTCAAATAGGCAACGTACGCAAATAGTACATTAATAACCGTTTCTTAAATTACTCTTGTCGTTAATCAAATTGACATCTCACAATTGAAACCTATTGGATCGAATAAACACGGTCTTATTGGGTATCAGTATTGTAGCTTCATACAAACGTACGAAACGCGAGCTGTCCACACGCCTCGGGTCTCGGGGTGCGCTCGGGATGCAAGCAGTCGCGAACACAGATCAGAAAGAATGTGCCGCAGTGACGAACGGACGGTAGGTTGTGTTTTTATACAGCAAGCGTGCGATTTTTCTAATTAAAACAAGTATAAGTACTTACTATGGCAAGTAGCAATTGTAGAAAATACTTACTAGAAGGTACGTAATTTGTGTCTTTTAATAAGGATAGCTGTTTCGTTTTTTCTTCCGAAAAAAATGCCCGGATTAATAAATAAAGTAATACGGTAACGGAAAGTGATACACGAGTGAACTAGGGAACTATAGTTATAGGCGGTTCATGAAACGGTAGCTAGATACGCTCGTATTAAAACCTCTGAGTTGTAGGTTTTTAGAAACAGTGAATTTTAAAAATTTGATACAAAATTAACTACTGGCTAGATCTAAAAAATATTCAAATTAGCTAGACATAGGAAAAGGTATTGAATAAAAAACTATATATACCTAAATATTTGTTCCCATACCTAATTAGAGTAGAAACGAAACGCAACCTTCTAACCATAGACATTTTACCTTGATTTGCTGGTTTGCACAATGATTATTGAATTTCTAATTCCGAAATAAAATGAGTGGTTACTGTGTGCGGAAATTGTAATGAAAATGTAAAAATCTTTTTAATTCACGTCTCAAAAGGTCATAAAAATTTTTTTTCGAAGTCAGTCAAAGATGATTTTAAAAAACAAAATCAAAATTGTCTATGGTCAGCGTCTTTTCGCCAGCCAAGTTGCGAGGCAAACTGGCAAACCGTGAAATTTTTTGGATCTTTTGATCCGTTTTCATGGCTATCTTATTTAAACATTGATGTCTGCTTTAATTCAAAAATGAGTGACTATCCTTCTATGGCTACGCTTCAAAATAATAGTCAAACGGCGGGATATGTGGATGCTCTCCAGCGTGCGAAATTGGTAAGTCTGCTTTGCTTTGTCTGCATAATTTTGCCAGCATCGCTTCAACGTTACAGCGTGTTTTCACACAGTTGCATTAAAATTAAACCAAAGTCTAAGTTTACCCGCTTTTTTAGTCTGCCAAAACCCTTCTGCCAAAATAAAAAGTGAAATTTCTCCGCCATAACCTACATGGTCATATTTTTGCGTGCGTATTTCCATTTTTCTGTTTAGTCAAAAAAACGATTTTCGAAGGGTTTTAGATTGTAATAACGTATATAATTCTTCTTAAATGAGACAAGATTTGTTTAATATACAAGTTTTGAGCTGATTTGTTATGTTTTTTGTAGGTTGCAGCAAAAATTAGTAGTACTAAACGACCCCTTGAAGAAAGTTCAGAGCAGCCCAGTGCTAAGAAATCAGCTTCAGACGCTTATCAACAACAACAATCAATGAGGTGAGTGACTGATTCCAATTTCTAAGTATTGGAATTCAATATTTTGAGTTGCTATCTACCTACCTTAATTTGTGTTGAAGGTGATATAATTGTATGGGAACAATAAAACCAGTTTTAAAGTTGTGGTTTTTACATCTTGTAAGTGTATTTAAGCATTTACTTATTTATCTTTCACCTACAAAGTACCTATACAAATTCCAAACATGAAGTACCACTCAACTGATGTACAACTTAACATGTCAGCAGAAATTTAAGTCTCAGCTAAAAGGACTGCTGTAATGAATGGCTTTTCTGAATCCAGAAATCTCATGCCAAGTAAGTAACTTGACTAGTACATCATTAGATGTGCAAGTTTAGTTCATCAATTTATACTGACGGTAGACCGATCAGCTGGTCCCTGTTTAATAAAGCTGAAAATTCATCAAATAGGACGAAAACTCAATTTTTTATAATCGGCCAATTAATACCAAATAAGTTAAGTCTAAAACTGACAGGTATAATTGTGACAATAATTGTAATTGTAAACGCGTTTAAGAAGCCTGGTAATAAATTGACAGAAACCATTCTGGTGTTCTTGGACGTAATTAAATTTTACGAAAAAACATAAAAAGGATAGTGAAAAAGAACTAATTTAATTAATGTAGTTTATTCTAATACATGAGAAATTTCTTCATACTGGTAGATTCTGGACTAAGATAAAAAAAAATCTTTTTTAAAAATGAATGATTGTGTTTAAACCATAATTAATCAAAAATGCTTTCATAAGTCGGAAGTGTGCATAATTTCTTCATACAGACAGCTTCAACACTTTCGATATAGGTACCATGCGTATATCAAAAGACTTAACAATATACTCAGTAAAGGTAGCAGAAATTATTTAGGTGAAAATTAAATAAATAAATACTTGGAAATCTTTCATGCCAAGATCATTTAACCCTACCTTAAGTAAAACTTGTAGGTACAGAGGCGTTCACATCAACCTTTACAAAACCATTGCAAAATGGGTCTTATGTCAGCAGCATAAGGTGCCTATGTAAAGGTTGATGAGGACGCCTCTGTACTACAGAAGAGATTTGAACTGCTAAATATTTTTAATATTCAATAATATTTATAACATGAAATTTGAACATGGTCTTATCTCTTCTTGTGCGTCAGTGCGACAGCAGCAGCGGCGGCGGCGGCGGCAGCGGCGGCTGCGCGTATCGCGGCGGCCACCGGCGGGCCCCCCTCAGCGCCCCCTGGGCCCCCCAACATGCCCCCGGACCAGGCCATCAACGAGTATATCCGTGTGCCTGACAAGATGGTTGGACTAAGTGAGTATGACTCATGGATGACAGAGTCTATGCCTTAAAATTTCTGTATGTTCGAAGCATTATCCAGATCACAAGTAGGCAGTAGCTTGCACACATTAAAATTTGAAACTTAAGCGCAATGAAATAATATTGATTTTCTAATAGAACCTACTGAAGAGAGAAAACTATCTGGCTTGCCTGACTAAAACATACATGAATACACAATTACTTGTTGTACACACTTCAGAGGAATTTTTCCAGTCATCTTAGTTAGCCATTTAGAGGTAGTGTTGTTGCAATAGCGATAGTTAACCTTTGAAAATCAGTTATACTATTGATAGTCCTATCGAAACGATAGTATCGATAGTAAGAATTAAGCGATACTATCGATAGTTTTGCTTTAGTAACTATCGAGGTATTTTCGATACTATCGACTGGGAATAAAATGAAACCTTTTGAGAGCTTGAAATAGTATTGTTAAATGTTGGACTATCGATAGGGCAAAACTATCGATTGTAGCGATACTATCGACACGCATCCGATCGATAGTATCGATAGTTATTAACTGATACTATCAATATTATTGAAAAAGGTCAATAGTATCGCTTAAATCTGACTATCGATAGTATCGTCACGGGTCAAGAGTTTCGATAGGTCTATCGATAGTACAACTGATTTTCGAGGTCACGATAGTATCACGATACTATCGATAGACTATCGCTATCGCAACAACGCTATTTAGAGGTTATCTGACATACATCGCCCACAGTTATTGGCCGTGGAGGAGAACAAATCACCCGGCTGCAAGCGGAGTCAGGGTGCAAGATTCAGATGGCACCAGACTCTGGTGGCACTCCTGACAGGGTCTGCACACTCACCGGGTCGAGGGAGGCGATACAGCGCGCCAAGTGAGTGCTAGGCTAGACTTGATCATTAATCTACTTGTTTCTATTGAATTATAGGGGTGAAAGGAGCAAATGAATCAGACGAGGCAAGAAGCAAACGAAAAAAATCAAAAAAACACTGGCAGTTGCTATTGCCGCGTCTCTACTCGTTATTTCGTTAGCTGGAGTTATTTTTTTAATGTAGCTTGTTGGACCATAGTGCAGCTGATCGAGTATCAGCGCGGCTAGCGAAGGAACAATTCAGTATTGGTGTTCTTAGGCCTAGCGATTTGGAGCTGCAAATAAGCAATTATTATGTTGTAATTTTTCGACAGTTTTCTAGTATATTTCCTTCTCCGCAATATACCCCGATGAGCAGTCGTGGACAAGCCATATGCACGGATCTGAGAAGGTGATTCACTAAATAATAAAAAAAAATTGCTCAGTTAATAGACAGGTGGGTATTTGTAAGGTCCATTTTCTCAACTTGTTTAGTTGGTTTAATCAATAAATAAATTAAAAATGAAGCTCGATTGCGAAAATACGACATTAAAAAGATCCTCTGACCTAAGTTAACCTATTCTGCGCTAGAGGTTAGTGTTCAAAAGTTAGCTTAAAAATTTTCTGAATAATGTCAAGAATTTTTATAACTATTTGAAGAATTTCATCTATATTTGTAAATACATGGATGTTGAATTTAAAGATAACTGTTTATCCTCAAGAATAGTTTCTTCATATGTTTATTACCTGGTGCTTGTCCACGAAGAATCGCGGGCGGTTTCGCGGCTGACCGCCTAAATACCAGAATTTGAAGAAATTATATGATATTTCGGGGTCAACCAAAATGGTTACACTCTATCGCATCATGTTGCAGATTTTTCTTTTGGATAACGATTTTTTCTGGCTAATGTTCGCTTTTAAAGAGCCCTAATCAGGCGGCTATAGAGTAAAACCTTCTTGGAGCCAGTATTTTATCGTCCTCGTGACACTGACGCAAGCTTGCGATTGGCGCTGTCGGCAAAATCAAACGTACACAAAATGGTGGCGGAGATCGCGGCGGCAGGTAAGTGCTTACAACTTATTGTTAGTTATCAAACTAGCAATAGTTGACCTTGAAATTCCGTCTGAATATCTAAAATATACCGATAGCTGAATAATATGAAAGATGTCCGAATAATTTTACGATTATTAAAATGCCATCGCTAGCTATCGGTGTTTATGACTATATCCCAGTTGGGGCTGTAAAAATCGAACTAGCGCCGTCATAGTACAGTCAGCAGAAAAAGTAGCTCAGCATTTTAGTTCTTTGTCATAGTTGTTACCATTTAACCTGCCACCTGTATTTTCCTTCAAAATTGTTATGACAACTTGGACAAAGCTAATGCAACAAGGTACTAAAGTGTTAAGCTACTTCTGTTGCTGACTGTACAATCGACCGTTTGCGGAGCATGATATAGCCAGCATAAGCTGAGATGTCATTGCTATAATACGATACCTACGAAGTCTGCAGCGATACGCCGCAGCTTCTGTCACTTGTGCTAAATATGTGTTTTCCATCGTCGCCAACTCCGCCGCCACCGCACTGCGCCCTCGAATTCTACGTGAACAAGCACTATCAATGTCAAACTAAATGCCTCAATCATAAAAAAAAGTTAATTAAAATACCGACACCCAAGTGACGTGGATCATATATGACACAGGGAACTAGTAAACCAGATAGTGAATCACAGAGGCAGAGAGAACGCCCCGCGGAACTACGAGGGCGGCGGCGGCGGGGGCGGCTCGCCCCCCATGCCCAGGGGCGAAGGCGGGCTTGCTAACACGGTCAGTATAACCGCTTTGTATCGCGCAGGGAACTAGTTGACCAGATGGTGAACCACAGGGGCAGGGAGAATGCCCCGCAGTACCAGGAGACTGAGGGAGGCGGCATGCCATTCAACCCGAGGGGCGGTGGCGGATTTGGAGGAGCCACGGTGAGTATTGATGCTTTGTTTTTATTATGTTTGCCTTTTACAATCGTATGTACCACTGAGAAGGTCTTAATCCTTAATAAGCCATTATAAAAATGTTCGTTGGTTTTCACCTGTCCTCTGGTTCAATACAAGGTTCAAAATCTTGTGGTAATTATTTGCCTTTGGTTTTGCCTTCTGTTTAATCTTTACTAAAAATTCAAATAGTGGTATGTCACTGCATGTTAGTGAATTATTATTTTTTTGGGAAAGAAGTAGGTCGGTCTACCTTTAATGTAGCTCGTTCACAATAAGAAAATATTAACATCAATCGACTACTGGTAAAGGTGTGATCATAGTGGAGTAATTAATTGTAGGGTGAGAGCTCTTTTCGAAATTTATCTTCTATTGATTCTAGTTCAAAATCTTACATTTTATTACTTGTTTTCGTTCTTTCAAGTAATTTAGTTATCAACAGTCTTTCGTCACAGTAAATTTATTTTGAAGACCTTTGTTCTTATTTGTGTCTCTCTAGTTTAAAGTACCCAACTATAACATTTTATAAAGTTTAGCCCAATTTATGCTCGAATTAATATATATCTTTCTATTCACGAACTTTGTGTTACAGATGTCACAAAAAAAAAACTAGAATTTCTGAATTATTTACGATATTTTAAACCAAGATCATCATCAAACAAACAAGAAACACAAATCTTAGTTAGAATAATGCTTCTCCTGGTTTGATATAGTTAATAGACCTTGATCATAAGAGAGAGGATGGCTACCCATTTGGCCAACGGGCTTTCCAAAAGGAACACAATAATTTAAAAGTATTATTGTGTTATCGGCCGTCATGGGCTAAACTCGGCCGATCAAATCAAAACGTGTTTTCTGTCCGCCATTGACAGACAAAATCGTATGATTATAATCGAATACGTTTGATTCGATTGGCCGACGACCGATAACGGATTAGGTGTATGAGAGCCGTTATACACGGAAAAAACATTCTCGTACAGATAACCAGAAAATGGTATTTCGTACAATACTGTTTTGCTGTATATGTGACGACAAAACTGTTTGTTATTATTACCAGGCTGTTCTCGTTAAATTTTAAATGTAAATATGAAGAAGCACATTGTAACTGCTACACGATCCGGAATGTTCACCTTACAATTTTATTATTACGATCTACTAAGTATATTGTTAAAAATAACAATATATTAGGGATGCAATAAAAGTCATTTCCTAGTACTTACAATACTTTAGTGATCTATACTTTATGGTTCTTGTTTGAAGTACTATTTAAATAGTTATCTTTACAGTAAATGCATTGTTATGAATGCAGTAATGTTGTTCATAGTGCTGATTAATATTATTACACATAACAGTGCATGGATGCAATGATTGCAATGTAGTTTTTGTAATGGGGACTGTATTCTTATTGTAACATTTGTCATTTCTATAGTTGACTGTATAATAAATAGTTTAAATTTAGGACAACCATGCTATAGGTACAGAAAACATACTTCAACCCCGCCAATGAATTTAATGACAAAAGTTTCAATAGTATCATTGTAAATGCAAAAAATAAAAAATTGAAAAATATATTAGTTTATAAATCATTTATTGCAACATGTAACATAATATTATTTCAACTTGTATTCATATTTCTCTGAACATATTATTTATTTATTGTAGTAATTATTGAACATAGCAAATATTAATTGAATTTCTTTCAGAGGCGCTAACAATTTCAAATTAGAAAATGTTTAAATAATTTGTATAAAATGAATTGACACATCTTTTTAAACTAGGTACCTACTACATAATTAGAATTTATAACTTTTTTAACATTATTGTACTGACTAACATAACATGAAAAACCAAATCGATTACAATAGTTTAAAACCTACCTTTCTCTTAATCTTGAGATGAAATCATTTTTTTTTCTATGAGTGTATTACTGTTACAGCTTTTGAAAGAATTGGTTTGATTTAGATAATATTGAATTAGGTACCTAAATATATAGCAAAAATAGCAATTTTTCTTAGATTTAATTCGGGGTAGACCGGCTAACAGTGGCAATAACATGAATGCCGATATATTTTCCGCTTCTTCTGAACTGGCTCCTAAAAAAAGTATTCAGAAAATAAAGACATTAAGTAGTAATGATAGGTTACTGATAGCATAACGCAATAAATAAGAGATACAAGTAATTTATATCATTGTACATATTTTCATTTTTAAAAAAGGCCAAAAACCTCTCCGGCAGGGATCAGGGCAGGAGAGAATAATCATTATTATTTTAGTTATTGTAAATGTTGGTATGTAATTAATTGCTACTGTGGCAAAGAAATCAATATTAACTAACTTGTTTTAGTTGTTGACCATAAGAAACCATAAGAAATAAAATAAATAATTTGTTAGGAGGTACCTTGCTTTTTGTTCTTCTAAAACATTAGTAATAGATAGTATGGTCTCTTGCAAGCCTTTATTTGTAATCCATTTCATGTTTGCTAATTCAAAAATAGCTTTTTTGGACAGCACTAAGTACTTGTATAAATTATCTTTCGCATCAGGATATAGCGCATCAAAAGCGATACACAGTAGGCGATACCCTGTAGGCTTTTTTAAACCAGGATACAGTGCCATGTATTTGTAAATAGTCAAGTCTTTGGCTTCCTCTTGTCTGAAATGCATAGTATTTTTCCATTTCTTTTCTAGTATTTTCCATGGTTCAGTCGAACTTTTATTCCATGCTATCATCAGACACATCCGCTGAAAATACAGAAAAATAATTCAATTACCCATATTACAATTTATGTAGCTCCTTACTAGGGCTTTAAGTACTGTGAAGGGAAACTACGGAACCCTAGATTGCGCGTGGCCTGCCTGACACGCACTTTTTGATCTGGGTTTTTGTGTGAAATATTTGTTAAGCATGATTAACAAATATAGAACTGTCCTAATGTAGTGTATAGTATACCTACCTATATATAACGAAACCTAATTTAATGCCCGTTTCATTTAACAATACTTCAATATTTTTGTCGTTAACTTCAATGGACACTAAGTAGGTACCTACCACAGAGTACTTTGTGTAGGCAGGTACTTACCCACTTTAGACTAGGTACTTTAAGTAGGTAGTAAAGTACCTATAGCTACAAACTGCACTAGAAAACTTTATGAATAAATTGGTTTTATTCAATTAATCAACTAGGTATTAGCTCTCAGTAAATAAATACTACGGTACTTAGTACTAGTTTCAGTTTAGGAAAAAATGCTTTACTTACTTGCAAATATCTCAACGTATCCCTCTAAATTCCACGCCTGCAACAACACTTTTATATCTTCCTCCATTGCAAAACGAAAAATCAAAAGTGTTTATCGAGTATGTTATTAATACAACACAGATTACATAGATCCTTAAAAATAAGCGTGCGGACACCGCAATCGATAATTTCCATTAAGCAGGTACCTTTAATGAATAAAAATAAAATTATACGGGTGGCGAGCGACTATTGTTCACCACCACCGGATACCAAATATGACGCAATAAAAATGCAGGTTGCGACTTGTTTTGGCGGTTGGCGCCCCCTTCTCCTTTCCTCACAGCTTTTACCGATTTAAAGGGTACAGATTACAATGCGTATTTTCACCGTTACAGATGCATCATACATTTTACAAAACTATTTGTATTAATCATGTTTCGTGGTTAATCCAAACGATTTAAAAGTAATTGTTACAAAATCATGTTTAACTAGAATCATATGATAATGTTTACAAGTCACATATTTCATGATACGATATTTTTATTTATCTAAACCCGGTTTTCGTTTAGACAACAGTTTTATTTTTAACTAAACGTTCTTGTAGTATTGTAGGAAATCTTTTTTTTCCGTGTAGTCTGCGTCATCCGGTTCCATTCGAAATAGTCGATGTGAAAAAGGCTTTATATTTTAGTTAATATTGTTTTTAGGGGCCACATAATTGATGACTCAATTTTCTTATCGTGTACTACTAAGTTATTGATTTTCTCTAATAATAACTTTTACAAGTACTGGTCCCTACTTTTATTTTTTCATGGCAAATCAATTCGTTCCTGGTAAGGTGGCAGCCTACTTGGTGCGTTATGTTATGATTGTGTCAGAGTTGAATTAGTTCATTGAATTTAATAATAGAGCAAAATTTTAACCAAGTATATTTCGGTAATACGTTCTATTGTGAGACGCGACGTTGTCGTTAACCGATTTCATAAATAACTAGGTTCTGCTCGCGACTTCGTCCGCGTGGAATAGTTACTTTCCTCGGCTCCGCTCCTATTGGTCTTAGCGTGATGATATTTAGCCTATAGTCTTCCTCGATAAATGGGCTATCTAACACTGTTTTTTTTTAATCGGACCAGTAGTTCTTGAGATTAGCGCGTTCAAGCAAACGAACAAACTCTTCAGCTTTATAATTTTAGTATAGATAAATTCAGAATTTTACAGGTTCGGAGTGAGATTGGCAGAATAGTCGTACTGGTAAACTATGCTAGGACTATTTATAAAGCTCAGTGTTACGTACGTTTGAACGATTGGAGTTAGCTGTACAACTTGTAAAGAAATAAATGATTGAGAATAGAATAGTGAATATACTCATATTTGTGCGAATGTTGAACTCAAACATCTTTATTTAAATAGACTTTATCAGTACTTTGAATAGTCAAAAAATTCACTAAATAATAGAAATACTATAACAATACGAATATATAAATAAACAGTATACAAACATGATGCGACTCTACCACCGCGTCGGAGGATTTAATTCTTACTGAGAAGACCCGGCGAGAAACTCAGTAGTTACTCTTTTAAACTTGTTGTGGTTTTACAATGCGAGTTAGTTGGTGTTGTAGATGGCTAAAATAAAAAATGAGTGATAATTATTATTGTTTGATGTCAAAAAACAGGAAGAAATAATGCTGCCAGGGCCTAAAGTGGGTCTGATCATCGGCAAGAATGGAAAGACAATCAAACAGCTGCAGGAACAATCGGGAGCCAAAATGGTTGTCATACAGGACGGACCAAACACCGAATATGTATGTATTTTTTTAGTATTTACGATTTCAGTCAGATTTTTTAATAGTATACAAATTGATATAGATACTACATACTGCAACATTGTAAGCATCTCTTGTACTTGCCTTTTTTTTTCTTTAAAGGCTATGCTATATATATGAACGTAAACAAAAAAAATCCCTTCAACCTTGAACATGGATCTAAACCCTCAAAAAAAAATTCATCTCACACTTATTTCTTGAAAAGCATCCCAAATCTATGTGGTTTATTACTTTGAGTTCTGCTATCAAAAATGAAATCTCAGCTGATTTATTCTTTTAATGTGTAAATAGTTGTCTTACGGCTCATAAGAATGATTCTTTAATCAAACTTGACTTCATATAGAGTGGCAATCCACAGGAAAAGCCCCTCCGTATATCGGGTGACCCATCAAAAGTGGAGCACGCGAAACAGCTGGTGTTCGAGCTGCTGTCTGAGAAGGAAATGGGAGGCCCCGGTGGCCCAGGTGGTCCCGGCGGCGCTGGCGGGCTGAGGCCCCAGTATGATGAGTACCAGGACCAGGGTAATGGACTCGCTACCAACTCTACAGAGGTAAGTACTGATGAACAAGGATGCTTCTTCTTTGTCTTTAAGATTAAATATTTACTTAAAATATCTTTTTTTCAAATAGGTTTTAGTGCCCAAGATAGCAGTTGGCGTAGTGATTGGTCGCGGTGGTGACATGATCAAGAAAATCCAAGCGGAGACAGGGTGCAGAGTACAGTTTCACCAAGAGAGAGATGATGGTCCTGGTGACAAGAGGTGAGTTTTATAGGTTGCCTTACAGAATGTAACATTTGTATATTTCACGATAAAGATAAAAGATCAGTCAACTAGAGAATTGTGTCAGTTCTTAAAAAAAATCGAATTGTAGTACTCAGATTAAATCAAAATAGAAAGATAAGTGGCTCGCCTTTAGCGCGTGGACTGCTTAAATCAGGCCTCCGTCGCCTAATTTTACTCTGTCGTAATATACAACGTGTTAATTAAAAAGCGCAAAACCTCAGACACCCCAACTTATTTTTATTATAAAATAATTATGGAAATTATTAAATTACACTTTCGCGTATTATTTACGAAGATATTAGCTTTTTTGTTTCTTGTCTTTGTTGCAAAATTGAAAAGTCTATGGTAATAACGCGCGAGCTAGTGCGACGTTCCCGCTTCGCGTGCCGCTGCAATAATAGAGTTAAGTAATGATTAAACAAGGCGTAATGAAAATATTTTTTTGGTTAAAATTTTTCCCCTATTTTTTATTAGTGGAATCGATTCTACACTCGATTCTGAACAAACTAATTTCAGGTTTTGCGCTTTTTTATTAACACGTTGTATGATTGACAGGACTTCACGTGCGTCAGAACGCACGCTTGTCTCGCTTACGCTAAGGTCAAAATAAATAGGTTTGTCTCTGTCCTTCACATCGCACAACGTTAATGTAGTTGTGCATCATCCCCCTTTCCACTTGACAATTTTAAGGACGTGCCGTATCTTCCGCTATTTGATTTAATCTAAGGTAACACTGTTATTTATCTTCACGTTGGGTTCTAATACCATTTGTGAAAAGTGGGCTTTGAGTGTGTCGTTCACCATGACGACAGTCACTTGCCTTGACTGCTCCGTTCGGGATAAAGTCGTGATGGTATGAATAATGCAATGCTAACCTATAGAAACATACAGCAGCAATATTATGAAAACCATGTTTTTTTAGATGTTATCTACAAGGCAAGCCACATCAAGTTGATCAAGCGAGACAGATGATTGAAGATTTGATTTCTAGTGTTAATGTAAGTATTGTCATGTTTAGAATATTGTTTATATCAGGGTTTCCTTAACTCCTCATTTTTCATGCGCCCTTTAGAAATGCATATAGATCTGAAGGTTGAAATCATCAAAATATTGAAGTACTTAGAATTTCAGACTTGCATTGGTACGAACATGTTATATTACATTCTCTTCCCCATTTTCAAAATGCAAAAATACTGTGTAACACCAGGAAACAACAGCAGTAATTAGATACATAATCTTAGTTCGTACAATTGTGTTCTTTTGAGAATAAGTTATAGTAACCCAGAGGAAAAGATAACGGAACACAAGCCACGGCGTAAACCAAATGAGGATGTAAAGAGCAACCCTGCTTTCAACCATCAGAACCGGTCAAATGAGAATATTACGCAGAGACGCGAGCAAGAAGTCCGGCAGTCGGGGGGCGGGCGCGGCGGGGGGCGCGGCGGCCAGCGCAACGGCGACCGCGGCGACTACCAGCAGTGGCAGGACAGTCAGGAGATACGGGTCACCTTCACCATGTCCAATACCAAGTGTGGCCTCATTATTGGCAGGGGTGAGTTTAATTACCATCAGCAGGGTTTTTGACACCATTCTCAAAATGTGCAGTTCACTTTATGGCCCTTCAAACTTTCCAAATCAAGCAAAACCATTTTTGAAAGTGTAAAGGAAATAAAAAAACTACCATTCGATAATCTCCACAATTCATAGCAAGCTTCCTTAAGAAACCATATTCGTAAACGCAAAATTTAAAATAGCTGCCGAACAAATGTTTTGCAGAATACAAAAAATTAGAAAGCAAATGATGTCACTTGCAAGCGGCAGTTTGTAGTAGAAATGGAACTAGTACTCTGCCTAGATTGGGCCGAGTACTCGGCTTTAAAGAACGCGGTAGCGGGCGGCGCGCGGTTGTTTCCCTTACATTTATTTTATTTAGGAAACAAACAATTTTTATTCCACCGTAAGATTACTTAAAAAAATAACACTAAAATCAGTTAAGTTTCCACTGATGTCTGACACAAATCATCGAACAACCAACGTTATCAACGCTACGACTCTAAATAACAATAGGAACTTAAAATGCTCACAAATACACGGTTCATCCTGAATTGTTACTCCTTAAGATTTTACATACATCGTTTCTGAACTTAGGGTCGCTACTACTATAGATATCTAAACTACAAAATTTCTTATTAAAGTTATCAGTCGATCTGAACAAAAAGGCGTTGCTTGCATAATTTGTTTTAGTGGATGGCATCCCGAATGCGTAACTGCAGCGAGAACCTGTCCGAGGGCATCTGAATCGTATATGTTCCAACAGAACAGGGGGCTACTAGGTTTTTTAAAATCTTATACAGAAAAATTTGGTCACTCTCCGTACGGCGTTCTAATAAAGATGGCACGGAAGGAACTGATAGCCTGCATTGTGCAGCTTTAAAATTCAGATGTCTTGCTATTTTTTTATTAATTCTCTCAATGCTGTCGACATAAATGTTATATTGCGGGGTCCAATCCAAACTGTAGAAGCGTACTCCAGAATAGATCTTACATAGGCATTATACAGAAGCAATAGAGTAGAACAAAGTTTGAAATCTCTGCCAGTCCTTATCACAAACCCCAGCATACGTTAAGCTTTATTTGTGATTTGAGTAACATGTAAATTGAAAGTCAACATACTATCTAAGTAAACACCCAAGTCTCTCACCTCGGTCACTCTCTTGAGTTTTACGTTATCTAAGTAATAATCATAGAAAATTGGTTTTAGTTTACGGGTGAATGATATAATGTTACATTTTTTAAAATTGAGAGTAAGATAGATACATAGAGTAACAGCGCGATATTGCAGCGCGACGAATCTGTGCACGGGGAATCCCCTTTGCGCGGGAAAACCCTAATTTAAAATTATGGATTCCTCGATGAAATTAGTGATATCATAATTTGACACTTTTGTACGACAAAAAAGTTCCGCTCGTGAGTGTTATTATTTATCACTTTCGGCGGTCGCGCTACAGCTGAACCATTCATCATTATACGTATCTGTCGCGGGCCGTCCGAGGGTAAATCGGCAGACAGGGGTTTGAGCCACAAGGATTGGCTAGAATTGGATTTTCTCCTATTCTAATTGGAATAGGGTATTTTTACTAATAAGAAACTAGCCTTATGTACGTTTTCAATATTTCTGCTGTTTCTCATGTTCTTGATGTTTTAAAAACTGGCTTAGACTTTATTTTTCCCTGCAATATAGTCCTCGGCCGTTAATGCTCGGGGCTTGGCCGAACCCGAATTAAAAACAGGCCGAATCTGCCGAATATCGAATTAAAACCGAGTACTCGTCCCATGTCTAGTTTGTAGGGAGTGTTTTAAGCAAGTTCAAAAACACGATTTTTAAAATTGCTATATCTCGGGGAGTTGGTGCTTTCGAAATATTTTTCACCAATGTTTATATTTTTGAGAAGTCTTTCGATAACACCTCAACAGTCCATAAATGATGGGACTATATGGGAGTTGTAAACAAACGTGGAACTGTTCTATTTAGGCGGGGAGGTAATAAAGCAGATCAACGCGCAATCCGGTGCGCACTGCGAGGTGGACCGCCGAGCCACCGGCGCCGACAGGAACAATCGCACGTTCTACATCCGCGGACACCCAGATGCTGTTGAGAACTGCAAGCGGATTATCATGGAGAAAGTCGGTGTGGTAAGTAATACTTACTTCAAACTGAATACTTTTATTCCGTCTGGTGTTTTTATTGTTCTGTTGTTTTGCATTGTGTGCTATTGTTTGCCATTTTTTTCTCAGGGTTTCCTTAGGAACACCCGTGTATTCCGCTGATACTCAAGGGGTTATTTACCAAAGGCTGCAAGTCACAACTTCAAAACAGTAATTTAGGCTTGGTTATAATTGATTCAATTATGTCACAAAGATTTATGTAAAAGCCAAGTCTTGAGTTCACAGGGGCTGTGAAATGAAAAAAATTGCATTGCAAATCTTTACATAGTCACGAAGTATGTTACGAGCTGGACATTTTATAAGCCCCATACCGAGCAGCCAGAATATCCAGTTACACCGGTTTATTTTATTCTTGATTGAGTGTATCATTATTTTATGATACAACTTCCACTACATTTTGTTTTTAATTCAGTCTTATACGTTAAATTAGTTTCCTTAGTTAGAAAATTACAAATCAACATGTGTATGCATTCCTCCCTAGCCGATAAACTTCATCCAAGACGGCGCGAACAACGGCGGCGGCGGCGGCGGCGGTGGGGGCGGCAACGGGGGCGGCGACTACTACGGCGGGGGCGGCGGCGGGGGCGGGGGCGGCCCGCCTGCCTGGGGGTACAACCCGCATTGGCATCAGCAAAATACGCAGCAGCCTTCTCAGGTAAAACATAGTCAATTTGCATATCATTCACCGTTACATGCAGTAGTAACTAGTGTAGAATCATTACCTTCTATGCTCGTCCACATTCCTGTTATTAGATTTAGGTAGTCCCGAATATTTTTAAAATATAATAATAGGCTTTTTTCCTGCAGTGGGATGGACTGGGCTGATTTAGATTTCAAATTACAATAAAACATTTGTCACAGCCCAAAATTCCTATGGTTCTATTATACCTTGCGGTTGACTGGTAGAAAATACCTCTAGGCATTAAGTCCGCTAATTGTACTTTACTTGTTTGTGCAATAAATAATAAATAAAAATAAACCTGTAACTTACCACATGAAGCATCGAATAAATGAATTATGAATAAGTAAAGTAAAGCATGTTTAGTTTTTTTCTTCTTCTTTGAGATTTTGTTAATGTATCTGAATAAAAATGGTCCTTCGCGCCGGATTTCACGAAATTGCACAATTTATAACTAAAATTGTAAAACCTGTGATCATACAAGCTTGTTCTTTTGCTATTTTATAATTTATAGCGTAATTCAGAAAGCATTTAACATTTTAGACCAAATATTGACGCTACCTGTTTCCAATCGTACCGGAGATTGTTAGCATTGGAGTTATGTTACTAACAAATTTTAGTCAAGAATTAAAAGCACGCTTTCGAAAGCACACCGCACTTTCATTCCATTTGATGTTGACTACATTATTTTGCTTGCGACAGCCCCAACTGCAAATTAATCCAGCGACCGGGCAACCGGACTATTCCCAGCAGTGGATCGACTACTACCGCTCGCTGGGCCTCAACCGGGAAGCTGAGGCCATAGAACAGCAGGCTAAGCAACAACAGCAGCAAGGTAAGTAACTCTGAAATGTACTTTTAAAATTAATTGTTACGATTTTAGGCTTAACGTGATTGTGACGAGTAAAAAAATTTCATTCAAAGCTCATTAGGTTTTTTACGAAAGTTATTGATTTGCGTCGTTCTACGTTGTGTTAGAATTCAAAAAACAGGTAAGAAAAACACTGTTAGAGTGGGTTCTGGAGTCGAATTCTCAAGAATTTCTTCTAACCAAACTAAGACCAATAGCGTGTGTCAAAAAAGATAAAAGAAATTCATATTCCAGTTAATCTATATAAAAAAATCAATTCCTGCTCGTTCGTCTCGCTAAAACCAGGCCTGTGTCACTTCAAAGCTTAGGAACGCTCGGCCGCGTGGCCGCTGTCTGGGGTATCTGACAGTGGGTTGCCCCTCGGCTTGCAAACTCGCCGCCGAGCGCGTTATTTAATGTTTTGTTCCTGATTGGTTTCTACTGTAACTGGTAATTATAAGTAACTAGCTTTCCGCCCGCGGCTTCGCCCGCGTGAACTTCATTTTTCTTTCCCGCTTTTCTGTTGATTTTTTTCCTGAATTTTCTTTGCTATAAACCTCACGGAGCCCGAGACCTTTCTAACGAATGCAAAACCGTGGAAATCGGTTCGTGCGTTCTGGAGTTATAGCGTCAGGAAGTAAAACCCGACTTATTTTTATATATAATAGATTATTAAGAGAATACTAATGGCTGCTACTAATACTAAACGATGTTATATTATTACAGTAATACTTTTTCAAAAGTTAATTATTAAATCAGCGAGTCAGCGGCGCACAGTGGAGTATGAACGCTCGTGCTACGCGATAAGTTTCGATTCCGCGTGCAAGCTACCTAAACAAACATAGCCTTGATTGATAGTATGAACAATTTAAAAAGTACTAGTGTGACACGAACTTGTAAGATAAAGGAAGACTTTTTTACTTGTCTGTGTTTCTTGAGAGAACGTTCTGTACGTAGTACTACTACCTATTCTGTGCTAAATCTCGAGAATAGGTGGACCGATTTGACTAATTTCGATCTTGAAATACTTGTGGAAGATCAGGGAAGGTTTATTGAATGGTTAGAATCTTAAAGATTAAAATACTAAAAACGACGGTTAAATTTTCCAATACTAAACGTTCCTTTCTAGCTGTGAAGCATTTGTCGTCTTTTTAGAAATAAATATTTACACTTGGTTGTCAAATATTTTTCACATGCGAAGTGATAGTTTGATCAATAATTAGCTCAGAAAGGTGTTTATTATTATTTTTAATTAACTACTTTGTCATAAATAACATTTTAAACTTTCTTGTTGCATTTTAACTAATTCTAATAAAAACGGGTTTTTGCAACGAAACAAAACTACGGTAAATTGTTGTACCTATTTTCTCGACGTTTCGGCGACAATTGAATGTCCGCTCGTGACCACGGTGACATGCAATCGTCGCCGAAACAATTGACCGTAGTTTTTTTTCGTTGCAAAAACCCGTTTTTATTAGAATTACTTTGTAATAAATTTGGACATCCGGATTAAGATTGTTACTATTGTATGCCTGTGAGGCGGAACACAGGGAGACTCTTAAATATGATGTGTGCACATCCCAGCAGGCGGCGGCGGCGGCGGCAGCGGCTCGGCCGGCAGCGCGACCCCGACGCCGCCCGCGGGCGCCGGCGCCGGCGCGGACTACAGCGCGCAGTGGGCCGAGTACTACCGCAGCATCGGCAAGCTCAAGGAGGCCGAGGCCATCGAGGCGCAGATCAAGCTCAAGGTATAGCCCATTTCAGGTACACATTCATTGCTGTGGCTGTCGAAAAAATAGTTTTTTCATGGTTAAGGCACGCCTCTGTCATTCCAAGTAATTACCTACCAGCCGCCGGGTTTTCCTAGACCTATTGGCAGTTGGTTGTCAAAAGCCGCGTTGAGCATTTGTACGCGAATCTTGCAGTTGAACTGACGCGATGACGTGAAGTAAGTACTGACTACTGGCATCTACAACGTGTTAATGAAAAAGCGCAAAACCTGAAAGTAGTTTGTTCAGAATCGAGAGTAGAATCGATTCCACCAATAACAAACAGGGGTCAAATTTTAACCAAAAAAATATTTTAATTATGCCGTGTTTATTAATTACTTAACTCTTTTATTGCGGTGGCACGCGAAGCGGCGACGTCGCACTAGATCGCGCGTAATTACCATAGACTTTTTAATTTGCAGACAAACACAAGAAAACAAAAAAGCTAATATCTTCGTAAATAATCCGCGAAAATTAAATTTAATAATTTACTTAATTCTTTCATAATAAAAATAAGTTGGGGTGTCTGAGGTTTTGCGCTTTTTCATTAACACGTTGTATATCGAAAGAGATAGCCCCCGCAATATTTGCCTGTCACGTGACAGCACGCATTTACAATTAACAAAATGGTAAATTTTCTATGATGTGATTTATCTTTTATGTAGTAACTATTAAGTAATCTTTGGTTACGGTGCTGAATGGGAGTTTTCTTCAGAGATTAGGTCGAGATAGGGAGTTTTCTGCACAGTTTTGGCAGAGAATGGTCGTTTTCTTCACTGTTTAGGTACATATGGGAGTTTTCTTTACTTTTTAGTAGCAGGCAGGAAGTTTTCTCCACATTTTAGGTACAGACAGGGAATTTTCTCTACAGTATACGTACACCAAGGGCGTTCCCTGCACACACCGACAGTTTTCTGGTAATTTAATAATACCTAAAGTTAAGGTTTGAGGGTAATTATTCTGTTTGAACCTGCTCAGTAGTCATCTTTAGGTAATCGAATGAAAATTGAAGAGCCTGTATAATGGAGAGTATTGAACCCTTAGCTAGGCACTGCTTGAATAGACTCCACAATTCTAAACCCCTATTGATAGAGTTCAAAAACCAATAAAAAATTGTCATATGCCCGATCTGGTTAAGAAGTAGACTGAAGTAGTAAAGTGTCTCACGCCCGCGCCCCCGCAGGCGCCGCAGCCCGCGTCGGCGCCGCCGCAGCCGCCGTCCGGGGGCGCGCCGCCCGCCTCCGGCGCGGCCATGATGGCGGCCGGCCAGTACCAGTACCCCATGTACCCCGGCGCCGGCGTCTACCCCGGCTACCAGTACCCCGGGTACGCCGGCAACCCGGCCAACCCGCCGACCGCTCCTGAACATCAGCAGTGGTGAGTACTTTGTGCGATTGCCTGGAAGCTGAACTTTGGAACCGTTAATATATAAGAACTTTGTTTTAACAGAATTTTTGCCATGTATTACATCTATGCTTAAAACAAATCTTTCATTTTGTGGTATTTAAATAAATAAATATGCGCCAGACAAAACACAATTGTCATCGTCACGAAGATGGGATTAATTTATAATATATGAAACGAGTTACCAGATGAAAAGCAGTCATTAATAGTCTCGAAAATAAACACCTAGAACTCCAGAAGACGATTGCCTATGGAATAGTCTACATCGAAATTCATTTCTTGAAGTCTTATTATTTTGTGTGAGGTAAATTGTTAAAAGTTCAGCTTCTATTAGAAATAGTTTCGTTTACAGATAGGTTAGATAGAGTAGGCAACTAAAGCAAGGTTACATGCAATACTACATTATGAATGTTTTTTTATTAAGTCCTAAAAACTTTAGCTACACCAATCAAGATCTAGATGTTGCTTTTTGTAAGTTAGTGTATTTTTAATGACGCATGTCTTCATTACAATTGCTGCTTTGAATACTGACCATGTTTTCAGGCAAGATTTTCCAACTACGTAAAATAATAGCACATGATTTGTGTTGATAAGATGACTTGCACGCAAGTGAAATTAAGATTGTCCTCTTCTTACTAAACGCAAAATACACACGTCAAAGAGTGACAACTGTCGAGATTTAAGTTTAATTAGGATGAAGCGTGCTTGCGCTTAGTAGGCCTTTGGGATTTACTTCACTGTTTTGTTCTTTCAAATATGTGTATACCTCATCCTTCATAACTGAAGATATGTCACCTGTATAACCTTTGTGTACTTGTCATTAATGTACCAAATATTGAATTATTGTAGAAAGTACCATGATGGGAGTTAAATGCCACAGCCAACGTTGGGAAAACACAGAGCTATGTTTATCATTGAAATAACTATAATATTGCATTGATATAATACAAACCAACATTTCATTTTGAAACATCTATATCTTGATGATAGTTAACATATCTATAATATTAAAAAAAAATTAGCTGCTTACTGTTAGTAACTATGCATGTTTTTTGTGTTGTCCATCCTTGTGCTATCATGGGTTATTGGTGCATATTGTATTATAAGAATATATTCTTTATTTCAGGCGCTTACCTCTATACATGTATATCAATATATGACGCATGAGTTAATATAAGATTACTTTTCAGTTTGCATGTTAGAATATGATTTGAACACGAACGTTCTATGCCCTGTTATAGTAATTATTTACTGATCTTATATGCTATAGTTTATTTATGTGAAGTAGTTTTATCATGAGAAAATAAATCGCAAACATGTATATTTGACGCCTGTTTAATGATTTCACATATCTATACTTAAGACAAGTGTTTAGATATGATTTTGATAAAGGAGATGGATCTTTAATATTTACTGCAATGTTATTAGGTTTAATCTTATTAAAGGCGACAGACGCGTTGTGTATTTAAAATAAATCTTTGTTTTATATGTTTATAATTAGTACTGCTGTTGGTGCTTCTTGCATTTCAGCTGCTGATGAGGGTTTTTAAAAACTATTTTCGCCAGTGTATCACTGGACTTACTACCTTACTACCTAACCACTTTATATAACACAACTATAACCCTTTGTTTTTAAACGTGAAACAATTTAAATGCACGGGGATAACAAATACGTGACTGCCTTGAACAATCGGCCGAGCTCTAGGTTTTCCAATACAAAAACAAAAATCACTGTTTAGTTAGTCAGCCAATAACATAACATGATGTCAAATATTGTAACATAGTGGATTTCATCTTATCAGCGTCCCATCTACATTTTGCAATATAATTATTTTTATCTATTAATTATATTATTGTCATTGCAATAAAACACCTGTTTTACCATTAATTAGTGTGTAGTGTTGCAGATGTAGGCCAGCCGGGGTTGCCTGCTATCGAGACAAAAACAAAAATAAACAACATACATATTTTCGCCATTTTGCCATGTCCGTTTGTTCTGATTGCAGAGATCCAGAGGACGAGGCCCCACGGAGCCAAGACGACGACTTAGATTGTAGTATTTTTTAATAAGAACACAGGCATTCTCTCCCGCACACCCACAATAAATAACCGAATTCCATGGTATACTAATACCGCGTTTCCAGTATCTTTAGAATCTTAGTAATATGCGTGTGTTTGTATACCATGTTAGTAGCTCATTCCATAAAGCTGGTAAGAACCGAACTTATCAGGAAACCACTGCGGAGATAGAACCTTATACAACGGACATGAAGGTGGCTATTGAAAAGCAGCAAAGAAAAGTTAACATTTACCAACAGTTGGCCATGCCAGGTTTTATGAAACGAACTATAAGAGCACTAACGGAAGGACAATGCACTAACAATATATAAAAAATACTGTAGTATTACAAATCAAATTGATTTATTTCTTGTGGGTCGCCTACACTTAGCTCTTTATGTAGGACGTTTTATAACTACATTCACCTACCAAATAACTTTCACGGCTCTGTGGTGTATTTTTGTTTACAATTGTCTCTGAATTTATTGTGCAATCTGTATCATTGAGTAATTATTATGTTGTGCCAATTCTGATGTGTAATGCCAGTCTGTCCAGGTAAAAAGTAATTGCCACACTGCCTTAAAAGATGTAACATACGCCGTACCACGGAGCTGTAGAGAAACGAAAGCATTATGAAACAGACAGATCCTTCGCCGGACGGAGCCGAGGTAAATGCACTGTATTGAGTGAGTGAGACGACACGATTCATTCACACCAACACCTGTGTAATCTCGTTACCTTTCAGAAGGAATATTGCATTATTATTTTTACTCCCTCTAGATCTATAAGTCTTTTATTAGTCATTAAATAGAAGTAAAAATGAAAAAGAAATATTCCAATTTCGATTTTCCTTGATATGAATTATGTGTAGGTTGTAAGTTAGGTGTAAATCGACAGGCGAGCCGGCGCGTTCAGCTCGCCAGGTTGTAACCGCAGTTTACACAGCATATGTATTTTTCATTAAATTTAGCTTTCATAATAAATAATTGATTCTAAGTTTAAATAACAAATCGCTGGAGGGCATGTAAGTCGACCGACGCATTCCTAGAGAATTGTTCAGTAAGAGTCGCAAGTGGAGTCGCTTCGCCGGGAGCCCGGTCTTGTACTAACTTTTAAGATATAAAGTGTATGTTAATTGACTATTGTGTGTTCATTTTATTTCTAACTATGATTTCTCTCCACAGTCCCCGGGGGTAAGTAATCCTATGATAAAACTGTCTTACTACGACGGCCACACCGAAATGATCGGGAATGGAATACTTTTGAATGAATTAGACTTAAAAACCTTTTTGGTATTTGAAATTAAGTATTCTTTTAAACTTGATTCCATTTTTGAAATAAAAAAAAAACAAAAATATAGAAGAAAGGTAGCCAAAGGTAGTATTTCAAATTGACATATCGGTGAGAAAATGGAGCTTACGCGGGAACATTTCCGTGCCATAATTTTTCACAACTTACTGCGACGTCAGAGCCTAAATTTCCGAGGCTTGGGCCAAATGGCGTGAGGTGGCGTGGTGTCATTTGTGACCCCAAAATGCCGATCAAGCTGAAGGGGCAGGTCTATAAAACCATCATTAGGCCTGTCCTTTTATATGGCAGTGAAACATGGCCGTTTCTAGAGCGACAAGCAGGAGCTGCGCGTCACGGAAATGAAGATGCTGCGGTGGATGTGTGGAGTCTCACGCAAAGATCGCGTGCGTAACACCCACTTCCGCGGCAGCCTTCGTGTTCGTGACATCGCAGACAAGCTGCAGGAGTGCCGCCTTCGTTGGTATGGTCATTTCTCACGGAGATCAGCAAACTACGTGGGCAACAAATGTCTGGCCATGCCGCCCCCGCCAGGTACCGGTAGAAGAGGTCGACCCAAGAAGCGGTGGCTCGCCGTCGTTAAGGGTGACACGCGTGCCAACAGACTCACCACTGAGGATGCACAAGATCGCGCGAAGTGGGCCAAGAAAATAAGAAGGGCGGACCCTGGGCGCCCCCACACCAGTGTGGGTTCACGGCCGGGATAGACCGCACGGATGATGATGGAATTTTTCACAACTTTCGCCGAGATTTATCTCAAGAACAATGTTTTGCCGTGCTTGTTTCTGTTTATAAACTTGAAGCACCTAGTAAAACTACTATATATCACTGGTATTCTGAGTTTCGTCGAGGAAGTTCTTCTCTTACCACAGTTTCCTCCACTGGTCGGCCAAAAGCAGCGGTAACACAAGAAAACATCGATGCTGTACGTCAATTAATACAGGAAGATAGACATGTGACATATGAACAGATACGGGCTTCCCTCAGCATTGGTATGACAGCCACTCAAATAATATTGCATGATGAACTGGGTGTCAAGAAGTTAGTTTCTCGCTGGGTGCCCCATCGTTTGACCGAAGAACAAAAGTCGGCTCGTGTTAATTGGTGTCGGTCTGCTCTGCAACGGTTCGATAGTGGGAGCTCAAATGCGGTTTACAATATCGTCTTGGGTGATGAATCGTGGATTTATTTATATGAGCCCGAAAGAAAACACCAATCGACTGTTTGGGTCTACGAAGGTGAGGTCAAGCCAACTAAAGTTGTGCTCGTAGCGTGTCGAAAAAAAATGGTGGCTTCGTTTGTATCGTAAACCGGACATGTGGCTACGATTCCTTTACAGGAACGGAGAACGGTTACTGCTAATTGGTACACAACAGTTTGTTTGCCGGCAGTCATAAGAGAACTTCGTAAAAGTAATCCTAATCGTCGCATAATCCTTCACCACGACAATGCGAGCTCCCACACCGCTCGGCAGACGATCGCGTTTTTATATAAGGAAAATGTAGAGTTGATGAACCATCATCCCTACAGCCCTGATCTAAGCCCTAATGATTACTTTACATTCCCAAGAACTAAAGATTTGCTACGTGGTCAACGGTTTCAAGGAGCAGCAGTCGAAGCTTACAAATCTGCCGTTTCGACTATGTCCATTTCAGACTGGAATTACTGTTACAAAAATTGGTTTGAAAGAATGCAAAAGTGCATTGATTGTCACGGAGAATACTTCGAAAAGCAATGAAAATAAATGTTATCGCATTATCTTTATAGTTTTTTCTATTCGCGATCATTTCGGTGTGGCCCTCGTATTCACTATCTCGTGCTTTCATATTGATTTTATTTAGTGTTGATACACTACACTCGTATGCATAACAATTTGATTTGGTAACCATGTTGTGTATTTTTACATTTTCTATTAATGTTCCCTGCGTCACATCTGAAATGTTTTTTTATGTGGATTACTTTGAATTTCGGTAGATATTTCTCACATGAATGATGCATTTACGTGGCTTTATGTGACATTGCATTGATATCATGTGCCTTTCACAGCCAATTACCGGCGGGAGCAGTCCCGACCGACCGCGTCTCGGGCAGCCATCCCACTACGCGCACGAACAGTACCCTATGTACCTTTAGTATGTTACTGTATTTATCTTGAATTTTCTATTGCCTATCTTGTGTCTATATGACTGTGTATTTCTTCATTGAATTTGATATGAATGTATTGCAATGTCTTCGCATATCATGTTGTGATTTCATCTCTGTTCTTATTGTTGTCGGTCTGTTAAAGGTGGGGAAACCAAAGTACCTATAATATAGTGCAAAAGTATACAAAGTACCCCCGGATTATGTGAGGAGAGAGACTACACGAAGGGTGATGGTTAAAGTATAACTGCCTCGGTTTGGTAAGTCTTGAATAGTACTGATCTTGCTACGATCCTATAGGTCACACAGCAGAGTAGATTATTATTAATTATTCTAGTAAATAAAATATCTACACGGACATTTGTAGCAAAGTTTGTCTTTAAAACAATAATCTAGAGCTGATCATAACTTGCTGTCAACTAGTATATTGGAGCCAGTAGGTATGTTGTTTTTAGTGTATTTGTCAAAACTTGATACTTTATTTGCAACAATACCTTTTCTTATGCGCCTTAACGCTGCGAGACCTATAGTATTGTCTAGCTAATGATGATAAATAAATACCAATTAACAATTGATCTGGGTCTTCATTGATCTAAGTCTAGATTTTCTTGCTGCGTTAGAAGTGAAGAAATTTAAAGGCATTAAGTAACATAAAATTATCAGAGATATTCATATTCGTAATCGAAAGATTTTTTGTTTTTATTTCCATACAAGACAAAGGTTAATAATATCAGTATTTATCATTCAATAAAATCTGGCAGATAAAATAGGAGGAAGCAGTACTTTAACAGTATTTCTAGGCTGACGCCTTTTGTAGACCTGCTGGACCTTTTTACCTTTAATTTCAGGAAAGACTTCGGTCTCTGTTACAACAAACAAATAGCACTTCAATCAGAATAATCTTTTCATGTTGGTTAGGGCTTTCGCCAAGACCAAATAACTTATCTCAAACTTATTTTCATTTGAATTAGTCCTAGCAACAGTCCGATACTACTACGCGTCTACGCCAACACTGCATGAGAATTCATAGTTTTAGTATAATATTGAACTTCAACATTTTCTAGACTGATTCTCTACCGTTTGCCCAAACTCAGTATTAACTTTGTTTTCAGTGAACAAAGTGAGGGTCCTGTTTGGTAAATGTTACATAGTGCCTTTAACCTGTACTAACGAATGTTATTTGAATTACTATAAAAACTGGTAGTACGAAAAAGTTTCAGGCGTAGGTGTTTCAACCAAAACATACGCTAAAGGGAATAATCTTAGCGAGGCGTACAAAACATAATGAACCATCTTATTATCGGAATCTGGTCATTTAACCTGCTCTTAGAATTTCAAGTAAGACTCCTGCATTTTTTATGCACTTTTGAACCTATTTTAATTTTGTGGTTGAGCTGTCTCTTATATCCAGGTACTTACTTCCAACCACCAAAAGAGAACTGTTCCGCAAATATTGCTAGCACTGTTGCCCCTAAGTTAGTAGAACTAGTTATGCTAGTTCTATATTTATACTATTTTCACTGTAAGATGATATGCCTGACCGCTCATAATATTCCGTTTTATGCATACTATTTCAAACTATTTAGTTTCGTTTTATTTAAAAAGAAACTGGCAAAAGAAAATGTTATAAACTATTAAAAAACTATTGTCCTTCGAATCTTATCAAGTAAATTATTGTTATTATTATTATCCGTTAATAAATGAAGTATTTAAAATAAATTAATATATCTTTACAGCGCCTGATGCGTGAAAAGGCATTCAATAGTGTGACAATACCGAATCGACAAAAAATCGATAAATAGGAGCGACCATTTTGTAATGTGTAATCACCTCATTCGCATCAGTACCAGTGCGTCTGCCTTGTGTGAATTTTTTAACTATTCATTTTCGAGATACCGCGTTTTATTCTATTACTTATTAGCCATAACCCGTTTATTAAGAATTTATATAAAAATTAAAAATCGGTGAATCTGATTCAATTTCCTTTGCCCACTCGATTAAATTACATCCGTTACATCACTAGAATTGACAATTATGAACTGTCGGGGATATATCATCATACGGCGAAAGTAGTATAGGAGCTTATAATACTAGATTTCTGTAGCCCTTGGTATCACCAGAAATTCTAATATTTTTTGCAAATATCAAAGGGAAAGCGTAGTTCAGGAAAAACAAAGTCATTAATGAAATTAAACATTATTTATATTCATCAACATTTTATAAAAATCTTTCAACGTTTTATAGGTGTGGGATGAGGATATAAAATAATTAACTAAAAAACATATTTTAATAAATAATCGAAAAAAATCCTAAATAATCAAAGGAAGTTATTGTGGCTCTACCTATGGTCACACAAGTAGAAATTCCTTCTAAATGCATATTCTACATACATGTTTCGAATAGTCATTCTTCTTTAGTTTCAGTTTTAAGAAATAGTATCTATTAAAATTAACTAATCCTAAAATATTTTTAAAACATTTTTTTTAATGTCTTCTATTATTTTGTTTTCTTTTTCGTTTTGTTGTTTTATTTTTATGCCATAGCAATGTGTAGATTAGATACGATACTTTTTTTATTGTTTAAGACCCTTGGTACTCTTAAGCCTCGAGAGTAGAATGAGATTGTTTTAATTCCATTCTATTCACCTCAATATTAGACGAAGAAATACCAGTGGTCAATGTGCTCATTCATCTTCTTTTTTCTCTTTAAGCTATAACCGAATGTTGCGAGTTACTATTGATAATGATTTACCTGCATATATTTTACCCCTGTGATGTGAGGTTTTGTCTGATAATGTTTACACTATTGGATTGAATTTTTCCATCACTTCATTTTCACAGTTGGACGTATCGCCGGACGAAATAAACCATTTGCCTCATAAAATGGGTTTGTTTTATTTCTACGTTCACCTTAGCTTACTTTTATTTAGCAAAATAGAAAACACGAATGAACAATATAATCTTATCAAATATCCACGCCCATCACAATAGATATTTTTTTTGACCATTATGTAGGTAGTACTAGAAGGTCCTTGTTTTTACATAAAGTTATCTTACCTGCGTAAAATTGTTAACTACATAACAAATATCTTTCTAAGCAATATTATATAATAGGTACCGGTAGGAATTGTTGGATAACATTCTTAACAATACCTAAACTAAGTGATTGAAAAGTACTTCACAAAAATTAAAGGGCACACTCACTAGGTGTTTAAACAGTTTTTGTAAATCTTATTTTGAGTAAGTAATACCTACAAATCAGGCGGACATTCGTATGTATTTCATCAAGGCATGAAAAACTTATGAAACCTAGGTACTACTAGGTACTTAAAAATCTGATTTTTAATAGTCTCAAGTTCCCTGTTGAGTAGTTACGCCATATAATTTTATACAGCGCTGGGCCCTAATTCAGAGGCAACTATCATTCTCATTTTTTAAATACACAAAGAAATCTAAACATATTTGCAATCTATTGTATGTACCTTATTGTACTTTTCAAATTTATATTCCTATTGCCTAGAATGAAATTTTGTCTAGTCTTTCGGACTGCTGATTGGCTCTGCGGGTAATTTGTTTATTCCACCTGAGCTCCTGAGGTCGTAAGCAGCCTGAATAGGTCACTTTCAGTAGGTAATAAAACATAGAGTCTTCGATTGATCTCAAGAGTGAAGTGGAATAAGCAGTTCCATCAGCAAAGTGGTCTGAGAATAAAAAACAATACTTGTTAGTATCTCTTGGGGGACTGTTCAGCGGAAGTGCGCGAGGTGATAGAAGCAGTGGAGGCGCTACTGGACCGGATGAGGCGTGAAAGGCGAGACAGCGGCGCTGTCGCCCACGGCTCCAAAGGACTACCAGGTTCTGGCACGGGGGACACCCTGGGACAAAAAGTAGTCTGTTTTACACGTAGTGGTGTATGCTCTAGTCAAATTACGTTTCATAATTTGAACGATGCAGAAGTGTGTTCGCTATATTACATTTTATCGTTCAGCCGTTTTAGAACGGCCAATTCAAGAACAAGTTACAATACATTTAAAGGCCTGCGACGACGACGACGGATTATTCGCGGCCTACATACTTTTTTGTACGTCCAAAGAGATCCCTTTATTTCGAATCTATTTTTAACGCCGACTACCGTGTGCATTGACTGCTCATAGTTCGTTCGTTCTATTTTTCGCGAACACCCGCGTACTTTAATCCGCTACGCTCCCTGGGTGTCCGCGTCGAACTTTTTTCTACGTCAAAATAGATCCCTTACAAACCGTATCGAGCTACGCACACGGATGACGAAAAGTACGCCAATCCAAAAATCCACCGATACACCGCGGACGCCCACGGAGCGTAGCGTAGTGTAGCGCATTAAAATGCGCGTGCGAAACTATGAGCAGTCAACGCACACGGTGGACTTTACTCCGCGATAAAATCGATTCGAAATAAGGGGATGGACCCAGTATTCTCTTTTAAAACGTCTTCTCTTTTGCTTAAACTTCATGTAAATAACAGCACAACGTACATAATCTCAGAACATTTAAATAGGTAGGTAGGTACTCTCGGACAACAAATGGTCTCGCATCGTGTGCGTTGAGTCCGCGGCAGAGTTTATTCGCGGAGGGTAGTAGAAAAGTACCGTTGTCTGCGCAGGCCTTAACCGCGGACGCCCACGATTAGCCTTACCTCATCATCTTATTTTAAAGTCTATAATTAACGCGGACTCCCGCGTACTTCAATCCTCCACGCTCCGTCGACGTCCGCTGTGGTGCGTTACTGCTCATAATTCGTTCTCTATTTTTTTCGCGGACACCCGCGTACTTAAATCCGCTACGCTCCGTGAGCGTCCTCGGTGTTTCGGCGTACATAATCGTCTGTGTGCGTTGCTCGATAGTTTGTAATGGATTTATTTTGACTTACAAAAAAGTACGCCGCGGATAATCACTCTTCTGTGCAGGCCCTCATAAATGTTACAAAATAATTTGGGTTTTTCATATTTTCACGCTACCTATATAATTATAGTGTCTACCTTAAAAATATCTTCTCGAAACTTCTCAAAAACTTCTTAAACACTGGCGGACTAGTCATTATGCAGACTTGCTAATATTAACAGCATGCAAAATACGGGTGAAGAAATCATTATGTAACACTATAGATACCTACAACAATCCACCAACCATTCACGCAGTTTACTTACACATCACGTGCATGGGTCTTGCGTTGTAGGTAGGTACCTATTTGGAATTTTGTTGTAGACCTTTACACATGTATAGCTACTTTTTTTGGTAAAATGGGATGTAGTTCCGGCTGTCTGAGCCACTCATCCTACAGAGATTATCGAATCGTTAGTGACGGCAATCGATCAAGGTTTTATCGTTTGTGACGCTATCTATAGGTACTTTCTTTGAAAAATGAAAAAAAACGTGGCTTAGACAGCCAGAATTTTGCAATTTCGACCACTTTCGATCTCGGCTTCTAAACGGCGGTTTCAGGGCCCCTTTTCTTATCAAAAGGTTAGTGACGCGATATGCGACTGCATCCGAAGTAATTTCATCCATCAGGATGCAATACTTTTCGAGAAATCTTCAAAAACATGTGGTCAGACAGCCAGTAATCCGGCTGTCTGAGCCACTTGGTATTTTTTTTATTATTTCACGAAATATCACACTTTGGACAGATCTTTCTAAAGAAAAAAAAAGGAATGTGACGCGTCACAACCAGTTTTGAACTTTCTTGACGCTTCCATTTAAGAGTTATTGTGAAAAAACGTGATGGCTCAGACGAAAATCTTCCGGCTGTCTGAGCCACCTGTTTTATGACTTCCAGAGGTTCTACGTAGCTGGAAACACTTCTAAACTAATATGACGGTGATGGAGAACAAGAATTGACGTTTGTGACGGCTCTTAAATGTCTGCAATCAGAAATTATACGCATTCCTTTTTTTTGCCAAGATTTAGAACATTGATGTCCTTGCATTCTTCAAAAGCGCCGAGTGCATTTGCACCAATGTATGGAAAGAAAAGAAATGCGTATAACTTCTGATTGCAGGCGCTTATAGCCCTCACAAACGTCAATTCTTGTTCTCCATCACCGTCACATTCGTTTAGAAGTGTTTCCAGCTACGTAGAACCTCTGGAAGTCATAAAACAGGTGGCTCAGACAGCCGGAAGATTAACGTCGGAGCCATCAAGTTTTTTTACAATAACTCTTAAATGGAAGCGTCACGAAAGTTCAAAACTGGTTGTGACGCGTCACATATATCGCATCACATTCCTTTTATAAAGAAAGATGTGTCCAAAATGTGAAATAATCAAGAAAAACCAAGTGGCTCAGACAACCGGATTACTGGCTGTCTGACCACATGTTTTTGAAGATTTCTCGAAAAGTATTGCATCCTGATGGATATAATTACTTCGGATGCCGTCACATATCGCGTCACTAACCTTTTTATAAGAAAAGGGGCCCTGAAACCGCCGTTTAGAAGCTGAGATCTAAAGTGGCCGAAATTGCAAAATTCTGGCTGAGCCACGTTTTTTCATTTTTCAAAGAAAGTACCTATAGCGTCACAAACGATAAAACCTTGATCGATTACCGTCACTAACGATTCGTTATCAATCTAGATAAGCGAGATCTATGTAGGATGAGTGGCTCAGACAGCCGGAACTACATAAAATGGGGCCCTTAGGAGAGAACCTACAGCAAGCCTGTCCGGAAATCGGTACCTAATCAGGTTACCGACGGTGGAGTTCACTCACATCTCACTCACATCACGTCAAAACGGGCCTATTTCAATAGATTTTGACGACTAATAAGTACCTGCAAACTGGCCGTTAAACCTAAGGTACGCTGTCCCATACACTTTGTTAGGCAGATAATATTTTAGGTAGGTACCTACTTACCTATTTCGTCTCGTTCTCCCAGTCTTTGGTCGCACCTTTTTCGAGTGCTTTGCCTGGGGGGGCGGCGGTGCTGCTCCTTCAACTTCCGCCCCGCTGCCAGAACCTAGGTTAAGCAAATTATCTGTTAGACCTTAGTCGAGCATAGGTATTCTGTTTCCTTTTTGATAATGCCTTTAGGAAAGAAATCTATGGACTAACTAAAATGTAGAAGTCTAATCTTGTAAATACAGACTAGGTACCTGCGTAAATTGTGGCTCCTCACCGCAGCAGAGCATGAAACAAGAGGGACGTGACATGCCCTGTGCACCATGACTATACCCGTCCAGCCACTATAGTACATACTGATCAATGATTGCACAATGCATATTTTTTCATTGGATACGTAGTTAACTAGGTACGTATCAGCACAACGATATGGGTAGGCAGGTACCCAATACAATATGTTAATTCCACCTGTAATGACTATTTAAAATGATTTAATAATTTTATTTTAGGGTACCTACTTGGACAAAATCATAAATTTACGTCAGGAGTCACTACTTCTGATGTAAATTGATTCGCCCCACTAGGCGTAATAATTCTTTCATTGCCGGGGGCCTCTCATATCCTTGAACAAGACCTAGTGTGCTTGTAATGTATTACCTGTAACGAGTAGAGAGTGCCCGACGAGCGGCTGTGTGGTGGCGTGCTGTATGCACAATGGTCTCGCGGCCTTGATTCGAGCGGCTTCGTTTCTTCTCCCACCAATTGCGCTGTATGAAAACATAGATGCATAAATACTACTGAGGCAATTGCACATAACAGATAGAAAAGGAATTTAAATAGAAATAAAATATTTAAAAGTATTGTGTTGACTTCGCATCCCGGAGAGCCACTACACATGTAGCCTATTTCGTTGCGCTTATAAGCACAGGCTCAGCATTTGGTGGCAATGGTTGTAATCTTCTATATTCCACAAATCTGTCCAAGAGGAATGGATGGATTGGGAACCACAGCTGATAAATATACTCAATGTGTGAGTTTCGTAGTGGTCCCTAGGGTTACCTACCTACGTCCACCTGTGCAAATAGTCACATTATGCCTAGAAAGGTGCTACTTCATGCCAGAGATAACTATGCAAAACAGCATCAGGAGGTTTGATGGAAGTTGACCGCAAACAACTTAAAAGTCTTGACTTTGACCAATAACTTACGAACTGTTGCCGGAACTTGGGAGCTCTTCTATTGGCGCATCACTCTCCAAAGCACTGCTTTCCGAAGCTACTAAGTACATGGATCTGAAAGAAGAAAATAAACATTATCTATGTTATGAACCGTTATTTTTTATACTAAGTAAGTACCTATACAACACCATCTACTCAGGTATCTATTGAAAATAAAACTGACCTAAGGCTGGATTAAAGGCCTGTGCAGACGACGGACTTTTCTCTGGGGCGTGAAGGTCCTCCATATGGACCGTCCGTGTAGCACTAAATCCAGCCTCAGAATATTACGCCTAAGAAAAAAATTAAACAAAACCGTCATCCGTCAATAAGCCTCTGTCATTCTGTCAATAGTCAACAAAATTCCAGCAAGTGCGAGTCGGACTTCCTTACCGACGTTACCGCGCAGGTACCTTCTCACGAATTACCTTGTGTTAATAATTAGGGCCGTCCCACAGACTCGATCGGCTTGCGTGGTGTCACGGGTTCGATTCTTGGTCGGGACAGTTCAGAAAAGGATCGGCTCTGAGTGTGTGTGTGCGTGTGAGAGACGCCCCTGGCTTATTTCCTTGTCTGTCATCTCGCAACAAGGATATTTAGGTAAGTAGGTATTTATCTATACTTCGAGACCATGATAAGTGGTGTGCTGTCTGGCGCATATTATCATGCATTGCAAATATTGCAATGGAGGACGCCAGTTCTAAAAAAGAAATAAATGTAAACAATGAAATTGTACCTGGCGGGCACATAGAGATGCGGCGGGGGCGGAGCGGCGCGCCGCGATGCTGAGCGCGCGCGCCTTGCTCGCGAAGCCCGCCCCAGCAGCACTGATTCTGAAAGAAGAATTTCATGATGTTTTGAGGTGCGCTTAGACCAAACGAACGAATGCTCATTTTATAACTCTATGAAAATCTCTTTGTGTAATAGTAGTTTTCATTACTCATACTCTGAAAGTAGGTCTGAAGTTGCCTGAGGAGCGGGATGAAAGTAATACTTTTCATCCTTAGGGAGAATCACTTTCAACTGACAGCTGTCAAATTATTTAAAAAAAAACTAGTTCTTTTTAACATATCTATTGAACCATGTTCCAACTTTATATACAGCCACGATGTAAAATTGAAATAACTTAAAGTTAAGTATTGATTAAAGAATATATATTTTTTAAATAACTTTATTATAATTTAGTTTCAACAATTTCTTTAAAATAACTTAGATTTGGGCAAAATATTTACCATTTTTCCAATGATGAAAATAAAAAATAATGGCTGAATAGCTGGCCGGCCAGAGAAAAAAAACAAACAAAATAGGCGGGAACCAATTCGATCTTCATTTATTTTTTCGATTTGAAGACTTGTTTAAACGTATAGCAGAGATTTGTACCTATAAAATGAGTTCATCTGATTCTGATATGAATTTAACGCCTGATTTTATAAGAGAAGAGGCTAAAGCGGTAGTGGAAAATAAAATTTACTCATTTTTTCTTTAGCTAATTCATGTTTTTATTTTTACTTTCGTTTTATTTGTAATGAAAAGCACAGTGTTTACCTCGGGTTAAAGACTTATTTAGTCCCTCGAACTATTGGCGCCCTCACTTCGTTCCGGGCGCCAAACCCCGTCTCGGGACTAAATAAGTTACTTTCACCCCTAGGGTAACAATGTACTATTGCCTCTGTTTACACAAAGGGAATTTGAGAGAGGGGATAGAATGAGCATTAATAAGAACATTTTGCACAGACACACAGATGAATATGAAAGATACACGTCAGAGTACCTACCATGAGTTTACCTTATGATAGGTAGCTGACAGTTGTAGTGAAGGATTGTGAGATTTCGGTACCTAGGTTTTCTGTAGTAAGAAAATAGAAATGGCATACCTACAAGTTGTTGTAGTTACTATCCTAGATTACGTGACAAAAAGTGACGAGTAGAGGTAGAGGACCTGTATGTAGTCACCGTGAAATTTATCTGTGCTGCACCCCTTATTCACTAGTCTCCTACCCTGAGCTCTCGTCACTTACAGTAACTACGAAAGTAAACTACAGCAACTGTAAGTAATTTCCTGGTTCCATTTCTATTTACTAGAGAGGCGTGTGAACCAAAATCCTAAAACACTTCACCTTTAGGATTGCCTACGAACAAACCATCACTGATGTCGGCTTACCAAACAGCATTATTCTTTGGCTACCTGTCCGGTTCAGGCCTCGTGGGATATTTCTCGTTATTTACCTGATATGGGATCACTGTCGCTGTGGTCCTGCCGCTCCCTGCGCCACGAGTCCGGCGCGGGCGCGTCTGCCGCCACGCCGAACAGACCCGACACTGCACCCGCCACCACTTTCCGCGCTGACTTCGCTGCCAACTGGCGAAACATTCATTTCTTATTTATGTACTTACTATCGCATAAGAAATTCATTAAAAACTGGAATCATCTTAGATCTTCTGACCTTCAACTAAAATAACACCCAGAGTAAGAACAAACACAAATATTCATCACATAAATATTCGTCCTGAATGGTAAACTGACAATCGTACCTACCTATGATGAGTGATGAGATGACCCACATGGCTTATGGCGCTATAGGCAGGATCGCTAGCCAGCTAAAATTGATTGGCAGGCAACCGCATGGTTCAAAGCTAAGTAAAGGCTGTCTAGTATGCACAAAAGCCTTAATTAACTTACGGTGACGTTGATGTCAATCTCGGGTACGTTGCCGAGGTCAGCGGCCTTCTCTGCGAGTCTCCTCAGCGCAGGGTCGCTCGGCTCGGCTTTCTCTGCCAGGGCTACCAGCTCAAATAGGTAATCCTCGAACGTTTCCACTGGTGCTGCAATTATTAGTATCGTGAGAGCCCGTCCACAGCAGGACAAAGCCCTAACTTCCTTAGGCCATAGAACAATGACTACTACGACAGATGAAGAGATAATTTCGTAACTGAGTGTGATCTACGTTAACTACGACCTTGCTAAGTATGTAGGTCCGCAGGCTCCAGTAGCAACTAAATCAGTTTTATGCTACAAGTGTTGAGTTCTGGCGGTAGTTAACGTTACCAGCTTATGTTTATCATATAGGTAATGGCTGTGATGGTGTTTCCCAACGGTGTAGGTAGTCGTTGACGTCACTAAGTTTTTTATATTAAGAACGAATATGTTTTCCCTTGCATATTATGGTAGAGATGACGAATTACGCATAATATGGGGGGGCCAGACTGCCTTATTTGTGCAGCTCAAAAACTTAGGACTAGGAAAAAGTCAACCTAATTTAACGTGAACATGGTTAGTCACCTGGAGGCGGCTCAAACTGCACCGGCTGCATAATCTGGTTCATTCCTTGCATTTGAAAGTTCGTCAATGGGGCTCCAGGCCGCACTCCTGCTACAAAACCAGGCTGAAGAGGCAGGACTAAACCAGTTGTCATTTGGGGTGGCATTGCAAAACCAGTAGCTGGTTGCATTGTGAAGCCAGGGGTAACAGATTGGCTCGTGATGGCAGTTGGCACGGGCTGACGCACAAAACCTGGAGTTACAGGCTGGGTTATAAAACCAGGGGTTGTGGATTGAGCCACAAAACTAGTAGCTGCCGGCTGGGTTGTAAAACTAGGAGCTATGGATTGTGACGTAAAACCAGGAGTTGTAGATTGTGGTAAAAAACCCGGAGTTGTGGATGAAATTGTAAATCCAGGAGTAGTTGCTTGAGTCACAAATCCAGGTGTCGTAGTTTGGGCTACAAAGCCAGGAGCCATTGATTGTGTTGTAAATCCTGGTGTTGTAGTTTGGGCGACAAATCCGGGTGCCATAGATTGTGTTGTAAAACCAGGAGTGGTAGCTTGAGGCAGATAACCAGGAGTCGTAGATGGAGGCGTTAAAGTAAAACTAGCGGTTGGTTGAGGCATCATCCCCTGATTTGTTTTAACTGCAGCTGCAGGGAATGGGGGCAAAGCCCCCGTGGGGACGCTCAGTTGGTTTGGGGATTGCAGTTGTCCTAAGGTTTGAGGACCTCTTCCGTTGACCAGTAGATCTGGTGTTATTTGTTTCTGGTTTGGATCTGAAAAATAAAAGGCCGCGAGTAAAGAGTTAGTTACACGTGCATGATGGGTAAAGGCGGACGAATTGGAAGCCTATATAGGAGAGCTAGTTATATTTACTGGAGTATTTACTAAATGTATTAACTGGAGTTTATTGCTATAATTGTTGACATTGAAATTGAGTGATATTTAGTTTTAATGCAAATTTATCTTGTATGCGCATTGGTGATATTAATACCTACTGTAAGCATGCTTTTGAGTCTAAAATAAATAAATAAATAAATATTAGGTGCTGGGTGGGTGACTTTGAATAGAATAGAATACTTAGTTAAACATTTATTTGATAAACAATCACACAGAAATAAAAATAAACAAACGACAAAAATAACAACAGACAAAAATTTTATGGCACTTGTCGAGCCAAAACCTTTGCATAATAGTTAAATATGGGTTACCCATGGAGCTAAGGTCCATTTCCTGCGTGTAGGCCATGACGTTAAGCGCCGAGGACAGGGCTGGAGCAACACCGTTGCCGATGTCAGTGGCCAGGCCCACATCTCCGCCCACCACGCAGTCGGGCGGCGGGGCGGCTCCTCGACGCCTGAAGAAGACAAACAACTGGTTATTGGAATTTTTTCTGCTTTTTTTAGGTACGGTCAAAAGCACCAATGCTGCCCTCAAATTTTAACCTTTTGGCCTTGATTTAACGTACAATACCTAATATCCACATATTATTCTTTCTAAAACATAAAAAATGAAAACGCCGAATGCAAGCGTCCAGTCTCGCCTGGATTGGTAATTCTTCAGCGAAGAAAGACAATGAATATATCATCTGGTCGAACTTGACCTGAGTAAGTATCATCAAATTGACGACAATGGTCAATCAAAGCTTTGCAAATTCAGCGTATAATTTTGAAGGTAGGTATTAAGTAGAATTATAAGTTATTGTCTCACGGTGCAGCCTTCGTAGGTGTGGAGATGGAGACTCGTCCCCACATGAGCCTGCGCAGCTCCTCGCCGCTGATCCCGCGGCGGCGCAATTCCGCTATCGTCACCTTGCCTACACGCTGCACAAATATAAAAAAAAACATATGAACCGGGAGAAAATTGTGTCCCGATATATCTCGCGTCCAATCAATTTCACGATTTAACGGATCACAAATTAGATGCAAAGTAAAAGGCATGTAAAACCTATGTAAGAGAAAAAAGGATTGGTTGCATGAATAACGATATGTATTGTGTTATGATACAGAAAGTCAATTGCAATTGATGGTTAGTTATACAGCTAACCTTCCAGTTGGTCAGCGCACCCTTCCGCTGCTTAGCCCTGGTCTTAGCTTTGGACTTGATGACCATGACAGCCCGCTGCTCGTAGCGTGGGTCATCAGACGGGCCCAGCCCGATAGAGTACTCCTGAAGGTAGCGGTGGGCGTCTTCTTGAGCCACAGACCGTTCCAAAGACACCACGATCTTGGCCCACTGCAGATTGAGGTAAAGCACGTCACACTAAATGTTGTTCTATCAGGTCATCGTTCGGGGTAGTTGAAGATGTCATTCATATACCTATTGATTTGCGATTACGGCAAACACCTGTCTTTCACTTAGATCGTGGACGCAAAGAACTGTTTAAAAGTGGGTATAAGTTTAATTTTAAATCTGAATTTTATTTTTCACTAATTAAATAAATAGGAGGAGGCTTTTGTTTTGGCATTTAAACTCTAGAAGTCAGGGTTCCTCCTTGACTCCTACCACGTTTCTCTTTATTTCATATCAAGTAAAGGTGCTACTAGAACCTGTTTTTTTTCCTTACCCTGTTGAATGGCATACCTGCTTGACCCACTCCTTCTCTGACTGCTCGATGACGTGAGCGTATGTATTCCCCATCATGGCAATCAACATGTTGAGTAGCAGAATCGGCACAAAAACCATGAACACCGCGAATACTGTCTTCGTCAGATTTGGATATACTGTCTGTCCTAGCTCCGTATACTGCGGGCAACATCAAACCATCAGTCAGTCAGTATATTACTTGACGATTTGAAAGTACTGTGACAGTCTATTTGAATAAAGTAGTTTGAGTATACCGGGTGCATTATTTACACAGTAAAAGGAAATTAATATGGCATAGGTGCTCAGGTGATGAAGAAACTACTTATAAAAGTGATTTGTTTATTTTCATTATTTTATACTACTTACGCTGTAGTCGCCTAGTGTTATCTGAAATAGAGCCATCCATGTGCTTGGGTAGCTTGAGTATAACGTAGACTGGACATTGGGGAAACCTAGAAGCAGCAAAATAAATTATACTGTTATGTGTTTCTAAAATACCATCAGGACTTTATCCCAAGTGGGATAGTCAGAGGCAAGTGACTGTGCCGTCATGGTGAACGTAACATTCAGTTTGTTTGTTATCGATGTTTTCCGACACCGGAGAGTTGTCGGTGACGGAAAACATAAAAAAAAATTTTGAAATGAAACTGTGATACTACATTTGGGTGTTGACTTGCTTACGTCGCCCAGCTCACAGTATAGTACAAAAGTTTCAAGTAATTTAGGCTGATAACTTTTGTTTACTTACCCTTGTACAAAAAGTAGAAGGACTGTGAGAAGCCGAAAAGAACAATGCAGTAGATGATGCCGAAAGTGAACATGTCTCCTGTGATCATGCTGTAGATCATCGTCACGAATGGGCCTGTCAGTCGCACGGCTCTGTCAACACATTATTCACAAGATCATGATTCAGTTGGAGGTCCATCAATTAAAAAGAAGGTTGTTACTTAAATAAATGGTTCTATTTACCCAGCGAAGAACATAAGCAGAAACCAGAAGCCAGGCAGCATAAAGATGAGAAGAGCTTCCTCCAACATTGTTTGTCGCGATAGACGTGCCGGTATACTCGCCAGAAGAAGCAGGTTTGATGCCAAGAAGATGAACTGCGCTGGCTCGTGGATCTGTGAGTCATGAAGGGCTCATTGCTCAATGTCTCTTAGATAATTCTCACCGACCGGTAGATTAGTAAAATCCTAACAGAAACGCCTTAACAAACTAGTTCCCACGCGTGGGCATCACAAATAGCTTGCTCAATTATGCGTTTAAATATACGAGTACCAGAGATACCACAACAAGCAACACTTAATGGGATATAAAAACATTTAAGTATATCAGATAACTAGGATCCATAAAGTGTTAGTAGAAGCTTAGTTAATGACTATAATAATTTGCTTTGACTTAAATTGAACCTCATCAAGAAGATATTATGAATCATGCGTGGTCTTTTTTTGACCTAAATTTGACAATCAACCGTCAACCTACGTAGACGTAGATTGAAGCTATTAAGCGAACCACTAGAACCTTCTGTAACTTACCAAGGTTTTGAAGTAAGCCACCATCCCCTGGTTCTTAATCTCGTCGCCCTGCTGCAAGATAATGTAGCAGAGCGTGCTGGCAATAGTGCCAAGTTCGCAGGCCAAGCGGACGCCGCTCCTAACGTCCGTCACCTCAAGCCCCCAGTCGGGGTGCGCATCCGCCTCCACGCTGCTGTGGCGGAGGTACACGGACAGGGAGAGGAGGAGCAGGTGGAAGCCCAGGATCATCAGCCGTTTAAGGAACAATTTCTGTGGGAAATGTGATCTTCAGGGTTCTGATTGTTTGAGATCTAGGAGTGTGACGACTTTGGGGAGTGAAAATAGTCGTTATGAGAGAAAAGTTAGTCAATTATATGAGTGTGTGTGAAATGTGCTCCTTGGTCCCTCGTAAAATAGTACACGTATGATAACTTAAAATCTAGGCAGTGTAAGTGTGTTTGGAAGCAAAATGATTGATTATACGTACACTAGCAAACGTCATCCATTTCTCTTCTAGTAGCCTTTGTATGATGCCACCATCCAACATGTTAAGATGCTCTTGTTTCGTACCGTTCAAGATGATGAACAGAGCGGAATTCCAATCTGTTGATAGAATAGAATAATAAGACTTAGCAGCACGAAAACTGAGATCTTGGATGCTACTGCAAAATAAGGAATATTTAAAATACGCTTGTCGTCTAAGCGTATTTTGACGAGGCTCACATTTATAAGTTCTAGCGGTCCAGTGGATGAATAAATCTAAGGGGTAGTAAGAAGAACTGATAATTAGCCGTTAAGGAAGAAGAGATTTAGCATCAGCAGTAGAAGAAGTGAACGCTTTACTAATGCTCATAAAATGGCAACAATAGATTAATGATTTATTTGCCATTCACTCACTAGTCTTTCCATCTGGCAGAAGCGTATCCAGGGCATTCAAGGGGTACGCCGAGCACGTTATGTTGGAGTATCTCCAGAACTCCCTAGCTGAGAGTTCCAACATCTCCCTGAAGACAGAGGCCCGGCCGAGCTGACAGGCCAGGGTGAGTGGGGTAAACCCGGCGCGATTCATGCGACCATTGCTGGCCGGGTTCTTGGGATGACGAAGAGCGTAGCCGAACATGTCCTGAGGAGTGGAAAAGTTATAACAATGTTACCTAACTAACTGTACACCTGTGCCTGGTTTATCTTGGATTTGATAGTGACGCCAATATATAGATATCTACAATTCATTCTGCATTAAATAGGTACGGTAAATCTCTCGTCAATTGAAGAAGCATTATAATATAATCCTCAACATTGAATGCCATAACACGAGAATCAAAATATAAATAAAGTAGGTATTCTACGAACCAATCATGTTAAAGCATTCCGTAGGAGAAGACGTCACACTACAATACTCAGATTTGATGTAAAGGGAGGACGTTTAGGCGCTGCGCCAAATGTTCTGTTTAATTTTTTTCTGGTCCTCATTACCAATCTATTCTTACCAACTTATCACAGACGACAACCATGTGCAGAATCATGTTGCCGAAGGAGTCCTGTGCGTCAGGGTCGGCTCCAGAGTCGCACAGCAGATTGTAGACGCCCTCGTTGGCGCAGCATGCCGCCCACGCAAGCGGGTACTCGCCAAGATACGCCAGACCCTCGTAGTTCGTCACACGGGCTGCTGGCACGTTCTGCTGGTCTCGAGGAAGGAAGAAACTGCCTACAAACAGCAAGGGACTGGTTTGACCATGCCTGTCGCTCTACTTTTAGAAGCGCGACTGATAATGGTCAGTGCAGGTGCTGAGAATTTTATTTATTTAAAGAGAGCTCTGTTAAAAAACTGCGTCAAGAATATTCCCATTGACAAAGTACATAATTATTTGAATTATAAATTGCTATCATCCCATGACCCTGCTGAATAAGAATTGTCTTTTTTCCTATTTTGAGGTAGGTATTACGTCAAACATTAAAGAGATGTGCTATGTGCTTCCCATCTGCTTAACAACCTATAAAAGGATATTCTTCTCCTATTTACAAACCTTACTAGACTAGATTTATGAGTAGGTAAGGCCTACTCATAAATCTACACACAGCCTGAATCAGGGCTTGGAACCGGTTTGACAAATACCATTTCAAAAACGTTCCGAACGGTTCTTTGCAAGTATTTTGTTCGGAATGCGAACGAAATGGGAACATTTTATGAGAACGGAAAAAAACCGGTTTATTCTACAATGAACAGAGGCTCGTGGCGTGACAGGAAAAATTCATACATAGCCGACACTTTTCATTTATCTTAGAATGAAAATAAAATAAAATATATTTCATGGCCATATATCTATTCGTCAGATACAAGTTGATGGATGACAGAATGTAAACCTTGCAGACAAAAAAAAATCCCTGATTATTGCATAAATGTTCTTTAGTTCAAACTTTAACAACACGGCCCGTGACTAAGCTTCGTGGCTGTGAATTATTATTCCTAGTTTCGTATCGATCCTCTTTAATACAAAAAAATGGTTAAATATTGTTAAAACCGGTATATTGAGCGAAAACGATTTACATTTCGTTACTCTTCCAGATCGTTTTTATTACGTTCCCGTTCGAACGGAAACAAAACCAATACGTTCTTAGGCATTTTGGACTAAAGCGGTTTGAAACATGAACTGGTTTCCAAGCCCTGGCCTGAATGGACTAAAACCTCAAATATCTACTTATTACTTTCTCACCGATCGCTCTCTGCATGACATTAGCTCCACACTCTACCAAGTCTTGAACTAGTTCGTTGTTACTATATGCTATTGCAAGATGTAGAGAGCCCGCTCCTAAGGAAAGAACAGCTGTTAATTCAGAGTTAAGTTCAGAGGGTGATTGATTGATTGAAGTGGGGAAAGAAATTGTGCACCTAAATATTCCTCTCCTTCTACAACATCCGAGGATAGCTTTGGAAAACATTTCACTAGGGTTCTTGCAAGCCGTGTGTGGATCTGAAACATTTTGAAAAAGCATCACTGTTAATCTTTACCCACTCTTTCACCACTACGCAACCTTATGTAGCATTGCAGTCAGATTGTGAGTTTGAGAGTCGACGAGGTAGATTTTCGTTATTGGCCATAAATGGCTTTTGGCCTGTTTTTGCTGACCCAAAGTGGTGACAGCTAGAGATGTGAATAAGCTATGGAGAATCACCAGACCTTTTACCAGCTTTTAGGTACCCTACTAAACTACCTATGCCGTTTTAGGACTGAGTCATTCCTACCTTGGTATCGCATATAATGAGCACATGAAGCAGAGACTCGCCCAGAGCTCCACGGTAGCACATCTGCCAGCAGGCCATGTGGTCTTCCCACTTCGCTAGGGGATCATGAGGAGAAAGGGACGCTTCAATTGGTAAAACCACCTGCGAAAGATTTGTCATGTGTGACTCTCTAGAAACAGTCAATCATCAGAAGTTCGGAAACTTATAAAAAAAGAAGAAATTACACAAGCAGAATACAAAAAGAAATAACCCAGACCAAGTCGCTGGTTTTCCGGGTCTGACCGGAAGTGACCAACTGTTACAAAATTTGTGCGCCCCTGTCACATTTAATGTGACAGGGGCGCATAAAAGTACGATGACTACGTAAGATTCACTCCTTAAGGGATCAGTACGTCTACTACGAGTGTTAGACGTACAGGGCTGATCAGGGTGAAGGTTGGTAACGATTATTTTTATTAATACCTACTGTGACTCTTAGTGTTTGTGTAGTTTTGTGTAAGTAAGTATGTTTTTTAGGTAAGGTAAGCTAACAATAAAATGTTGCAGTGCATGTCTTTGCAATATGAGGTCTTGTAACCCGGTCTCACCTGTTCCTGGTCTCGGAACTTCCACCGCAGGTACTCAGCGCGGTTGATGACGCGCCCTCTTCCCCCCGCGTACATATACGCCGAAAACTCTTCTTTGATCAGCTTCTCGGCAGCCATCATACCGCCTTTCGCGTACGTCTCTAGGAGCAGCCCACCTATTAACATTAATCTCTACTGGAGATATGGTTTCAATGTGTAAACATTGGTCTCTAAAGACTTGGTTTTAGTCACAAAGGGGAATGGGAAGATTTTGGGCCCTCCACGAAGGGCGCATTCGCAGGTGTAGCCTCGGGGACTGCTTCAGGTGACACTATAATACTTGTCTGTTACTATGCCTTTGTATGGTTACATGTTCGCGCGCACGACCGAGACCGTAGACAGAGACGCGACGCGAGACAAACGTCTCGGTCTGAGCGCCAACAGGCAATTTAACCGCGATGCTTTGTACATTATCGTAAAGTTCTTCTATTGATTAATGGCGGCTTCATCAGCGGGTAATTTATAACCCGTAATTATATTTAGTTAAACATAATTCAGCTTCATATGCCTCAGCTACTCATACTATAATTGAATCGACTTAAATTTAATGTAATTTATGGTGTGTTGTCTTTATTTATTTATATGAAATTTTGCACTAAGCGAACCTTTCTTGTAATCAGCAAGTTTGTAAAGAACTGTGTGCTCCTCGGTGTGTGGTTGCGAGATGACGCGGTCGAGCACCGAACCAGCGTTCTGCACGTCGCCCGCCCTGCTAAATAGCTTCGTCAACACGCTGCACATTTCACTGGAATACCATACACAAATGAGAAAAATTAAATAATATATATAGCCTAGCCTTCACTTTGGGACGTACATACCAACCAATGCAGGGCACAGCCATCATCTTTTAAATAGATACTTACCTACTCCAACCACCTAGCAAATTGTAATTGATTTAAACGCAAATAAAACTTACTCACCTAAGTATATTTGTAATCAACGATTGTTTCTTTGCGTTATTCTACTCATCATAGATTTCTTCAGTCCACAAACAAAAGATGTTCTTGAATTCATCATACGACTATCTCTGATGCTCTGTCTTGTTCCTAGGCAATCTTCTCTGCATGTAACTATTTATTTATATTTAAGTGGCTTCATGATTTCCCCTTGGACTGACCTAAATAATCAGAAAAATAACACTTCATTTTGAATTAGGATAGATAAGAGTAGGAGGCCTACCTAACGGTGTTTCGCGAATATTTAAACCGCTATGATTATGGTGAACCTGGCCAACCAAATACCGAAATAACTACCTAAGCCCTAAGGCCTGTACTCAAAACCAGGTCAAAGCATTAAGCAGTCAAAAAATTAGGTCATCTCTTTAAAGTTGATGCACATACCTACAGGGTCGTCTTTCACCTATCTGTGGCCCCGGGCACATTATGGATTATTAAGGGGTCTTTTTATGTGACTAAACTTTTGTTAAAAGTTTGTCACTTAAAGTCGGTCGAGGGATTGCGGAGCCCTGGCAAGTGTCCAAAGGGCCTTATGGTAAAAAGAGGGGTTTGTGCCTAGGTACCTTCTCAATCTGTCGTCCTAGTAACTACTAATGGCCTAAGTTAAATAAATATCATAGGTACCTACCATTTTGATTGATGATGATGATGATGACTATGATGAGACACAGCAAGCAGGCGCTTATAAAATAAAACAGTATGTAGGTAATACAGTAGGTTTATTCCAAAGCAACTCACGAATTCACTTATTCACCTAAGGAAGAATAAATTAATATCACAGTTTATTTAGGAAAAAACAAAAGATTAGGTACCTACTCATTATATTTCGTGGAAACAAATGCACGAAGCTGAATGCGAAATAAACAACTAGGGTAGGTAGTCTTGGCAACCGAATAACATTAGGCTACTTTTCCACCAGAGATGGATGGGATGATACGTTGCTGTGGATTCGTTTGATATCCAATCCACGTCCACCAATCATATTCATTGGTCCACATAGCATAGTACTGGTGGAAATGCGTTCTTTCTACTATTTAGGCAATGTTTTATGAATGGATGCGCGCTATGGATGCATGCTGTGGATGCGTGCTTTGTGCGCGTCTACCCTACTGTCGATACATCGCTTAGCTCGAGCTGCGAATCTTCCTCGCACAGTTACCTTGCAAATCTTCGTAGCATAGCTTACTCGCTACGTTACATAGCAAAAATTAAAAACAAATCGAGAAAAAAAACATAATCGGCCCATAATAGTTACGGCAACGTTGAGAAATAATCTGGAACAAAATTGCGAGATTTGCGAGTCTCATTGCGAGTTTGTGAAATGTGAACTCTAACCAGGGTAGTACTAATTCAGGAGGGGTCAGCGAGCTTCCGAACGAAAACTGAAACTTAAATAACGTGCACGCTTTTAGCGAGCGCTATTTTTTTATGCAGAGGTATTTTTTCGAAAACCATTGACTTGGAAAATACAGAAGCGGCATCAAAAGGTTATATTGTTAAGCTGCAAATGTGCTATATTTAAATAACTAAGCAGCGCATTGAACCTAAAGACACGACAAAATGCTCCGCGCTCGTGCCTCTCCGGATGTCCACGCGCCGTACACGTAGTTGACGTGGTCTCTACTCCACAGTTTCAAGACTTTCAATTTCAAGGTCCTCCTATTATCGGCGGCCCCCTCCACCCCCTATACCTTGCCGTCGCGCGTCGTTCGGAATGGTTCGGAACGACTCGACTCGTTCCCTACCGCGGCGCGTCACTCGCTACTACACCCTCCCCGCCCCGTTGCCCCCGTGAATACGCCACGCGTCGCGTGAAAGTTAGGGTTGTCAACTTGGCACTGTTACAAGCGTAAATTGGGCATTTAATTTTTTTTCTGGTTCACCAGAAAATATGAAATAGACTCTTTATTTAGCATACTTGGCAGGTCACATTAGGTGTCGAGTGGACATCTTTATTTTTAGAAAAATTATATTATTTTTTGCGTTTTACAAGACAGTACACCTAGTTTTAACATTTTACAGTAAAAAAAAAAACACGTTATTTATTTTTTCATTAAATTGAATGTGGAGATTGTAAAAAATGATGTTTAATTGGTAACGCCCCTAAGCATTTCAAAGTGTCACCGGACAAACATGCTATGAAATGAAGTTATAACCAAAAAGCTTCAAAACAGAGATCCGAGTATTCTGATACACGTCCGCCGTAAAGTGATCATACAAAAAGTTGATTTTGTGACACAGAGATTAAAAATATTCCATCTCCTTTGTTTATTATTTTTAGACGTAATACGAATACTAGATAAATAATAATATTCTTTTCTTGTATATTTTTTACGCCTATTCTTTTTAATTCTAAGTACCTACTAAGTACTACTGTAAGTTTTCAACACTGTGTTAATATTATATAACACAGGAAAAACAAAAATAGACAATAAAAATACACTCAAACTTTCCTTTGTAAGTACTAACTATACTGAAAGAAGTGAATATGAAACCTTCACGTAACTTTATGGCTAGTTTAAGTCAATCTTTGATCAAAACGGTAAACACGTTTCATATAATATAGGTACCCACTGAATGTACATTAATATTTCCGGTGGGTGTAATGTTTTTTATTGTTTTAGGATCTATTGATCGACCCTTTAAAGGTTCCTAATTTTTTAAGATACCTAACCTTTAATAGTTAAGGAATCCTAAACCTAAAATCCGAAGCCATGTAGGGTTTCGGCCTATTATAGAACATTTTAAAGTGCACTTCTAAGCCATAGTAATTACTATGACTAAGCGCAGCGCGCGCCGAGGTCCGATCCTTAGGTAGGTACCTACCTACTTGAAAATTGCAGTGCGTCCCTGCGAGCGACCGACGCGACGCGCGACGCAAACGTTGAAATGAAGGTGCGCGGGGGAGAGGAAAGCGGGGAAATAATGGTTGCCTGCCGTGCCGCGGGCGCGCGGCGGCTCGCGCGTTTCGCATGTTGTTGCCGCGTGTCGACCCTCCGCCCTCCGCCAACCCTGCCGCTACGCCTCCCCCCGCAACCCGCGCCGCGCCAGCTGCGAATGCCCTGCCCCGTACCCCGCGCCGCGCGCCATTCCTCTCGAAACACGAACACGATATTGTATGTATGTGCCGTATCTGTCGTCTAAACTGAATAACAATAGTGAAAAATAATGATTTGTATAAAAGTTTTCTATTGAATAGTACGTGAATTTGTGAACTTTGGTGTATTCGTGAATTGCATTGTATCTGTGGTAGTGGGTTGGAGATTGACAGTGAAGGTGAAAGTTTTGTTCTATTGATAACTTGTACAGACTACTGACACCAAAACAACTGGTGATTCGTACTAATTTATTGACTTGTAAATAAAGAAACAAAGTGGAATTAGTAATTGCCTACTCCGTGTAGGTACGGATTTGTTTTTGCACAAGCGTAACCTGTCAGTCAGTGTTGGTTTGGTTAATAAAACAGAAACGTCACGTCACGTCAGTAATCGTTTTCGGCGCGGTACCCCGTCCAGTGTTCTCACTTACTTCTCGAATGGGAGTCGAAGCGTTGTTTCAGGGACATAGTACAGTTACGTGCATAAAATACTATGCTTCCATATTATTTTGATAGGTACAACAATATCGTTTCTAATTTCTAGTAAGTATTTTAGATTTTGTTGTACCTATTCTCATGGTCATTTGAAATTACATAATAGATATTAGATGATTGATATTGAAAAACACTTAATTTACATAATTATTAACGCTTGTAAATACAACCTATAACGCAAATTTTAAATTAAAATTGAATACTATCAGATCTTGAAGTTATTGATGTAGATTGTAGATGTAGGTAACCTACACTTTGGGTAATATTAAATAAAAGTCAGTCCGGATTTAAGGGTTGTCAGCGTTGGAGGGGGTTATGGGGGGCCTAAGGAGACGCAAAATATTTTTGAAATTTAATATAATGTTTTGATAACGTCGTTTTGGAAATAAAACATTTTTACCAATGAACGCAGTGAAGTGACTGATGTCACCATTCACCACCAACTAATGCATTTCCATTAAACAGAATGTTCAACACATTCGTTATTAAAAACAGGGTTAGCTACCCTATGAACCCCCTCCTCCCCTCCGCGCAGACGCGTGGTTTTCTTTTATAGGCAGGTATCTGAAATATATTTTTAATTTCTGCCCGCGGCTTCGCCCGCGTGGACTACGCGATTTTTAAGGCCTGCGCAGACGACGTGGGCGGAGATAAAAGTACGCTCCGCGAATACAAAAGAACGCTCCGCGAATACAAAAGTACGCTCCGCGAGTACAAAAGTACGCTCCGCGAACACAAAATCCCCCGCGGACTCAACGCATACGGTGTGCGATCATTTGTTGTCCGAGAGTACCTATTTAAATATTCTGAGATTACGTTGTGCTGTAATTTACATGAATTTTAATCAAAAGAGAAAACGTTTTAAAAGAGAATACTGGGTCTATCCAAAGCGACGAAATAAAGATTTGGAATCAGTTTTTGACGCGGAGTAAAATTCCGTCGTGTGCGTTGACTGCTCATAGTTCGTTCGTTCTAATTTTTTCGCGTACGCCCGCCTTTTTAATCCGCTGCTCTCCGCGGGTATCCGCGGTGTTTCGGCGGATTTTTGGTTCAGCGTACTTTTAGTCGGTCGTGGGCGTTGCTCGATACAGTTTGTAAGGGATCTATTTTGACGGAGAAAAAAGTACGCCGCGTATAATACGTCGTCTGCGCAGACCTTTACTGTTCCATTTTCTCCCGTTAAACCATACTTACAGCCATGTCATAAAAAATGTGACGATTCTTTTCATTCTCTTTTATACAAACCTTGTCCTTACAAAATCGAACAGGAGAAAAATAAATATACAATTTGGTGCAGCCGTTAAGAAGTTATGAAAGTTATTTCCACGATTAATTATTTTATATATATATATATAGATTACTAGTTTTTCGCCCGCGGCTTCGCCGGCGTAGGCATTTTTTTTTTCACCCCGACGTGTGAGAATAATTAATATATATATAACTAACTTGTAGTTACATATCAAAGTTTTCATACGGATCCCTAACGTTTTGCAGTGTATGTAGGTACCAAGTGAAAAATCACACAATTTCGTTGCGGTGTATAAAGTGCTAGCCGCCCCGACCGAGCGCAAAAACATAATTATTATTGTGCGTGCGTATTTTTCAATTTCATCATTCTACTAATCCAAAATTAATGTGTTCTAAAGGACAAAAATTTACCTCCGTAAAATTATCTTGATGAAGTAATTTTTAATCATGAGGATCGATATGCTTGTGTATTAATAATTCTCAAAATCTACCTTTTAAATGTTTGTTACCTCATAGCTGTCGACTGGGTGAACCGATTTTGATCATTCTTTTTTATTTGAAAGCTGGTGCTTCCCGAATGGTCCCATTTTAATTTGGTCTAGTTCTGACAGTGGCATCCATGAGAAAACCATATAAGTCTTAAATCTAGATAGACAAAATGCGCGACAAATGGACGAATAACTCAATATTACGCCAACCGATTTTGATAATTCTTTATTTATTTGAAAGCTGATGGTACCCGTGTGGTCCCATTTTAATTTGGTCCAGTTCTGACAGTGGCATTCATGGGAAATCCATATAAGTCTTAAATCTAGATAGACATAATGCGTGACAAATGGACGAATAACTCATTATCGTACCAACCGATTTTGATGCTTCTTTTTTTATTGGAAAGGATATATATATCTTCATGGGTAGTTTGATGAGTGTCAGGTTCTGATTATGGGATCCATGACAAAGTAACGGAAATCTTCTTAGGAGCAATTGGACGATACTTTTTCGATGTATAAAATAAATAAGACCTATTCACTGAAAATCAAGAATTTAACAAAAAAAAACCAATTTCAAAAAAAACAATTCCAAAAAAAAGCACTAAAAAGTAAAGAAACAATTGCGTATTCTTCTAAAACTTATACGATAATATTATGATGTAGGTACAATTATTGTTATTGTTGGAGTCGGTGTCAGCCAATGTAGGTTTGTACTACCTACATACATACGTAAACGTGATATGTAAGAAATAGGTATATTGTAGTGTTCCCTTGGCTGACACCGACTCCAACAATAACAATAATTGTACCTAAATTATATTATCGTATAAGTTTTAGAAGAATACGCAATTAGTTCTTTACTTTTTAGTGCTTTTTTTTGGAATAGTTTTTTTTAAGTTGTTTTTTATTTTTAACACATAACATACCTTATAGCTACTACTTGAAGTGAATAAATATTTTTGCATTTTTTTTTTTTTTGTATATCACTGATTAGCTTTCTGTTAGTGGAATAATACAAACAAACAATCAAATCTTGCCTCTTTATAATATTAGTATAGATAGATGTACTGTGTCGCGGAAATTTTATGGATCCACTAAAAACCTATGTTTTTGTAGTACATTGTACCTATGAGTACCCATGCATGTATAATCAACAGCGGGGCCAGCGCACGCATTTAAAGATTTTCGATAGCGCTTTTTTCTCGGATTACTTTATAAGCGTTATTTGATCTGGCTGAAAACTAATTATTTCAAAACAAATATTTGCCTATAGCAGAGATGCTATGCTATCAGGGATAATGTAGCTTTTTAACAGTGCAAGATTTTTTGAAATCGGTTTAGTAGTTTCGCAGATTACCTACCTCAAACATACAAACTAACTAAAACAAACACACACGGTTACCTCTTTATAATATAAGTGTAGATATGCTATATTGAAACTCTAAAAGTTGAAAATTAAAGGACAATTTCAATCAGAACATAAAATTGGGATTTTATTGCCAAGTGTTTAAACACAATTTGCAATAAAATCCAAATTAATTACCCACTGAAAATAATATAAAACATTGTTTTTAATACAGCTCTAAGAGATGACCCAATGGTCTTATGTTGTTTTATTATAGTCCTTTTCATACAATATGTAAGTATTTTTATACGCTCCCGCGTGCGCATACTACGCATCTCGTGCGGGGAGGGGGGGGGGGGGGGGGGGAAGTATAATCTCACGTGATGAAATCCGTACGATATTAAAAACACCTTAAGATCTTGCCTATAACTACCATATTTACAACTAAACGTTAATTTCCCAGATGTCGTACACGGAAGAGAACTACAGAAACTTTGCAGATTGCTATACCAAATGCGCTGGTGACATATCCCAGGCTCGCAAGCTCTGCTACTCAAGATATGGCATCATACCTTCGGCAGAAACTTTTGAGTTGGCGATCAAGTGCGTGGCAGAAGGCATTTTCCCTGAGGTGTTGAAGGTGAATGATATAAAAATTGAAGAAGGTAACTAAAGTTTTATTTAATTACTTTGTTCCCGATCTTTAAACATCAGTTAAGCAAACTTCAGCCATCCACTCTCACAATTGACTTGCAAATGCCACATCAGGGTTGTAAAAGCCCGATATAAGTATTTCTGATAAAAACCCTCTTTTGATTTTGTATTCTTTTCATATAAGAAGAAATATAATGTTAGTAAACTTTATTTAGAAAATGTATGTGTATGGCCTTTCGTAAATGATGGCGTGCGTGTGTGATATAATTACATAGATTGTTTATTTGCTACATCGTATTGGCCCAATAAATAAATAAATAAATAAATAAATATCCCTGGACATTATTCCACACAGCGCCATCTAGCCCCAAAGTAAGCTAATTAAAGCTTGTGTTATGGGATACTAGACAACGGATAAACATACTTAAATACATTTTCTTTTGTAAATACATACTTATTATACATAGGAGACACCCAGACCAGTACAAACAGACATGTTCATGCACACAAATGTTTGTACTGTGCGGGGATCGAACCCAATGTTTGTATAAAGCGCAGAACATAGTGAGGTGGTTCCGGCGGCGTAGATTTTTGTAACGTTCGGGTTGCTATGCACTTTTTTTTTATTAATTATGAATATTGTAAAGGAGATTGCCTAATTTCGTAAGGGACTTGGACCAAGGTTGCCTAGAATGGTCACATAGTGAATTGTTTTCCTCAGACTATCACTAATCTGTTATTCAAAGCGCATAAAAATGTCCAGGTGCATCCCAGGAGTCCAAAGAAAAACAGCCTCTTGTGTAAAATACACACATCAAAAGTGTCTAGGGATCAACATATATTTTTGCAATAACTTTTCTCCTGGTTGATATTAATTAAAATTTTCTTTAAGGATTCATCAAATAAAGTGTTTTCGTTTGTCTACAGTAACGATAAACCAAGTCACCTTTGCATTAATAAAGAAATTTGCCATTTTCCTGATACAGGGATTTTTGACATTTGAACCACTAACATTAAAGTTCGAAAAAAAGACTGAAATAACAGTTTTCTTTAAAATTTTATTGGGTAACTTAAACAATTAATAATCCGTGTTTCTACCGCGAACACTAACAACACAAGAACATCGGTTTGGCATACTCAAAATGAGTTCATCCAAATCACGCTGTGGAATGGCCGCCCATGTTCGTTGCAACAACAAAAAAAGGTCTTCTTGCGACTGGATACCCTCCATATTCGGCAGAGCTCTTCTCTGTAGCATATCCCATGCATGCTCAATCGGGTTCAAGTCTGGCGACTGAGCAGGCCAGGGCAGGACATTGATGTTAGCTGCGGCGAGAGTCTGTCTTACAACTCTTGCGGTGTGCGGTCGTGCATTATCATGCATTAACTGAAATAAGGGACCGATTTGCACTTGTAGAGGAACGATGACGTCTGATACAATCGTCTCAGCATAAATTTGAGCGTTGAGGTTGCCTCTGATCCAAATCAACTCAGTTCTTCCGCCGATCCAAATACCCGCCCATACCATGATGGTTCCACCACTATAAGGATGGACTTCCTGGCAGGATTTTAATCGCTGTTGGCGTCCAGGGGTTCTCCAGTGTCGTATACGTCTTGTATCCGGTCTCATACCAAAACGAGACTCATCAGAAAAGCACACGAAACGCCATTGTTCTTCTGCCCAATTTCTGTGTTCAAGAGCCCATTGATATCGAATCCTACGATTGTGCATTGCTATAGGTGGTACCCTTAGCGGTCTTCGGGAATGAAGGTTCACTTCATGCAAGCGGTTTCTGACTGTTTGGTCGCTAATTAAGTTCCCTGAAGAGTGATGAAGCCTCACGGCTAACATCATGGCGGTTATTGTTGGAGCTCTTCGAGTTGTGATTTGAATGTATCGGTCTTGTCTCCGTGTGGTGCAGCGATACCGTCCTCCATGGCGCTCAGCCACGGTACCAGTGCTTCGGTAACGTGTCCAAAGTCGACTGATAACACTCTGACTTGTATTCAGAGCTAAAGCCACAGTACGTTGCCGGGAACCAACTTCTATCATTCCCACTCTGAGCATTTCTTCCCTGCTTAAATGACGTCGCCGCTCCATAATAACGTTGGTTTTAATCAGTAGTAGGGAAACAGTAGCACTAATAATGTCTTCAATGCGTTGTATGTTTTTATAGGGAAAATATTGACAGCTGATTTTCATCTTTTACTCGAATTTGATTGACAGTTCCTGTTTCAAATTATGAAATGCACCAAAAAGGATCCATATAAATTTATAAAATCATAAATTTATTACAAAGCCACATCTAAATCTCAAGAAATCCGCATAAAAATGCTTGATCCCCAGACACTTTTGATGTGTGTATTTTCATTGGAAAAAATATTATGCCTTGAATTATATTTTTTATACCTTGGACCCATTTTAAAAAAAATATTTTTCATAGTTCATGTTAGTGCTACAGTACCACTGGACCAACTCCCATTTCTAGGCAGCACTTAGTCCAAACCTAGGCGATTTCCTTTATGTGAATAATCTAGAATCAAATAATGTTTAAACGAAATAATATTTGCATATTAGGTACTCTTGCTAACTGTAGACTTAAATACTACTATTATGAACTTAAATAACCCTTTTCATGTGCAAATAGATTAATTAATTCATCAAATTCATGCCACACCGAGAACGGCTGCGGTTGCATGGCGGCTCCATACATTTCCCTTAACTTACCGCCTCAGTATGCTCTGCGCTTAGTTGATAAAATTTTTGGTAGTAATTTAAAAAATAACTGACTATAGTTATTTATTCAGTTTCAGATACTGAAGAATTTACGACTGAAACGATAATTAAAGAAGAGATAAAAGTGGAGGAAGAAACAGTCAGTGTAAGTCTATTACCAAATATCTTATCAATCTCTCCCATCGTGTACACCACCAGATTGGACGACATGTTGATATTTAACAAAAACTTCGAGCGCTTGGATGTCGCTGATGTAATAGAAAATATACTACACGAAAGTAAACCGAAGTTTCGTCCTTCCACCGAGCATTGGCCTGAGAAAACACATGTTATAAGTCCCTTTTATAAATTGATCAGAAATATAAGTAAACTAAATCAAATGACAATTAAATCAACTATCGACATTCACGAAGAAAATACTACTTTTAGATTGAACAAACGTAGTAAAACCCTTTTGTCGCAGTGCGTACCATTGCGTATTTATCTGCAGGATTGTAAAATTAAAAGAGGATGCACAGTTATCGTTACAACGGACTCCGATGGAAATGTAACAACCAGCCTAAAAGCAGACCGGATCCACTGTTCGGCACATAATAAGTCCATTATAAAAAAAAGAGCGAAATTAAAAAGAGGTGAATATAATTATATTGTTTTTAACAATCTAGGAAACAAAACCACAGATGTGTATTTCATAAACAAAAAAACATGTACATCCATTTATGTTTCCTTAGATCATGTCGCAGAACAGGATGAAGTGCCATTTAACTGTGTCAATTTGCAGAGTTGTTGTTGGTATGCAAGGGAAAATAGCATTAGCAATATTATAGGATGGCCAACTAAATATAAAAAAGTAGCAAAATTTATGAGAAAACCCCACATATGTCCACTTGGGTGGTGTCTTTGTTGCTGCAGAGGGCTTTATAATAAATATTCTTTTAGACATGTTTTTCCCGTAACATGTGCAAAGACAGCAGTAAGTGTACGCAATTCTGCGTTGTTTGTTAATGAAAAACCAGTTTGGCTTAAGATTCTACAGTCCCACCCTCGTTTTGATGGAGGTGACAATTATGTCAATCGGGCCTTGAGATATGCTACAAGGAAACACGAAAATGATTGGATACCAACTAGACTCAATAATGTGGATCCCAGTTATTTTCAGTTCAATATCAATAATGTATCCAAGAACGAAGTAGAATCTTACTACGTTGCAAAAAATGGAACTGTTGTCAAACACATTGCAGTGAAATATGAACCAGATGTAGACCAAAAAGATTCTAATGAAGCTTGTTGCTGGGTCAAGCGGAATTGGTTAGTATGTAAATCAAATAGTACATTACAAGCCAGGGAATTTCATACCGTAAGATGCTATATGAAAATACCACACACATGCCCAGCAGACTTGTGTGTATGTTGTTGTAAAAATAAATCGTTGGAATATAGAAGACCTCTTAAAATTTCTACTGAAATTTTTTATCCGAAATATGCTAAGAGCTACAGTAATAAGACATTTAAATGTCTAAAAATGATTAAAAAAATCTCCAATAAAGTAAAAGTGATGCCTAAACCTACTCAACTACCGCTGGCGTTAATTCTACCTTCCATTGCTCCTCCTCAACCACAGGAATCATTAAATTCATTACCGCCGACACTAACAACGTCACATACTTCATCATCAGTTTTCCCGTCTTCGCGCCTGGCCACAACTGATATTCCACCGTCGCTGACTCCACTGTCTGAATTTCCAGAGAAGCAAGCATCAACTCAAACAGCCAAACGACAGCAGACTAAAAAAACATTAGGAAAACAACCAAATCCGCTACAAAACGCTACAAAGCCGGGTATTAAACATAATCTGATAGAAAAAAGTTCACAGTTGAATGCTAATATGCCTGGTGTTCCCATAGACGCTGAAAATCAAGACCCAACAGTAAACTCTTTGGTTCAGAGCATTTTAAATAGGTTCAAAGATGTCAAGCTAACCATGACTCCTGATGGAGATATTTCGGCGGAACTTAATACTCCAATAGAAAACTTGTCAACAGCGGAACTAAAAATTCTTTCGGCTATACTTGCTCACGCCAAAGAACAAGTTAAAGCTTTAAAATCACACCCTTCAGCGAACCATGTGAATTTAAATCCTTTTGGACCTAGTATTTCTGGTCTTATACCGGGCCCTCGTCTACCAAATACATTGATTCCTAATGCGCCCATGCCCGGTCTTGTTTATTTTCCGGTGAGGGCCCCCACGAACGTGATTACATCCGTCCCCGCACCATCAAACCCTCCCACGGTGAGACCATTGATCCCCCACACATCCGTGGCTAAACCTGCAAATGGTCCGGTTATGATGGTCAATCCAATAATTAGAAATAAATCCGTACCTTCTTATGTTTATATGGAAAACCCATCAACTTCTGAAACACCTGTTGAAGGAATGTCAAATTCAGCAGCGAACAGCCGTGTCAAAAATACAAGTAAAAGTTTGGCTTCTGTAAGTAAAAAGGGTTTCTTTAAAGATAATGCCTATAAGTATGAATGTTATACCAACATAAGCGGGCTTAAAATGAAGCAGTATATTGAGTCGTGTAAATCGTTTTTGAATAGCAAAGAACAGGAAGCAAGTGTTCCTAAAATAAGTAATGTATTTCAACTGAATACATTAGGTGAAGATGAAACAGAAAATTTGCAGTCAGCACAGGCTACTCCAAAGCCTGGTCCTTCGGGCATCAAACGCAAGGTTTCAAAAGGTATTAATCAAAATGATGAAGAGAAACCAAAGAGAAGTACTCTTAGATCCGTCAAAAATAAACCACCAACTCCAATTATTCAAGAACAGCCGTCAATTATAGCAGAACCTCCTGCAGAGAAAATTCCTGTTCCTGACCTAGCGCCGGCCCTCGAACCCGTTGATGATCCTGCGATATATGCGCCTATTTTGAGTAATTTAATAAACAGTCCCTTAGTTCCCCCGTTTTCTTACATAGATGTTGATTCAAAGTTGCTAACAATTCCTCAGACAACACAAGAAGTGAATCCCTACGCCGGTCCAGTGGTAGGGCCAGCTTATAGCTTAGCTAAAACTGATAGTATTATGGAAATTGATGGTTATGCAAACGATGTAATTGTAATAAGTAAAATGGAAATTGGTGAAGACTGTATTTTAGGGGTTTAGTTTCATAGGTGAAATTTGAGCCCCTTTCTTTTTTTTTTTATTCCCATTGTTAGCATGTTTCATTGTTTGAAAAGTAATTTCAGGATGATGCACACTATGAAAATTTTATACGATGTGGTTTTTTTATAAAAAAAAAGACAACCACTTGTAAATAGTGGGTTATTATTATTTATACTGAAAGGAAAATCAGAACGAGCTCATGCTTCGGGAGACTTGACATTTTATATTTAAAACACACGTTAATGTGACGAAAAGTCAGTTTGTGTATTAACCCGTATTATATAATATTACTTAGCTGTTGTAATGTTCTCAATTGTTATGTAAACTCAATTTTGATTTACTTTTCTAAGTGTAAACACTGAAATGAAATTGCAAAAGGTACTATCTGTGCAGTCACGAGAGAATAAGATTCCTTTTCTTAAAATCTAATGACATATAATATTCAAGTTTAACAAAAAGGAATATTATAATTTTAAAATAACTTGTATGTAGGTAGGTTAATGAAGCTTGTGGTGAAATAAACTTCCATTGTTTTGTTCTGTATATTTTATGTTTTTAACTATTAAGATTTTAAGATGTAGGAAAGGAAGGTTTGTAATCTAAATCAAGTCTCTTACTCCCATATTAAGCAATGTAAAATGAAGACCAAAGCATTTTTTTTTATTTATTTGGTCCTTAAGAAATTGTGGTTAAACTAAAGTATCTACAATGTAGAAGTGATTTGTACAGTCAGCGTCAAATAAATATCGTCAGAGTGATCACTTGATCAGTTAGCAGATAATTTTGATTCAGAAAGACTATTCTCACTGAAGATGGGTTTTAACCGTTTTTAACGTTTTTTTTGACGCTGACGATTACCTGTACCTATTTTTATTTTATCATTTCATAAAATTGTGTAATGTACAATTTAGTTTTCTTTAATTTAAAGTTGAGTTAAATAAGGGTCGCTCGTCTTAAAAGAGAGTTGACTGTGCTTATGTTTGTTTGCATGATGTTATGTTAAAAGTCATTAAAACATGTGTACCTACCTACCTATTCGTATGTGACTCGACTCCCGCCTAAGGCCGGGAACACATGCATTGTCGAAAGTTTCGGGCAAACAAAAACTTGATTAAGCATCTACCTGGGGGCCTACTCGCTAATGAAATGTCAGTAGTTTCTGTCAACATAGTATGTCGTAAGTGAAAAATAATACAATTTACCATCGGACGGTATCACCATCTGTTATTGTGTCCAAAAAAACACTTAGAAGATATGATACTTATTCTTAAATATTTATTTGTGTATGGGAAATATCATATTAAAGAGCCCAAAAATGCATGAGAGTTGTTAAAATTATCTTTGTTTTTATAACATTCAAAGATTTATTGCGAATTAACTTACATAATATGGTTTTATTTTAATACATTGAACTTAGAAACTGAAAGTAAGTGAAACTAAGTACTTACCCATTTTTTGAGTAGGGATTGCAATCTAAAAATAATAATTTATTAAGGTATAATAAAACTATTGAAAACTTATAAAAGATAATACTTAACTAAGTATGTTAATGATAAATTTATTTTTAATTATATTTTTATCACATTACTTATAGTTGAAGAATGTACAATTAGTTTACCCGAAACTACGGAAATTGTGTTAAATAGTAGGTACCCTGCTCCCAATAAATAAAATCGGGGCTAGAGGGAGCGCGGGCGCTCTGTATGCGTGCACGCTGTTTCTCGTCCCCTCCCCTCCCCTCGCTCTACCTACTAAAGCGCGCACAAACACAAAATGTATTTTAAGCTTAAGCAATGCATCATCGTATTAGAATTGTTATTCTGCTGGAACATCTTGTTAAAAAGTGTTGATTTTTATAAATAAAGTTTATTCCAACTGAACTGTACTTGCTTTGATTTATCTTTATTTTTTTACTCTTTATGCCTTTTTCATAAAAAAACAGGTTTTTTTGACACTGTTTCATCATATTTTTAGGGCTATTGACTTTTAAATGATAATGCAAGTGATATCAATAATGTTAGGAAACAAGGTATATAGGAAGGTAGGTATAACAGTTTTAAGTTTATTATGAAATCACACTTAAATCGTATAAATTACGTAATATAATACGAATCAAACTAAAAGTACTTATACTGCATATGGCTATTTATGCAATGAAATATTTTTATGCTCAAGTTCTCCATCAACACAAGGCTTTTATCTCCAAAGAACATATTTTATATTATAATTCAATTTAAATTATTAACAACAATATTATTTCATCTTAGTGAAAACCATTTCATCATAAGTACAAGGAATCATACTTAACTTTGCGCTAGTGTTAACTCTATCAACTCAAGTTGCATTGCATTGCAATCCCACGTGTTTGCCCTGTAGCTGCTTTTAAATAGCTGCGTAAACAACTGACGGAAATGACGTAAAATAAATTATTAAAGAGAATTTTATTGATTTAAAATGAACAGGAGAAATTTATAAAATATCAATTCAAATTCCTAAAGCCTAAAATTTTCAACCGAATTCAAAAAAGGAGGAGGTTCTCAATTCGACTGTATGTTTTTTTTTTTTTATGTTTGTTACCTCATAACTTTCGACTGGGTTAACCGATTTTGATCATTCTTTTTTTATTTGAAAGCTGGTGCTTCTCGAATGGTACCATTTTAATTTGGTCCAGTTCTGACAGTGGCATCCATGAGAAATCCATATAAGTCTTAAATCTAGATAGACAAAATGCGCGAGAAATGGACGAATAACTTAATATTACGCCAACCGATTTTGATAATTCTTTATTCATTTGAAAGCTGATGGTGCCCGTGTGGTCCCATTTTAATTTGGTCTAGTTCTGACAGTGGCATCCATGAGAAATCCATATAAGTCTTTGTTGGTTGTTTATTGCCAACATATTTATTTGAAATATCCAAGATCCTTTGCATTTAAAAATGTTTAATATATCTATATAGGCAAAATGCGCGACAAATGGACGGGTAACTTAATATTACGCCAACCGATTTTGATAATTCTTTTTTTATTTGAAAGCTGATGCTGCCCGTGTGGTCCCATTTTAATTTGGTCCAGTTCTGATAGTGGCATCCATGGGAAATCCATATGTCTTAAATCTAGATAAACCATATGCGCGACAAATGGACGAATAACTCATTATCACGCCAACCGATTTCGATGCTTCGTTTTTTATTGGAAAGGATATACTTCAAGGGCAGTTTGATGAGTGTTAGGTTCTGATTATGGGCTCCATGACAAAGTAACGGAACTCTTCAATTCTTAGGAGAAATTGGACGATACTTTTTCGATGTATAAAATAAATAAGAACTATTCACTGAAAATCAAGAAATAAACAAAAATTTTAACAAAAAAAAACACTTCCAAAAAAACTATTCCAAAACAAAGCACTAAAAAGTAAAGAAATAATTGCGTATTCTTCTTAAACTTATACGTTAATATAATGTAGGTACAATTATTGTTATTGTTGGAGTCGGTGTCAGCCAATGTAGGTTTGTAACTACCTAGTTACATACATACGTAAACGTGATATGTAAGAAATAGGTATATTGCTAGCTATATTGTAGTGTTTCCTTGGCTGACACCGACTCCAACAATAACAATAATTGTACCTACATTATATTAACGTATAAGTTTTAGAAGAATACGCAATCATTTCTTTACTTTTTAGTGCTTTGTTTTGGAATAGTTTTTTTTGAAGTTGGTTTTTTTTTTGTTAAAATTTTTGTTTTAAGTACATCTAATCCATAAATTATCTAGCATAGCATTTATTGTACAAGGAACATCCGCCGGAAATCGGCCGCAGGAAGTATGATATTAATTATTAACAGTCAATAAAGATTGAATTTACAGCTTCTTATTTTATCACATTAATTTGTATATTTAGATCATTATAATGTGAACTACAAAATATATAAATAAGAACTCTTTTTAAATCATGAATTATTTTCACTAAAATAAATCTGACTGAAGTCATTCAATGGTGTGTTATTCATTATTTTTAATTAGTTTTATTCACTTTATCTAGAATAATACGATATAATTTATGAATTCTGGATATATTATAAACCAAGTTATAACAATAAATCGGGTAGCTATCTATGTAGGTGCTGTTCTGTTACCCATACCTTTTTAGTAAAAAAGGGTCTGTTTTGGACATTGTTTTTCATTGTATTTTTTATGGGTTCATTGTACATTTAAAATGTTAGTGCAAGTAATAGCAAAAAATTGCCATGAATGTAGGTACGAGTAAGTACTGTTCTGTTTCCCACGTGCACATGCGTTAATGGAAAGGGTTTGTTAACCTCTTGGTAAACTAATGTTACATAAATTCAGAAGAAGCATGTACCTACCCTATTGGTAGGTACATGCTTCTTCTGAATTTATGATCTACAAAAACCAATTAATGAAACCATTAATAAATGGCTTTCTGATTAATACCTATGGAAGCGTAAACACTCCGTTCTCAAAGGTACTTATCTTACCTGCCTCATAGAATGATTAGATATGATGAAAGTCACTACACTAGTAATAGCCTAAAATGATAGCCTTATTTATTGTTACTCGCTGATAATAATGCAGCTTTTTTTATCTGTCCAGTATTTTTTGAGATTAATCATTACTAACAAATGAAACAAAACAACAAATCTTTCTTTTATACAACCGATACAATAACATTAAGTAAGTAATAATTAGTGTAGATAAAATGCTAATAATATTTTTGGTGGAGACTTTCAGGACTGGACAAGTACCTACTCATACGACCTAATTATTACCTACTAGGTATTTTTAACAGAATAATAAATAAATAAATAAATATGCGCCAGACAACACACCTCTTGTAATGGTCTTGAAGTAGGGATTAATATCCCTGTGTTACGAGGTACCACACAAGGAAATAAGCTAGGGGCGTCTCCCAGCACACCCAGACCCGAATCAATTCAGAAAAGATTGTTTCCTAAATTGACCCGACCGGGAATCGAACCCAGGACACTACGGAAATCGAGGCGAGAAACTCAATAATAATAACTAAAGTTCTCTTAAACTTAAGTGCGTTACATCTTAATTGGGCAGTAATGAATTAATGACAAACTGGTTCCTCCTACATTGCGAGAGTTGGCAAGGGACATGAACGTGATTGCTATGATAAAATGATAAACACTACACTAACTAATGTAGCCTTTATTCCAGCTGAATAAAGATCATAATCGGTTCACCCCAGCGCGCTATTGTGTAAGGCGGCCCTACGTCACAGCGAACGGTAACGGTGTATAGTCACACAGATAAAGCCCGTACCTCAGTGCCTCGACCTGCTTATAACTCACATGAAACTCGCTTCTATGATGTAACAACAAAATACTATTTGAGACTTAAGGCGTGAGTTAAAATAGCTTTTCTGACTCTATCAATCTTACAAGTTAGACAAATAAACTTGAAATTAGTAGATAATGAAACATTTCGAGTAGGTAGTTTATCTACAGTAAAAAATATATTTTTTTAATCAAAATGTTTGCGGTGTCATAATTGAAACTGAGGTTGCTCTGACATCGATAGGGTAAATACCTGAGTAAGTTAATTTAGTTCCATGCAATAATATAGGTACAATATATTTGAATTTGTTAGGTAAGTACAAACTTACTTGAAGTAGCGTTTCAAACTTTTTATTATATAAAGTTTATGTTGATTGCAATTTGCAACCTTAATAAGTAGTAAGAGCCGCTTTGTATTATTATTTCGTTGCACAGTGCGAAGACCTTTGCTAGGTGACGTGCTATTTTTAAACATGATTTTTGTAGTACCTAGTCACTGGTAGGGGATGGAATGTAGCGTTTGGTCAAAACATGAGTACGTGTAGATTGTTTCGTCATAAAAACCATAATTATTGACGAAATAGTATTCATACCATCACGACTTTATCCCAAACCGGGTAGTTGGAGGCTGTTGCCGTCATGGTGAACGGAACACTCAGAAGCCCACTTTTCACCAATGGTATTTAAACCCAACGTGGTAGGTGGAGAGTCTTCCGCCGCTATCCGGGTTGATTTGGTTTTATATCGATGTTTTCCATCACCGGCGAGAGTCGGAAATTGAACAATGAACACAAAGATTTTGGTTCTGGCCAGATTTGAACCCGGGACCACACAATCCGCGATCCGAGTATGAGTGCTTAACCACTAGGCCACGACGCTCTCATATAGTATTCATGTTATGTATTCGCTAAAGCAGCTCTGATTCTGAATCGTTCAAGAAAATAACAAAACTACCTCACCCAACTCTATGTAAAGCCATGAAAATGTCCATTAGGAATATTTAGTTTAGCGATGAGTCATTTTTATAATACAATTCACCTACATGACAAAAACCGTGCTAAAACACCTAACATATGAATGAATATTACATCAACACTGTTGAATTAAAATAAATAAATAAATACATTTTTGGGATAGATTAGCCATGCTGCCGCGGCCGTCCTTGCCTACTCTGACTGGTATTAAATCGTACTACGATGCACTGAGTGCTTACTTATCATATAGAAGTGACTAGGAATTTAATCTATTTTGACTGATTTAAAAAAAAAACTTTCACCGAATTGCGTAACGATGATTAACAGAAAGATAAACATTCTTGAACGATTTTGTTTGTAATTGCATGATTAACTTCAGACATGTCCGACCACGTCGACTTCTACATTTCATATGAGTCGATGTCTGACTTTAAAATATTTTGTCTCGCTCGCACAGTAGTCTCTCTCGGATTCTGCATGGATGCTAGAAACAGAAAATAGGCTAGCTCTTTCGCACATATGGATCGCGCGCGCGTCAACCGCCGTCGATTCTTCGCGCCCAAGGCCCGACTACAGCCGTTTCGCCATTTTGTTTTGATACGTGAACGCGTGCACCGCTCCGGTGGAAAATGTTTTCTGTGAATGTGAACGCTCGAAGAATAGTGATATAAAAACAACTGTGACATTATTTGTGATGTTAAAAAGCATTTAGACTTATTTTTGATATGGCTGCTCAAACAGGTAACGAGATAATGGCGATTTATTCAATTGAACTCCGCGTCGTGTCTTGGATTGACGTGTTAATAGCTGTTATTTTTTCCTTCGGTCTACGATCTTCGCTGTTTTAATTCAACGCTCGTGGTGTTTTCTCCCCGCGCGGTACGACCGTTTGCGAATGAGTTGGACTAAAAGTGATGATAATGATAGATAGTGAAATGTGTGTCGACTGTCATTCGCTCGCGACATAGCGTTGGTTGCTTATAACATGAGGACGCGCGCGTCCGCTTGAATCGACAGTCTGGTTAAAAATGGCATTCCGAACAAAGTGCGCAATGCGCACCCGGGGTTGCCATGCGTACTTTTAGTCATTGATTTACCATAATAATCTAAATTCTTATGAATTTATTAAAGTATGATGTAAGTTACTTACTTAATTGGTCTTTAAGTTATTTTTATGTTTAACAATCTGAAACATTTATTTATTACGAATAAATGGACAAGTTCAAATAAAAAACTTTAAGATAGGTACCTAAGTAAGTACCTACTCTTTCTTACCACTCTTACCAGTGACCATAAATAATTTGAAATCCGGTATGGTACGAACGCACACACGACTTTTCTAGAAATGCTTAAAAAAACTACTACCTGTATTTAGAAGTACTAATTCAATTAATCCTATTTATGTGAGTGAATTAATTACATCACAGAGTTTAAAAAGTAGTTTTTGTCTCGTAGCCAACGCTTATTATCCTAACTTACAAAACATTTTTATAAGTAGGTCGAATCACTCTTATCGGAGCAGAAAATTTTATTGGTTTTGTCGGGAACTCGGGACGGTTGGCAGCGCAGACGGGGCGCGGCGTCTGGTCTGCCTGCTTCAACAGTCGAATCATAAATGAATTGAATCTGAATTAAGCACTTCTTGTTTGACTTGTTTGTGGTTTGTTGCATTGCAATTACCAACACGAGTGTGGGAAGATCTGATAGGGTTACCAATTACTTGAATATTTTTTTATTAAGTAAAACAAAATTTTAAAAGTACCTACAAACACAGGCTCAGTGTTTGTATGCGTGTTATTGCTTTGATGCAATAACTCGATTTAAATGTTGAGTTTGACCTTTACAATGCAGTTCGTGTAACGGTAAATTTTTTTTTTTTCAATCTTTTCAATTCGATTACTGTGTCATTAGGTTAGGGTTTCAAATTACGCTTTTTTTTTTAAAACCTAAGTTGCATTTTAAACCGATCAGAATTGTTGTGTGTTTTTTAGTGTTTTGTTTTAATTGAACGTTTTTTTACGACCCCAGTTTTTGAAACAATGTTTTTAATGATTTTTCCTCATTAGTTGAAACTAAGTCCTGTAGGTAGGTAGGTAGGTAGGTACTCGTAACTATGATAATATGAAGATTAACTGGTCTTTTGTACTGGTGAAGAGGTGATTATCATTATTATGATGCTTCACTTACTTAATAACAATCATGCCTTTGGGAATCATCAGTGTGTGTGATAAATATGACCAATATTTATTTCAGTCCAAGATTTTTGTTATTACGTTTTTCGTGATAATTCAAATTTTTGGTGTTTTGCTTTTAAATAGTAATAGCCTTAGAATAATAACATTAAAGAAGGATAGTCTTCATACAACCGCTCCGTTAAAAATGTAGCACTAATCCGATCCACACATGCGTGACTATTACTTGCTTACGTGCGGCGCGCTTTTACATTGAACATTGCGGAGCTGTAATGACCGTCTGGAGCCATTTATGGCTCCAATTAGTGTGCTTCAAAATGGGCGCGCGGACTTGGTTTTTAAATGTAATTATTCTAAGGTAATAGCATTATTTCAGGATAAAACAAGCTATTGCTTAAACAACTTGGGGCGTGACCACAGAATAAAGTAAAAAACGTGACGTTTGTATAAAAAGAATGGCCTAGTAGTGACAACCTTAAGATATTTTAGCGATACTCTCTCACTTAAATCTACTTCGGGCGTGAATAATTATTTAAAATATTTTTAAATTTATTTTTTCATCATCGATATCGAACTGGACAAATTTCAAATGGCTGACCTAACGCCTTATTTAACTTACTAGTATTTTTAATTTTGCTTAAGACTCATACAATTACAACACTGACCTAACTGCCTACACTTTGTTTGGCTTCGGAGTCAAGTCAACCAACCCTGCTCTGCCGAGTAAACTTTCGTCTGTAATTCTTGCCAGTCTATCTGCGTCCGCGCGTGATATGCGCGATCATAGCGACAAGGGATCAGCTTATGCCGGCAGTGAATTTTACCTACATTATTAAGTGTTTACAAAACGTATGGCTTTTGGCTAAAATATTTTAATGAAACCTTTTGACCTATCCGCTTAGCGAGAGATAAAAGTAATTAACCGATAACTGGCTCTTAAATCGTGGAGCTGATATTTTTTACTTTACTTTACTCTACTTACTTAGAACCTCAATTCAAAGCTGTTCTTTCTGAAAAAAAAGGGTGAGTTCAACTTACGCACCGAGTTGGGTTCCGTCCAATGTTGTAGGTATTTATTTGTTATTTTTTATTCATAATTATTATGCCCTGATGCGTGATCAATCAAACTAAAAAATATATAAATATCTCCTCCAATACGGGAATCGGCGAAATAATTTGACGACACGATGTACGGCATCGTGTAGCACGATTTCTCGCTTTGACTTGCGTGACTGGTGTCCCGGGTTCTATTCCCGGTCAGGTCAATTCGAGAAACAAACTTTTCTAAATTGACTCAGTACTGGGTTCCCCATTTTTTTCATGTAGTTAGGTATGTCTGTTACCTTTGCAAAATAAGGATATTTTTCTTTACTTCGATACCATGAAAATCGATGAGTATCTGGCGCATATTTATTTAGTCGTATTTATTTTTTAATTAGATAACAACTATAACTAATGTTCATAAACTATGAAAGCATCTAACTTTTCTCTAACGTAAAGATCAATTGGATTGGGAGACAAACTTAACTTTGCCGTTGGAAAACTATTGTCACCATACCTACATCGACATAGGTCGCGGTCAGTTTACCATCTGCAAATAAGTTTGTAATGCTGTGACTATCTGTCTGTCCGCGGCTGCGCCCGCGTAGACTGTTTCTTCCGTTAAAATATGGCCTAAATAAAAATAAACAATTTTTCACGTATTAAATACGGACGGACATCCTGGATAGTGAAAGTGTCTGTTTAAAATATTAGTACCTATAGATGTAGTACAAAACGGTTTTCGGATTTGCCCTTTATTTATGCTATCATAAGACATTGCTTCTGGACAAATTTATAAATCCCTAAGAGACCGTTTATTTCGGACGTTATGTCCGATAGTTGTTAAAGCAATATATTAGTCTTGTACCTAGGTAGTTATGTATTTTTGTCAATATTAAACACTTATGTTACCTCTTTTTTTGCGACATGGTAACGCGTAAGATCTAAACGTAAACTTTTGAAATCAACTTGTCACGAACATTGTCACGGTAATATTATGTATTACCGTGACACTGTCGACTATCGCACTACCTAAATACGAGTATATCGTGAAACATGCAATAATTGCAAGGTCAAATGGAAAAGAGCGCGGAGGAAGTTCGGGTGGAAAAAAGTGTGTTTAATAGGTATCAATAAATGAGTCAAAATATTATTGAAGGTTAAAAATAGTTCGTATTGTTTTGTTTTGCTGCAACAAGGAACGGTTGGTCGTTATAGCCGATGAATATCGACATAGTTTCGTCGTTATAAGCGATATGTCACTGTATCCGATGTAGTTATAGGCGCTTTGTTTACTTAAATTTAGTATATATGTATACGGCTTCGGCCGGGACCTTGCCATTCGGTTGTTATTATAACCGATCTGACGTTATAAACGATGTCGTTATAGGTACCTTCAGTTTGACTGTAATATTAACTGCGCGGTGAGTGGCAAAATATGTGACTTAAAGGACTTATCCTAGGACTGTTACTTTTTTCCTTTTCGTTTGTATTGTAGAGTCCAAAGTGTACCTACACAAAGTATCATCATAATCCATTCAGCAGTTTTCACGTGATCTTCTTGACAGAAATATATATATATTATATATATTCTACACTACCTACAGACAGACAGAAATTGTATACTATATTTTATATCGAGGGACTAAACGAAGCCATGTCCAGATGTGGTTTGACTCCCGAGCGTGCGAGGGAGTCAATGAAACCGAGGGTATATAAGTTGGCGCTTAGTCTCGAGGTGCAAGCTGTATTTTTCACTTTGAGTGCGAGAAAAATAGTCAATTTAGTACAAAAACATTTAAAACCGAACTTTACACTTGACAAAAGTTCTGAAATTTTCGTGGTCAGTTTTTTCTTCTGATCTGAACCACAGATTACATACACATACATACATATCATCACGCCTTTTTCCCAACGGGGTAGGCAGAGACCACATCTTTTCACTTGCTACGGTCCTGACACACCTTCTTTTTGCGCTTCTTCCACTCTCATTAATCCTTTATCCATGCTCGTCGATTATGGGTACTCCTGACCTGACCTTTTCTGAGCACGTCTTGGACTTGTCCTAAGTACGTCCGTCTAGGCCTTCCCCTTTCAACAGCTCCATCCACCCTCGCCTTGTAAATTTGTTTCGTTAATCGGCTTTCATCCATCCTTTCCATATGCCTAAACCATCTTAGCATTCCCATCTCAATTTTTGTGACAACATCCTCTTTCACACCACATCGCTCTCTTATTATGCTATTCCTTACTTTATCACTCAATGTCACTCCTGCCAAACTTCGCAATGCTCTCATTTTCACTGCATTTATCCTACTTTCATCCTTCTTTTGCCATACCCAACTCTCACTTCCGTACCTAACCACAGATTAACAATTTAAAACACATGGCGCCACCTTCTTTGCGGACAAGCCATGGAACTAAAACTCAACATTTTCGCAATGTAGACTGTCCACACTGCACAGATAATAGTATATTTTTACTGGCTGTTTGAGTTTGTCATTGTCACATGAAGGAAATTAAAAAACGAATTACTTTTTACTCCCTAGGAGGGGCTAACTAAAGTGGTCACTTTAGTCCCGCTTCGTAGAGCTATATTGGCGTACTTTTAGAGCATGAGAAGTGAAAAAAAACTAATTACTTTTCACTCCCTCCTTAGAGACTATTTTAGTCCCGCTCCGTAAAAAATCAAAATCTTTATTGCGTGCTACATTGAGTACATGGAACTTATAAAGTACGTACATAAGGTGTAAACAAATACAATGTAGCGCCCCGTAAGGGCAATGCAATTTTTTTTTTCCCCTTAAAGGGCTTTACAAATTAATGACTATGCTTAGGTGCTAGGTTAGACACTTATACATTATAACAAATTCTTGCTGTACATTATTACCAGCTGTATCACAAGATTATCCGAAATGTAAATACCATTTCGAACTAAATATTAGTATCATCATCAAAAAATTCTTCAACGCTATAATAACTTTTTGTGATTAAAAACTGTTTTAGCTGGTTCTGAAAAGTTAATAATTTTTCAGTATTTTTAATTTTATTTGGGATGTGGTTATATATTTTTATTAACATTGAATGTGGGGCAGAGGAGTATAGTTTTAATTTAGAAAACGGTAGTTTTAGTTTATTTTGGTATCTATTGCGTCTAATATTTTTTATGGGAGAGTATAGGTTGATGTTCCTTTTGACGAACTTACAGGCTTCAAATATGTACAGGCAAGACAAAGTAAGTATGCTAAGTTTTTTAAAATGAGGTCTACAAGAATCTGTTTGTTTAATATTAACTAGTATTCTAATACACCTCTTTTGGAGAATAAATATGTCCTGGATAGTACTACAGTTGCCCCAAAGTATGATTCCATAGGAAAAGCGTGAGTGGGCGTAAGCATAATATGCTGTGAGAGCAGTTTTCACGTCTGTAACACGTTTGAGACGACCAAGGGTATATATGAAGGAAGATAATCTGCTAGACAATTTCTCTATGTGGGGTTTCCAAGAGATTTGCGTATCTATCTCTATGCCTAACATAGTAGTTGAATTTACTGTTTCTAATTTATTAGTTTTGTAGGTATAGTTAATTTCTAAAGCAGTTTTTTGGTAGGGTTTAAATTGAATTAATTTAGTTTTATTGAGGTTTAGTTGTAAGTTGTTTTGATTAAGCCAGTCTGTAATGGAATCTAATAATGAGTCTAAGTCTTTTGTTAAAGAGTTTGTATTTGTGCAAGATAAAATAACTGAGATGTCATCTGCAAAGGACACGCTTTCGAAGGGAAATGATTGTGGCAAATCGTTTACGTACACTAAAAACAGGGTACAACCCAGTACGCTTCCCTGGGGAATAGAACCAGTGACAGGAGTCAGATCTGATCTCACAAATTCAATAATTCCAGTGACAAAGTTGGTATATTCTATTTCGACGTACTGATAACGGTTTAGAAGATAAGACCTAAACCATTCAAACGCTACCCCTCTAATGCCGAGTCCATAGAGCTTATCCAATAGGATCCTGTAGTCGACCCTGTCATATGCCTTGCTCATGTCGAGGAGCAAGCCTACCGCAGGGTTATAATAGCGTAATTTTAGAGCATGAAAAGTGAAAAAGTGTTTTTTTCATATTCAGCATCCTTCATCCTTAGAATAATAATGTATAGAAGGATAGTCTTCATACAACCGCCCAGTCAAAAATGAAGCACTAATCCGAACCACACATGCGTGACTATTACTTGCTTACGTGCGGCGCTCTTTGATATTGAACATTGCGGAGCTGTAATGAACACTGCAAAGCTGTCCAGCTCCAAATAAGGTACTTCAAAATGGGCGCGCGGACTTGGTTTCTATATGTAATTATTATAAGCCTTCATCATTATACATTTACATCGGTTACTTTACGTTTTGATTACTGACCAGCTTGCCGCCAGCGGCTTTGGCCGCGTATGTAGCTTTATATTGGTGATTTTTTTTAAATCGGTCCTGTAATTTCGGAGTCGGAGCCAGTGAAGTTATATAATACGCTAGTACATAATACTTCAACGGTCGAAGCCTATTATATGCAAAATTGCAAACAAACCAACAAACTAATCTTTCCTCTTTGGTTCTAATATTAGTACCTACTTGTAGGTGTACTTAAATCCAATTTAAATTCATATCATAAACTTACCAGCTACCCGCCCGCGGCTTTGCCCGCGTTATCGATATCATGGCAAAATGACATAAAATCTTCATATAAATACACACCTCTCGTAATGGTCTCGAAGTAGGGATTTATATCCCTATGTTACGGGGTACCACACAAGGTAATAACCCAGGCATCCCAGCATAAAGTTGTAGCCTATGTGTTATTCTGAATTCTGATGTGTGAGCTGTATTGCTGTAGAGTTTCATCGAAATCCGTTCAGTAGTTTTAGCGTGAAAGAGTAACAAACATGCACATATAAAACTCACAACTTTCGCATTTATAGTAATTAGTAAGATTACAGTAGATCTAAATGGGTGCCAAGTTCAATGGTCAGTCCTGAAATGTATTTATAACAACATCAAATATTTTGTAACAACTTAAAATATCACTTCATAAAGCTTAGGATACCTAATATTTTGAAGCTCAAAGTCAATACTATTTATGAACTTAATCGAACGCCTCGGAACACGATATTATGAACATTGCAGGAAAAAAAACCGTCAATGCATTGCATGCATTATTTTTATTTTTTCATTTTTTAATGCAGTTAGACTGCTCATCCACCAGAGATGTGCCATTTAATATTTGTACGCCTAGGCAAGGCAAAACATAGCGACCATTTTGTTTTTCTGACCATTCACTGTGACCTATGTTTATCAAATAAAGCGTTCGATTGATTGATTGCTTTAGCTATGCTGCGAGCATGCGTAAGCTAAATATAAATAAATAAATAAATATGAGCCAGACAACACACCACTTGTCATGGTCTCGAAGAAGGGATTAATATCCCTGTGTTACGAGGTACCAAACAAGGAATTCAGCCAGGGGCGTCTCTCAGCACACCGAGTCAATTCAGAAAAGATCTTATCCTGAATTGACCCTACCGGGAATCGAACCCGGGACACCACGGAAATCAAGGCGAGAAACCGTGCTACAGCGCACTACGCCAATCGTGTCGTCAAAAGCTAAGCTTTGAAACTATTAGACCGTTTCCACTGATGCTAAGCTAGGTAACGGAGCGAGTGCGAGGAAGATGCGCAGCTCGAGCTGTGCGATGTATCGACAGTAGAGAAGGCACGCACAGCACGCATCCCATGTGTCATAACAAATGTGTCAAACATAGCTTAGAAGAACCCGTTTCCCCCAAGTTTTATTTGCTACCATAAGATTGTGAATTTTATACTTCTGACACTTTGAATGAACAATTAAAGTATTTCATTGAAATTTATTTGATGAATTGTTGATAAAATAGTAGAGTTTTTGAAAAAGGTTTGGAAGAAAAAGTTCAAGTAAGTATCTAAGTAAACATAGGGCAAAAACAGTATTTTCCACTTTTTCAATTTTATTTTTTTACTGAATTAGTATTCAGTGCTATAATTAATGTAAATGCTTCTGAATGAAGTAGTATTCATCTAACAATGAAAAAAAAATAAGCATATAGCTCAACTATTTGCGCCACAGTATCCAAAAAAGTGACACAACCCAGAAAGGGTAACAGTGGCGTAATTTTTGAAAATTTTGCGGCCACTTACCAAACCGTATTATTATAAAAGAACATATCGAGGGGAACAAACTTTATATGAAGCATACAGTTGTGGCAAATTCTCGTTGTTGTAGGCCAGCAATACAGGAGCCGGAGCGCCGGGATTCGTCACACAATATTTAGGAGTAGATGTAGTTGAGGAATAGTTAATAAAAGATCAGCCAATCCAGTGACTTGTTTATTGAATAGTGTAAAAGTATAGGTAGGAAAGAAGAACTGTAACAAAATAATAATAAATGAATACAAAGAGTCCTAGGTAATAGATTATCTAATAGTAATAGGTAAGTAAATAGGTATGATATGCTTACCCCGATACACGGATTCCTGTTACTTATAACTGTTTACAATAATTAGTTATTTAAAGTATTTAAAAATACACCATCACGTAATTTTAACTGAAACCGGTAATCTGGTAAAATGCTTGCAAGCTTTGTTCAGTAGGATGGTTTTGGTAGGACTGACTCAAAATGCTGAACAGCGAACGTGGAACGATAAATTAAATTTTGAAAGGACAGGTACAGAATAATATTGATAGTTAAACTATGAAGTTTTCAGCCATCGTGGAGGTTCTAACGTCCACGAGACTGGAACGAAACGGCATCTTTACACAGTTAAAGTACTTATATCGGAGCTGGGATATTAGGTATTTTATTTTTAACTAACTACTCAATTGAACTTTATCCATACCAAGGAAAAGGTAAAAAAGCGGCATTATTTTATTATCCTCTTAAACATGCGACTCAAGGATTTAAGAAGGCTAGTTTTCAATGGGCAGGTGCAATAATAGGCCATTATTGTTCATGTATTGTGGGTGAAAAGACTTTTAGGTGTTTTTCCCATGTATTTAATGTCGCTTAATGTCGACGGTTAGGAACTAATATAATACCTCCTAACTATTTACTTATTGACTATTAGAAAGTGTCATTGACGTTGAGGTCCTTTTTCATGATAGCTTGTGTTCCACTTTCTAATGCCAAATACTTACTTAACATTTACTGCTATATAGACAACATTACAACTAAGGATATCTCACTTGAAGTAAGTATTGCTGGATCAGCTGGATGTGTTTTTATTAAAAACTAGCTTTCCGCCCGCGGCTTTGCCCGCGTGAACTTCATTTTTCTTTCCCGCTTTTCTGTTGAAATTTTTCCTGAATTTTCTTTGCTATAAACCTCACGGAGCCCGAGACCTTTCCAACGAATGCAAAACCGTGGAAATCGGTTCGTGCGTTCTGGAGTTATAGCGTCAGGAAGGAAAACCCGACTTATTTTTATATTAAAAATAATTTAAACTCAATAGGTAGATACATCTTCAAAATAAAACCTTCCTCTCCTATTTCTGCATTCTTTTTAACAGCTGTTAGGTGAGATTAGCTCCATAAAATAATATTTCAGAACTAATATTTTAGTGAAACCAAGGCAAAAATAATACCTACTTTAAGAAATCATATCTCGGCTCCGATATCACTTAGATTAATTCTGACAACCCAGATATGTTTCTTTCTAAGGGTGCTATTAAACATTGGTAGAATTATTGCTGACCATTATTAAAAAAATTTACGCCACGTGTCCATACAAAGTTACTCAAAACCCTATAAGAAAATTCATAAAAAAGGTCATAACTCGAAAACTATCAAAAATCGCAAAACATACATTATGGGTCCAATCGATAGGTTTTGGGTTCCCCAAACCACAGATCTTCGCCTGTACAGGTTACCCGGGACACCCTGTATAGCCTATGTAGCTATAAATTGGTAAAAGAATTGTTGAAATCGGTGCAGTAGTATCGGAGCCTATTCAATACAAACAAACAAATCTTTCCTCTTTATAATATTAGTATACGTAGATGTAAATTTAGTGAAAGGAGTCCACTTCAATATAGCAATAAACTTACATTGAAAGAGGAATGGTAACTGTAAAGGATATAATTGTGGCAGCATCCATTTTTTGGCCTTTTCTGAAAGTGCCGGCCGCCAAGTGCCAACGAAAAAAAAAATTGTTTTTATTTCCATTTATCTATTGTTTAAAAACACTTTCACTTTTTGTTAACAACATTTCCAGTATTCCAAAACTACTGAGGTTTGTAATGATAATAGTTGGTTATCGCATCGATATAAAATCTACATAGTACATACATACTTACATCATTAATATTGATTTATTTATTAATCAAATACTTATTCTGTTTTACAGGTTTTGTGCCTTATTGTTATTTGTGATATATCTTACATGACATCGAATCATTACAGAAAAAACTTTCCTATGTTAACAACGAGGCATTCACTTGAAGATCAGGTTTAAGTGAAGCCAAAAAAAAATTTTTCAATTTATTTTTAATGTTAAACTAGGTATATAGTTTTACGGAGCAATAAGAGTATAGGTTATCATGGCATAAAACTCTTTAGAATGGTTAGGATGTGATTTCGTATGTATGTTCTAAGACTAAGCAATCTTTGAAATCAGCAGATACCAAGATGGCTGCAGGCGCCGCCGTGGCAGAACTGAACAGGTTCAAGCGCCGCGTCATCAGGGCGGTGGCGAGGATGGTGCGGCAGGGCCTGCAAGACCAGAGCGCCGAGGACGAGATGTGGAAAGCCCTGCAGAAGGAGGTCGGCTGCGACTGCAAGCTGTTGTGGTCAGTAGCAATTCTACTTACCCGATTGGCGTGCGCTGTAGCACGGTTGGGTTGCTTGCGTAGTGTCTCGGGTTAGATTCCCGGGCGTGTCAGTTCAGAAGATCTTTCTAAATTGTCTCTGGTCTGGGTGTGCTGAAAGACTGAACCCTAATTCCCTGTCTGGATATTTGGGTGATCGCGTTAAACATGTAGCCATATAAGTATGCAATTTCCAACAGGGAACGCATGCGCACACTGACGTTAAAGAAGATGAAGAGACTCCTGCCAGCGGAGGACCGCCTGGACGCCATCGCGGCGGTGGCGCAGATGAACCTCACCGACTGGCTGCTGTTCGACCTGGTGTTGGTGCACGAGGACATCGACGTCATCAGTGAGGTGAGGCGCCTACATGGGCAAAATTATAACAATCCCTTTAAACTTTTCAAGTTGATTCCCTGAACTGAGCGTAGCAATATGATCTTTCATTTCCAGTCAGCCAGTGGTTACCTGGCAATAACGCATCTTCCAGGCTGGATATTTACTGACGAAATTTCTGGCTACACTCAGTTTAGGAAATTAACTTGACTCTATATAAACCTCCGTAAGTAAGTCACTTAAAAGAATACTTTCCACCGCCCAATCTCCTTCCCGTGGGTGTCGTAAGAGGCGACTAAGGGAGCCCTGCAGCAGACCATCTGCTCTTTGGGTTACCACCATGCAGTTGCGTAAAACCCGCCAAGTGACTCTGACCTATCTCGGTCAGGTCGCGTTCCGGGATCAGCACTGCACTAACCGGTGCCAGGGCAGGCCTTCGAAATGAGTTTGGCCAGCTCAGTAATTGCTTTGCATTATTGTGCTTGTCATCCTCATATGTGGCTGCTTTCCATCAGGTGGAGTGAGGTCATCTTGACGGGCACTATAAAAATAAAAACTTGATAGAAGACTTAGGCCTTCCTTGCGTACGTGGTAGTAAAATAAGTTTAATACTATTTATATATTGATGCCATTGGTAAAAAGTGGGCTTCTGATGGTGCCAGCAGTTAAATAAATAAATATCTGTGACAAATTACACCAACATCATTGGAAACCGATGAGTTACGGCGCATATATATATGTATATGTACATATATATATGCGCCGTAACTCTACGTACTAGCTACTAACTATGTGAATATTTATTAATAAACCATTTTTAATATTTTTATATAAAATAAAAAATATATATATTAAAAATAAGCTAACATTAAGCTTAATATGTCATTCAAGTGCCTCCTTCAATACGCTTTCATAGTAGTCTCATCCTTTAATTCGTGTTTGCAACGCAGAAGTCAGGCTCGCAGTGCCTGACCGACCTGATCAACCTGGTGCAGGAGTTCGAGATCGAGGGTAAGCGCGGAGAAGACCTCATCAACGCCTGGACTGCTGCCACCTTTCACTACAACAGCTTGTGAGTATAACGCATTGACGGCGAGTTTCTGCACAAATACCTAGTAGCCATTGCGGCTGAATATGGACTAAAGTTTAACTGGCTAAATAGGGTATTTGACTTTTTTTCTCGTCGAGTTGTTATCGAACGACCTCTCGAAATAGAAACATTGGTGAAAATATATTTCGATAGTACCAAAACTTCTCGAAATATAACATTTTAAAAGCCATATTGTTGGACTTGCCAAAAACGCTACGTACAAACTGCCGCCTGCAAATGACGTCATTAGCAATTTCTTTGCGTTCTGCAAAACCTTTGTTCGACAGTTAAGTATATTAAATTTTGCGTTTATGAATATGGTTTCTTTACAAAAGTTGCTAATTTTCGAATGGTATAGGGAAGTAAAAATAAGTATACCATTCAATAATTTCTTTCACCTTTCCAAACTAAACTCGCCCACCCGAGTTTGAAAAGCCATAAAATGAATGATTACTTATGTGAATAAACTAAAAGTTTTCATATATTTTAAATGTATTTTTTGATAAGTTAAGATATTTATTTATTGTTAAACTGTGTACATACTGTGTGTATGGTTCTTATAAATGATGTCATGATAGAATCAACAACTTGCCCATGTCGGACGTACAACATTATACAACAAGAAATTAAATTACTTATTTGATACAGTATTAATAAAATTGGATATTGCAATTTTAATTTAGAGAATGATACATTATCGAATTAATTATCATAATATTAATTTAAATTATAAAGACTTATTAATATTAAATATTTTTTAGAATTTGATTATGTTGTCAAATACCCTTATTATAGTGATGATTAGATTTTAATAATGGACGCCTTTACCCAGCAGTGAAACAGAATGGGTAATTACTTCTTACTTACCTACTGCTGTCCTGAGTCCTGCAATTCCATTTTTTCCTATGAAAAAATAGGTATTGCGCACGCGCGATACAACTTATTTATTTAACAGCACTCTGACGTTTAGACGTTTAGAGTTAGACGTTTTTAGTTTTAGACTTAGACGTTTGACGTGAACTATACGTGTTAATAAAAAAGCGCAAAACCTGAAATTAGTTAGTTCAGAATCGAGAATAGAATCGATAACACTAATACAGAATAGTAGTCAAAATCTATAACCTTAAAATGTTTTATTTATGCCGTGTCTATTCATTACTTAACTCTATTATTGCGGCGGCACGCGGAGCGGCAACGTAGCACTTGATCGCGCGGAATTACCATAGCCTTTTTTTTAATTTGCAACGAACACAAGAAAACAAAATAAGCTAATATCTTCGTAAATAATCCGCGAAAATTGAATTTAATAATTTACATAAATCTTTAATTTAATAAAAATAATTTGGGGTGTCTGAGGTTTTGCGCTTTTTCATTAACACGTTGTAGACGTCGAGGAAGTACGTACGCGAGTGGTGGGCTAATAACTTCAATATTATTTCGAAGCGGCCGCCAATGCTCTCCCATGCTGCTGCAGCGCCGCTGGTTCCAGCTCAAGAAGGCGACGCGCACCAAGTTCTACTCGTTCTGGTTCCAGTACCGCGGCAACATGAAGCTGCTGAACGACTGCAAGGACCAGATGCCGAATGACCTGCACGGGCTCATCGCGCAGAGGTCAGTGCCGACAGCAACAATGGTCATAGCACTCCATCCCGTACGTGGACATCCACACACGATCCAGTATTTGTTGGCTTGCACTAAAAGGTTCAGTGACTCGTTCCTTTGTCGTACCACCAGACGTGGAATGCTCTTCCTTACTCTTCTTACTCTTCTTATAGTCCCGGGGTCTTCAAGCGGCACGTGAAAAGGCATTTCTATTTCTTTAAGGTGAGGATGGCCAGCCCAGTGATCCGTTTGCAAGACCAGGGTCGTCAGCCTCATATCTGGACCTCACGACCACTTTCCATCAGGTGGAGTGAGATCATCTTGACGGTTATTAAAAAAAACGGCACCGCTGTAGCACCGCTCCAACCCGGCACTTAACTTGCCATCGAATTAGAGCATTGAATTGTGTGTACGATAGTATATTTTACAATGTCAATATGAAAAAGCAGACGGCGTGCGGTCATCGCGCCATCCGCTTTTTAATACGAGGCTATGCCGGGTTTGAGCGCCGTGATAATGTGCTGTGACTTTCAGGCAGCTTTTTCACCAGTGATGTGCAATGGGTTGCTGTGGATGCGTTTCATTTCCACCAATCACCTTCATTGGTCCACTTAGTATATCACTGACTGGTGGAAACGGGTTCTACTAAGCTATATTTTAATGTGACACATGGATGCGCGTTGTGAATGCGTGCTATGGATGCGGCAAAACTTCCTCGCACAGGCGCGTCTTCGTTTAACACTCACTCGCTCCGCAACATAGCCAAAGAATATTATTTTATCTATGACATAGCTTAAGGCCCGTATTCACTTTGCTTAGTAGTTAGTGCAGCTGATTAGTGCAGGTGCTTAGTGTTAGGAGAAAACACGTGTGGTCAGCGATGGATTATTGCGAGTGATCAGTAACCTGCGTCGTGAAGTGATTAGAAGCGTGTTCTATTCAATCGCACTTGTCTGGATATGTAGAGATTACTAGAGATATACCCATAAAATAATTACTGTTAGGCTTCTCAACTTACTAAAGGAACTAAAGGATTATTAGAACTAGTTAAAAATGTGTGTACCTCCTACCTAATGAGGAGAAAACTATAGTGGAAAGAAATATGAACAACAGCAAGAGATTCCAATATTCAATTATATTCTTAGTATTTATATTTGGACTGACGTGAATCTACCACCGGTTCGGAACCTAGATTCTGCTGAGAAGAGCCGGCGAGAAACTTAGCAGTCCATTACATTTCAACTCAATTAATCACTATTACTAAAACACATTGCTAATCAATATTACAATATAGGTACTTACATAACATAAAATTATATTAATCAATATTATCACAGTCTTATTTACAAAGTACTTAACTTTTGTGCTGGTCTGCCTGGATGAAATACAAAACTGATCAATCCTAGTTGTATGTCCCTGTATATAGACAATTCAACATTGTGCAAATCATGCCAATACAAAACGTCGTCTTTGTATCTAATTATCTCCATATATTGGAAATAATACATAAAATATGTAACGTATTCTAATGTTATAAATTACGTTAAAACCATTTGCACAATGTTTATTGTTATCACAGAATAAAAACAATGTTTAGCTTAATTGTTAATAAGCCAAAAGGGGGACTTCATTATTTACTCTTTAAAACGGGCTTTAATTATTGTATATTATTATTGCAAACCCTATAAAACATACAAAGCTCTCAAGAAAATTAATTAAAGAATTTCACACCAGTAAATACCTAGATAAATAACTCAATTGATTATTATCAATAAACCATAAACCACTACATTGTTTCAGTATCAGTAATATGGTTTATTTAAAACTGTAGCGACATCTATATCGCCACATACGAACTTAGAACTGTCGTATCCTACATCGCGATATCGAAGTTATCCGAGCGATTAAACATAAATACAAGAACCCAACAACAACCGTCAGGCAGTAGCCCACCAGACACGACACCCGTCTGGTCGGAGGATCCTCCCTTTTCAATGGTGGACGAGGAACTTTACACCCTGTTCCTCACGCTCTCCAAACTGGTGACCCCGAGCACGAACGTTAGCGCAGCCTTCAATATAGCAATTATAGCAGAGGTACAAAAACTTGGGTTTTATTATGAGGATCTCTCGCGATTTTACTGATATTCCATGCATTAAGGTATTGTATTATGCTTAAGTTAGAAGTATTCTTGAATATTGCTGTAGTCTAAACTTTAGGAAAAATATTAAAACTAGCGATTACTCTGAATCATGCTAGGAACATGGTCTTATGGTCCTGGGTACTAGACGTCGTATGCAGGACATTGCTATCTTCCATGATATATGTTCGGGTAAGCTTGACTGTGTTGAGCTATCAAACAGATTACTCAACTTGACCACTCCTTCGAGGAGAACTCGTCACACATACCTTTTGTGCGTACCAATTACGAGGCGAATGATAAGGTAAATAATTTATTCATCATATCATATTATAATACTATCACTAGGTACTCATTTCGAGCATCCATGTAAACCAACCACGCACGACAAGACGCATACACACATTACACACAACCACACCCTTCACTCACATTGCACGTTATCTTGCGATATTCAATTCAATTTTTATCTCTCATTTGTAAATTGAATAATTTCCTACGTACTATTGTTAGTATTTTAGGTAACAAAGTATGTTTATTTAATTGGCTTATATTCGAGTAATGTTATTGTCTATTTCGTTGTATAAACGCTGTTGAAACATTGTTGAATTAAAATAAATAAATAAATTACCTATAAGTATTTAAATATTTCGTATTATTAATCCTGTGAACATTATTATAGTGTTTTATATAAATATTATATTAGTAAACATGTATTTTATGAAATCTAAATCATAGACAATCATCTTTGCCAATAGTTTTATCTGTGGCTAAGGAAGGCGGACACAACAAACAACTACCCTGCAAATTATTTGTTTTCAGATTACCTTTAATAGGACTTAATATAAATATGCTGTTTACACTTGTTTTCGCCTAATCACTAAGCACCTGCACTAACTACTAATCGAAGAGAATAGGGGCGTTTAGGTATATCAGCGGAATCGGTCTAAAAGTTTCGTATTTAGTTTGCACATCCCCGCGGCATAGGTCTATAGCGCAACTCTGGTGGAAAAGCAGCCTAAGGTAGGTTTCACAGATGCAGGCGTATGCGACTGCGGCCGACCGCGCGCCGCGCCGACCACGTCCGTTCGGAATGATGCTCATAATATAATAAAATTAAAAAATATGTGTGTTCTATTTTCAAATATATCAATAAACAACCAGCCTATATGATGGTGTATAACTTGCCAGTGTCAATCAAATGACTAAAGAGTATCTGACTTCTCTTGGCATGCCCCTCGTAAGCTGTATGACTGAAGTTTCATCTAAATCCGTTTTAGTAGTATTTGCGCTTCGATCAACAATACGATAGATATAGCCTCAGGAAGTAAATTACAGTTCAAAAATGGCACCGACTGCTTGTTCTATCTTTTGTCGCATTCATAGTGTGAATGAGACAAAAGATAAGAAAAAGGTTTTAAGTTTTAATAATTTCAACGCAGTTTGGATTATATTGACATGCATTTACGATATTAATTTTCAAATTCTATAAGCAATGAAGAAAAAAATAGGTGACATAAAATTTTACTTATTTCATACGAATTTTTGACACTGTTGACTTTACTACCCCGAACAGGTTATAATGAAGTCGCACTTTTTATTTTTTATTACTAAAGCTACTAGTTAATATTACTTACAAAAAAAATACATAAGAGACGCGACGCTAAGCGACGAGTAAAACTAAATTTTCATTGCGTGTTTTGAGAAACCGGTTCTACAACTTTACTTACTGTGAAGCAGAGATTAGCAATTTTTAGTTTGCAGTTATACTGTTATGTTATTTAAACATTTTTTGCAAATATTAAACAAATTAAAAACTTACTTATTTAATTAAAAACAAAACAAAAAACAGTTAAAATCATACTTAAGTTAATCATAAACATACTTATTTTTTCTCAATCTATACATAAATAAATGATAATAACCAGACACGCAATAAACACAAATGTTCGTCACATACATGTTTGCCATGGGGTGGGATTAAACCCACAACCTCTGGTCACAGATGGAGAATGGGTCGCCGGGAAATCTTTGAGTCAAAAATAACATTTTAAAATATGTAAAAAATGAATAGAGTATTTAGTATCAAAATATTCCATAAAATTCACTATTCGAAAGCATCCGCCTTTATGTTGACCAAACATGGGCCAAAATGTTGGCCCGTGGGTAGGCTTACTTTAAGCTAGGTTTTTTATTATTTTTAGTTGGGTATTTTATTATTTATAATATAAAACAGCATTTTCTTATCGAAAGTATGATATTCCATCCGCTAATTCATTCTTCCGAGGGTTATTTCTAGAGTTTTTGTAAGCAAACAGGCAGTGTGGCATGTCAGCACGTTGGCGCAGTCAAAAGTGAACTTAAATAGAAATAAGTTCCCACATTTGAAGTGGGACGTTATTCGCTCGACCTTTTTTGACGCTCTGACCGCTTATCTAGTGTATTGTTGATCGAAATTTTGCGTGAAAGAGTAAGTAACACACATAGGTACATAGGTACTTACATACTAACAAACTTCGCATTTTTGTAAGTTAATATTATTTGTGTGCATTTTAGAATATTTACATAAGCTAAAGCTACAGCAGACTACGCCAATCGTGTCGTTTATTGTCAGGTTATTGGTTTTTATTGTGCTTCCTGTTTTTCAGATACCCATACGTTGTTACAAGGCCTTTCCAAGAGTGGGAAGAGCTGATCAAAGAAAGGATGGTCATACTACCGGAAGAATTTGTAAGTTAAATTCAATAAAACTGCATTTAAATAACTACGATAAGTACGATTGGAAAAGTGTTAATATATTTGACCTGTTGGCCCAATGGCAGCGATCCTGCCTTTAGCACCGGAGGCCGTGGGTTCGATCCCCACTCATGACAAACATTCATGTGACGAACATTTGTGTTTGTTGTGTGTCTGGGTGTTACTATATGTTTAAGTATATATTTAGAAATGTTTCAGTATGTTTATAAGTCTCTGACACCCATGTCTGGTGTAATTTGTCCCAGATATGCATTTATTTACTAGCTTTCCGCCCGCGGCTTCGCCCGCGTGAACTTAATTTCTGTAACATCCATAAAATCTTTATAAATTATAGCATTTATGTTATTCTGGTGTATAAGCTGTATTACTCTAAAGTTTCATCTAAATCCGTTCATTAGTTTTTGCGTGAAAGAGTAGCAACATACACACATACTCGTACATACATCCTCACAAACTTTCGCATTCATAATATTAGTAAGAAGTAAGATTATTTATATTAAGCGAAAAATAAATGCCTCTAACCTAACTTAAGCTCTTTTTGCTAATTTTCAATACGTCTTATCCTAGATAATTTTGAAAGACTCCCAACTGTATTCGCATGTGTCAAAGTTCATTTTACCAGAGGTTGCCTGAAAGAAATCGCTCTCTTCTCTCTCCACTGTACTTTAGCGATTGTCCAAACGAATGAGAGTTTTTGTAATGAAATATTAATTTACCTGTTTATGGGAGTTTTTTTTTTTAACATTTCAACAATGCACTATTTTCTACACAAAAAACTAAGAACTATTATGTATTTGTTTGAGGATTTTTTTTATTTCAAATGGGTTTGTTTTTAGCCCCAGTCTCGCCTCAGTGCAATAAAGTATATTTATCTATCCTATAAAATTAACGAACTATGTTATGATTTGCTCAAATTGTAATTTAAATAGGTAGAAATAAGTTGTGCACTGTATGTCTATCATGTCTGATTATATTTAAATTATTTATTTCAGCAAGCCAAAATAAGGAAAAGTAATGCGCCCAAAAAAATTGATAGTAAGTACCATTTGCATGTTCGGTAATCATAAGTAATAGATTTTTCTTATATTACAAAAAAAACATAACCCTAACCTAACTTTACAGAAAATGAACCAGACCTGGTTTTGGTGGAACCTCAAATCGAGACCATTGATCTAGGGGTAGAGTCGGACTCAGAAAGCGGTTTAGACTCTAAAGAACTAAAAAAAGCACCAGAAACGGAATATAATCCCACGCCCGAACCTCCAATTACCATTAAACAAGAAATATTAGATCAAATAGAAATAGATGAGAATCCTGGCTTAGATGAGCTAATAGACAAAGAAACAGAGCTAGTAGAGACCAATGAAAACATTGAAACAGCTAAAGGCGACGTCAATAACGAAGAAGTAGACGAAATAGAAGTCTCAAGCGATACTCCTGAGGGAGAACATGAAACGCTAAACGTCGACACTAAAACAGTTACTGATGAAGATGTAATTATATGCGACGATGTTGAAGAAATTAATACTGTTGAAGAATTTAACACCGTTGAAGAAATTAATACTGCTAAAAAAATTAACACCGGCGAAGAAATTAGAACTGTTGAAGAAATTAACACCGTTGAAGAAATTAGTACTGTTGAAGATATTAACACCGTTGAAGAAATAAATACTGTTGAAGATATTAACACTTTTAAAGATAATGACGCTGTTTTAGACATTGACGCAGTTAAAGAGAAAAACACTGTTGAAGAAATAGACACGTTGGAGGAAGATGAAGCATTGCCAAAAATATGCAGCGTGGCAGGAAGCTTCCATGAAGAAATAGGAATGCCTCAAATAACGAACGTCGTTGGTAACGTTACGGCTGACAGTGAAGCATTGCCTGCAGTAGCCTCAGAAGGACAGGTGATATCCACAGATGATACCGTATGTGAACCCGACCCGGAACCAATGGAAGTGGATGACACTGTTGAAGAACCAGTTAGAAGTACAGATTCTAATGTCGAGAGACTGGCAGAAGAAAACAATGTTATAGATCTTGACGAGGCACACGCTGAGGAAGACGATACGCCGAAAGAAACATACGAATCACACACAGAATACGTTGATGAAATACTTCAATCAGTCCTTTCAAGAGTGACTAAACCGCAAGTGACAAGCACGTCGGAAGTAAAACCTAGAGAGGAAACAGTAAGTAATTCTTACATGGACTTACCGACGGATATAGATTTTGAAGACGATGGGATTGAATATGTCGACGACGGGATTGAGTTCAACGAGGCAGATGACGATAGCGATGGATTGACTGCACCGAATAAACCGGGTGAGTTTCAAATCTATCTGCATACAATCAAATCGTCTAAAAACTAACTTTCTGAAGCTTTACTGCCTACTGAGTGAACTTCGAGGCCCTCAATATACTGTAGTTTTTATTCATCCGTAATTTCTACTTTCAAATTTATCAATTCATTGAAATTGTTAAAGGTTGCATTTCATCGGATAGCCTTGCCTTAGCTTTTTTATGCTTAATTTTTTATTTTTTTATTTTACAGATATCAAGGAGGAACTCGATGACGGTACCCCGAAGTTTGATTTAAAGCTTCTTATGCAACCTATAGTGTATACAACAAAATTAGACAGTATGAATGTGTTTAAAAATAAAAGTATCGAAAGTGTCAGTAATAAAGATTTATTAGATAAAGCTCTTATAGAGAGTAAACCCGTTAACGAAAAAAGTAGTTTAGATGATACTGATACAATTTTAAAGGAAAATTTTGAAATTAAAAAGGAAGCAGACAATGATGACTCATTGTCTGCTTCCTTTCCGTCATGTCATGAAGAGCAAAGCAATCATAGTGAATCAGAAGACGAAGATACCATACCCGAAGAAAACAAAATAAAACCAACCAGCGCATTGCTTAAAAAACCCAGAAGTCGTAGTTACAATCCCATCCAATTGTGCAAAAATCCAGACTTTAACACAAGGTTAAAACGGTTAACAGTGGGTTTTTTAAGTTCCACGCGCAACAGATCGTTGCTAAGAATGCTTAAACCAATGACGATTGACGTGAGCAAAACATTTGAAGGCAAGCTTATAAATGGCACCATGTATTTGAAATTTTGGGATGGTCCAACAGTGAAACGCGAACCGATCGTCGAAGACAACAGTGAGCAAGCATCTGCAGTTTTACCATCGGCGATGGCAGTGCAGAGCTTGATAAACAATACACAAGTCAACCTTGGCGACGTCTTGCCGACGGCGCCCATAGAGCGGACGACGCCCATAGAGCGGGCACATAAATTGCAAGACCTGATACTAATGGAACGGCAAAGGTCGTTTAATTTGCCAAATATTAATGATGTTCGTCGAATGAATCAAAAGTTACTTGTAGCCGAGGTAACACCAATGATGAGAAAAACCTCAGACAGTACTCCTCCTGTACAAATATGCACGCAAAACAATAAAGAACCAATAAATACTCTAGCAAGCAACGAGAAAAAGCCGCCAAGGGATATTAGTTTTGGTAACAAAGATGTCGGACAAAAAATAATAATTAGTCAATCTGGCGCAGCACAAAAAGATATCCAGGTTCAAAATATTCAGATCCCAAAAAGTAAGGCCGTAAGTGAAACTAGAAATTCTAGATTTATCGAGAAACAACCGCAAAATGCAGGAAATAATGAAGTTGTAGCAGGACCTTCTTCATCTAGATTTGTAAAATATTATGAAAGACCGAATAACGTTTTTAATAGAGGTAAATTTAATAATGGTTATAAATTACTACCTGAAAAACGGTTACTACCCTGGAATAAACTTAGGACGGGACCGATTCTCAATGATACTTTACTGACTCTCGATACTTTGAACAAAATGTTAAGTATAGTTAATTCGACGTACCCAGTGGAAGCACCTAAAACTTCAAAAAAATTAAAAAAGTCTTTGGAAAAGAAAAGATTGGAATTAGAAAAAAGAATGGAAGAGTTCGAGAGGAAGAGACAAGTAGCTGATGGCAAGACGGTAAACGTGGAGGACAAAAAAGAGGACAATAATGTTTCTAAAAAGGAAAGCAAAGTTAAAATACCAAAAATAAAAACTGTAGTCAAGCAAAGCTTATTCGGAGAACACTGTTGTTGGGCTAGGTTGAAACTCGTAGACCCAACAAAAGCAGTGATTACTGGTCATCGATGTCCTCGCCTCTGCAAGTGTTGCTGTCGGAAGAAACTGGCAGAACATATCGTCAACCAAAGAAGTAAAGAACAAGGAATACTAATTTCTGACGATGACGAACAGAAAAATGTTAGCGAAATTAAAGAAAATGTTGTTAAAGTAACAAAACGCCAAAAGACTAAAACAACACGTTCAGTACAGTGTAAAATCAAATTTACATCACAAGATACTAGTTCAAAAGAAGCTGAAGTCGCTTTGAAAAGTATAATGCCCAATGAGAGGCCAAGCGCCCTAGTAGCAAGACTTAGTAGGAAAAGTGTTTATATATCACGAACCAATAGTATAAAGGTGAGGCCCAATCTGGAAACCATAGATTTAGATGATGCTGATAACAATGAAGTTTGTGTAGGTGCAAAAGCTACTAAACATAAGTATACTGGTGAGCTCCAGCAAATTTCCAAAGTAAGCGCTGTACCTCAAGGACATATTGTTATCGATGCTACAAACAAACTAACAATAAATACTCGGGCCTACACGCAAAATGCCAACAAGTTGAAGGAGAAAATAATCTATTTAAAACACGCTACTCGTAAAGAAGATGGGCCAATTTACTTAGGAAAGAACAAAATATTGCTGACCAATATCAAATTCCCCCGAAAGATACCATTTCATGAGCCTCCAAGTAGAGTAGAAGTAGCGCCATCTGATTTTCCGCAAGTTTTGCCACCGGGTGTTCAGTTAGTATTACTACCAACTGGCGAGGTGACGTATATATCGGAACCTGGGGCTACCATTGACGCTGAACAAATGAATGTCCTACCTGTAATAATAGAAGCAGTTCAAAAACAGCTAAACTCAGGGTCAATACCGGAAGTGGAGTCAATAAGTCAGCCCGGAGCCTTACAAATGGAAAAAAACAATGATACCGCATTAGTAAATGTTGAAGATACTAGTGCTGGTACATTGGTATCTTTAAATAAAAGTAATACTGAAAATGACTATGATCCAAATATGGAAGAACAGAACAATCAGCCAGATCTGGAAAATATTAAAGTGTGTACAAATGCTCAAAGCCCTAATAAGAATACCGTCAGTAGTGTCTTAACCGCAGAAACGATCAGTTTAGATAGCGAAAAAGAAACCCAGAGTATTAAACCTCATGTGCCTCATCATGCTGAGATACCTGATGTGGAGATAACTACGGAAGATAATGCTAATAATAAAACTCCAGAAAATGCTGTTCCCTTAGAGCAGGAATCCGAAAATGTTGCTGAAAAGCAAACAGAATCCGAAAATGTCACTGTAAGTACCAGTAGAAAGTCATTACTCTCAGACCTTATGGCGATGTCTGGTATTTGGGACGATATACAGCCGGAACCACCGATTTCTAATGAAAACATTACCGAAGGGATTGCAATGGAAGTTGTGCCTGCACTGCCTCTCGTAGCTCCACTTTTAGAAACGCCACCTCTAGTAACAATTTCAGATGTAGTCCCCGTAAAAACTGCAGTTGATTCAACTCCAGTACCGTTAGCACCAATTTCACCAATAAAATCTTTATACTCATTAGGAAATCAAATGCCCGAACTGACTCCTATAACTTCCTTCGCGCAACTGAAGTATGCGTGCGAGCAAAATGGAAAGTTCTTTAAATTAGACTTGGACCTTGGCACTATTTCGTCAATATGCGTGAGCATAAAGCCAAAAATGAAACATGTGAAAGCTGCAAATCTAGCGCCGAAATCTGTTATTGATTTAACTGAAGATGAAGACAGCGTACAGCCGGTCGAGGTACGTGAAGATCCAGGGGCTCCTTCAACATCAGTACAAAATCAAGCTCTAGCTAATAGATCACTTTTGAAAACCGCTCAACAGCATAATAAATCGGCTACTCCACTAAAACTGTTTAGATCCGTGCGTATCTTAAGACGAGAAGGTAGTAAAGACCGCGAGCACACAATCCTATTGCCCGCAGAGACTAATGCCCCATCTAGATTATTAATTAATAGAAGAAAGCAAAATATAGAAACAAGGCAATCGCCACCGCCTTCTGAGGAACCTGAATATCTAGATGAAGACAGCCTCGATTCTGGATCTCTCGATAAATATATTTGGAAGGAAGATGGACTTGATTTATTATCTACTGATGATGATTCCTCAGACGACGAGCCTTTGGCAGCTAAATCTAAAAGGATGAAAATGAACGATGAGCTCACAAACTCATTAAATAATAATCCGGCTAGAAACTTAGTAAAAGATGCGATGGATGCTGCGCTGTTGAACCAATCAAACAAAAGCTTACCGCCAGATGCTGAAAACGAACAGCCACAGCCACAGTTGGCTGATAATGTAGAACCCCAATTAGATGGTCATCCAGAATCAGAATTAGTTGATAATCAATTAGCCAGTAATACCGAACCACATTCAGATAGTAATATGGAACCACAACTGGCTGGTGATGCCCCTGCACTGCCTCAGTTACCTAATAATGAAGAACCACAGTTAAAATTCAATGGACAGCCACATTTGCCAGGGGTCTATGGGCCAGAATCTCCGCGGGATGAAGAGCGGGATTCTCCCATGATACCATTTATACCAGACTGTGAGGATGATGATGATGATGACGGCGACTGCATCTTAGGTTTTTAGATGACAGCAGAGTCCGTCACGGAAACTTATTTGTCGTTAGGTTATGTATCGTATATTATTTTTATTTTTTAAGAACTGTAATAGTATATTTTATATCGAGGGACTAAACAAAGCCTTAATAAACCAGAGCGAGGGAGTCAATGAAACCGAGGGTATATTAAGTTGGCGTTTAGTCTCGAGGTGTAAACTGTACTTTTCACTTTGAGTGCGAGAAAAATAGTCAATTTAGTACAAAAACATTCAAAACCGAACTTTACACTTGACAAAAGTTCTGAAATTTTCGTGATCAGTTTTTTTTTCTGAACTGAATCACAGATTAACAATTTAAAAAACATGGCCCCAACCTCCTTTGCGGACAAACCATGGAACTAAAACTCTCAACATTTTCGCGATGAAGACGGTCCACACTCCACAGATAGTATATTTAGTATATTTTTACTGGCTGTTTGAGTTTGTCTTTGTCACATAGGAAATTAAAAAAATAATTACTTTTTACTCCCTAGAGGCTAAAGTGGTCACTTTAGGCCCGCTTCGTAGGGCTATATTGGCGTACTTTTAGAACATGAGAAGTGAAAACGTTGTAAAAGTGTAAATTTTTTCTACCTTTTATTTCAATTCATGAACCCATACTGACCATTATTTATTAAGGAAAGATTATAGATGGATCTTACCTATCCTGTTTCTGAAATGATGAGTAGTGCAGTGCCATGCCATCTAACTTTAAAAATAAGTTAGACGTTAAACGTTAACGTTGCCGTTAGCCATCGCTCAAAATGTTTTTTAAGGAAAGATGGTGATACTGGGTCACACACTGGAGCTTGGAATTTTGCCTTGTAATTAAGATCTCTGTCCACTTCTTGACAGTACAAAATCACTTTTACTATATCCTCCTTTCACATTATTATTGAATATAAAGTCTTCACATATGCCTCTTGTACATGACACGTTTTCTTAACCGTGCGGCTATCACGCCGTGAAGTTTTGCCGCCTTTTATGTCAACAAGCTCCCATAGTGATTCATACAACACTGCCTACATACGGCGATTTAACAGTCTATTTTCACGGCGATTACGTGTGTGTACAAGAGGCCTTATACATATTTTTGATTTGAATGACCTTGGTTTTCATTATCAACGCCTCTGTTAATCGTACATTGAAATAACAAACGGCTCTGACTAAAAATATCCATAAATGGTTAAAATGAGTTTTTTTATACCTTTAAGTTACCGTGTTAAAGCATTGACTGAACTCCATCATCGTCATATTTTAACGTGAAAAATTAAATATAATATCTGATGGTTAAACCATATATATTTTAAACTACATAGATAGACTATTACACTATTTTATATTCACTGTTTGACTGTGATATAGTTGAATAAGTATGTAATTGAACGTGTTTATTTCAGTTACCTATTAGAAATGTAGATAAGTAGGTATGCCTTCATTCTCAAGTTTTATTGTGAATTTTGAATGTTTTATTGTGTAGTTAGAAGTACTTATATTTATGTAAAATAAAAAAGCATCCGCTAATTCTGTAAATCAAAAATAAGTAATCACATAATTGAAGAAATATTTCATAAACGCATCAAGATGAGATTTGATGCATGTGTTAACTGATCTGATGTGATTTAAAATCTTGTTATAAAAATGGTTTGAGATACTTACATTGACTGATGTAGAAGTTAAGTACATAAAATATCTTCATTTCTGTGACGCCTTTTTTTTCTAATCAGTGTAATAGGCAACTTATGCTTCTAAACTAGGTTAGGTTAGGTAGTTCAGTGGTAATTATAATTCAAGAACCTACATCTATACAACGTGTTAATGAAAAAGCGCAAAACCTGATATTAGTTTGTACAGAATCGAGAGTAGAATCGATTTGACGACGACAGTAATTAAAAATAGGGGTCAAATTTCAACCAAATTTTTTTTAAAATTACGCCGTGTTTAATGATCACTTAACTCTACTATTGCGGCGGCACGCGAAGCGGCAACGTCGCACTAGATCGCGCGTAATTACCATAGACTATGATTGAATTTAATTTAATTTGCAGACAAACACAAGAAAACAAAAAAGCTAATATCTTCGTAAATAATCCGCGAAAATTAAATTTAATAATTTACACAATTCTTTTATAATATAAATAAGTTGGGGTGTCTGAAGTTTTGCGCTTTTTCATTAACACGTTGTTTAAGTTATAAATATTACCAAGGTTTAAGTAGAGGGAACGCTTCTATTTTTGAGCGAAGATTTCGGCTTACTGGTTCGGCCAATTCAGGAGATTCTCAAGTAATAACGGTTTGGTCTTCATTGTAAAGGTCATTTTTCAGTTTGAGATATCTAAAACGGTATCCTGCCTTCTCGCCGAAAATTGTTCGGCCGATTAAGTATCACTTGCCAACCAACGGTTCGCCTATTTTTCACTTTGACAACTAACCATTGTCAAATTTTTGTATGACCACGTTTCATTTGGTAGAATTATTGATAAGCTAATTATTATAATGACACAACACGTTCACGGCACTTATCATTTGTCAAATCCTTCACTAGGCCAGACAACTTTTAGACGAATAACGTTTCGTCTGTGTAACAGTTCCCTTTTCGTACATTTATATTATGATATAAAATAAACAAATTTTTACATGCAATTCATAATATAGAATTACAAAAAAACCTTAACACTTTGAATTCGCAGCAATGCACATTAATAATTTTTCCTCTGAATATGATGATTTTTGATCAAGAATTCTATTGATTCTAGCATCTTTGTCCAAATACTTACTTAAAAAAAAACATTATTAATAACAACCTGTATATAATTTGTCCCAAATGAATCGAAAGGAATCGGTTAGGTTAGGTTAGAACAACGACCAACAATGCCAGAACCAAATCGCTTTTGTTTCACTACACAGGGCACTTGAATATGTGTTAAGTACATTAAAAATAATTATGGAAAAAAATATTTCATTAAAAATAAAAACCTGTATATAATTTGTCCCAAATGAATCGAAACAATATACAACTAAATAAATATAACTCCAACTGAAACATTCGCTACTTGAAAGTTGGCTTTTTAAAAAGTGTAATTATAAAAGGCAGACCGAACGTACAGTTGGCAACTGTTAGGTTGAGAAATAAAACAAAATTATGTGATGAGTTGGCAAATGATTATTCGGCGAAATAACATTCTGCGAAACGTTGGTTGGCAAGAGAAAATCTGGCAAATATTTTCGGCGTGAAGGTAGAGAACCCTCTAAGACTGTGTAATTAATGAGCTAGACTGCGCATTGAGAGCCGGGAACTAACCACTCTAACCAGTAAGATTTTTGCGTGTGACATGTCTTTTGGTGTACTCGGTTTTTTCACACAATTACCTTAAATAAATAAGTAGGTTTTCAAACTATTGTTTAATCCTAACAGTTGTTTAGAATAAAAATATAGCAGAAATATAAGAATTTATTTTCAGTGTCATTTATCATCACAAATAATTAGGTACATTTAAACATGAACTGAGCTTCGAACATCCATGGGTGTTTGAAAATATAAAACAAAGATTCCGGGGCCTTGGTATTTTACCAGCATTGTGACGCTGTTGATACGTCACTTCATCCACCATAAAGCCCCGTTCACATTATTCCAGTAGCAGGAATCCAGTCCAGCGCTGGAATACCACTGGAATAATGTGAACCGACACTGGAATGTCCACATTGATTGAGCGCTGGACTGGAACAATATGCACCGGGCATTGGATTCCAGTGGATAAAAACATATTTAGTTAACTTTTTTTTAAAAAAAAACCAGTGTTATTATCACAGAACCAGTTTTACCTTTTTATTTTTTTTACATCACGGGCATTTGCATTTATTGTTTAAACTTATTTCTGTAAGATGCATTTAGTAACTTGTATTATACTTGTTATAAAATGCTAATTCTTCTTTGCCCAGAAGTAATCTCCGTTTTCTTCTATTTCATGGGCTGGTACGTTCGTTATTTTATCGTAGGAAGGACATTCCCTGATCATGTTTTTCACTGTTTTTGTGTAATTGCATTTTATTAAATTGTATGGTAATGAATAAACATTGTGATATTATGAAATGTGTTTTATTTTTTTGCAAATAAGGACGGAGGGCGGCAGGTCACCTTTACAAAATCATTGGAAATGAGTCTTAAGGCCTGCGCAGACGACGTATATCCGCGGCGTACTTTTGTCTCCGGCCAAATAGATCCCTTACAAACTGTATCGAGCAACGCAAATCGATTGACTAAAAGTACGCCGAATCAAAAATCCACCGAAACACCGCGGACGCCCGCGGCGCGTAGCGGATTAAGGTGCGCGGGCGTCCGCGAAAAAAACAGAACGAACTATGAGCACGAGCAGTCAACGCACACGGCGGATTTTACTCCGCGTTAAAAATCGATTCGAAATTGATGGAACTGACCCAGTATTCTTTTTTAAAACGTCTTCTCTTTTGCTTAAACTTCATGTAAATTACAGCACAAGACTAAAGTCCGCTGTGTGCGTTGCTGCTCATAAGTCGTTCGTTCTATTTTTTCGCGGACACCCCCGTACTATATCCGCTACGCACCGTGGGCATCCGTGGTGTTTCGGCGGACTTTTTGTTCGGCGTACTTAGTCGTCCGTCTGCGTTGCTCGATGCAGTTTGTAAGGGATCTATTTTGACGAACAAAACAGTAAGCCGCGGATAATCCCTCGAGGCGCTCATGACACAAATGTCTTCAGTCCCTCAGCGATGCAGTTGTAGGTGCTTGTTGTAAGGCAGTGCAAACCAGGGATGTTGCGAATGTCATATTTTTAACATTCGCGAATGCGAATGTTTGAGATGCGAATGTGCGAATGCGAATGTCTAGGATATACTTGTAGAAACACGCAGATAATGTTTATTCATAATTAAACTCGGTTAGTTTATGTGCAGATATTTTGCAAAAACTGCATTTGTCACTCGTAGGACGTTCGGCTTGCACTAGAACAGTCTGATTGTGGGAGGAGTAGTAACATAAAGCCTTCTGCTTTATGTTGTCATTGCGTCCTGGTCTACAGTAATGTTCACTGCCGTTGATACCTTCATGGCTTCATCACTTAAAAAAATCAGATAAAATCATATTTTTTTATTGAACACATAATAGATATAACTATATTTGTAAACCTATTTTTTAATATAATATAAACCCTTTCTTGTTTCATATTGTATGTACAATTAAAATTAGTATTCAAATTTCAAAGGCGGCAAGTTATATTAATAAGCCTTGGCCTGCCCTTCAGCATGAATTACCACTTCATACCTACTCTTCGGAATGAACGCTTTTCAAATGAGTTCGCAACGCCGATGTAATGCGCCCGATTCGGGAATAAACTTTTTCGCAAACATTGCATTATGCGTGGTCTCGATCTATAGGCGTGAATATCGCCATATTTCACTTTTTTCCCCTGGTGCCTTGTGAAAAGCCTTCAAAATGGCTCAAAAAACAATGAATAAATTGTTGGGTACTTGTTTAACCACGTATTAAAGTAACAACTAAAAACATTGCGAGTGGAGTGAACCAATCACAACAAAGAGTCGGAACCGTTAAAACGCTTGCTATTGGTCAAAAATGCCCGAGACGCCCCGCCCTCTGTTTACTTGTCGTGACACGCAAAACATTCGCATTCGCTGAATATTGCGAACGCGTATATTCGTGACATCCCCAGTGCAAACGTTACAGCCGTCTGATAAAACCAAGCGTAGGTAAACATCTTGTAGGTGTTAGGTATAGAAAACAAAAAGAACTAATAAATATTATTTATATTTTTTAACAATCATATACAAAAGCTGAGTGGCAACCATTCGGATGCTTATCCCTTTGAAACCCGGTGTCAAACAATCAACTTTCTTACTAAATACGCTTTTCGATACTTGATCAATTGGGATACTTTCTCAGTAGCTTTCTTTAAAAAGAAGTGACTCCCGTGGCTATCTGTTCAATTGATGCGGAGCAAGGGAGTAAGGGCCTTATCACACTAGCGGTATGCGAGTGTTTTCATGAAGAGGCGGGTGCGCTTTTGAGAGCGCTATTTTTAAACCCGATTTTTATAACTGTGCACCTCGAGTTGTCAAAATCGTTAGGTTGGCAGCATTGAATTTCACCCGCAAACTTCCTCACCACGGCTGACTCCTTGAAGGGTGTGAGCGGATGGATGAGCAAGTTAGCGGGCGGGTGAATTCAATGCTGCCAAGCTATCGATTTTGACAACTCGAGGTCCACAGTACGTCTGCCACGAGTAGCCTCTTTAAATTTACATTAACGTTCGCGTAAATGAATGTATTTGGATTTGACATCGTCATGTTATGTCATGTGTCATCCAAACAAAATAATTTATGCGAACGACAACGTAAATTGAAAGTGGCAACTCGTGGTAGACGTACAGGTAACAAAAATCGGGTTTTATCCGGTCACTTTTTGGCTTACGCGCGCTACATTTCGTGGTTTAAAAAACCAAACTCGCTTACATGGGCTTATTCCGGCATGCTCGCTACAACCGGTAGTAGTGAGTCAAATTACATGGGTTACAATAAAATTATACGAGTTAGATTGCGCTTACAGTGGACCATTCATTTCGCCAACATGCCCGTTAGATTAGCTCACGTCATTTGTAAGCACTAAATAAAATGTTATTCTTCAATTTAATTATCTAATGACTACGTTATACGATTGCCTAGCCGCCTCCTCGATCTCTTTGTGCACTCGGTTCACCTCCGCTTGGGTGAGGGTCCTCTCGAGATGCCGGTAGATGATGCTGTAGCAGAGACTTTGCTTCTTGGTCTTCGGGTGCACAAATTTGTCCTTTAGTCTCACCTGTAATAAGAAAACTATTTGATTAAAGCAACCGACCAACGTTTTTATGAACGCTTACATTCGCCTTGGCATACGCGCTTCGTTTCACGTACACGGGCTTATTGCGGCGTGTTTGCTCGAACCGGTAGTGGTGAGCCAGTATCAACATGGAATACGAGCTTGTTAGCGCGTCAACGCTCGACGTACGTGTTACACGTGTGGCAAAAGACGCGCCAACATGCGCTTCCGAAAACGACGTATAAAACGCTGGTCGAAACCACCCTTATAGTTTAAAAGACCTACAATATTGTAACAATGTTAACCTACGAGTAACATACACTTTTAACAAGAGAAGTTTGTATTATCAAATGTATCACTATACAATTGAATATGATTGAAATTAAATGAATTTTAATTATTAACTTTTGTTCGTGCAAATAATGTAATGAAATTGTATATCAATAAAAAAAGAAACCAAAAACAATGAGGTAGCTGCTAATAACACCCAGACGCAACAAGTGAGGGAATTGAACACGAACCATTGTGTCTCAGCTAGCGCTCGTAACCACAGCTACCAAACAGGTCATCAAATATATAAAGGTAGACCGGAGGTTAAATAAGTAAAACTGTACAGATTCTAATAAGCTGCTTAAAATAAATACTAACCTGCTCAATAATATCTCCACCAATATCTCTGACCAAATCATAAAAATCATTGCTGATAAAATTGTCAATGCTCACTGCGGGTGGCAACCAAAATGAGATATCATTAGTACACTGAGGGTATGACGACACAGGTTTATATCTTATCTTTGCATCAATATCTTTGTCCTGGAATTGGCTCAAAAATCCAGAATCATCACTCCACATCAGTCTTATGTCTGGAATTTTGTACAAAGCCATTGCAAGCCGTTCTAGGCCCAAGCCAAATGCATACGCTATGCTGTTATTAGGACCAGCTGCTACTAGTATCTCATTACGGACTATGCCACAGCCTAGAACTTCCATCCACTTATTTTCATAAAAAATCTCAAGTTCCCATGAAGGGTGAGTGAATGGAAAGTATTCATTGACCCATCTATGTTTTATGTCTTTACCAAATAATGCCTGAACAAGTCCAATCAGATGATTTTTTAACTGGGCTTCCATCAACTTAGCGGCTTCTAAAGTATGACAGCTTTGTTTCTGAGGGTCTGTGATAGTGTTAGTGAAATTATGAGGGTTCATAGGATCAAACGCAGGTTCAAATATTTCCAAATCTGGATGTTTGGAAAACAACTCTTCTTTACGTTGAGATCTTACTGCATCTACCTGGAATCAATAAAAGATGGAGAGTGAGTGTATGTTTTGAACTAAATTGATAATTTTTTAAGTACACTTCATAGACTGTTCACATTTTGTTGCTTTTACACTTCAAGTACGAGCTATATATCAAAGTGGGAACAGATATATTACAGACTAGCTGTCCGTCAGCGGCCTGCCATCGTAGCCCTCTTTCCAATCAAAATTAACCTTAATTAATAAAAAATATATCGCATAAGTTACTTCCTGATAATGTAGCTTTATATTGGCAAAATAATTTTTAAAATCGGTCCAGTAGTTTCAAAACCTATTCAATACGACCGACTTGGTGTAATGGTTAAGAAGTTGGCTACTACACCAGAGGTCGCGGGTTCGATCCCCGCACAGTACAAACATTTGTGTGCATGAACATGTCTGTTTGTACTGGTCTGGGTGTCTCCTATGTATAATAAGTAAGAAAATGTATTTAAGTATGTTTATCCGTTGTCTAGTATCCCATAACACAAGCTTTAATTAGCTTACTTTGGGGCTAGATGGCGCTGTGTGGAATAATGTCCAGGGATATTTATAATACAAACAACAAATCCTTTCTGTTCATAGTATTAGTATAGACTACAATTGCAATAATAACCTGGTGAAACACTGGAAAGTGTGTGGAATCAATCTCATCTCTCCTATAAACATCTCCGATCATGAGGAAGTTATCAAGACCTGACCTCAGCAGCTCGCTCTGGTGTGCAGTCATATGCGCTCGTAGCAGCGTCTCTTTATTAACATAGTAGCAATCTGACTTTGCTCTGCTCGGATGGTCCAGAGGAATAAGCAGATCATCAAAGTTCTGCTTTGTTGTCACTATAGGAGAAAGGTTATCATACACACTGAACGAAGGATTTCCTCTGTGAGTGAAAGACTTGTAGAAGTAATTCACAATCCTTTGCCTGACCATGGATAGGGGGTTATCCTTTTGCAAGTGAAGGTTGCGACCCAAATATGATAAAATTTTCGGCGTTACATTAGTGTAGTCATCTGATACAAATTCTTTGTTGTTTATATTTATGGTAGAGACAGATTTCGGCGCCGTACTGTATTTACATCGGTGCAAAACAGCCGAAAATGATCGGTTCACACGGCATACTATTGTCATGGTTTTCCACGTTATATCACTTCTACCACCAGAAAAATATTATTCGCAGTAATTATTATTTTAATTTTACCTAAAAAGCCGATTTTTAATAATTTATTTCATTGTTTTATGTGAAATTGCTTCTATTTTTACATCACGAAACTGTCGTTTTCCTTCTGTCAAAATCTCGTGAGTTGGTCACGATTGATATTCTGCGTCGTAAAATTATATGATATTTTATTGTAATTCACCAATGATGAGATCAATTCAAGATTGGAGAAGGAGAACACGACCAATTGACAGCTGTCAATTTCTTTGCTTTGTTGTCTGAATGGCAACATTTACTTGAAAAAGTGAGTTAAAATTTTCACACAATCAAAGTGTATTATTTGTTACAAATAAACATTAAATTATTACCTGTAGTTCGAAATCAAAATCCTTGTGTCAAATTTTATGCTTCCCAAAGTGACGGCAAGACGGCACACGATCATGATGACAAGTGAGTGAGTGAGTGGCAGTGGCAGTCTTTTTTCTGTTCATCTGTGATGTGAGTGGCAGGCGCGAGTTGACAGGACAGGCAGAGAAGACAGCTGATGGGATTATAAATCTGTGATTAAAAAATAAAAAAACTAACCAAAAAAGTATGTATGTTTAAAGGTAGATTATTTGTTTATTTTTGAATTAAATGCACCAATAAGAATTTTTCAATTGAAGACAACATTACCTAATAAACTATTGTGCATAACAGCACAAATGTTTCGCAAGAAACTATTGCAAATTGTGCAGTATTCCAGCATCGGTGTAGCTGGATACTATGCAGGGCAGTTCAGGGCAAAAGCGAATAACGACGAAGGCTTAGGGTCTTTGGTGATCGATGAAAGAACCGTTCAGAGTATGCCTGGTCTGCCAATATTCGGTACAGTGTCTGCAGCGACTCCCTATAATGACAGTGGGTCACCGAAAGACCGGGTAAGTTTATCATTGAATATTGTAGACCATAGATAGAAGCTTTAAAATACTTTTTTGGAAAGCTGTTTCAGAATATATACATTTTAATGTATATTGTTATTTTTATGTTATTAGGTAAGTATTTAGTTATTTTTCGTGATGTCCAATCCATGGCAATTAATGTAGGTACCTATTCAGTTAAAAAACCTATCCCCAAGTAAAATACTGAAAACAGTCATATTACTCGAATACCATACATGGTGGTGACGTACACGTCAGGGAGCGTTTTACATTGTTTAATTAGTGTTCACCATCCATCTCTATACCAATGTCTTGGTTAAATACAAACCGAACAAAGTACACAAAATAATATATATATATTATATATACATATATATCTATGCTGAAGCCTCATTAGAATTTTTGGGGACGGTGACGCCAGCATGGCTGATATCAAAATCACCTCCACTAGGTTCACTCACATAATGAAATGACGAAACACCAATAAATGACAAAACACTTATGAAAATTACCAATAGCACTAATAATAATTTATAATTCTACTTACAATTTTGTGTGCTCAGCTCCAGGTCCAAATTAGATATGGACTTCTGGCTCACAATCACAATCGCTCGAAAACTCCAAAACGGAAACTACTGTCTAAATTTTAATTTACTTAACAGGCGGATGTGCCTATACGTCACTTCCCTGCGCTCTTATTTAATTTTCGTGATTAAGAATGTGACATTTGAAATTAAAACAATTGTTATTAAAATTCTTAATTAATTATTCTAAGCATTTAAAAGCAATCCTTTAATTTTATTCATGCTTAAACAATGAACATAAAAATTCCCTACTTGAGCTCCAGGAAGTGACATCTCACACTTTTGTTAACCAAACGGCTAACTAAGACATAATTAGCATAGCATGTTAATGTAATGAATTTACATGATTAATTATTCAAAAATCATAAAATGAATTTAAAACATTATTAACACATCAACTGTCAAGTTTAAGCATTTACAATACAAATAATTCAATCTTTACTGTTTACTAAAAAGTGCAAACATCTTTGACTATCTTTTTTGAAAAGTAAAAATCAATATAAAGCAAAATATTGAAATTCTAACACAGTATTGTAAATTTGATGCCCGTGGCTAAGTGACGGCAGCGGATCGGCAACGATCCGATGTTATGTAACCCCAGTCAGGTCGGGTTATGGATGGGTGACCATCCCAACCGAAATTAAGTGATTTGTTTTTCGGGCATCTCCGTGCTTCGGAAGGCACGTTAAACAGTTGGTCCCGGCTGACGTCGCAAGATATCAGTCGTAAAGCCTAGTCAGAGGCCTAAAAGGCGGCTCAATAATAACATCTGACGGTGAGGTTTATCACTGGCCTTACAATCACCTCTGTGCCCAGCAGTGGGACGTATAAGGCTGTATTTGTTATTGTAAATTTGTTGTAGAAAGACTATCTAACAATGATTAATTCATATTTTAGAATGGACTTAATATGTTTATTAAAACTATTATGTCGTCCATTTCCGGTCTTGCGCCGACATAATATATATTTATAATTAATTATCATAAAAGCCAAAAATGGTAGTTAAAATAGCTCAAAAATACAAATAAAGCTCAAGAATCATTTGTATTAGCTAAAATATGATATTTTCAGGTATCTCAGATAATGAAGTATGGCTTCCCAAGCTTAGACAATGTGCGCTCCTATGATGACTTTGTACTCTCCTACGACCGTCGCAACCGGATACCCAATTGGGTGTTTGAACACTTGACTAAGACACATGTGGCTAAGAATGATCAAGTTGACAGAAGCAAGTGTGACTTCAAACCTGATGAAAGCATTCATCCATTTTTCAGGTAAGGATACACACAACATTATAATATGTAGTGTAAACTTCCTACAACATAGAAATGGCTATTGTAATTTTTCATCGTTCCCTAAAACAAAAGCTTTTGATAACAAAATGATACTCCCCTTTTTTATCTACCAATAGTTTTTAATATTTTCTTTATTTCTTCAAGTATTTTAATTTTATCCCACCTCTTTGAAGAGAAAACACTATAAAAATAATTAACCATTGAAAAAAATAAAAAGCATAAGCCTCACCTAACTGACTGTTACTATACATCGAATCAGTTCCCTAATAAAAATCCCTGAAAAAGTTGTGTTTGTGTCATAGGCAGTAAAAACTAAATCAGACTTATCATTCTAAAGATGTCAGGGATGAAAGCGCACCTAATACTGCTTCAGACTGCTTCCTCAGTTATCCACTGGCATTTGTCTGCAGGTCACAGAACAGCGATTACAAAGGTTCGGGGTTCGACCGCGGCCACATGGCGGCAGCGGGCAACCACCGCATCGCGCAGAAGCACGTCGAGCAGACTTTCTACCTTACCAACATGGCGCCACAGGTACATTTTTGAGGCCACCCTCCTAGGATAGGATCAGGGTACCACGGGTGTTGGGGGGTCCCAGCACTGCCTGTCTTAAGGCAGGCCCCAACTTGGAGTTGGATTCGTGGTGGCATGTGGTTAGTGGCAGAGGTGGGGCATGTTCGTCTGCTCGGTAGTGTGTACCGAGCGTCCCTCCTCGCGCGCAACGAGCATCTAAATTCACTGGTCTAGGGCGCTGGCCCGCTGAATGTTTAGATGCGGGGTTAGTGAGGAACCCTAATAGCGGCTTGCCGCTCCTCCGGTACTTGCCTGGATAGAAAGGAGATCGGTATCCGCTAGATTGCCTATCCGGCCAACCTGCTGTAGCTAAGGGTAGATGTACGGCAGTGCATTGAGATGTGAGCGTGCTATACAGCTCCGGCACCATTCTGGAGAAATGGTAGTTGGCTTCTCTGACGTCCCCAGCGAGGATTGAAGCCGCTAGCATTCTTTGGGATGCGCGTGGTGAGCGACTATAACTGCTCCGGTACCATTTTGGATAAATGGGAGTGGGTAATGCCACGGGCTACTCGCCTATGAGTACCATAATGTGTAATGCATTGTGCATTGTGCTTTGTGGCGGCAGGACCTACGGCAGATGGTCCCTGGTACACTTCACGGTGTGCTAGGAATAGTGTGCCTTTCTGCATAACCGAGAGGTTGGTCGGGGGGGCCACTAAAATAAATCTCTGTAGTTTTGGGAAAGGCCACCCTCCTACTAGTATTAAGGCTGGGATTTAGCGCGCCGTCCGATAGAGCATTCGGTGGGCTACTGCTTAGTTCTGCGCGAACGGAATAACGCTGCGGCTTACTTCTGTTTTCGTGTAAATCATTTATTATGGAATAACATTAGACAAATTAAACAGTTTTACAAGTTATCGACCTAGAATATTCAAAAACCTATTTAAATAAATAGTTTTTAAGTGCAAAAAGTTAATAAATGAATATTTGAGGGTAAAACAAAAAAATCGTCGACGTACTTCTTTGTGTGTGTGAAATTATGCTATATCGTGTTTTGGAAAAGTTGTCGCCTTATTAGTAGTTAACTACACAAACGAAAAACACGATGCTACTCGTACAATTTTTTATTTGCTAAAATATCTTTTAATTTAGTACTTATCTTTAAACAAAGTCGATCAAATATTGTCAATCTTGGGAAAGCATAGCCAGATCTTTGAAAAGTAAATAACGCGTAATGAATGAGTTATTGTAAAGAGAGCATTGTGAGTTTCAAAGATGCTACGTTATACGATGCGACGTCGTATCGTCGAAATCTACGACGAACCATGTAAAAATTTAACACACGACATCGCAACGTGCCACGTCGCACGGCGACTCGTCGATATGGAGCCGCAGTTTATCTCGAAAAAATTTTAACAAAAAAAAAACCAACTTCAAAAAAACTATTCAAAAAAAAGTAAAGAAATAATTGCGTATTCTTCTAAAAGTTATACGATAATATAATGTAGGTACAATTATTGTTATTGTTGGAGTCGGTGACAGCCAAGGAAACACTACAATATACCTAGCAACATACCTATTTCTTACATATTACGTTTACGTAGGTAGGTAGTTACAAACCTACATTGGCTGACACCGACTTTTTTTTGAAGTTGGTTTTTTTTGTTAAAATTTTTGTTTATTTCTTGATTTTCAGTGAATAGTTCTTATTTATTTTATAAATCGAAAAAGTATCGTCCAATTGCTCTTAAGAATTGAAGAGTTCCGTTACTTTTTCATGGATCCCATAATCAGAACCTAACCAAAGTCTCATCGAACTACCCTTGAAGTATATCCTTTCCAATAAAAAAAGTATCGAAATCGGTTGGCGTGATAATGAGTTATTCGTCCATTTATATGGATTTCCCATGGATTCTACTGTCAGAACTGGACCAAATTGAAATGGGACCACACGGACAGCATCAGCTTTCAAATAAAAAAAGAATTATCAAAATCGGTTGGCGTAATATTGAGTTATTCGTCCATTTGTCGCGCATTTTGTCTATCGAGATTTAAGACTTACATGGTTTTCTCATGGATGCCACGGTCAGAACTAAACCAAATTAAAATGGGACCATTCGGGAAGCACTAGCTTTCAAATAAAAAAATAATGATCAAAATCGGTTCACCCAGTAGCAAGTTATGAGGTAACAAACATAAAATAATAATAATAAAAAAAAGCATAGTCGAATTGACAACCTCCTCCTTTTTTTGAAGTCGGTTGAAAATGGACCGCAATGGACATTTTTTCCTCCTACTGGTATTGAGAAGACGCATAAAGAAGAAATTCAATTATTAGTAACAGGAGTCATTTTTGGAAGCAATCAAAGGAGTGCCCACTCTGAGTTTCTACGATACGACACGGCGCCGTGCCGCGCGTCGTAGCACGTTGCGACGTCGTGTCGTGTTTATGTGCACGAGCCCTTAGCCAAAGCCGGTACCTTATTATGCACTCTTTCGCTTGTTACTTGATATTTCAGGGTGACAAGGACATCCGCGGTAAACAGCATTAATAAGTTGAAAAAAAACTACAATATACCTACTTACCTTAATACTATTTCTAGGTGGGAGAGGGTTTCAACAGGCACGCATGGAACAAGCTAGAAAAACACGTCAGAAAACTCACTAAAGTTTATGACAATGTTTACTGCTGTACGGGCCCCTTATACTTACCCAGGTTAGTAATAAAAAAAAAACTGTGACAAATTACACCAAGATCATCTTTTTTTTTATACCACGTCGGTGACAATCAAGCATGCGGACCACCTGATGGTAAGCGGTTACCGCAGCCTATGGACACGTGCAACACCAGGGGTACCACCACCCCGAAGTAAGCAGAGCTTGTACTATGGGTGTCAGAGACTGATAAATATACTCAAATATTTCTAAATGCATACTTAAATAGATAATAACACCCAGACACACAACAAACACAAATGTTCTTTACGTGAATGTTTGTCATGGGTTCGGTTATAATTTGACAATTTCATCCCTAAACTGACTAGCGAACAATTTCGTAATATGATCTTTCGGTTCCAGCCAGTCAGTGGTTACCTGTCAATAACGCTTCTTCTAGTTTGGATATTTACTGACGAAATTGCTCGCTAATGAGGTCGCTGATATGACACACGATACGGCCCGTTCCATCTCGAGTGAAGAAAAATGTGACTTCTTCAAGCCCAATACGAAACGGAGGAACGATACAATGATACAATACGCCACAGGGATTATTTATGTGGACCCACCTTCACATGAAGAATGGTATAGTTCGCCTCAAACTGAAGTTGTTCCGAGTCCCGCAATCCTTTGTTTTCCTATGAAAAATAGGTATTGCGCATGCGCGAAACAACTTCCGAGTGGACTAGAAGTTTGACGCGAACTATACCTAACCACAGAATAGGTATACCCCGTCCATTCCTTTATTTTTTTTTGACAATTCGAGACAGTTCGAAATTAGTGACGCCCTCACACGTTACCGATTCGATTAGAAATAATAATCAATTTTATTTAAGAAGAACTTTCAATCGATTTAATATTGAAATATTTCAAGGTTCAATATTAATTATTCGTTTAGTGGAGTTCATTTAAAAAAAACATAGGCATATCAAAACTAAATTTGTGAATATAGTCTGATGAATCGTTGTAATTGTAATGTAATAAATAATTTAACTCTAATTTCATTTGTAAGTACATCCAATTACAAATAATTTATTATAATTCCTTGCAAATAATTGTCCGTGGAGTAATAGATACTATTTTTTTTATTAAATTTGCTTTAAGAATCAATGCTAACAGTCAAATTATTTTTTCAAATGATCGATGTATCTTATATCATTTGAAGAGACCTCTTTTATAATATGTGTTTGTTTGTAAATTGTAATGTACAGGTCACTTTACTAAGTAAGCGGTACCAGTCAATAAAGGACGATATTACTGTAGTTCATTATTTCGAAGAAAGAAAACGGTAATTCATAGGCGTGAGTTGTCAAAAAGAAAATAAACGAATGGACAGGGTATAATAGTACTTCGTACAGAAGGTTCTGTTAAGAAACGCGGACAAGTATAAAAGTTATATATATATATATGCGCCAGACAACACACCTCTTGTAATGGTCTCGAAGTAGGTTTTCTTTAATCTTACAAGTTCGTGTCACTATAACTTTTTAATTTGTACGTGCTATCGATCAAGGCCATGTTTAGGTAGCTTGCACGCAGAATCAAAACTTATCGCGTAGCACGAGCGTTCATATTCCACTGTGCGCCGCTGAACGAAACCGATTTAGCTGTCAGACCGCAGGGACGCAACTCGTCTTGTTATAATATAATACTTAATATAATTACTTGTAATTACAAGTTACACTTGAAAAAAATCAAACACAAAACATTTAAGAACGCGCCCGGCGGCGAGTATACGAGCCGAGCGACAACCCACTGTCAAATACCCCAGAGAGGGGTCACGCGGCCGAGCGTACCTAAACTTTGAAGTGACACAGGCCTGCTATTATCTATACATGTCTAGAGAACATTTAGTTATTTGACACAACAGTTATCCGGACAAGCAGTAACAGAAATTTAAATGTCACTTACCTTTGACCAGTGTCTGACACCCATAGTACAAGCACTGCTTAGTTTGGGGTCAGATGATCTTGGTGTAATTTATCCCAGATATTTATTTATTTATTATTCTTGAAATTGCTTACTACTTTCAGTTTGGGGAATTAACTGTACAGTTTATAAATCATTACTTTAATAGGCGCGAAGCAGACGGCAAATCGTACGTCCGCTACCAGGTGATAGGCGCGAACACTGTGGCGGTGCCGACGCACTTCTACAAAGTGGTGGTGGGAGAGTCCGACGGGACCCTCGAGATGGAGGCCTACGTCATGCCCAACCAGAAGATACCTGATGAGACGCCCGTCTCTTCGTTTATGGTAAGTAAAAATAAATGAATGCTGATGCCAGGTAAATCTTCTTGAAATGTCTGTTGTATTTTTTTTTAAATTCAATTGTTCTTCTTTTTTATTAGTGCAATAAATAATACATAAATACGTGACATTTAACTAATAAATTCAAGAAAACATCACAAACGTTGCACAGATCCTTTGTATTATGAAGATTAAAAACAACGAAGTTTCCACAACACCCAGACTCCAAAAAAAAAATGTGCTCGTGCGGGAATCGAACCACCCTTTAGGCTTCAACCGGCCCCCTTAACCACTTCGCTAAATGGACAGTCTACAATTTAACAGCAAAAGCAACGTAGTTCGCACGCCTGCTAGGTGGACGGACAGCCTGGGCTGTGTTCCAAAACGAGTGAAATTTCACACCGAGGAGTGAAAATCACACAGACCCATTCCATTCCAAATTGAACCCGAGTGAAATCGAGGCAGACCGAGCTATCACCTGACAGTTTCTTACTTGTTTCGGAACGGGTTCGGCTGACGTTTACCACTCTGAAAAGTGCGAATTCTACCGGGTGCCTGGAGCCCGATGAAATTCACCTGACAGCTGTCAGACAAAGGTTTTGTTCGTTTCGTCGGTTTCTATCTGACGAGGGTGAAAATCACTCTGCGAGAAGCGATTTGGAGCGGGCCCTGATAATGGCTATGGCTGAAGATGATTATTGTTACAGGTGCCTCCAGAAACGATAGAACGGGCAGCAGGCCTTCTCTTCTTCGACAAAGTACACCGGAGTAAATTGAACAGAATTAATGGTAAAAAAGTATGACGATTTTAATAATACGGAATATGTAGCTAATGTTTTGAATGATGATATTTTACTGTGATTTACACCCCTACCTGAGTTAACGAGTTTTTAGTTCTATTACTAGAGGCGCTGTACCGAAATGCCATACGTAATTCTTACTTAAGAGCGTTTGCTGGGGGTGGATAGAAAACGCTGTTTGTAAGATTTTTGTGATTATTTTTTCAAATTGAAATAAAACTATAATTTATCTCTATTATCGTCGACATAATACTACATAAAAACACATTGAATCGTCTCAAATTAGGTGGTCGCCAATTATTTGCTAAATTGAAAAAAACGTAAAAATTCACTGTACACAGTTAAAGTTATAATTATAAAAATAAAAGGTGCAGACAATAATAGAGAGATAAGTTATACTTAAATTCGAATTTAGCAATACCGGTAGATTAACTTTAATTTTAAGGTTTTCATACAAAAAATACTGAGCGTTCGAGGGATTTGTATGGTGGGTGACCTTGAAATGAAAGTTAGTTAAATAAATTTCATTTTCGCTTAGATAATTTCTACATCACTTAGTGAGTATGCCATATCATTTTCGGAAGTAATTTGATAATCACCCGGTATAATCACGAAAATCTTCAAAAATGCGACGTTTACGATCTACCCCCAGCAAACGCTCTTATGAAGCTAGTGACTATCTCTGGTGAAAACTCTTGTTACTGGTTGTGCTAATCACTTGACGATTTCCTAAAGGCATTCTGCGTTATGCCGAATTACATTATTCTTACTGGCATCCGAACATGCTGAAATAGATTTCGTATTTCGGCTAAACGTGATGTTGGTGAATAGTAGCTGGTATGTACCGAGCCTGAAGGACTTTATGTAGTATAGATTGTGATATAGTTTTGTTAAATATTATTTATATCTATTACAATGAGTGCTGTGAATGTTGTTATCAAATTGTGTTAATATTTATAAAATTATATTGTAAATAAATGTTCGGTAATACATTTGTGCTGTTTTATATTTCAAATGAAAGAGTAAATAATCCCCATGACATTTTTACATAACGCATTCACCAAATTCTTATTTTTAATAATCTTAGGGCATATTGTGGCAAATGTTTATAAGAATGGTCTGGAACTCTAAAATATCTAGATCTGCAAATAAGATTTTTGCAAATCACAAAAGAAAAACAAGTCAGTTTGTAAAAAACTTGTATATTATAGTATGTATTAACATGAACCTATCGACAATAGTTGTTATTATTGCAATGGAAGTCTTAATAAGAATTAAGGGGTATAAATAATGACATTATTTTAGAGTTGCGAGAAAGAAAAAGACAGAAAATACAATACGAACGGAAAATATATCTTTTGGGTTGTTTTATTGAGTTTGATATCATTTGTGTTTGGCTTATTTATTACCTTATGTGTTTCTATAGAACAGGTAAGATAAATTTTCACCCTGAGACCCTAAGCAACTGTTTTGGAATGCAGCCCAAAGAAGCAGCAACTTTACACAAGGTTCCAATTAAATTAAATTTCGATATAATATGAGAATCTGAAACATTATGAATGCGATGATACCTCGTATATTCATGTTTGGAATACTGGCAAACTGCCATACTTTTTTTAAATACAGGGTTATATATATATACCCTAAGTATTTATTGAGACTTCTGTTACAAATGTGTAGGGTTTTAGTCTTCCTCGTCCGAAGCACCGTTCTGTTGCGGTTCGTCGACCGCACCGGCGTCCCCCATTCCTGATAAAAATGAAAATACTATGTTACAAAGGTTCAAGAATTCATAAGTGACGTCAAACAATGTCCAAATCCCTCTAAAGTAATTTTTGCACTAAGTTTCAAATATTAGGCACGACACTATATTTAGTAAATAAATAAATAAATATGCGCCAGACAACACACCTCTTGTAATGGTCTCGAAGTAGGGATCAATATCCCTGTTACGAGGTACCATACAAAAATATTACCATGAAATAAATAATAATAAGCCAGGGGTGTCTCCCAGCACACCCAGACCCGAGTCAATTTAGAAAAGATCGTTTCCTGAATTGACCCGACCGGGGATCGAACCCGGGACACTACGGAAATCGAGGCGAGAAACCGTGCTACAGCGCACTACGCCAATCGTGTCGTCAGTAAGAATCATAAGTATGCCAGAATAACTGCAGAATAATTATACTCAAACTCAGTAGGTGGAGCAAAAAATGAACATGGTTTAATAATCACCTAGTATGAAAATCAAGAAAGGGAAATTATTTTGTCACATGAAAAGGAAGTCGCAGGATAACCTAAACTAGGAAATTCTGTACTCTTGGGACCCACGGAGAGCACGGTTTGCAGACAAGTAGTCTCTTCACCCTTAAGGCCCGGTTTCCACCAACGCGGAGGAGAGATGTGTTGCAATAATCAATCAGATTTCATTTCAACATCTGTCTGTGAAATAACGAAATCTGATTGGTTATCAATACACATCTCCCCTCCTCTCTGCTTTGGTGAAAACCGGGCCTAATAGGGCAGAGTAGGTTAACTTACATTGGGTTTGGACCTTATGTCCAGGATTTTTAGTTCAAAATTAGTGGTTTGCATCGGAGCAGTAAGTACCGGAGAATCACCGGTAATATTAATAGCGGTAGCTAATTGTACTCCATTGAATTGTTATTTAATCCGTTATTAACCGATTCATTCATTCTGATCACCAAATTCAGTAATAATAGCATCCTAAAGATAGTGGCAGATGATCCGCATGCACTTATACTTAGGCACTTCGTGCAGACTATGACTGGAGTAGAGGTTAGAAGCTCCTCCGGGACGAGATCGCAGGGAGTGCTTCTGAGGTACATGACATATTTAAAAAAAAATGTAATATGAAATAAATAAATAAATTGTTATCCCTAAGAATACTAACTCTAGTCATAAGTCTTGCTAACCCATGGACCTATATTGTCTGAAATAAAGAAGGCTCTGAAAAGTAAACATTTAAACGAATAAGTAACACAGGGATTTAATAATCCCTACTTCGAGACCATTACAAGAGGTGTGTTGTCTGGCGCATATTTATTTATATTTATATTTAATAAGAGTTACGCGTTATATCGCAATATTAGTCCTCATTGATAAGAATATATTTCTTAATGAATAATGCCTTCATTCTGGTAATCACCGGGAATCACCGGAGATTGCCTGAATAACCGGTGATTTCAATCGGTGTTGGTCAGAATGTCGCTCAGGTGCAAACCTCTACTCCAAGTCCTATGTCCAACACAGCAGGCTCCTAAATGGGCTCACCTTGGTCCTCGTCCTCCTCCGCGGAGTCCCCGGCCACCTCCGCGTTCTCGGCCTCCGCGCGCTCCATCTGCCGCGCCAGCTCCGCCTCGTCCGTCGCCGTCACCACTTTAGGCTGGAGAATACACATTGCTATGAGTGACATTAAAACCCAAAAAAGTTCCAAGTTCTCAAACCCAACCAAGTTTAAAAGAGTATAAACCGATTTTTGTAACTAGGCGGACCCTGGGACCCCACACACCAGTGTGGGTTCACAACCGGGATAGACCGCACGGATGATGATGAAACCGATTTTTATAACTGTGCACCTCGAGTTGTCGAATCGAATTGAATTTCACCCGCCCGCAAACTTCCTCACCACTCCGCTCACACCCGGTATGCAAGGGGGTGAAATTGACTGCTGCCAACCTAACGATTTTGACAACTCGAGGCCTAGTTTTAAAAAAAAATGTTTAATTTGTTTGTAAAAAAAGTTTTGGTTAAAAAAAAAAAAGTAATTAGCCTATATACTGTCCCATAGAGCAAAAGCCTCCATCATTGAAATCAAGTCATCGCTGCAATTTATGGGTAATGACTTAATTACCACGCTTGCCAAATGCGAGTTGGTGATCACAAAAACGGGCTATGTTCCGAAAAATCAGAAAACACTGCTCGACCTGGGAATTGAACCCGTGACCTCCAGGTTTCGGGCAGAGTTCTGCAACTACTCAGTCACGAAGGCGAAATAAAAGTTACGCGTACACCAAGATCTTCTGACGCCAACGCCAACAGAGCTTGAACTATGGGTGTCAGAGACTGATAAACATACTGAAATATTTCTAAATACATACTAAAATAAATAATAACACCCAGACACAACAAACACAAATGTCCTTCACATGAATGTTTGTCATGGGTGGGGATCGAACCCACGACCCATAGGTTTATCCTAATCCTGCTAGAGGCAGGATCGCTGTCACCAGCGAACAGGCCAGTCAATAATAAGTAATAAACTATATTAGATATGCATTTTAAATATTTATAATTATATCGGCGATCTGCGAACAAATGCTCTGAAAGATAAATCGGTTCCATGTCAGCGGCGTCCAATGAAATATGAACGCTCGTGCTACGCGATAAATTCCGCTTTTAACCGACTTCAAAAAAAGGAGGAGGTCCTCAATTCGCCAGTATGTTTTTTTAAAATATTTGTTACCTCATAACTTTCGACTGGGTGTACCGATTTTGATCATTCTTTTTTTATTTGAAAGCTGGTGCTTCCCGTGTGGTCCTATTTTAATTTGGTCTAGTTCTGACAGTGGCATCCATAAGAAAACCATATAAGTCTTAAATCTATATAGACAAAATGCGCGACAAATGGACGAATTACTCAATATTACGCCATTTCGATGCTTCTTTTTTTATTGGAAGTATATCCTCTTCAAGGGTAGTTTGATAAAGGGTAGGTTGGGTAGGTTCTGATTATGGGATCCATGACAAAGTAACTGAACTCTTCAATTCTTAGGAGCAATTGGACGATACTTTTTCGATGTATAAAATAAATAAGAACTATTCACTGAAAATCAAGATATAAACAACAATTTCAACAAAAAATAAACCCAACTTCAATATAAACTATTCCAAAACAAAACACTAAAAAGTGAAGAAATAATTGCGTATTCTTCTAAAACTTATACGATAATATAATGTAGGTACAATTATTGTTATTGTTGGAGTCGGTGTCAGCGTACGTCGGTTTGTAACTACCTACATACATACGTAAACGTGATATGTAAGAAATAGGTATATTGTAGTGTTTCCTTGGCTGACACCGACTCCAACAATAACAATAATAATTGCACCTACATTTTATTATCGAATAAGTTTTAGAAGAATACGCAATTATTTCATTACTTTTTAGTGTTTTGTTTTGTAATAGTTTTTTTTGAAGTTGTTTTTTTTGTTATTTAAACCTAATCTTGACTTATGTTTGAGAGTGTGAGTGATTGATTTCTTAACAAATAAAGCTGCTAACTATAGAACAAAATATTGCTGAAGTTTCAGTACAGGAAATATTATAAATAAAATTACCTATAGATACTGAAACTTCAGCAATATTAATATATTATAAATAAACTATTGACATATTTATACTACCTTACAAACCAATATAATATAAGTTGACCAGTTACTCACTAAGAGTGTTCAGAATTTAAATTTTGTTTGAATAAACACAAAAAACTAAATACATATAATATTTTTCACTTCTCATGCTCTAAAAGTACGCCAATAAAGCCCTACGAAGCGAGACTAAAGTGACCACTTTAGCCCCAAGGGAGTTAAAAGTAATTAGTTTTTTAATTTCTTTCATGTGACATAGACAAACTCAAACAGCCAGCAAAAATATACTATTATCTGTGGAGTGTGGACCGTCTTCATTGCGAAAATGATGACAGTTTTAGTTCCATGGTTTGTCCGCAAAGAAGGTGGCGCCATGTGTTTAAAATTGTTAATCTGTGGTTCAGTTCAGAAGTAAAAACTGACCACGAAAATTTCAGATCTTTTGTCAAGTGTAAATTTGTTCGGTTTTAAATGTTTTTGTACTAAATTGACTATTTTTCTCGCACTCAAAGTGAAAAGTACAGTTTGCACCTCGAGACTAAACGTCAACTTAATATACCAAATCTTCTCTGGTATATTATGGCTTCGTTTAGTCCCTCGATTTAAAATATACTATTGATATTTCATTGTACAAGCAAATCAGTACATACCGCCATCTGAATGTTAAAGACTCCTCCGGCAGCTATGATGTTGTCCTTGATCTTGTCGATTGCATCTTGTAATATTTTGAGACCGTCCGTTTTTTCGGGAGTTGATGTGGTCATTACTGGAAAACAAACCACATAGTGAAAACCAATTGTAAAAAAAATTCACCTGCCCTATAGGTTGTGGGTTGATTCTTAAACAGGACAACTCACGTTACGATAATTTGGGTTCTGTATGTCTACCATGAGTTTCGATACGTAAACGGCGATCGTTCAGAAATGTGTATGCCATTTTTGGTTCTATTTTATATCACTAGGGGCGCTGTAAAGAAATCCCAAACAAAAACGTCAACGTGGTATTATTCACACACAAAATGTAAATTTTCATTCTTGTAGGGGGTTGAATAGAAGTTAAATGTAAATGAAATTGAAATTGCCAAGCTACAGATAATGTCTAAATAATATGTATGTTTTTTAGGTCCTCAATATTCATTGTTTCAAAGGATTGTCAAGAGAAATCGTTAAATTATAGAAAGTGAAATTGTCAAAACTCTTTTCAAATATAAATTGAAATTGCTGAGCTACAGATAATGTCTAAATAATATGTATGTTTTAGGTGCTCAATATTCATTATTCCAAAGGATTGTCAAGAGAAATTGTTAAATTATAGAGAGTGAAATTGTCCAAACTTAAAAAAAAATAAAAAAGTTTTTTCTGTTAAATTGTCTCTTAAAGTTGAGTTTTAATTTCTAAAAAACTGTCTAAAAAAATTATTAGACAGTTAAGACCATTTAAAGTTCCCAAATGGCCACACAGTTACAAATCCTATAAACTCACCATATAAGGGCGGAGCAATCAAGTTAATCTTAATGGGCATTTCAACTGAGGACAGCGCCAGGCCTTCCTTCAGCGCGGCGCGCACGGCGTCGATGCCTTCGTACCCGTAGCAGGCGCACTCGATGTCCGCGCGGATCTTCACTGCTTGGGAGGTGAGCTTCCTCTTGATGTTGGCAAGGAGGACCTCCTTGGTCTCCTCGTCGAGACCGCATTCGTTTAGGACTGAGGGGTCTCTGGAAGGTGAGAGTGGGTTCGTTTAGGAATGAGGGGCTTTCAAAAGGTAACATAAACTATCTAGGGGAGTGTTTCAGTAATTTTTGTGCTGTAATTTAGAGTCATAGTGTAAATATAATGTTCGTAGTAAGTAGATTACTTAAAATAAAATACACTTTAAGTATTTAACTAATAATTTTTTTTATTGTTTAAATAAATCAATAATAAAGGTTATTTGTATGATGTTGAATGGGTGGGTAATGCTGGTTAGGTTATGAATGACTGAATGCTAACTTAGTGATATTCAAAATTAGATTAAAGGACAAGCATAAGTCTTTACTATGGGATAATTATCTGGAATACATTTTAGGCAGTAAACCTGGCAGATGGCCAGTAATGGGATGAGGGGGATGGGCAGTAATTGAATATGGGAGAAACTTGAACAGGGTAAAAAGTATCAGTCTACTGTCGCTGGGCTACAAGCGAGTGTACGAGTGAGACACGCGAGATTACTCGCGCCACTCGCTCGCGGCGGCCGAGCGTACAGTCAGGCCTGGTTGTCTCTCAGCGTGAGTTCTGATAGCTGAGCAAGACAAGTATCGCTAAGCGAGAACTCTCTTTCATAGCTCTTGTCACTCAGCGACGAACTAGTGGAGTGAGTCCTCGCCGGGCACTGTGTACAGTCAGCGATCAGCTATTTATATATGCATCTCCTATGTGTATCTATTGTACGTTTCATGAGCGAGAAAATAGCCGATAGTTAGTCGTTTCCTAGCCATTGGTGGGACAACTGCCTTCTCATTACATCATAGAAAACACGAACTTTTGACACAAATCAGCGGAAGTGCTCAGCAGCTGTTCTATGGTCAGCTCAAGTCAGCTGGGGGACCTGTAGTTAGCCATTGTTTGTCAAACTGACTTTAAGATCGGTTGTCTTCTACTGGTGGGGAGACTGATTACCCAAGAAACCAGTAAATGCTACAATATTTTTCCTTTATGTGGTAACTAGGCCATTGTAAGAGTTAACCTAGTTTCAGCATTGGTCTCAGACATTTTTTTCGTTTTATTCGGACCCAAAAGTATAACATGCCTTCTTGAGCACTTATTATGTATCTTATAAGTATTTCCTTAAAGAATACCTATTAAAATCAAGTGCAATAATTGTTAACCAGTACAACCGGTTTTTGCATAGCGCTCCATATGTTTTCGCGGAACACCACCGGTATGTTCGATTAACAAGAACAGGTTAATCAAGGGTACAGGTCATCCCACTAACAAGATATTGACTAGTTTTACATAAGTATGCTCACTGTAATGATAAAAAACCAATACTTACACTGCAGCTTGTTTGAAAAAGTCATAGGCAGATGCTTTTTTCTTGTACTTCTCTTCAAAAAGCCACGCTGTCTTCTTGTAGAGTTCCTCCAACTGTTCCGAGCTCTCGTAGTGGAGGAGCTCGGCCACATGCCGCAGGATTGAGTTAACTGCTTTCGCTTTAGCATATCTTTCTGTGCACTTTTCTATGTCCTCAGCTGATACACGACGTTTTGACAAGTCAATATAACCTGATAAATAAAAATTAGGTGTGAGAAGTAATATATTCCGTTTGAATTTAGAATGATTTGGGTGAATTTCCTTCGATTTGCATCTTTTCTTAAAGTTGGTTATTAACAAATACACACAAAAGTTGATTTAAAAAGTAGGGTTTCTGTTACCCAAAAGTTTTTTAAACAAAATAAATTGCTGTATACAATTTTCATGCAATATTCCAGATTGTTATTTGAACGTCTTTATTTTTACTTAGTACTTAAAGTATTATTTGCAAAATAACATGCTGTAAGCGTATTCTCAGGTACAGAATTATATGAAATAATTGCAATTCTATAAAATTCAGTCTTTCACCGCACTGTTATATTTATTGGGAATCGGACACTCTTACCTTTTTCTTTATCCACTCTGATGACAACTACAGGCTCAGTCTTGCCAACTCTGATCAGTTTGTTGATGGACCTAATACGTCTTCTCGACAATTCAGACAGCAATATCATGCCCTCGATGTTGTTGTATTCGAGCAGGTGCACGTACGCACCCATCTCTGCTATTGACCTCACATTTACCATCACCACATCTTCCACTTCAGGATATTTTTCCTGGTAAAATCGACACGACAGAGGCATCTGAAAGATTTTCACCAATATAACCTATAAAGTTTCGAATATACCGAATATTACCAAATTAGATCGAGGATAAGAGTTTGCAGGTATACCTTGATTGTTTTTCTGTGACCTTTTTAGGAATTAGTATTCGTTGTTTGTAAGAATGATGAAATAGTAATTTTGTTCACGTTGACCAGCCGACGACAACTAAAACGTTCCGTTATACTGAACTAGAATTCTGACAATTTTGTTGTAAACACCTGTCAAAATATTCTGATTTATTAAAAATTACGGTAAACGGAACGCAACAAGTGTTGCCATGTTCTAAAACCAGTTCCACTGAACGTAGTTATCGCACAAAATCTAACACTGACTTGCTAATTATTTAACTTAATCTTGGATGCACTAAAAAGTACATAAGAAGGACGTGAAGGGTGCTTTATCTTTTCGTTTGTTTGTTTATTTCTTGTGCACGCTATTTTCGAGTTAATTTTGCTGAATGCAAGTAATTTATGATAGTCAAATAAAATAAGTTAAATAAATGAATAAATAAATAGCTGGGACAATTTACACCAAGATCATTTGACACCTAAACAAGGAACGGCGTAATTACTATGTTAGCTGTATCTAATAAGGGAGACTGTGGAAAGTACTAAAATATTGAATAGGTACTTTAATTAAATACATAGATAATAATACCCAGACACGGCTACATTGCAGTACAGCTAAGTAAAGTAAGTCAAATGTTAGAAACAACTGTAAACGATAGACCGATGTTTTGGTTTGTTTCACTATTAACAAAAGTTTGAAAAAACACCAATTAAAACATGCTTTTGTGTCCTTCGATTATACTACGATTAGAGAAGCTATTTTTACACGTTATTATCAAAACTAGTGTTAATACACTCGGCGTCAAAAAAAACGCACCTTTTAGAAATCTTCTTTAAAAATTCTTGAACCTTATTGAGAGGATAGTGTTGGGAATCTTTAGAAAGGTAACAAAAAGGAGTATCAAAAAAACAATTGAATTTAACATTTGCTTAATTGTTATTACAGAAAAAACATTTAAATTAAAAAAATTACGAAAATCCTTAATTTAGTTCTAATTAACAACAGATAATTTACAAAAAAATTACACAAAAAGTGGCTTAAAATAAAATTAAAATCTAGTGTTACCCCCCCTTGCCCTGATGACGGCTTCATACGCTCCCTCATGGATGTCCTCACCAATTTAAGGAGGTCTTCTTGAAGGATAAGCTCCCATTTTTCAATCACCGCGTCTTGGAGCTCCTGAAGAGTCGAAGGAGCAGGATCTCGAGATCGGACCTTCCGTTTAAGATGGTCCAGAGGTGCTCTATCGGATTCAGGTCCGGACTTCTCGCTGGGCACTGCATCACAGAGATTTGGGACCTCTGCAGAAAGTCGCCCACGATGGCTGCTGTGTGAGCGCGAGCGTTGTCGTGCATTCATGTGAACCCCTCGCCAAAAGAATCGGCAAAAGGGATCACATGCACTTCCAGGATCTGTGTGACATAGCGGCGAGCAGTCAGCGACCCTTGTCCGCGAGCACCTCCAGTCCGGGAGACGCAGACAAGGTCGGTTTTGCCGGCAGCCGACATGCCGCCCCAGAACATGCAGGATCCGCCCCCATATTTCACCGTCTCCTGGATGCAGGCTTGGGCAAAACGTGCACCCTGTCTTCGGTATACTCTTCTGCGTCGACGCTCTCTGCTGTCGTCGGTCGTTGCAGAAGAGACACTCTCGTCTCGTCTGAGAAGATAACTGCACTCCACTGCTCAAGGGTCCAATCGAGGTGGTCACGAGCAAACTGTAAGCGGGCTCGCCGATGCGCTGCAGTCAATTTAGGACCCGTAGCAGCTCTGTGGGCCGCTATCTTCTTCTCCTTTAGTCTTCTTCTAACCGTAGAGACGCTCACGGGGCGTCGGCGCACTGCCTGGAGCTGCTGTTGCAATTCAACAGCATTGGAGAAACGATTTCTCAAAGAATTCGACACAATGAACCGGCGACGTCTACCGGACCCATGTCTCCGAATGTAGCCACCGGTCTCTATGAAGCGCTGGTACACTCTTCGAACCGAAAAACGGCCCAAGTTCATTTGCCGTTCGACATCACGCTACTTCAAACTCTGAAGAATGATTCAGATTGATTGCGGCTTGCTTTGGTTAAACGACCTGCAAGGCAAATCTAATTAGGCAAATGACCATAAAGATACCGAGTGGTTATCTTAACTTACGCATCTTCATAACGCTGAAACCAATCGCCAGATTCGCATTAAGCGATGTTCATAGCTAGGTAGTGCTTCGGGGAATCAGAATCGTGGCACAAGTTTAAGCAATCTATCCCTGACCCCTCGAACATTTTAACGCATTTAGAGCAAGGAACATAAATCAGAATGAATATTCATAGCTAAATGGTGTTTTTACACTCAAATCGGGAAAATCAGAGATTAACTCGCTGACTGGAATTGTAGTATCTAAACGAGTAAAAAGATTCTTAGCAAAAAATAATGAGTAAATAAGTACCTACTTACATAAGTAAAATTGTTTGACTGATAGGTACTATAAATATCGATATTATCGGTTGGCGTGGTGCGCTGTAGCACGGTTTCTCGCCTGGATTTTCTTAGTGTCCCGGGTTCGATTCCCGGTCGGGTCAGTTCAGGAAAACGTTATTTACTAAATTGGCTCGGGTCTGGGTGTGCTGGGAGACGCCCCTGGCTCAATTGCTTGTCTAGTACCTCGCGTAATACAGGGATATTTATCCCTACTTCGAGACCATGACAAGTGGTGTGTTGTCTGGCGCATATAATATATTATACCGGGTTAATCAAAAGACTTACAAAAACGATATGGCTTACTTAATAAGTGATGTAGTAAATATGTAAGTGAAAATTGTTTTTTTCCAATTGAATATATTATTTTTAAGTTTTCATACAAAAAATACTGACTGTTCGACGGATTTGTATGGGGGGACCTTGACATGAAAGATAACTAAGTAAATTTAATTTTCTCTAAGATAGTTTCCACATCACTTACAGAGATGGCATATCGTTTCTGTAAGTTTTTTGATAATCAGCCGTTAATAAAGGTAACTAATGAAGATGCGATTTCTGCGCTTCAGAATTTAAATTAACAGCGTTATAAGTTTAGTATACTGAAGTCAGTTACATTAAGTTTTTTTTGGGCCAAGCTCTTGCTTAACACCCCTTCTTCATGTTTGTTAGGATTATTTGAAGGAAGCCCAACTGTGCACGAGAAGCCGCTCGGGGGGAGGGGCCCCTAGCAGTTCTTGAGAAATGCTTGAACGAGCACATTAACGTAGAGTAAACACTGATGGGCCTCACCAAAAAATAAGTGGTAATTACTAATTTAATTTCAGCCGCTGTGGCGACGTGAGATCATGCTCTGGAAGGAGCAAAGAGTTCAAACTCAAACTCATATAACTTTATTCAAATAGACTGTATGTAGTACTTTCAAATCGTCAAATTTACAGAAAAATATACTAAATAATAGGACATAAATACCATAATATTAAGGAGACATAAATACACAGTATACAGACATATTGCGACTCTACCACCGCGTCGGAGTTGTTTCTTGCTGAGAAGACCCGGCGAGAAACTCAGCAGTTACTTATCTTTTAAACTTGTTTTGGGTTTACAACAGGCGTTAGTAAAGTACAAGCAGTGTGTCATTTTGATACAAGTAAACCTAAGATAATATAAAACAAAGAGAAAAAAAAAACAAAAGAATATAAAACAAAAGTTCATTTATACAATTCAAAAATAAAAATTGTTAGTCAGTACATACTAGGTACCTATTAACTATTACGATAAAACATCTGTTACAATAGAGCTATTTAAACCCGCATCGAGCAGAGAGCTTACACCCAGGCATTTTAATCTTTAAGGTCTTTTGTAGTAGTAAAGGCTCTAAAAAAATCCTTTAACGGATGGATGTAAACAGAACACAAAGTAAAGTACATTCTCATTGCATAAAATAAACCTAGTAACAACGAAGATTCCACAAACACCCAAACTCAGCATTCGTTCCATCAATAAAAAGGTTCGAATGCGCCTGACGAGGCTATTTCCACAAATTCGTCTCACTTAACTTAACTGCAGAGAAAGTTCTCTGTTGGATACCTACATACAACATTAGGAGGAAGAAATAGTTACCTAATTATTTATACTCGACCTTGCAGGGGTAAAAAAAGAAACATAATCTCATTTAAGTCGCTACTGAAATTAAATTAATGCATCTCTCTCTTTGTGTAGTTTGTCTTTGCTTGACCTTAGAGACTATCATGCAATTGTCAGCACAAAGTTAAACAAACACTTGTCATTTAAATATGAAACCCCCTGTACTGCAAAGCGCAGTAATTTTCAAATTTAGTCATTGTGATTGTGTGTTCACTTGCATTGTAACCAATCGTTCCTAATTCCGGCGTAGGTACAACACTCTCGATAAGAACTTACTCAAAATGTTTAAGCCAAAGGAAAAAGGTGGAGTATCACTATCAGAGTGCCTGCTACCGGCCATGGTGGCGGCTGATGCACTTTCTGTGCCATGGCCGGACGAGACGAGTGGAAGGACACAGCACCTGGGAGCACAAGATGGAAGTCACAGTGCCCTCTGCATTACGGGTTAGCGTACAGGCATAATGATCCGTGGCACGTCTTTTTAGTTTACAACTAAATCACAAATTTTAAAATATATTCCACTGCACTGTGGGTTCTTTGTTGACAGGAAGGCGACTGATAAGACGGTTTCTTCACCTTTGATTTCCAGAGTTCGCCAATTATGAGCAGTAATATTAAGTTCTTTTTAACTGTTTTTTTCATTCCAACTATACTTCCTTTTGTTTGACTCTAAAATCCTGGGTTGAGTTTGAAATGTTGGTCACAAGATACACTTATTAGTCATACGGTATCAAAGAACATAGTCACAATTGTCGGGCTCCGCAGGCTGTCCAACAAATTAATTGATGTATATCATTGAGTTGGCCGCAAATCTCTGCGATTGATTAGCCAGTTCATTGTTGTATGCTCAAATACACAGGCAGAACGTGCAGTGATGTCTTGGTGCTAGTTCAAAAAGTTTTTAAGTTTTAGTTTTTTGAAATTAGAAGCATGAAACCTTATTGGTAAGAACTTTTTTTATTAAGCTGTAATATTTTTTCCGTAAAAGGTGAAATTATCATTTATATTTATTTAAGTAAGTACTTTACGAGTAGATAACTATATAATCTTGATCACAAAATGTTAAAGTGCAAAATCCAACCATTATTAAAAAACATTACGTTTTCGACGAATTACAACATTAGGTAGATAGATACCTACCATAATGAACTAAAAGTGTTCAACACTGTGTTTAACTAAAAGTGTGATCTGTGTGTGGGTGATCCTCTGAGAAGTAGAATATAAAGTGCCTATTTTATTTATTTAGTTGATCTGCAAACATACATATTAAAATGTATTTTCTTCTGCCCAAATTCCGTAAAAAAACTGCCGATTAAAAGTAATTTTAATCTTTTAAACTAAATGTCGCAATTACTTTGATCCACTTAAAAGTGAAAAAAAAAACATCTGCAACAAACAAATGCAATCGTGTTTTGTAGGCGTGTCGTTAGCTTTGTGAAGAACAATAAAAAGAAGGTCACTTGTAAGGTACTTTGAAGAGAATATGCTGTTAACTATTGCTATAATCCAATATTTATTTACTTACACAAATCTGTCGTGACAATGAGACACTGTACAGTATAGTTAATAATTTAAAAGTCAAAATAGTGATAAACGTTTCAATTTCAATCTCCCTCCCCATTTTTTATCGACCCAAATTGAAATATCCTGTCGCATTGATGACGGACCTGATGCACGGTGATAACATTCCCGCGTGGTGTTTTATCTTGATGAATCTTTTGAAAAAACCTCAAACGGCATTTAAATTATGATAAAACCTTGTACCGTTAGTTTAATGAATTCCGACGTAGTCCAGTAACTTTAAGGGGTGAAGAAAGAGGTGGTCGTCCTTTGACGGCTGTTATGGGAGTAAGTAAGTACAAGCTAGCAGTTTAAATTATTTGCAGACAATAGGTGGTATTGAAAAATGGTTTAGATTGGACGCATATAACACAAGATACATTTTTTTTATAAGACCTAGATCAGACTGCCCCACGTGCACGGTTGTATACGAATAGTCAGGGAGGATAATTTGAGAGTTCTAATTGCACATCATGTGTCGATGAATTATGAACCCACCCACTGGCTTGTTAGTAGCCTGTGCCTGCCTGTAGCCTGTGGGGTAGTGATCTTGTCTTTAGCACCTAATGAGCGTCGGTGCGATCCCCATCCATGACAAATATTCATGTGACGTATATTTTGTGTTCGTTATGTGTCTGGGTGTATGAATATCAGTCTCTGACTTTAGGGTCAGATTTATGACACCAAGACCTGGCTCCCGAACCAAATTTCGCTGGATTGGCATTACATTATTGTCACCAAAACATTTTTGAACCCTAACGCTTTCGAAGAATTTACAGATTCCTTGAAAAGTATAATACTATAAGTAAAAACCAACATGGTTTCCTCAAAAATCATTCCACAACTTCAGCTGTTTTTGATTGCAATTTTGAAATTCTAAATACATTAGACCGAAATCAGTGTGCTGTCGCTATTTTCAGTCTTTTCAAAGCCCCCCAATGTGATAAATTTGAAGATTTGCTTAAAACATTTCTCATCGGCAAAGCATATTACAATTTGAAAGAATATTTTGAGGATAAAATTATAATTTAATTCATGTTTTTTTTTTGTTTTGATTTAATATTATTTAGGTGCCCGTGGCTAAGTGAGGTGCCCGTGGCTAAGTGACGGCAGCTGATCGGCAACGATCCGATGTTGAGCAACGCCAGTCAGGTCGGGTTATGGATGGGTGACCATCCCGACCGAAATTAAGTGATATGTTTTTCGGGCATCTCCGTGCTTCGGAAGGCACGTTAAACAGTTGGTCCCGGCATAAGATATCAGTCGTGAAGCCTAGTCAGAGGCCTAAAAAGGCGGCTTGATAACATCTGACGGTAAGGTTTATCACTGGCCTTACATTCACCTCTCCAACAATCCGCACTGAGCCTGCGTGTTGGAGTATGGCTCGTACCACCTCATAGTTGAGGTGAGGCCTGTGCCCAGCAGTGGGACGTATAAGGCTGTATTTGTTTGTGTAAATATTATTTAGTCTTTTAAGTGTTAACTATTACTATTGAATTACCTTGGTACACCTATTGTAGTTTTGAGGTCGTACTGAATTATATTTCAATTTGAGTTTTTGTAAGATGTCTTTGCAACACCCTTAGAGGGTCTATGTACATTTTAGTTTTTACATTTGTATAACTTTATATGTGTATAGAGCAAATAAATAATGATTATGATTATGATTTATAAATTTCTTGTTTGTCATTTCTGTAATGCTTGTCCAATGAAATTCAGTTCAAGAGTCAGGGGCCTGGTGTGAGTTGTCCTAAATATATTTATTTATTTATAAGTAAATAAATGGATCATATAGTTACTTCCACAATGCGCTGTGCTGTGACAGGTAGGCTTTTATGTGTGTGTGCGTGAGAGCAATAAGCTTGAGCCCTGGCCGAGCCAGTATAAACCGGTTTCTCTCCGTAACCGTACACGACGAGGCCACTAGTGCTCAAGCATGCAGGGCGGTTGCTGAAGTTTCGTCTTCAGAGCATAGCACCAAATTGTAACGACGCCCCTCACACCAACTCTCACCAACTTCAACAATTTTCACAGTTGAAAGACTTCTACTACCCAAATCAATATGAATAAACATATCGATATAAATTATCACTAATTAAAATAGATACATGATCGAACATGTAACTTGAAGATAAAATTTAGCATCGCCACTTACTTTAAAAAAAGTCATCATGGATCCCGTGACGTCAAATCTCCGTTCGCCATCAATCAAATGGCCGTTGAGTATTGACGGTTGAAGGCTCCTCAATTGGGTCGCATCTGCGTCTGGATCAATTAGTTGTTGACCTTCTTCATCGAGATATGATGACTTACTTGATCGTTAGTGGGTCTCAATTCGTCTATTAAAGATTTTTGTTTAGGACAAGGTCAACGGCGGGATAAGTGAATGTAGGTCAACAATCGTTTTTTCCTACTTCCTTGTTTTTTCTGGGTCGGTTGGTTGCGATTCTGCAGGGATTAAGAAACTCTAAGGCCGAGATATATTATAGAGCGTGCTTAGCTTAAACTTAGACTAGACTTACCTATGTTGGTTTTCAATGTAATATATAAGAAGTAACTAACGATGTTAATAACTAGCCATGTTAGTTACTTCTTATCGATATTACATTGTTTTCGTCTTAGTTAAACATCACCTTAGGTATTCGTTAGTAATAATTATGAAAATACTCAATAAGTGAGATAAGATAAAGTTGTGCTTAGTGGCCTCTGCCTAAATGGGATGAACATTTGATTGGGTTTTGTGCCTGTGTGTAACTATGCACATAAGTGACATAAGTACGTTAAGTCACAAATTGAAGCTATTATAATGAAGCGAGGTTATTAAATTAAAGAGGATTTCTTAAATCACAAGAATTTGTGGTCATCTTAGGTATAATCTGCTCCTCAATGTCAATTCAATTTTTGTGTATTAAACAAGATTGAAAAGAGTAACCATCGAGTTTCTTGCCGGAGTCTTCTCGATCGGAAACAACCTCCGAACCGGTGGTAGAGTCACATTATGTTTAATTATGACATTGACTATCATAGTATTAATTCATGTAAAGTTTATTTTTATTTAGTATATTTTTGCTATTTTTTTATTCGACTTGTCATAAGTCTGTAATGAATTAAGATATTCATTACTTTACATTTTACTTTACTTTAAATATAAAAAAAAGAAAATATTTAAAGGGATCGTTGCAACCCAAAGAAATCAAAATTATGCACACAACAAAAATAAATTAGAAGAACATAAAAAATACCATCAGACAGAGGTGTCCCCTGATGATCAGGAATAGCTAGATGACCTCATTTAGCTGGTCAGCGTTGGTAGGGAATATATCTGATAAGACTTAGGGATGCAACGTAACCTTTCTATCCGAATTGATTGTGATTAAGTAGCCATGTCTAAAGATGGAATATGAAAAGTATATTATTTTTATAATTTTAAGTCAAGTTCTCAACTCTCACAATTTGATCACGTGAGTGTGTAGGCAAGTTAAGATTGAATCACATCCAATCTCAATCTTTGCTAAATGAAATCTGCAAGTCATTGCCGCGTTCAATAACTTTTAGCGATGATAATGCAGAAAATGAGAATCGTATCAAATCATTAGAGTCAAGAGGGAAGCGGGCGTTCAATCACAAGCCAAATAAACAAGAGTCAAGACACAGCAAAAAATATTAGGCTTGTTGTCACTATGTGACTGGCATTTGAATTTTCCTTCTGTGAAAAAGACATGGAATGGTTCTCATGAAGTTAAAGATAAATTTCCCTACGACATGACATGTCTTGATGCAGCATTTTCAAACGATGATTTCATTGAGTTTCTAATTCAAGCTGTGACCTAATTCTTCGGGATAAGCCCTGATGTGTTAACATCTGACAGCAGAGGAATGTTAAACGGCTTAATTGGCTCGTTGTTCCTCGAATCAATCATTAGTGTAGGTCGGGTTTCGTACGGGACAATTATAACATGTGGGTCAATATCACGGAGGCGGAACTGAAGAACCATATTTATTACGAACTCTTTAGTTGGTGGTGGACGCACAATGCTCTAGCATTTTAGTTACATCCTTGGTGGCAAACAAGCGGCCACCTGCTGGTAAGGATTACCGGAACCAATCAACAGGAACGGTGCAACTGAGAGAGGGTGCTAGAGTTATTGCCAACCCATTTCTTGCCTTTCCGTTTTTATAGAAGTTTTGTAAGGTCAGCAAGAAGAACTAAGGTCCTCCAGCTCCAGCTGACCATACCACAGCTCCTCAGTAACACTACACTGTTAAAACAGTGTAATTGGGACCGGTTCAGTATTGGATATCGCAATGGAAACGAAAGGTGTGCCGAGCTGACTACAAGATTTTTTTTTCTATACATTATACTGACATCTTTTTGACGACACGATTGGCGTAGTGCGCTGTAACACGGTTTCTCGCCTCGATTTCCTTAGTGTCCCGGGTTCGATTCCCGGTCGGGTCAATTCAGGAAACGATCTTTTCTGAATTGACTCGGGTCTGGGTGTGCTGGGAGACGCCCCTGGCTGGTTTCCTTGTGTGGTACCTCGTAACACAGGGATATTGATCCCTACTTCGAGACCATTACAAGAGGTGTGTTGTCTGGCGCATATTTATTTATTATTATTTATTTATTATCTAACTGTACTTTTTTTGATTTAGATAAATCTAATCTAAATCAGCCTGTTTTGTCCCACTGCAGGGCAAAAGCCTCCCCTCCCAATCTACGTCTAGCTAGCACGTCAACGGCGGCACCCATAGGCTAAGTTAGTCAGCTTAGTGCGCACCTACCAACCCGCATTAGAATATCGTGGTAGGTTAAAAGTCTAACCCCCCCCCCAACCTTCCCCAAAACTTTTATAATAGTATCTTTTATTTCCGATAACTTTTATAAGAAATACCTAACATAATCAAATTAGGAACTTCATCCTTACTTAACCTTTATAAGAAGAAAAAGAAACTAAGTTTAGGCCAAGAAATATCAAGTTTGAATTAGGGAAACAAAAGTTTCTTCATCCATCATTTATTAAGCCTTGATTTATTCTCACTCAGTCAGAAGTTAAACTGATTTCCTTTGAACGTAGCGATTTTGTAGCAGATGTCGGGTAATCTGTCAAATTAATAAAATTGGACAAAGAATGAAACAATCCATAAAACCTGCGAAAGTGGTTTACATTATACCTAACTTTCAAATCTGTGAATTGGTCTTTGACACGGATAGCAAGAGTTTTGATGTACAAAGATGTTTATTTATTGGGTTTTTTTATGAATAATTTAAAAGAATATCAAATAATATACCTAACAAAACATAGCACGACTATATCTCAAACGGTGTAGTCAGAGGCAAGTGATTATTGCCCTAATGGCGAATGGAACACTCAGAAGTCATCTTTTCACAAAGGTATTAGGACGTGATAGGCGATGAGCCTTCCGCCGTTATTCGGGTTGGTCTGGTTTTCATCGCTGTTTTCCATCACCGGAGAGTTTTAAAATAGTCGAAAAAACAAAGATGGTTCTGGCCTGAATTTTAATTCAGGACCACACGATCAACAATCCTATTTGGGCCACGACTTATAGGACTTACTGTATAATTTATTATTCGATAAATCGAAAATCTAGCTTCTTAATCGAACTCTTTACCTATTAAAGCATAGGCATTTCTATTAGAAGAAACACCAAGACAGTACTCAATTAAGGCTCTTTACTTCAAAGAGCAATCTTGACTGGTTTACGAAATATTTGAGTGACAACACATACAAGTCATGCAGCCCTGCCCTGCAGGTGGCTTTGGGCCTTATTACAATCACTTATAACTGGTCACTTCCATTCCCTAAACTGAGCGTAGCAAGTAATTTCGTAATATGATCTTTCATTCCCAGCCAGTCTGCGGTTACCTGGCAATAACGCATCTTCAAGACTGGATATTTACTGACGGAATTGCTCTCTACGCTTAGTTTAAGAATTAACTTCACTAGATATGAGCGATGGTAATACGGCCCCTGGCCTGAATGCTAGTTCGCTATTACACCCATACTTAATCAGTTATTGTAAAGTGACCCAATAAAACGATGTTTATTGTATTTTTTGTTACAGGTTACTTGTTTTCGTGGTCTTTATTCTAGATGCCGCTTGTGAAGGGAAAACTCTTGAAGATGAACGTTAGTTGGTTGAAGTATTTTCTGTTTAATTTCAACTTTAGACTTAATCTGAAATTACCAGTGAATAACTTACTTTCCACTATGGAAGAAGCCTTAGCAATCAAAAGTTGAATAATTTGCTTACTGCAAGAGCCCCATCTATCAGTGGTTTTTGTATAGCCTCAACTGGTGATCAATTGCGAACTTGGGAGTATTAAAATATCGAGAACATCAATTTGAAACAGCATAGTTCGCATTAAATTATCAATTGATTGATGAATTGATATAATAATATATATAAATATTTTTTCACTTCTCATGCTCTAAAAGTACGCCAATAGAGCCCTACGAAGCGGGGCTAAAGTGACCACTTTAGCCCTTATGGAGTAAAAAGTGATTAGTTTTTTAACTTCCTTCATGTGACAAAAACAAACTCAAACAGCCAGTAAAAATATACTATTATATGTGGAGTGTGGACCGTCTTCATTGGGAAAATGTTGAGAGTTTTTTAGTTCCATGGTTTGTCCGTAAAGAAGGTGGAGCCATGTGTTTTAAATTGTTAATCTGTGGTTCAGTTGAGAAGAAAAAACTGTTTTATATTGAACAATCAAGAACATTACTAATACACTTTCTAACTAAAGATGCGATTATCAATAAAGAATGGCTGAAATGGACACTGTCCGTAGCCGTAAAATGGAAATACAAAAAAAAACAGATCACGAAAATTTCAGAACTTGTCAAGTGTAAAGTTCGGTTTTTAAATGTTTTGTACTAAATTTACTATTTTTCTCGCACTCGAAGTGAAAAGTACAACTTGCACCTCAAGACTAAACGCCAACTTAATATACCCTCGGTTTCATTGACTCCCTCGCACGCTCTGGAGTCAAACCACCTCTGGTATATTATGACTTCGTTTAGTCCCTCGATGTAAAATATACTATATTTTGGTTGAATTTTGAGAATACGGCTGGGCGTCTTCTTCAAAACTAAACTTCTGTAGTTTCAGGAAAATTAATGGATGAACTTAAATTACTTCAAATATTCCTGAAGGTTGTGTATAGAGAGTTCCATTATTAGGGGTATTTGGGCGCAATGGTAGTTTAAATCTAAATCGTATTCTTATTTTGAGACTGTTAATTTTCTGAAAATACGTAAGTTTTGTCTAATGCTGGTTACAGACTGATGCAATGTAACCTGCAATGAGAGAATTAGCCGTCCGCACTTGCGCAATGTACCTATGCAATGTATCATGGCAATATAACAGAGTTCCCAAAGTCTGTTTGCACTCCGCGCGGGAAATTTGCAGTGTGCATTTCACGCGCACGAGCGTTTCAAATCGTGCGCGGAAAGACCCATGTAGGTAGAGGCAAAAGTTGGGTGCGTGCGCCGCGCGGATCGTCCAGACTGGTGAAATGCTCCTTTCACTTTACATTGCATGTTACGATAATATCTCCTATCAGTCTCTACCCAGCATTATGCTATTCAAAACAGAAACTGTTAAGTTTGTTTTTATTGCATGCCTCTTAGCATGTGGTCAGCCAAATCTTTGTAGTAAACTTTGTAAAGGGGACTTGAAATATTTCCAGTCGATGGGACTACGGTGGATTTTTTTGGTGACGAATCTCCGACTGATAGCACGTTCACGGACCAAATAACAAAAATGGGACTAGAGATGAACCGGACCACCTCTGAAGGCCTACAAACAACACCAGCAAGCCTCTTGTTGGAAACGACAAAAATAAGCCCAGAAATAAACCAAACCACCACTGCTGGTCTGCAAACAACAGCAGGCCCACTGATGGACCAAGCCACAGCAATGCTTATGGACCAGGCCCCTTGCTTTCCTCTCCGGCCTGGGGACGTAGACTTTCAAACCATCGATTTAATAGCAGTGTATCAGCTGGACTGGCCTAATGCTTCCGGGGTGAGGATGGTGCAAGGCTCTCAGGACTTGCAGAGAGCGTACAGGATTGGACCAGAAGCTAATCTAACATTGCCGTTAAAGTGAGTATAAGACGTCTACTCCTGGATACAGGTCTTTTTCAAGGATTACCAAAGAGTCCGATCGCAGATGTTCTGCATCCATCGGAATCTTGTGACCTTTGAATCGACAACCACCTTGCTTATCAAGCATGGTACGCAGCGTTTATCTTCCAAACTTTCATTTTTGCCCTGACGCCCATTAGTTCCCAATCAGCTCTGCGTGGTATCTATGTATCCTGCTCTGTCACTTTAACGTTCATACCCGCTGGGCTACGGTCGGTCACTTCAGTTCTCTACGTATTTCTTCAACTGAGTACTTGCCTGAAGAGTGTTAATTGCTAATTTGTATTATAAGTAGTAGCTTGCTGAAACAAGTTGAAACTGAAACATCGAGTTATGTACAGGGCCGACTGCCAGGGGCAGAATGCCCAGCGGGGACGAGATACTGGCCAAATGCAAATTGCCAGAGGGTGGCAACAGATCGTTTTTGTTTTTCTCATTTTTAGTTTAATCTAAAAAAGGAATGAGAACAATGATGCAATTAATATTAATTGAAAAACAAGGCGCTTCCTGGTGATGAGAATTTATTTTACGGGGCAGTTAAACTCTGAAACTCATTTTTGATCCAAAGTTATAGGAATCATAAACTGCTTTTTGATACATATGAAATACTAAGGTCTTTTCAGAATTCTCTTTTATCCTCAATTGTTCACTGGTTGCACTATATTTTTTTTTTGTTATTTATGAACCTATGTATCAAGTCCCACAAGAGAGACAATCGGCAGGCGGAGGAAAAAAAGTTACGTATATACCATTTTTTTTTTGTTATTTTCGTAAAGACCAACCCATCATTCTTCCCTCGGGGTATAAGAGACCACGTCCTTCTTACATTGGTTACAATCCTTCATTGCTACACATTCTGCGCTGATTTCATCCTCATGAATTTTATACAATTATTTGATTTAAGGACTCCATGGCCGAGTGGTAACAGAGCTCGGTGTGATCACCAACCCGCATTTGGCAAGCGTGGTGATTAGGCCAATAACCTTTTGTAGCGATAACCTATTTCAATGATGGAGGCCTTTGCCATGCAATGGGACGGTATAGTTTTAGGCTCATATTTAGTACTATATTTTATTTGTCGGGAAGGCACTCTCTTATTATTTAGTATCGTTGTTATAAGAGTAGGTATATTGGAAGATTTAACATAACCATGGTTCACGTAAAGCAGTGACCTCCTCTGAATGTTCCAGAAAAGTGTTCCCCAATGGTCTGCCAGAATACTTCAGCGTGGTGGGCACATTCAAAGCCCGGGGCCAACGCCGGCCCTGGAGCCTCATCAAAGCGAGCTCCAAGCAGCTGCAGTTCTCCCTGACCCTGCTGCCGACTGCCAGAAAGGTCATCGCGAATGTGCAGGGCAGAAGAGCCGTTTTTGACAGCAAGCCGGTGAGGTTACCATTATTGACCGCATGTAACTCCTGGCTGTCGGTAACAACTATTGCAGACAAAGATACCGATTTAGTGGCAGCTGCAGGAAAAATCATGTTATCTATAACTGGAATCTTAAATCTTTTTATGTGGAAATGAGTAACCATATTTGTTGTGTTGTGTGATTAGTTCCTTTAATATCAGATAGATAGTATTTAAATGAACGACCACCAAAATCAATAGTTGAGCGTCTAAATATTCGCAAAGTACGTGAGCGACAAACAGTGTTTTGTCGCTCACATAGAAATTCTGGGGCGCATTTCAGTAATTTTAGTAGTTCAGTTTATGATTTCCCATATTAGATTAGATTACGGCTCGAAGTGGTAAGGAACGGTATTGTAGGTAACCGTGCCTAACCACATCTTCTTTTTTTTCCAGTTGTTTGCTCCTGGCTGGCATAAGATACACTTTGCCATCACGAACGGCACTGTTCATATGGCAGTTGACTGTTTTGAGGTAAGGGCTTGCGAGGTATAGGGTGGCAAGACATTGCACATAACATGACGTATAAAAATTACGAATTACATAATGCAGCGATGCTGCCTAAAGCACCGGAGGTCGTGGGTTCGATTCCCACCCGTGAGAAACATTCATGTGACGAACATTTGTGTTGTGGTGTGTCTGGCTGTTATTATCTATTTGTGTATGTATTCAGAAATATTATGTTTGTTTATCAATCTCCGCCTCCCATAGTACAACCTTCGGTCAGATGATCTCGGCGTGAGGTGCCCGATATTCATTTATTTATGGTTTTATTATGTACTGCTCTCAGTCTACCATTAGACAGTCGGAAGTGACAGCAATATCAGAATGTAAATTTCATGTTGTGTCAATGTTCAAAGTTAATTTCATGACTGACTCAAATTTATCGAAGTTCAAAGGTGATTAATCCTTTACGTTCTTGCAAGATAATTTAATGAAGAAGACGTGGTTACTAAAATTGAGATGGGAATGCTGAGGTGGTTTGGTCATATGGAAAGAATGGATGAAAGGCGATTAACGAAACGGATTTATGAGGCAAGGGTAAATGGGACTGTTGGAAGGGGAAGACCCAGAAGAACGTTTCTTGGGCAAGTTCAAGATGTTCTCAGAAAGGGTCGGGTCAAGAGTACCTTTAACCGACGAGCATGTATGAAAGGACTCATGAGAGTAGAAGAAGCGCAAGATGTATGTCAGGATCGTAGCAAGTGGAAAGAAGTGGTCTCTGCCTACCCCGTTGGGAAAGAGGCGTGATGGTATGTATGTATGTATGTAATACAAAAACACAATGGCTGTCTCACCATTATATACAAAATCGAAGAAAGTACAACATTATATCTTAAGTAGAATAAAATGTCTATTTTTCAGCTCCGGCCAGTAAATGTGACCCACCAGGACTTTAGTAAGGCAACGTCTGTAACAATCCTCTCAAATGATGATGGGACTCCATCTAACGTAAGTAAATATAGATAGACTTGGTGTAATGGTTAAGAAGTTGGCTACTACACCAGAGGTTGCGGGTTCGATCCCCGCACAGTACAAACATTTGTGTGCATGAACATGTTTGTTTGTACTGGTCTGGGTGTCTCCTATGTATAATAAGTATGTATTTACAAAAGAAAATGTATTTAAGTATGTTTATCCGTTGTCTAGTATCCCATAACACAAGCTTTAATTAGCTTACTTTGGGGCTAGATGGCGCTGTGTGGAATAATGCCCAGGGATATTTATTATTTATTTTATTTATTTATTTGGCATCACAATTGGCGTCGCTTTTTGTATGTATGGAACTATTGTTCTAGTAGGTAGTTAATATTCTAGGGTTGAGTATATAATTCTTACGACTAGCCACAGATTGCTCTGGACCGCGGAGAATCGAAAGGGTTTTTGGTCTACAGTGAGACAGCGATGACTGAGAATTGTATTGTATTAATAATAATAATAAATAATAATAAAGTCGTTTATTTGCAAGAATACAAGTTCTAAAGGTCTTAAAATTATCTATGTATGTACATGTACTCAACCTGCACGCAGGTGTGCAAATTAATGTAATTAGGTTATGTCTCAATGTATTCAGTTAGTACTTAATATTCATATTAATCAATTTAATTAAGTATTAATTTATGTAAGTGATTTTATTTATTACATGTTATTTTATAATTCATAAATTCAGTCACGCTATAAAAACAATATTCCATTAGCCATGCAGTCAATTTAATTTTAAACCTTTTACCTTTCAAAGTTTTGATATCTTCCGGGAGATTGTTAAACAGTGTGATACACATGTTAAAAACATTTTTTTCATAAATGTAAGTGGAACATTTTATTTTAAAAAGTATTCAATAAATTTAACTTTAATGTTGAGTTATACTATTCCTCTTTTATATCTCTTTTCCCTGTAGTTACCTGAGATCGTTTCTTGGCGTTTAAGACCATCTAAATTGTACGAGCTAACGATAGGTTAAAATGACAACCTCCAAATAAGACGAATTCCTTGTCTATAGAAATCATGAGAATAATTTTGCAATTTATACCTTCAAAGAATTTGTATTATGAGAGCAACTTTTTGAAATACTCAAACAACTTCTATATTTTTTTTCTCGACATCTGCTTGAACATGAAATATTTTTTTTGATTAAGATTTTTTCTTGCAATATTTTAAGTTTTTACATTGACATGGGTTTTTAGCTCAGTGAAATAACTAGTCAAAGTAAGACAAATCACCTGCTGACCTTTTAGCAATCAAAATAATCGAGTACCTTTGATGTCCATTTTTTTTAATAATTATTTTTGTATGCACTTTGGCGATTTTCTGAAAAAAAAACTAAAATTGGTCATAACTTTTTAACGGTTAGAAATCGGACCAATAATTGATAGGGTTAAAAAAGGCAGAAATGACCCCCGCTATGCGCTATTTCGATTTTATCCTTACTTCCAGGAACACCCTGTATAGGTATATTAATAGTGCTGTTTTGATTTTATGAAAAAAGTAAATTTAAATTTATCTTATAGCATGTTAACAAACTAATTTACGGGAAGGTATATATATATGACTACGGTTTTATTAGTTTCATGAAGTCACTGTGATATAACAATGTGTTAATTTTTTTTACTATTATCCAAAAACTACCTACTAAATTCAAAACAAAACAAACACCGAAATAATATTGCAGAAAGTAATGCCCCTTAAATTAGCGCCCAACGTGGTGATGACAACAAAATAAATAATTTGTTCTTTTCTTGGTTTCAGATAGACCTGCAATGGCTTTCTATGAGTTGCAGCCAATATGTTCTAAGGGACGACAGTTGTGAAGAAATCGTAAGTCAAAATACATTTTAAATAGGTAACAGAAGTTATGATGCTTACGATGCAGTACAATTTTTGGCCAGTTTAATAATGCCTTTGAAATTTCAGGTTAATCCAGGTTTACTTATAGCAACTTCAGAAGCACCAGTAAGTTTTTATTCCAAAAAGGTAATCTATTTGATTTATAAATTCTTTATAAATTACATAGATTGTTACACTTGTTATATTTTAAAGATCTACAATATTTACACTACAAATCGATCAATTAAGATAGAAGAAGATATTACATTTAATTGAAAAAGACCCCGGTAGTTTAAGAGTTTGTATTGTTTGTATTGTGATCGTACGCTATTACAAAACCACACTGCCAACGAAATTGTGTAAGAATGTGTTTGTAAAACTGTACCTTCGTTCTCAGGTATTCGACGCCGGATCGACAGGGAACGAAATTCCACCTTCAAAAGAAGTATGCACCGAAACATGTCCTCCTGTGAGTACTTTGAAAGATTTAAGAAATGTAAATAACTGAATATAAAAAAATGCATTAATATCCTCCTATTTATACATTTTTCAGGGACCTATAGGCCCGCCAGGACCAATGGGTGAACAAGGCCCGAGGGGATTCACAGGTTTACCGGTAAAGCAACCGTATTCTATTTTAAAAAGATTTTATAAAAAATATGGCTATGATAGGCATTCCACCCGCCGCTTTAAAAAATTGTGGTAGGCCATCGATCAGATTTTATGAATCGGTGGCAATAATATAATTGATAATATTTCTTCCCTGATAGACATGAAAGAAGTGGACGTAACTCATATGCAACGACTTTGCTTTTCAGGGAGTGAGGGGCATTCAAGGACCCATTGGATTAACTGGAGCACCAGGTTTTAAAGGTGAAAGAGGTCTACCGGGAGAACCGGCAACGTTTTTCAATGTAAGTAGGTTTTAGAACTATGAAGTCAAATGTTAGTTATTTTTTACCTAAATGACTACTTCTTATGCTGCATGGCTTTGTGAGCGTCATCGGCATTTGGGATGAGAAATGTATCACCTATACGGTTAAGTGTGACGTGACCAAAGACATCCCATAGGGCATTATTATATTAAGGTTTTCATTTTGCTGACAGCGAAAACTATTTCATTTCAGGAATCACTTACAGTTGGTTTCAGAGGCCTACCAGGCCCTCCTGGAGATTCTGGCAAACGAGGACCTAAAGGTGACACAGGAGACCCTGGTGTAAAAGGTACGAGTATGTAAAGATCTAACAGAAATTGTAAGATTTTTTGGACAGTACAATCATAGACGATTATGATTATAATTAGGCATGTTGCATGGCATGTTTCAGGTGACCAAGGTGAACCAGGATTACCAGGATTTTCTGGCATCGCTGGTCAAGACGTGAGTTTTTGGATTATGATAAGATAGTTATTAAATCAAGTGGGTTTAATTATTTCTTCGTTTATTTTAGCATTTCAGAATGCTTGTTTTCATATTGAAAGAAAGAAAACTAGATAAAATCGTATTTCAGACCTTGATGAAATCAGGCAGGATACGAACCCGCGTCTTCCACAATCCGGGTGGCTGCTCTAACTACTGAGCTACCGAAATCTCAATGAAACGAATGAATCTTTGTAGTAGGTACATGCGTACTGTTTTAAGACAAGTAGGAACTACGTCCAAAATTACATACCTACCCTCCCGTTTTTTCCTCATAAAATTTTAATGGTATTTGACAGAATTACAATATTTTGTAAACATAACCTTTACTTATTTGGCTATCAAAGTACTTGTACATAGAAACTAAAAAACGAAAATGTAATATTATATAAGCCTTCTAGAAGAGATCAGTGAAAATTCATTTTGTCCATTCAGTATGGGTAAAATGACATACTCAAAAAGAAATAACAAAATTAGACACATAATTCGCAAACAAACTTCTTAGTTTTCTTCAAAAAAACTTGCCGCCTATGTCCAGTATTGGGCGTTTTTGACTTTAAAACGTTTCTATTGTGTAGGGCTTGCCGGGGTCTGCCGGGCCGACAGGCTCACGGGGGGAGCCCGGCCCGGAAGGCCCTCCAGGACCGCCAGGAACACCCGCTAATTTCAACTCATCTTTCGTGCAAGGTAAGGCTTTCGTATAAAGATACCTTTTATTTATCACCATGTTACAGAAGTTTTCAGTTCCTTACTATTGCATGTTTCAAACTGTTTCTAATAAAATGATTCACCGCCTAAGGAACCTTTAAATCACACCAATTTCAAATGAATCGCGTCGTATTCCTCATTACTGAGGGTCGTGTTTACCCCGTTGCGCCAGATTGTGCTTGACGATGTTTCGCCATCTGTGCCTATCCTTCGCATTTCAACGACGTACCAAGTATATGGCCTTCGTTACATCACTGGTCTGGTTGGAATTTCATTTTATCTCCATGTCCCTTTTTTCGTTTAATTGATGTAGGTACCTACTCTTTTTGTTATATTTCCATGATGGGTGATTGTTTGTTGTATTGAGTACCTATATGCTTAAATTAGATAATGTAGGTTGGGTCATTTCTATGTGTTGTGCTGTAATGAAATACTTGCTTTAACAATTTAAGGAGCAAAAGGCGAAAGAGGTGCCCCTGGAAGACCTGGTCGTGATGGGAAACCTGGTGAAATAGGCTTGCCAGGTTCCAATGGATTAGCGGTAAGAATTGAATACACCATTCTCATTATATATCTGAAATTAAGGTATTTAATTTAACAAACATACCATCACGACTTTATCCCAAACGGGGGAGACAGAGGCAAGTGACTGTTGCCGTCATGGTGAACGGAACACTCAGAAGCCCACTTTTCAGCAATGGTATTAGATAGAACCCAATGTGGTAGGTGGTGCCTTCTGCCGCTATCCGGGTTGATTTGGTTTTTATCGATGTTTTCCATCACCGGAGAGTTAGTCGGAAATTAAACAATGAACACAAAGATTTTGGTTCTCGCCAGATTTGAACTCGGGACCACACGATCCGCGATCCGAGGGGGAGTGCTTAACCACTAGGCCACTTAATTTATTTTGGATTTTTTTTTCATAATAGGGATTGCCAGGCTCACAAGGGCCGTCAGGATTACCAGGAGTCCCAGGTGAAAGAGGATTTCCGGGTTTTCAAGGTCCACAAGGTGAAAGGGGACCTGAGGGACCACAGGTTAGCAACTAATGATTATTAATTACCTAAATTTACATGGTGTGCGAGTGGATGTCCTGTGATTTTTTTTGTCTGTCCACTACATTGTGTCAATTAATAAAATAAATAAAATTTATGAAATAGATAAATACTTGTAGATATATAGTTAGAGTCGACCAATAAAGTGGTCTACCAATTTTGACAAAGGTTTCTATGAGATCTAATAGTCGCTATGGTTGTTTAGCATTATTCTTCTCTCGTATCATATATCATTATTATTGCAAAAGAAAATTTACTGTATTATTTCATGGTGTTCAAATGAACCGTAGGGTGGTAGACCATATTTCTGGCCGACCGAGGACTATTATTTATTTGCAGTCAAACATCTTTTTGTTGCTCTAGGGCCCCGAAGGACAATCAGGGCGACCAGGGCCACCTGGTTCTCCAGGATTATCAGCGACCACCAGTCAAGGTGTCAGTGTGCCGGGGCCACCAGGGACACCAGGGGAAAGAGGGGAAGTAAGTCAAACTTCATTTTTTTATATTACTTCTGTGGAAATCAAGCATGCGAAATGCCGGAATTAAAACGACACTAAAATTTAAAATCCACCGAAAAAGTTCAAACACAAAATAAAGAGTTTACAGTAAGACCGCTCGCGCCTTTCTCCTAAACTTGCGTTACCGCCCAGGGTTACTACTATATTCACTCTAAATTTTTAAATAAAGATGGTATGTAATAACTACTTGACAGAACCGGCCAAAAACAAAATTCATCATGACTGAAAAATTGCACCAAGTTCGACTAAAACAAAAACAATCACGACACAGATGCTCACTGGTATCGCCTGTAAACTTACTGTGTCTGTGTGCGTGATCATTATGGCAGGTTTATTCTAAGCGAACTATTTATCAGAGGCACCGCGCGCGCCGCATGCGTAATTTGTGGTTCTACCTATACTTAAAGGGTGGCTCAGTTTGAAGTTTCAGAATTTCAGATAGGCTTTTTAATAATGACAATATCAATACATTTAATCGCCATAGAAAGGAGAGCCAGGATTTCCCGGTATACCAGGGAAAGATGGCATGGACGGCATTCCTGGAACTCCTGGGCCTAGGGGTTCCCCTGGACTTCCAGCTCCTCAAAATTCAGTTTTCCAGGTAAGAAGAATACTACTTAACCCCCTGAGAGATACACGTGGAATAAAATTATTTAATTTTGACCTTCTCATGTTTATTTTTTCATTACAGTCTCCATCGATAACAGAGAATGAAATAAGGAACATTTGTCAAGATTTGATTGGTGGTAAGTTCATATTAGGTTTTATAAAATAAAGGTAGTCCCCCACCTGGAGCTTTTTCTTGTAATGTAAAGTTTCAGATTCGATTTTGAGCAATACATTACAATACTGCCTTAGGATGCATTTTTAACCAAACCTCAAACACATAGGTGTTTCACCGCCGATTAAACAATAGAAAAAAATATTTTTGATTGCCAAACTACGGAAGACGTGCGCAAAATCTAATAAAGTTAGATCATAGCAGACCAAGGTCGTTGCACCGTCATTGATGAAAACGGGTTTGATGCCTGCCGGATGTACCAAGTTCAGGGAAGTTGTATCAAAATATTTCCCATTGTATCATCAAGTTGCGCACTGTAATGCTCGGTGGTTTTCCCTATTTACCATGAGGTCATAAGGTGCTGATAGATTTGAGCATTCACTTGTATCGGAATGTCGAACATTCATCGTTTTTTAAATTACTCGAACCTCATTGCGAACATAACCCTCGATGGCTTCTTACAGCTTGATTTTAAAAGCCAAGCAAAAACGTTAAATTACATGGAAATGTTTTTAGGAAACGGAGCATTTGCCTGCATTGTACCATTCGTAAAACGTTACATTACAATGTTATGTTCTAGCAAAAGCTCTAGTCTATACCCACCATTAGGCCAGCGATCAGCATTAGAACGCGAACAGTTTAAACTAAAGGTTAGTTATGTCACTACTGACAGTTTCTAACTATCAGATGATTGTTACAGAACGACTCAGAGAACTGACTTCCACCTTGACAAGTCCACCTCCATCTGTAACTGTCATCAGAAGAGGTCCACCAGGCAGGTCAGGGTCACCAGGAATACCAGGTAATTACTGGAGAAATCAATTGATTTAAACTCATTTTAACGAAGACTCGCGTATTTTGTTTCTGCATATTAGTTAACCACAAACCACCACGAGCCTCGAACTGGGAGACGTAGCGTGGGCAGGCCTCCTACCCGGTGGACGGACGACCTGGAACAGGTTGCGGGAAGCCGGGGATGTGTACGGCCCAAAGCCGCTCGTTGTGGCGTTCGATGGGGGAGGCCTATCCAGCAGTGGACTTCCAAAGGCTGATGATGATGATGATATTAGTTAAACATGTGTTGTATTTATAGTATTATGGCAAACAGAACACTCAAAAAGATGCATTACTACATTTAGTTCTTATTCTGGTTGCTCTATTAATGAATTAATATGCGCCAGACATCACACCCTTGTCATGGTCTCGAAGTAAGGATAAGTATCTTAGTGTTCCGAGATACCAGGCAGGGATGTCTCTCAGCACATCCAGACCCAAATAAACATAGAAAAGATCGTTTTAAATTGACCCGACTGGGAATCGAACCCGGGACTCGACGCAAGTCAAGCGAAAAACCGCGCTACTGCCTGCGCCATACGGTAATCGTATCGTCAAAAAAGGTAGGCTTTCTGGCCGGAATTGAACACGGAAGTGAATGGTCCTAATTTACAGAAGTGACAAGTTCCAAGTTGGAGCATTAAATTTCTAAGATTCGACTCAAACTCTATATTATATCTATGGGTATGTTGTAAAATTGTACTTGTTTTTATATATTTTTATGGATTTTATCACAGGAGCACGCGGAGATCCGGGGGAAACTGGTCCTCGAGGTTATCCTGGTGAGGCTGGGGAGCCTGGAAGCCCTGGCAGCCCAGGACCCTCAGGGGAGAAGGGAGATAAAGGAGAAAGAGGCCCGGAAGGAGTGGGCTTGCCTGGACCTGAGGGTCCTCGAGGCGTTATAGGTTAGTATTATTATCTAAATACTGATTAACGACAGTAAATTGTCAATAATATAATACTTATACCGACTGACATAGCATTACACAGCATAAATAACTGGGACCAATAACGTGAACTTTTCTTGCAATTTGGGGCAAGGCACATTATATAATAAGTACTATTTAAAAGCAACTAGGCAGAGATTTGGAAATGTAACCCCTTCAGTTAATAATGTTGTCGTGTGGACTGACTGAGTATGCAAATATTTTTTTACGACAAAGGTACATCCGGTAGCTGTCACATTCGCTTTCGTTTAGTACTGAAATTTCAGGGCACGACAGGGGGGGGGGGGCTAAATTACGAGCTGCTACAGAATAGTAAGATGCGTCAATCAGCTAAATTCGATTTTTATTGAATACATTTTCACCATATTCAGGACCAATAGGACCTCCAGGTCCAGAAGGAAAGAGTGGACAGCGAGGCGATCCAGGTCGAGAAGGTAAGTTGGGGTTTTTGGTTTTATTATTTTTATTTTTTCATGAGATTAGAGTCACCTGAGTAACTGAACGGAATAGTGACAAAACTTTCAACCCGCGCTGTGTAACAGGTGCGCACTTAACCCTGTCTGTCTATAAGCGACTGAGTCGAGACGCGTCCTGCGGACAGACGTCTGTCCACAAGTGACTCCGTTGTATTTAGCACCAAGTTCACTTATATTTTGTGAATGACTGATCACGTAAGTTTATGCAGCCAATTAGGACTTACTTTTACACAAAATATCACTTATAACCAATTGAATACAAGTGTCATACAGAGTTATAGAGACTTTATATCTGGAAAAAAATATGCGCCATTTCAATAAATTACGATGGAGGTAAATAAAAATGTTGGCGCTAAATGATCCCGGACACTACAAGCGTATTTCATTTGACGGGACTGGACGCGGGACGGTATAGGAGAGGCGTTTACTTTTTAAACCCCAACACATTTGGCGATTTATTTGTATTTATATAGATTTACATTTTGTTTGCAGGCTCAATAGGCCCCCGAGGAGTACCAGGTCCTCGAGGTACCTGCGACTGCCCCACTGTCTCTTCCGCTTACTATTCATATTCACCAATGGGAAATCAAAAAGGCCCGTAAATGGTCAGAGTTACATACCTACAGGGTACATAAAATGAACAACCAAGCCGGAAACCCGAATCCTCAAGTCCTCTACATTGTAGAGACGTATTATTTTCTCTCAGTGATACTCGTAGTGTAATTCTGTTTAAACAAATCGTACAAAACTGCTTCTTTAGGATCTAAGTGAGCAATGTATTATAAATATTACAACATTTAAGTAAGTACAATGATTTATTGTCTTGTTTGCTGACTGCTGCTGCTCTGTAGCTTATTAATTCATTTAAATACAAATAATTTAAGTAAAAATGTACTTATTATGATTTACTTAGGAAGTAAGTTTTTGCCAAAGAACAAAACATACAATTTATTAAATTGTACTTAAGATATGGCCTTTTACTTTGCAATGATTGTTGTATCCAGGGGTGATCACGGCATCAATCCTGCTCAGTAGGGTACGCAAGGTGGCAGTTTGTGCCGCGACCGCGACGAGTGTCTTGGTCTCCAGGAGTTCTCCGGCGTAATACTTTGTGATACCGTTTCGTGATACTCTGACAGGCGTTAAAAGCCATAACGTGAGTGATGTTTGTAAGTTATATTTATTTCGTACATGAAAATATGATGCTTAGAACGGGGGAGTAACTTTTCGCATAACGTCGATTACCCTAAAGTTACTTGGCATAACTCATTTGGAATAACATCATAAAGCATAATAATAACGTCTCATAGTGTTTTCTTAGCATAACTTTCTCATAGCATAACAGTCCAAAGGCATATTATTACAAGGCATAAGAAGTGTCAACCCTAATAACATTTGGCATAATATTTTTATTTCTGAAATTTTGCCACACAAAATTATGGCTCGTGATGATTAGGAAAATCAGAATTATGGAACATGATATTATGACAATGAACATTATGCTCGAAATAAGAGAGCCGCTTAGAACACCAGAGTATCAAGATAAATTACCTATGAACTGTTTTATTATTATTTTTGCAGCTAAATCTCCAGTGACGGAAAAAAACATGGTACACTCGTCACTTTGATTTTAAATATTATGTGATAATCCGTCCACTGTCATAATGTAAAAAACCACAGAGTTAATAATGTCATCACTATAATTTCGTTATAAAGAAACAAATATCAAAAAGCGGTTAGTGATTTTTTTTGATTTAATATTAATAATATAAACATAAAAAATCTACTATTCAAATAAGTTCTAAGCTGGCGTCTCATACTTCACACTTCACTGGAAGCAACTTCACCAGATGAATCGACATTCTATTCGGTCGGCTGTAACGGCTAGATATATTGACAAAGATAGGAAAATGGTTTTATTTTCCCGTGTGATTGAGACAGCTGTAATATAACTTACGGACGCAGTGTAAAATACTCTTTACAGCTTTTTAAACAAGGTTTAAATTTAATTGTTCGCTGGTTCAATTTCCTTTACAGTTTCGATTTCCGCTTTGCAGAAGAAGCACTGCTTTGAGTTTAATAGATGCTGCATTATGCATGCCCTGAAACAAAATAATGATGATATATTTTCGACCTAATTTTTATAAGTGGGGCAAGCCCTTAAAATAATAACGTATAGAAGGATAGTCTTCATACAACCGCCCCGTCAATAATTAAGCACTAATCCGATCCACACATGCGTGACTATTACTTGCTTAGGTGCTGCGCGCTTTTACATTGAACATTGCGGAGCTGTAATGAACACTGCAAAGCGGTCCGTTTATGGAAATGGGCGCGCGGACTTGGTTTCTATATGTAATTATTCTAAGGACAAACCATTAGTTGGAAAAATTTACGGCCGTTCGGGCAAAACTAGTTCTGGGACGGAGACTATTCAGTCAATGACCTGGCAAAAGTTGCAGGATTTCGGTGGATATGGGCGGTCTACAACCCGTCACTCTGAAAATATCCCATAGGGTAGGCCTGTGTTCGGCAATGGACGTCTTATGGCTGTTATTTTTAGTCTTTAAAAGGTACATACCCCAATTACCACATGATGTTAAAGTAAAAGAGATTGTACACTTAACTGATAATTTGATGATAATTAAATTTTATTTCTTCCAAGTTCCCTAAATGTGGAAAGTGGGTAGCAAATGTCAATGTTGCAGCGAATTTCGGTAGAAACGATATTGTGAGCGATGATAAAATCTCAGTATTATCACCTACCATGTAAGTGATACCATAGTTTCCCTGAACTAGGTAAGTACCAATTCGCGTTGACATACGTTTTCGTTTATCGTACCTGCAAGAATGGTGCCCACAAGGTATGAAGGCGGTATCAGCGACCCTCGCGTAGCAAATGGTGCAGAGCAGGTCCGACTGAGCACCACTCGACCCTGGGGACCTTGCTTTTACTATTGCTTCCCTAGCCAGGCGTAGGTGGGTTATTACCCCTTCTAGTGCTTTTAATTCTTCCACTGTTACATCATCTGGATCTGAGGATAAAAAATCACATGACTTTATCCTAAATAGAGTAGGCGGAGGCAATTTCACTTGTTCTCTACCTTTATCTAGCTTTATTAAGTTTTTTAACAGTTTTTTCCGACATCAGAGAGTTATTTTAGTAGGGTATATAACAACATACTAGCCAACATACTATGAGGCCAGCTGACACGCTACATGCTAGACGCTGCAGATCAGTGCTTTGAGATCAAAAATCAAACGGGTTTCACATGAAAACACAACAGGCCGCACGATGATAAAGTGGAATGAATGAACATCTAGGACGGCTCATCATACTATGAATCTTCAAAATCTGCTGAGATTACTAAAAAGGGTGATAAATCAGGATTCCAGGCTAGTGTTCAGAAGAGGACGTCGCCTGCGAATGATGATGTGAAGCTATGTTTGCTAATTAAACATACTAACATTTTCTAAAAGAGAAGTGTCTGTCCCTGGACCGCCCCAGCATGAACTCCAGGCCATCGATGCGGAACAACGGTTCGGTGACCAGCGCTCTGGTTATTTTCTCCACATGCTGTAAATAATTTTAAGCTTATTACCCTTTTAACTTGAGGACATCAAGTACACAAAACATGTTCCTACTGCCAGACACTTTAGCACTTCAACAGTAATGGTGGGAAAAGTGTCCACGATAATGCAATTTTATTACAGTATCAAAACTGTTTTAAATTACATACGTCAATAGATTTTGTCGCAATTTCGAAGAGTATTTGTATTTCAAGAAGTTTGGTTGGGCTTTACGTTTATTGTTATTCATAACATCATAGAGAGATATTCGCTTTCTTCTCATACACTTACTTCGGTTACAGAGAAGTTTCTTCCCTATCCCGCTTACGTGGAAGGAGATCTCTGCTTTTCCCGATGAGCTGATATGAGCATGGATTTCTTTAAGAAGTTTAGAGGGTTGGCAACTAGGGCCTTATTTAACCTATTAGGGCCTTATTTAACCTATTTGAGCCTTTATGCATTTGTGTGTCAAATATTTCATTGAAATGAGTTAAGAGGAGGTTTCGTGGCTCTGTGCACGTGCTCAAAGTGCCAAATGAAGAAGAGAGGCCTGTCGGCAACGCACTAGTGATACCTTAGGTGTTACACGAGTCTATGCTTGTTTGCACTTAAATAGTGTAAAATGAAATAAAAAACTGATAGGTCACTGTAAATCGTTTACTTACATCACCAGGCACCCTTGTGTCCACCATCCCTATCAGACAGCCAGCGACCGGCGCCAGCGCAACGTAGTAGTGAACGCGGTCGGTGTCCGGTAGACCACGGGCAATGAGACGCGCGAAGCTGGCGCCGCCCCCGCCTCGGACGCACACTCTGGACACCACAGCCATTAGTATCTGGATAAAGTATGCAACTGAAGAAAGCCCTCAAAACTGTACGGCGTGCTACCACCTAGTGACCTAATATCTTACGCACTTACCTCAAAAAAGTTGTTTGTGCAAGATTTGCCAAAAAACAGTATTTTATGTGACTTTTGCTTCCTTGCATCTTTATGGGATCCTTTGATCACATTCCTCCTAGTGCCATTGACGATATGATACATATATTGATGGTAGATAACTATCTATTTAGTAAATATCTATTCACTCTTGTACGGACCCAAGTTATACTCGTTAAACATGGTCATTTAGTTAGACTATCACTGCGCATAATGTTGTTATTTGAAAAACCGTGGAAAGCGCTGAAATTTCCTAGTTATTTGTAAAGCCGTCAGTCGATAGAGTGCGAGGGCCTGTGAATATGTGGTAAGTACTTCAGATTTTTATACGAAGTGCATTTATGCAAAGATGGTAAAATACAGTTTTTCAGGCCATTCTAGTCTTACATAGTCATTAGCGACAGCTAGTTCCTAAATAAATGATTAGGCAGCTGCTCAAATTAGGTCATGAGATACTCGTATTTCATGACAGAATCACCTGGCATGTTCTTCCTAGAAGCAGTTCGTTCTGTCCATCGCATTCGTCAGATTTGGTGAGCAGCCGTGGAGCCAGGTTGAGGGTCATCTCCAGGGCTCTGGCCAGGCCGTGGTAGAGGTCGAAGCAGGTCGCACAAAGCTTGATCTGACGAGGTTCTAGATGCGCGTCTATGTTCACTCTGTCCATCTATTAACGATACAAAACTATCGTCAAGAAGCCCTCAAAAAAGGTTATTATGGGCAGAGCCACCCTAAAATCGGTAAAGTCCGAGTCAGAGTACTCTGAATTGTATGACTACAGCAAAGAACTTACGTAAAGTTCCGCGCGGGTAAAGCCTGACGCAAAATGAATAAACCTGTATTTTGATAGCAGATTGTAGAAAAAAATCAGCTGATCAACCTGCACCTGGGTTGTGGGCATGCCCACCTTGCCCCTATGGGTGGATTCTGGCTTGAATAAAAAGATTAACAAAAACGATCTAGCATACTCGCAGTAAGTGATGCAGTAACTATGTGAGTGAAAATTAGATTTTTTCAGTTGACTTTAATTTTAAGGTTTTCATACAAAAAATCTGACTGTTCGATTGACCTTGAAATTAAAGTTAAATAAATTTAATTTTCACTCATATAGTTTCCATATCACTTGAGTATGCCATCATATCGTTTTTGTAAGTCTTTTAATAATCGCCCGGTATGCTGATATGTAAACATTATGAAAAGTGCAATACCTCTTGCATCATAGTGATGAACTCAGAAAAGGCCCAGTTGAGCTGACTCAGGAGGGAGTTCAGGAAGGCAGCGGCTTCCTTGGGATGAGTTTCCAGATATTCCTTCACGCGGCTTTGGATCACTTCGGAAGGACACGGGCCTGACATAAAATTTGAATATTATCATCAGTCAATGGCATATTAGAATATGAATAAATATGATTTTACCATTTAACCCGGTCAAATTAGACCAGAAAATAAGCGTGAAGTTACAATTTGCACCCAACTCAAAATTGGTAGGATTGTTCAAAACACTATCATGAATGAAATCTAAAAAGTCCTCACACCTGGATTTTTTTAAATTGTGGGTTAAAGGTCACAAAAATGGGTTTCTCGCGATTATCAGAAAAACAGTTAGTTTTTCATAAAATCAGTAAGACAAAAAATGTAGATCACATAAATGTAATCTATAAAAATGAGCATTAACTTTTTTCCTAAGTTCCTAAGTTTCCTAAGAGCTACTGTTTTTGAGGAACGATTCAAAAAGCTGAAATAGTTGTATATACCTTTGAGGTAGTGTACTTAGCGCGTTTTCTTAACGTGGTTTCCTCGGTAGGCCTATATCACGGATCTGTAGTGATTCTGTTTAATTTGAAACTATTAGATAATTAAAGATATTGGCATGGGTTGAAAATGATAAAAGCGGTGTAAATTCAAAAAAATAGGGAAATGCTTCGTTTGATTCATAATTCTTTAATACTTCTGCTTCCCCTACTTCTTGTTCTTCATCTTCTATCTTCTCATATCTCCTTGTTGGTATCAAACGAATCCTCAACTGTTGGTGATTCAACATTGGAGCACGACCGGCGTTGACAATTTGTTGTAGAGAATACATGCTAGAGAACAAAACAGTCCAACTTTTTATACGTCCACAAACAAATTAATAATAAGTAAGTTAAGTCATATCTTACCTAATATTATAAATGCAAAAGTTTGTAAGGATGTATGTATGTTTATGTTTGTTTGTTACTCTTTCACGCAGAAACTACTGAACGGATTTAGATGAAACTTTACACAAATACAGCTTAAACATCATAATAACACATAGGCTACAATTTATAAAGATTTTATGAATACATGTTACAGAAATCATCTGTTCACGCGGGCTAAGCCGCGGGCGGAAAGCAACATGTATACATTTTGACGATAACAACTCTTCCAAATTTTTAATCGTTATATCTTAGAAACAGTGGCTCATAAGAAATTTTATGATAAAACTAACCGTTTTTCTGAAAATCGCTAGAACCCATTTTTGTGACCGTTGACCCAAAATATTTTTTTTCCAGGTGTCTGATCGATGAGGACTTTTAGATTTCATTTATGATAGTGTTTTGAACAATCTTACCAATTTTGAGGTGGGTGCGATTGTAACCTCGGATTTCGAAATTGACCGGATTTATTGTAAGAGATAGCATATTTTCATCATTCCTGAGAGTAAATATTTTTCTATCGAATGTTTAAAGGTGGTACGCAAGGAATGCGCTGAAAAAATCGCTCGGCCTATTAATTATTTCGGAATCTTAGTGGTAAGAGGCTAAGAGCAACCTCCTGGTTCTGGTTTGCGGAAGACGCGGGTTCAAATCCCGTTTGACATCTAGGGCCGAGCAATTTCCTAGTTTTCTATCGTTGGATGAGATAATAAGTTGATTACCAAAACACTGGCTCATCAATCCGGCGTCGACCTTGGCTCCGAGGTTGTTTACCGTCGGCTCTCGGTCTCCGTACCTGAAACACGTGTAATGCTTACCATCATCACACATACACGTATATTTTGGTTTAGGGCTGCTCTTGTCTTGAAGTAGCGCCGGATATCCAACAGTCCTTTTCATTCAATTCAGCAATGAGAAACAAAGATTGTTATTGCTTGTACCCTAATGCACTTCAACGAATATTGTTAAGCGTAGAATGCTGCAATTTGGCATGCAGGTCCCGTGGAGGAGAGTAGGGTAACATTATGAGAGCGTTTCCCGAAAAGCCTGCGTGAACGCGAAAAAGTGATTATGTGCGTACGAAGCCGAGAGCAAGAGCTGGTTTGAATAAGGTTTAAAAAAAAATTAAGCATACCTACACAGAGACAGAACCATTTGTTGAATCTGTTCTTTATTTCTGGTGAGTGGAATTACTGCTCTATATTCATAGTTAGAGCACGTATTTACCTTTACGGTAAGGCAGTTTCTTAATCTGAAGACTGAAAGCTTGCGTATATTTACCCGGAGTAGTTCATGAGATTACCATTCTCATACAATAAATAAGAGGTCACCAAAACAATAAAGATTTCGCTGACCAAGTAAGTGGTGAAAGTTTCAACGAATCTGCAAAGTTACGACGAAGTCTACGGCCCAATTTGTTCCTGTGGCTATTTACGTGAGGAGCCGAGCAACGCCGTAGATAAGAGACTGTGACGGTTATGAAAATAAAGTTCGTATAGGGATGGCGATCTCGCCAACATTAAACATCTGTTTAAGCCCAAAATACACATATTTCAGCTGACATGCCAGTGACAACAGAAGCCCAATTGGGTAAAAGGTTGTACAAGATAAAGATCTTGTAGATTTTACACCATTTGACTTACACTTACACTTCAGCTGTCACGTGACTGGTGATTGTATTTCCGTCTTTATTTACCTATAACTAATATCAAAACAATACCTGAAATAAAACTAACGTTTTATTATTTTTGGAAATTATTTTCTGAATCACCAACATTGCATTATTTTAAAAAGGAGTCTGTGTCAGTGTCTTTTTGTATTTAACAGCTTTACAGCATCACGCTAAAACTATATAATATGCTCACAAAATTTAGAAGATTACGGGCCCCAGAGTCGATTTACGTTGTGTAAAGAAATGCTCCCATGAACTTACAACCCTCGCCTCAATGACACCCGCCAGACATTTTACCAATGATTTAATGCTTCGGGATTATCCTAACTGCTATCCCTAAGTTTCAGGAGCAATAACAATATCAATAAATCGCTCAAGGTTATTTCTATCACGGATATTCATTCTATTGTTTTCAAAGTGTAAGAAAATAATTTTCTGGTGTAATTCCGCAGAAATCCCGCAGTAACTGCGTAGGTGGGTAATATGGTAATGTTGTAACTAATCAATTAAAGTATTATGCTTATTTTAATGATAACTATTACAAAACGTTACGTATATACATACGCTCACGATTATCCCAAACGGAGTAGTCAGAGGCAAGTGCTGTCCTGGTGAAGGAATGGAACACTCAGAAAAAGGTACTCACACCAAGCGTATTAAAACCCAACGTGAGCGTGGTGAGCCTTCCGCCGTTATACGGGTTGCTTAGGATTTTTATTGTGTTTTCCGTCACCGGAGAGTAAGTAACAAATGTTATGAACAGTGCACACAAAGATGGTTCTGGTCAGATTTAAAGTCGTGAGACCACACACGGATGCCAAGCCGGAGGGCTTGATCTTCAGGTATGAGTATTGATAAGAAAAATAAACGCCCAAATCAGTACCTACAGTTAAGTCTTCTTCGCGATTGAAATATTTTGGCTGTGCGTGTGCCTTCTACGTCCAAAATAAAAAAACATCATCAACAGCCGTAGCCGTAAACATTAGAATGTGCGCACATTCAAATAATGTGAGATTTTTTCCACTTTGTTTAATGGTTGTGACTTACTTAGCAGCAAGATGAGGCCACTGTCGGTGTCGGAAGCCGAAGCCGGTACCGTGCCAGAAGCGGACCAGCACCCAGTTGGACTGCGCCCACGCGCGGTTCTGGTACGGCCGCACTAACTCTTCGACCATGCACATTTGCCTATAGGACAAATATTTCAGGTATACCTGGTTATCAAAGTTAGAGAAAGACCAGATAATAAAAAGTTGAAGTGGCAGTAGGCATAGCGCAAAGTATTGATGGTTGTTGGATCAGGGGAGTTCTGATATTGAGATTCATTAGTAGACGGCTACACTGTTAATGGTCAATGTGGGTGGATTGAGGCCGTCTAAGACCATCCACTCTGACCACTCTGAAATTCAAGGAGAACCAAGCTTCAACACACTCACAACACGCAACAGCAGTTTACAGATTCTTCATGATGATTATGCAAGAAGGTAATGTGGGTTGTTCTCGTTCTTTTCATTGTAATTAGAGGTTATAATCAAAACCTGGGCTATGTTATGAAACATTTGCGACATACTCGTATGATTATCTGTCTGAACTGAGAATCGTTCCAAAACTGTAGCTAATTTATGTCTATGAGAAAGAAGATAGTACTGTTTCATCGGCACCCTCTCTATAGCTCGCATGGTGGCCGGCTGCGTCGCGAACGAAGCCAGGGTCTGCACCAAAGATTCCCTGGTGCTGGCCAGGACTATCCGGGAGTCAGCGAACTCAGAGCAGAGAAACGCTGCGCAAGAGACCACTAGCTCCTCCCATTCTGATGAATATCAATTAGAAAATTACAATCTAGTATCTGTTTCACGCTCTACCAAAGTAAAACGATATGTAGGGGAGTAAAGTGGGGGACAAAGATCTGAATTTGTCTGTCGTCTAATTTAAATCCTTTTATGTTCATTTTATGAATAACTACATATCGATACCTTAAATCTCAAATGGCGTAACCACCAAAACACAACTTTTCAAGAGAGCAAAAAAACAAAAAAAAAAATATTTTTTTTAATATAACTTTATTAATTTTAATACAATAAAAATGTTTTATACATCTAATTTCTTAGAATTTTGAGATGAAGGCTTCAGTTAGAACTCTTTGCACCTAAATCTTATATTTAACAAAATAAAAGTCGGTTACGCCTTGTGAAAATATGACAAACACGCGTTTACACCCCATAAAAAACACGATTTTTTAAGAGGTTAAGGTCGTATGTCCCATAAATAATAAAAATTATATAATAAGGGGTATTTTCTTCTTCTTTTATTGAATTAGGTACAATAAACGAGTAAGAGTATTTTAGTAAACAAAATAAAATCTAAAAAAAGCTAAGGCCGAGAGAATAAGAAGGCCTGATTTTATACTAATCGTAATTTAATGACCTTAATTCTTAGTCACATTAGTTGTACTTATATTAGTATAGTATTACGTAATATTTAACTTTAAAATTCAATTGAAGTCTTAATAGAGTTAGAAAAGATACAAAAATAGTATTAATATAAAAATCAATGAATCAATTAGCTACGTTGAAAAAGTAAGAGATTTTAGAAAGCCCTAATTTTTAATATCAGTCTTTTTCTGAGTCTGTATCTCCGTCCTCCACATCAGTGTCTGGTAATACATCCGGCACAACTTCTGCTGTTGGTAATCGGCGATATTCTTCGTGATATGTTTTTGGGATAATGCCGTCTGTGCACAGTTTTAGGAGGTTTTGGTATTTCATTTTTGAAATAGGTAGGCGTCTTGTGAACAAAGGTTTTATTGTGTAGTTTAGTTCTGTCTCTGTTTGTTTATCCATCTCATTATCGTTAGTCGAACTAGTCATTTTCTTTCTACCGCTTCCTTTCCCTTTCCCCTTTCCCTTTCCTTTACCCTTCTTTTGAATATTATTTTGACCTAGAGCAACTTGTTCTTCTGAGGCATCTTCTTTCATCGAGTATTTTATTTGAATAGTGTGTGGGTTTTTCTTCTTGAATGTTACGACTCTAATTTCTTTAAACTTCATGGCCTTTAATGTTGGGGTTGTAAATGTTTGGTTGGCGACCTCACCAAAATTTAGAAAATCAGAGTGATCTAACACGATGACATTATAAGGTCGTGGTGTCTTTCGTGCTGATGAAAAGTATGTCGGCCATTGCGATGGGCTCCACACAGTTAACCGTCTTACCTGCCTTTCAATCACCGCATGAACCGAGTCCACTGGCATGTAAGTATGCCCAGGCAATAAGAAATTTAGTTGAATAACCTCTATACTCGTAGACGTTTTCAAAAAGTGGTTCAAAGCAGCCAAAACAGTCTTGTTTTTATTTTGACCACCGCACGAGTCACAGTAAAGTAGAATATTTTTTATTCCTCTCTTGTCGACTTGCTCGAGATACTTTAACAAACAGGTAGCGATTTCATTGCTACCACGTTTTCCTTCAGATTCTCCCCAAGTGTAACAAAAAACATCTTGAGTGCTACTTTCATAAAATGTCAAATTATACACAGAATATTTCCTGGAATAATAAAGAAGCATGCTCTCTCCGTGCGGGGTGTTCAACACTTTTTGTAGATCGAAAGATGTTGTTAATGTGTCATTTTTTAAAGTTTTTAGCTTCTGATGCACTTGAAACCTTTTATACGTTGCTCTTTTTTCTTCCAAGTGTGTCTTAAGTCGGTTAGTATCTTCGGCATCATTCTCTTTTTCATTATTTTCAACCTTTGTGCATAGAACGCACTTGTCTTTTTTAGGCACGTGGATGCCTATGTTGTACTCATTGAATATCTTCCTAAATATGGCTTCACTAACAAAGTCTTGATTATTTGCTTGACAGTCATCTAAGTAAATGCGATAAAGATTTGTCACATTTCGAAACTCTTGAGGTAAGTATACTTTGTTGCTTCTTTTTCGGCTGTAATGCGATGGCATGACGGGCAATTTTTGTATAAAGTTACGAACATATTCTTTTGTCTCTTCTGTGTATTTTGGTGTAGTTGTTGGTTTTCTCTTATCTTTTTGGGCCATATCATCTCTTGCATTTTGCACTGTGTATAGCAAGTATTTTTGGGTGATGTCTATGGTATGCAGTAAAAATTGTTGACACACTGGTCTGTGGCCTTCTCCGTCATTGATAAAATATTCATATGTGCCTTGCCTACGACTTTGTTCCGTACTTGTCCTTTTCCTCTTGACCGGAATGCGCAGTGTACATCTGACTATCCAATCGCGCCTGCGCTGAACATCTAAGCTATAGAAGTGATTGAACAAAGAGGAACGCTTTTCTTCTGTTATGTCATAACATTTCTTGCTACATTTTCCTTTTTTGCACGGGTTTTCTTTCATCTTTTTCTCTTCAATATTTATTCCTTTTCTCGTTTTGTATTCTTTTCCTTCGTCTTTTAATTTCTTACGCATTTTTTCTTTATTATTGCGCTTTTCTTTCTTTTTGATCAAAGTATTACCCTCCGGATTGTTCTCACTGTTTACTTCTTTCCTTAGCTTCTTTTTCTTGTTCTTCCTTTTATCTGTTAAACCATCGCTAGAATAATTTGATTCATCGTATGACCATAAGTCAGAGCTACCAGCCGAAAAATCTTTTTCGTCTTCGGATAAAAAATCAATAAAGTTTGCTTTAGCCACCTTACGTTTCTTTTTAGTTATTCTTGTGGGTTGAATATCATGATTCATATCTCTGGAAGTGCTTGCAGAAAGCATGTGTTTATGTGGTAGAGAACATGCGGCGAGTGAATGCCTGGCATCATGAGAGTTCTTTTGTGGCGTACTAACGAGTATTTTGGAAGAAGCTTTTATGTCTACACCGATATTAGTAGCTGAAGGTGATACTGAAATTGGCTTGCTTTCAAAATTAGAGTCTTCTATTTTTATAAACGTTTCAGATGGAGAACGAGCTTCAAAAGAAATCTCCTTATACGAATCACCAGCCTTTTGAGAATGATCAAGACACGTTTTTCTGGAAGGTGATTTTTCTGTACGTTGTTCAAGTTGTAGATGTTCTTCACTTGGTGGTGTCATGGCTACGTGCTGAATAATAGGTGATATATCAGGGAAACAGTGAGCTGCAGAAGAGAGCATAGAAGGTGAATGGCTAGAATTTGAAGGACTTGCATGCAGCGTGTTGGTAAGTACCTCTTTAGATACATTTAAATCATCATCTAAACTATCAAACAAATTTGATCCAGAGCACGTCCGGCTAATGTCTAGGAGAACAGCTGCCTCTGTCATGTTTGTAGAAGTGCTTGAATGTCCTGAAGGCAAAGGTACTGGTTGTTGTTGGTCATCTGGGATAATAAGATTTTCCTCGAAGTTATCGGGAGCTGAAGCCAGGTAAGGAATATTCAAAGTTTTTGGAATATTCGATGTAACAGGAGCTTTCATTAAAACATCAGAGATAATATGAATTTTTTTGGCAAAGGGAATGACAGTACTTTCATTTAGTTTTTGTGGACTCGTGAAATATGGATGCATCAATGGTAACGAATATGTAGAAGTACAAATTATGTTCTGTTTTGTGCGAATATTTTCTGATTCACTGTCACTGTTTTCTATGACATCGTTGCTGCTATTGTGGATGGACGTAGTTTTATCAACACCCTCATCAGTTTGACACGATGATGGCCTAAAAAAAACAAGAATTTTGTATAACGGTGTATGGAATACAACGCTTATTATCCTAATTTATTAATATTATAAAATGAAAGTGAGTTTTTTGGTTTGTAATTTTTCCTTCTATTTTTGTGTCCCTATTTCATGTTGCAACCAAACAACGAATTGACGTAATTTTTGGTGTGGAGAAAGAGGGAGAGTTAGAAACCGACATAGGTTATTTTATGCTGCGGGCGCAGCATCAAAGGGTGAGAGGGGGTTGTGCGGGGTAAGGGGAAAGTAAGGTGTGGGATTTCCCCAGTTTCGGCAACCTTTTTCAAAACAATGGCATAGCCGGGTAAAAAATAATGATTCCTGTGAGTGCTTTTGTAATGTTTTCAAACTAACTTTGAAGTACAATTTTTTTTTATCTAAATACAGCACGTGCTATTTTTTTATACTTTTCGGTTTCTCATACTACATAATTTAAAAATAATAATTTCTGAAGTGGCCGCCACTAAGACCGCACTCCATATAATTTTGCCCATTCTTCTTTCACCGTTCACTTTGGTGTTTTAAACTCTCGCGCGCAGTTTAATGTTCTCGAACAAAAAGTCGCGCGCGACTCAAAAGTTGGGATGTAAACGCCAACGCTTGTTACTCATCATGTTAGATACAGTGGCGGTTAAGACGTTAACTAATCTTATAAGAATTTTAAACAATGGTTGTAAACGCCGTATAAAACCACTTTTTACCTAAATGTGTTGTCAAATAAATGTCCAACAAAAGATATTTCTCAAGAAAAAATGTTTCAAATAAAGTTGTTACGTTTTACCTACTACTTATATTTTAACAAAGCTAAGCTAAAATCACCAATGTGAAATACTCACTACCTATTTGATGTAATAAGGAGTAACAAATATCCATACATCTTTAGTAGGTACTACTTGTGTTTTACGTTACGTATTAATAATGACTATATCATAATAATTTACCAATGAGCATAGGTCCTTCTGACGTTATTTTATTCATTCTGAAATAAGCACTTAAGAGGTACAAATAAACATAAATACCTTGTCATTTTGCGTTGCCGATCGGCTAGCGCAACAAGCTGTTGACGACGTTTCAGCAAAGCATCTAATTTATTCTCTTTAGACTGCTCCATCGCACACGCTTGCTTGTTTACAAATAAACTAGTGCATGCTTTTCGCACGTCTCCGCTCCCCGCAATCTTCCTACCCCCGCGCATCAATACTGACACTCATGTGTTAAGCGATTTTGGGTGTAAACGACTGTCTTTAAATTGCAATTTTGAATAATAGCGTGTCTTACCAGTCAATGCCTTTTAATAATAAAAATATTGTGAGGTGTAAACGCCGAAACCGGCAAATGATATCCCTTACCCCCTTTTGTTATGTCATTTTTTTCACGTCACAATAATTTCTAGGGGCGTAACCACCAAGTAAAGTGGGATAAGTGTGATACGCCATATTAATGTATTAAAATATCTCGTTACGCCCTGACGTCGTTCATGCATTAAATTTATAGCCTTTTACGACCTGTTTACCTTATAAAAAGTGTTCAAATTTAAAAAAACATTGGGTCGTAGTGACCATTTTTTTGCGAATCTCAGGATTTTAAATATACAGGTCGATAGAGAAAAAAAAACTATATAAAACTGCATTCAAAAGCAATTTTGACCAGATTGGCGGTTACGCCATTTGAGATTTAAAGTATCGATATGTTAAACTACGCTACGAATGTTACTAATAATTTACGTTCATCATAAAGGTAGGTAAGCAAAGGATCACAACGCATATGAAAACTCACCCTAATAGTTACATGGTTTGTTGAATTATTAGCAAATTAACAGCACATTACAGCCACTTAAAAGTAGAATGAAGATCAAAGCTATACAAATAAGGGAAGCGCCACTTTCAATAATGTTTCAGTTTTTTGTATTTGGTATACCTGTGTTAAAAAGAGGTTCAATATCGAAAAGATACGAAATAAATACTAGGGTCTCTGAGGTACGAGTAACTATGCAACAAACCAGGTATTGCTTAACGTAAATAATTGGGTATCGGAACAAAAATCAAACATGTCCTAAATCGGAAACCATTTCGATTATTTGTATTTTATACCTTATTTAAATATTTAATATTTTTATAAGCAAAGGATCGAGGATATTTTTAATTAAATACGTTGGCAAACTGGGGTCAAATGAATGACCGCAGTTTGCCAACGTCCGCAAAGAGTTTATTATGGTTCATATTGGACTCTTGACGGTAATCAAATTGACATCTCACAATTGAAACCTATTGGGTCGTATAAACGTCCTTTCACGTGATTGGTTTTTAATCTATCCATCAACCAATCAAATGACGCGATCTGTATCATACGTAAGACTTTTAGCTAGGTGATTCTACTGCATGGTATTAATGGGGTTTCCAGATAGAAGATTTAAAATTCCCCTAGGTGAAAATATTTTTCTTAAACATGTTCGGAAATATTGTCATTACTTGCGAATAAAGAACACGCGAAGTATCATATTTACGTAGACTGAAAACCCAAAATCACTTCCCGGCGCGTTCTTTGAATTTCGAACGAAGAGCGCGCCGGCAATGTTGTATGAAACCTATGATCTGAGTATGAAACGGTGTGCTGTTTGAATTTAGAACTCTTTCATCTATCGTACACATTGCGTTCTCGTGGCTGAATAGCCACAGATGCGTTTACCTTTCGGCACAAATTGTAAAATAAAAAAAAACAAATTGGCGGTAAAGCGGAGTTGTTATTTTGTTCATATTAATTAAATTTATTATGTAAAAGGCCCTTTTTATTTCCTTGCACTTTTTTAAGAAAAGCACTATATATGCCTCGGCCGAAATGGCAATTGCCTGTCTCGTATCATTGAAGTCCTCGCCTGCGGCTCGGCCTTCAAACTCATACTCGACCTGCAATTGCCTATTTCGCTGCCTTTGCAATAATGTACTATTTCCACAAAGTTATTTTTAGTAATACGTACATTAATTTGCGCCCATTGCCTAGACGGGTAGGTAGAACTTGAAATAGCCATTCGCTATAATCCCAACCCTTTCAGGTAGGGCTTGGTTTCAGAACTTGGCAAAATGAATTTTATCCAAAGTCTACTTCTCACATTCTCGTGAGATTGTACATGATGAACGGCGAGTTCTGTTTCAGTCGTAAGTGCAGTAAATCAATAGTTTTCTCCTTATAATTTATTTAACACGAATCTGGGAAAAAACACATGTGGGAACACTAAGTGAATTTGTGACGTCATGAGTTCGGAATGTTTAAAAATTTATAAAAAAATAACTACCGGCTAGATCAACGAAATATTCCAATCAGTTACTTAAAATAGTAAAAGGAATTTAAAAAAAAAAAAAATGTTCCCATACCCAATTACTCAACAGAACATTTTAACAAATATTCGCATTCCTAGACAATCTGAATCTTCAGGAACCGGAATGATATTTTCTAAGGTCTTTTAATGTGGGTTTAGATTCGCGAGGCCAACTCGCAGACTTGCCTGGTGTCTGCTGCACCGGAACGGTCGGATGCATGTACAGTCGCAAGGTGTTGCAGAGCTCTAGCATGGCATCCACGTGGTACTCCGGCACGAACGCGAATAGGGACTCCGAGAATTCTGGTCCCTCTTCTTTCAAGAAAAAACAGTGATTAAAGGACATAGATAAACATGTTTAGATTTTGTTCTGATCGTTGCGCGAAAAATCGTTCAAATATTTTGAGTCGAATATTATGGCACAGTCACCTTATTTCAAACTGCTCCAAATATGATCTGACATGATCTTAAGCGTATTACTGATGTTGTTTCATTATTGCTGAAAGCTGAATATACATATTCAATAAGAGTATAATAACTCTCTATTGTGAAGGCAAAACCATGAGACTCACGGCTAGGGTTTCCCACTTGCGAGCATGATCCTATTCTTGGTGTCGCTGCCCTTGATGTTGGACTCTGTGGACTAGATCACAGTTTATAAGACATATAAAGTCAGATATATGTGATAGAGGTAGATGTTTGGGTCTATGAAAGTATTAATATGAGAACCCCTTGGATATGAGTAGTTAAAAGTTCACTGAGTACTTTCAAATTCCAGTGGAGTCTCCCTGTAACCATAATTAAATGGTTTACCTCTGATCCGAACTGGAAGTGTATTCCAGCTGTAGGGATGCGTAGCTGGCCCCTCGAAGTATAGAACTTTTTCCTGGCAATATTTCTTTGCTGGCCACCTGTATTTGTATTATACACAATCAAATTTAAGGTAAAAAAACCTTCACCTTCTTTTTTTGAAAATCAATCAGGATCCAGGGCTTACGTTCAAAGAAGGACATAATTTAAATGTGAATTTTAAGTTTCTTAACTGTTAAGTAGTATTTATTATGCACCACTGCATAGACGCTAAATAAATTCGTGATGAACGTCAAAGTTTTTGCTAGGGACCGATAGTGCTTACCCTAGCGATTTTTAAAATTATAAGCTTCCTTTGTGAGGTTAAAGAGGATTCACCTGGGTATGTGTAGCATAATCAGCGTCTGAAGCCAGCCTCAGCGAGTGCAATGTGCCGGCGAAGTGTTTGGCCAGCTCCGCCTGGCGCTGTTTCGTCCAGACGGCGCCGATCACCCACGCCATATTCAGAGAGCCTGCTTCTAGCTTCTCCTGAAATCACTCACCTTTTAATAATGAAGGTCAGGAAGTCATTAGCCCCTATAGTATTCCACTGCTGGGCTAAGGCCACCGTTATGAAAATCAAGTCTTCGTTACAATTGATGGGTATTGTATCACCATGCTTGCCAACTGTGGGTTGGCGATCAGTAACCCGGGCTATCTAAAGAATACTAGAAAAAATCGAATTACGGACCCTGAAGATATCTTGAAGATAATCGTATAATTAAGGTTCGAAATTCGAGTAATTTAGATTTGAAAACACTCATTGTGAAATAATAATCTAACTAATAACCCGGGCTATTTTCAAAATAATTCAGAGGGCCAGTGGGCGGCAGAACAAAGTTCTTTACACAAGGTACATGCCGTGACTAAGACAATAAATATGATTACAGAAAGGCGAACGAGCTCGAGTGGCCAAAATTTCATTATTCATTTGTTCATATACGCTTTACGTTCGCAGTTATTTCAAATAACGTCTAACCGGCTTACCTCATAAACAGATTTGGACCTTTCCAATTCATTCAAAATTTTCTCCATAAGTTGTTTCCTAAGGCTTTGTTGCTCAGTCAGATCACTGTTAGCACCTATCCAAAAAAGATAAATTACTGTTTTCAACACACGTGATGGATAAAAGAAAGCGATTGCGTATCAACTTGTGAACTGGATGTGAACAAATCTATTCCTTACAAGGTTTTTGTAAAAAAAACTGTAACCGCTGCAATTACGGTACAAAACAATTAGTCATTTACTAACTCAGAAAACAATCATAGTCAAACAAAAATGAAATCAGCGGACAGATGCCAAAATAACATCTTACGAGTAGTCTGATGTTACGAGGATTAAAAACTTTACAAACCTTGAGCTTCCATTTCGGTTGTCACAGTATAAATGCGTAGTTCTACATCGTGAAGGCAGTCAGCCATGTCTAGTTGATTGTCTCTTAGTTCACACAACTGTAAATGTATATTAAACTATTACTAACACGGAATTATCATCAAGTATGGCATAAATGTCTGAGTTGCCGGCATACGAATGTGTGTCTCAAAGAGTTCAGACGAAAGTCTGCAGTTTCTGTTGACCCATTGATAACGTATGTTCTGTCGCAGCTAGTTGTTTAAATCAGCCGTTTAATTGTAGAGCTAGCCTTTGCATGAACAACGCTATTGAACCGTCTCTAAGCCAATTGGCTGAAGACAACGCTCAACAGACGTCGCTCAGCACGTAGTGTTCATATACTCTTTGGCTCAGCAAACTCTGCATGACTGGGCTTGTCAATCTCATATCAGGACCTCACGACCGCTTGCCATCAGGTGGAGTGAGGTCATCTTGACGGGCAATGTATATGCAAAAAAACTCGTTAAATGTTACTTTGCAAGGGTAGTTGGAAAAAAATGTTTTTTTTTGTTTGTATTGAATAAGCTCGGAAACTACTGAACCGATTTTAAAAATTCTTTCACCAATATAAAGCTACACTAACAGGAAGTGACGTAAGCTATATATTTTTTAATTTTTGACGGAATAAATAGTCTATATGCGGGTGAAGCCGGTGCCTAAAAGCTATATAGCTTGTTTTAAAAATGATCACTCATTAATGTAGAAAACCTGTGCACCTTTGTACATGTTTGTTTACGCAAGGACCAAAGATCATGCTGATTAGGTTTGAACCAAACGTCACATTGCTGCACTTACCTTTTCAGCATGTTTAACAGCAGCTCCGTGGTACAGTGCCAGCAAGCCATCCACCAGCCGCAACTGCGCATTTCTGACATCGATAGCACCAGCTCCTGGCATCATAGACCTGGTTCCCTTGAGGGCCAGTGCTGTCTCTCCCGTGGTCCTGTTGGGCATTGGCGGCATGGGCTGGTGCATGAACCTCGCCATGGATGAAATCACCTGTGGCAGAGTTGCCAAGCCGGGGGAACCGGCTGTCATCTCGCTTACTCCTGTCAAATGTTGAAAATGATATCAATGTTAAATATTCTAGTCTGTGTACATTTTTAACGTCAATTATTTTAATTTTACTGTAAGTAGTTCATTTTATCAAATGATTTGTGAAGTTAATAACTATTGTAGAAAATGTTGTGTGTGTAATGAAATGATGAATGAATAAGTGAAATAGAATATCATGTAGGTATGTACTAATGTTACCTGACAATCTTTGACATATTATTTCAGAGTGCCATAACTTGGATCTCATTATCATTAAACTATCATTGCTTTCAGTTTTCTCAAGCTACAGCTAAAGCTCTATTTATTTACTTAGATATAACAACCAGAAAGATCAACAAACAAACTATTGAGATTATTACATTTCAAACTTAAAGCTAAGTGTCACCTTACATAAAGGCTGCCACGGCATGTATTTCTTTATACTTTATTGAACAAAGAGAACTAAAATTGGCAACCATAATATCTATCTAATGGCATTCTCTACCAGTCAACCATTGGGCGAAGCAGAAATCATGTTGGCGGCGTATTGTAAAAATGTAGAATGTAAAGTTAAATACATATATATACATATATAGAAAAACACGGAGAGTTAAGAAAAACACGGTCAGTTACTCTACACAAAGCCAGAAAAAAAACAACATATTATTTATTTCATACAATGAGCGTCTAGGCGTAAACCAATCTGCGTTATTTATTTTTCAAAATTGAACATTTGTGTGAATTTATCTTGACCGACCTTAAAACCGTTTATTAAAAAGCTAATTAAAAAGCAATACCCTTTTCAACATAAGAACGTGTTGTGAATACTTTCAAGGGCAATAACGTAGGGCCCTTCCCACGCTGAAGCGTGCTGTAATTGACTCCTTTGAGCCCAAATATCGCTTCTAATTTCGTTCCCGGGGCGTTTTTTGATCCGGAAGGGAACGAAGCAATATATTTGTAATTGAAATTGTCATGTTTGTAAGTGAGTTCATTCCGGAGGCTTTGCAGAAAATCGATCACATTAGGTAGGTATACTCAGGTGTTCGTAAATTGAAAGTTTATTAGCGTTGACAATATTGAAAATGATTCGAGTATTCTCTTATATTTCCCGTGAATCAAATCATTAATTCTCTTTTACTCGACTTCACATTAGTATAGTATAGGACATTAGTATTACATTATATAGGAACAATGAAAAAGGTTCCAGACTAACGTTGTATACGCGCGTATACAACGTTAGTCTGGAACTCGTTCTCGGAAGCGCATATACGCGCGAATAGGAGCCCCTTTTGCCCCACGCGTAACTCGTACAAGTGTTGACGCGCTCATAAGCTTGTTTAATCCATATAGACACTGACTTACCACTACCGTTTCCGCATTTGGTGCTAAAATGACCGTATACGCGCGAAAAAAATACGTTAATTTTTAAAAATCCCTATAAGGCAATGTTAAACAATATAATGAGACTTTAAACACATTTCACCACCATAAAACTGTTATCCTTAATTAATTCTGCTCTATAGTAACAGATGGCTTTAGAGCGTTACAGTAGCGAGCGCAGAAGTCTTATCATAAATTTGCAATCTGTCTCATGTTTTATACCAGAGACCAAAATCTAAATAGGTATCGCTAGGCGCTCTATTTGTGTTCATCATTCGCAGCCACACGACGTCCATTTGTAGTTATTGATGGCAAGCAAGTTTCACCCCGCTTACGATAGTGTTAGTGTTAAGGATTCGGCATTTACCATGTTTTAATTTGGCTCATAGAAAGAGGGAAGATAGGTAAAGTAAAGTAGGTACTTACCTAAATGTTTATTCATAACCCAATAACAATATACTATTCTATAGGGGAAGATAGTATTAATAACATCAGTGGAAACTTAACTGATTTTAGTGTTATTTTTTTAAGTAATCTTAAGGTGGAATAAAAATTGTTTATTTCCTAAAAAAAAAAAATAATAATAATTGTAGTATAAATATACTTGATTTTGACAATCTTTGCCATAACAATTGAGTGTGATCCAATTGAAACAGCGTCAAAAATAGTGCTGTATGTGCACTAACCTCTCCTGATTCAATTCAGGTCTGTGTTTTATACAAAAGGGGGCTCAGAGAAGCTTATTGAACAACTTCTAGAAAACCCAGAAATTCCTTGTTGAGTCCCGAAAGCAAAGTAAGAAATGTCCTATTCAAATAAATTTAGGGTTTCATGTTCCAAGGCAGGCTTTTAGCTGATGTAGGTAGTTTCAAATCAAACCTGTATCTACGCCGCCCCCTCTGTTGTAACTCGGCTCAAAGCTCTGTATGAAGGGATTGTCCTCTCCAAGTACACTCACTAAGTCCTGTCTGAAAATAATTTGCCTTTTAAACTAAAAATGGTCCGAAAAGTGAAGCAATCCTTAGTTAGTACGCATTGGCGGTTGGAAGGGGTGAACCCTTTAACATTTACTTGAAGTCTAATAAATGAAATAAGGACGCACAAATGAGGCTGCTTTTCCACCAGAGATGTGCTATGCCTACATTGCGTTTGATATCCACAAATCAATGAGTATAGTTTACCGTAATGTTCGAACAAGGAATGGAAGCACGCCTCCCAAGCGGTCGACATTGTAAAAATCCAATTCTCCATCTATGAACGTTTTTGTTGGTATGTGTGGTGGCAAATGTCTGAAAGAATAATAGAAATTACCTTTTTAAAAGAACACACAGTAGATTACCTCAATTAGGTTATTAACCAACTCATAAACGGTAAAGAAAAATCATTCAAATTGTGCCCTTTTTGATGGTTCCATCAGAAAAATCAGGAGTATCACCAGAAGCAGATCATATTTTAAACATAATATTGTATACGTATGACTCACTTACTTCACGTGGGTAATAGACTAGAGCTTTTGCTAGGGCATTACATTATAATGTAACGGTTTTACGAATGGTACAATCCAGGCAACTGCTTCGTTTTCTAATAACATTTCCATGTAATATAACGTTTTTATAATCAAGTTGTAACAAACCATCGAGCGTCATGTTCGAAATTTGGTTCGAGTAAATTTAAAAACGATGCCTGTTTTAATGCAAGGGAATGCTCAAATCTATCAGCACAAAAACTTTCAAGCTATGGGTTCATGTTAGACACAATGTTTTAGTAACACCTTTATTAACTACTTTACGTAAAATAAGCAATAAATAATTATGATATGCCAGGAGGCAGAAAAAGTCACAAAAATGCAGCGCAAGGGGGGACAGACACTTACGGGTTGCCAATGGGGTTATCTGCCCACAGCTTGAGCACCGCTGTGAGGAGGCGCGCGTGACAGCACCAGGAGATGGCGGGCGAGTTGCGGGAGATGTTGAACAGCCGCTGGAAGTACTTTAGTGTTTTATTATGAAGCCATTTCATTGTTGACTTGAAGTGATTTAACAAACAACAACATTTTGTGGTTTTGGTATATTACAAGAAGTAGGTAATAATTGTATTTTTTTACCGAAATCGAACTTTATCCTCCAAGATCAACAACAATTATTTTTATATACGCATAAATCACGACTTTCACGTGACAGGGCAGGCAGAGACCAGGCCACATTTTCAATGCTGGGTTTCTGACGAACCTGCGCTTCTTTTACTCTGATTAATAGCTTGAATTAATCTAGTGTTTTTATTTAATTCATAACAAGTACAAATATGAATGATAGCCAAAAATTGTCAGGTCATGCGAAATGTAAATGAATAAAATAATTTTAAAGAACCATGTTGATAATAGTAAATGAAATTTAAACGGAGTAAATTGATTCAAATTATCCAAAAAACTCACCATATCCAAAATGCAGTTGTCCATGATGTAGCGGCGGAACTTCTCCAGGAAGATCTTCCTTGTGGACGGCACCATGTTGGATCCGTCAGAATTGTCCAGCAGAATCAGGAGGAACTCCAGCTACAGGTACGAGGGTTTTTAATATTTATTTACACTACTTACTTACTTTTAAAGAGGTGAGCGTTTGTGAGTTTGTATGTTTGAGGTAGGTGATCTCCGAAACTACCGGACCGATTTCAAAAATTCTTTCACAGTTAAAAAGTTACATTATCCCTGATTGCTTTTAGGCATATATTTGCTGTCAAATAATTAGTTTTTAGTCCCCGCGGGCGAAGCCACGGGTGGAAATTTAGTTCGTTATAAGCAGGTAATGATGACCTTCAATATACAAGGACCTAGTAGATGATGCACTTTTAACAACAAGTGAGCTTAAGTCATTCTTAGCACACTTTTTACTTAGCTGTTGTATTCCTACTTGGAAGTAGGAACTCGTGCTTGAGTGGAACCCAACCATGTCAGAACGAGACAGAAGGCAGGAGTGCCATGGTTAACGCCTGTACGACGTGCTTTATCCAGTATATGGAAAATCTTTGCTCGACACCGACAATGTATAAAAAAATAACCCACTTGTATCTGCTCTAGTGGCGCGATGGCTGCTGTTATTTTGTCGCAGTCTTCTCTGTACTGGGTCTCGTGCGCAGCATCTTTTGGCGACGAGGGCATCAACTTCGATATCTTGTCTGTGTTAAAAGAAACTAATAATATTGTCACGCCTAAATCCATGTTAATTCACATATTTCACACAAAACGTCTCGCTCTCTGTACTTAAAAAGTTAAGATGACTGATTAAGTTTCATTTGAGACCAAAACCTGGCAAATCATTGAGCAATATTATAATGCCTCTACAATTAATGGCTTGACTGGGCAGACATGTACCACCATAGACCACATTGGCACTACCACTAAGTGCGATTGTAATTTAAATTACTGACTAGTCTTATACAATGAAAAAGCTTCTAAAAGCTAAAGTCAGATCAAAATAATCTTACCAGTCCCGGTAGGTGCAAACGGTGTTCGATGCAATGTCCCCTTTTCAGTCATTTCTATAAATAATAGGATCAGTGTTCGGCATCGACTAGGAGAAATAAAGTTTATGAAAGAATATAGTGACCATATGTAAAATTACCAGTTCCTCATAAGAACTTAATTGGAGCTCTGAAGTTTACAAAATGCCCAAGGGACTTGTATCTGTCTGTACACAAACAACAGACAACTAGGTACTAAGAGAATTGGTAGCGTCACTTAGAGGTTTTCAAGCTGGAACTTCATCCTGTAGTTAAGGAAATTTGAGAAAAAATACCATCCAGTAATACTGATAAACAATACCAGCAATCCTGGGATCAGTTTCCCCATGAACAGGCGTAGGCCGCTGCCACCATGGCGTGCGGATCACCGTCCGAAGCACGCTCTCGTCGGGGCACTTCACGTTCAAGAAGTTGTCAAATCTGTTAAATATGAGAGAGTATGATGTATCTTGGATAAGTCATCATTCATAATTCGTAGCGATAAGCCAGTGGACGCACTGCTGAATCAATATATATATATATATCAAATATTACCCATTAGCCCATATTTATATCAAAGAAGAAGGCAACGCTGCGTTTGTCAAACGGCCAACTGCCATCTTGGGTGGAGGTCAAGAGATTATCCTGTATTAAAAAAAAACTTGAAGGAAAAAAGAGAAAACCTTACGTAATTTTATTGAAGAAGACGTATTTAACCAAATGGTGCCGTGTCTCGCGATGTTGCATAATCCCACATAGCACATAAACGCCTTCCGTCTGTTGCGTGAAATGCATGTCCTAGAACAACACATAAATTACTTAACACAGTGTGAGTCTTCATAAAGTGCACACATTAAAAAGTGGGAAAGTGACAATATTACCGACGGATTTAAAGGAAAAAACCAGCATCGTGCACTATCTGATAACTCACACTGTATAGGTAATCCAGAAGAATGTACGATAATCAGACTGGTAATATAAAAATTTAAAGCCGGAAGTTAATCCGGATAAGAAGCATCCTGATGTCGAAAACAATTTGTCCGTGTGTTTTCAGAACAGTGCCTGAGTTTGTGATCACATGCAAGCGTGGTGATTACGCCAACATCCAACGATTGGTAGCGGTGACTTGATAACATTGATGAAGGCCTTTGCTCACCAGTAGATCAGTAGGTATTCACAGGTATACTTTAACAGGATGGAAAATAAAATATTACCGGGGAGACTAGGTCGAAGAGAAGACACTCCCTGACGATGCAATGTTCGAAAACATCGCACAACGCTGACTCATCCAGAAAAGTCCACAACAGATCCAAGAGAGTGCAAAGCCGTGGCTGAGGCTGCGCCAACAACTTTGAAGATAGTCCTCTCTAAGAAAGAAATTATTTTTATTAGATAGTATTTTTTTGAAAGTAAAGTTAGATCAACACATGTAAGCTCGCTTCTCACCCGTACGCCAATAAACACACAAAATGAAAAGTGATTAAAATATAATATACATACTTTTCCGAGAACGAGTTAGAAGTTTTCGAGTGTTATTATCTGCACCATGAAGGCAACATCTTTGGCTCTCGTATTTAAAATGTATTTTTTTTTTCGCTGCTAACAAGTTTAAAGGCTTACAAGTTAATTGCAGCTTGGAGCCTTTACAATCAATCCTTAAGGAGAACCATTCGTGTATAAAAGAAAAAACGGAACTTCACTAATTGCAGTAAGGGGAATAGACACTACATGTCAAACATAGATATATTGCTTTACCTTTGGAACAGGAAAAAATATACCCACAAACTTCTCATCTTTGACCTTGACGTAAAACTCAGCAGCGCGCTGGTCCAATTGAATACTTCTGGATTTGAGACCCAGAGCTCCGCGAAGTCTTGGAAGAAGTTCCCCGATGACTACATACGAAACTCGAAGAACTGTTCCTATTTCCACTACCACTATACGGGCAATGGACATCAGGAACGCCTGCAGAAAATTCAAAGGAATAGAAGGTCCTTAGACACCGTGCACTAACAGGTTAACATACTCGTAGCTATCCTGAGCTGTCCTAAGTACGAGTATGCCTCGTATCCATTGAACAACATTTGACGTGTGACATGTTGCACAACGTTGCTAAACAGTGTTGAACAGCAACGCGGAACTTTCTCTGCAATGTTGTCTGTCCACGCAACCACCACAACGTTACCGATCTTGTTGAGCGTTAACTGTTGCACTTCAATTGTTGCATAGTGGATACGAGGCTTTATCTCATTGAGTAGCCAACAGTCGGCTTACGATCCCGACAAGAATCTGCGAATAATTATAAGAACAATATTAGAATAATGCGATACAGGTGTTAATAAATCCGGATTTAGGAATCGCTGAGTCCAATCTATAACTATCTGTCCTTTAGGTGTTTCCATTTCATCCATGCTTGTTTGATTTACCAAATCTTGAGGATTCTGCGATACTACAATTGACATTTCGATTCTTTGAGGTTTTGTAAATAATAACAAGATGTGACCGAGAACACCATTCTCTGGAGCTCCACAGGCTTTGATACGTATATTGTATCAGATGCTGACCTTTCTAGACATCTTCTTCATCTCGGTGCTCTGCGCATCCACAATGGAGTGCGGTGAAGCCCTCGGGCTGTAGGCAGAGTTGGAGCTGTGAATGCGGAGGGCTACTTCTTCTTCAGCAGCTTTTGAGGACTCTGATTTTGCCTAATTAGGAATTTAATAATTAAGTAGGTATAGAATTAGTAGAGCTTGTCTAATTTAAAACGACGCACCCCACTACTTTTTTCTTTGATTTTTATGTGCAGTGTGTACTTTACGAACAAATGCGACGCGTGCTTTCAGGTTCGAGTCCAACCGGCTACTGCACTGCAACGTCCATTTATAGGGGCATTTTTGTATGTATTGCGTCCTTATATAAAATTTATATTCGTGCTTGAATGCGGTAGAGGGACGCTCTATATCAGATTAGACAAGCTCTATCTAATTTTATTATTCCTTAAAAGCTTCAATACAGATTTTTTCGTAAGTTTATTGACATTACTTTCATCGTTATTTGTAACAGATGTAAATTTAGAAGCAGACAGTTTTAATGATATACCACTATGCTTTAAGAACCCCTTTCTCACAGTCCTTAGAAATAAACTTTGTTTTGCCCGTTACAAATCAATAAACCACAGCTTCATGATATTTTATGTCCACTAATTTGACAGTAGTCGAGACATTAAATGCGGACGTTTGCGTTTATGGCCGGGTCATAAACAAATTCGTAAATAATATTTTATTGAATGTCTCTGACAGTTTTGCATAACGTAAGTTATGAGTTTGTTGCATTCAGATTCTAAATTCGGAAACGACCGACATTCTCAGCAATACATGAGCAGTACTTTTACGAATATGGGTAATTTACGATTCATTTTATTGGATTTATCATACGATAATTTTATTTAGTTTGGATATAGGCTTGTCCCTGGGCTTATATAATCAAAGAAAAACCTTTTTAAAGTTTGTCGTGCACTAGCTTTTTCAGTTTGCGATAAGCAAAGAGATTTTTTTTTAACGTTTTATTAGAAATATTTATAATCGCAGTATATACCTATTAATTACGTTTGTTTATTTATTTAGGTCCACCAACAGTTTTTTGTATTAAAACAAGCACTTATACCACTTAATACAATTGAAAAAACTGAATACAAAAACTATTCACTGGTAAACACCACATGGTAAAGTAAACAGACTACTAACTTAAAACTAAATTACATATTATTTTAAAGTTTATTAAAACTCAACACATTTTTTACTTAAAATTAAATATACACCTGCTTATTCCCTATCTTTGTTCATTGTACGCGTAAATCTTTGAAATGGGTCATTAATTGATTTATATTTGACTTGTATAATAAAATATGATGTTTTTTCACTTTCACTTTGATTATAATCGCGCCTCACGATTATAATCGGTGGTAAGTAACGATGTGGTTTATGATGGTAGGTAGGTACATGTCTGCCGGGTATATGCCAATTCACTCTTATTTTGAATAGAATTCAAACAGTATTCTTCAGCTAACTAGAGATAAGAAGAAAAATACTTAGTTCTTTCACTAGAAGATACACTGCACTAATACTTAGGGAACTAATAGAAGTGGATTAATTTTCAATAAGAAATTCGGTAGCTGCAATAACATACGTTCAGCTCAACTTTCTATTAAGGATGAAGTCAGAAATGAAACCCATAGAACTTACCTTACTAGCTTTAGCAGATACTGGCTTGAGGTCAGAGAGCCGAGAGAGCTCATCTAGCACAGCGTCAAGTGACCTGAACAAGATGGCGGCTCGCGTACAATCGCGCGTGGGAGCCGCCTGCAGTGGGGCGTAACCTTCCACTGGGAATCTGGAGAATTATCAACTGATCACTATAATCGAATACAGATCACGTAACATAAAGAACGCTGGGCGACAGTGGAGGGCATGGTTCTGCCAGACCTCTGTCACTCCATGTACTTGCGCGCTATAGTAACCTACCAGCCACCGGGTCTTCCAAGACTCATTAGGCAGTTGATTGTCAACAGCCGCGTAGAACATTCCATAGATAAGAATATGTACAGTACTGACTAGCTGAGCTGACATCTATTTCTTAAGAGGAAGCCCTGGCATTGTATGCCTGTCACATGACATGACAGCATGCATTTACAGATGACAAAATTGAAAACTTTCTATGAAGTATTTATCTGTTACGTAGTAACTATTAAGTAATCTGTGGTTCTGCGCACGCGATACAGAATGAAGGAGGGGTTTATACCACCAATTTGGTCTAAATTCGCTCACAGACAGGTCCTGAAAGCATTTGAGACGGGAACTATACTACCAGTACTTTTCGTATTATGTCATCATCATGTAAGAAAGATAGGAACTAGAAACATTCAACCTGATCCCTGGGCTCAAGCGGGATCCTATTAGGTTCAGGTCGAATTTTTCTAGTTTCTATCTTTGTGTAGCAAATATAGCATCGTTAAATGCTAAAAATATGCATGAAGTTTGCTCTTGAACACAGCCTTCTCTACAAGGCCATGCCTTCAAATGAGAAGACCATTCCAAAAAAAATCTGTGTTGGGTTAGTCAGTTTGCTGCCGTCCAACTTACTTCCTGAACATATTCAGTGTGTTAGGTTTTGATTTGAGTGAAAAAATATTGTTCAACCACATTGTAGAGGTGCTTGGGTTTTACTTAACCTCATTAAGTGTAGATGTTAAAAATTTCATGAGGAAGCATTTGATTCAGCTTTGAGAAACAAAATGATCAGAATGTTTTGAATTTGATGTACAACTTACACGAAGGGCACGTGACCGAAGTTGGCATAGAGATGTTCCTGCATCGCCAACGACACCGCCGGGAAGTACGCCAGGCCGGAGCCGTGGCCAACTTGAGTGAACGCAACACCTAAAGTCACCCCATTTCTAAGGAAATACAATAATTTTACTTAACTGCATTAGTTTTTTTATCTTAAATACTTAAATACTTTATTATAAAATGAAAAGGCGATCGGCTACTCTTTCCCTTTCGGGCGTATTGAAATCAAAACCTTTTTCCAACACCAGGATATGATCAAAAAGACTAGTGCATTATTTTTATGCCAATACTGTTAGAAGCCATTAGCCATTTTCCCAAGCAGATAGGTAGATTCTATTCCCGGTCGGGTCAATTGAGCAAACGGTCTTTTCTAAATTAGTTCGAGTTTGGGTGTGCTGAGGGACCCCCTGGCTTAATTCCTTGTCTGGTACGTGCTTTCACTCTGTTACTACTTGTTCAAAGACTTCCCAATAGTACCTGAAGTATTCCAAAGTGCCCTTATCCAGATCAATGCAGGAGGCAATCACGTCACCAGGAAGCCAGGCCAGCCCGTAGGCAGCAGTAGCCACGTTCCATTTCCTGACCCTGCCACCATCATACGCGTAGGAGTGCGCAGTGTCGCCTACGCCCGTGTCCATTGAGAATACACATGATGCTGTGCACCAGCCGATCTGAGAAAAAGAAGTATGGAAGTAGACACTTGCATAGACCTTGAGCTAATCCTGGTACAATTGGTGCAAATATCTTAAGGACACCAGCAGTTAGTACGTAAGTTACCGCGTTTGCACTGGGTTTTTTTTATACTACGTCGGTGACAATCAAGCAGGCGGACCGCCTGATGGTAAGCGGTTACCGCAGCCTATGGACGCGTGCAACACCAAGGGTATCACTCGCGCGTTGTCGACCCTGCCAAACCTTTTCAAACCCCTCTTGAAGAACTCCATACTATAACTCATTGGAAAAACTTCAGCAGGGAAGCTCATTCTACAATTTAAGAGTCCTCGGAAGGAAAAATCTCATTTAAAATTCCGTGTATGGATGAAAGTTCAGCTACCTGTGTGCTGGTGTCTTTACCCGGCATCCTCTGACACGCGATAATAAACTGCTGCCCTGAAAGGGGCAAGAACTAACCTGCATAATGCCCTTGGTGCCAAGCTGGACCTCGTACATCCACTTTCCTGCGAAAACGCAGGCGGTGGCCCTTATGGTGGCGAAACTAGATAGGCCTTGCACGCTCACTCGCTCGTCACCAACCAGGACAAGGCGGCCCGTTCCTGTCAAGAAAACTACGATTTCAAGACAGTTTTTTGTTTCTGTTTCACTTTAAATACCATTTTAGGAAGCCATCTTTATTTTCTAGATGTTCAAACAATAGATTCGCAAATTTACAAATGGTTTTAAATATAGATGTTAACATCGATTCATGAATACTGAATATAACACAGAAAATTAATTATACAGTGAAACTGAGTTTTATATTCTAGGAATGAATTACTTTACCTGTAGAAGCATCAAAAACCACAAGTCTCGGGCCAACACGCCCAGGTCTATCATCTGTTGATTCTGTAGTGTTATTCTGTGGATTCAATACAAATATTTCAAATTTACTAGCTTTTCTGAGATATGATTTAAGAGAGCTAATCATAACTAACTTAAGGCCACTGCATACGTGACGGGTTTTATACGGACGGGACGGGATATTTAGGAAATATCGTTTCAAAAAAGTCTACATGAAGGACATTTGATACGGAGTCACGGACGGAAGTGCCACATTCCAGGAGGGCACACACGAAACTCCCTCCGAGGTATTATCGTTTGCAGTGACCTATAGTCTTGCGAACTTTTGGTGTTTGCGATGTTTTTGCCCAGGATTGATTTTGGGAAACCAACATTCCAGCAACAGTAAGTTCTTCTGAAAGTATCGCTGCAAACCTTAAGAGGGCACAGCACGGTCGAGAGGATTGAAAAATAGTTCTTTTGTATCTGAAATCTATTGCTGTCTGTTGCTAACCTCGAACCCCCGCAGAGTGCGATAGAGACAACTGCAACTCGGACCGAAACTATCTATCAAAAGAACACGAAATCGAATGATACCTTTCCGAAAAGTTAAACTAGTCAAATTAGTTTTCTTGTTTAATAACAAGAAAACCAATGAACAGAGCGAAAAATTAAGCCAATTTTTTCGATTTTTGTATCGGAAAAATTGGCTTAATTTTTAAAAAGGCAAACATAGGAACATGCCAATAGATTTTGTGGAAAAAAATATTTCTCCACTAGCATTATCCAGGGTGGAAAGAAGGGACTCGTATGGAATAACGGCGCTCTTGTAATTTAGCCACTTAGCTGTATTTATCACCAGATTTAGCCATCAATCGAGGGCTACAGATAAATGAGAGTAGTTGTCCTTTTTACGGTTCCGTACCTCGAAAGGAAAAAACGGAACCCTTATTGGATCACTTTGTTGTCAATCCGTCTGTCTGTCTGTCAAGACCCTTTTTCTTAGGAACGCGTGGAGGTATCAAACTGAAATTTATATCAAATACTCAGGTCAACTGTCCCTTGGAGCTGTAAAAAAATAAAAAGTTCTAAGCCAACGCAATCAAAAGATACAGCTGTTTATACCGCAAATTTCCGCAAATTTTCGACACTCTCAAGGGAATCAAAACCTACAGGAGTTCACGGGAAGTACCCGTGAACTCAGAACCTTGAAATTTGGTACGAAGCAACGTCTTATGTGATTGTCGTGATGGATGAACTTTTACTTTATACCTACAGGTTTGAACGGAACCCTCGGTGCGCGAGTCCGACTCGCACTTGGCCGGTTTTCCCTATGCAATAAACACAATCCTCTCAATAAGTATTGAAGAGAAAGTGGTGATCTTTCTCTTCGTCTACACTTACCTCTACAACAACAGGGGCGGTTTTCTTCGTGATTTTCGACTTGGTTTTAGTTGGCTCGCTAACGACTTTTGTTTCTAGTATTTTAGGTAGATTATCCCGTATGTGACTGATGTATTTGTTTCTCCTAGAAATAAAATGAGAGTTCTAATCATCTGTTTCAGAACTTCCTGTGTTTTTGTTTGAAATGCCAATTAATGAGGTATAATGATGGGCACAACTAATGGTCCCAATTAATAAGGGTTTCTGAACCCAAAAAAGCACGAGTGGATCCTACCACTGCCTTTCCATTGACTTATCCTGAAGTTGAAGAACAAGATGTTGCCAAGAACATCTGCTCACACCAAAATAACTGCTTATAAAGCCTTTTGCTTTCTGTATAGTGAATATAACAGAAACAAAAATGATATCTGATCAGTTGTCTTACTGATATAATCGATCGGTATTATCCTTCATCACCATCTCATTGCCGAAGATCCGCCGCACCGTGTCGTGAACCTCCCCCTTCTCAGCAGAACTGCTGCACACCCCGAACATGGACTTGAGTACGTTCATCATTCCTGGTGCTTAGGGGCTGAAAAAGAACAGGAATTGAGAAAAACCTTTCAGGTTCTAATTAAATTGCAGGGAAAACAAAAATTTGGCGAGCTGTTTAATGGCGTTAAAGTTCACGCAAAACTCGCGCAGGTCGCACGCAAGCATGTGTGTATCGAAAAATAGTATCTAAGAGCCATAGTGCGCGTCTGATACTATCTTTCGATTCGATACAGACACGCATCAATCAGCGATTTGTATGTTCTCATCGTCTTAAATGTTTTAGGCTTAGAATAATTACGCATAGAAGGGGAGTCGGGGCACCCGTTTTGATGCCACAAATATCAGGACGTCACGTCTGGATCTGAACATACCGATGTTAATTTCTCGAGGTAAGACCTTCTTCAAAATGTTTATTTGTGCAGTAAATGATTGCAACAAAATAATAAAGAAACACAAGTAGTATTCATACATGTTAAATACTGAAAATTGTGATTACATGTGTAACGAATTGTTATTTTGAGATCACAAATGGCGCGCCTTTTTGTATGGAATTATTCTTCTAGGTGTAATTATTCTAAGGTTTTAGGTAAAAATAAATAAATAACCGGGACAAATTACACCAAGATCATCTGACCCCAAACTAAGCAGGCCTTGTACTATTGGTGTCAGAGACTGTTAAACAAACTTAAATATTTCTAAATACATACATAAATAGAAAATAACACCCAGACACACAACAAACACAAAATGTTCCTCACATAAATGTTTGTCATAGGTGGTGTCAAGAAATATAGTCTCACTAGTAACTACCTGCTTTTTTGAAGGAGAAGTGGGCCTTTAAAGGGGTACCAAAACTCAGTTACAGGGCCTTGACCATTATTGTAACAACAGCCACTAACATTTTTATAAGTACTTACTAATAATAAGATATTGAATGTCTTACCTTTGCACTAACTACTGAACAATGAATAAAACTTGATATTCAAAATCAGGATTCAATAACATACAAGAAACGTCTTCAAAAATATAAATAAGCAAAATACATTCAAAATCACAAAGAAAATATTTATTTACAGGCCGATTACCCTTGAAAATGCCGCGAAATGTCAATCGTCTGTCAGAGTCACCATAGCACCTTTACTGTCATTATTTTGATCTCTTGTCTTATAAAAAGTTTTCAATGAAAAAATACTTTTTAGTTTTAACTTTTGAACTTCGTACCAATCTCTTGTGCTTATACAGAGTGTCCAAAAAAGTAGTGATAACCCGAAACCCAGTGGTAAAGCGTCACTAGGGCAACCCGAATTACCCCCGTGTATGTTCCGCGATTTTTTTCAGTTTTCGAGTAGGCCATGATTATTTTACGAATTTTCGAGAATATCTGGGTTGTGTCAGTTTTGTTGGTTAATATGGCGCGAATAGTTGAGTAACATGCTTATTTTTTTTGTCATCGTAAGCTGATACTAAGGCTACTTGATTCTGAAACATTTATAGCACTAAACAACAATTTAGAAAAAGATACTTACGTTTTATTTGCTACCATATGATCTTAAATTTTACACTTACGATACATTGGATGTAAATTTAAGTATGATGCTGTTAAATTATCTCATTGAAATTTACGTGATGAACTGTTGGTAAAATGATAAAGTTTTTATAAAGACGTGAATGAAAAAGTTTTTATAACTGTTTTTAAATGGCGTTCAAAACTTAGGAAATAGTATTTTCCAGTTTATGTTTCTTCTAAATTATTATTCAACGCCTTAAATGAATGAGTAGGCTTAATATTCATCTGAAGAGAGAAAAAAATTGAACATCTACCACATAATTATCATTATTTAATTGCGCCATAGTAACCAAAAAAGAGACACAACCCAGAAATTCTCGAAAATTCATAAAAAAAACCATAACTCGAAAACTACCAAAACTCGGTGAATATAATACAAAGGGGAGATTCGGGTGATGTTCTACGCGTGGGTTTCCGCTTATCACCACTTTTTAGAACGGCCTGTATAACATAACAGAGAAAAAAGGAGAACCTTGTGATGATATAAACATGATTGTTTCTCAATCATCATATAGCTGCCTAGCACAGCGTCCACATTATTGATTCTAGGAATAGTAAAACAATGTTAATTAAATTGTTTAAGGATGTCTTTTATTTCTACAAAATCAATACAATGCTTTTTGTGTTCGGACTGCTAGCTTGCACCTCGCTGCCGGCGCTACGACTGCGAGCTTGCACCTCGCGGAGGTGAATATATAAGATATATATATATATAAGAATATGTACTGACGTACTACACGTCAGTTGGAAGACTTTTGCTCAACTTTATAAAGCACAGTTTTCGATGAAGGACTAGTTAAATGATCAAAAAAATATCTTCTCTATCACTTATCCGCAACGTTAGTGAACTTACTCGTATAGCTCAGAAATGATGATAGCCATCAGACCAGTTCTCCTGGTAGGAATTGTGACCCTAAATCCACGCCATCGCCAGCTCGTAGATACGAAGGTGAAGTCACCAATGAAAAATCTGTAGTTTCATTAGTTATGAAGAACCAAAGAAGAGAAGAAGGACCCTCTCGAAGACATCACAACGAGAATCAAAGGTAAGTGGCAACTATTTCTGTTCTTTCAGTGCTGTTTATCCCGCTGATTGACACAACATCAACTAACTAAATGTGTTTCAGACATGTACCATTACACACACACACACACATGTACATTTATAGAACACATTTATTCTACATGGACCTACCTAGTCCACATAAATAATCACTGTGGGCGTACAGTTTCATCGCATCGTACCGGGCTTGAAGTCACATGGTTCTTCACTCGAGATGGTACGGACCGTATCGCGAATCAGGCGCCTTATTAAAATTGCTTAAGGCCTGTTCAAATCTGAGCGGTATTTGCTGCCGCTGTGGTTAGCGGTTCAATACCGCGTAGGTTTCGCTCAGGAATTTAGTATCAAGTTCCGCGGCAAAATGTACCGGTACCCACAGCGGCAGCGAATACCGCTCAGGTCTGAACTGGCCTTCATCCAGTCAAGTCAATTCTCTGAACTGAGGGTAGCGAGCATTTCGTCAGTAAATATCCAGCCTAGAGGATGCGTTGGTGCCAGGTAATCGCACTGGATGAAAATTAAAGATCATATTACGAACACACATATTACGAACTTGCTCGCTACGCTCAGTTTAGGGAATGAACTTGACAAGTTATAACGGATTGTAATAGGGCCCCAGGGCCCATATCACGAACACGTCCACACAAGGGTGATACGTGTCGCTGTCAATATACGGTGAGCGAGAAAAATGTAAACCTTACGAAGGCGAGGGTTTTAGAAAAAGGCCCGTCAAAAATCACTGACAAATAAATTAGCCTAGTTTGCCGATTACGGAACCTAGCTTTGACTCACAAACAAGGAGATTTATAGAAAGTAACAAACAGTCATAATTTCCACCACGACGAGGCGATAAAACTGTTTACGGAAACCTAGTTTCGGCTAGATGATATTTTATTAGGAACCGAGTCTATTGGACTCTGCATTTTGTTTGATATTTTGAAACCATAAATACCACCTATCTATTACCTACTAATAATATAAAGAGGAAATATTTCATTGTTTGTTTTGAATAGGCTCCGAAACTACATTATCATATGAAGCTACATTATCAGGGAGTGACATAGGCTATATTTATTATGATTGAACAAAACATTCAGTGAAAAATAATAGTATTTGTTAATCAAGTCGGAGAAACGCGGACGAGATGTGCTGCTTTACCGACGCCGCGACGTACAATTACTTTTGACAGAACGAAGTCTGTCGAGGCAGCTAGTCTATACCAATAATATAAAAAGAAAAGATTTCATTATTTGTTTGTTTGTATTGAATAGGCTCCAAAACTACTGATCCGATCGTGAAAATCCTTTCATTAACAGAAAGCTAAACTATTCAAGAGTGATAAAGGCTATATTTTATTATGATTGAACAAAAAGTTCAGTGAAAAATAATAGTATATGTAAATCAAGTCGGAGAAAAGCGGGAGAGATATGTTTATAATAGACACCAGCTGTCAAACATTTGACAGAACGACGTCTGTTTGTGCATCTCGTAATCAAATAAAACGAAGAACCTTACATGACTTTTCTTCTGTACAGAGAAGAAATGAAATGACACTCTGTAGTACTAGTATCTAGTTTTTAAAATGTTCTCTAAGAATGAAAAGTTTAAAAAACTTCACCACTTTTCACCAATGGTATTAGAACCCAACGTGGTAGGTGGTGAGCCTTCCGCCATTATCCGGGTTGATTTGATTTTTTATAGATGTATTCCATCACTGGAGAGTAAGTCGGATATTTAAAATGAACACAAAGATTTTTTGGTTCTGGCCAGATTTGAACTCGGGGCCACATGATCCACGATCTGAGTTCGGGTACAGAACCACTAGGCCACGACGCCTAAAAAAACCAGACAAATGTAAATAATTTTGTTTGTGTATCAAAAATGATACGAGTACACATGGCACTGAATGTGTTGGTAAATGCCTCCATGGCGGGATATAAAGCAACAATCGCTTCGTTCCTGCACGTTTTGACTACAGTAAAAGTTTTCTTGGTTCATTTATGATTGACCGGTTGTATCGCGATCACTTGATTGATATCGTGGCACCAAATAGACAGCGACCCTTAAGACAAAGAAAAACAATGTATTAAAATCAGGACGTACCTACATTATCGTTCCGTATTTTTGTTGATGAAACGTCGCTCTCTTCATGAAAATAAGGTTTTCTTCGCCTGCCTGAAGAATAACAGTGTCGCGCTAGACGATCTGTACAGTCGAGAACAGCATCAGCATTAACTACCAGTATACGTTGAGCTCTCATTAATATGAAATCGCACATTACGCGTAGACGGTGCTAAGTCCACGGTTTTACGCTTCAGTTTTGATTGACTGTACTGGACCTTGACCGACTGGGAATGTCGTGGCAAAGTTGTTTGAATGTTATGTAGGCTTCGGAGAAATAGCTGTGGTTCAGTACACGTTATTTGTTTGTTTACTGACATTGTTAATAATTAATGGTTTGCGACACTTCATTTGTGTCTTGTGGGCATGGCTTAGTTTGTTTTGATCTATTAAGTGTTTTTTAGATTTATTCAGGGGGTTTTTAACAGCATCAATGGTCATCGCATCGAAGTTTCTTGTCATGAGGTCCTCTTTAGAATGAACGTGCGAAACGGTGGTAGAGTCACTATATTTATTCAACAAATGCGTGAAGTTATTATTTTATAATAGGTTGGGGAAAAAGTTTCTTCGCATTTTTTAAAATATTATTGAAAAATGTTTTAAGAAAATTTAAAACATTTTTTAATAATATTTAAAAAATAAACTACATAAAAGTTTATTTACATTTAACTAAAGTATGTATGTAGTATGCCATTTTGTTCGATTACTTTTTGCCATCTTGTAAGTAGGGACATGATCCCATTGCTATAGGAATTTTGAGGCTTCTAGACAAGTGGTTTTGGCAGTCCTCTCGTGATGTTAACCTGACACTGCTTAAAAAATTCTGAAGAGACCGAAACAGGTGGAAATCTGAAGGTGCAAGGTCATGCATTAACACCTCCCAGCCAAACTCTTAATTTTTGCTGAGTGGCTAAAAATGTGTGAGGACTATCACGATGAAAAACCACACCCTTTCTGTTGATGAATTCCGACCGCTTTCTCTCAACTTCTTGCTTTAACCTCATCAGTTGTTCGCAGTATAAAGTTCAGAATCGATGGTCCTGCCTGGTGGTAACAGCTCAAAATGAATGATGCCCTTCCGATCCCACCACACACACAGCATCACCTTGTTGCGAGTTAACCCGGGTTTCGCCACAGTCTGTGAAGCCTGACCGGCCTTTGACCACGACCTTTTTCACACGTTCTTGTCGTACGTGATCCACTTTTCATCACCAGTTATCAGCTTCTTAAAAAATGGTTCGGTTTCATTACGTCGTAATAAAGAATCACAAATGAGTACACGGTTCATTAGGTTTCTTTCAGTGAGCTTGTGAGGTACCCAAATATCGAGCTTTTTTGTGTACCCAATTTTGTTCAAATGCGCCAAAACTGTTTTGTGGTCAATTCCCAGTTCTTCAGCTACGTCGTTACTACTGATATGCCGAACTTAATCCACTTTTTTAAAAATGGCATCCAGTTTATCCGTAATAGGGCGACCAGAGCGACGTGTATCTTTGACATCAAAATTTCCGGATTGAAAACGCTTATACCAAATTTGTGCTACTCTCACAGACACTGCACTAGGTCCATAAACATCGCAAATTTTCGCGGCTTGCGTTGCATTTTTACCTTTTTTGTAAAATTTTAAATGTATCGAATTTCTTCATTAGATTCACTCATGTTGACAGTAAGAAAAACAAATAAATATCACACATTTTCCTAATTTGAATTTGGAACTATCTTCTTCAAAATATAAACTTTTAATGATACCAAAACCAGCCAGATACAAATAGTAAGTATAGCCAAAGAGATTTTATTACAAGTTCATACATAGTATACCTATGTGAAAAGATTTTTTCCCCAACCTAATACATCTGTTAATGTAAATTACCCTATTTTAAATGAATGTTTCTATAATGAAACATAAAAAGCTTATTATTTATTTATTCGTACACAAAGTAAACAATAAGGACTACAAAAGTACAGATTAGCTTATCTCTAAAAAGAGATTTCTTCTAGCACATCATGGCGACAGGAAAGCCGTCCCGTGTTTCTATTGTTCAGGTTTTTGCATTGTGAGTTATTGTTTGCCATTTTTTTCTTAGGGTTTTCTTATGAACACCCGTGTGTTCAGCTGACACTCAAGGGGGGCTGACACTTAAAATTGTTGTGGATAGAGACAACCTGTGTACAAATGACATGGGACTTACACATTAATAGTAGTAAAAAAACTTAAAACACATACACATGTTTTACTTACAAATGAGTCAATAAATACCTAGAACATATACGAGTAGATATCTTACTAAATAATATGTAAAAAACTATACCTACCTACTTATTTTATAAAAATATTTTTATTCTTATTGTTTCGGGCGAAGTCGCTGGCAGAAAGTTAGAGAAATGTGGTGGAGTTTGTCTAGCGGGGAATTTCCCAGTTATTGTTAAAAAAAAGCAAATTGATCGGTGAAAATATGCTCAAGTGTGGGATTGATTTTGGATTGTGGATTTCAATTGCATAGTTTAAAAATAATCTGATATGACAGTATGCAAATACCAAGGTAGGTAGGTACCTGTTATCAGCCAGTTTGTAAAAAAAGGAAAAAGCAGATAAAAACACGTCCAGTTTTGCAATATTCCCTAGATCACGTACTTCCCCCCAGATAGTGACTGAATCACCGATAAATTACTTTAGCAATAATGAAGTGCTAGGGCGGGAAAACGGCGACTTTGGCCTACTATAATTTATGGCCTGCCAGTTGTATTTGCCCAGAAAAAGAAAAACATTTTTTAAAAAACGTCTGCTACACGGTCGGTAAAAAGCGTGCGACAAAGGTGACCTTGGTCAGTTTGGACCATGTGGTCGGCCGTTGGCAACCAAATACATTAAATTTTGTCCTACCAACGATCTTGGTTGACTGTGCTGTGCTGGCGACCAAGGACGAACATATCCTCAGGTCCATTACCAAATGGGGTAAAAAGAGGCGTGTTTACGGTTGCCGTCATGGTTAACAGACTCAGCAAACCTAGGTACATTGAGAGTGTAATAGAACCCAACGTGGTTAGAGGTGAGCCTTTCTCCGTTATCAGGGTTGCTTTGGATTTTTATGAGGGTTTCCCATCTCCAGAGTTCGCCACAAAAGGGAATTCAACTTTTGTGGCATAGCCTCCAGCCGCCATTTTGTTTTTTCTCGATGTTTCTACACACGATGAAAGTGGTGGACTTACTTATATGGAAAGAGCACACATGAACAAACAATGAATGTAAAGGTACCGCAAGGTAGCTGTGCGAGAGAAAGATGCGCAGCTCGAGCTATGCGATGTATCGACAAGTGAAGGCTGCACTGCACGCATACATGCGTATGGTATGTCGTATTAAAAACATAGCTTAGTAGAACCCGTTTCCGCCAGTGCTATGCTTGTAAAACAATTAATGTAAATGTTTTTTTTAGCCTATGTACGCCTGTAACATCAGAGGCATTACGTGCGCGTTGCCGACTATTTAGGAGATACCTATTAACTCTCCTCTTAAAGAACCCCATACGGTATTCCCCCAGGAAAACCTCGGCAGGGAGTTCATTCCACAATCGGATTGTTCGCGGGAGGAAATTCCTTTGAAACCGCACTGTGCGCGACCATTGGGGTTCCAGTGTGTAAGGATGAACCCTGTCGATGGCGAGCGGTGCGATGAAATATCAAACGCATCCACAGTAACTTAGCTGATAACATCTCTGGTGCAAAAGCAGCCTTATCATAGCACCAAAAAGAATGTCAAATCGCTTCCGTGATGAAGCAGGCAATCTAGCTGCAGGATCTTTGACTATCTATTTATTGTTCAAAGAGATTCTGCCCTAAGGTTAACAAAGTTATTCTGAGAAGTTGTTGTTATCACAGAAAGTAAATTTAATTATAAATGCGTTTTGCTCTCCACTAAGCTTAAACTAGCTAATGCATATTAAATTAGACTACGTGAGCGTCTCCGAACAAATTTATGTGTAAATGTTGTCACATAAGGCCGTGTTGCGAATGTTAGATGTTTTCAAAAGTTTAAGGTATCATTTGGTAGTTTGTTTCCATTTGGCAGTTTTATCACTAGACTAGCATTCCGTTGACGGCTTCGACTACAGCGAACTTTAAATTACAAGGAATCAGCATCAGCGCTCTGTGAAAGGAACTTAAAAAAAGAGATTTAACGTCATTGTAAGTACACTTTTTCCTTAGTGTACTCCTTTCTCTTGAACGTTGAACGCCGTGGGGGTCACCGGTGACCAGCAAACAATACATTTTCTATTGTTCCTGGATTGCGGCAGTGAAAACTTATTCGTTCATTATTCGCCTCCAAACGACGTCCACTGCAAGACACTTTCTGGAGAACTCTACCATGGCTTCTAAAACGGTCAGTTTAGCCCATATCTGCTAATAAAATTCCTAAAACAAGTGATTTTAGTTTTAAAGGCAATATTTTTTTTACCCAGACTGATCGCTCAGACCCGCACCACGCCTTAAGGTTTCGAGAAATATTAATTAAGCAAGCAGCTCCCACATAAAAGCTGATAATTAAAAGTGGTCTGTGCTTGATACACACAAAAGTAGGGATATGACGTCACATGCGTTCGGGCATCGGATGATCTAACAGTAACTAATGGCTATATTTTCCTCAAAAAAGTAAGAACGTATGAGCTTATAAGTCAGCTGGATTGCGGTCGCTTTTTTTTCGTATTTTTTGATCGATGTTGGCTACAGCCTTTAATTGCAAGGATTTTATTTTGATGATATTGAAAGACCCAATACAGGTCTGTAGTAAGATATTATTATGTACACGACGTATTTAGATCATCAAAGAAACTATAATTTTTAACCATTATGATAGTTTTTAATGAAACAGCAGAGAATTTTGTTGAGTATTCAAATGTTAAAGAGCGTCGGAGCCTAGGGGAAAGGCACCCAAGTTTGGAGTCCGTGTGGTCCCGAGTTCAACTCTGGCCAGAATCTGCTTTGTGTTAATGGTAAAATTTACAGCTTAGCCACAAAATAAAGAGTTTACAGAAGGACTGCTCTCGCCTTTTTCTATTAACTTGCCTGATCGCCTAGGGTTGCTAGTCGCTACTATATTCACCAGATAAGCGCAATTTGACAGCCAAAAATAAAATATATCAAGTGATAAATTGCACTAAGTTCGACCAAAACAAAAATATACACAAGGGGTCCAGTTAGATTAAAAGCAGTTAAGATGGTCGAATACGTATAAAAGTATTCTATTATAATCTAAGTCATTTAGCGGGGTCCAGGTGCAACCTGCTAGCCTAATGGGCTTGATCATGCAGTACTACCTACCTACATAGTAGGCTAGATAGGACTGTAGATAACACTATGAGCCACCGCTTTGGCGGTCACCTGTCGGCGGCGCGGCGCGGCGGTAGCAGCCGCGCGTGCCTTGATAAAATAATAAGTGTTTTACCAATGCATGATAAATTACGGAAAAAGTGAAAGCCCATTTCTACTGGATTTGAATGTGTTACGAAATATAATGGTTTACCTACTTATATACTTATACTACTCGTACATAGTATCTACTACTAACTTGCAAATGTAATCTGAGTTTATTACCTTTCAACATCATTTGGTAACTTCAAAAACATATAATCACAATTTCGTGAGGTGTTTATACAGCGAAATACACTGCAACAGAAATATCTGCGCGAAACCATTTTTGACCATTGAACTATAATGTAAGTATCTGACGACGTACAAATAATATCAAAATGTTTTTTGACAGTGTTACTGACCGCGACACTGAAACTCACTGACTTCGCCTGTAAACTCACGTCTCTGTGTGCGTGTGTCAAAAATGGCGTGTTGCTCTAAGCAGGCTATCTGTCAGAGCGCTGCGTATGTCTAATTTGTGCTATTACGGTGATGAGAAATAGCGTTAAAAGTCCCAATAACTCGGATAACGGAGGAGGGCTTGTTACCACACGTTGAGACGTTGGCTTCCGAGTGTTTCGTTCGCCGTGACGGGACGGCAAGTCAAACTTTCCTCTTACTAACCCTTTTGGGACTTAGTCGTAAGCGTATAATGTATGCAAATGGTGAAATTGCATTTCATCATGAAAAATATTGACAACGTCACGAATCACTGTCAAACAAACATTCTCTCCTGTTTGTCTGATGCTTGTTCAGTGTGCAGATGAAACATTATTTTTGGCTCAGATCCTTTTGAGAGTTATTCCCTTGTTTGCGAGAGGCACTGAAATAATAGCGTTGTTATTTCACGAACTATTTCTATCTTCTTTCATCCTAAATGGACTTATTTATGCATTACTTTATCTGAGTAACATTGCCGATGTTATTATAACACCTAGAATGAAACTTTCTATACTTACAAAAAATAATCTACCGACAAAATGGTCGTTAACATTGAACTCAAACTCAAATAACTTTATTTAAATAGACTGTTTCAGTACTTTCAAATCGTCAAATGTACAGCAAATATACTTAATAATATAAACTGACCTCACCTCAAATATACTAAATAATATAAACTGATTCAACTGACATATTGAAGCCATTAACTGACCTGGCGAATTTGTCTAGTATATTTTACGTTGTAAGCCAACGATGTTTCATCAATGCTAAAGGGCAAGCCCCTTTGATTTTTTTATTTACCATTTTAATTTCATTTTTGTGACATTTAATTCAATTTATTGTAATATGTTTGACATTTTTGATTTCTATTTTATAATGTTTCACTTAATTTATTGTAATTTGATTAATTTGAGTGACATTCACATATATTGAATATTTTACATTGTAAGCCAACGATGTTTTATCAATGTTATAGGGCAAGCGCCTTTGATGATTTTATTTTAAGATCATTAAAAATAACAGGTTTCATAAGTCATTAAAAAAGTTTGTTGCATCGTTATCATGTTATTTCAGTTAAAATAACAAATAGGTACCTACATAGAAACACGTGAACGAGAACTGATCGTGTTTGATTACAAACAGAATGAACGATACATTTACGAGCGTATATTTAGACCGGTTTACTGCTCTGCATAAGTGAATCGATTCGGACCGTTACGATGCGAAAATCGATTACGAGAAGCAGTAATACAATCAAAATGCTGTATTACAGCTGTGTGTGGACTTAGAGTTGTATAACAGCTTTAATTCCCTGGCATGGTTTGAATAGGTACTTCGTTATAATGGCTAGTCATCAAACTGGGAGAAACTCCCGTCCGTCGAACGCGTAGTAATTGAATATTCAGTGGTTTAAAAATCCACTTACCGTTCATATTTAATGTTGACTTTTTGAAATTCTAATAACTCTCTTATACAAAATACATAAAATATATTTATGACTAACTACGTTTAATGTGCTTTTACCCTTCCAAAATTTGACGAAACCTAGTAAATTGGTACTGGAGTAAGCTACCTATGCTAGAAGAGCCTTTTGTCGTACCTACTTTGCTTGAATTTGTATCTCCTTTTTGATTTATTAGCATTTTAGCAGCACTTAAAGCAGTTTGTTGGCGTTATTTCAAACTAGCTTTGCCAGTGACTTCACCTGCGCTGCCTTGCCACAGCTTTAAAAGACTTTCATCCTGAATAGAGATATTTGACTACACTTTTTAAAGTACCTACTCGTGTATGTCTCAATATTATATTTGTATTTATCAACTAAACGTTTGTTACACAATTTAAGAAAGTAATGATAGTTTTTAATAAAAGACTTGAAAATTATCGATTGTGTGGGTAGACACTTGTCATGAATTGCCTCATTAAAATATAAAATATCAACTATACGATCCTAAACACAAGTAGACACAAATTCTAAAGGTGTTTTTTTCGAAGTATTCTTCATCAACTGACACTTGACGGCTGCTTTTTCCCTTGCCGTGGTACGGCAACTGACACTTGAGAGGATGTAATATTGAACACAGTAATTATCATTCCTAAGAAATACTAGATGTACCTACAGTTTTTCATTGGTTACATACTGTTTTACCGCATAAGTACATAGAAGGTGAGAGTGGTATTAAATTATTTTTTTCCAAAAATCTTTGTTCGAACTCACTAAGTTATGAGATCTGACAAACTCTACAAGCATCATTGAATCCAAGTACCTAATACCTAATTGTCCCACTATATCAGTATATTTCGATTCACTGGACAACATTGATCTAATCAACTAATTTACCAAGTTCCAGTTAATTGAAATTGGTCTCTGAGATGTTAAGTTGAGCGTGTGATCATAATTAGATGTTTGTGCGGAAGTATAACTTTCCGCCAATCACGATGTATACATATTATCGTAAAAGTCGTAAAATAGTTTATTCGGGTGTAGAAGTAGATATGTAAAAGACTTCATTATTAATTCAATAATAACTAAAGTATTAAGTATAAATCGACTAGGACCACGATATCCAGCGGGGCTTGAACCAGTGACCTTCCGCGAAACGTCGTGACTGCTCTTCCAACAGCGCCACACTTACAAACATGCAATGCATTATGCATTGCATGTTTGTAAGTGTGTTACATTACATACCTTAGTCTCGAATTGATAAACATACCACCATTCACGACTTTATCCCAAACGGGGTAGTCAGAAGCAAGTGACTGTTGCCGTCATGGTGAACGGTACACTCAGAAGCCCACTTTTCAGCAATGGTATTAGAACCCAACGTGGTAGGTGGTGAGGTGAGCCTTTCGCCGTTATCTGGGTTGATTTGGTTTTTGGGAAATATAACAATGAACATAAAGATTTTGGTTCTTGCCAGATTTGAACTCGGGACCACACGATCCGCGATCCGAGTTGGGGTACTCAACCACTAGGCCACGACGCTCTCGACGTGATAACTAATTGATAAAATCCTTTATAAAACGACTTCAAACCGACAAAAAAAACTTACTTATTCAAATACATTTTCATAGGTGTCCGTTTGACTCTTAGAGCATTTGACTACGCATTTTTAGGAAACCATAAATCGAATTGGAATCAATCCTTTCTTATCGGCTTACATTTCAACTTATTAGGGAACCGCGAATATTTCATTAAAATGAATTTAGTAGTTTCATGATATCCATGGACTCATACTTTGATTGGCCTGGCATTTGATACAGGCTTCGGGTGTCGTAAAACATCTTAAAAACTTACTAAGTTTTAATGAAAGAAATGATGTAAGTACCTAAGGAAAAAAACTGTTGACTTTTTTACAACTCCCTATATACAATAGGTGCTGACGAGATGACGGTCGAGTTCACGGTGAATACCAATTAAACGACATTCCTATACATGTACATACATACATACCATCACGCCTCTTTCCCAACGGGGTAGGCAGATGTCTATACATGTGATGTCAAAAATCTCATTCAACTTAGTTCCATTCTTTTAAGCTCTCCCAGTGGAGGCGCTACCGTCGTTTTCTTGTTTTAGGAATGCCAAAGATAAATCTCACAGCGGATTCCGCGTGTGGGGTACGAAGTGAGTTTTTAAGAATATCTCGGCTGAATAGAAAACGGCCGTAAGTTGCAGATATGATAAGGTTAAAAAAAATCAAGTACTGTATGCCTACCATGAGTTTCCGTCACCTAAACGGTGATCAGGAATTTGTTTGCCATTTTGGTTCCATTTTGAATCACTGCTCTGTACCCACATCCCATACAAAAACGTCAACGCTATTTACGCTAGATTTAGATTTAGATTAATTATTTCTTATTACAAAAATACACATTAAATTCCCTGGACATCCCTGGACATTCCCTGGACATTATTCCACACAGCGCCATCTAGCCCCAAAGTAAGCTAATTAAAGCTTGTGTTATGGGATACTAGACAACGGATAAACATACTTAAATACATTTTTTTCTTTTGTAAATACATACTTATTATACATAGGAGACACCCAGACCAGTACAAACAGACATGTTCATGCACACAAATGTTTGTACTGTGCGGGGATCGAACCCGCGACCTCTGGTGTAGTAGCCAACTTCTTAACCATTACACCAAGTCGGTCGTCAAAATTACATTTGTTTATGGTCAATTAATGGATTTTCACAATAAGATCGTCAAAAATAATAAAATAGAATAAAATGTAGGGCTAGGGCTGTCATTGGTGAAAACTCGTGGTACACATAGGTACTGAGCTGGTCTACCCCATGTTGAAGGCCTACCATTTCCCATGGTGGATATAAAAAGAACCCTGTAGGTACAGAGGTTGCAAAATGGGTCTTACGTCAACCGCAAAAGGTGCCTCTATGTAAAGGTTGATGTGAACGCCTTTGTACAGTGATGAAAATAGTTTAATCACATAATGCGAGAGAATCGTCATGTGCCAGTTATAACCGAAATTCGAGTTCTCCGCTGAAACACGTAATCCTTGTAATTTTGTAACAATAGTTTAACTAAATTATAGCCTCAACCTCAATTAAGTAATTCCTTATTCAGTGTAAACGTAGATTCTGTGAACGAATAATGTTGTAAGTAATGGAGTACGACTTTCTACGAGTAGATTTTGGGTAATTATATAAAATGGTTTAGCAGTTATTTCAATATTGCTCAACAATTTCCGGTTGTAGTCTGGTTATATTTGGGGCGCTGGGCACATTAGAATGATGGGGCCTATCTATTCTTTCGTTAGTTTATCATATTTTAGGGGTTTTAGGATGTGTGTGTGTGCCCTAAGTCCCTAAAGGGAAAGAGGAGCCTGGTTGTAGTACAGTCAGCAACATAAGTAGCGCAGCGCATAAGAACTTTGTCATTGTTGTTCCCATTCTATCTACCATCTGTCACTTCCTTTACAATCTGCTATCGCAACTTAGAAAAACTTGGTATTCGCTGCCGCTGTGGGCAGCGGTACATTTTGCCGCGGAACTTGATACTAAATACCTGAGCGAAACCCGCGCGGTATTGTACCGCTACTCACAGCGGCAGTGAACACCGCTTAGGTTTGAACAGGCCTTTAATGTGACAAAGTATTATGGCTGGGATTTAGCGCGCCGTCCGATAGAGCATTCAGTGGGCCACTGATTAGTTCTGCGCGAACGGAATAACGCCGCGGCTTCTTTCTGTTTTCGTGTTATGAATTTATTATGAAATTACATTAGCCAAATTAAAAAGTTTTAAAAATTGTCGCTCTAGAATATACAAAGACCTATCTTTTTTATATATGATTTTTAAGTGCAAAATGTTAATAATGAATATTTGAGAGTAAAACAAAATAATCGTCGACGTACGACTTTGTGTCTTTTTAATCAGTGAACTTATGCTATATCGCGTTTTGGAAAAGTTGTAGCCTTAGTTAAAGACACTGACCTACTCGTACAATTTTTTATTTGCTTTAATATATTTTAATTTAGTAGTCATCTTCAAACAAAGTCGAACAAATATTGACAATGTTGGGAAAGCATAGCCTTAAGGTGTTGAAATACTTGTTGTTGACGGACCTACTAGCATGTCTAACCTTATTATTTTTTTAGAAATAAAACTGTGCGCGAGAGAGAATCCGTGTTGTTTTATATTTTGACCTTGCTTTAAAACTTTTTGCTAACAAATATGCTTAGTTTGATATTCATGCTCACAGACACACATTGAAACAGATGACGCGAATATACCTACTCAGTGTGTTAAGAAATAGTGCACTTCTCTTTACACTGCTTATTTTAGTCCACGCTTATCCCATATGGCAACAGGGACTGTATCACAATATTTTGCCACTATCGCAGTGTGACCGTTTACGGTTCTAAAATGCTCCCTTTGTATTACGATGACACTTTTTAGAGCTACTTCTGCAACCGAAAAGTTTTAGAATGGTATGGTAGTTATATTACGAACTCTTATTTAACGTTTCATACCATTGTTTAACTGACAAATAGTAGTATTTGACAGTTAAACGCCATACGCCGCGCAGAAGTTGAGTTTGCATGACGTAATGGTCACGTGACTGGGAATAAGAGGTCTTTTTACCAAAATGCTAGGACGCTCAATTCACGGACAAATGCGAGCTAGCTTTAAGAGATCGTAATAAGGCCGATCTGGTGTCAAAATCAAGTAGATTTACAAATAACATTCCTTTTTAATGCACCAAGTTAAAATAAATTCAGAAATAGTGAATTATTAATTCTAATAAAAACGGGTTTTTGCAATGAAACAAAATTACGGTAAATTGTTTTATATATTTTTCGCGACGTTTCGGCGACAATTGCATGTCACCGTGGTCACGAGCGGACTGTTAAAATAAAAATTCAACAAGAAAGTTTAAAATGGTATTTAGTGCATTATTATTACTAAAACAATAATTAGATAATTAATTTAGTCACTGAGCCTCCCTATTGTATCCTTTCTTGTAGGTCTTGTGCACAGCCGAAACTACCTTCATTCTCGATTTAACCTTGCGGTTGACTGGTAGAGAATGCCTTCGGGCATTTAGTCATCCATTTCTAGTTTTGTTATGCAATAAAGAATGAATAAATATAATTATATGTCTCGTTTTGCTAGTAACAGCCGTATTGAAATCCAGCTGAACGTTCGGTAGCAACATTAAAAAAAAACTGCGCTGTTTTTCAATTCCCGTGACTTGTTAAACTCGTACCTACAATATGTCTGACCTGACATAATATTCACACGGAGCATTCCGTTATCTATTTATATTTATGTATGTGTACTAAAATGGACAAAGAAAAAGCACAGCTGCTCAAGCTTTCATGCACAAGGAAGGCGAAGTGTTTATAAATAATTTAAATTAAACTCTAAGTAACAAGTCTATATTTATCGCAAATCGACGATACAAGGTAAATTGCTAAACAATGTTTTTAAAGCCTTGCGAAAGCGAGCATTTAAATAGGCCCTGACTTGAAGGACACTGAGAGTCAGGGGCAGAATACAGCCTAGGGCTCTTTGTAGCCTTTGAAGACTGTGAAGCAGGTGAGAGTATGCAGGTGGCATTTATTTATAAATAAATATGCGGACAAAAATTAGGATAAATATCCTTGTGTCACGAGGTACCACACAGAGAGCTAAGCCAGGGGCGTTGCGTTTCCCGAATTGACCCGACCGGGAATCGAACTCGAGACACCACGCAAGTCAAAGTGAGGAACGGAGAGCGCGATAAGTCAACCGTGTCATCAATTACACTGAAACTGATGCGGAAAGTGGCACGTAAAAGGTGTTTAATATCAAAATACTTACATTCACGGGTGGGTACCGTATTTTTAAGCGTTGTGATTACTCATGAAAACAATTATATCCGAATGCCGGTCTCCGGCAAATCCGCCGGGGCGGCATAGTGAGATCGCCCGCTTACTGCCTACATAGAAAAAAATAAATAAATAAATAAATATGCGCCAGACAACACACCTCTTGTAATGGTCTCGAAGTAGGGATTATTAAATCCCTGTGTTACGAGGTACCACACAAGGAAATAAGCTAGGGGCGTCTCCCAGCACACCCAGACCCGAGTCAATTCAGAAAAGATCGTTTCCTGAATTGACCCGACCGGGAATCGAACCCGGGACACTACAGAAATCGAGGCGTGAAACCATGCTACAGCACACTACGCCAATCGTGCCGTCATCCTCAGAAAGCCTCATCAAAGGAGTGGAAGCTTCATTACATGTTACAATTTGTATGTAAGCTACAGGTAAGCCTATTATGACTGATGCGCGACGGTGAAGAAAATATTTATCTCTTTTTACGAGCTAACTAATAAAATAATTGGGCCTACCAAAATTAAGTAATTGATATTAGAGGAATGAATAATTATGTCAAGTAAAATTTAATGTAAAAATATATCAAAAGCTATTTTTCTAAACAATTCTAGCAACATTAATAGAAGCATGCATTTCTCTCGATGTTTTTCATGAGGAAACACTTTAATTTCAACTTCAAAATAAGAGAGTGTGTAGGCTGACTTAAAAAGTATAATATAACGCTTTATGTAGTAAATAATGTAAGATCGTGTCATTGACCTCTCTGTCACGTTTTAAACATTTACAGACTGTACAAATGTGGTCATTACACATCGAACTATAACCTTACAAATTGGTATTACCGTGTTTATGCTTGTTTAAAATTAACATGTTTACTTGCTAATGATGACGTCAACGAGCCACCGTTTAATCGAAGTACTTCTGAACTCAGATCCTCATCAGTCAGACTTCAAAGCGGCGACGCGACCACATCACTCAAAGAGTATTTTTAGTCCCGCCATCTGTTAACTGCTACTCGTAAATATCGCCTAATTGGCGCCCTTAGTTCGATAAATATTTAACTTTAATGGACTGATCAGAATGGTTACGTCACGAGCACCGATATGTTCTTTTTAACGTCAGCGGCAAAAAAACATGCTGACCGCCTTGTGGTTAGCAGTTAGAACGAAGATATTACTCGCTCGTTGTGCCGAGTCCTCATTAGGCCGCTTACACATTAGGTCGTCAGCAGCACGACAGCAGCAAGGCATCACTTAGATCAGTGCGGTGCAATCCAAGCAATGATTAACTAGCTCGGCGCCTACTGAATGTAGCGACTGCTACGCGCCGCCTACGCACCGCTGCCGCGCCGCCTACGCGCTGCTGCCGCGATGTCCTTTACAGTATGAAATTATCAGCAGCGCGACTGTCGCGCATTTGTCCTTTGTCCCCGATGTGCTCTGGTTTGCTCACTCGTGGTTTTCCGTTAAGTGGCAGTTGCATCCAGACCTGGAACTCACAAGCGGAGGAATCTGTTGTGATGGACTTCCTTTCCTAAGTTTTCACATTTGAACCTCGTGCCTTTGCAATAAGTACAAAAGAGTATTCCGCATGCAGACGGACGTACGTAGGACAAGTTCAAGACGTTTTTAGTAAGGGTGACAGGAATAATGAGAGTGGAAGAAGCGCAAAATGTGTCTCGTAGGAGGCGAAAAGATGTGGTCTCTGCTTACCCCGTTAGAAAAAAGGCGTGGTAGCTATTTATGCAGTTATGCATTCGGTATGATTCTTTAGTAAGTAAATTATTGCACACTCAGTAAGTAGCTTCATAAAGAAAAAAAATTGCATTGGCCAGTTAAACGTTCATGAATAAATTCACTATTTTTATAAGCCTTGATGTAAAGTGATACATTATCTTGTTTCATGTGGTATTTTGATGCGTACCTACTTCAAACGAAACAGCGAAATATCGGATAGTCAAAATATTTACGCGATTTGCTAAATTAGATCAGCTACCAACGCGGTAATTGTGTTTTTGCGGCCGTTCAAACGAAAAACACGGTGAATCTAATAATGAATTCATTAATTTACAGCATGGTAAGTAACAATTATTGTGCAATATGTGCTGGAAGCTCACCTGATGGAAAATTATCACCTCCACCCATGGACAACTGCAACACCTGAGGTGTCACCGATGCGCTGCTTGCCTTTTAGATGGGAATACGCTCTCTTATTGAAGGCTCCGATGTCATATTCCTTTGAAAATACCGCCGCAGGATATTAGACATAGAAGGTTCCTTCAAATTGATGCTGTCCTGGATTTTCGTTTGCTGATGTTGTACTTTCACTGGCGTTCTGTATTCGGGAGTCGGTGAATAAAAGCACGAACAAGAATCACCATAATAAAACTCTACGAATAAACAGTTTCAAGAAAATAAACACTAGCCAACTCCTAACAGGTAGGAAATATCTTCCCCCGTTGACAAAATTGCGGGCATCAATAAATAGTTAGTTTAATACCCGAAACTCCGAGGATATTGTTTTCTAGGGCCTTCCCAAATACCCGGGTAAACGCGGGTCTTTCAAATCGTTCCAGTTGCCTGGCCAGCCTGATTGGATTGCTTACCTTATGCCAAACTATCAGCTAGTAGGTAATCAAACTATGTAACGCTTGACTGATTTTGAGACCTAAAGGTGCATCCATATCAGAGTAACTCTTGAGGAGCAACATGAATAGTGTAGGTTACTTTGTATAACGTGCGTGTAGGTAGTCTTCTTCGTGCCGCTGAAGTGTAGAAATAGAACGAATAAAGCCATATTCGTCCAGCTTCAGGGCCCCCAGCCAGACCCTATCTCATGTAATATGCTATACTTTAACACTCAGGCCGAGATCTATCGTCGTTACTTAGCTATGCACAGACTTATCACATAAATTATTACCTCACATTTTGTGTATTAGGTTTAAAGATCTTTATTATCACAAAGACGAATAGTCACTTACGTGATAACATACTTAAAAATAATAAGAATTATGTCCGTTTACGTCGACTAGTACAGTGTATTGTTATCATTATTACTAATAAATAATAAATAAATAAATAATATGAATAAATATGCGCCAGACAACACACCTCTTGTGATGGTCTCGAAGTAGGGATTAATATCCCTGTGTTACGAGGTACCACACAAGGAAATAAGCCAGGGGCGTCTCCCAGCACACCCAGACCCGAGTCAATTCAGAAAAGATCGTTTCCTGAATTGACCCGGCCGGGAATCGAACCCGGGACACTACGGAAATCGGGGCGAGAAACCGTGCCACAGCGCACTGCGCCAATCGTGCCGTCACCTAATGAATACCTAACTAGGTTGATGTTTAACTAAGACAAGAATAATTGAATATCGATAAAAAGTAACTGATTAAGATAGATACAGCTGTTCAAAGGCTAAGATAAATCTGAGTTTAAGCCAAGCACGCTCTATAGATCTCGGCCTTAGTCTCAGTGCGGATCGCCGGATAGGTGTCTATAATGAATGCTCACTGTCATTAACAGGAAAAAAAACTAGCTAAATGAATGAAATAATGCTATTTAATAATAAAAATAAAATAAATATCCCTGGACATTATTCCACACAGCGCCATCTAGCCCCAAAGTAAGCTAATTAAAGCTTGTGTTATGGGATACTAGACAACGGATAAACATACTTAAATACATTTTCTTTTGTAAATACATACTTATTATACATAGGAGACACCCAGACCAGTACAAACAGACATGTTCATGCACACAAATGTTTGTACTGTGCGGGGATCGAACCCGCGACCTCTGGTGTAGTAGCCAACTTCTTAACCATTACACCAAGTCGGTCGGTTTAATGTTGCTAGGTTGAGGTACTATTGAACAAATAATGTTTTTAAGTCAGATAGCATTCACATGAAAACATTTGATAAGTATGTAACTAAATGTAGACTTCCGTGGATGGTTCCAAAACATACATGGACGTCGCGCGCGTCGTCGCACCCACAAAAAGTAGGTAACTTTGACGATACGATTGGCGTAGTGCGCTGTGACACGGTTACGGTTTGATTTCCGTAGTGTCCCGGGTTCGATTCCCGGTCGGGTCAATTCAGGAAACGAATCTCTTTTCAATTGACTCGAATCTGGGTGTGCTGGGAGACGCCCCTAGCTTGTTTCCTTGTGCAGTACTTACCTCGTAACACAGGTATATTAATCTCTACTTCGAGATCATTCCAAGAGGTGTGTTGTCTGGCGCATTTTATATTTATTTGATATTTTATAACTCCGGTTTGCATGCACCTTTAGACCGATTTCTCGTGCGCGGATTTCATCAGACCTTTTGATCCGACCTTTATGTATAAATACGGGCATATTTAGGCGGGTCTTCGGCTACAAACTATTTAGAGGATTGATATTTATAAATTCGTCCGTTAAGTCAACGATGTGTATGGCTATAACAATACACTAATTTGGCAATAAGCTAAGCAGAGCTGGTATTATATGGGTCATGGTATAAGGAGGTAGTTTATCATGTCTACTATAAGTTTACACCAATGCACAAATTACGCATGCGACGCGGCGCATCTGACAGATAGTCCGCTTAGAACAAACCCGCCATTTTGATCACGCAGACACAGTGAGTTTACAGGAGATACCAGTGAGTGTCAGTGTCGCGGCCAGTCGCACTGTCGCGAGTGTTTTTGTTTTTGTCGAACATGGTGCAAATTTTCACATGATGAATGTTGTTTTTGGCTAGTTCTGTCAAGTAGGTATACTAGGCTACCTAGGTAGGCACTTCATTATAAAAGTTCAGAGCAAATATAATAGCGCGAGCGGTCCTTCTGTAGTCTTTAGTTTGTTACCAATGACAGCCGTTAGCGGGGACGCTAGTGAACCACATTGACATTGTATGTTGTTTCGGTATAGTGATTGAAAATGGAACTAAAATTTGTAAACTTGAACCGCTCCTCAATAATTGCATCAGATTCATTTTTGGCCTTACAACATACAATCATGTTTCCCACTTTCGTGACCAACTGAAATGGCTTCCTATACGTCAGCGGCGATCTTCTAGAATTCTTAACATGTTATTTAATATACTCAATAATCCAACGTCTCCCAACTATCTTCAAGAAAATTCTAAATATTTATTTCAAATCCATAACCGTCAACTTCGTTCAGTTAACAATTTGCTCCTTTCAATTCCTCCTCATCGCACTGACTTTCACGCATATTCCTTTACTCTGCAGGCGGCCAAGCTCTGGAACTCTCTGCCTGCCGGGATTAGAGCATGTCAGACCGAACATAGTTTTAAGAAACGAGTTCGTGAACATTTATCTTAGTTGCGTTTATATTTAGATATATTTGTTTATTGTATTTATATAGATATTGTATGTATTGTATAATTATTTATATTCATTATAGTATGTTTATCTTGGTTATTTTATGTGTAATTTTAAATTTATTTTTGTGACCATTCACATTTGTTTATCTCACCGCACCCGATATTGAAATTCTCTGCATGACCCAAAGGTTGACTGAAAGAGAATGCCTTATGGAATTAAGTTCGCCTGTTGTACTTATTTTGTGCAAAAAAGTTTAAATAAATTAATTAATTGGTATACAAATTTCTGGACGCAACGATCGCCGTTAACGTGACGGAAAGTCATGGTACTCGTAGCCCTGGAAATTCTGCAGACCTAGAATCCAATTAACAGAACCTATAAACTACACAAAGATAGAAACTAGAAAAATTCGACCTGATCCTAGGGACTCAAGCGGAATTCAACGCCGCGACCTTCCACAATCCGGGTAGCTGCACTTCCAACTGAGCTACCAAAGCCACCCGGATTGTGGAAGGTCGCGGGTTCGAATCCCTCTTGATCAGGTCGAATTTTTCTAGTTTCTAACTTTGTGTAGAAAAAAGAGCATTGTTAAATGCTATAATAAAAAAATCACTCATTAGTAGAATAAGCTGCCAAATATCAGGTAGCCAAAGATATTAGATTACTTTTCCTTTCTTACCTATGTGAATTATAAATATCGTCCCGCTAACCCTGCTACAGCTGGCGGTTTGATTACGGACCTCCGTCAATGTCCAACAAGTCCCCTTGCCAATTTAACCCTCGTTTGCTGCTAATGATATCATGCTAAGAAACTAATTTGGGTCACAATAAAATCAATACTTTTATTATAAAGAGAAAAGATTTGTATGTAGTATGTTTAATACAAATAAACTCAAAAATAATAAACTAATTTTGTTTCTTTTTACCAAAAAAAAAGAAACAAAAAAAAATAAAGCAACGTTATCAACAAGTTGCATGCTATGCTATGCTATATCTCATGAGGGGTTATATTCCACTTAAGACTGCCATAGAAGTTGGAGGATGGGAGGGGCGTGAAAGGACGACTGTGATCGAGGCAATGAAAGACAAAGCGTGGTGCCCTGCATTGGTATTAATCGCGTGGAATAGTGTAGGCCGGACGGAAGCAAAGCCACTGGCGGGAAACTAGTATCATATCTGTATTTATTTATTTAGACTCAAAAGCATGCTTACAGTATTGTTATTACCAATGCGCATACAATATAAATTTGCATTAAAACTAAATATCTAAACTAAATATCACTCAATTTCAATGTCAACAATAATAGCAATAAACTCCAGTAGGAAATACATTTTCTTAGATACAGTGTCTAGTTGAAAAGAAATACATAAAATTGATTAGAAACAATGTCAAAACTACGGATAAAATGAAAACAAAAACAAGAATAAAATAATATAAAGTCACAATAATCTTAGTCAGTCAGCATGTCGTCTATGATTGTTCGGAATCTATTTAGCAGACTTCCCAAACTGTCAGCGAACAAGTCAATTTCATCGTGCCGAGCGAGTATGTCACCCATCAGTCGCAATGTACGATTGGTTGGTGCCTGTGCTGCCCGTTTGGTGCGCGTTCTGGGCTGGTGAAGGAGGCGCGGCCTACGACGCGGAGCTACAGTCCCTGCCCCATCACGTCGCAAGTACCTGGGCACCGAAAGGCCTACCCTCTCCACCACCGCTTGACTGTCAAGGGTTTGATGAATTATGGATAAGTAATGTGTTAATGCCACCATTACTCTCCTAAATTTTAGAGTTACCATATCCACCATACCCAAGACAAACGATGATGGATACAGGTACGGATAGTACCCATGAATTTTCTTGTAAAGCCATCTGGCAAACTTGCGTTGAATTTTTTCGATTAACATAATGTATTTTTCCTCATAGGGATTCCATACAACCGCAGCATACTCCAGTTTGCTACGAACGTACGCGTTGTATAACGTTTTTGCAACTCTTATGTCATTAAAATCAGCAGCAGTTCTCATAACGAAGCCCAATGTCTTACTAGCCTGTTTACATATAGATGTCGCATGTTTATGAAAGTCAAGTTTGGTGTCCAAAATTAATCCTAAGTCTCGAATGTCACTTACTCTATCCAAAGGGGCGTCAGCTAGTTTATAAATTTCAGAAACAGGGTTACGTTTATGTGAGAAAGTAATTACTTTACATTTATTTTCATTGAAAGGTAGACGGTTATCTTTACTCCATTCCACGGCAGCGCTGATATCTACCTGCAGAGTCTGAGCATCTGCTACATCACCAATCCCTAAACTCAATTTCAGGTCATCAGCAAACAGGAGACACTTGGCCGACTTGACCTTTTCTGGCAAGTCATTTATAAAGATCAGGAAAAGCGTTGGTCCGAGGGTACTACCCTGACTTACTCCCGATCTTGTGTAGTACTGACTAGATTCGTAGCCATCTACTTTTACAAATTGACGTCGGTTACCGAGGTAGCTAGCAAGCAACTTCAAAAGATTTGGTGCAAAGCCAAATTTTGCTAATTTCTGCAACAAAACGTCGTTATCGACCAAGTCAAAAGCCTTTTTGAAATCGAAATACGCAGTATCTACCTGTCGACCAGCGTCCATTTCAGCGCAAATGTAATCCACGTGGGCTACAAGATTTGTGTTAGTGGAGCGACTCTTCCGAAAACCATGTTGATCGCTGTGCAAGATATTGCATATTTGCTTGCTAATAGAAAGGTTTAACACTGTTTCAAAGAGTTTAGCTAAAACTGAAAGCACAGCAATAGGTCTAAAAGCAGTAATGTCTCGTCCCGGATCCCCTTTTGAAACCGGTATCACTCTAGATAATTTCCAGCGCTCCGGATACTTAGCTTGGTCGAGTGAAAGATTGTACAGAAACAGGAGTGGTGCTCGCAAAGCAGACACACAATCCTTAATTAAAAACACTGGGATATGATCAGGGCCACTAGCTGATCGCGGTTTGAGACGCTTTGCTGCTACTCTCAGGTCCGCGTCCACCACCCCTCCCACCGAGATGAAAGTCGCGTCCCCATGGGCCGCTCGCCCCGCCTCAGTGGGATTTAGTAATGGCTCCTCGTCCTGAAAGACTGAGCTAAAATACTCAGCAAAAGCGTCTGCAGCAGCCTGACTAAAAAAACTTAAGTATTATCGCACATGGACTCTCTTATTCATTGGATTTTATTATCAAGTAAATTATTCTATTCGTTTGGACCAAAACTACTACAACACGAATATTTTGAAGTTTTGAGTAGGGGTTAGGCACATCAGTCTGGGTGGGTTTCATCCTAACCTGAAAACGAAAATTGTTTAACCATGAAACTGGGTCCACAAACCCTAGTAAGCACTTATCACGTCGAGTGAACCGACTCCAGAATTTTCGTTGAGTGGAAAACCACTGCATTTGAAAGGCGACTACATCAAATTCCTGAAAAAGTAATTTATCAGCGACCACAATGAGGGTTACAAACAAAATGCAACACTTTTGAAAACATAGAGAAAGCACAAAAAAAAACTCGTAACAAGAAAAACAGTAAAATATATTAAGAATAGGTACAATTAAAAACTCTCGTCTGACTCTGTCATGTTAAGGGTTAAAATTCCCTTCTAAACATACCTGGACGACGAAACTAACAACAAGACCGAGAACTGAAACTTGGTTGATTGTTCAAATGAGTTTGAGTATAGTACCTACGTGGGTAGCAGGCACATTTGATGTTAGCTACAATTTATGTGCACGTGTGCCTACTTAGTTTCATCTTCATTGGACTTGTTCATACGGGATCCGTCATTGACGATTCGTCAAAACAACACTCGTTTTGCATACGAAACGTGAAATTCGTCAACAAGGGCGCAGGTCGACGGGCAGCAAGCGCATCAGCAACGCAGCATTTGCGAATCCGTCGCAAAACATTAAGATTTTTGTGTTTTTGACGAAATTTAAGATGTGCCCGTATGTTTTTACACGCGTTTTTAAGAAAAGCATTTCCACCGTCAAAAAAAACGTAGATTGAAAGGAGACAATCATCAAAAAAAAACGAATCTTTCACGTTCAAGTGTGAATGATACTTGACACTTGTGAGATAATTTCTACCTATGTTTGCCCCCACCGTTGAGCCAAGTTGAGATATCGTAGGGTTCTATACAACTGTCCACCTTCTTGAGTGGTTGAACTGCAGTTCCCTGAGGAAATTTATTTCTACAAGTTGTCAACAAGCTTTAGTTGCGTGGGTAGTGTCCCAAGGGTGATTCGCCCCGGAAGGATATTATATCAAAGGTGGCAATTATAAAAAAGTCGTCTCACGTGCCATCCTGAGGCTTACACTTAGGATACAGAAGCGCCGTTTCTCCTTAAACGAACTTGGTCCCCTGTTTTATACCTGAATATTGCTAGTAGAGAAATATATTTTCCCCAAAAAACTATTGCCACTATTAAATAAAAAAATAAAAATAAAATAAAATCTTTTTATTTCAGACAAAGTCCATATAGTGTTAGTGACAATGAATCTTATAAACTATGTTAGTACATTAAATTGGAATTATGATTAATTTTTGTGTCTTTGGCGAGCTGGACGCGGGTCCAGTGCTGCTTAATGACACTGTCCACGTCTAGTCTCGCCGCCACAGTTTTTAGAAGGCTGTTGGCGCTGCCTAGGACTCGATGCATCAGCAATGCAATGCGCTTTCTAATGATACCCGAAAGACTATCGACTTCAGCATAGCCGATGCACTGCAGTGCCGCGGCAGCCCCATCAGCCGCCTAAATGCGTTGTTGTATTGAGTGCGCAGGGCTCTGTACGCACCTTGGGTGTAGTTCATCCACAGGCTGCACGTGTACAGTGGGTGGCAAAATGCCTTAAACAGTGTTATTTTTACGTTTTTGGTGCAACGTGCAAACCTGCGGGAAAGCATATTAGCCCTAACGCACAGTCCCCTACGCTCCCTTTCCATATCCAGATCATCCTTCAATGATTCACTGACCCAATGTCCCAGGCACTAGAATATCTGTACTTGTCTTAGCGGAATGCCATCAAGCGTGACAGGCGGAACCTTATATAAAATAAATAAATAAAATTTCTTATATGTCTTACTCTTAGCTTTAAAACCCATCAGTTCACTTTTAGTACAGTTGTACCTAAGATCATGGGACACCACATACCTCTCACAGATGGCTATCAGCCTGTTAAGAGCCTTGACCGATGGGTACAGCAGCACCATATCGTCGGCATAACTTATATTATTGACAGAGGTTCCGTCCACAGAACAGCCAACTCCAGTGCTGCTGAGCTCATCGATCAGCCTTATCACATACAGGCTAAAAAGCGTTGGTGTGTCAACCCACCATGGCTCACCCAGCGGGGTGGTGGTGGTGGGTTGGGAAGCGTCCCAACCTGTACATGCTTGAGAGCTCTCCGGACCATTTCACAAAGTTCTCTTGATGAGAGTACCAGTACTTCAAGATTGAAATGTATTCATGTGGTAAATCAGTGTCTTCAGCTAGCTTTTTCCACAGGACCTCATACTGAACCAGGTCGAATGCTTTTGACAAGTCCAAGAACACGGCATAGACTGGGGTCTCTCTTGCAGTGTAATACTGGACAGTCTGCTTGAGGCACAAGACAGCAGCTTCAGCAGATAGGCCAGGTCTGAAGCCAAATTGTGCATCATGGAGATTGACACGCTTAACCAGCTGTAAGTCAAGCAGTCTGTCCAATACCTGGGCCACAACAGTCCCTAACGAAATAGGTCTGTAATTGGACTTGTCACTAGCACTGCATGTTTTATTTTTAGTAATCGGTATAACTATAGTTTTTAGCATATTATTTGGTAAGTAGCTGTGACTCAGGCAAAGAGAGAAAAACATTGCCAGTACCACACGAAACATCCTTACCCCCAGAGAAGCCCTCAGTAGGTTGTACCCTAAAAGGCTCTTTAAACAATTCAGCTATTTGCGAGGTATCATTTAACCCTTCTACAGTCACTGGAGCACTTGGTTTTGGACTTAGCTTTCTTGTGTGTTTCCAGGAACTTGCATGACTCATACCCAAAATATCCATTTTAATCTGTTGCTGATTACTTTGACACCATTTTAACTTGGCTTTAAAAACATTTCTGGAAACACACATCTCACTATAAACATACCCCTCCCGAGGTCTGTTGTATAAGACCTAATAGTGAAGCCACAGCCGAGCTTCATTATGAGCGGCTTTTACATGTTTATGAGCGGCTTTTACATGTCTTGTTGATCTACCTCTTCACAAGTTCAAGTCTACAATTAAAACAAAGTTGATACAACAAGGTTATTACAACGTGGAGGATTACTTGAACGACAAGAATTTGTGGTCATAGTAAGAATAATCTGCTCCTCTGCTCAAATAATGTATTTTTATTGTTCTTTTGACTGTACTCTGAATTTATTTGTTGTAAAACAAAACAAAGTTCAAAAGAGTAACTATCGAGTTTCTTGCCGGAGTCTTCTCGATAAGAAACAACTTCCGAACCGGTGGTAGATTCGCATTATGTTTATTTAGAATATGTACTATTATTGTATTATTTTATTTACGTCTATTATCGTTTATATATATTTTTGTGAATTTTGACATTTCATAAGTGCTTCTTTGTAAAAGCTTAAGTGAATAAATGATTTTTTACTTTTACTTTTACTTTACTTTATTCCAGCCACATATATACTTATTTTTACAATAAACATTTCTCTTCTTACTGCTATACACTGAGGCTTCCCTTAAAATATTAATGTATTGGTCATACAAATCAGACAGTACTTTTTTGTGTTCAGGGTCATTACACATCATATCGGCACATTTAGATAATACAGATGGAAAGTCTATCCGCTTCAGCCTCTCGTTACAATACGTAGTACGAGTATAATCTAAGATTTGTGTATCATCTCGTTCTCCCTACAAAATATGATTAGTCCTGTTATTGCCAAACACACGCTTAGATGTTAAAATATTAAGATCACAATATATTTCTAGGGGAATATGGTCCGACCAAAAGACACTATGATTAATTACCACATTATCTACCGTAACGTACCATGTCTAGCTGGCTGGGTCACCACACAATGGTCCAGCCAACTACAAGTGCCATGGCTATCACTAACATATGAATAGGCTTCCGAGTCCAATCCAAGTAACTCCAGGTCCACACAAATCCATTTTTGGTCTGTGCAGAACCCTTGTAGTCCTACACCGAAGCGCCTACCAGGGTGTGCATTTAAGTCACCGAGATTATAACTGTAATCAATGTCATAACTGTCAATGATTGCGTTAATCTCACTTAAACAGTGTGTAAATTCCACCAGGTTCGTTAGTTTGTCAGTAGGCATGTATACCGAAAACACCAGAAAAGAGCACTCCGTAATAGAGACATTTATGGCTACAATGCGATCACTAGTACATGGCACAACCGAAACGGCACTAAACACATTTTTTCGCCACAAAATAGCTACACCACCGTAAAGTCGCCCGCGCAGAATTCCCGCAGTGGTATCCGCTGACTTCCCAGAGTACTCGAAATCCCGGTCTACGGTGCCCAGTAGTGGGATGTCATGCGGCAAGAGACATGTCTCCTGCAGCGCAATTAAATGTGATGTTTGACACAGCGTTCTAATACATTCCGTAGACCTGACCAATGACTTGCAATTGAAAGAGACAAACTTGGCTTTACTATTGGGGCATGTCTGTCTGTTTTCCTTTTTCTTATGAATTGATTATTAAAAGAGAATGAACTTTCAGATATCAAAAAGAAAATGGTCAGATTTTTCACTGTGTTCAAACATCCAGAAAACTAATTTGACTAGTTTATTTAAAAAAAAGGAAACACGGCCAAAGTCACTGTCGAATTTCTAATAAAAAAAGTAATTAAATCGGTAAATTTTTCGAAAAGGGATCAGGGGACAACGCTATTATTAACTAATCATTTATAAAGAAATACTCTGCACTAAATAGCTACTTTAGATGCCGCCAGAAACATTCTACCAAACCTAGAATTTTAATAAGACCCGTAAGCTATGTAAAGAATTTACAATAACCCTGTATTAGGCTTTTTATGGAAGCAAGATTCCGCGAAAATTTTCAATAACTGTCTAGCACGATGAACAGGCTTATAACCAGATAAAAATGGGATCTACCGATCGCAGTAATCGTTCTAAAGCGGTGGGGCTCTTCGAATAAGCAGGGTAATCCTAGTCTCGAAGCGTGCAGACAACCCGGCCGAATGGGATGGAGGTTTTCCGTCTCTGTTTTACAACGTTTTGGGTATTTTCGACTCGGTCGAGTAGCGGCACCTAGGCAGCCCCGCCTTCAAATACCAACCCCCGGGTTCATTCATTCGCGATTTGCCGCCCGCCCGGCTGCCCGTGCCGTCTGAACCGCCGCGTTCTACGTGTCAAAAATAAATAAACAATTGGCTGAAACTGAAATTAACGTTGTTCGTGACTGAAAGAGGCGTTTAAGCTGAAATAAGGTAAGGGCCTACACGAAAACTTTCGTTTTTTCTTTGTTTGCGCCACGTGCGCTGAAAAGGGTTTGAAAAATACTGTAGTATTGTGACAGGTTTATGCTTATGTTATGGCCTTATTGTTTCTCTCCTGGTGACATCTATTTGGAAATTTAGGGCAGCTTCGTTAATTGTGATGAAGGATAAAACTGTGTTCTTTTCTGAATTTGGTGCAGGTTTTTGTAATTTATGAGCCTTCAACAGAGTATTATTATCGTTTTTTTTTTCACGCCAAACGAGTAAACTAAGTATGCGAACCGCCTGATGGTACACGGTGGATTACGAATCGTTCAAATATTTAAGTAATTGTTTTAACAGACGCATTTCCTACATTAAGGGCACACATAAATGCTTTTAACAAAATTGTCTTCCGGCTTTTGAAGATATAAAAGGAAAATACAGTTCCACAAATTTCGTCGTGAGAAACAGTTAAAAAATTAAAATTACGCTGGTGCTAATATTTGAATTTCATCTCATCCTAAGATGGTATGGCCCCAACATTAGCAGAGCCTTTGCTATAGGTGTGAGAAATTGATATGCATAATTAGATCATTATCTTCAAAAATACTGCCATAGAGCCTTTAAATGTTCGCCACATGAAGATTGTTCTGAGTAGAGCCCACGACTTTGACCTACGGCATAGCAGGCAAGACCACTATCCACCAAGCCAAATGCGTATTTTGTTTTGAGGAGAACACTTACTTAACACCCTTACGAAACTAAACAATATTTTTTTAAATATAACGGTGGGAACCATTTTAAAATCGTCAAAAAAATCAACACCACTGTAGTGCAAGTGCAAAGCTACTTAAATATTTATATATGAAAATTTGAAAAGATAATAACACTCAACGGAATGCTGAATTAAAAGTATTTTTTTTGCTCATTAGCATCATGGTGATATTGGCACTTAAGTACTTATATCAATTTATCTGTCTCCGACTCCCATAGTACAAGCTCTGCTTATGAATAAACTTGAGGTTGGATGATCTGGGTGCAGCTTTTCCCAGATATTTTTAAATATGTATATTTATTAATTCAGCACTTAGCACACTGCTTAGTGGTTTGTGACCGGCGAAAAGTAGCGGGTTTCATTCCCGCCTAGCACAAATTTTGATGTTGAATGATGATGTTGATGTTTGATATTGCTGGAATAGATAATTGTAGGGTCTTTGTTGTTTATTTGATTTCCATGATAGAAAGGAAGGAAGAAAGAAACATTTTATTGATTTATATAATATTTTAAACCAACCATGGTTATAAGACAGATTGTCTGGTTGGGATTGCTAAATCTAAGATGTTTAATTTTATTCTTAGCAGGGCTCCGTTTTTATAAGCGCCAAATAAATAAATATGTCTCCACGAAGCAAACACCGGCCCTCAGAAAACCAAAAAGCACCAGTAAAATATTTACCGCCAGAAGGATACATGATGTACGAACGAACGGACGAAATATTTTATTCAAGCTAAGTACTCCAATTTCACGTCCAAGCCAACATTGTAAGAGCTAACTGTTGCACTGTATTTACCCGTGCCTATCAGTGTATCACGTTTCAGTAGGTATGTCTACCAAGGTCCAAGAGCTTACATCATTTCTGTATGTCTACCAAGAGTCTACACCTTTTTTTTTTCTAAAGAGCATGCACTGTTAGAAGCTGATGGCTTTGACAGTTTCACCGGACAAGCGGGTGAGCGGTCGGCTCTCAACTTAAAGATTTTAAGGGCGCCCCAAGGGAGGACACGAACCTCGGCTTGGGGCGTTACATGGAGAAGTCTCCAATGACATGCAGCCGCTAGCGTCCGCGTAAACGTTTTCGTATAGGATTTCGGGAAATTCAAATTCAAATATTTTATTTCAGGCCAAAGTGCCCTTATGAAGTTAATATCAATTTTTCTTATAAACTAATATTAGTAAATAAAATATTTAATTTTAAAACATTATTTACCTAATTGTATGGGCCGTCACCCACCTCATGAGGAAGGGTGAGTCCCATCGATCAACAAAGACCCTGAGAATAGTGTTGTTGCTGCCTCGCCTACGAGCCAGCGCTGAAGCACACCGTTTTCTCATGATGGCGGCAAAGCCGTCAGTTCGCGCTTCGGCGAACATTCCTGACGCACTACACCGCCAAGCGCCAGCCCCTAGTCTCATAAATGGCGTACATTCTGAAGTCAACTTTACTATCGTAGTTTAGTGACAGAAACTCATATTGGACTCATGCCCCGAATGGAATATTTTGAAGACACGATTGTCGTAGTGTAATAGTTACTTATCTTGCGTGATGCCCAGAGTTAGATTCCCGGTAGGGTCAATGCAGAAACGAACTTTTCAAAAACGACTCGAGTCTAGGTGTGTTGGGAGACGCCCCATGCTTAAACTTACCTCGTATTATAAGGATATTTTATCGTTACATTGCGACCATGATGTGTGTTGTCTGGCGCATACTTCAGGTTGAGGGTAATAAAAGTAACTTATATTGTCTATCATTATAATTAAACAACAACTCATTTAATACTGTAATTCAGTAAAATATGAACAATATTAAATAATAATAAAAAAAAATTTATTTGTTTGTTCCAGCTTGACTGAATGTAATATTTTGAATGTTTTCTGAAAGTTGGATGATAACATATCGTAGGAAAATTCATATCTTTCAGGCTGTAAACAATTCAAAGCTGTGTCCACGTGGACGAATTCGCTGGGTGGTCAAAAATAAATTCAATCAGCCTGTCAGACGATCCTCAAAACCGCCCCATAAGACAACATAAAAAAATCCCCCGTAATGATTGCGTGAAGTCTCCTCGACGTAATGAAAACGCCCACTCGGCCTCTATTGATGTCATAATGTAGCCTCTTTGGAGAGGTGAACGGTCGCCCCGGGCGGTGACGTACAGTCGGCCGCGGCTTGGGCGTCACATGGCTGGCGGGAGATGAGCTCTCACCGCTGTAGGGTATTGTTGGCCGCAGTAGTTTTATCGATAGAGCTATCGTTAGTATCGATAGTTAATGGTTTTGAGATATTGTTAAACTCTTCCGTTATGAGTAACGGAAGAGTCGTTTTGACTCTTCCGTTATGAGTAACGGAAGAGTCATTCAGTCGCTCAGTGAGCTGAGCGAGTGAATGACGGACAGACAACGTACAGCCTACTGGGTGTAGGTAGCTGTTTAGATTGTAGGTTCCTCGGGGAGTGTAAGCTTACATACATACATACCACCACGACACGACTATATCCTAAACAAAGTAGTCAGAGGCAAATGACAGTTGCCGTCATGGTGAACATAGCACTCAGAAGCGCACTTTTCATAAAATATGGTATTAGAACCCAACGTGGTAGGTGGTGAGCCTTCCGCCGTTATCCGTGTTGATTTGGTTGGGAAGTGTAAGGGAGCACTAAAATGGATTTTCTGAAATCTCACGGAAACGGTTAAAAAACGAGTACAGACTCACGGTTCGTAGGCAAAAGCCAGTGAAAGATAAAACTCGATAAAGATCGATAGTATTTAATATAAATAATAACTGAGAATCGTCTTATTTAGTTTATGATCAATAAATATGGAAAGGCATGGTTGTGATATTAGATAAACCTTTTTTGAAAAAAACTATCGATATGTTTTGGAGTCATTAAAATATCGATAGTTGGGCTACACTATGAACTCGCAAACGAAACACAGACAGAAAGAAGTCCAATGCTTCGTTTGTGCGGCCGACTGTACCTACGTGTGTAGGAGTCAGACGTGTATATGACACCAACAAAAGAACTCATTAGCTACAGCCAACTTACTGAACGCGAGACTTCTGAGGTTCTCTGGAACTTGTTCTCAGTTTGTTTAGCTATGACTAGCGACGCGCCCCGACTTTGCACGGGTGCAATTTATGCTAACAGGCACTAGACGATGATGAAATGACGACAAGATTGGCGTAGTGCCTATAGCGGTTTCTTGCGTTCGATTCCCGGTCGGGTAAATTCAGGAACCGATCTTTTTAAATTGACTCAAGTCTGGGTGTGCTGGGGATAAGCCCTTGGCTTCATTCCTTGCCTGGTGGTACCTCGTAACACGAAGATATTTATCCTTACTTCGAGACCATGACAAAAGTGGTGTGTTGTCTAGCGCATATTTTTTTATTCATTAGGTTTCTTGGAACTACTTAAACTTCCTTGCTTTAAATCTTTATTTTTAATACAAACAGCATCAAAGACAAGCGTAGAAGACACTCAATATAGTTATAGCTCCTGATATTATATTATTTCATTTAGCAAGTTAAACATAGAAGTTATGATTTCAAGTAAAACCACAGAAATCTTGGTTACTGTGTACTTACCGTTAAAACCGTTTTAAACTTAGAACCGCTTGGAAAGTTTTTACCCATCAATAATTTGTAAAATTTATATCCCGCTTAACAACCTTCAGAAGTTTTGACTTAGTTTACTGGGCGGCGTTGTCAAAGGAGAATAAAGGCCCGTGCAGACGACGTACGCGGAGAAAAAAGTACGTTCCGCGAATACAAAAGTACGCTCCGCAAATACAAAATCCCCCGCAGACTCAACGCACATGGTATGCGATCATTTGTTGTCCGAAAGTTTAAATATTCTGAGGTTATTTTGTGCTGTAACTTACATGAAGTTTAAGCAAAAGAGAAGACGTTTTTAAAAGAGAATACGCTACGCTTCGCGGGCGTACGCGGTGTTTCGGCGGATTTTACTTTTGGTCGCTCGTGTGCGTTGCTCGGTTTGTAAGGGATCTATTTTGACGTAGAAAAAAGTACGCTGCAGATAATACGTCGTCTGCGCAGGCCTTAGGTTGCGTTTCCACCAGAGATGTGCGAGGATGGGTTGCGGGCAATGTGTGTGCTAAGAACCAATAGAATCGCGAAGCTAGGTGAATGAAACAATTCTAATGGTTCTTAACACACTCATTCCTCGCAACGCATCCTCGCACATCTGTGGTGGAAACGCACCCTAAGGCTGCTTTTCCACGTAAGATGTGTTATGCTGCTGCTTTTCATCTACTGACGTGTGATAGGACTGCATCATCTCATCTGCGAACGAGAGATAATAGCCTAAACACGAAGGGCTGTTGCATGTATTTTATCTAATCGTCAAAAATGCAGCGTCAATATCTGAACAATCAATCTGAACTACAAATCTGTATCTTATTACATTAAACTACACTACACACAATATTATGAATCTTAGTTAAATTAGGTACTTATATACTCGTTCCCTGCGGTTAGGGGACGAGAATACTACCGAGGTATCCCTGCCTGTCGTAAGAGGCGACTAAAAGGGCCCTTGGGGTCGCGAAGCGCACGCGGGGGGGCCTGCGTGTGTTTCGGTTTGCGATCCCGAGGAAGACGGTAACGCGTGTCTTCGGACACAGTGGTCTGTGTTATCGTGCACTGAAGTTGAGCTTGCTCCTCCCAAGGCTGGCTGCCAGGCGGCCTTGCGCGCCGAAGGGTCCTGCGAGGAGTCTCTCCCTCGTTGGGGATCCCGGGTCCCTTCCATTCTGCGCCGAAGATGACCACCGTCAGGTTTTAGTGGGTAGGGGTCTCTGTTTTCCCAGGAGTTCCGAGTCCCACATATCCCAGGTGTTCCGAACCCAGGGCCTTGGGAATGCCTAAATGCATTTCCTGATGCAAAAAAATGAAAAAAAGGTACTTATATACTCACTGTTCTTATACGGTAAGTAATATGAAGAAAGACAATTCTGGATTTGATGAGTTGTTATTAAGACATCCTTAAACACTGCAATACCTATTTACACCTACTATTTTGTAGCAATTTTTCAGCTCAAATATAGGACGTACGTCGTATATGCACAAGAAACAAAAACTTCAAACGGGGCAGCGTTGCATCGATGTGCACGACATTACCTACGCATGGCGCAGCCACGACTGACTCCCCACGAATTCCCTAGTATTTTGTCAATGTGTGCGTGCGACGCGCGTAGGAACGGGCATAGTACGGGCGCGCTCGCATACAAACCGCGGTCGGAGCGGACTCATGAAGACAACCTACTTATATCCTTCTACTAAGGTTCCCTACCATTCAGTTTTATTTAATAATGTAGGAAATATGGGTAGAACTGGGTATATTTATTTAGTCGTGTTCCGAAATTCCCAAAGGTTCCTGTGATGATTTTTCATTTCATACTTTATCTAAAATTCAACCAAGGTAAATGCCTAAATGAGGTCACTTAGTTAATAATAAAGTACCCACCATTCTTTGGAACAATTTACCAGATACCTACTGTGGTTTTATGGTTCCCTGAAGACGAATATTTCACAAAGAAACTCAGGGTCCTTCGAGACAGCGAAAGATTGAAATCTAAAGTTTTAAAAATCCTAAAGGAACTTTATCGCAACATGGTATCGGAAAACTTTCCAATATGATTTACACATAATATAACTAATAATGGAAAGAAAGAAACAGTAAAACGTGCTTTACTCGCAGTGAAAATCCCTTGTGAGAATACTTTAGATTGAGAATTTGCCTGTAATTTTTCAGTTAGAGTGTATCTACCATGAGTTTACACTTTACACCAATGACAGCCACTAGCATAGCGGAAGCGCCCCTAGTGTTTAGAAATGCAACCAAAAATAGCATACAAATTTCTGGAGTCAACTATTAGTTTACGTGGCGAAAAGTCATGGAAGACAATACAATACTGTACGTCTACCACGAGTTGCCACTTTAAATTCACGTTATCGTTCGCGTAAATATTGAATTGGGATGACACATGATTTGACAATGTCAAATCCCAATACATTTTTTCACGCGAACGATAATGTAAATTTAAAGTGGCAACTCGTGGTAGACGTTCTGGTTTTAGGAGTCGTTGAGAATCTTTTGTAGTTTTGACACAGCCTGAATGCCCGATAAATGTGTCGTTGCCGAAATGCCGGCTATTTATTGGATCACTTTGTGAACAACGCTATTGAAAAACGTATGCCAACACGTCAATTCAGGCTGACATAGTATGAGCACATCCGCAAATCGTAATGATTTTACGGCCTACAACTTTAACTAACTCACTATAAAAAAAAAACCTGAAAAATAAAAACCTTATCTTAACCTTAACGTCTTAATAGAGTGAAAGCCCTTCAACTGGCTCGCATGCCACGTCGCGTGTGTCTTCGGACCTTGACCGACCCTGGTTAATATTTTCCTGAAGATAACCTTAAAACAATCACGAGAGAACAGACAGTAGGAGTCCAATGAGGTATGGAAGACTTGAGTACCTAATGGCATCTAACACTTAGATTAACAAGATATTCGTGATATCATACAACGGGATGATCTGAGCCTGAACTGAACAAAGCTTGTATGGATAATTTGGCTTAATATGGATGCCACGCCAATGTTAGGTAGCCCTTACAAAATATAGCTGTAACTTACATTCCCACCGACAAGCATAAATAAGGGTGTTCTTCAATTGTCATTTCAAAGCATGATAAGCATGCTTAAATGGTTTCTAAATACCTACATTTCTAGATACCTGATAACACATAGAAAGAGATCAAACAAAAAAAGTGCATAACATTTATGTTTATTATTCTCACCCCGGTCCTTAGTGGCTATATGTACGACCGAAGGTTCGAAGAAGGTTCCAGAAGGTTTAGTCAAACCGAGCGAAAAACTAACAGTAACAGCAAATTTTGGCAAACACAGCATTTCAATCTCTTTGGTTGCCAACCAGACAGGCATCTGTTAGCACCATGTTGTTGTAGTTCCTCACGATATTCTTCACCTAAAGTTCAAGATTATAAAAGCCAACTCCATAGCATCCGACGTCAAGGCTAACCGAGTTGTTATGTTTGTTACTTGATCGGGTATGCGGTATTCTTGGATGTTTACGTACAAACCCGAGGGCCACGCACGTAGTATTTAAGAATTCAATTACAATGACTCGACATCGAAAAAATAGCTGCTAAGTAGTTCTATTTGGGTAACTCCTAGTTATGTGTTGTATTTCGATCCAAACCGAGAAATCTCTTAATATGTTTGTTCAGAACATGGTAGTCAATGGATAAAATAGAGATGACCCATAAGGACATCTCACACAAACATGTTCAATCTAAATCTGTGACCTCACATCAAGCCACCGAATTCTTGCATAAAATTGAAAATTTCTCCCCCAGTGATCTCAAATTTACCAATTTTTTGGAGAGTCTGACTGTTCACGCAATGGCCCATCTTATGCTATATGAATAAATGATTACTTTATTCTACGGCAAAGCCGCAGCGCTATAATTGAAGTAAATATACTATATAGGTACTTATAATTCAAAATAGACCGCTACCGAAGAAACACAAGCCACTAATAAAAACAAAGACAAATAATTACGAATGAAAGTTTACACGTACTGAAGCATGTATTTTTTCCCTTACAACAAGACGTGATAATTCACACAAAAGTACCAAAAAGTTGCTAAGACCTTTTCAAATCCTTTTGAAAAATTTGAAAAACCTCATATTGTAATTTGTTGGTAGAACTTAAGCTGTGCAATGAGATGTTTTCATTTGGAAAGAGATTTTCGGGTCACAAAAACCTTTCGACATTTAAAAGCTTGGCGTGTCCGTCCAGTGCCATCATTTTATCCAAATGAATGATTTGACTATCCAACGATGAAAACACACCTTGTGAACTATGTCCTTGGCGGTTATTGGCAGAACTCCACCGCAGCACCGAGGGGTGTAAACCAACAATTAAAAACACAATAAAACGAAACGGTATTGGAACTGTTGCTTGTTCGGCCAGTTTTCAATGTCGTTGGACAATAGGCAAAAGTGGAAAGGTAGCATTAAATGCCGCAGTTATAATGATGTCTTATGTCAGCTATTTAGTGATTTAAAACTGAATTATCTTTCCAATCCAGTATAAAGCAATATTACTGTTTTGTCTACTCGTACTTCTTGGCGGGTACAATTAACAAGTTAAGTGACACGACAGTGGTGTGAGATAAGTGAATGTTTATTTTTGTCATTTGACAATGCATTGTTTTCTACACAAAGATAGAAGCTAGAAAAATTCAGCCTGATCCTAAGACTTTTTCAGGTCGATCTTTTTTTTCTGTCTTAGTGGTTTGAGATGTTTCTTATATAGAGGAAGGTAAAATAATTAGCTCGATCAAAGGCTTCGATCACTGCACAAGAAATCAGCTTGAACACTTGGGGTTTCTAACAACAAATCTTGGCTATGTTCCAAAACTTTACTTTACTTACTTTACTTTACTTACTTACTTACTTTACGTAAATAAATATTTTGAATTTGACTTTGACACCTGGGGTTTGAAGTTTTGAAACCCCAGGTGGCGTTCTTGCCATTCCCGTGGTTCCCGTGATTAAATCAAAAGTTTTTTTTTTATATGTTCAGCTAATACGTCAATGGATGTTCCGCAGTGGTGATATTTACGTGTTGCATTGAATCGATCTTCGTAAATAATTCGGTAGTACCAGCACAGCCTTAACCATGACTGGAAATATCGGTTGAAAATAGATTTTCAGATCGATTTGAATTTCGTTGTATTTATTATTTACCGGCTTTTGCCTGTAGTTTTGTACGTACGTCGGTAGGTTACATTTTTACTGCTATGACCTTTATGTTCCTATAGTAACTACAAGCTGCCTCAACAGACTTCGTTCTGTCAAATATTTGACAGCTTGTGTCCATTATCATATTTCACTTGCTTTTCTCCGACTTGATTTACTTAATTTACTATTATTTTTCACTGGTATTTTTGTTCAATCTTAATTAATCACTCCTGAATAGTTTACCTTTCTGTTAGTGAAAGAGATTTCACGATCGGATCAGTAGTTTCGGAGCCTATTCAATACAAGCAAACAATCAATTTTTTCCTTTTTATAATATAAGTACTTATAGAAAAGTTATTTTTTTTGCTATCATGCCAATCTTTGAATTTGTATTTTTAGCATTAAACAATGCTCTATTTTCTACACAAAGATAGAAACTAGAAAAATTCGACCTGGTCCTGGGACTCAAGCGGGATTTGAACCCGCGACCTTTCGCAATCCATGTGACTGCTCTTCCAACTGAGCTACCGAGGCCGTTAACAGACCCGGCGAATTTGTCTATTGTATTTTACGTTCTAAGCCAACGTTGTTTCATCAATGTTATAGGCAAGCGCCTTTAACATCCGAAAGAAATATTTTTGCAAATATTTAACTTTCGATTAAGATGAAACTAGCTATTAGAAAAGTGAGTAACGTATATATAACCATATCCCGAACTTCATAGATAAGCCTAAAACTTTCATCAATAGACTAAAGGCATATCTTCTGCAAAAGGCATATTACGGGCTGGACGAATTTATCGCAGACAAATAGCTTGTTTTGTGTGCCTCTTTTTTAGTTTTTTAGTTTTAACCTAGTGGCGTCATGTGCGTATGATTGCAGTGCCTTACAGGGTGCCATATGTAATGTCCTGTTAAATTAATGTTAGATCTTTTATGTACCATGTGGCATGCAATAAATAAATAAAATAAATAAAAATAAATATAATTTTTATTTTTAGCATTACAATGCTCTATTTTCTACACAAAGATAGAATCCCGCTTGAGCCCCAGGACCAGGTCGAATTTTTCTAGTTTCTATCTTGGTGCCAATCTTTATTTATTACATCAGGGGGGCTAGCCAAGAGCAACACTCTTCGGCGATTTCTACAATAGAAATCGTTCAAATGTATGGGGATGACATAAATAAGCTGTCACTGGCGTGTCATACCCATACATTTGAACGATTTCTATTGTAGAAATCGTCGTGATGTGTTGTTCTTGGCTAGCCCCCCGACTGTTACTTGTTACTTGTTGCGGTAGTGCAAAGGCAGTGATCCTGCTTTTAGCGTCGGAGGTCGTGCGTTCAATCCTCAACCCAGACCAACATTATTGTGACAAACATTTGTGTTTGCTCTGTGTCTGGATGTAGTTATCAAATTGTGTATGTACCATTCAAAAATGTTTGTTTAAGCAAGCCTCTTATTGGGGACTAAACTTACGTACACCTACCCCCCCCCCCCTACCCCTACAGCACAAATTTTGCTTAGTTTGGTCTCTGGTTGTTGTGTCCCAGATATTATTATTATTAATTAATTTATTTATCGACAACATCGAAAATTACTGTTAAACGAGTATTACTATTTCTTGGATATACGAGTTTAGATAAGACTGTTTGATAGATGTTATCAATAGAGTACGTACATTAATACACGACAATTGCGTGGTGCAAAAATAACGGTTTTGCAGCGTACTTCTTGATGTACCAAACCCTGTATGGTAGATTCTCTTCTTTTCTCGATTAAGACTCCTACATCCACCCACTATTTCCTATAAGGGCTTATTTGGAAAGGCGTAGCGTCTAGTTTTCTCAGAGAATTTCATAACTGGTCTTTATTACGCCTTTATTATACTCATAGGTATCTACGCTGCTGGTGGTCGGTACTAAAATTTGCAATTCGCGTACCAGCTGTTGCCGCACATTCTAGCTCATTTGCACGTTTGCACGAGGACACAGCACGGGCGAGAGAATTGAAAAATCGGTATTTGCAAAATCTTTTGCTGTCCTTTACTAATCTCAAGCCCCCTGCAGACTGCGATAGAGACAGATGCAACTCGGACCGAAATTACCTATCAAAAGTACACATAATCGACGTATCGTTGTCCCATGATCTCTTTTCAAAAAGTTGACCGATTTAGTTACTTTTTTCAATAAAAATTAAGTACTTTAAGAGTTCGGCCGTTCTAATATTATTAACAAAAAAAAAACCAACTTCAAAAAAAAAAACTATTCCAAAACAAAGCACTAAAAAGTAAAGAAATAATTGCGTATTCTTCTTAAACTTATGCGATAATATAATGTAGGTACGATAATTGTTACTGTTGGAGTCGGTGTCAGCCAAGGAAACACTACAATATACCTAGCAATATACCTATTTCTTACATATCACGTTTACGTATGTATGTAGGTAGTTGCAAACCTACGTTGGCTGACACCGACTTCAACAATAACAATAATTGTACCTACATTATATTATCGTATAAGTTTAAGAAGAATACGCAATTATTTCTTTACTTTTTAGTGCTTTGTTTTGGAATAGTTTTTTTTGAAGTTGGTTTTTTTTTGTTATTTTTTTTATTATTTCTTGATTTTTAGTGAATAGTTCTTATTTATGTTATACATCGAAAAAGTATCGTCCAATTGCTCCTAGGAATTAAAGAGTTCCGTTACTTTGTCATGGATCCCATAATCAGAACCTAACCAAACTCTCATCAAACTACCGTTGAAGTAGGTATATCCTTTCCAATAATTAAACGGTTATGGAGTTTAAACCTTCCATCATCAGTTCACTTAAATAACCTGAAAGAGCATGATTGTCGGTCTTGACGTACCTATAATATTTAAAGAATTATCCTCCAACTACGAACCGTTAAGGAGTTGTACCTTCCATCACCAGCTCATCAACATGAGATGATGACTTAAAATAAAAGATAATTGCTTAGCTCTCATATTAAAACTATAATATTGCAACCCGAAAAATATTTAGTATTGGGTAGTTCCGCTGGCCATCAGTGGTCTTCATCAGCAGTTCCACTTCACCAAATGGTACTTTTCGAGAGCAACTGCATGAGTTACTATCAAAAACACCTAAATCGTTATAGGCGTGCCACTAATATTTGAAGAGTTCCCTCGATTTTTCCTGGATCCCATCATCCGATCCTGATATGCTGACAATAGGACCACTGCAGGAGTATACCCTTTCGAATAAAGAAAGAATTTTGCAAATCGGTCCACAATTGACAGAGATATCGGTGAACATACATTAAAAAAAAATACATACAGTAGAACATAGAGCTTTATTTTTCCACTAGCTTCTGTTCGCGAATTCGTCCGCTTGGAATAGTTACTTTGGGCTAACGCGATCCTCGATAAATGGGCTATCTAATACTGAAAAAAATTCTCAAATCGGACCAGTAGTTTCTGAGATTAAGCAAACAAACAAACTCTTCTCTTCTCTTCTAATATAAAGGTTCGGTGACTCGTTTCTTTGTCGTACCATCCAGACGTGGAACGCTCTTCCAGCACATGTGTTTCCTTCCTCGTATAGTCCCGGGTTCTTCAAGCGGGGCGTGAAAAGGCATTGCCTTCAAGGTGAGGATGGCCAGCCCGGTGATTCGTTGAATGACTGGGCTTGTCAACCTCATATTTGGACCTCGCGACCGCTTTCCATCAGGTGGAGTGAGGTCATCTTGACGGGCAATAAAAAATAAAATAAAATATAGATTATCATTGAATGATATTATGCATTCAGCGATTCTGCCGTACTCGGATTTTATAGATATAAAGAAAAATGAGACTGGAAACTGACCAGATTTTGTAAGTTTCGGAACAGTAATAAAAAAGTGGAGTTGCTGTCTGTATTTCGACCTTCATGTTGAGCATTATTTAATACAGTTAGGGCACACACTTATTACGATTTTGACTGCACCATATTAATAATAATAATAAATATCCCTGGACATTATTCCACACAGCGCCATCTAGCCCCAAAGTAAGCTAATTAAAGCTTGTGTTATGGGATACTAGACAACGGATAAACATACTTAAATACATTTTCTTTTGTATATACATACTTACCATTGTGACTTGTCCGAAGGAATGCGGAAAAATATGAACTAAAGCAAAATTCCAATTAAGGTAATTGGTTCTCCATGTAATATTCCGCAACTATAATTACAAAAATGTCTCTAGGGCATACATTTCATAATTTTGTCACTAGCGCGTAACTTTAATTTTGAAATGGCGCCTCTACGTCTGTTTAGTACTGGTTTAATATTATGCATGGACTTTCCCCCTTTACACATTTCAACTGTTTATATATCCGCTGTGCCTCACCACTCGTCGCCTTGGGTACATCAGTAAATAAACGGAATTCAGCGACAAAACTTCAACAATGCGCTGTGACAGGAACATTTTTAAACCTGTACGTGCGTCTAACCGGTTTTTCTCCGTACACGACAAAGCCACCAGCCCCCCCATTCAGAACGAAGTTATCGACCGATTCGGTAAATTTGTTATAATTATGGTAAATTACCTACTGACGGTAGCATTCAATATTTTTATATGTCAAAGCCAAAGGCGTTTGGTTTGTGTGTAACAAATAATACAGACATATCCTATACTAAAAAAATGATTTAAAAATAAAAGAAAATAACCGAACCGGTCGATAACTTTGTTCTGAATCGGGGGGCTGTACGTCTACCACGAGTTGCCACATCAAATTGACATTAACGTTCGCGTAAAAAAATGTATTGGGATTTGACATGGTCATGTCATGTCAAGTGTCATCCCAATACGGATTTTTGCGCGGGCGATGGCGTGGGTTTGGAGTGGCGACTCGTGGTGGACGTACTGAATACCTAACTGTAGTTTGTTATCTGCTGTGCCTTTTGTGTGTAATTGTTAATTAATTGTTGTTAGATATAGTTTATAATGGTCCCTATTACCTAATTATGCAAGCTTAGGTTAGTTTAGTGATAATGATGATGATGATAATTGTGATGTAATTATGCGAAACACCCACATAATAACTATCTCGAAATTGTCCTACGAGAACTGCTGCCGACAAACTGCAATAGTAGTTTGGCAGGTTTTCTGTATTTAGATAATAAGAGTGTTTTTCTTTGGAATAAAAATAAATACAATTTTTTGACGCGATCGATAACGTAAATTTAAAGTGGCAACTCTTGGTAGACGTACAGTGTTCACGCACGCATCTAGTAGTGCCACTAGGTACTGTTACAGCACTTACAGCGCTATTGTTGGAGCTTTGTCCCTGTATCCTTTATTTACTCATGTGTCTTGGGTCTAAGGTCAGGATAGGAAAGCGTCGTGGCCTAGGGGTTAGGTAGCCCAACTCGGATCGTGGATCGTGTGGTCCCGATTTCGAATCTGGCCAGAACCATATTTGTATTTATTGTTAAATTCCTGACTAATTCTCCGGTGGTGGAAAACATCCATAAAAAACCAAATCAACCCGGTTACCGGCGGAAGACGCATCACCTACTATTTTGGGTTCTAATACCATTGGTATAAAGTGGGCTTCTAAGTGTTCCGTACCTACGGTCCTACTCCATTTGGGATATAGTCGCGATGGGATGTATGTATGTGTCTTAGATCTATGGTAAGCTTAGCGATAGACGACTCCTGATTTCTAATGATGATGACAACGATTAAATTAATAACAAGTGCTCTTGCAGTCTTAAGTGTAAGTCTTAGCTCTAGCATTATGAATGCAGCAAATTCCACGTCTCTTGTTATTTGAAAATGACTTTAAATTAATGCACAAAAAGTGGGATTTTTACTTGAAAACGACATCTGTAAAAGTTTTTGTGACATAAAAGCAATTCTCTCGTTCTTAGGAGCTTCCAGTTCCCACTGGGAAGTAAACTGCTAAGTGTGAGGCGGACTCGCATTAAAAAGGTTCTGTATACGGGGTGGGGGGGATTTTCGCAGATGTCTGGCGAACATTGCTTTTTTTTGGTTTTTCGTTTTGAAGAGTAAGAGAGTGAAGCGAGAAGTAAACTGTCTTTGTGATTGTCGTATTCATATAAGTAGTACAAAACACCTGTTAATCTGAGCAGAACTTGAATTATGGATATCAGAGAATACGTACTAAAGAAGTTATAAATTAACTGTCCAGATTTGGAGTGCTAGGCCACCACTTTAATTGATAAGTTAGGAATTTAAGACAGTCTGAACTAATCTAGTCGTTACATCAGGCGTTTTTATCATTAAAACTATGGAACCCTTAAAATCATTTCTACAACTCATATTTCCCAAGAGATCGTTGCCCTCAAGATATTTATACAGAGTCGTTAAGAGTTGTAAAGCGAGAAAAAATTGGCAGAACTGTCTATTAATTCGTACAGTCATCCATATCCATATAATTTATTTATTAATCCTACATTGCACAAATACAAATTGCGAACGTAATGCCATCTCCTGGTTACATTATTAACTAGTCAGCTAAAGGTTGGGCAGAAATAAAACGGGAATTCAAAATTCGAATAGTTAATTACAAAATTATAATTTTAATTGAGATTATTTTTTATTTATTTTTTAAGTCATCTACTGATGCCTTAGGATGCCTTGGATCAGAATCACCCGGTATACGCTGTCAGAAAAAGCTTTAGAACTCTACCAATAAACCAGGAATAATTTAATCTGGTTTAAAGTTTTAGTACAGGATTGAATCTCATCAAAACAAGTATACGGTGCCCGATTTGAAACACTTCGACCGAAGTTTCAAAATTCAAAATTCCAATTCAAATTCATTTATTCGTCATCACAGGTAGTACAATATGGTATGGTGATGAATTAACAAGGAACTCCATGACTGACGGGCCTTCAAAGGCATACGAAAAACATGATTAATTAACAAAAATGTAAAACAAAAATATTTCCGCTCTTTACTAGTCTTTAACTAAGGGTAATGTGAGATTTTTCCGAACTTACGAGTAGTTGTGGAGTTGCTGGAAGGGTGCTTTTGGGCAATCCCTAATACAATTAAATTGTACTTCGTAGCTATTGCTTCATATTTGGTGATTACTAACGCATTATGTACTTTTTTTTATGCATTATAGAATACCAATAAATTGATTTTTTTATACCACGTCGGTGACAATCAAGCATGCGGACCACCTGATGCCAAGCGGTTACCGCAGCCGCAGCCTATGGACATGTGCAAGACCAGGGGTATCACTCGCGCGTTGTCGACCCTGCAAAAACTGTTAGGGCGACTGCTTGTGATTTCTTTGACTCCGCTGGTGCGTCCGGGTGTGACTGGCGAAGCCAATCTTAGCGGTAAACATTAGTCCACATTATGTCCTGTTTAAGAACTCCTTTCTTATACTGGTGGATTATTGCCACTGGTGGTCTGGCTTCCAGTTGAACGCGTTTACTGACGAGATTCTTCATCCGTTGTCTGTGGTTAAAAGGAGAACACCTTTGACTGCACAAGATGTCTCCACTCTCGACGTGCTTTCCGGGGCTATGTCTGCTTATGTCTTTTGAGTATATCTTTTAACAATGTTACTGGCCGGGGCATTAAAGCTTTTTTTTATTGCACATGAAAACAAGTACAAATAGCGTACTTAATGCTTTTCCTCACGGAGTTTCGAGTAAAACACGCGCTTCACCTGTCTCTCCTTGGACATGCGAGAGACAATGGTCGCTCCAAACGTTATAGTGTCAACCTTTTTCCAGCTCAGCAGCTATCCTGTACGCAGTGTCACGTTGTACGCCAACGTATAAATGTATAACGATTCTTTAGTACGAAAGCAAGGATGGCGGTAACGTCATATTGAAATTGAAAAATGTATGTGTAAACTTAAATTTGTTTTCAAATTTCCAATATAATATATTATGTAAACACATGTACATTATAATGGTATTTTAATTTTAATTTATGAACATTTTAGTAAGTAAAATGAGTAGGTACCTAACTAACATTTTAAACATTCTTGTTGCATTTTAACTAATTCTAATTTTTGCAACGGGTTTTTGCAACGAAACAAAATTACGTGTCACCCAGCCGGGTATAAAGTGTCGGTTGATGCTCCATTGGGCTCCTCCGATCACTGTCTGGTTGGCGCAACAGTGCCATGTGCAGCTCCCTCACAACCTGTGGGGGTGACGCGGCGGTTATGGCACTACTCGTCGGCAGATTGGGACGGATTGCTATTTTGCCTCCGTTTCTTGGCGGCAGTGCTGCTTTGGAGAAAGGGATGCTTCAGAGAGTGCAGCTGCTATCGCGGACGAGATCAGTACCGGTATGGAATACTAGTACATTCCTTTTACTGATGTCGTCAGTGCTAGCAAAACTGGTCCCTGGTTCAATCACGTGTGTGCCGCAGCTGTTGAACTAAAACAGGCGGCGTACCGTGCTTGGTCTAGGGCCCAGGCACTCAATGATCATTCAAACCTGGCCTCCCTGAAAGCAGCCTTTAATAAAGCCACCAAGGCCGTGGCCTTGGTGGCCTATGGCAAGAGGGCTTCCATTAGAGCAGACGCCCAGCGAATTGCACGTGTTGGCCAAGAACTCATCACGCACCCTACGGGTAGCCGTTCCTACTGGTGACTGGCTAAACACGTGCAATCTAACTTCTGCGTGCCACTGAGATTCCCTGATGGCTCATCAGCCGCAAGAGAAAGCCTATTTACTGGCTAACCTCTTTGCCGCAAACTCTTGCATCGATGACTGCGGTGCTGTGCTGCCTGGAATTCCACATTGCGGCTCCACAATGCCTGATATTCGGATCAGGCAGTGTGATGTTCGTGCCGAACTGCAGTCACTCGATGTCAGGAAAGCCAGTGGCCCTGATGGAATTCCAGCTGTGGTGTAGAAGAAATGTGCAGCGGAGTTGTCTCCAGTGTTCACTAGCCTGTATCGCCTCTTCTACAATTCGGGTCTTGTGCCGCTGTCTTGGAAGGAGGCGAACGTTCAACCAGTTCCCAAAAAAGGGGACCGGTCTGACCCTGCCAACTACCGTCCAATAGCCGTAACCTCAGTTTTAGCTGAAGTGTTTGAGCGGATCATAAACACGCAGCTCATCCGCTACCTAAAGAATCACTCTCTCATTCACGACCGTCAGTACGGCTTCCGACCAAAACGGTCTGCTGGGTGATCTTCTAGCGTACGTAACACATCTGGGTGGAGGCTATGGACAAGCATGGGGAATCTTTAGCCGTCAGCCTTGACATTGCCAAAGCTTTCGACCGTGTATGGCATCGTTCGCTTCTTTCCAAGCTTCCGGCATATGGTCTGCCACCTCGCCTATGCGACTGGGTCGCCGGATTTCTGGAGGGACGTAGAATTCGCGTTTTTTGCGATGGTCGAAAATCACGCTTTCTCCAGATTAATGCCGGAGTGCCGCAGGGCTCCGTCTTGTCGCCGACGTTGTTTCTTCTGCATATCAATGACATGTTTTCTCTTGGTAATATTCATTGCTATGCGGATGATAGCACGGTTCACGCGCGTTATGTCGAGCGCCCTGGGGCTAAGCAGACTGACATCGAGGAGAAGAGGCGAAGTCTTGTTGTTGAGCTTGACAGAGTGTTGGACCACATTTCAACCTTATACACACAATATGGTATATGGTCTAGCGATATATAAAACTTTTTTAAATAACTTAAAAAGTACTGGCCTTACAAAAAAACTATTAATGACAGATGATAAAAACATTATTAAGTTCCTCTTTTAAATTAATATTTGTATAGGTATAAAAGGTTTTGTTTTACGATGAAATTCGCATTCATTGAATTTCTTCCAAAGAAGTAAATCTTCACGAACTTCTAACTTGATTAAAACTCCATATTTTTTTATAAATCTTTGCTAAACGCATTTCCGGTGATCATTTAATCATGCCACCTAGACATTTGACCAGGAACGAAATGTTAAGAGCAGTGGGCATGATTCAAGCTGGCGCTACCCAAATTGCGGTTTCTGAAGCCATGAGGACCAGTCAGAGCGTTATATCCAGGCTTTGGTCACGTTATCGTGTCACGGGGGAAGTGGTGGAACGGCACCGAGGACCTCAACGCATTACAACACATGTACAGGACCGATTCATAGTAAATGCTGCACGAAGTCAACCAAACGTAACGGCGATGCAATTGGTTCAAAGGCTACAGAGAGAGTATGGTTTGCTGGTAAGCGGTCAAACTTTGAGAAGACGACTGCATGAAGTCAACCACGTGAGCACGTAGCTCGTAGGCCACTTCGGATACCAGCGCTAAGGACAGGCAATCGAGGAAGAAGATTACAATGGGCTATTGCACACGAAAACTGGAACCATTCTCAGTGGTCACTTGTGCTTTTCGCTGATGAATCCAGGTTTGGATTTCATCCTGATTCGCGAAGAGTACGTGATTGGAGAGAACCTGGACGTTGGAATAGACTGCAGCACCCACAACAAGTTCATGCATATCAAGGTGGCACGATTATGGTTTGGGCAGGAATTCGTCTCGGTGGTAGAACGGACCTCGTTTGGATACAAGGCAATATGACTGCTCTAAAATACCAAGATGAGGTGATAGAGCCTGTAATCTTGCCCCACAGACAGCAAATGGGACAAAATTTATAGCTAATGCACGACAATGCCCGTCCACATACGGCGCGTATCGTTACAAGTTAGTTACAACAGCATGATATCTAAGCTTTAGAGGCCTGCACAATCCCCTGACTTAAATCCTATTGAGCATGCCTGGAATATGCTTCAGAGAAGAGCTCTTAGGAATTTCCCTGAAGATATTGTTCATGAAAACCAGCTTTTCTTGCATCTTAGCAGGATTCGGGACAGTATTCCACAACATGATATTGACACTCTTGTTTTGAGTATGCAGAACCGCTGCAGATGTGTCAGGAGAGTCTTGGGTGGATCCACGGATTATTAATTTAAAATTTTCAACAATTTTTATGAAAAAATTGTTGTTTTGTTTAGGTTTTGATGTTCCAAAAATAAAGTTAAGATTGAAATTTTGTCTGAGTTTTTTTTTAAATGTAACTTTATCTAAAAGTTTATTTAACAGATTAGATAGGCTATTAAACAAGATTCGTTTTAATGTGTAGGTGTCTTAGCAAAAAGTTATAGAATTTTAGTTATTTAGGTTTATTTGAAATATCCCTAGACCATGTTGATGTGTGTATCTGGACCTCACGACCGCTTTCCATCAGGTGGAGTGAGGTCATCTTGACGGGCAATATTAAAAAAAACTTCCTTAATATAGCCTCATTCACATTTACTGTCACTGATTTTGCTCTGGCTACACGCGTAGAGTTTATTAGAGTAAGTACGATGAAGAACTTCTATAGAAGTATTGGAGTAAGCAAGAAAATCTCGAACTTATATAGACGTTATTGGCGGCGAATAGGCTAAGGCGGCGATCTTCGGGATTTAAAAAATAATGGCCGAGTGGTTCAGCACCCGAACTCAGATCGTGGATCGTGTGGTCCCGAATTCAAATCTGGCCAGAACCAAAATCTTTGTGTTCATTTTTAAATATCCTTCAAGGTGAGGATGGCCAGCCCAGTGATTCGTTTGGATGACTGGGCTTGTCAACCTCATATCTGGACCTCACTACCGCTTTCCATCAGGTGAAGTGAGGTCATCTTGACGGGCAATATAAAAAAAAAATATCAGACTTACTCTCCGGTGATGGAAAACATCGATAAAAAACTAAATCAACCCGGATAACGGCAGAAGGCTCATTACCTACCACGTTGGGTTCTAATACCATTGGTGAAAAGTGGGATTCTGAGTGTTTCGTTCACCATGACACAGTCACTTGCCTCTGACTACCACGTTTGGGATAAAGTCGTGATGGTATGTTATGTTAATGTCTGACAAAACGCTGCAGGGGAATTTTCACTTTGTTCGTAACCTAATTGCAGTTCCAATATTATTTTGATATTAAGTAATCTAGTTAGCAATAGATGGCGCTTGTATTATGTCAAAAATCTCTGCCGGTGGACCGCGGTCTACGGTCTCGCTGACCGGCACATTTAGATAAGCTACAATGCCACCTCCCACTGACTTCTGTTTTCCGAATGCAACCAGTCTTCTTACTAGAGTGACGTTTTTGTATGAACTGACGTTTGCGAACCCCTACTCAAGTACAGATCAACGCCTGAGGAATGTTCTAGAATATGGGCCTTAATGCATGTTAATACTCACGAAGGTATTTCAAGTGAAATCTATCTAACATTAGCTAGATTTCATATGCCTTCGATATCACCACGTTTCAGCTAAACTAGCCCACGATGAGAACTAATACTCTCACTGCAAGTAATAGGACAAGTTTCCAGTTTGTCTGCATACAGCACCCTGCTCACATAGTGTAGACACATATCACAGAGATTCCTTCCGTGCTACGGAAGTTCTGCGCCACGCTGCACATGTAGTGTAAAGTTGCAAACCTTAAGGTGCTTCCTCACCTGGAACATTTTTCTGAAATGTAACGTTACAGAGTCAAACATTATGTGTTTTACATCAGTGAGGGAGGAGAACCGAGCATTTCAGTGCGCAAACAGAAATGTTACAAATTCGAGCATTACGTTGGTGGGGGAAAAGCAGCGAGCATTACAGTGCGCAACTTGATGATGCAATGTGTAATAATAATTTAGTAATTATCAGAATCCGATAATATTGTCATGTTGTTTCACCCAATTGTAATGCCAAAACCGGCTGTGAAATTATTGTTTGTTGTTCAGGATTGAACATAAGCAACAAACAATAGTTGTTTCATGTATGAGTATTCTGCGTGCGTTTCTGATAATATTGTTACACATATTTCCAAAATTGACATTATTTTGGAGTTCCTTCCAAAGGAATTTGAAATTGGCACTATGAGTAGATAGCCCATATTTAGCCGTCACGGGTAAATATTTGTGGCATATTTACCCAGACTCACATAAATCATGCCCGCATTCGCGTTCTATGTGTTATTATTCTCAGGGGCAAACACACGGCGCAGACATGCCTCTCGTACTTCAGGAACCGTTTGATGCTTTGGTTCAATTAGCGGAACATTCTAACGTCTTTTATTAATAGATATGCAATGCCTGTTATTAGGGAAGGTTGGACGTTATAAAACTATTGCAAGAGCTATACACCACTACACATTGTACCCGTAACTTCAGATAAAATGTGTTTCATACATGGTATATCAAAGTTAATGGCAGTATCAAACAGAAAATCATACTCTGGAACTTATTATCAAAAAAAATTGTGTTATATTTTATTTATTTACTCAAAGTAAAATAATTTAAACTTTATACAACAAATGACAGTGAATAAAAAAAACATCAATATTAACTGACACACTTCTTTAAAAAGTGAAACACTTTGACAAAAGAATTCCCCATACATCCTCAAATAAAGTATGTAGCTATTTTTTCAAATAAATAAATGTCATGTTTTACATCGGGTTTCTAACATAGATTTACCATTCACAATGCTATATTTCTATTTAAAGATAGATTGGATACCAAAGCCATGTTTCACGCGTATCTGTAACATATCTGTTTCTTGCTACCCATAATAATACTTGAAAAGCACTACCGTGTTTACGCTACGTCGACTGTACACGTAGAATGCGTAAACACCATTACGCCAGAGTAATACACTGTTTTGCAATTTAATTTGTGTACGATTTCGCTTCACGCGCGAATGATGTAGACCATAAAAATTCAATCTGGATACATTCATGCTCTGTTGAACGTTTTCTGCGACAGATACGTGTTTACTAATACTTGGCATGTCGACTAAATCGATAGCAGAACATAGAAGTTCATTACCTAAGTTAAGACTCTATGTATCTGTATAACGGGTGATTATCCAAAGACTTACAAACACTTTATGTCATTCTCAGTAAGTGATATAGAAATTCGTCATAATCATCATCCGTGCGGTCTATCCCGGTTGTGAACCTAGACCGGTGTGTGGGGTCCCAGGGTCCGCCTTTCTTATTTTCTTGGCCCACTTCGCGCGGTCTTGTGCTTCCTCAGTGGTGAGTCTGTTGGCCCGCATGTCACCCTTGACGACGTCGAGCCACCGCTTTTTTTTATATTGCCCGTCAAGATGACCTCACTCCACCTGATGGAAAGCGGTCGTGAGGTCCAGATATGAGGTTGACAAGCCCAGTCATTCAAACGAATCACTGCTTTTTGGGTCGACCTCTTCTACCGGTACCTGGCGGGGGAGGCATGGCGAGACATTTGATGCCCACGTAGTTTGCCGATCTCCGTGAGATATGACCATACCAACGAAGCCGGCACTCCTGCAGCTAGTCTGCGATGTCACGAACACGAAGGCTGCCGCGGATGTGAGTGTTACGCACGCGATCTTTGCGTGAGACTCCACACATCCGTCGCAGCATCTTTATTTCCGTGACGCGCAGCTCCTGCTTGTGTCGCTCTAGTAACGACCATGATTCAATAAGTGATGTAGAAACTATAGAAATGGAAATTAGGTTTTTTGAAAAAACACTTTGTTTTTTCAGGTAAAATTTTCTAGTATGTTTCAAGTATAATATTTTCAGTTTCCCTTTTTTATTTTTTACATCATGCTCTACAACATGATTTTTCTTGTAATTTTTACAAAGTAGGAAGAATATTTCATCTTAGTATAGTACCTATTATTTGCGTACACTCACAACATGCGACATCGCTCACCCAAGTTTGTACTAAGATTTAAGCTCTTGATCCTTTCTTACGAAACATCCGGTAATCTCGGATTAACTGCTAGGTAAAATGTTATAACTTTCCTACGAGACCCTCTTAGGATCTTCTTTATTCATCTGCATGTCCCAAACGGTCATAATTCTGGGATATAAGCCGGTATAATACTTCACTAGGGACAGTGAGGTGGAAGTACAGTTAAAGCGAGGCTATGGATTAATATACCAGGCTATCGCAAGTATTTTATGAAGCTCTTTCAGACTAGAAGTTACGTAGTAACTATTGAGTAATCTGTGCCAGAAGCTCGTTTTTGGAATGCATGTAGGTGGTGGTGGCCGCAGTCGCGGCCAAGGGTGCGTGTGACCCGGCCCTGGTCAAGGCGGCTGATATTCGCTTTGGGCCCCAAGGGACCGGGTCAGTTGTTGTCAAGTGTCCGATTGCGGCGGCAAAGGCGCTTGTCAACGGAGGTCGTCTTTTGATCGGATGGAGCTTGGTGCAGGTCCGAGCTCTCGACGCACTCCCCATGCGCTGCTTCAAGTGCATGGGGATCGGGCACACGCGTCAGCTGTGTCCGTCCGACAAGGAGAGGGTGGACCTGTGCTTCCGCTGTGGACGGCCAGGGCACAGGGCCGCCGGATGTATGGCGGCGGCGCACTGCGTCGTGTGCGCCGAAGCGGGTCGGCCTTCGGGCCACACGATGGGTGGGAGGAGTTGTAACCCTCCCCCCACTAAAGCAAGGGCGGCACCAAGGACCCAGGCCGCCGCCGATAGCGGGAGGCGCGTAGCGCTAGAGGTAGCTGTAATGGAGCAATGAGTTCAGTTCTCCATTACAACTTCCTACAGGGGAACCTCAACCACTGCGCCGGGGCCCAGGACTTGCTCATGCAGTCCATGGCGCAGTGGGAGATAGATGTAGCGGTGGTGGCAGAGCCCTATTTTGTTTCCCCCCAGCCTAATTGGGCTGGGGACATTTCAGGCTCTGTGGCCATAGTAGTCGCAGCGGAGCCTCGCTCGCGGCCGCTAAAAGTGCGGGAAAGAGGGGCTGGATATGTGGCCGCCACCTGGGGGGGCATTGCTGTTGTGGGCCTCGACAGGGGCCGCCTCCCGGTGCGGTGGTCCGCCTAAACGGCGTGAATGTGAGGGTGGAGGCCCAGATGAAATATCTGGGCCTGGTGTTGGATGGGCGGTGGAATTTTAGAGCGCATTTTTCCCGCCTCGCGCCCCGCCTAATCCGCACCGCGGGTGCTCTGGGCCGCCTCTTACCCAACGAGCGCGGCCCGGGTCAGTCATGCCGGCGTCTCTACGCCGGCATACTTAAAAGTATGGCGCTCTACGGAGCGCCAATCTGGGCGGGGGCCCTCAACGCTGAAAACAGGCGCCTGTTACGGGCGCCTCAGAGGCAAATAGCGTTGAGGGCCGTACGGGGTTACCGTACGGTATCGGGGGGGGGCTGCCTGTGTCCTAGCAGGCATGCCCCCCTGGGAACTGGAGGCGGACGTTCTTGCTGCTGTGTACCAGTCCCGCACAGCAGCAAGAGTAAGGGGAGAGCGCCCGTACTGGGACGATGTCGAGGGAGTGCGCCGGCGCGCGCAGAGCGCGCTTCTGCGGAGGTGGGCGGAGGACCTGGTCGACCCGCTCTATGGCCGACAAACCATAGAGGCGATCAGGCCGGTCCTCGACCAGTGGGTGCGTAGGGAGAAGAGGCCCCTTACGTACCGGCTGGTGCAGGTACTTTCCGGACACGGCTGTTTCGGAAAGTACCTGCATAACATCGCCCGGAGGGAGCCCACCCCGAGGTGCCACCAGTGCGACGCCGAGGAGGACACCGCCCAGCACACCCTTGGGGTGTGCCCTGCTTGGGCGGTGCAGCGTCGCACACTAGTGGATGTGGTCGGCACCGACCTCTCGCTCCCGGCCCTGATACGGGCCATGCTGGCGAGCGAGAGTGGATGGGAGGCGATGGTCTCCTTCTGCGAAGAGGTAATGTCGCAGAAGGAGACAGCGGAGAGGGCCCGGGAGGAAGATCCTCAGGCGGGCCCTCTCCGACGCAGACGGCGGGGAGTGAGGAGACGGCGGTTTGCACGCCTGCTCTCCGCTCCCTGAAAGCAGCACCGGGGTGAAAGTCAGGGGGCTTTCACCCCATTGCACGGTGCTCCTGTCTGAGGGTGTCCCCGTATACCGGGACGCCCCTGCTGCGTGAGGAGGCCCGGCGTGAAGGCTGGGCCGTCTGCCAGGGACGGCATGGTAATCCGAACTAGGCACCATGTCGTCCCGTCAAGGCGATGAGGTATACCGGGGGTCTTTTTAGTGGGTATGCCGTCACCTTCAGTGACGGAGAGTCCCACACTCCCCCGCTGCCCCACCCAGGCAGCGGGATAGTGCGTAATGCATTTTTTCCCCCGCAAAAAAAAAAAAAAAAGGTGCGTACAGGCACGCTATTAGCGCAACTCGTACGAGCGCTTGTACGCTCGTATAATCCATATGGATGCTGACTCACCACTGCCAGTTCGACCGAACACACCGCAATAATACCGTGTACGCGCGTATGGTTAACGCAACTGTTTTTGGTGTCGATATGGGCTCTGTAATGCTAATTGTATGTAAAGAAGTATTTCTGAATATTATATAAACTGACTTTTAGTTACTAGTAAAATTGATTTGACTTCGATAGAGAATCATCCCTTTGATCTTTTGATAGACTATCCCCTCAGAATGCGATGGTCTCCATTTGGATATACAGTCATCCACAACTAATAACATCTCCGCTTTCGCAATATGACTATTGACTGGTGATGTACACATGTTGAACCCGTTCTCTTTCTTTGCTACCGACTGTTTGCAGCGTTTTATTAAACACTCTTATAAAACTGAAATAGTTTCGACACCATCTTGATGTTTTCCGAACACACAAGGCAACGATATATTTTTTTTTGAGGGGAAAACAGCTCAAAAAAATTATATCGTTGCCTTGTACTGTGAAAACACAGTATAATGTTAGTACAAGCTCTGCTTAGTTTGGGGTCAGATGATCTTGGTGTAAAATTTCCCAGATATTTATTTGTTTATTTTTATTTATTCCTGGTATTTTTCTAATGGATTCCATTCGTAGTTTCTGGTCCTATCTGAAAACAACTTACCTGAGGCGCAAAACTAACAGTTTCCTTCTTCAAAAAGCTTTTGTAGCAAAATTAATCTCGCTTTAGGTATGCCTCGGGCTTATTCAGTCCGGTCTAGTGACTATCCCGCCGGGCCTACGGATAACGCCTAATGGCCTATAGAAAAACGGGCATTCCATAAATTGGATGGAATCGTGTTTGATGGAATTTGGATTGAAAAGCGATCCGCAATATCCCCGTTTGGGAGTTATATAAAGCCTTGAAGCTGAGTTTCATTGTGGCAGCCATAATTCTCTCTACACTGATATTATAAAGAGTAAAGATTTGATTTTTTGTCCATTTGTTTGGAATGGATAAGCTCGAAAACAACTCTACCTTTGCTAGAAATTCTTTGACCTATAAAAAGCTACATTAATCATTTTAGCGACCAACATAGACCATATTTTTAGGCTCAAGAGATACAAGTATAGTCCACTTAGTTGGGTGAAGCCACTGGCGGAAAGCTATAATTTATCTATATATAGCTTGTGTTTCACACAAGGTGATTCTAAAACTCAGGACACTATTGTCACAAATTAGACATGCGCGGCGTTCTGACAGATAGCCCGCTTAGAACAACACGCCATTTTTGACACACGCACACAGAGACGTGAGCTTACAGGCGAAGTCAGTAAGTTTCAGTGTCGCGGTCAGTCGCACTGTCAAAAACATTGAGATAAGAAGTACTTATTTGGACGTCGTCAGTTACTTACATTATAGTTCAATGGTCCAAATTGGTTTCGCGCAGATATTTCTGTTGCAGTGTATGTGGCTGTATGAACACCACATGAAATTGTGATCATACGTTTTTTAAGTTACCAAATCATGTTGAAAGGTAAGTAAAACTCAGATAACGTTTGCTAGTTAGAAGTAGGTATTATGTACGAGTATTATAAGTATATAGGTAGGTAAACCATTATATTTCGTAACACATACAAATCCAGTACAAATGGGCTTTTCATTTTCCCGTAACTTATCTAATCATGCATTGGTAAAACACCAGTATTTTTGGTATATTCTTTTAAAGTACGCGCGGCTGCTGCATCCGCGCCGCGCCGCCGATAGGTGACCGCTGAAGCGGTGGCTCATGGTGTTATCTACAGCCTGCTGGGTAGGTAAGTAGGTAGGACGGTATGATCAAGGCCATTAGGTTAGCAGGTTGCAACGTCTACTCAAGTCTATGCAACGATTTTTATCGTCTAAAGGTGCTACCTCATACGCATTCGCATTCGCCTGTAACGTAACGTTTTTAAATTCGATTTTGAGCATTACATTACAGAACTGCCTCCCTGACATGACGAACATTCGCCTGTAATGTACATTTCAAATTAGATTTTCTGCATTACTTCATTAGAACATTATTCGGTGCTGTAGAGTACTTAAATACGTGCTATCACAGGCTCACCATCACACCAAGTGTATCTGTAACGCAGTACGTCCGCTACGGTCCGGGTCTCTCCTACGATTGCCTATGCTTCCGCTGGACAGTGACGTTGACAGATGAGTGACACCGACAAATGACGTTGACACCTGACAGATGACAGTGTCAACTCACTACTACCACTTGTGCAATCAGAAAATAATTCATAATAATTTCATCACTAGAACGCTATAGTGTTGTGACGTCACTTGAGGCGACAAAAATGTTACGTTGTTTCATTACGTAGTCTCGTTATCCGTTTCGATTTCCGTCTATGGTCAGTAACTTTAATTCTGCTACGACTTTCAAACATCTATATGCTTCACTTACTCAAAGACAGTCAGAATTTTGCAACGCGATTCCATGAGTACGTATTAACTTTGCAAAAGTGGACTAATTCGCAATCCCGGCAGTTTCCGCTTCGCGTCCGAACCCGCTTTCAAAGGCTCCGAACGAACTGATAGAACAAAGGTTCTATTTGTCTTCATTTGCTCGTCATGATGTCCCAATTGCGCAACTGTCTCTTTTCTGCTCTGCGAGTGAGCGAGAGGCTGAGATTCGTTATAATAGTTGCAGTCTCCATTACTTTAATTGTACATGCTTGCTTGTTTTCAACATTAATGCATAATGTTCCCAACTGTAGAGTTACAGTGTTTTTTCTTTGAATAAAAATTCCATTGACTGATTCCACATTCTTTTTAGTATAGAATTTCGTGCCGTATGTGTTTACTGAAGAAATCTATTTTCTTAGTTAAGTTTGTGAAATTTTGATTATTTCTTTATTCTTAATATTGATCTGTCTGTGACCTTGAGTAGGTTTAATGACAACGTTCATGGTAAACCGTTAATCAGATCTTCTCACAAATGCTTTTGCCCCCTGACTCTCTAACTTGCAATACGAATCGCTAGTTGTTTTTTTCTGACAGCAGCACTACGACGAAGTGATGATCCAGTATTAAACGTCAAATAACAAAAATCGCAGTCTAAAGGGCGAATATATTGTAATTGCAATTGGCGAATAACCTCACTGGTTGATTAATCTTCGATACAAGACATAGGTATGTGAGGGTAGTAATAAACTCGTTTCATTAATGGGCATTAAAAAGCAATATTAGTGTTCTCGTCAGTAGATTGGTGCAGTAATACTCAATAATCCTGGGGCGCTCGGCGTTGATCCCACGATGTCTTTGTTCATGATGGTCGGCACGTTCGCTTCTTAAATTGACATATTGAGTTTAGATTCATAGATTGCAGCAATTCCATGCATGTGTTACTCGTATGTGGAAGAGGAGTGGAGTGAGGTCATCTTGACGGGCAATATAAAAAAAAGAGGTTTTGAAAATCTTGTAATAAGATATTAGGAGATATTTGAAGATTTTCTGATCATGAATTGCATTTTATACCGGTCGTTAATTCTAGAAAAACCAAGATAAGGTATGTGTGGGGTTACGTGAGTGGTTGCCCTCAGATTCTATGGGAAAAATATAAATATATATAAATATAATTATATTGTTAAGTATGAATAGTATAAAACGTCGTTTACCTCGTGCAAGCAGTACCATTGACAACTACAAGGGTTGCCATTTAAAAGATGCGAAACCACAATGATCTTCATCAATGATCATCATCAGTCTTTATCATCCCAGAGCCTTAAGAGGACACAGCACGGTCAAAAGAATTAATAAATAGGTATTTGTAAAATCTATTACTGTCTTTTGGAAAACTCAAGCGCCCCGCAGAGTGGGATAGAGACAGATGCAAATCGGACCGAAATTACCTATCAAAAGTACACAAAATCGACGTTTCGTAGTCCCCTGATCCCTTTTCGGAAAGTTGACCGATTTAGCAACTTTTTTAATTAAAAATTAAAAAAGGACTGTGGCCGTGTTCCTATTTTCCTTTTTTAAAGTAAACTAGTCAATCTCTTTTAATAATAAATTTATTAAAAAAAGGGAAAACATAGAGACATGTAGTGGCAATAGATTTTTTGGGAATGTTCCTCTACTAGCAATATCCAGGGAGGAAACAGGGGACTACGTTTCAATGGAAAAACGGCGCTTCTGTATCCTCATAACTCCTTGAACTAGAGACATGACTTGGATAGACAGTTGGTTCAATTTATAGAAAAAAAAAATGTATTTTGCACTTAAAATACACAGATGAGAGAGAGTGAAGATTATATTTCTTTAAACTATCATATTTACTAACGTTAGAATAGTATGAAACGGCTATAAGTATATGAGTTTCCGATATTTCAGCACTGTTGCAAGTCCCATGATCACGGACTGACTGAAGATCTTGAGAGCATACGGGTGAGCTGTTGATGGCAGACATATCAGTCAGTCAGGAGGGTCCTTCAAAGCCTTTTATTGCGCTCGCCTGTATGGACGCAAAGGTAGCGATCCTGCCTTTAACGGAGGTCGTGGGTTTGATCTCCACCCATTACAAACATTAATGTAATGAACACTTGTGTTTGTGTGTCTGGGTGGTATTATCTATGTATGTTTATTAGTATCTTGTAACACCCATTGTACAAGCTCTGCTTAGTTTGGGGTCGGATTATCTTGGTATTATTTGCCCCATACATTTATATATCTATACACCATCCTTGGGTTAATTATGTTTGACACATCAAAAATAATATTATTCCACTAAGTTCGAAACTTTAACCATTGCTATGATTTAACATTTTTGTTGGTGTTTAGTTGAAATATAGCTAAATAGACAAAATAAACAAAAAGTTTTCACTAAATGTAGTTACCATTGACAGATCAGACAATTTGCATTATTGATAAAACTACTATATATATGTTTTTATGTTTCAGTATTTCCATCACAGTTTTTGTTTACTCACATTACTGTTTTATAAGCCATGTGATGCCAATAGTAATAACAATGAACATTTCGATTAAGATAATGTAAATGGAACTTAACTCATCTTTAGTTCGTATTATTTTTGTCAAATGGTTAGTATAGGTACCTACACTATATTACATGGGTACTTTATGATTTAGTAATGTATATATTGAGAAGAATAAAAGAGGGTTAAAAAGAGGAATTGCGTAGTTTTATATTGGTAGAGAAACACCTGAGCTGTTCCGATAGAGCTATGTGGGTATAGTTACAAAAAATATTGTGAAGGTGAGTACCTAACTCAAGAGAAACTACTTAATATTATGCATATAATAGTAAACTGTGATGTATAGTAGGAATCAGGTAGAACAGGGCTGATTCTCTTAATTTAATCTATTCCACGACATACTAAAGTGCGATGTTTGACACTCTACTTTTTAATTTCGTTATTGAACACGAAGTGTCGAGAAACTACTCTATTCTTGCTTCGAGGAAAGCAATTACGGTTCGTTGATGTTAGATTAAAAGGCTCGACGTGACGGCTAACAAGTGAGATGATGAATGGTCTTGCGTGCTCGTAGGCACATTCTAATTACAAGGAACGTGAACTCTCTGTACTTAATCATTTCATCAGTGGTTGTTCTGTTCGGTTGTTTGTAATTATAAATGATGGCATACGCTCTTACACGCACGCTACATTTCACACTTCACCGCGCGTACACGGGCTTATTGCAGTGTGTTCACTCGAACCGGTAGTGATTAGTCAGCTTTACGCGTGTAGCCAAATCGCGCTTACACGCGCTTCCAAAACGCGTACTTATATGCGTGTATATAACGCTAGTCTGAAACCTCTCTTACGCACTAGCTGTATTTGACTGTACGCTCAGCAACAGACGCACCTAAGCATTTTAACTTTAGCAGTTTTCAGCGTTGAGCGGTGACGCGCTTATAAGCTCGTATAATCAATAAAGACGGTTCGAGCGAACAGCAGCAACAAGTCTATGTACGCGCGTTTGGTTTGAAGGGTGAAATGTAGCGGGCGTGTAAGGGCGTATGTCAAAGTAACCGTATACGCGCGATAAAAAAACGCTATTCGGAGACCGATCTAAAACTACCGGAATTTGCCATCTTTATGTCCGCTATGAACCTCCAATTCTGGTTACGGTCGAATATTTGCAAAAAACTGCCTTTGTCTCTGGTTTTACAGCAATGTGACTTTTGCAATTATAGTGAAACTAGCTTTCCGCCCGTGGCTTCGCCCGCGTGAACTTCATTTCTGTAACATGTATATATAAAATCTTTATAAATGGTAGCCTATGTGTTATTCTGATGTATCTATAAGCTGTATTACTGCAAAGTTTCATCTAAATCTGTCCAGTAGTTTTTGCGTGAAAGAGTAACAAACATCCATTTATATTATTAGTAAGATTGGACATTCAATTCGTATTTTTAAGGTGGTGTCGTTATCGTTGTACCTCTGTGGGGATATTGTGGGACTCTCCTCTCCTAGCAAGGTGGATGCGGGTTCACATAGATATGAATAAATAGTGTTATGGAACTGTATTTTTTATGTAATGTGGTAACAAAAAGGTATAGGAATCATTATTTTATTACTAACACTCTATGAGTCATTGTTATAACTCGAAATAAATTATTTGATTGATTGATTGATATTGGATAACTATAAATAGCGCTGCAGATCTTCTATTCCTATGAACCAGTAAACTGTAAGTTACTCAAGTAACATCTATCTCAAACGGGTTAGTTGGGCAGGTGAAAGCATTGTGAACGGAACACTCAGAAGCCCACTTTTCACCAATGGTAATAAAACCCAACGCGGTAGGTGGGGAACCTCCAGCTGCCGTTAAGCGGGTTGATTTAGTTTTTTATCGATGTTTTCCATCACCGTATAGTAAGTCGGAAATTTAACCATGCAGACAATGATGGTTCTGGTCAGCTTGAAACTCAGGACCACATCCACGTTACGAGTTGGTGTGCTTAACCACTAGTCCACGACGCTCTACTAAAATTAAAACACGACGTACTCAAAGTAAAACAGTAACAAATTAAATCCGAGAAAAACGGAAATTGTCAAGGGATCGTAACTAGTTCAGTATATCTTATTTATTTAGGGTTTATCCACCAACACAATCTTGGATAGCCCTGTCCTAAACTATAACCGTCTTCACGGTTCACCTAACCTGTAACCCCTAAGGGGCACCCACGTTAGGAATAGGAATATTCTTCATTTGAATAAAATATGGTATTAATAATATACACATCACAATGGATATAGTGTGCTATAGCGTGGCTTGTCGCCTTGGCTTGCGTAGTGTCTCGGGTTCGATTCCGGTATGTCTACCATGAGTTTTCATCACGTAAACGGCGATGGGTGTGCGTTATGAAATTTGTACTATATGCCATTTTTGGTCACCACGGGCGCTGTACTGAAATCCCATCCAATTCAGTCAAGGCGGTTTACGCGGACGCTAGCGGCTATCGTTAGTGTAAACTAAACTCATGGTAGACATACTAGTAGCGTAAATTCAGGAAACGAACTCTCCTAAATTAGCTCTCTTGGCTCTTGTCTGGGTGCGTTGGGAGACGCCCCTAGCTTGATTATTTGCTGGTGCCTCGTATTAAGGATTCCAGGAGGTTACGAGGTACCAGATCGTAATTCGAAACCATTACAATTGGTGAGTTGTCTGGAGCAATAACAAAAAACTATTTCCGTCTAAGTAGTCGGTAAAGTCTGGTGAATTAGTTTTTCGGTTTTCTATAGCTTCAAAATTGATAGCCAAATAAGAGCTATAATTTTACGTCTATCTTTCAAGCTACAACGATTGTAGGTACGCATTTGTGTAAATTACGCAAATGACTTTTTATACTTGAAAAAATATGAAATATCGATGTGAATGTAGATAGACAGTGTCTCGAAAGAAGTAAATGAAACTAAGTACCTACAAATCTGGGAAAATGGTTAGTAAATATAGCTCATCAGTTAATGTTTTAACGAACTGTATAAAGAGCTGATAAGAACTATTCAAAGAAAAAGAAATGTAATTTAAGTGTGGATTTAAAACGTAATATATCAAGCGTCTGTTCATGGAGCTCGGTAATAGAGTGCCTTTGCCAAAACAAACTTTAAAATATAAATTCAGTCTAAATCGGGGCATACGGATCCGAATTTCAACCTGTAGATTTTTTTTATTAAAAGTAGCTCACTGGCTTAATTACTTACTGCCAGATACGATAGTGATGAAATGGCTGCCTGTTGCAAAAAATATTTTTGTACTCGATTAGTTTTCGGGTACTATGAATTTGCTCTGAATAGTTCAAAAGAATTTGTTGTATCTTTTAATTAAAAAAAATAATACTAGACACATAAAACAAACATAGGCTAAGCATAACTACGAAATTGAAAAAGCTGTCGAATAGACTCCCACCATAGAAAATATTATATATGCTCCTACGAGTACTTATTAAATGCCGCACAGTGGCATCGTATCACGGAAAATAGTTTATCTGTAATACACACCACGACGCTGGTTTTTTTACGCGTTTAAGCGCGTAAATGGGCTTAATGCGGCGTGTTCGCTAAAACCGGTAGTAGTGTCAGTAAGCGGCTCGGGCTTATAAGATCTTACTAGCGCGTCCACACGTACGACTACGGTACTTATACGCGCGTATATAGCGCTAGCCTGAAACCGCTCTAAACCACGATGTAAATAAAAAAACTCGCAAAATGTTTTCGAGAGGGTTTAAAAGAAGAACGCGTGAAACTGAGACGGGTCGCCATTGCAAAAGAAAATAAATGGAAAAAAGCAAATAAATATCGCACAGTTCTCGTTCAAAATGTATCCCCATGTGTTATCGAACAGCATAAATCACTCAGCACGATAAAGCTCAACTACAAACGACTACAAATTATCCACACAGTAAACCGTTTTCTGACTGGTTAGTAGCAACGTACGATTTATCTTAATCTAACGGTTCCTTCTGAAAACGCTAAATCGTTACCACTGTTAATGAAAGTGTAGTTACTCAGTTTGGAACGTTATTCGCAGTCGAAAACATATAACGTATCGGTAGTGAATTTCAATCATAGTAGATAGAGTATACAGTTGGACCCGGCTGACGTCGCAAAATATCAGTCGTAAAGCCTAGTCAGAGGCCTAAAAAGGGGGCTTGATAACATCTGACGGTAAGGTTTATCACTGGCCTTACATTCACTTCTCCAACAATCCGCACTGAGCCCGCGTGTGGGAGTATGGCTCGTACCACCTCATAGTTGAGGTGAGGCCTGTGCCCAGCAGTGGGACGTATAAGGCTGTATTTTTTGTTGTATAGTATACTGTCAAATTCGTAGTAACCTTGAGTAGGACATCAAAAAAAATAAAAATACTTCTTTTAACTAGACCATTTTTGGTACAGTTCTTTTGAATCGTCATTAAATATTTTAACTTTAGCTATATTATAAACGTATAATATTAATACAATCTCTTTACTGAAATTATATATAATGTGACTCTACCACCGGCGTCGGAACGCTATTACACTGAGTAGACCCGGCAAGAAACTCAGAAGTTAAGTACTCCTTTAAACATAAATATAAATCGGTCTTACATCAATCGATCAATCAAAGTATTATAAACATAATTAAGTGGTTAGCAAACATAATTAAGTTCAAGTACATTTTATTATGAGGCGTTCATTCTTCTTCAATGGCCCAACATAAATACTGATAGATTTTTCCTTTAAAAACCAAAGGTGTCAAATGAGAGCGTGCAAGCGATCGTGGATTGTGTAGTCCAGAGTTTTATATGAATATTATTATGACTCAAGATTATAACCAGTTAAGTTTCCCTGTAATTCTACCATTCACTGTGCTGTAATATACTCATGTTTCAGAATATCCAGTGACACAACGAGTAACACTAATACTGGCCGTAAATTCTATAGCACCCCTATAAACGTAAAAGGCGCGTCGGCTCTGTCTAAATTGCTATTACAACCGTCCAAAACAATTCGACCCCTACTTACAAGAAGCTTGCGTGGATCCCAAGGGCCTAATAACTTCGGTCATAACTGACCGAAAGAGTATTGAAGCAACAGGTGGCCACTGGTTCGTTCGAAAAATGCTGAGCGGGAAATTGACTGATGTTATCTGTGAACAGGACTGAGTCCAGTTTTGTTTTTTATGGCAATCTGTTTTTCATGCATCTGTACAGCCTGGCCGGAAAAACATCGACAAAAGTAAAGTTAAGTCTGAGCATTTGAATTATCGACATTTTCCATGACCGCAGAATATGGTGCAGGTTTGATACTCAGTTGATACGGGGTGAATTTGGTTTTTAGGGTTTTTAGGGTCTCCTACGTAGTTATGAATGCCGCTGTCGCAAAACTGTTGCGGATTTATTATCCGCTGCCTCATTGATCCGAAAGCTTGAAGTCTCGAATGGACTTAGGCGCAATTTTTTTTATCATGGACATTTTTCATAACTCCAGAACATGATGTAGGTTTGATACTCAGTACGGGGTGAATATGGTTTGACACTACTTCATATAGTTCACGCTCAACCTTATCCCATTGTTAGAATGCCGCTGTCGCAAAAACTGTTGTCTATTTTTATCCGCTGCCTCATCGGTCCAAAAGCTTATGGTCTCGAATAGACGTAGTCGCGAAAAACGCTGTTTCAAAAGATCCTATTATAAGAGCAAGTGTTTCATCATTATAAATTTGTGAAACCTTGAGCAAATATTGGCAAGGCTGAGAATAAGAGACACAAAACAGTAATAGTACATTCGTGTACATTCTAATGATATTTTTTTTTAATAAAGGGTAGACGCTAGCCAATACTTAGACAACTCAGACACTCTCAAAGTTATAATGTAACCTTTTAAGTGTTCTGCTATTGATTTTCTAAACACGCTTCAGTTGATTGGGTAACCTTGTCCTTCCTCGATTGGCCGGCAGTATGAATTATTGAACAAAGTTAAATAAACTTTGAGCCATTTACTCAATTCGTTTGCTACGGTATCTATAGTTAATGATATATTTTTAATCCGAACTAGAATGAACATATATTATTTTGTAATTCCTTTCAGGAGTGAGGTCAATACAGAAGACTTGTCACTGATGAACAGTAAAAGCATACATATCTACTTAAACGGTTCCATGGCTTCAAAAATACCTATCTGAGCAAAACATTAGCCACAAATATCTTTACGAGAGACTTTAAAGTAATTTGTATAAATATGTTTGCCTAATGTTATGCTTTGACTGAGAGTACATTACATAACGTTGAATGCTCATTTGTTAATGGGTACTAATATTGCAATGCACACTCGCCAGTAGGTCGAATACTATGTTTAGATTTATGTTAACACTAGCGTTCCGCCCCCGGCTTCGCCCGCGTTTCGTTATATAATAATATAGAGATTGCTTTTAAGCAATAAGACCGCCTAATTGCTTCATCATAATCGTGTAATCTTAAGCTGTATTGTTTTATTTGATGTGCAATAAAGAATATTTATCTTATCTTATTATGGCCAAATTACATGAAATCTCTATAAATTGTAGCCTATGTATTATTCTGATGTATAAGCTGTATTACTGTGAAGTTTTATTCAAATCCGTTCAGTAGTTTCTGCGTGAATGAGTAACAAACATACATACATGCATACATCCGCACAAACTTTGACATTTATAATATTAAGTAAGATCTTGAAGCAATTCAATGCAAATGAATAATTTTACTTTACTTTCCATACACTATGGTTTTGTATGGGCTCCAGTTTGCGCGTCCGAGACCCCCCAACACCATGGCACTGGTCTCGTTCTCCTGCCTCGGTTTCCAATCCAACGGGCACCTCTATGCATCTGAAGAGTATTAATAAAACTTTGTAGTAAATTTGTATAGTTATTGTAGTAATACAATCATAGGAAGGCGTCCTATGATTGTAATGATGACCAATGGACATTTTCATTTTATACATAAGCTGTCCGTCGCAGATTCACCCGCGTAGTTCATTTTTCCCATTAAAATAGAACCTTAAAATAGCCTGTGTCACCCGCTGATGATGTAGCGATATATTGGTAAAATCGGAGCATTTTCAATACAAACAAACAGACATCAAATCTTTTTTTTAATATCAGTTTTTAAGTAATATTTCTGAAACCACAACAGTACCTACTGCTTAAACTAGTGAAATAAAAACTAGACAAAACAAAAACGTTGGAAGCTTTTACTGAGAGCCCTCTTCTCCTTATGAATTATTTTTAAAAAATACTAATATTTTATTTAAGTAAGTATTCAAGTAGTATATAATAATAAGTATACATAGTGAAAAACGTAGTGTAGCACCTTTGCTTGGTGAGCCTCACGCAATATGCTACGTCGTAGTCTCGTAGCTGTGACTGCTACGAAATATGCTTCTGCGCTGCGCCCATCACTTGACTCGTAGCGATTACTGTTTGGGTAGATCTTTGGCTGATGAGCAGGGAGCACTTTGCCTTCAATTTCCCCCGTAGAATAGTAGTAGGAAAGTCGTCTAAGTATTTTAAAAAAATCTCATTTAATGAAGCTTCTTTTGCAGTATAAACTACACAGTTATTCTAATAATTTATAAAGTTGTGAATATCTTAAATCATCCACTAACCTTTTGGCAAAAAAAATAAGTTGGTAGCTTTGATACACTTTTTCAAATATAAAATTGTATAAATATTTATTTCTTTCTTTATTTATTGCATACATGAGAGTTACAAATATGTGCTTAACAATACTTACAACTAACACGCACCTTGATAGGTACGGCAAAATATTAGAGATATAGAAGAGAGAGGTATCTTCAATTAATTGATATTTAGTAAAACATGTTATAGATGTATATGAATAATATTGGTGTAGGCATCTTAGGTAGTAACACTCATACCTCTATCGAGTAAATATTCGTTTACAGTTTAATAGCCTTTCTTCACAAGGGTTTTTTTAAGCTGATTTACGAATTTACAGTAACTATTTTCAATCTTTAGTGATTCTGGCAGTTTATTAAAGATTTTTACTGACATGGGATGTGGACCGGAGCTGTGTAGTGTTAATTTTGATGTAGGTGGGACTTGATTATTTTTGTAGCGAGGCAGATTATGTCGTGGAACGTCTATGGATTTTAGATATAAATCAGGGTGTTTTTCAACAAATTTACAAATTTTTAGTATATACAAACATGGTAAGTCAAAATATTTAAGAGATCTAAAATGGGGTTTACAGCTATCTGTTTGTTCAATGTTTGTCAGGACTCGTATACACTTTTTTTTGCATTACAAATAAATCTTGCGTTAAAGTTCTGTTGCCCCAGAAAATCACGCCGTACCTAAGCCACCAGATTTTTTATATTCTCTCAGAGCGTATATGAATTGGGACAGTTTATTTTCAAGTTTTTGTACGTGTTGTTTCCAATTTATGTTAGAATCTATAACTATGCCTACTAATGAAAAAGAAGGGACACATTCTAATTGTGTCTGTGTAATAACTTGAATATCCATTTCATTTTTCTTACAGGGCCTGAATTGCATTATTTTGGATTTTATGAAATCTATTTCCAAGTTATTGTCGCTCATCCATTCAACTATAAATAATATAAAATTTTCATATATGTTTGTTCGGAAAAAAACTAAAATTGATCATAACTTTTAACGGTTGGAAATCGGACTACTATTGATGGGGCTAAAAAGGTCGGAAATGACCCCAGCTATGCGTTATTTATTTGATTTGATCCTTACTTCCAGGGACACCCTGCATTTCAACACTATAGTACGAAACGTATTCCCTTCGTTTTGAACACGAACTAGCTAAAAAGGACGTTATTTAATCGCTCTCAATCTCTAAGTCTATAATTAAAATGCCTGTCTTAGTAACTGAGCTCTCATTTAAAATCAATTAAGTGCCTCCTAAAGGTAAGACCTCACGAACATTAAACTGGTCCCCATAAATCGACTGCGATGTCACGCGTTCAAAAGATATTTTAACTTAATGTGACTTTACGGCTTTTTCACGGCGGGTACAAGAGCCTAATAAATTAGGCTTGAGATGGTACTTACAAGGTTTTAAGAGGAAACTTTTTATATAGAGATTCGACTTTCAAAGAATCGTGTTTCAAAGTCACCGTGTTAAAGGAACCAATGAGTAGCGAATGCCTAATGATTCCATTTGTATTCAGCCGCAAAGTATGATAGTTGAAATTGGTAGAAGTAAGAATACATATTCGTACATAGAGCCATTAATTACAACTTTTTATACAAAAGGTTGTATGCCGCTGCTTCAGATATTTCCATTCTTTTTAGGGTTCCGTACCTCGACAGAAAAAATCGAAACCCTTGTAGGATCACTTTGTGGTCCGTCTGCCTGTCTGTCAAGACCCTTTGTCTCAGGAACGCGTGGAGGTATCAAGCTGGAATTTATATCAAATACTCAGGTTGGAATTTGTATCAAATACTGTCCCTTGGAGCTGTGAAAAAATCAAACATCTAAGCCAACGCAATCAAAAGATGCAGCCGTTTATGTCGCAAATTTCCGCAAATTTTCGACACTCGCAAGGGAATCAAAACCTACAGGGTACTTCCCGTGAACTCAGAATCTTGATATTTGGTACGAAGCAACGTCTTATAGCAGAAATAAAAAGAAAACGAAAACCGTCAATTTTTAGTTACAACATATAGTAAAATATTTTTTTAAATAAATATACCTACAGGTTTGTACGAAACCCTCGGTGCGCGAGTCCGACTCGGACTTGGTCGGTTTTTTTGATATTACTTTATGAAATGTTTCGTCAATTTTGGAATTAAATGAAATGTCATTCGCAAAACAGCGATAAGAAGTGCATTAGGTAAAGTAGTGCTTAACACTGATTATGTTTTATGAATATGAATTTAGGGTGTTCTTATGTTTATGGTGCTATTCTGTGCGTACCTGGCCAAGGCTGCTTTTCCGCCAAAGATGTGATATATGCAGCTATGCTGCGAAGATTGCAAGCTAAGCTACGAAACTATAAAGCAGTGTCTATAGATGCTAGGCTGATGGAGCGAGTATGTCTACGAAGATACGTCGCCGCAAGGTAGCTGCGCTAGGAAGATGCACTGCTCGAGCTTTGCGATCTATCGACAGTAGGCACTCACAACACGCCTTCATATCACGTAACCGAGTGTCATGTCATGTGTCTTTTTAAAAACATAGCTTAGTAGAACCCGTTTTCACCAGCGCAATGCTAAATGTGATTGGTGGATATGAAATGCATCCACAGCAATGTAGCTTAGCACATCTCTGCGGGGCTAAGATGCTCGCCCTCGAGAAAAGTAGACAAAAAATACTGCAATATTTTTTTGTCATTTCTCGATTTTGACTACCGTCCTTGACAAAATCGAGAAATGACTAAACGTGATTGGAGAACTTTTGTCTCTTACCGGGGGCTCGCATCTTAGCCCCACTGGTGGAAAAGCAGCCTCATTATCTTCTTCTTCATCGATACACTCCTGACAGAGCGGTCGTGGTCGTCATGTAGTCGTGGAAGTGGAGGGGGCAGATAGAACACGCCGCACGATGCCTCGCCATCTCTCTCGGCTTGACGTCATCCTACTGCACTCGTTAATAGACTTGCCCACAATGGACTTGATCTGATCGGTCCTACGTGTAGGTGACTTCCCGCGCGGTCTGGTGCCTTCTACCTTCCCTTGGACGACAAGGCGCTCTATGGACAGGCTATCGCGTCTAGAAACGTGACCAAAGAATGTTAATACGCGAGACTGTACTATGGAAAACAGACGCTGCTTTATGCCAAGTTCTTGGAGTATGTAGACGAACGTACGAAACTCTGTTCTCATTCTCACTCTCCAGTAATACAATATTGATCAATAAAATCAAAACTTAAGGTACCGTTTATTAGAATAAGCCAGGAGGGGTAATATAAAACACTGGTACTTCCTTGAAACTGTATTTCGACTCCCAGATATTCTCAAACTCCGTTACATCAAAATATATTTCGTATCTCTCCGCTCGTTGACATCGCCCGATTCCCAATGCCGCCATCTTGACTTTTTACTTCTTCTTAGCCCGTATTATTGCCATATCACAAAAAATATTACAAATAATTAATTTATAAAAACTATTTCTTGATTAAATTTTAAACAATGCTAACAGTCGGCCATCCTGTCAACGGAATGTCCCTATTCCGATTCCGGCCATCTGACTACCGGTCTGTCCTCATACGATTAACCAAACAATAACTACTTTCTGTTTAACATGACACATTTTTTTAAAACGAATTCGCAATTATAAAGGACTAAACAAAATCAACAAAAAAAAACAATGAAATCGCTTAACGAAATACAAGAACACCATAACATAAAATGTCTCTCCAGTTTCATAATAATCACGTTGATTTTTAATATCAGATACATAGCAAAATCTATCGTCAGCTTTTAAGCAGATAATAATAATCTAAATAAAATAAATAACTACAAAATTAGTTGATGAATCAACAGATATTCGTTCAGGTATTACGATATCTTGCTCGCGTGAGTTGGTCCGACGACATATTGCCCTTTCTGATCGTGGTGTTTAGGTAAAATAAATCCCCATTGAATTATATTATGAAGTATGATTCTCCCGATAGGTGACCTGAAAATACCAAACAAAACAGCAATTAAGACATGACGTACAGTGTGTTTAATTTGAATTAAAAAGTTTAGATATTTTATTATATTTATATTCATATATTACATTATTGGTAAACTTTTATGTACAGTATAAATTCTTTGTTGTAACCTTCATAACAACAATAAATAAATAGATAGGTATCATAGATTTTACACCAGGTAGGGTAAACAATGTTTCAGCTATTAATTGGTCATTAGATAGAGTATTTTCTTTCTTTCTTATAATAGTGGATTAGGACTGCTTATACTTTGATATCCTTAACCATTTGAGCCACTGAGCTCTACAAATCCAATGTGTGGACCGCTTGCACTTCAATATCCTTCACTGGTCTAGTCAGCGAGCACCGCTTGTGTTTCGGCATCCTTCAGCATATAGCTGAGCACCGCTTACACTTCGGCATCCTTCACTGTTCTAGGGCCTTAGTAGTGAGCATCGCTTGTGCTTCGGCATAATACCACGTTTAAATAATCAAACAGCAATACTTGTAATTACCGTATAGTTTTATTCAGCTGGTAATCATGGAATACTCATTTGCTTTGCTTTAAATCAGACCTGTAACATAATAGGGACATTTGGGAAAGAGGAATAAATATTGATGGAATGGAAATGGGATGAGTGATATGAGAGTTAGGAAAATGCCCAGTTGTGCCCTGCCTGATGTTACCCTACATAAACAAGTGGGTAAATAGTTGGCACAACACATGCTAACTTTCATGTGTTTAGTTGTCGTCTCCTTCATCACACGACGACGTCTCATCGTTAATGTCATTAGTATTAAACGTAATCCAGCTTTTTAATTGATCTGAAGGAAACACACTTATATACTTTCTTTTCGAATGTCCTTCTATACTGGAAATTTGGTACCTATCATTGTTTAGAACAGCAGTTACTTTAAACGGCCCCTTAAACTTAGGTCTTAGTTTTTTACTTTTGCCGTCTGCTGGGTAATTGTGGTTTGGTATCATAACAAGGTCGCCTACTTTATAAAATTTGGTCGGATTCCTATTACTATCAAAATACTTTTTCATATAATCTTGACTCTTCTTTGTCTTTTCTTGCGCCAATTGTCTAGCTTCATGACGAGGGGATTTTACCGGGCTAGCATTACTTGACTGGTTGTCATTTACCTCGCTACAAGAGGTTTCTTGGGGGCTACCATCATCTAACTGAGGATTTAAAGCGTTGAGAATAGGACCTTCACTTTGGTTGACCGTCCGGAACCCAAACACTATTTCAGCTGGGGACTTTCCCGTTGTTTTATTTCGAGTGTTATTCAGACTCCATTGCACCCGCCCAACATTTTCATCCCACATGCGCTCGTCCATCCCATAACCGGTTGTAGCCAAAGATTCTAGTATGGTGCGGTTGTACCGTTCAATTTGTCCGTTAGCACGAGGCGTCGCGACGGCGTTAAGAACATGTTTAGCTCCTATAGTCTCAATAAACCGTTTGAATGATGCCGAAGTGAAGCTAGTGCCACGGTCCGAAACTATGACTTTTGGTACACCAATAACATTGAATATATCTTGCAACATATTAATGGTTGTCTTAGTTTTAACGTCTCGTACAGGCTTCACAAAAATAAATTTACTGAAGCCGTCGATGACGCCCAGAATGTACGAATTCCTTTTTTTACTCCTCACAAATGGACCCAAGTGGTCCATATGCAACGTTTGGAACGGAGTATCTCCTTTGGGTATAGGGTGTAAGTAACCAGTTGCTTTTATGGTGGAACCTTTGTTGTATGCACAATTGAGACATGAGGAAACGTACTTGCGGATGAATTTATTCATTTTCGGGAACCAATAGTCATGTTTGATTTTGTCTAGGGTTTTGTCGAATGAAAAATGTCCAGCTTCGTCATGATTTAACTGACATATGCGCCATCGCGCTCCCTTAGGCACTACCCATTTTAGTTGATCCCCTACTCGTCTATAAATCTTGTCCTCTTTGATAACAAAGTTCAATAAAATGTCCTTAACGTTCTTTTCATTGCAATTCAAGATGTCCTTCATTCTCTTAAGTTCTGGATCTGCCATCTGGACCGTCTGCGACCAATCCGTAGTCTCTATGGTCATGATTTCAAATTCACGACCTTCGACTAAATGGTTAGGTTCACTGTTCTCTACAGCATTTCTGCTTAGAGCATCAGCATGCTTCATGCTATCTCCAGGTCGGTATTCGATACTAAAATCGTACTCCTGAAGAAGGAGCCACCACCTGGCAATCCTTGGCACAAGGTCCCTTTTAGTTAAGGTTGTCCTTAGTGCATTACAGTCAGTGTATACCTTAAAATTGATACCTATGAGATAACTACGGAAGCGTCTCAGTGAGCACACGACGGCCAGAGTCTCCAGCTCATATGAATGCATGAACTCTTCATCCTTTGTCGTTTGCTTGCTAAAATAGGCAATGGGCTTAGGTGGTGACTTTTCCTTAATGCGTTGTAACAGTATACCCCCCAAGCCTAATTTACTCGCATCGCAATGAACTTCTGTTAAGTGATTTGGGTCATAAAGAGCTAATAAAGGTCTTTGTGTCAAAGCTGCTTTAATGACTTCAAAGGCGTTCTTTTGGTCCTCGCCCCATGTCCACGGTACATTAGATTTAGTTAGAGCCGTAAGAGGTTTAGCAATACTTGCAAAGTTAGGCATGAACCTTCGGAAGAAACTGGCCAATCCGACGAATTGCCTTACTTGATGAACCGTAGTCGGCGTAGGGAAGAGTGCTACTGCATCTATTTTCCTTTGACCCGGTCTGATGCCTTTTTCTGAAACCTCAAAACCAAGATAGTCAAGAGTGTTTTCAAAGAAGAAACACTTTTTAAGATTTAGGGTTAATCCGGCTTTACTTAGAGCTTCTAAAATCCTCTTAACCTTACCCAGGCCATCTTCGATTGAGTACGCGGGGAACAATATATCGTCCATGTATGGCATCGCAAGATCATATCTATCCTTCCCTAGAACTTTGTTTATCATATGTTGGAAAACGGCAGGTGCATTCACGAGACCAAAGGGCATACGAGTGTATTCGTAATGCCCGTCGGGCGTTACGAATGCCGTAAGGTGTTTAGAATCCTCTGCTATGGGAATCTGATAATAGCCTGATTTCAGGTCTAGGCTAGTAAAGTACTTTTTACCGTTCAAGCGATCTAACTGATCATCAATTACTGGCATAGGATAGGAGTTTTTAATAGTTTTCTTATTTAATGCCCGGTAGTCTATACAAAGGCGATAGTCGTTATTCTTCTTTTTAACCAGTACTATCGGGCTCGCATACGATGAATTCGACTCCTGTACGATATTATTATCTAGCAACTCATTCACTAAGCCTCTAACTATTTCACGTTCTTTATGAGATAACCTATAAGGTCTGTATGAAATCGGGCTATCTTCGTTTAATTTAATACTCATAGTCGATACGTTTGTTATTCCTAATTCAGTAGTATCTAAAGCGAAACAATTCCGATATTTATTTAGAAGTTCTAATAACTGTTCTTTGTGGCTGTGACCAACGTCTGGTCCTAAGTTAATCATGTCCAGTGTGATAATAGGTTTAGTACGGGTGTCAGAATCAAAATCATCACTACTGAGCTCTATGCGATTCACTTCGATTTGGGAAGGTGTGTAAGAATTGAAGTCTCCAATAACTGGTAGAAGATATGCACGAGCTAATAATTTGCCGTTTTCGATTAGCATTTTTCTTCCTGAAATATTTATTGCTAATATATTCCCAGTTCCGTCCTTAAGTTGATATACGCCTTGTAATACAATGTACTCGTTATTTCTCTCAAATGAAATGCTACCGGGGATATAAATAAAACCAGTTTTAGCTGTTTCAGTCTTCGCGGTCAAGCACTGAATTCCTACCAGTTCTGTGAGAGTATCTGCGTAAATGTTAATCTTGCCTAATTCAGATTTCTCGGAATACAAAACTAAATTTTTATTTGTTTTATGTACTATTACATCAGGTAGTTCTGTTAAATCCTGGCCAATTAAAATATCCGTGTTCAAGAATTTATCAGGTACTACGTAAGCTTGAATTTCTGCCGTTACGAAATCAATACTCAAATCTACCATTACATATCCAATTGGTTGAATGACACCGAGCGCAAACCCTTTAATTACAGGTAAGTTGTCATTCTTTATCTTAGTTTTTAGATTTAGGTCGTCGACTACACTCTCCCTAACAATAGTGCATTGACTTCCAAAGTCTACGAACGCCGTCCTACAAGTTCCATTTACTGTTACACTTTTATGATAAATGTTCAATTTCTTACCTTGAGCAGTTATTAGTTGCACTTGTTTGTGATTGTTATTCAGACCTGGTTGATTTTGAACTGCTACCGGTTCTTTTTTACAATTTTCGGAAATGTGCCCCAAGCGTTGACATTTTGTACATTTTTGTAAAGGTTTAGGGCATTTTGGGACTGTGTGACCAATCTCAGAACAATTGTAACACCTCACTCGGGCCGGTGTTTTTATCGACTTATCCACAATTCTATTTAAAAATTTATCCGAAGGAGCGGGTTTCTTAGTGTCTCTGTCTTTTGAAGGCTGCATATTTTTAATTGATATGCTCCTTAAGTAACGCAACAACTGACTAGGCCGTTTAAAGTTTGCCCCTTGGGCGTTGAGGCGAATGTTGTGATTGTAAATACCTTGTATTATACAATCTACAGCATCTCTCCCCTTAATGTTACATCGGCTAACCAGCTTAGTCTTTTCATAAAAATATTCCTCCAGCGTTTCCTCACGCTTGCTACGTCTATTCAACATCTCAGTCAACCTATCAGCGTAATTTCTATCATCAGGAAAACATTTCAAAAGTTTCCGCTGCCAATCCTTCCAACTTAAGTTAATTGATGCTAAACCATCGTACCACCTCCGTGCTAGGCCTGATAACTTTGATAATGCGTGATAAACAGTTTCCTTTTCATTCCAATCATAAATACCAGCCACTTCGTTAACTTTTCTTAACCAAGCCTTAGTATTTTGTGACTTTTGACTAGGGTCAAATTGAGGTATCACTTGTTGCGCGCCTACATATGAACTGGAGCTGCGGCTTTTGATAGCTTCTATAAAATCTCTCATGAGGTTCCGGGAAGAGAGAGAGCGGGAAGAGTGGCTACGACTTCTCATTCTAAGCCGTTTTCCTGACCCATGTTTATGTTTAGAGCGAGATCGGCGTTCGATAGGTGCTGTGCTTCTCGAGGAACTATCATTTGACGAACAATACCGCTGAGATTTTCCTCGATAGCTGCTCCTATTCGCCTGACGATTTTTCACTCTAGTGTCATAACGATAGCGATTTCTTTCTAAACATCGTCTTTTAGGTGAACGACTCTTCCTATTGGAGTTGCTGCTTGAGGTACTATTAGACCTGTCTGATGATACATGACGAAGTGAATCTGTCGAAGAACGTCGATGGTATTTTCTCTTACTTGACGGTTTTGAAGTATCCTTTTTACGGTTTCGTTTAATACGCGACCGTGATCGTGAAACGTGAATAGTAGGTGTGTATCGACTAAGTTCAGTATCGGACATTTTGTAGGTAATGTAGGCAATTTAGGACTGAGGGAAAGGGATTGGTAAGAGAAAAAGGTTAATTAATAAACATTATTACACATAAATTTCTTAAGGTAAATTCCTCAGTGCATTCAATAGACCTCATTAAAATGAGGCATAATAATTAGTTAAAACAGTGTGAAAAGTATACACAATATTACGTTTTCGGATGAGTATCTAATTGTAATTTCAGTATTTAGTAGAATTTTATGCATATTCTCAATTAAAAAGCATGGTTACTATGTTGTTATAATAATTTTCTAACAGCTCAATACTTATTTTGCAATAGTCAATCGCTTTTGCAAATCACAACAACCCATAGACTTCAGTAAGACTTGGCGCCTTATATACCGCCAATATCATCGTGCATCCCGGACAGTAATATAAAATAGCGTAATATTCAATCAAGAATTAGTCACGATAGCCTGGGTTATTCAAAACTGCGACTTGACAGGTAACATTTCGGATCTTTTCTTTTCCGCTTATAAGATATACTGCTGTTCTTTTGTAGAAAGTTTCTTAAATATCGCTATAGAAGAAAATCTTCCATCATACACATTTATTCTAAGGCTTACCATTAAATTTCATTTGGAAATGAATGTTTGGCGTTTTCTGATTTCTTGACGTCTACTCAAATGCAACATAACATACAGATTCAAATAAACGTTATTGTGAATCACAGGAACATAACATAACCTAGTAGAACTTTAATTGACTAAAAAGTCGATCGAACAAGTTTAATGTAAATTTCTAACTGTAATTAAGTTTTTTTTTCGTATAATGATTCACGATACTGCGATACGTGAACGATTCATGAAAGCGGGTAGGCCTCCCGAAGTTGGTTTTACGCATAAGGCAGTTACGCCCTGGAGCTTAATCGTCGCAAGTTATTCATGGCATTAATTCATCATAAAGTGAAGAAGAAATCCGTATTCTTCAATTTGCGAAATAAGTTTGAGCGCGAAGTAACTTTAATCGTGTGGGTATAGAGAAATATCAACATGCACTAATTATTAATCAATATCGAAAAATGTGATCATTGTTTACGTACATTTACATTAGTAAAAGTGAGTACCGGCTTTTCACATTTGCAACTACTATGATATATATATGTCAGCCTGACCTTAACAACAAAATCCAATCATTGGTTGAACATTGGTTAATTCGAGTAATCATGCGCATTGCAGGATCAATTCAACTGTTTAAACCAAATGGTATTTACTAAAACATCACTTAGACAAAAAATTAAACGACTTACCCACTCGCGGGCGTGGTAAAGTAAAATAATTACTTTATTATCCCACTTCTGACTTATTAGAATAAGCCAGGAGGGGTAATATAAAACACTGGTACTTCCTTGAAACTGTATTTCGACTCCCAGATATTCTCAAACTCCGTTACATCAAAATATATTTCGTATCTCTCCGCTCGTTGACATGGCCCATTCCCAATGCCGCCATCTTGACTTTTTACTTCTTCTTAGCCCGTATTATTGCCATATCACAAAAAATATTACAAATAATTAATTTATAAAAACTATTTCTTGATTAAATTTTAAACAATGCTAACACGTTAAACAGTCCAGTCAACTGGGGTGCAACACGGCTGGCGTAACTTGATCCCAATTTCCACAATGTGACGTAAATACTACTGCATTACAGCAGCTAGTTATTACCCGGGGAATAGACCTAACTCTTTTAACATGAAACCTTGCCTGACTCATTATACTACTACCACAAGACTATTGACAGGCCTCTGTCACTCCATGTACTTGCGCGCGATAATTACCTACCAGCCGCCGGGTCTTCCAAGACCTATTTGGCAGTTGGTTGTCAACAGCCGCGAATAGCATTTGTATGCGAATCTTGCGGTTGAACTGACGCAATAACTACTGTAAGTACTTACTACTGACATCTATATTGAAAGAGGTAGCCCTGGCAATACATGCCTGTCAGATGACAGCACGCATTTACAATTGACAATATTGTCAAGTTCCTATGGAGTGATTTATCTGTTACGTAGTAACTATTAAGTACTCTGCTATTGAGTCGTCTCTTATTTATAAACTTTCCCTAACATCTTTTCGCCATTGCTGACTTTGCAAACTATACAAAAAGTATGAAAAGGAAAAATAAAATAAATAAGATAAATCCCGACCCATTTTTCACTTCCAAGTTATCAGCCAAGTAAATAAGTCGCACTCAGCGTAACTTAGCACTTTTGCTCCCACCTGGGGAAAGTTCCAAATTAACTTAGGTAGAACGCTGAAAGTGAATCTAGATTGATAAAGTGCTCGTAAAGGTGGTTCTATACTAAAGCATTTGCTAAATTATTTCATTGTAATGTAACGTGTTTAGAAAGGTACAATACAGGCAAAATTATCAGTTTTTTACTTGTATCATACCATCGAGCATTCGTCTTTTTTAAATTCACTAGAACCACATTGCGAACATGACGCTCGGTGGTTTGTTACAACTCGACTTCAAAAACAAAGCAAAACGTTACATTACAATGTAATGTTCTAGCAAATGCTCTATTCTATCCCCACTTTAAAAAGTTGTTTTCTAAGGTCATTTATTTAGGACTGCGCTGAACATTGTCCTTCGTTGCTTTTAAATTCCCTACAGTGCATTGGTCCAGTGAAACCACCGAAATGAATCGAAATATATAACGCAAGTCTGTCTGTATTTAAGATAACGCATCGGAAATTTGAGCGACAGGGATTTGAATTTTTTTGAAATAATAATTTGCCAGATTCATGATTAAACTTGCTTTATTTTCCCATTGCTTAACAAGAAAATAAATATGGAAAACCCCTTTTCTAAAGCAAGATTTTAATTTTACAGCTGAAAAGGACAGCATTGAACCTCTAAATTCACCTTAATATATTAGTTTAAACGTACTCGTTGATATGCGCATTTGTATCCTTATATTTACTTACAAGTACAAAATTTGTTTTGATTGAAAAATACTGATTAGCTGCACACTTATTTAGGATTTGGTGGTGGATGGTCCTTCACGTTTATGTTTCTTTGTTTCAGATGCCATAAAAGCCTAGAAGATAACCCATCAAACAACTCACTCAATTAAATCATAAGTTCTAAGAACACTGACAATAAAACGCCAAATCACTTAGTATAAATTTACACAAAAATCTTGAACTAACAAATCAGTATTTATTTTTATATACATAAATTATTTAAAAGTAGTGAAGTGATATCTTTTGGTATTGTTTTGAAAAGAGCTTGCTAGGGAAGTTTTGAAGATGAGTTTCGATTCTACGTCTTCAGCCAAAAGGCTGAATATTGAGAGGGCCACTAACTTCATGAGGCAGTTCCGTGACCCTGACTCCAGGGAGCTGAAGAAGCTGTCAGCCAACCAGTTCATGGAAGTGTGGAGCCATTATGACAGAGACGGTAAGGGTTGCTTGTTTTTTAAGTCATGAAAATCGGAACGATTGATCTTTAGGTCATGCGAATCAATTTGATCCTCAGTGTCTGAAATTGATTTTTTTATGTTTCAACTAATCGTAATTTTATCACATTTTGTAAAATTGTAAAATTATAAAAAATACTAAATATTTTCAATAATCTCTTTTTTAAGGTTAGGTAAGAAGATATTACGTACAATTTAAAGCATATTTTACAAAAAAAATAATTGAACCGTATCATATCTGGAGGAGCCCACCCAAACTTGGTATGTCTTGAAAATTATTTTTATTATAATTTAATGCAAATCACTAGAGGGTAATGAGGTGATATATTTTTAGAATTGGCTTAGTAAGCCTTCATCAGATACCACACACGATAGGTTTCAGAGCAAAAAATATTTTTATTTATACAATCAAAAAGATGACGCCATAACTACTCCGTTTTTTATTATTTTTTTTGCTACGCGCCACATTGATAAGTATGGCCTAAATATCAATCGTTCCAATTCTCATGCCTTTAACACCATTTGCAGGTTTTGGCTGAATTTCGGGGCGTACCGTACACTAGTAAAATGTGGCGCAACCTCTAACAGCATATCAAAATATCAAATATCAAAATATTTATTTTAGTATCTTACAATATACTTGTCTGTTACAAGGTTACACAAGAACAGACAAGCATACACAAGAAAGTCACGAAAAATCATATATTTTTTTTAAAACAACAATAAGCTAGACTTATCAATTTACCTAAGTAAAACTCTTTCGTCACTGAGTTACGGCACAAAAGAGTTTACAGAAACCAAAATCCATTATCGGAAAAATTACTAAATGATCACTTCGCAAACAATTATCATTTAGCAAATAATTGTAACGCAAGCCTAATGTTTGCCAAGTGAACATTAGAACAATAGCTCGTTTACCAAATAATCCATATGGATATTCTGTCAAGTAAAAATTGACAAAATGAAATTTTGCGTACTAAAATGATTCGAAGTGTTGCATTGTCATAATAAAATATTTCTAAAATTTGGTTGGGTGAATTTTGGCAAATTTCTTTTGGCAAAACGGCAGAATCCCGAAAAAATGCACCAAGTTCTACAAAAACTAAAACGCTCGCGACAGTGCGACTGGCTGCGACACTGATTCTGGTATCGCCTGTGAACTCACTGAGTGCGTGATCAAAAGGGCCGGGCGGTTTGATCTAAGCGGGGACCATCTGTCCGGGGCGCGCTGCATGCGTAATTTGTGGTGACGGACAGACAAGGCACAGCCGAAACTATATAGTTACCTACTGTATAGAAAGCTGAAATTTGGCATGTAGGTTCCTAAACGGACGAAGAACGGGACGTGCGTACAAAGACAGGCAAAAGCTCGACTAGCTAATAAAAAATTACCTAGCATAAACCTTTTTTTCGTGTGGTTCCGAGTTCAAATCTAGCCAGAACCAAAATCTTGTTCATTGTTTAATTTCCGACTAACTCTCCAGTGATGGAAAACATCGATAAAATACCAAATCAAACCGTATAGCGGCGGAAGCCTCACCACCTACCACGTTGGGTTCTAATACCATTGGTGAAAAGTGGGCTTCTGAGTGTTCCGTTCACCATGACGGCAACAGTCACTTGCCTCTGACTACCCCTTTTGGGATAAAGTCGTGATGGTATGTATGTGTAAATCTTTTTTTACTATACGTGTAGGTATGTAGTTTTGCTATGAATGTGATACTCACTCTCACTTTTATCATTGTGCTATTATCCAGGGTTAGGCGTACAAAATTTCGAAGTATTTTTCTTTTTGAACGTGGACGCAGTTCACAGCTAGTGTAACTAATAAAGGTACTTCAATTTCCACATCTTTCACACGCATACGCACTTTGTATTCCATTGTTTGTTTCTCGCTACGCCTCCTATTTTTCGCACGAGCGCCATTCCCTTTACACGCGGCGACATAATGTATAATGTGACGGTTTATAAATTGTCCGCTTACACTGTGACGTGTTTTCTCTAGCGTTTATTTGCGATATTTTAAATGTTGTACTTATCAACAATTAAGGTTATCCAATAAATTATTTACAATTGTCCATTTAATAATAATTATAGAATACACTCCCATATACACCGTAATCCGGAACTTTTCAAAAAGGAGTATAGTTAATAACTCAACTTCTTCCGGGTTCTACTTCCACGTTTTAGTTGCTCACTGTCGTTCAAAAGAAAGCGAAAATTACAATTAATTAAGTCAATGATGCAGTCACGTGGCAATGGGCGTGTCACGTGTGCCCTAGGACTGATGGAAGGTGGAAGAGACGTGTCCTGGAGTGAAGACCGCGGACCAAGTGGCCAGTAGCGTGGCCACCCGCTAGGTGGACCGACGACCTGCAGAACGTGGCAGCGAGCGGCTGGATTCGAAAACGCGGAGGACCGCGTGTGGTGGCTGAAGATGCATGATGATGAGGCAGTCAGTTCCCTTCTAAATGTTTAGGTCGGTCTAAAAGCTTCTCTTTTTGGAGCATCGTAGCCTAGTGGTTAACACTTTTACTGCCACACCTCGCTCCCCTGCGTTTTAACAATCGATTTCCTATTGTTTTTTATTCGGCGGGAATGGGTTAAGCACCCTAACTTGGATGGTGGATCGTTTGGTCCCGAATTCGATTCCGGCCAGAGCCATCTTTGTGTTTATTGTTAAATTTCTCTCTCCGGTGATGGAAAACATCGATAAAAAACCAAAGGGTTGGGTTTTAACCAACGAAATAGGTGGCGATTCTCGCCGGGTCTTTTCAGCAAAAACTCTCAACTCCGACGCGGTGGTAGAGTCGCATTATGTATGTATACTGTGTATTTATACATCTATATTATTATAGTATTTATGTCTATTATTTAGTATATCTTGCTTTTACTTTAACGATTTAAAAGTACCTACTGTGAAAGTCTATTTGAACAAAGTTATTTGAGTTTGAGTTTGATTTGTGGCAAGTGGGCTTTTGAGTGTTCCGTTCAACAAGACGGCCACAGTCACCTGCCTCTAACTACCCCGTAATAAGGCATAATATAGTAGAGATGGTAACGACGGTATAAGTATGTATGCATGTGGAATATTTTTTAACAGTTTTACCTCGTTTAGTCGATTGGAAATCCAGAGGTCTTGGATTCAACTCCCCTGTTTGGAAAAGTGCTTTTGGATTATATTGCGTTATTTAATATTTCACTTTGCTATATTTTCCATCTATATACAAAATAATAGCAAAAACACCTTTCATCTAGTTTTCAGTGGGGATTAACTCTCTTGCTAATATTTTATCAATAGATATTTTATAAGTCGATGTGTTAGATTATAAGTGATTATTAAAATGTATTATTTTCTTCTTAGAATTCTTAGATATAGGATTTAGATGTGGATTGATAGTGATTTTTCGAGAAGGATAGATTAATTACGAATCTCACTATAGATATAGGCATGTTATTAAGAATTAGGGTATGCTACAAATGCTTATGTGAGTTTATTTTATAACGTAAACATGATTATTATATGAGTTCATTATACAAAACAAGAAAAAAGTTTGTAGATATTAGTAAAAATCCTTAAAACATCATGAATTCTTAAAATAACATACTAAGTCAGTATTTATGAAGACATCAAATCAATATTATGTTGCCCATTCACGTGTATTTGAACCAGTTATTGCTACAATGTACTAAAAAACTAGGATTTTCAATAACAATGTATTTTACAAACTGATAAATCTTATTTGGACTTCACTCGACGCTGCTGAAACATTTCAGTTTACATTCTGAACATTAATTCGCTTAAAAAATCCGACGGTTTGTAATTTAACAGTATTTCTAGTTTCTTCCGGACCGCCACAACTGGACAAAGCGGCAATTATTCGGGTTAATTAAAATAACTTAATTTGTGGCCCAGCGCCAAAATGTGGTCCAAACAGACAAAAAAAGGGTTACCCGTCGAGGGGAATGTATCGATAAAAATCAGCAAGCTATCGATAGTCTGAAAATAGAACGAATGTCGTTAGAACTGCAGTAGTATCTGGCAATCATTCATATTATTTAAACATGTTCGTCTGATCTCAAACTTAGCAAAGATATCAGTTTGGGAATGTAATACCAAATAGACTTTTCTGTGTCCAAGCGATTAGGTTGTTTGTGTTTGTTCTTTTGCTACGCTGTCGATGTTAACTTGATTTATTTCAGTGTCTGTCTAGAAAGTAACTTTTTATTCTAGGTATTGGTTTCAACTCTCGATAAATATCTGTTATTCTTCACTTAGACGATACTAGGAAATAAATTCTCAACAATTTTCTAAAACTTGTTATGCCATTGAAAGAACATCTGACAAGTGGGTGATAGACAACATCATCGAATTCTGAAAAATATTCGAAATAATATACTAAAAAGGGCATTTTGAAAACTTTTAGTTCGTGTACTTAATAAATAATTTTATGGCTCTTTAAACTCGGGTAGGCAAGTCTATATTTAAAAGTGTAAAATAAACAAAAATAAGTATACCATTCGATAATCCACACAATGTTTAGTAACTTTTGTTGAGAAACCATATTCATAAACGCAAATTTAATATGGCTGCCGAACAAGTGTCTTGCATAAAGCATAGAAATAGGCTTTTTGTGACGTCACCATCTTGCGATAGTTTGTAGGGAGCGTTTTGGGCAAATCCAAAAATATGTGTTTTCGAAATATTGATCTATTATTGAGAGGTCTTTCGATAACATCTCAAGTAAAAAATTGTCAACCACCTTATTAAGACATATAATAATATTGAGGTTCTGCTATGATCTCATATGTTCGAATCATAAATATTTTCAACAAATTCTGTGTCATCGCTATTTTTACAACATCGTTGAAACTGTCGATATTTTGGCAACACTACTGTAAAAGCCGGTAGCTGTTCGGACTACAATTTCGGTGCCAAATTGTTTTTTCGAAAGGGTTATGAGAATGACCAAGTGGAGGTTGGAATTCGGACTGCCAGTATATACGTATTTGCAATGATTTAGTTTGTGATGAAAATTTAAAATTAAGTAAATATAAGCATTTCAGCTTCTTCCACTCATAGCACTAACTTAGCTGGGTTGGGAGTCGGATGACGATGTATATATGTCCGTGAAATACCGGTTGATTATTCATACCATAAGGCACACTTAGTAAGTAATTAAAATTAACTAAACCCATACTAATCTTTCCAAATTCGAACAATGGGCCTTCACATTTTTTGTGCAAAGCTTAAGACATGGCTAAGTAAAATTAACTAATTTTATAAATCATCTTGTCGAATGTCGACTGTAATGTTGACATTTTATTTTGCTGGATTTGTTGTTAACCAAATATTAGTTAGGTGTTCACTCATTCATTCTCATTGTTTCTGAATAGTTAGGTATTCCTATAATAAGCTGCTGTATTAGAACAATCCTCAATTAATGTTTTGTTTAATATATTATGTATACGTCTTGCTGTTGGTGTACTTAAATAAATAAATAAATAATATTCACTTAGAATGTTTCTACATCACCTACTGAGTTTCCAAATTATTTTTCCTAAAGGTATGAATAACCCAGTATAAGTATTTATATTTATCCAGTTACCTACTCATCACATTATGAAGAATACGTTCTGAATATCCTTTACAGAACCCTGAAAACGTTTCATGGGCGAATCATGCGAGTGTTAGCATAGGATGAGTAACTTCTAACTTTATTAGCGACTAAAAGAGGGTTAAACTCTAGGGGTCGGTTTCTGCATTTTGTTAAGGGGATTAAGTATGTGACTGTACGTAACAAAAAAAATATTCTCTAAAACTCACAATCACAAAATTAAAAGTATTTAAACAAATTAAATAAATAAATATAAATATGCGCCAGACAATACACCTCTTTTAATGGTCTCGAAGTAGGGATTAATATCCGTGTTATGAGGTACCACACAAGGAAATAAGCCAGGGGCGTCTCCCAGCACACCCAGAACCGAGTCAATTCAGAAAATATCGTTTCCTGAATTGACCCGACCTGGAATCGAACCCGAGACACTACGGAAATCGAGGCAAGTAAACCATGCTACGCCACCCGTGTCGTCAAATTGAAAGAAGAATTTGAAAAAAACAACTGAAACCTCTGTAAAATTTACTTTAATAAGTTGTATCTGTGTACAATGATAAGAGATCGCTCTTTTTTCAAGTTTTTTGTCGATGAATTAATCCTAGTTTGTTACACTACGAACGGATCACATTGTAAACCTTAAGTAGGATGTGTAGAAATAAATTTGGATTTGAATGCAATCTCGTGATCTTCTTATGCTAGGGCCCAAGCGGGACTCGAACCCGCGTCTTCCACAATCCGGGTGGCTGCTCTTCCGAATGAGCTATCGAGGCCATAAGGCCATAGGGATGTTCTAGCGAATTTGTTTAATGTAAAGGTTGATCCAAATTGAACTTCGAAACTTTCAATTAAAAAAAAACACAACGCGCAATTTTTTTGTTTCTTTTTTACTAATGTAATGTGAAGTGTATAAAATGTATTATGAGAACTTGCCACAGTCAAATATCTTCCTCTGGACTCTCAGCAGGAGGTAATTCGTTCGTGGTAATTCCGAAGCCATTTCAAAGAACATTTTCTTTACCGGTTAAGCTCATTTGCCTTCGACTGGGTAAGTTAATAAACAAAACTGACACATTTGGGACGAGGATGATCCTTACGTGAAACACGAGACACAACTGCAAGTCCAATTACCTACTGTGAGGCGCAATATGCCACACATCACCAGACACGTTGAAAGTTTTGTAAATAAGACTAGAGGACGCATAAATTCACGTCAGGGTAAATGTCAACTGGCCGCCAAGATCATGTGTCTAACGCCGTCAAGACTTTTTTCTGTGTGGTTTTCTTTAAAGTTGGGTCTTAATGGACAAACCTTTATCTTTAGAACACCCGAGGACTAACATCCACCGAGTTATAGCTGATCTGACTTCCGAAATTTGCAAAAATGGCTTCGAAAATTACTTCGAACGAATTACCTCCTCCAGAATGTCCAGAGGCGGAAATTTGACTGTGGCTGTTTATTGTAATTAAATTTTAAACACTAAATATTACATCAGTGAAGAAAAAACTGAAAAAAGATTGCGCGTTGGGTGATTTTTTTTAAATGGAAGTTTGGGAGTTCAATTTAGATCACCCTTTATTTTTCGTTGTGAGCCAACGTTGTTTCATCAATGTTGTAAATACTATTTTCTACACAAAGATAGAACCAAGAAACATTCGACCTGATCCTAGAGCTCAAGCGGGACTCGAACCCGCGTCTTCAACAATCCGGGTGGTGGCTCTTCAAACTGAGCAATCGAGGCCATTAACAGACCTAGCGAATGTTCTGGTTATTATTTTTCTAATTTCTCTCTTTTGGCTAAAAATTAAAATTTAAGTAAGAATTTTAGCAGAATTACTCGTAACAAACCCTAAATAAGAATTAAAAATCTCTGTTCAAACCTTACCGTGTCGCAGACTTAACGTGAAAAGTTACATATGCGCTGCGCACGCGTCGATCGACGGGTGTGGAAGTTTAGATATCCATTCGTAGCATTGACAAGTTCCATACCCGAAAAAGCCGGCGAGTAGTTTCTGATCGACGTCACTCTGCTCGGTGAGGAAATAACCTAAATTGATTTAAATAGTTATCAGCTAAATTTTCCTATCTTTTGATCACTTTTGAGGTTCTATGAGTGAGTTTAAGGCTTCTGAAATCTCCTGTTTTTTTAGAAAACTGAGCATTTGCCTGTATTGTAATATTCGTAAAACGTTAGGTACATTACAATGTAATGCTCTAGCAAAAGCTCTAGTCTATTTGTACAGTCAAAAGCATAAATATCTATACGTTTCCAAAGCTTCAAAAACCTCTGAGCATACGACAGCTCGTACAGGCTACAGACTCTCTGCTGACTTGTGTAGATATTTATGGCTAATGTTTTGCCCACATATTTTTGGAGCCTTTGAAACGTATAGATATTCATGCCTTTGACTGTTTACTTACATTAAGACGTTAGTTCGTTAGGGTAAAGGCATTCCCGGAAAGGCATTATCTTGTAGATTTTTACAGGATTTCGACCTTCTAAGATGTAATTCGCGAATCGATTATTAAGTTAGGTCTAATAGTACGTAAAATATCTCAAAAAACAAATGAGTTAGAAGTTAGAACAGATAAATAAAAAGTGAACATATAAACTTATATTACACGTCGCCATAATTGTATATGAGCTGTGCATCACAGTTCTTTTTTATACTATACGTCGCTGACATAAACATAAACTGTAACAAAAAAAACAACTAAAAAAACTATTCCGAAACAAATCAATAAAAGGTAAAAAAATAATTGGGTATTGTTCTAAAACTCATACGATAATTTAATATAGGTACAATTATTGTTATTGTTGGAGTCTGTGTCAGCCAAGGCAACACTACAATAAATACCATTTTTTTTACATCTCACGCTTAAGTATGTATGTGGGTAGTTACAAAACTACATTGGCTCTTTTCCAATAAAAAAAGAAGCATCGAAATCGGTGGGCGTGATATTGAGTTATTCGTCCATTTGTCGCGCATATAGTTTATCTAGATTTGATACTTATATGGTTTTCTCATAGATTCCACTGTCAGACATAGACTAAATTAAAATGTGACCACACGGAATACACTAGCTTTCAAACAAAAAAAGAATTATCAAAATCGGTGGTCGTGATATTGAGATAATAGTCCATTTGTCGCGCATATAGTTTCTCTAGATTTAAGACTTTATGGATTTCCCATGGATGCCAAAAAGAATAATCAAAATCGGTTCACCCAGTCGAAAGTTATACCTATAAGGTAACAAATATAAAAAAACATACAGTCGATTTGAGATCCTCCTCCTTTTTTTTAAAGTCGGTTAAAAAAAGCCCAAGGGCGACCGCCTGATGCTAAGCGATACCGCAGCCCATGGGCCTGGGTTTGCTGGGAGACGCCCCTGGCCTAATGAAATAAAAACAATTCTCGATTAAAAAATTATGCAACTGAGATCCAAATTGCTTTCCATTCAGTGCGCGCAAGTATTCGGGCAAAGCATTAAAAACCTTGATTGCCATACAGTGTAAATTTTTTTGAACCAAAAGTATATATATATATATATATACTTTTGACGACACGATTGGCGTAGTGTGCTGTAGCACGGTTTATCGCCCCGATTTCCGTAGTGTCCCGGGTTCGATCCCGGTCGGGTCAATTCAGGAAACGATCTTTTCTGAATTGACTCGGGTCTGGGTGTGCTGGGAGACGCCCCTAGCTTATTTCCTTGTGTGGTACCTCGTAACACAGGGATTTAATAATCCCTACTTCGAGACCATTACAAGAGGTGTGTTGTCTGGCGCATATTTATTTATTTATTATTTATATATATATATATGTTTTTATTTATATTTATTGAAATACTTGCGCTTTACCAACGCTGTAAAAACCTTTTCAACCCCTACCTAAGAACCCCATACTCAGCTTTATCCTCGTGTCGACAAAAATGGGCATTTATATTATTAAATATCGTTGAGGTACTATATTATTGGAAAACCATACCTGATTTTTGCCTTTTGTTAGTAGTTCTGAGAAAAAAATATCCATACCTGGCATTTCAAAATCAAATAACGGAGAAAATCTTTGTAATAGTCGTGTAGGCTTGTAACTTCCAAGGTAACCTTGGTCTCACCCTCAGCCCCTCCTCGAGGGCCCTCAAGACCCGATGTCACTCAGCCGGGCATTGTGGGAGACTGACGAAATGAGTACATACAAATCAATACTACCTACGATACGGTCTATTTTTGGCTTAAAACATTTGAGGCAATTTGATAGCTTCTTTTACGATTTTGTTTCTTTTATGTGGTCTTAGTGGACCATTTTAGTTGCAAGCAGCGGTATCCGCATCCTATGGACACGCGTGTCACGAAAGGCATCACAAGACTACTTAGTGCTGACTGAAAGGGAACTTTGAAAAGAAGCTTAAGAGACCTACTCGCATTCGTCCAAACACATGAATCTTTAGAAGCAATTTAAAAAAGTTACTTACTTTTAGTTCACAATAAAAATAAGTCATTTGGTACCTCATCTTTTTTTTTTTTATTTATTTATTCACAACAGTAATTACATACTTTCTTATTTACTAATGAACCCTACTATTAAAAACCCCTAAGGGGTTTAACTGGTAGTAGGGTGAGATCGCACTATACTATAGGGTACTTAAAAAAGCCAAATATACACTAATTAATTACATCTTAACTGATAAGTAGTATCTTTTTAATATAGTTACATTTCTTTGGCTGGTTAATACATATATCGTCTACTAATTGCTGTGGAAAACTATTTAATATTTTAGGTAGCAAGTGCTGGAAAGTTCTCCTTCCATATGTATTATTATACTGTGGTAATATAAACAAAGGCAGATAACCTAAGTTACGTAAATGGCCGGGCCTAGTTCGCTTACATAATGTGGGAATAATGCTATGTTCTTCAGAACCGACAGGCACACAAATCCTATCGAAAACGCTCATCACTTTACAGTATTTAAATAATTTAGAATAATCTCGACTGTTTGATTTCTTTATGTTTTTAGGTACAATTGCCTTCAGTATGGCAAGTTGTAATTTAGAAAATATGTCCTCTAAATAAGTCACGTATGTCCTGCCGTAACTACTGATTCCATAGCAAATAATTGATCTACAAGGAGACGTTGCCGACTGACCAACGACTTGTGGTGGGGGTCCCTCAGGAGGTCCTTGAGGACCACGTGATGCTGCACCTATTATATTACATTCTACAAAATACAAGAAACCTATTTATAACACACTATTTATAGCCATCTAAACTTTCACAACACTTCGAATTTTTGCACCGGATTGCCCCATACCACACCACTCAGTAAACCACACGACATGTCTTTAATACAACGAAAAACATGTTTGTTGAAAGAGGTGGTCACAAATCTGGATAAAGCGAATCAGCTTCAGATTACAATGTTTGGACAAGAAAAATACCTGTCTTTCAGATTATTCGCTGCGATATCGGATTTCAGATGTGACGCCGATATATTAGCCGCCATTTTAGACCCCTATCAAGCGTCCATTTTCATATTTCTCTTGTATACCTACGGTTTTTTCCTGTAACGTGATCGAGTTGAAGACGGCCATGTGACCCAGGTTTCGATTTGTGATTTTCATACGCACTACAGATGTTTCAGACAAGCGTTTTATACGCGCGTAAAAGCTTGTTTTTGGGAACGCGTATACTCTTTCAAGCGTTGACGCGCTTGTAAGCTCGTATAATCCATATAGATGCTGACTCATCACTACCGGCTTGAGCGAGCACGCCGCAATAAGCCCATGTACGCGAGTTTGGTTTTTTGAAGCGCAAAATGAAATACCAAAACGACCGTATACCACTCTTCTATCGTTAAGTTGAAGTAAGGATACTTAGCGTACTTACAACGAGCCGGTAGGTTCAAGCGAACACGACGCAATAAGCTCGTGCGTACACGTTTGGTTCTCTAAAACGGGAAATGTAGAGCGCGTGCAAGCGCGAAACGACCGTACAAGAGCGAAACTACTGAAAATCAGCGCCTGGCCCTTTATAGCCCAGGTCTTATGCTGAGGGAGGTCCATTTATCTTTTTGGGCATCGGGACACCGCTGTCTGATGATATGGTCTTTTTTATCTGTTTTATGTTTTGTTGTTAATGCCTACTATATCTTTTATCTTTACTTTATAAATTGTATTGTAACTAAAGAATCTAAGCTTGGCGAGAAGAAATAGTAAAACGCGTCTTGTCGTATTCAAGTATATTCCAAGACAAATTACAAGATGGCAGAAAACAACTGCCCGCATATGACAGACAACCATAGAGTAGGTTGACATACATCACACCTCCCTTTCTAACTACTAAATACATAATAACATAGGGAAATAAATCATTAATCTATGCCGTAGCGCAGTACGGGCTTACGGTTACTACTAGAACGATTCAAAAGCGTGCGGGGCGCGTTGGGTGAGGGTGGCAGTGGCAATGAGCCCGAGTCACTTTGACAAGTGACCGGCGAAGCTCTCATCGACCTACGGCCTTCGCTGGTGGGAATAGTGCATGGCGCTTCTTTACTTTCGCTGACCCCAATCACATCGGACCCAATGTCTGGTCGCACCACATCCTCCTCACTCCTATTTGGTATCTCCGCGTTATCATCATACAAACCAGAGGGACAAGGAACATCAGACAGCCGCGATCTGCGCCTTATTTGATCAACATGTCTTTGTATCAGTCGACCGCCATCGCTATCCACTAGATATCGCCGAGAGCCCTCGGCACTCACTACTGTACCCTTTAGCCATTTGTCCGAGGCACCGAAGCCTCTCGCCCATACTGGGTCCCCCGGTGCTAGCGCGCGCGGCACCCCGCCTGCGTGCTGCAGCTGGCGGTGCTGGGCGCGCCGCACGGTGCGTTCGCGCGCACACTCACTGCGTAACAGATCAAGCCTCGAGCGCAGTGGGCGTCGCTGCAGTAACATGGCGGGCGTATCCCCTGTACTGCCATGCACACTATTCCTATACCATAACAAAAACGTCTGTAAAGCAGTATCTACATCTACCGACTCCCTAATAGCTTTTTTAATGGCCCGTTTGCACAGTTTGACTGCGTTTTCGGCTGCCCCATTCGATGATGGGTGGTATGCAGGTGAAAACGATTGCCGAATGCCATTACTCTTTAAAAATGTCTGCAACTCACTGCTCGTGAAAGGAGGGCCCTGATCTGATACGACCTGCACTGGTAATCCGAAACGAGCAAACGTAGCCCTGAGGACCTTTACTACTGATACCGCATTCGTCTTACACATTTCAAACACTTCAAGCCATTTGGAACTAGCGTCAATGAGTATGAAATAGGTTCTCCCATTCAATGGCCCTAAGAAATCTAAATGAGTCCTACTCCACGGCTGAGCGTGATACGGGCACATCTGCGGAGGCGCGCGCGGCGGCGCCTGCGCCTCGGCTGCGCACGTCTCGCACTGCCTGCATACCGATTCTAAGTCTACATGTATTTTAGGCCACCAGACATAGCTACGGGCCATAGACTTCATTTTTACTATGCCCATATGGCTAATGTGTAATTGAGATAGTACGTGTTCTTTTAATTTTTGAGGAATGACTAATCTATAACCCACATAAGACACCCGCGATCTACATACAGTTCACTTCGTCTGTTATAAAAATGTTTAATATGTTCATCGTTGCACTCATTTGGCCATCCAGATTGGACACTCAACATAACACGACATAATAGAGGATCCTTAGACGTAGCTACTCTGACGTCATCATTAGTTATAGGTAAAAATTTATCGACAAACTTCAGATATGTAACTTCATCGGCTGGGGCCCTATCAGTACTGGGTTGCGGTAACCGCGACAGGGCATCTGCACAGTTTTTATTAGACGCAACATATTCGATTGTATAATTGTAACCCGATAACAGAATAGCCCACCTCTGCACCCTTGACGCGGCCATAACAGGAATACCTACTTTACTACCAAAAATATAAGTTAACGGCTTGTGATCAGTTCTTAGCGTAAACTTACGGCCAAATAAATACTGGTGGAATTTTCTAACACCGTACACGATAGCTAAAGCTTCCCTATCTATTTGTGCGTATGCGCGCTCGGCGCTGTTGAGCGACCGCGAGGCGAACGCGATCGGGCGCTCGCCGTCCGGCGTCAGGTGCGATATAACTGCGCCTACCCCCACGCCGCTCGCATCTGCCGTCATGATCAGCGGCTGCGTCATCGAGTAGTGTACCAACACCTCGCTCGAGGCTAAACGTCGCTTTATACTGTTCAATGCATCCTCACACTCCTTACTCCACACAAACCTAACGTTTACCCGTAATAAATTATATAAAGGTGCTAAAGGTACTAAGGTTTTTAATAAATTTTGAATAATACATACCTATGAATGCACGCAACTCGTGAACATTTTTGGGGCCAGGAGTGTTCAAAATCGCTTTAACCTTATCATCACAAGTTCTTACCCCGTCTTTATCAATTACGTGACCTAAGTACTTTATACTATCCTCAAAGAAAGCACATTTTTCTTTCTTAACACGCAAACCATATCGCTTTAACCGCTCAAAAACTGTTTGTAAATTATGAATATGTTCTGAGGCCCCCCTCCCCGTAATTACAATGTCATCCAAGAATACTCCTACATAAGGTACATCGGCAAACAAATGTTCCATATGCTTTTGAAAAATTCCAGGACTTGACGACAGGCCAAACACTAACCGGTTGTACATGAATAACCCATTATGTGTGGTAATAACAGTGAATTTCTTCGACTCGTCTAATTCGAGTTGTACGTACGCCTGTGATAAATCGATTTTACTAAATTTTTCCTCACCATGCAAACGAGCCAATATATCCTCTACTTTGGGTAACGGATAGCGATCGACCTCAATAACTTTATTCAACGTTAACTTGTAATCAGCGCAAATTCTGATGTTACCGTCCTTCTTGACCACCGGTACAATGGGCGTGGCCCAGTCAGAGCGATCCACAGGAGTGAGGATTCCGTCGTGCACCATCTGCTCGAGCGCGCGCTCCACGGGCTCGCGCAGCGCGTACGCCAGCGGCCGCGCGCGCAGGAACACATCCTCGTCGCCACTAAAGAATCTAAGCTTGGCGAGAAGAAATAGTAAAACGCGTCTTGTCGTATTCAAGTATATTCCAAGACAAATTACAAGATGGCAGAAAACAACTGCCCGCATATGACAGACAACCATAGAGTAGGTTGACATACATCACAGTAACGATGTCCTTAAAGTTAATTAATGTTTTTCTATTTCTGTTTTCTAATAAAATAAACGCTAGTTTGAAACCGCTCTAATGTGTTCTTTTTTTAAAGGTTACTGATTTTAAGGTTCACTATTTTTCGTTGCCTTAAACATTCGTATGCGAATGCTGCCGATTAATGCTACAAATGAATACAAGCTGTCAAAGCCACTGCAGCTTTTACATTTATTTATTTATTCTTTGGCGCAGTAAAAAAAAAAGTAATAGGTACATAAGTACATCGATTTTGAGTACATTGTAACATGGTCAAATTTGCATTTCGATGACAACCGCGCACAACGTTTAAATAGATTTAAAGAAAAGAATTACAACTTAAATTAAAATCTCACTTCATTTTGTGAGAATGCATTTCGAAACCCTCCGATTTTCTCAAACTGTTGAAAAATGATGTAGCACTCTGATGAAAGATGTCTAGATCATTGCACAACAAATTATAATTTCTGCAAATGCGTGTCAGGGGACTATTTTGTGACACGTTGTTCCTCGCCAAAGGCACGAAAAATAAATGTTGTCTGCGGTTTGACTTAACAGGTATTTTCAGTGAAACATGGCCCGAAAGATTCGTGTCAAGTTTTGAGTTGACTATCTTATACAAAACCAAAAAGCCACCAATATGCCGTCGAGTTTGTCCAGCGAGTCCAGCTCAAACCTTGCAAGTCTATCGTTGTAAGTCGTTAACGTCTTTCTGAGACCCATCTTAGAACACAAGCCGCGAACAAACCGTTTTTGAAGAGATTTCCGTTTCATGCTGTAGAGCTGCGGAATAATTTTATTAATGTTGCGTTCCTATAAAACTTTTTTTTTCGATATCAAACCTTTTATTTGATTCTGCAACATACGACTTAGAATATCGAAGGATAGTCTTCATACAACCGCCCAGTCAAAAATGGAGCACTAATCCGATCCACACATGCGTGACTATTGCTTGCTTACGTGCGGCGCGGTTTGACATTGAACATTGCGGAGCTGTAATGAACACTGCAAAGTGGTCTGTTTGGAGCCATTTATGGCTCCAATTAAGGTGCTTCAAAATGAGCGCGCGGCCTTGGTTTCTATATGTAATTATTCCATACGATTCTAAAACACAGGAGAACGTCGCAGTTGCATTTCTCAAGTCCAATCGTAGGTAATTCAAGAATTAACATATAGTCGAAATGAAGCAATGAGGGTTTAAAAAAGAACTTATTGAATATCTATAATGTATAATTCTTTCTTAAGCTAAGTAAGTTAATAACAATAGGTTGTAAGCTTTACAGTTCAGAAATCGATTAGGTAGTAAAAAAAGTATTATGGAGATCGATTTCACTAAAACAGATTAATACAAATTCTTATATCTGACATTCAATGTAATGTACCTAATGTAAAATATATTGTAATTATGTACTAAGAGAGAAATAAATCTAATCTAATCTAATCTAATCAGTGTCGGTTCGAGCACTTTCCTGAGCCTAATAACATGTTTTTGTTGTTATTGTTTCGAATTGTTTTTTTGCGCAAGCTTTCTTTTCTTCAAAAAATGCAAAAAAGTTATGGAGTGGTACTTTAGAATCAATGTTGTAATTTAACACTACTTAACAGATACCCATCTCTTGGAACAATAAATATCCGTAGAAGATTCGCTAGTGTCTATCTGCTCGATGCGGGATTAGATAACTCTATTGTAACAGATATTTTATTGTAATACCTAGTTAATACTTAGTTTGTATTGACTAACAATTTTTCTTTCTTAATTGTTTAATGGCCTCAAGTTTATATTCTTTTATGTTTGTTTTTTTCCCATTGTTTTATATTCTTTAGATTAGACACTCAGCAGGCTTATTTGTATCAAAATGACACATTGTACTTTACTAACGCCTGTTGTAAACCCAAAACAAGTTTAAAAGAGTAACTGCTGAGTTTCTCGCCGGGTCTTCTCAGCAAGAAACAACTCCGACGCGGTGGTAGAGTCGCATTATGTCTGTACTGTGTATTCATATATCTATATTATTATAGTAATTATGTCTATTATTTAGTATTGCTTTAAATTTGACGATTTGAAAGTACTTACTGTGAAAGTCTATTTAAATAAAGTTATTTGAGTTTGATTTGGAGTTTTAGTGCACTGCTGACTAGCTGGAAAGAAAGAATCACATTTTGAAATTGCTTGCGACCGATTTGAGGATCTAAACTGCTTTTTAAGGGATCGCAATAAGACCACTGGGCTTGGTGGAAATGTGCATGATACTGTCCAATAACATGATGTTTAAGCAGATGCGCCAAAGCTCTTCTGCAATTTGTGCCGTGCTGGTGGCGGCACTTTAAAAGAATACTTTCCACAGCCCCATATCTTCCCATGGGTGTCGTAAGAGGCGGCCAAAGGTTTTTTTGCAGCAGACCATCTGCTCTCCAGGTGGGAGACTTATGTCGGCCGGTTGTTGTTACCACCATGCAGTTGTGTAAAACCCGCCAAGTGATTCTGACCTATCTCGGTCAGGTCGCGTTCCGGGATCAGCACTGCACTAACCGGTGCCAGGGTGACTGCTTCGTGGGAATTGTTGGACCAGTGGGAGCCTTAGCGGCGGTATTGTGTGTGTAGTATGTATCGGCCTTGCATCGATGACTGCGGTGCTGCGCCGTCTGAAATACCACATTGCGGCTCCACAATGCCTGATATTCGTATCAGGCAGTGTGATGCTCGTGCCGAACTGCAGTCACTCGATGTCAGGAAAGCCAGTGGCCCTGATGGATTTCTAGCTGTGGTGCTGAAGAAATGTGCAGCGGAGTTGTCTCCAGTGTTCACTAGCCTGTATCGCCTCTACTACAATTCGGGTCTTGTGCCGCTGTCTTGGAAGGAGGCGAACGTTCAACCAGTTCCCAAAAAAGAGGACCGGTCTGGCCCTGCCAATTACAGTACAATAGCCGTAACCTCAGTTTTAGCTAAAGTGTTCGAGCGGATCATAAACACGCAGCTCATCCGCTACCTAGAGGATCACTCTCTCATTCCCGACCGTCAGTACGGCTTCCGAACAAAACGGTCTACGGGTGATCTTCTAGCGTACGTAACACACATCTGGGGGGAGGCTATGGACAAGCATGGGGAATCTTTGGTCGTCAGCCTAGACATTGCCAAAGCTTTTGACCGTGTATGGCATCGTTCGCTTCTTTCCAAGCTTCCGGCAAATGGTCTGCCACCTCGCCTATGCGACTAGGTCGCCGGATTTCTGGAGGGACGTAGATTTCGCGTTTTTTGCGATGGACGAAAATCACGCTTTCTCCAGATTAATGCCGGAGTGCCGCAGGGCTCCGTCTTGTCGCCGACGTTGTTTCTTCTGCATATCGATGACATGTTCATGATGACATCTCTTGGTAATATTCATTGCTATGCGGATGATAGCACGGTCCACGCGCGTTATTTCGAGCGCCCTGGGGCAAAGCAGACTGACATCGAGGAGAAGAGGTGAAGTCTTGTTTTTGAGCTTGACGGAGTGTTGGACCGCATTTCAGAATGGGATGCATGCAATCTTGTCCACTTCAATGCCAAGAAATCGCAGGTGTGTGCATTCACAGCAAAGGCGTCGCCGTTCCTTTCCCATCCCACTCTTCAGAGCATCCCGCTACCGATTAAGGATAGCCTAAACATCCTTGGCATGGATGTTCGTAGCAACCTCAACCAGCGGGACTACATTGCGAGCGTCATTAGAACTGCATCCCGTAAACTCGGAGTCCTGAACAGAGTGAGACGATTCTTCACGCCTGAGCAGCTCTGTCTCTTGTATAAGACACAAGTTCGCTCGTGTGTGGAATACTGCTCTCATCTCTGGGACGGTTCCGCCAAGTACCTACTCGAAGCTCTTGACAGGTTGCAGCGGCGTGCTATCCGTATTATTGGAAACCCAGAGGCAACTTTGACCCTTGAGCCTCTCCAATTGCGTAGAGACATTGCCAGGCTAAGTGTTCTCTATCGCTTCTACAATGGAGAATGCTCTGACGAGTTTTTCTAGCTCATTCCACCCTCACCTTTCCACTCCCGTACCACGCGTGCTGGACTACGGCGTCACCCACACACAATTCAACATTTGTTGGCCCGAACTAAAAGGTTCGGTGACTCGTTTCTTTGTCGTACCATCCAGACGTGGAACGCTCTTCCAGCACATGTGTTTCCTTCCTCGTATAATCCCGGGTTCTTCAAGCGGGGCGTGATTAGGCCTTCAAGGTGAGGATGGCCAGCCCAGTGATTCGTTGAATGACTGGGCTTGTCAACCTCATATCTGGACCTCACGACCGCTTTCCATCAGGTGGAGTGAGGTCATCTTGACAGGCAATATAAAAAAAATGATAATTCTTTTTTTAGCCAAGTGAAACTATTTGCTTGAATGGGTCAACTTATGAACACACATACATACGCACACGACTATATCCCAAACGGGGTAGTTAGAGGCAGGTTGTCTGTTGCCGTTGAACGGACCACTCAGAAGCCCACTTTTTTCCAACCTTTCTATTAGAATGCTATCTTTAGATATGGGTAATATTAGACCCCAACCTGGTAGGTGGTGTGCCTTACGCCGTTATCTGGGCAGCTTGGATTTTGTCGCTGTTTTCCATCACCGACGTGTTAGTCGCAAATTTAACAATCCGAAACTACTGATCCGATCGTGAAAATTATTTCACTAACAGAAAGCTAAACTTTCAGGAGTGATATGTAAGTAAATAAATCAATGAGTAAATGCCAAAACTTCCACTTGGCACTTCGTATTTTATTTATACTTTATTGAATCTGCCACAGTCAGACGAATGTTTTTCATTCCGTTTGTATGATCGCGACCGCAAACATTCCTGAACCCGACTAAAACAGAAGCTTATGTTTGCATAATAATTTAACGAATCATGTCATATATAGTTTGGATCATGTGGATTAGCTTAACGAAGGCAATCATTAATTGTTACTACGTACGTGTATGAACCTGCTAAAGTGTGTCAACCCCGGTGCGGTTATCAAACTGAATATGTATGTGTACTGGGGACCGATAGCAGATAAAATTGGTTTATTTATTTGTTATTTGTTATACATTTTGACTATCCTGTTGGTGCACTCAACACTGTGCTTCAAAGGGTCCGCGAGTGAGAATGCAAATGAAACTACTTTTATGAATTCCTGAAAACACAATGCTTGCGCGATTTATTCTACAGGCAACGCCATCTCTTGTTTACAAAGTGAACTAATATTTGTATGGCGTTGATACTGCTAACAGTTGCAAATGTATTTAAATTAAATACCCTGAACACGCACATTCTATGTTTATGCTGTATTTGTGTGTGAATATTCAATATGCTGATCGGGAACCATTTTGTTCAATGTTTGTTACTTCTGGGCATGATATTTTTTGTCTGGCTTTTCGTGTCTGTCCAGAAACGTCAATAAAAGCAGTACCTATAGCTGTCCCATTCTTTTCTATTGACATGTGACAGGGCAGCATCAGAAGTGTGCGTGCTCATCTTTTGATTAGCGTTACGGGGGTGAGTCTCTGACAGCCGCGTAGCCGTTGTGTCAGCTTTCGTAATAAATGTTTGGTTTTAGTTTGCCTACTTTCGGGATCAAGACATAATGTGTGAGAGCAATGGTATATGAAACTGCAGAGCTCACAGGCAGTTTATGTAATTTTAACTGTCAATCACAATACATAATACAGTTTTAAAATAGATTTTAGTTTAACCTGTAAACACTTGTAGAGTAGCATGTCAATGTTAACAATATCAAACTCAAATAACTTTATTCAAATAGACTTTCACAGTAAGTACCTTTAAATCGTCAAATTTAAAACAAGATATACTAAATTAGACATAAATACTGTTATAATATAGATATATAAATAAACAGTATACAGACATAATGCGACTCTACCACCGCGTTGGAGATGTTTCTTGCTGAGAAGACCCGGCGAGAAACTCAGCGGTTACTCTTTTAAACTTGTTTTGGGTTTACATCAGGGGGGCTAGCCAAGAGAAACACGCCACGACGATTTCTACAATAGAAATCGTTCAAATGTATGGGGATGACATAAGCGCCAGTGACAGCTTATGTCATCCCCATACATTTGAACGATTTCTATTGTAGAAATCATCGTGACGTGTTGCTCTTGGCTAGCCCCCCTGGCGTTAGTAAAGTACAATGTGTCATTTTGATACAAATAAACCTACTGAGTCGTTATCTAAAGAATATAAACATAAGTAACACTTATAAGTCGAGTGCGGGGAAGTGACAACAACATTCTGAGGACTGTGGCAGATGATCCGCATGCGCCTATATTGAGGCATTTCATGCGAACTATGACCGAAGTCGCAACCAGTACCATTTCCGGGTCGCGTCCGCACGGAGTGCCACTTAGGTACATGGTACAATAAATAAATTAAAAATTAAAATAAATTATTTAATTGTATTTACTAACCTCTATTTTATAAGCTATTTGTACTAACCCATGGACCCATGTAGTCTGTAATAAATAAATTTTGATTTGATTTGATTTGATTTGATAAGGTCATTTAAACAATTAAAAAAGGAAAATTGTTAGTCAGTACAAACTAAGTATTAACTAGGTATTGTTATTGTTTTCTTATCGTTAAGGGTTTAGGGCATATCTAAGATTGTCATCAAAAATGCTTTTGTTGTGCCAACAACACTAATGAACGAAGTTTCGGCCTTCGTTACTTTTTATTTTGGCGGTTTTAATTACTAAACCTTACCAGTGGGTTAAGATACATTTATGTACAGATATAATAAAGGTAAATCCTCCTTGTTCTTTAGTGTCAAACCTGTGACTCATCAACTGTATGTTCACAGGAGTATTGAAGGCTCTTGATAAGTAAATCTAAGTGAGGATGTGTTGAGTTCAAAGTTCAAACTTTATTTGCTAGCTGTAGCTTCCTGAATGTTTACTAATAAAGTGCGGTACATTACAACCCGCATAATGGACGAGTAAATTACATATGGTGCGCTAGGGTTGCCCAATGTGCCCAACTATAATTAAGTATAATTTTCATTCATATTCGGCGACTGGGTTGTCCGACCACTGTACTGTGTGTAGTCCGAGTAATGTACTATGTTAACTAAATAAATCAAATTTTCTCCTTCTCCTATATAAATATTATTACATATGAGTCATTTCGTATTTTGAGCACATAGTCCAAGTTTTCAAGCGCCTAATTTACGACCTTGCGATAATTTTTTTGACAATATATATGTTACAGTCAAAACTCATAAACCGTCAAAACCACTTTTGCCTGAAAAAAATAGTTAAAAGTGGTTTTGACCTACGTCCTTAGTCAAAACAACTTTTAACAGATTTTTGAAGTCAGAAGTAGTTTTAACTAACGTTCTCAGTCAAAAGTGGTTCTGCCTAATTATAGTTCAGATTATCTTTTCAAAAATTTATAAAAAGTTAACATTAGTGAGAATTACCAAAAAAACAAAAAAAGTTTAAATTGAAACGTTACAAATGAAATTATCAATTTTACTTCTATGTGAAATATACACCTAAAATGTTATATTTATAAAGCAAAAAGCTTCCACCTCACGCTACGGGGGCATCCCGGTATACTGGGACACCCCCATACGAAAGCACCTTGAAATGGAGTGTAAGCCCCCCGGCTTACAACCCAACCCAGTGCTACTTTTAGGGAGCAGGGAGAAGGCGCTTAAACCACCGTCTCCTCACCCCCCGCCGTCTGCGTCGCAGTGGGGCCGCTAGAGGATCGTCCTCTCGGGCCCTCTCCGCGGTCTCCTTCTGCGTCATCACCTCCTCGCAGAAGGAGACCATTGCCCTCCAGGCCTCCTCACTCCCCACATAGCTCGAACTACGGCTGGGAGTGAGAGGTCCTCTTCAATGACAGCCACGAGTGTACGGCGCTGCCCGGCCCATGCTGTGCACACCTGTAGTGTGTGCTCTCACTGCTGCCCTGTGCTGGTAGACAGCAGTAAGAACCTCCGCCTCCATCTCCCAAGGGGGCATGCCCGCAAGAACGCAGGCAGCCTCCGCCGATATGGTGCGGTAGCCGCGTATGGCTCTTACCGCCATTACCCTCTGTGGAGCTCGCAAGAGGGCGACGTTATACGCGGTAAGAGCCTGTGCCCAGATTAGCGCTTCGTAGAGCGCCATACTCCGGACAATCCCGGCATAGAGCCTGCGGCACGCTTGGTCCGGGCCGCGCTCGTTGGGCAACAAGTTTCCCAGGGCGCCCGCCGCGCGGATCAGATGGGGGGCGAGGCGGGTGAAATGAGCCTCAAACCTTCACCGCCCGTCCAATGTGAGGCCCAGATACTTCATCTGGGCCTCCACCCTCACGGTCACGCCGTTTAGGCGGACTGAGGCACCAGGGGCGGCCCCTGCCGTGGCCCATGGAAAAGCAGGGCTGCGGTCTTATTTATCGCCAGTTTGAGCCCCAGTGCCTCAATTCGTCCAATGACGAGGCTGGCACCCACCTCAGCCAGTCTTTGGACTTCAGGGAAGTCCTTCCCTGTGGCTACGACCAGGGTATCGTCCGCGTAGCAGATGACGCGCATCCTAGGAAGGAGCGCGCCGCGGAGAACCCAGTCGTAGCCGAGGTTCCACAGCAGGGGCCCTAAAACGGACCGCTGGGGAACACCGCACCTCATTGGGTGCCGGACTAAAACGTCATCACCCCTCTGGAAGAGAACCTCTAGCCCACGGAGGTAGTCCTCCAACAGCCTGCCGAGATACGGGGGCACTCCGAAATAATGGAGTGCATCTCCGACCGGCAGGCTGTTGAAGGCGTTGGCGATGTCCAGGCTCACCGCCAACGACCGCTCGCCCCTAGCGAATGCCTCCTCCGTCTTCTCCTTCAGTAGCGAGAGGGCATCGATTGTGGAGTGCCCTGCCCTGAACCCAAACTGCACCGGCGACAGATTGGGCCCTACTTCACTGGGCTTGGGCTTCGCACTGTGGGTTCCTTAAAAAGATTGTTAAAAGAACATCTTTTAAAAAAAAATTGAATTGTGTTGGATCATAATAACAATAATTATTATTTTATTTATTTTTAATATGTATAATTATTTTAGTTAGGTACTTATATATTTTAATTTTTTGTAATAATAGAATAATGTCTATTTGTAAGTAAGCTGGTCTATTGATAGAAATTTTGATCTTTAAAATTATGTACACAGTTTCGTCTATCCATCACTGTTTGTTTTATGCTTTTCCTTGCATCATGGTCCGCTGGAAGAAATCTCTCTTTAAAGATAAGCTCACCTGTACTTTAGCTATCCTTATTTTTCTATGTAAAAAACTGTAATTTGTGTACAAACTACTAAATAAATAAATAAATACTTCATTAAGGTGCTGGACGAGGCGGAAAGCGATGATCCGCTCGAACAGTTTACCCGCCTCATCCAGAAGCACAATTGGCTGGTAACCGCTAGCTTCACCTGGGGGTCTGCCCGCCTTCTGAAGGAGGCACAAACGCCCCTCCTCCCACAACTTCGGGAAACGCGCGGATATAAGTGCAGCGTTGAAAATATCCCGTAGTTGTTCCCCCAGGTGATTCCAAGCAAGGGCAAGAACCTTGCCGGGCACTCCATCAGGCCCCGGGGCCTTTTTTTGAACTTGAGCCGGTCAACCACCGCCGCCATCTCCTCGTCGGTGACTGGTGGGACCGGCTCAGCCTCAAATCCTCACGCGAGAGGAGATATTGTTGGAGAGGTGTGCGCTGGGGAATCTGGAAACAGTTCCCGCACTACCCTCTCCAGGACCTCGAGTTGGAGGGTCTCTACCACGGGGGGGGGCCTGATGGCGCAACTTGTCGCGCCGCGCGTTACGGTCTCCCCCATGGGTCTAGGTTGAGATCCTCCAACATCTCCTCCCGAGAACTGTCTAACCTAACTTAACCTATATTTTTAAAATAAAAAGTGGTTTTGACCAACGTCCTTAGTTAAAACTACTCTTGACTGAAAAAAACAGTTAAAAGTGGTTTTGATCAACGTCCTTAGTCAAAACTACTTTTGACTGATTTTAGAAGTCAAAAGTGGTTTTGACCGACTGTAAGTTTTGACTGTAACTTAAGCAAAACATAGCCCAACCTTTCATTTTGACAAATTATGTGAAACACATTTGTAAATAAAATCTTTTTTCTCGCCAACTCGATTCACGAAAAAACCTTATCGTGTCAACTTCAAGTGGCTAAATCTCTGATTTAAGCTTACTATAGCTGCAGAAAGAACCAAAACGTCAGACATATAACTTTGTTGACACTTATTGAACCAGAATATGCCTAACAAACCAGAATATCCCAAATAAAATTAAAAATACTGAAAAATTATTAACTTTTCAGAACCAGCTAAAACAGTTTTTAATCACAAAAAGTTATTATAGCGTTAAAGAATTTTTTGATGATGATACTAATATTTAGTTCGAAATGGTATTTACATTTCGGATAATCTTGTGATACAGCTGGTAATAATGTACCTACAGCAAGAATTTGTTATAATGTATAAGTGTCTAACCTAGCACCTAAGCATTGTCATTAATTTGTAAAGCCCTTTATAAGGGGAAAAAAAAATTGCATTGCCCTTACGGGGCGCTACATTGTATTTGTTTACACCTTATGTACGTACTTTATAAGTTCCTATGTAGCACTCACTACTCAATGTAGCACGCAATAAAGATTTTGATTTGATTTGATTTTTAACAATAACTGTAAAAAAAAGTTTAAATTTCTAAATTCTCCCGAAAACCAGCCCAGGTTTACGACAGAGTTTTGGTTTGAATAAAGCATAATAAGTGTTAAAATATTGTGAGTACACCTATGATCTTTATTAAATCGAAATATAAAGTTTTATTAACAACCTAATCAGTAAATTTTACCTAAAAATGTAATGCGTATACCCCAAAATTTGCAATAAATCAAGATACACACATGCGTGTCATTTTGGTGACGGCCCCTTGAAATCGTAACCGAAGTAAAACTTTTTTTTTTTGTTCTGATGAATGTGTAGATTACTACTTAATTTACCATCTTATTAAAATTTGTAGATTGTTTTGTTAGTGGTTATTGTTCCAGCATCACATGGAAAATACTGGATGCATATTAATGAAACTTTGACCACTTGTCCACTTCAATGCAGGATTAAAATACGCGGTACGAACCTTCTTAGGATTATCATACAAGGTAAGAACAAAACATAAACGCAGACGAAGTTGCTGACACCAGCTAGTTATCCATACTATCTTACTAATATTATGAATGCGAAAGTTTGTGCGTATGTATGTTAGTTTGTTACTTTTACACGCAAAAACTACTAAACGGATTTATGTGAAACTTCACAGAAACACAGCTTATTTATCAGAATAACACATAGGCTATTTATATAATCTAATTCACGCGAACGAAGCCGCGGGCGAAAAGCTATTTTTATTTATATGGTAGATGTTTTTGATGTTTGTATTGAATAAACTTAAAAACAACTGGACCGATTTATCAGCAAGTAACATAGGGTAACTATATTTAGGTAGAGATAGTCTACGAGGGTAAAGCCGCTAGTAAAAATATAAAAACCGCCGTAACTCACGATTACAACCCTATTCCCACACATTAGAGCGAAGCCGACCATTCCCGGGTGCGGAATTTCGTGACGTTTCATATTCACGGTAATTTTGTTCCCGTCGTCATACCCGGCGGGTATAATGGTATGTACATTTGCAGTACCAAAAAAGCTCTACGTGAATTATGTAGCAAAATAAAACACCAGCTGATCATTCAAACTGTAAGGATTTTAATTATTTTAAATATTCTATCACCTATGTTCATCAAGGATAATGTAAGATTCTAATGGTATAAGAATTGTTCAAATCGGTTCAGTAGTTTTAGAGCCTTTTCAACGCAAACAAACAAAACAATTAAATCTTTCTTCTTAATAATTTATTTAACACAATTAAACGGAATATTTAACGGGATTAAATAAGCGGCTTCGCCCGCGTAAACTAGGAATAGTCAAAATATAGTCTAAATATATTAGCTTATGTCACTCCCTAATACTGTAGCTTTATATTGGTATAGGAATTTTAAAGTTGGTCCAGTTCTTTTGGAGCCTATTCAATACAAACAAACAAACAAATATTTTCTCTTTATAATATTAGTTTTTAGCTGAAAAGGGCAAGTGTGGCCAATGATTATGTATCTGGGTGTTATTATTTATTCAAATATGATGTATTATTCAAGTACGTTCATCAGTATCCGACACTCACAAGCTTCGCTTTCTTAGAAGTCAGACGATATGATTCGTTACAGATGTTTAATTGTTTATGATTATACTTATTTATGATTATAGCATTGCCCAGTAAATATCTACCTATTGACCAGCTTATCCTAACAGGTTCCCCCTGTCCAGGAAATACAACAATAGAAAATCCATTGTTAAGTTTCATATGTGGTACATGGGACAGCGAAAGGATTAAAGGGACCCTAGTTATGCCGGTTTCAAAATACCTCTGAAACAGCCGAGTTCGACTGTACAAATATGTACAACACTAGGTATTATAGTACAGTTGTTTCTAGTTTACTATTGCTGGGCATCTGGCGATCGTTGTACATCACCAGTCACCGACGCGCTTATTTTCACAACCTTAGAACTGCTTCGATTTAGCTGCTTGTTTGTAAGATCGTTTGCGGATCAACAAATAGGTACTAATAGTCAGTCTATTTTACGAAGACCGATTCAGTATTAGAACATCATTTAGTTTAAAAGTCTAAGATTTGTATTTTAATAAACTTTAACTTCAACTGTGCTTGTAGTAGTGACATGAACTGACACACCAGTATGATATGCGCTAGTCATATTTATCTTGACAAATGTTTCCGCCGAGAGCAAGCAGCTGTCAGCGGGGACAATTGACACTAGTGATACTAAGACAGTGTATGTAAACGTACTACTTACTACAAGCATAGTAAAAAGGTCTTCGTGAGATCGTAGATAGTGATGTACAAACCTCGACGCGTCGAGCTCTGCTTTTGAAGCTTCGAGGCGGATTGGGCGGACTCAATGAGCTCGGGAGGCTCGTAGTCCCGAGCCCAGCCGAGACGCGAGCTCCCTGAGCTATGCGCAAGGCTTCAAAAGAGTTCGAGCCTTCAAAAGAGCTCGAACCGATCAAAAGAGCTCGAGCCTTCAAAAGAACACGAGTTTTATAAGAGCTCGAGTCTTCTTAAACCTTTTCACTTTAATATTTTTCACGACGGTTAAAATGTCTTTTAAATCTCTATTTTCAAAATACCCTTCTGGACATCTAAACTATATCCCACAAACACATATTTTATTACCTGCTTTGAAAAGGAAGACTCCAAACGTAACGTAACGTGCCACGTAAAAAACGACTCGAGCGCTAAAAAAACTCGAGCCCTGAAAAAACCTCAAGATCGATCGAGCTCTCAAGAAGGTTCGAGTTCTGGAAAAGACTCCCGAGTCGTAAAGCTTCTTACAAACGAGGCGAGCCCTGTAAACGATACCGAGATCTAGACAACATTACTCGGAAGCCTCGAGCCTTGTACATCACTAACGGTAGAACGTCTAAACAGTTTTAATATCCGGCATAGGACAGAAGTCGGGCTCATAGACATGTATGTCTAATTTATACATATAGGTAAGAGCGGTTTCAGACTACTGTTTTATACGCGCGTCTAAGCTTGTTTTTTCTTTTTGATGCTGACTCACCACTACCAGTTTAATCGAACACGCCACAATAAGCCCGTGTACGCGCGTATAAGTGGTAGGTATGCCAAAACGACCGTATACCGCTCTCGACTATCGTTAAGATAAGGTAAAAGAATCTTTGTCATACTTATTATTACCACATTATCTGTCCGTCAGCGGCTTCGCCAGCTGAGACTATATTTTCCGTCAAAATCTAGATTAAATAAAAAAAATATAACATAGGTATGTCACTCCCTGATAATGTAGCCTTTTTAATGGTGAAATAATTTTTAAAATTGGTCCAGAAGTTACAGAGCCTCCGGTCGTCTGTCGATGCTCCGTCCGACGGTAATTGTATTGTTTTTCTATTGTGTCACATACTATGGAGAAACAAATAAACAAACAAAAAGAACAAATCTTTCCTCTTTATAATATTAGTATGGAATTAGATAACCGCGTGTAGCGTGCCGGTACACAATGTATTCTAAGAGAAACCTAGCCCCGCTTTTATATATAAATATTCTAAAGTACCTATCTGACACGACATGATATACCTATTTATCCTCCTCCGCATCTATCGCGATTAGTGATGTGCTTATTCGATCAAACGTTATCGATTTAATTGTTTGGAAAGAAGTTCGATTGTATTATTTTATTTGATTATTTATTCATCGAATGAAACAAACAACAAATAGCTACTGCAAGAATATACATTATTATCTAAGTTGAGTTTTGATGATTTCAATGATGACTGACAAGTATAGACGTTATTGCTCAGGAAGACCTCACTATGCTTGTAGTAGTGAAATGTACAGTAGTGTACATACACACTGTCTTAGTTTCACTAGTGTCACCTTGTTCCCGCTGGGAGCATGCACACTAGCGTATGTCAGTTCATGTCACTAAGACAAGTATAGGTAAAATGTTTTCATAAAGTAGACAGACTATTTCAGATTTGTTTTTGAACCCTTATCTGAAGGTTTATTAAAAATACCAGTATTACTTAAATATGTATCTTAAAACCTGATTCAGCAATAAAGTAAAAGGCTTATATCATAGACTATTCGTTTTTGACATAAACGATTATTCGTTTTACACACAGTTAATTATTCGTTTCAGACATAATCGATTATTCCATTTTTACGCTCATCGATTCGACACAAACATCACATTGCTAGTATCGTGTATAGCTCAACAGCCATTCACGGGATCACTGTGTGAGTGTCTCGAGAGACACGTTTCCTTACATTTTAAATGGCGCAGTTTTGTGGAGGGAAACAGTAAATGTTTTCTAAAGTATTGAGGAAAATACGGCTGCTTAAAGATCTCTTTGGGAATAAATAATGTATAGGAACTTTGAGTTCTAGCATAGAAAATTCTATTATGCAACTGAAAGTTGAATAATATAAATACGTGTTGTGCATGAGAAAAAATATAGAATATTATCATGTTCACTCCGACACATCCCATTTGCTCGATAATATTATTTGTGTATGAACAGAGCAAACTTTTACCTAATCCCTAATGACAAACTAAAAAAATATATTAATAGCTTTACATCGGCTTTGTTTTATTAACTCTTAACCATACCACATTCTTTTACCTCGTAGATACAGTGATTCGAATTGGGAAACACAAAATTCGTAGCTTTAGTGACTGAAACCTACAAATATTTTAAGTTTGTACAACAAAACAGCAATAATTAATAAATAATAACAGTGGGCTCCTGAGTGTGTCGTTCACCATGACTGCACAGTCACATGCCTCTGACTACCTCGTTTGGAATAAGGTCATGATGGTATGTTGAAAATAAATAAATCATGAATGAATATCTGAGACAATTCACACCAAAAATTAAACAACTTTACGGATTCTACTCGCGGAATTTATATTTTTACATTTTCTAACCGAACGCTTGGACTCCTTTACGTGATCACGGGATCACAGCTGCTGTAAGCAGTTCGCCTAAATATAAGAAAACAATTCACACCAAGATCACCTGACCCCAAACTCAGCAGAGCTTGAACTATGGGTGTCAGAGACTGATAAATATTTCTAAATTAATACTTAAATAGATAGTAACACCTTGACACCCAACAAACACAAATGTCCGTCGTATTTTTTTGTCATGTGTAGGGATCAAACCCATTGCGCCAACAGGCCAGTCTAAAAAGTAACGTACGCGCAAGCGCCTCCACTCGTTGCGACCAGAGATACATTTAGAAGATGACTAATAAAAAGAAGAGCGATTCTACGTAGAGGCGTTCACAGCAACCTTTACAAAGCGACACCCTAAGTTGCCGTCTTAAGACCCATTTCGCAATGGTTTTGTAAACGTTGATGTGTTCATGACTGTTTTTCCAACTTCGAAATCTTTTACTCGTATCGTTTGAATTTATTGTTATTGTTGGAGTCGGTGTCAGCCAAGGAAACACTAAAATATACCTAGCAATATACCTATTTCTTACATATCACGTTTACGTATGTATGTAGGTAGTTACAAACCTACATTGGCTGACACCGACTGCAACAATAACAATAATTGTACCTATATTATATTATCGTATAAGTTTTAGAAGAATACGCAATTATTTCTTTACTTTTTAGTGCTTTGTTTTGGAATAGTTTTTTTTGAAGCTGGTTTTTTTTTGTCAAAATTTTTGTTTATTTCTTGATTTTCAGTGAATAGTTCTTATTTATTTTATACATCGAAAAAGTATCGTCCAATTGCTCCTAAGAATTGAAGAGTTTCGTTACCTTGTCATGGATCCCATAATCAGAACCTAACACTCATCAGACTACCTTTGAAGTATATCCTTTCCAATAAAAAATAAAGGATCGAAATCGGTTAGCGTGATAATGAGTTATTCGTCCGCGACTAATGGCTTATCTAGATTTAAGACTCATATGGATTTCCCATGGATGCCACTATCAGAACTGGACCAAATTAAAATGGGAGAACACGGGTAGCATCAGCTTTCAAATAAAAAAAGAATTATCAAAATCGGTTGGCTTAATATTGAGTTACCCGTCCATTTGTCGCGCATTTTGTCTATCTAGATTTAAGACTTATATGGATTTCCCATGGATGCCACTGTCAGAACTAGACCAAATTAAAATGGGACCATTCGGGAAGCACCAGCTTTCAAATAAAAAAAATGATCAAAATCGGTTCACCCAGTCGAAAGTTATGAGGTAACAAACATAAAAAAAAAAACATACAGTCGAATTGAGAACCTCCTCCTTTTTTTGAAGTCGGTTGAAAAGGTGTGTTCCACGACTATATCCCAAACGGGGCAGTCAGAGGCAAGTTGACTGTTGCTGTCATGGTGAACGGAACACTCAGAAGCACTCTTTTCACCAAACGTAGGTACTCGTATTAGAACCCAACATAGTACCCAACAAGCCGTTGGCCGTTATCCGGGGGTCTTTGCTTTTTGTCGGTGTTTTCAATCACCGGAGAGTTAAGACCAATTTCACAATTAACCCAAAGATGGTTCTGGCCACACTTGAACTCGAGGCTACACGGATTCCGAGCTGGAGGCCCCTAGGCCACAGATTACTTAATAATTACTACGTAACAGATAAATCACATCCATAGAAAAATTACATCTTAATCCCAAATGCGTGCTATCATATGACAGACATATATTGCCGGGGCCACCTCTTTCGATAATGATGTCAGTAGTCCGTTCTTACAGTACGTCATCGCGTCAGTTCAACCGCAAAATTCGCGTACAAATGATCTACGCGGCTATTGAAAAACCAATGTCAAATGAATGATGGAATAGAATGGAATGAATCATGGAATACCTGGTGGCTGGATGGTAATCATCGCGCGTTAGTACATGTAGTGACAGAGACCTGCCTAGGCCACGCTTTTAACAGAAGCAAACCAATTATACCATACCGTACCACAATGTGTACAAAGCAAAGCTACAAAGTGGGTCACCCCGCGGTTTCAATAGGTAATGAACATCCAAAGTTCCTGTAAGTATGGGTGACCAATCGATACGCCAATATCAGAGTTCCAAATGGAATTATTCGAACAGTAAACTTGTTTGACATTGTTATTATGGTGTTCAGAAATCATGAAATACAATCGAACCGTAAATCCACTTTGGGGGTTTGAAAGTTGAAGTAATTAAATAACTGTGATTGTAGGCATATTGTAATATTTAACATTTGGGTTATTTTTATTGTTTCGTCTGTGTGTGTACGTATATGAACTGGTTAGCTGTTCATCGTCATCATCACCAAAAAAAGCCATGTTTTAATAAGTAGAGTAACCGCCATTCCTGTTTGTATTCCACCAGCATCCTCCCTTTTTTTAAAAAACAAGGCGTTTGGATTTTCCTTTTTTTTTTTGGTTCGACTTCCCCCGTCTTCTTTTCCCTTCTTTCTTACCCTCTTAGACTGTTTTAGGAAAGCCGTCATGTGGCCTATCATTTTCTTGCGCTTGTTGTATTTGTATGTTCCTCGACCACCACCATCCATCTTTTCAGCTATCGTGTATACTTCTACGTTTCTCTCTTTGCTTTGGCGTCACTGTACACGTTTTCAATCTGTTACTTGTACCTACTATGAGTTTCCGTCACGTAAACGGCGAACGTTGCGTCAGAAACTTGAATGCCATTTTTGGTTCCATTTTGAATCACAAAAGGCGCTGTACCGAAATCCCATATAAAAACGTCAACGAGGTGTAAACCCATGGTAGACATGCTGATTTACTAAGACTTATCTTGCTCTTAATTCTTACTAAAACCCGCTCTCTTGGGTTCCAGGCAACGGCTACATCGAAGGCACCGAGCTGGACGGCTTCCTCCGCGAGTTCGTGTCCAGCGCCAACTTCACTGACATCAGCCCTGATGTAAGTGTTCAAATTCAAATTCAAATTCATTTATTTATTTGTGATACACAGGTAAATAGGATGTTGAGTAGATTTTTGTTTTGTAGGTACATGCTGTGATCTGCCTTTTGGCATACAAATTTCACAATTACATTAAAATTTACAAATAAACAATTAGGCTACTGGATAAAAATAATAATAATAATAACGAAATTACAAATAGTTAATGTCATGCTAATAATAAAATACCAAAACTTAACTTAAAAAGTCATACATTTATAAATATTGTTGGCATTCAAACGAGCATTAGGAAGTATTAAAATATATTTATTTTAACTTCAGAAATTCGTCGGTGGAGTAAAAAGAATAATCAATAAGAAATAAAAATATTTTTTGTTTAAATGTCACATAATCATTGCAATCCTTAATGCTAATGGGAATTTTATTATATATTTTTGGCGCCATCGCGAAAACACTTTTTTCATAAAGGGTGGTTTTGTACGGAATACTGTTCGTAACGCATAGTAAAGTTCGGTTGCGGGACTTAGGTACAACTTTAAATAGCCGTGGGTGTTGCCTAATGAAAAGAGCTATCTCGAAAAAGTACATCGAAGGCCTCGTTAGTAATTTCATATCTCTAAAATATGTTCTGCAGCTATCAGTTCGCTTTAATCCACAAATGGCCCTTATGCATTTTTTCTGACATTTAAAAACTCTATCCCAGTTAGTTGTATTGCCCCAAAAAATTATTGCGTATCGTGTATCCTAATCTTTTCACCTCAAAAGTCTTCGTTTTACATGCTTGTTTGAATGCTGCTGCACGCTAGTAGCGTCCACCAGACACGACTGATAGTGACTGAAGTCAGGACTGTCTTTGTCTTTTTCAGGGCACATTAGGATGATGCGCCCTTCTATTCTTAGTTCAACTTGTTTTTATTTGAAATCTAAGGAAAACTGATTTAAGGGGCCCTCAGGATCGTGAGGCCCTGGGCACGTGCCCAAAGTGCCAAAAAGGAAAGGAGAGTGAAGAGAAGCCACCATTAAACGCGGGTGGCTGCGAGAAGCCAGCGACTGCTTTAGTGTCCCACCTCACGCGCACACTTGGCGCCAGTCGCTGCGAGAAGCCAGCGACTGGCGCCAAGTGTGCGCGTGAGGTGGGACACTAAAGCAAGCGCAAACACTGGACACTTTTGTGTCAGATGCAAGCTACCGATGAATATTTGATTCCTATTAGACCAGTATGAAATCATCCACTCCCTGTGCATATGTTAACATTTTTTGGGTCCATTTGTTGCCACTTAACACAGACTGATGACGATCAAATAGTGTTCGTTATCTGGAAACTGGTTTGCGCAGCGCCTTAATGTATGAAATTTCTCGTCCGCAACTTGTGGCGGCTACTAATGACCACGACCAGTGGCCCAGTGTGCGGCAGCGCTAACACCTTCTAAGCGCCTAGGTCGAAAGCGCTCCGTGCGTGTTTCGCTTGCGGTACGTGTAAGAAAAATAAAACCCAATTCTGGTTATTTCAATTCTATCCAGCGTATAAAACAAATAAATTGTGAACGTGTTTAAGATGTCGGATTCTAGGCACGTTGATCTTTTCTAGTTATCTTGCTTGCTGATGTTTTGTTCTATCGGCATGGAATTTTGATGAAATAATAAATTCGCTTCTCAGTTCTTACACAGCAATTATACCTGACCTATATGCTATACATATAATAATATATAACTAAATAATGACATTATTTTGTAAATTCAACCTCCGAATACTTAAGCGTCGCTTTTGAGTTCTACTTACTAACATACTACATTCAGCATAGCATTAATTCAAAGGCTTTATAACTTTGAACGATGTTCCACATTCAATCTAAGAGTTTAAGTAGGTACTTGCAAATGAGCAATACTTAACCACCCAGTAAGCATATTATTAATAATAAAAAACAAGTAGAAGTTGAAGGAGCCCGCAACGTACCTCAAACATGTGTACAATGGTACATTAAAATGTATAATCTCACTATTAGACATTTTATTTCGTTACACGATCATGAATCTTGTACTGCTAGTTATGGAGAAAATACATTGCAAAGTTCAATTTTCCAAAACGAGCGTCTTCTTTCTAAGTCTCTACGGCTCAAAACTGCCTCGCAATGATAGCTGACAGCTGGGAACGATAAATCTGGGGACTTTTAGCGATGAGGACGCTGAATTGACAGCCCAGCTTGAGACAAGAGGATTTTACCGGTAATCCTACAGTGATGCGACAAATTCGCACAAAAGATTATCAAAGGGATTTTCATTCAATCAAAGAGTTGGAAACCATGTCTTATATCAGCATTTTTTATCCTCTGTTAAGGCATCACTCTCCCACATTGGAATTCATGTAGAGTTATTAAGAATAGAAGATTGGATAACATACAATGTGACCTAATCATCGTCACGAGTTCTTCATCTACAAAAAAACAAAATAAGTGCTCGCAACCTATCGTTGGCAATAGACCAGTGGTTCTATAATATTTTTTAATTGTTCTCTTAGTTTGTTTCATTACTCACTCACAACTATGTTTTTTTTTTATCAAATAATGAAATTAATAGGTGTTTTTTTCAATCGATAAGAGTTAAAAAAACTCTCAAAGTACAGATAGGTAACTAAATATTTTACTATTAAGTATGCTATTTTAGGGCGCACGAATGTTTACTAAAAAATCTTGTTAAATATCATAAAATAAATAGTTTCCTTTGTGTAAATTAGGCCAAGCCAACCTCAGCTTTGTCAGATGGAGACAATGACTCGGGAACCTTGGTTGGTTTCACTCCTAAATTGACAGTGGAAGCACTTCGAATGTGAGCGGGTTGAAAGGAATTTTATTGAAATGAGAGAAAGCATAAGTAAAAGGTACCTACTTGCTAATATAGAAAATATAATGTGAGTATTTTTGAAGCATTTATACAGATAAACACGTAGAAGTTGTTAACTCAATTTAGCCCGAAGACTGAGTGAATTGGAGTGCCATTAGCAATAAAGTTTTGGAATAAAATAAGGAAAGGAATGGACTATTTGTGGATAACAGGGTGTCAGTGAATCCACCCTTTAGCCAATATGAAATAATGGAGAAAGGCATATGTTGGGACTGGAAGTTATGACGATCAGAAACAAATTAGGAATATAATGAAAGAATCAAACATTTTACGACGACAAATTGATGTAGGGTATGTTTATTGGATAACTAGCAACTGTCCGGTTTGTTTCCTGTACTCGTAATTTCATTTGCGACAAATTTGCAATCTTAGATTTCCTACCTAATTACTTAATACTTAAGAAAAAGCTACAACACATCACTCATCCGATAGTGTATCGTTATAAATGATCTAGTGGCGTCAGTTTGACAGATGAAAACCAAAAAAATAAAGAAGTACCTTTTTCGTAGCAAGTTATTCCCAATAGTGCACCGTAATAGACGACCCGCTCCTGTCACATTGATAAATGGAACTTGGCGTGATGATAACTGACGGGCGAGGAGGAACAATCTCGCTACTTTTGGCGAAAGACTTCGAGATTGACAGCCTCCGGAAGGCTAGAAGCAAAAGTGCCACAGCGATTCAACATAAATTAAGAACACGAAACCTCTAGTTTTAATATGAACGAAATAAAACTTCAGAAAACCTGGAGTCCCTACCTAGGCACGTTAAAGTCAACTGACTGCCTTCATCGTGATCTGTAGCTCAACAGAACTCACCATTATAATCAACCGTCTTTAGAAGTCCACATTGGTCACGGGTCTCACTCAAACTACGCCACCGCCACATTCAACGGCAACTTGCACCAAAACATCGGTCATGTTTGACCCCCACACCATGCATTGCCTTCTAGTTCACTACTTACACCTTTATTACCCAATGGGCATCAGTTTTCTGCCCATTGCTACTTCAGCTTGGTTATCCAAGAAGATATGTTGATAAACACTGTCACGAACTAATAAAAACGAGGCATGACAGAACTGTTCTTTGGCATTCTGGCTTCGTTACTACGCCCCAAGCTCATGTGCTTCTTCCGAAATGAGGAGTCTTTAGGCACGTTACTTAGATAAGGGTAGGTTAGGGGGAGAACTTATACTCAACTGGACTTACGAGTGCGTCGATTTACGTCTGAACAGCAGTAGTAGAAAATACTAAGGCCCGTATTCTAGAATCGTACTCAAGTACTGTTCGGTGCTTGAGTAGAGATTTCAAAACGTCAGTTCATACAAAAACGTCACTAAGACTTATACTCAAGTACAGATTTTGTTTCAGAATACGGGCCTAAGTGTAGGTATTTAAAAAAATAAGTGACGCAAAACTACCGGTCAAAGATAATTAAGTATAAGTGAATAGGTATCTGGGACAATTAACACCAAGATCATCTGACCCCAAACTAAGCAAAGCTTGTACTATGGGTGTCAGAGACTGATAAACACACTTAAATACTTCTAAATAATATAACAAAACATGCCATTCACGACTTTATCCCAAACGGGGTAGTCAGAGGCAAGTGACTGTGTGTGTCGTCATGGTGAACGAAACACTCAGAAGCCCACTGTTCACCAATGGTATTAAAACCCAACGTGGTAGGTGGTGAGCCTTCCGCCGTTATCCGGGTTGATTTGGTTTTTTTATCGATGTTTCCATCACCGGAGAGTAAGTCGGATATTTAACAATGAACACAAAGATTTTGGTTCTGTCCCCCGATTCAGAACGAAGTTATGGACCGATTCGGTAAATTTGTTTCATTTATAGTAAATGATCCGCTAAGCTGTAGCAATCAATATTTTGTTATGTTAAAGCCAAAGGCCTTAAGTTTTCATAAATCAAATTTCATAAAATCTACCCTACTCGAAAAAATAATTAGGAAAAAAAGAAAATAACCAAATCGGTCGATAACTTCGTTCTGAATCGGGGGGCTGGCCAGATTTGAACTCGGGACCACACGATCCACGATCTAAGTTCGGGTGCTGAACCACTAGGCCACGACGCTTTCATACTTCTGAATACATACTTAAATAGATAATAACACCCAGACACACAACAAACACAAATGTTCGTCACATAAATGTTTGTCATGGGGGGGATCGAACCCACGACCTCCGGTGCTAAAGGCAGGCCAGTCAAATACCACCATTTTCATTAACTCACCAATAATACAATTAACTCCGCAGACTGTCACGTTTTATAAGGTTAACACAGATGTTGACACAGATATCCCGTCGCTTAAGGGCGTAAATCTGCTAATTTGATATTTGATCCCCATCATTATACCAACTTATCCTGCGGCGAGTCATGTATTATTACTGGAAGACATTCTGAATGCTATAAATAACTTTAAGATAAGGATGGCTGCCTCGTACGTGACTTCGTCGGTGTTGAAATTTGAGTTGGTAGGCTTTGTGATACTGTTTTTGTTTGTTTCACAGAGTAGGGAAATTATCTGTCTAGAATATATTACTCGAAATGTGGCGCTGAAGAGCATGTTCAAATACTCATAACCTAAATCATGTATTGTTGTTTTATGTGGTACATATGTAATATTTGTAGAAAGTTTGAGTAAGTACTTGGTCATAACATAATTGGCAATATTAACTTTTGCCCTGGAAAAGACTGAGGGGTAAAGGTATCAGGACTTTAAAAATGTTATAATTTCAACAGAGAAACAAACTGCTAACATGAAATAAAATAAAAAATCACAAATCAATAGTTTACTTTTTCGCAATGTTTAACCTAACTTTAACATTGCATGATTTTCATTACATTTCACGTTCAAATCATCAGCTCTAGAAGCCATGTACAGTGTTTTACTAAGTGATCGAATCAGAAGTTAGGAAATTCGTAGAAGAACTATATAGTGATAGCCCAGCTTGTTAGTTGAGGTGGCAGGTCACATAGCGCGAAGAGCTGATGACCGGTGGAGAAGAATGTTTCAGAATCAGAATCAGAATCAGAATAATTTTTATTGTGAATCACAGGTAAGTACAGATGGAGAGTTTAACAGGTTTCTCTGTGTTCCGCCTTATAAGCATACAATACATTTCGGGTAAACTTAAATAACATTCTTATATTGATTAGACTATTATTAATTCATATTTTAACTCACGTATTAATGTTAAGTTACAATGCTTTCAATTATTACAATTTAAAAGTTTCATTCAATTATAAAATATAAATACATTATTCATTATTAAATATTAACGTTGTCACCTAAAAATTCTTGAATTGAATAATAACATTTTTGAATCAGATATTCGTGTAATTTCTTTTTAAATTCAAATAAGTTGTCAATATTCCGTATACCGTCTGGCAGTTTATTAAAAATACGAGAAGCATTACAGAAGACGCTTTTACTCATTAGGGCTGTCTTACTCGCTACCATACACAATTTATCTCTATGCCGTTCTCGATTCCGGAACTGAAATAAATTTATGTTAGCTTTGACAAAAATAGCAACTTCATACACATATAGACATGGAACAGTCAATAGCTTTAATTTAGAAAATAATGTTTTACAGGTCTCAGTTTGTCGCATGTTGTGCATGGCTCTAAGGCACCTTTTTTGCGCTTTAAAAGCAAGCTCTTTATCAGTTGAGTTGCCCCAAAATATTATGCCGTACCGTAACGTAGACACAACATAACCATTGTAAGCTGTTAACAGTGCAGATATGTTTGATCCTGTTTGTTGTGTGTGTATGTATGTTTGTTCCTTAATTGAAGACCTTCAGAAGGCAAACGGAGCGTGAGTCAATCAACCGCAAGGTGGTGGAACTTACAAGGTCGCAGGAACCCGTTGAAAGATCATGCAAGCCACTTAAAACCAGATGCTTAGGTTTTTTTTTTTTTTTTGCAGAGACGCATGTGTTTAGCAGTTGTCATCTTATGGCTGCGCATGATGATGATCAGGGCCGAAAATTAGTCTATTTCAGAGCACATCCCATTAAACTTCAGAAGGCCTGTCGCACAGCTGCCGCCGTCGAAAGCCATCATCGGCCGAATCGGTGGATTTGTAGGCGTCTCGGGAGGCCCACGGGTCACTCCAAACTGTCCATTTTCCAGTCTTTGCCAATATCTAACTTCACTGTCCCTCATTATATCACTAGTTGGAGCACAAATAACTTGTAGAACAACACAGAAGAGTATAATTAAAAACTTCATTTTAATTCCGCCTTCGTTAGGCGCTGGTCTGGTAATGGTCTTCATATTCGAGCGCATTTTAAATTGATGTTGGTAAGAATGATGGCAATTAAAAAGCAATTTAGATTGAATACTGTTATAATTAAGGCGACATGTTTAGGTTCCCTAATATAAGATGCTTGAAGGCAGTACTAATTGATGTACGAGTACCTACAGAAGCTTGTTAACACCAATACGATTAGATTTCTTTTGACATTACTTTTTTTATGGAATTATATATTCTGATAACACATGAAAAACGGGTACAAATATCAGATTTAATGACTCATGACAGTGTGACGATGAGGCATATTAGTAGCAATTTTTTAGTACCAAAAAATCAAGGAAGTTTGGACTGTTCCACGTATAGGTATGTACCTATTAAGTTATTCATCGTATACGATTTTAGTGAGAGATGAGTATTCAGCATAAAAAACCGGCCAAGTGCGAGTCGGACTCGCGCACCGAGGTAAAAAATTACGGTTTTCGCAATTTTTCCTTGATTTGTGCTATAAGACGTTGCTTCGTACCAAATTTCAAGATTCTAAGTTCACGGGAAGTAAGTACCCTGTAGGCTTTGATTCCCTTGCGAGTGTCGAAAATTTGCGGAAATTTGCGGCATAAACGGCTGCATCTTTTGATTGCGTTGGCTTAGAGGTTTGATTTTTTCACAGCTCCAAGGGACAGAAGACTTCAGTATTTGATATAAATTCCAGCTTGATACCTCCACGTCTACTCCACTGCCTTGACAGACAGACATACGGACAACGAAGTGATCCTATAAGAGTTCCATTTCTTCCTGTCCAGGTACGGAACCCTAAAAAGGTTACAACTTAAAATTACTAATAATTCCACAGACAAACCAACAGTTATGGCACTTTGGTTCCCTTCACCGCAATTCAAAACATTTGCTTTTAATAAAGTTTGAAACAACAAAGTTAAACTGAATAAATAATTGGATAGTCCGGAGAACATTATTGTTTGCTTATTTTCACAAACACTGATGCAATTACTTTGTTTTGCTCTCGCCTGGGACCTTGCTATAATATTTTCATAACACCAGCTCACTTCATGTAAGGCCATGAATCACCGTTTTGTTCTTCTTCATGTTTTGAGATGTTTCTTTGACGAATTCTAGCTGGCTCATGAAATACATCATTGTTCAAAATGGTCGAATAGTAATGTTATTAACAACAGTGGATTTTATAGTCATTAAACGAAAATCTATCGAAAGTACCTTTTATATACGTTGCATTTTTGATACAGTTAAGTGCTGAAGAATAGCGTGCAATAAAACCAACTTTTTACTTTCATAATTACTACGAATATTACATCACTAACTGTGCAATGTATATTGATGAAAATTAAATCAACAGAATGCTTCCATTTTTTACGACTGGATTACTGCTGCATGTGCCTTTATTTTATGGAAAAATATTTGCACTAAAAGCTTTCATTACCCTTTCAAACTGGGAACTTCTAATAAACAATAAAAATGAATGGCAGACAATTTCGCATAGCACATGCATATCGGAAACGGCGAATACTGACTATTGGAACTGTGTATTTTTTCCGGGAAATAATAAAAATGAAAACTATCTCGGCATCCGAAACGAACTAATTTCAAAATATAGCGCAACTCCAATAATAGGAAGTGCTGTATTAATTGAAGTTTTTACCTAATTGGGTCCTAGCCAACATCATCGGACTCTGATTATTATTCAATATTATAAAATACATTAAAAAGAACAATATGTAAAAAACAATTAGTTTGATAACTAAGGTACAATTTATTTTATGGTCCTTCAATATTGCGTGGGAAAGCCCACTTTCCAAAAGTGCACATTGAATAAAAATAAATGTCTTACATATATAACATTCGATAATTCACACAGTTATATACACGTCTTTATATCACACCTTATAGCAACTTTTGTTAAGAAACCATTTTCTCAAACGCAATTTTTTATTACAGTGGCCGAACTAATGTTTTGCTGAACAGATAGAAATAGAAGTCATTTGACGTCACACCTAGCGACAGTTCGTAGGGAGCTCGAGGCTTTTGGACAAGTTCAAAAAATATTATTTTCAAAATTTGCAATATTACGAGGAGTTTAAGTGCTATCGGAATAGTTTTTTACCATAATGTGTATTTTTGAAAGTTCTTTCGTTATACATAAAAAAAAAGTGATTTACCCAATTATGGACTAGACAGTCATTTTAGTACCTCGGAAAAATATTAAAACCACTGATAATAATATTGTCCGATGACCTGGGTCAAAGAGTGGTTGTTGGAAGGCGAGTAAAGGATGTTTTTGTGCACACGGGTAGCATCAGCTTTCAAATAAAAAAAGAATTATCAAAATCGGTTGGCGTAATATTGAGTTACCCGTCCATTTGTCGCACATTTTGCCTATCTAGATTTAAGACTTATATGGATTTCCCATGGATGCCATTGTCAGAACTGGACCAAATTAAAATGGGACCACACTGGCACCATCAGCTTTCAAATAAATAAAGAATTATCAAAATCGGTTGGCGTAATATTAAGTTATTCGTCCATTTGTCGTCCATTTGTCTCGCATTTTGTCTATCTAGATTTATTAATTAATTTATTTATATTGCATAGTCACATTACAATTGAATAGGTCTTAATAAAAAAGTTAAAGTAATAAATGTAACGCCCTGCAAGGATTAAGATTTAAGACTTATATGGTCTTCTCATGGATGCCACTGTCAGAACTAGACCAAATTAAAATAAAAAAATCATGATCAAAATCGGTTCACCCAGTCGACAGTTATGAGGTAACAAAAAAAAACAGTCGAATTGAGATCCTCCTCCTTTTTTTGAAGTCGGTTGAAAAGTAAAGAAATAATTGCGTATTCTTCTGAAACTTATACGATAGTATAATGTAGGTACAATTATTGTTATTGTTGGAGTCGGTGTCAGCCAATGTAGGTTTGTAACTACCTACATACATACGTAAATGTGATAACATGTAAGAAATAGGTATATTGCTAGGTATATGTGTAGTGTTTCCATGGCTGACACCGACTCCAACAATAACAATAATTGTACCTACATTATATTATCCTATAAGTTTTAGAAGAATACGCAATTGTTTCTTTACCTTTTAGTGCTTTGTTTTGGAATAGTTTTATTTGAAGTTGGTTTTTTTTTGTTAAAAAACTTTAAAACGTGAAAGTTACCTTGAAAATAAAAACCTTTACTCAGGTACCTACTCAACAAATCACGTAATCCGGCGCAGCAAGCCGTAGACCGTATCATCGTACATATACTCGTATACGTATCTACCTAGCGCTTGGCGGGGAGCCAGGGGTCAAATATGAGCCATGGAAAATAAACAGTTTTTTAAGCATAACCTGGTGGATACCTCTTGGTACTTTGCTTGTGATTTTTAGTCTTGTCACAAACTTATAGTTAGTCACAAAAAGTGGCACACTTGTCTATGTAGATAAGTAGTTAACTGTGATTTTAGCTGATCTACAAATAGCAAAAAATATGCGCCAGACAGCACACCTCTTGTAATAGTCTCGAAGTAGGGATGAATATAATGCCAGACTTAGACCTATCTTGAACCAAGCCTGGATGGCTGGTTGATGATGGTGTTTTATTTGTTTCTTTTATTTTTTATTTATTTTTTTTTTTTTATTTATTTATTAAGGTTTACCAGTGATTGTTTACATCATACCTTACAAAATAACTTAAACTAATGATTTAAACTAAATGTAAAAATCTTTTAAGGTAAACACAACATGCAATAGAAGAATACAAAAATCAAAAAATCAAAAGAAATTAATTACTAATGATAGGTAGGTACGCACTTGAGCACTAAATAAAAAATAAAAGAAACAGATAAAACACCATCATCAACCAGCCATCCAGGCTTGGTTCAAGATAGGTCTAAGTCTGGCAAACGAATCGGCGTGTATGTCGACCAAGCGACTATTCTCATTGAGGAGTTTACACAAACGTGGAACAGGAGAACTTGCACCAAAAAGTGTTTTTCGAAAAGGCGGGCAAAGTGGAGTAATAGGGGCGCGAGGATTCCTCAAGGGAACCCGAAGTCTAAATTTTTGAAGGAGAGGGGGGCAAATTATTTTATTATTAAAAATTTTAAACAAAAACGATAAGTCCAGCAAGTCTCTACGATTTTCAAGTTTGATAATATTGAAGTGGCGTAATCTTTCTTTGTAGGACTTTATTTTTTTGTGGATTCCATCACTGAAGGCTAGACTTGATACGAACCGCTTTTGCAGTCTTTCCAACCTCAGGGAGTGTGTCGCATAGTGAGGTCTCCATACAATGCTGCAGTACTCTAAGATGCTTCGTACGAGGCTGTAATACAATTGTATCTTTACCTGTTTTCTTTTGAAAACCCTGGTGTTACGCATAACGAAACCTAACATTATGTTCGCTCTTTTGGAAATGTTCTCAATATGTGGTACAAAAGTAAATTTTCTATCAAACACTACCCCTAGATCCTTGATTTCTTCGGTTTTCTGGATGGGAATAGAGTGAATTTTATAAGTGGTGTCTTGTGCATTCAGTTTTCTGCTGAATTTCATGTGGTAGCATTTCTTGCTGTTTAACTCCATACGATTATCACGGCACCATTTCACCATACGGTTGAGATCTTCTTGGATCCTTAGCACATCTTCAGAAGTTTCACACACCCCAACCAACTTTAGATCATCAGCGTACATAAATGGAATGGAGTGTTGAAAGCAACTAGGGATGTCATTTATGTAAGCATTAAAGAGAAGCGGGCCCAAATGTGATCCCTGAGGTACGCCTGATGTTATCTTGCGCAAGTCACTTTTGAAGCCATTGACGACAACGTAGAAGCTGCGGTCCCTCAAATATGACTCCAACCATGCCAGCAATGAACCGGTGACACCATACGCATCCAATTTCGACAACAGGATATCATGAGGGACCCTATCAAATGCCTTACTAAAGTCAGTGTATATAACATCGACATCCCTGCCACCATCCAAAGCCTCCGCAACAGTTTCAGTAAATAAGGTCAAATTGGTGCAGGTAGACCTGGATTTAACAAAACCGTGCTGACAGTCAGTAAGGTAATGATTAATATGGTACCGTAAAACATCACAAACTTAACACTCTAAGATTTTACCTAGAGTTGACAGGATTGAAATAGGTCTATAATTGCTCACTATTTCAACGCTATCGGCTTTATGAATAGGCACAAGTTTTGCTGCCTTCCATACGTGTGGGAATATGCCAGACTGAATAGACTTGTGATAAATTAAATGTATGGGCGTCACCAGCTGCTCCGCACATGCTTTAACGAAAATCGGGGGAACACCATCCGGTCCCGCTCCCTTATTGGGATCCAAGGACTTAATTCTTTTGAATATCTGATCCTTACTAAGGTATGGTGCTAATAGTTCAAGGCCATAGCTGCTGATCGTGTTCCAGTGATTACTTAGTAGTGCTTGATGGTCACCATCATCAACAGCATACACTGCTTCAAAGTAAGAAGCAAACAAGTCACAGATCTCTTTTCCATCTGAAGATGGAAAAGAGATTTTGGCACCGTCAGTCATTGAGTGGGGATAATTACTCTTTCCACCCTTTTTAGTTTTGACAAACGACCAGAAGGTTTTGGGATTCGTTTTAATGTTATCTTCCGTTCTAAGTTTTTTTTTTTTATTTAGTTCTCAAGTGCGTACCTACCTATCATTAGTAATTAATTTCTTTTTATTTTTTGATTTTTGTATTCTTCTATTGCATGTTGTGTTTACCTTAAAAGATTGTTACATTTAGTTTAAATCATTAGTTTAAGTTATTTTGTAAGGTATGATGTAAACAATCACTGGTAAACCTTAATAAATAAATAAATAAATAAAATAAATAAATAAATAAATATCCCTGTGGTACGAGGTACCACCACACAAGGAAATAAGCCAGGAGCGTCTCCCAGCACACCCAGACCCATATCAATTCAGAAAAGATCGTTTCCTGAATTGCCCAGACCGGGAATCCGGTCCGGGCAAACCCGGGACACTACGGAAGTCGAGGTGAGAAACCGTGCTACAGCGCACTACGCCAATCGTGTCGTTATCAGAATCGCGATGCCTATCACTGAGTTTAGGTAAAGTTTAAAGGGCCCTGTCTTCTCAGAAATTTAAAAATATTTATTCGTAAAACTTGGTTATATAATAAAATATGAAGTATGGAAAATAGTCTGCTAAATATTTAATGAGGAAAATATGCTTTTTGCACTCGACTCGGGCTATATTTTAACTTTTAGTCTTGCATTTATATTATCCAAGTAAAGATAATGAAACTTTTACTTTGAATCCACACAGAACGAATCTTGGTCTTCATTATCCCTTAGCTAGAATTTGTAACACTTACAATAATTTTAATCTAAAGTCACCTGACCTAGATGTTTTCTGCGTTTCTGGGAAAGTCTTTAAAAGTAATTTGTTGAAGGTGCTCGAGTCTCATATAAGCTAATATTTAAATAACATTGTAAAACCATTTTTTCTTTATTTTATGTTCAACTGTACATTTTAGTAGGTATACCTGTCACTTTATTTTCAAGAATGTTGTACGAGTACATGCTTGTAAAGGCTTACATGTATGTCCTAGATATTAAGTGGATCTATATAAATGCTGTACATGTTTAGCTGTAAGCAAGCCTAAATAAATAAATAAATGATCCATTTTGGGCTTCCTATTGGATACTGTACTCGTGAAATAAAAAATTGACAACAAAGACGCCAGTTTTAAACGTCAAAAGGTTCAATCATTATAATCAATAACGAACAACGGAAATTGGATCACCATTTATTTCTGAGAAGACATTCATCAGTGTCATATGACACTATTGGTTGAGAAGTTACCTAAGTTTTTCTAATCTGGAAATGATTTTTTGTTTCGTTTCCTGTAGAAAGGATCAAAATAAAATAGTAAATAGCTTGAAAGGAAATTGTATATTAGTGACTGCTTTCATAGATTCTAGATAATCACAAGTCTGGAATAAATTCCTGACTAAGGAAATCAAATTCAGCGTAAGATGTGGCAGCAAGATCATCAGGGTATGTTTAGCGACCCCAGACCTCGACCATGTAGTAGTAGCCCCAGCCTCGTGCTGACTGCACCCTGAGGGTCACGTAGTTCCAGCCTACTCCTCCGTTCAGGATCCACGCTGCGCCGTACTGAGTGGCGCCTACTTCGGTGGCCCTCACTAAGCTGATCCTGCTGGTGGCGTTGCCGCGGTACGAGAAGTCTTGGTATTGTATCGCGTTGGTAATGGGATATCTTTGGAGGTATGACCTGGAAACATTTTTTTTGTGAGATTCTTATAATACGAAGCAGAAAGCTAGTGGATTGCCTGATGGTAAGGTTATACCACAGCCCATGGGCACCCGCAACACAAGAGGTACCTGCAACTCGTTGCTTGCTCATTCTAGAAGACTAGGAGGGTAGCAAGGCATTAATGACCATCCTCAGATCCATAGCTGACAACAACTTTCTTTAAGCTCTGGTTCCGTTTTTCAATATCAGAAACACAACACTGCCTAAGAAGTGTTATTCAGGTGTGGTTTTCCGTGAGGCGGATGCATTTGCAACCAGACGGGTACGCTTCATATCACAAAGGATATAGAATTACTTATGCACTTGAATTGAGATCTGATCTGATGATATCTTAGTAACGTGCATTATTACAATAGAAGGAAGTTGTGCATTATCTATATCTCCGGCAAGAATTCGTATCTCGGAGGAATTCTAACAATATCTCATCTATTTAAGATTAAGCCAAATTCTCGGAATATGCATATTATCAGCTTATCATCGTACCTTAATACATCTTCTATCTCAAGTGTCAACAATAATTCTATCGCATTTTATCCATTTTGTTCTCTGGCTTCTTCCCACTTTTTAAAATTCCTGTTATAGTTTTTTTTAATATTGTCAAGTCAAGATAAATTGTATCTTCCAAAAATGTAAGGTACTCGTAGTTACTAGTTTTCTGGCGAATAATAATCTCAAGCCAAGAGACAACATTAATGTTGCTGATTATGTTCGCCAAAAGTAATATTTAATTAATTTAAATAGTGGTTTTACGTTTTAAAATACGCACATATGCACAAAATGTTTGCCAGACTCCTTCTATTCATAATGCGAACAGCAAAGGAGTGGAACTGGGGAGTTCCTGCCGGGCAGCGGCCCGAGCATGTGTTGCCAAACCAAGTCTCTCCAAGAGAGGAGTGAATAGACATTTACTAGACAGGCATCCACTAAACAGCATCGTCACTTACCACCAGGTGCGATTGCGATCAAATGACTGTCTAGTCTAGTCTATGAAAAAAATTAGAAATCTGAAAGTCATATTACCTGTTAAGCAACCTGTCACCAGATTGGATGTAACCAGCCTGGAAATTGGCTCTGGAAGAAGGGCCGTTCACGACAGCCGTCTGGCTGGCCACCACCGCCAGTAGCAAGAAGAAGAGAGTCACCTTCATCTGTGAAAATAAACCAATCTCAACTCTGCTGTTGACAATTTGTATAAGTCTAGTCTCCATAGCTTTAGGCTGCATATCCACCTGCTTTTTAATGCTGTAAAGTCAAGTAATCTTCGTCATATTTTTTGCACCTGAGCACAATTTTGATGCTTCTTCTCTTGAGCTATGTGCTACTTACATAGCGGCGAGTTATCCGGGTTCATTTGGTTTTTATTGGTGTTTTCCATCACCGGAGAGTTAGTCGGAAATTTAACAATTAACACAAAGATTTTGGTTCTGGTCAGATTTGAACTCGGCCCGACTCGAGACCACACGATGATCCACGATCCGAGTCACAATATCACAATATCTTTTTCTAATAAACGAGCAGCTCAAGGCATAATCTATGCCATACCCTCATACCTATACATCGTGACACAAGTAAACATAAACACAGATCACCAAACAAATGTAGATCAGTATTACCTTTAATTTAAAAAAGAATGTCCCGTTTCGAAAACACAAGAGAAAACTGTCGATGTTGTAATGCTGAATCTCTCGGAGACGACATTATATACTTACGTTAGAATCGCTCTTCTGATAAGATTATTTAGTATTTATCTGGCGTATCAGTGATTCATACGAAAGACTTACCAGTAATATTGCAATAAACAATTCGTTCCTAGAATCAAACCAACACTCCTGAGTTTACAAAAAAAATGGCAAAATACTTTGTGAAGGAAAATACCGGAATCCAAACTCAAAAATTGTATCGACCACAGGTTCACCTCTTTTCTATTGTTTTAATTGCCAAGGCTGTATAAATTGGTTCTTAATATTATGAAGATACTCCGGAAACAATAGTTTATATCAATAAGATTTCATTATGTACGAGTATCATTAGAGTAGTTAGCGTATTAACTGTCCCACAGCTTCACAAATGTGGAATGGTTATCTTGCGATACCAAACCCAGGCCGTTAAACCCATCTCACATCAGCTAGGAATAGAATCCTGGATTTTAGACATCAGGACCCGCTGAGGTGTTACGTACCTCTATATTATATATGCATTTATATTTGGGAGACCAGAAACGCGTGAATTGATGAAAGCTTCTAAATATGTTGGCTTTGTGCCTAGCATAGCCGGCGGAAGTTAGGCTGTGTATAAGGTTTAAAGGCATGTAGCTATCATAGCATATCGTTTAAGTTTTTTATAGATCTTTCAATTTGCCTGTTTGGTGGAGCCAAACCGCATCAAATTGTGTTTGGTGAAGTCAAGAGAATCATATTAACGGATCTTTAACTAGCTTTTATTTGTGTCTGAGAAAAATTAATATTACTAGACGATTGCCATCCCTCTTAGTTCTGGGCTCCTCTCACCGGTCAGGATTAACATACAATAACTGACTCGCTAACTTTCAACTTGATTTCGAAAATACCAGAGAAATAAATATCTTTATCAACCGCAGAGGAATAGGATCACAAAGGAAAACAAATTTACTTTCAGTGACTTTTTATAAGTGTGTCTTTCTTTGAAGTTGTTTTTATATCATAATAGCTGCCTCGACAGACTTCGTTCTGTCAAAACTTATTAGCAAATGTTAGCTTTCAACAGCTGGCAACATTTTGCATTTGAAAATAAAATCCACGTTTTTTTACTTCCCATTTCTTATTATTTATGTTTCACCCCGTTTAAACCTTCCCTGAACTTACACAAATACTAAGTCAAGATTAAAATTAGCCAAATCGGTCAAGCCATTCTCGAGTTTTAGCGAGACAAACGAACTGTAATTGATTTTATTTTTATAGATGATTTTATACAAATAGATAGATTTCCTGCCAGTGTGGTGTATATTACATTGTGACGGTTTTTTCGAATTCCAGAGTCAAGCAGGATATCAATATATCCGATAAATGGGAACAGATATCGGACTGCCTCGCCCTAATGCGTCGCCTCTGGATTGCTTACCACCTGACTGACTTACTTAATGTTGACTAAATTTGCGCAGGGAATTATCTTGGTCAACGACAAGAAAAGGATTACGAACAAAAACAAAGAAGATACTTGCAGTGAATTTTTATTTGTGTTTTCCTAAACGCATGTTTGGTATATTTCCTGTCGGTTTAGTGAAGTGTAATATGTTCAATTATGGCAGATTTATCGAATTCCAGAGTCAAGCAGAATGTCAAAATATCCGATTTATGGAAACGGATATCCTAAAACGAGTCAGGATGTCAGGTTTATCGGCCCCAGACTTCGATCATGTAGTAGTAGCCCCAGCCCCTTGCGGACTGTACCCTGACGACCACGTTGTTGCGATTAACACCCCCGGACCTGACCCAAGCCTGGCCGAACTGGGTTTGTCCTACTTCGATGGCTCTGATGGAACTGATCCTGGTGTTGGAGGCGCCGCGGTAGTTGAAGTCTTGGTACTGTATTGCGTTGTGGATGGGATTCGTGCGTAGGTAGTTCCTAAAAAGGATATAATATCTTAGATAATTATGATCAGGTTAACAGTAAATAAATCTACGCAAAAGAATAAGTAATCATCATCAAATTAAATCACAAAAACGGGTGCGTATGCGATCAATAGTAAACATACAGGTAAGCATATCTCTTAAAGTGACTTCTTTTACCAGATCATTCAGGGCATGATGCTACTGTAAACATAATTTCGATCCATCACTCTATATCCCCCGAAGCTTGAGGCAGCTTCTACCTGTTAACTGCCTTAAACAGGTCGTTGCTTCTGGTTGTAAGACGTTCTACACGACGTTGACGTGACGAGACGTGGTCACCGCATAAGAACACGCCTGCCCTAATATGGATTCTAATTCAAAGGTAGCAAGCTAAATGCCACTCCCGCTTCCCAATAAGGCCTAATATAGTAAAGCTTTATAACAATTAAGCATAATACATCTAAGAGCTTCATACCTTTGAAGCAGCCTATCGCCAGGTTGTACCCAGCCGACTTGCAGGTTGGCTCTGGAAGAAAAGCTCTCAACCTCAGCCTCCTCCTTGATCACAGCTGCCTGGCTGGCCACCCCAGCCTCCTCCTTGATCACAGCTGCCTGGCTGGCAACCACTGCCAGTACCACTAAAAGAAGTGCAATCTTCATCTGCAAAAACATATTGGTTTATAACCTTGCATCAGATATGACTAGATCAACAATATATAGAGAATGGCATGATATCTTTACGTTCCGGACGTAGTGCAAAAACTTTTTTCATAATTTTGCGACCACTTCTACCTCTCATCGTGTAGATGGCCGTCAGAACGAAGAAAGGCAGGAAATATTAGGAAATACTAGAATTAGGTTTTGAGATATTCCTGTTGTTTTGTAATGGAATCCTGAATGATTGATGCTTAGGAGGGAACTGCTTCATATTCAACTCGGTGTTTAAAGAAATAGGTGATTTTAAATTTCTTAATTAACTGATCAGTAAACCCTGACCTGATTAGGTTGTTATTTTTTATTTTGTGGGTTTCTTCTCGACCACAATTTAACCCATGAGAAAAAGAATCTGAATATGGAGTGAACTTGCCTGGGTTTGATACATTGGAAGAAGAAGTCGACATTCAAAAAGAGTCAATCTTCAAGCTTAATTCACAAAACGAAAGAGTTACAATGAGGAACTTACCTTTTGTATTACAATAGTGTGTTGTTAATCCACAAGAATAAACATCCACTGCAAGAGTATACTGAAATCACAGCTTTTTAACAGTATTTATACTTTTTAATCAATCTCGATAACAATATCATGATTTCTATCTATTTTATCATTTGCTTAAAAATAAGTAAGTGGAAATAATTTTAATCGTTATATCCTAAGAAATAAAAAGTTATAAAGGTTTTGAGAACAGAACCATAGATAAAACTCCGGATGGGGTGGGGGGGATAAGATTTCCCTTATTGAAAATACCAGAATTCCGAATTCCTAATAAAACCTATTTATCTGCGTGGTTAGTAAGTTAGCAACGACAAGTCCGGACTTCGAGGGTAGCTGACACAGATACTTCATATTGACATCATTTAACTTCGCTAATTTACTAACTATGCTGAAAAAGGGTCTCTATATTTTTACCTTGCCTATACTTATACTTAAATAAAAAATGAAGCCCCTATGCCCGATGCTAAGCGCAAAACTGAAAAACGGGTCGGCCAATTTTTCATTGTTTTCTGGCACTAACTAGGTCATGGAGATAAAAATCGTAAAAATTACGAGGAAAATAATAAAAGCAACACTTCTTTTTCCATACAAACTACTCTGTTCCCAGATAACTTTTGACAGAAAAAAGTCTGTCGGGAATAGTTTAATTATATTTGTTCGTAAATGCGGTAAAATGCGTGTCATTTCAGCTTACACAAGCTCTGATTAAAGATCAACAATTCAACATTAATTTTAGTATGTATGATATACTAAATCCCAATCTTAATAATTAACTAGATGAATACTTATGTTATTAGTACATAAATGTTCATCCTCATGTTTATACAGCCTCCTGACACTTTAAATAGTAGTAGTATATTTTATATGTGGTGACTAAACGAAGCCGTAATATACCAGAGGTGGTTTGACTCCCGAGCGTGCGATGGGATAGGTATAGATAGTGATTAGATAGTGAAAGTAAAAATAAAAAAGTGAAAAATATCTGTATTCATATAGACTTATAAAAAGTACTTATGACAAGTCAATACAAAAAAAAAATATAGCAATAATATACTAAATAAAAATAAACTTACATAAAATAATACTATGATAGTAAATATCATAATTAAACATGACGTGACTCTACCACCGGTTCGGAGGTTGTTTCCGAGAAGACTCCGGCAAGAAACTCGATGGTTACTCTTTTTAATCTTGTTTTGATACACAAAAATTTAATTGACGGAGTGAAGTCTTAACAAAAAAAATGTGCAGAGGAGCAGATTATATCTAAGATGACTACAAATTCTTATCATTTAAGAAATTATCTACACTATAATAACCTCGCTTCATTAACTTAGCTTTGATTTGTGACTTAAACTTGCGAAGAGGCAGTTCAACAAGTGTTTGCGGAATCTTATTAAAATATTTTACACATTGACCAACAAATGATTTCCCTACTTTATGCAGTCTTAGACTGGGAGTTACGAGCTTATTTTTATTTCTAGTATTAAGTTTATGAACATCACTGTTTTTCTTGAAGAGATGCAAGTTTTTACGGACATATACATTATCATAAATAAATTGAGAGTACACAGTTAAAATATCTATCTCTTTGAATACTTCACGAAGCGAGTCGCGTGGTCTAAGGTTGTAAATGGAGCAGATAGCTCTTTTTTGAAGAACAAAGATAGTGTTGAGATCCGCTGCCGAGCCCCACAACTGTAGACCATACGACATAACACTGTGAAAATAACTGAAGTACGAGTACACTAATCTTGCTGTTGCGATATCAGTCAGGAGCTTTATTTTTCTAACAGCTTAAGCTGCCGAACTAAGTCTTCCTGCCAAGGCAGAAATATGCGGACCCCACTGTAACTATAACTTATTCCTAGAAATACAGTGGAATTAATACTAACTACCCTAAATTGAAAAATTAAATGTACTTTTCGTTTAGAGCTGGTTTGCATTTCATGCTGGCGATGAACCGTAATTTTTATTTTGATAGTTTATTTATTTCTTAATTTTTAGTGTCAATGATTGTGTTGAGTTATTCATATCTTGTTCACATTATTTTCTCAATAGAAATAACCCAATTACCTAACGGTGTTGACAAATTCCCTAGCTCTTAACTGTTAAGGAATTGCACCTTCCATCATTGGCTCAGCAACAAAAGATGACTGCCAGACGCAAATACCTGAGTAGCTTTGGACGAAATGAATTTAACATTGTACGTGCCTTTAAAATTTGAAGGTTGCCCTCGATTTCACTAGTATCCTATCATCAGATCTTGAACTAATGACCATGGGACCACCTGTGAAGTATATTCTTTCAAATAAAAAAGTATGTTATCTCAAATCGGTCCAGGCGTCTTTGATTAATCGGGGAACATATACAAATAAAGATTTCAACGAAACAAGAACCTCCTACTTTTTTGAAGTTGATAAATAAAACGCAAATGTGAATTTCATTTTATAATAAATGAGCATGCATTACGTATCTATTCAAAAGTTTTACATTTTTACGTTAATTTTTAAGTTTATTATTTGTTATTTTTTCTACCGCCACGCGCCGTCACTAACTTCAGTGAAGTATATAATCTTTTTATCGGTCATCAAGAAGATTATTATCACACATCATCACTATCATCGCAGTAATAAAAAATTCTGCGTAAGTACTTAGGTTTCATTGAAGTGCTGACATGATATTATTATTATTCGATAAGTGATATAGGGATGTATGCTGTTCCGTTTGCTTTCTTTTCAGATTTTTTATTTATTTCTATAACTTGCACATTTACAGACAAAAATCGAAGTCGTCTACAAGCTAAAAATACAAGTATCATCGTATAATCATAGTAAATGTCAAAATTACAGGTATACAAAATAAATTACAATCAAATATTTTTTTACAAAATTAAGACGATGTCAAATAAGATGCATTTCAATCTTACCATAATAAACTAAATTTAATAACTACACATCCAAATTAGTCAGAGAAAATGTCAATATCAATTGAAATTTTCGGAACTTAGCCCGGGCTTGTGGTCGCCAACCCGCATTTAGCAAGCGTTGTGAATGAGCCAATACACAGAAATTGTAGCTATTACTTATTTCAATGATTTTCCCTGTAGGTGGACAGTAATTCATAAATTTTATTTGCGCAAATGGTCATGCACTGTCAATTTTTAGGTAGGTTATACCTAAGTACCTATGTATTTTTTTGTTTTCCTTTTTTAGCATCGTTCACATTTAACATAGCAAAAAAATATTGATTATTGTATACCAGGTTATCAAAAGATTTACAATAACGATATGTAATATTCACTACGCAATATACAAACAATCTAAGTGATAACGAAGTTCATTTAATTTAAGTATTCTCATTCCAGGGTCACCATACAAAATCATTTGAACAGTCAGTAAACGCAATATACAAACAATCTAAGTGATAATGAAATTCATTTAATTTAAGTATTCTCATTCCAGGGTCACCATACAAAATCATTCGAACAGTCAGTATACGCAATATACAAACAATCTAAGTGATAATGAAATTCATTTAATTTAAGTATTCTCATTCCAGGGTCACCATACATAATCATTCGAACAGTCAGTATTTTTGTATAAAAACCTTAATTAAACATAGTGAATTGAAAAAATCTAATTTTCACTTACATAGTTACTAAAAAACATCTAGACCAGTTAATTTTTATTGTTTTAGTTCACCAACCTGTTAGAAAACGGGATGATTTTTACAATCATTTGAGTTAGCATGTTTTTCCAATGTGTAAAATCCAAAGAAAGACTGGAATTTGAATTAAGGTCCTCTGGATTTCGGGAAAGCGCATTCACTGTTCAACAACCGAAACATTTTTGTTTATTGAGTGATTATGCATAATTGAAATGAGAATCTATTATAACATTATTAATCTAACTTTACTGTTTATATTTTTTCCTGCTAACCGATTTTGATAAGTCAAGCAATTATTATTTTGATGTTAATCCGTTAGATATCATTATTATTTGACCAAGGAAAATAATAGGTATGTCATTTATTTATATAGGGACTTCGTAATGTTAGCATTAGTTTTTAACAAAAATACTAGCTATCCGCCCGCTGCTTCGCCTGCGTGGATTACGATTTAGGTTGTTCAGAGTGCTGAGTGCGAGTTGCAGTGAGAGAAGTGAATGACTTCACCATCGCGTTTTGCGAGAACGCAAATGTCACTACACCAGAGGTCGCGGGTTCGATCCCCGCACAGTACAAACATTTGTGTGCATGCACATGTCTGTTTGTACTGGTCTGGGTGTCTCCTATGTATAATAAGTATGTATTTACAAAAGAAAATGTATTTAAGTATGTTTATCCGTTGTCTAGTATCCCATAACACAAGCTTTAATTAGCTTACTTTGGGGCTAGATGGCGCTGTGTGGAATAATGTCCAGGGATATTTATTTATTTATTATTTATTTATTTATAAATATGCGCCAGACAACACACCTCTTGTAATGGTCTCGAAGTAAGGATTAATATCCCTGTGCTACGAGGGACCACACAAAGAAATAAGCCAGGGCATCTCCCAGCACACCCAGACCCGAGTCAATTCAGAAAAAACCATTTCCTGTATTGACCCGATCGGGAATCGAACCCGGGGCACTACGGAAATCGAGCCGAGAAACCGTGCCACAGCGGACTGCGCCAATCGTGTCGTCAAGAATGAGAATGATTCAAATATTAAGAGTAGGTAACCATTTTACTGTAGCCCCAATCATGAATTAAATACAATAGTTAAAATAAAATAGCAACTCGTATGCCATGTTTATTTCCATAACGCTTGACTAGAAGCACAAAATAATTATCTTACAGAAGGACCGCTCTCGCCTTTTTCCAATATAATTACCTTAACTTGCCTGACCGCCTAGCGTATTCGCTCTGAATTTTCAAAATGAAGTAGGTAGGTTATGCCTACTTGACAGAACCGGCCAAAAACAAATTCATCATGTGAAAAATGGCACCAAGTTCGACATAAACAAATGACTCGCGACAGTGCGACTCAACTCGCTGTGTCAGTGTGCGTGATCATAATGGCAGTTTGATCTCAGCGGACTATCTGTTCGGGGCATACCTACTAAAATAATACTTTACCACAAACGCTAGCAACTATTGTGGCGTAAACTCGTGAGAGTTGTACTGCTTAGGGCGGTTTCAGATTAGCGTTTTATACGCGCGTACAATATCGTCTTGGAAGCGCATGTTGGCGCGTACAGGCACGCCTTTTGCCACACGCGTAACTAGTGTGAGCGTTGACGTTATAAGCTCTTAATATGATAATCCGTATAGATACTGACCGGTACATACAGTGTTATGCTCTAGCAATTGCTCTAGTGACTAGAGTCTAGAGGCAGAGTTTCCCAAACTTATTTTTCGAATAGACCGCTTTAAAAATTTTGCTGGTTCCAGTGGACCCCCTGCAGCTACATTTCTACCATTTTCCCAAAATGTGACGCCAGCGTAGACCCCCGTCGAGTCTCTCCACTTTGGGAACCAATGGTCTAGACTTAGAGTCTAAAGCCACCCAAAGCGCGTAGGTGGGTTTCTGCTTTTTTCACGTATTATTACAATTAAACCAGTATTTAATTGAATTTTCATTTGTTTAGCATTTAACAATGCACGATTAGAAACTAGTAAAATTCCGCGCTTGAGTCCCTTGAGAGCGTAGTGGTCGTGGTTAAGCACTCCAACTCAGATCGCGGATCGTGTGGTCCCGAGTTCAAGTCTGGCCAGAACCAAAATCTTTGTGTTCATTGTTTCATTTCCGACTAACTCTCCGGTGATGGAAAACATTGATAAAAACCAAATCAACCCGAATAGCGGCGGAAGGCTCACCACCTTCCACGTTGGGTTCTAATACCATTGGTGAAAAGTGGGCTTCTGAGTGTTCCGTTCACCATGACGGCAACAGTCACTTGCCTCTGGCTACCCCGTTTGGGATAAAGTCGTGATGGTATGTTATGATGTTATGTTGAGTCCCTTGGATCAGGTTGAATTTTTCAAGTTTCTATCTTCCAGTATTTAATTGCCCATCCAAATAAAATTGTTATCCCTGCTAAGAATCTCTTCCAATAAAAAAAAACCATGAACATTTCTATGCTAACAAATGTTGATAAGCGAAGTAATTAGTTTAATCATCATTATTTTGAACAAAATAACATAAGTCACTATCAGCAATAAAACAATTTGTTATTTACTTGTGTGATCGTGTAATGTTTCTGTGGAAAAAACAAAAAGGAAAAATCGATAATTAGGCATGATGATCCTGTGATAGGGCGAGTAAGCCTCTGTGTATCAATTCCTAAGAAGCAACGAAGGTCAACAAACAATTCATTGTTTTTCCTTCAAGCAGCTGATGATAACAGGCCATACCCGAGTAGGCATATCCGCTCAGCTAACTAGCGATCAAATCCAAGCGGGCATAGTGTGAAATGGCACGGATCTATCTGGTGGCAAAACCAAGTGCCTTACATACTTTTTATTCAATGATATTCGAATCACCCTTCAATACTAAAACAACCTATGTTTTTGCCAAATCCATTTACCTTTAAATTTGTTTCGTTGCAAAAACTTGATAGTGAGTAATTTATTAAAATTTGTAGTGAGAAATGCAACAAGAAAGTTTAAAATGTTATCCTATGTTTTGTGGCATTCATTTTAGCTGACGAAGTCAAAGGCCTAGATCTATACTAATAATTAAATAATTTAAAAAGCTACATTATCCGTCATTGCTATAAATAGGCATTTATTTGTTTTGAAATAAATAATTTTTCTGTCATAAAAACGTAGTTTCATCGTTTTTTTTTTTGAATAATCAAAAAATTCAATAAAAAAGAATGAAAACTTATAGTTCGTTTACTAAGGTATAATTAATTTATGGCTCTTCAAACTCGGGTGGGCAAGTCTATTTTTAAAAGTGTGAATAAAATAAAAATAAGTAGTTATACTCGTACCATTCGAGGATCCACACAATATATAAGTAGTAACTTTTGTTTAGAAACCATATTCACAAACGCAAAATTTAATATAGCTGCCTAACAAGAGTCTTGGCAGAATGCATAGATAGGCGTTCTGAGACGTCACCATCTTGCTTTAGATTGTAGGGAGCGTTTTGGGCACTTCCAAAAATATAATCTTTAAAATTGCCATATTGGGAGTTTTAGTGTTTTCGAAATATTTATTTTACCAATGTTTCTATTATTAAAAGGTCTTTCGATAACACCTCAACAAAAAATAGTCACCTACCCTATTGTCGCGCACAAGTACATGGAGTGACAGAGGCCTGTAGTTTATGAGCAGCGGAATGGTTATGTGTCATTGATGAGTAGATGAATTGAAAAAGTGTTTTTGTGTTAAAATTAAATTTATTTATGTTTAATCCGGTTCAATTTTGCTGTAGAGAGGTTGTAAGTCAGATTTGTAGGCTGCAGACGTCCATCGTATAGTCCAGTTTCAAAATCATCGACCATAGGTCAATTGAGTATTACTGTAGGATTAACGGCCCCAAACTTCGATCATGTAGTAGTAGCCCCAGCCCCTGTTGGACTGAACCCTGACGCTCACGGAGTTCCAGCCGACGCCTCCCTGGGTGATCCAAGCGCGGCCCCATTGGGTCGGTCCGACTTCGATGGCTCGGACATGGTTGATCCTGGTGTTGGCGGCGCCGCGGTAGTTGAAGTCCTGGTACTGAATAGCGTTGGGGATGGGGTTTCTCTGGAGGTAGGTCCTGGAAGAATAAATGGGGTTATTATCTATTGAATTATGTATTCAAGATTGTGCATCGTCTTTCGAGGTTGATGTACAAGCTCTGCTTAGTTTGGAGTCATAAGATTCAGATGTAAGCTGTTATATGCGTCCACCATCTTATGCCTTCTGCCAGTAGCAGATAGCATGTTTTTTCTAGTTTTAGGCAAAACTAGTCCAATTAAAATCCTACAATGTACTTAATATAAAATTATTACAGAAGAAAGAATACCTATAATAATAAGATTATTATAATTATTGATGTTGATAAATACCTGTAAAGCAGCCTGTCGCCGGGCTGGACCCAGCCAACCTCCATGTTGGCTCTGGAAGCCGACAGCTCCACGGCAGCATCTTCCTTCACATCCGGGACGATGGCAGCATCTTGCTTCACATCCGGGACGACGGCAGCCTGGCAGGCAACCACTGCCAGCAGCACCAAAAGAAATGCGCTCTTCATCTGAAAACACACCATCCTTGTTAATATATTCATTTCAGGCTTATATCTTTTAGATAGATAGAAATATTCTTTTTTGTACAAATACAAAGAAACTTAAGCAAAGTATTACATTAAAAATAATGCACAGTGACGGCGGCCTCACAACTTAAAAGCACTTCTTCATTTTAAAATTGGTGAAATCTAATAATAAATTAAATAGTGTTAAAACTGACGCTTAGAAAAAAGATTTCATAGTAAGAACTTATAACATATATCGCTATTTTTCAAAGAGCTGGTATTTTGAGCTAGAAATAGTAACTCCTGGAGTTTTCGGTATACATAAAAATAACATGAAACTATAAGGATGAAAGCAAATAAATAATTAATGAAGAGACTTACCTTTTATTTTATAGTCTTCTTTGGAATTCACAGAACAAATCACTGCTGTAAATGTACACTGAACTATTATTTATACGCTATATTCACGGTAAGATAACTTTATCAAATGATAATCGTTCTTTTTAATGAGTCACTAATTAGGATGGATTTTAGGTATTTTTTATTTTTAGTCACAGTACATGTATACTGAGTATGCCATATTATCATGATTATGTAAGTAGATAAACTGGCAAATTTTTGTTGTTTTAGTTGATCAACCTGTTAGAAAATAGGATGATACTTTTCACTTATCATTTGAGTTAGCATGTTTTATTAATGTGTAAAATCCAAAGAAAGACTGGACTTTGAATTTAGGTTCTCTGGATTTCGGGAAGGCGCTCTCGCCATGTAACCACCGAAATCTCTTCGTTTAATGACTGATTTTTCATAATTGAAATTAAGTTGTATTTACATTATTGTAACATTTTGATGGCAGCAAAGTAGAGAAAGACATCTAGGAAATCGCAGTTTTACAGAATACGTTTTCTAAAAAATAGTGGTTATTTTGGGCGTTTTTGACTGATTAACCTGAATGATGCAATAAAATAACATTCTTAATTGATTAAACAAAATTTTTTACTGAAATAATGCAGATGTATTGTTTCCTTATATTTACGCGAACATTACAAATTGAAATGAAACAACTTTACAGATTCTACTCACAGAATTTATATTTTTACATTTTCTAACCCGACGTTTCGACTATTTTACAGCAGTCGTGATCACGGGATGACTCAGATGTTTTAATATGTCAAGAAAGTGATTATTTACATAGCAACTGCAACTGTCACTCAACTACCGTCATTTTCACCATCATCCCCCGGGAACTTTCATATTTACGCAGAAAGTACTAACCGTATCTTGAAGTCCTACAGTATTGTGCTGCCCCCTAGGCTTAATACTAACCAACCAATTCTGGCACACCTAGCTAGCCTTATAATTGTGATGTTTTTGCCGGCAATGATCCTATTAACGTACTACATCCTTTATTTAATTTCGAAAAAGTGAGTAATCTTACTGTTTCCCAGAACATCAAATCAGTCTCTTCTAACTCCCTTGACTGTGATGATATATACATGTGCACGATGAAATTTACTTTGCCATAATCAATTTCAGCACCAACTGCCATTATCAGTAAATCAATCCTAGAGGGTATCTTCCCAGATGCATGGAAATGCGCTATTATATTACCTATCCCTTAAAACAAAAATATAAAACTGTACCGATCTTAGACCAATCAGCATTTTACCAGCGATCTCTACGGTAGTTGAAAGGGTGGTCAAAATGCAACTTGTACCGTACATAGAAAAATATGACATTTTGCACCAGCTGCAATCCGGCTTCCGTAAAAACACACCACCACTACAGCTCTTCTCAACATAACAGATGACATCTTATGCGAATCAGGCCTAGGTAGGGGCACTTTCTTAGTGCTTTTAGATTTTACACGGGCTTTTGACTGTGTGTCAATCCCAATGCTTTTATCTAAACTGAAATATTATGGTGTCTCCGAACTGGCCTGCAAATGGTTTGCATCCTACTTCACAGGGCGTAGCCAAGCTGTCAAATGTGCCTATGCCACAGGCACCACTCCTCTCTGAACAGGAATTGGCTTCGACAATGCCACATTCCTGTTCAGAGAGGAGTGGTCCAAGGCTCAGTCTTTGGTCCCCTTTTATTTGCAATTGATACATCTAGTATTACTCAAGTCATCAAACACTCAAAATTTCATTTATACGCGAATGATACGCAGGTCTTAATTCATACTTTTTCCACAGAAGCTGATGTTAGTACAGTGACTGAGTTTATAACGAGTGATTTAAATGCTATCGACGAGTGGGCCAAGCAACACAGTTTGGTTCTTAACCACATTAAGAGCGTATTATATAATTAGTCTGCGGGACGAAGCATCAAGTAAATATTGTAAAAGAGTTAAATTCGACTATTCATATTAGTGGATGTACCCTTGCGAGGAATCCGTCCGCAACTTGGGCCTGATTGTGGATGAATGCTTGGGATTCGAAAAACATATACAGCAGAAGGCCGGTAAATGTTTCGTTTCTTTAAAAACTATGTATAGAATTCGAGAATTCCTTAACACTAACACGCGTGTACATGTATGTAACAGTCTGGTCTTGTCGCAATTACAATACTGTGATATAGTCTATGGTACGTGCCTCACAAAGAAAAACTCGGAAACTGTAGAACGGGTTCAAAATGCATGTATGAGGGATTGTTACTCCATACCTAAGAGGCATCATATATCACCGTACCTCCATGAGAAAGGGATCCTGAATATAGAAAGCACTAGGTCGTTAAAGCTGGCCTGTTTTTTCAATTCAATTTCAATAATAAACTAGTTTGGTCCTCTCAAAGACATAGATATTCTACTAGGTCTAGAGATTACCGACTGGTGCTTCCCATATGTAATTTGTCTAAGACAAGAGGATGCTTCAAGTTTGCTGCATCTAAGTGTTGGAACGACATACCACCACATTCACATAAAATAATAAGTCTTCCAACATTTAAGCGTGATATGACTAAATTGCTTATTTAGAAGCAGTCTCTCTTGTTTGGCTTTGTTGAAGAGTAGTAGCTACCTGATGAAGTAATAGCGTAGTAATTTTCTCATTTCAATGTAAAATTTATGTTCATTGTTCAAATGTTAATGTGTTAAATTTATGTTCAGGATAGGGCAGCTGGCCAGGCTAATCCTTCCAGCAACTTGCTGAGCCTTAATCCTTTTTGTCAACTTATGTTACTTAAGTACTTGCTTAATTATATAATCTGTACTGTACACTGTGACAAATAAAGCTCACTTATTTATACTCATCCTAAGATTTCTTTCACAATGGAGTTAGAGGCTGACAACAAACTACCTTTCCATGTTTTAGTTATAAGAAATCCTGATCATAGTTTGAGTCTTACTGTGTATCGTAAAACCAGCCATACTGATAGGTGCTTAAACGGTGATTCTCACCACCATCCTTCGCGGTTAGCTACAGTTGGTGAAACTTCGTTACAGAGAGCTCAACGGATCTGTGATGAAGACTATCGGCATGCTGAGGTGCTGACATGCTTCAAGCGCGTACTGCGTGAAAATTAACTTAAAGTACCGCGGCGTCACAGAAACAGAGTATAAGCAGCCACAGTCGAGCGTCAACCTGCTGTTTTACCTTATTTGAAGGGTGTCACTGACCAGATTGGAAACATCTTGAAGCGGACTTCAATTAAAACTGAAGCCGAAGAAGATCAATCAATTTTTAGGACCTGGGGGGCTAGCCAAGAGCAACACGCCACGACGATTTCTACAATAGAAATCGTTCAAATGTATGGGGATGACATAAACGCCATTGACAGCTTATGTCATACCCATACATTTGAACGAATTGTAGAAATCGTCGTGGCGTGTTGCTCTCGGCTAGCCCTCCTGCTAAGTGTAATACTCCTCATCAGTCAGCGGGCGTGTATGAATAAGCTTGATTGTAATTGTGGGCTCTGGTACATTCGGCAGATCAAGAGGAGCATTAGTACACGAATTAAAGAGCATATCGGTGATATCAAAAATCGTAGAAGTAATAAGTCTGCAGTTTGTAAACATGACCTCGTAAAACCCAATCATTTTATCAGATTTGATAAGCCCCTGGTCCTCGCTAGGGAGAACCGGTATGTTCCTAGGATGTTACGGAAGGCCATTGAAATTAAAAAACATCCAAATTTCAATAGGGAAGATAGTTGGAATCTACCTGCTTGGGATCCGGTAGTAAAACTCATTAAGCCTAGGGGCAGCACAATACTGTAAGACTTCAAGATACGGTTAGTTCTTTCTGCGTGGATAGGAACGTTCCCGGGGATGATAGTGAAAATGACGGCAGTTGTGTGACGATTGCTATGTAAATAATTACTTTCTTAACATATAACATCTGAGTCATCCCGTGATGTACAGTTGTAGCACAGATTATTTAATAGTTACTACGTAACAGATAAATCACTAGACACATAGAAAATTGTAATTTTTGTCATTTTTAAATGCGTGCTGTCATGTGTCAGGCATATATTGTCAGGGCTATCTCTCCCGATATGGATATCAGTAGTCAGTACCTACATAAGGTCGTCAGTTCAACTACAAGATTCGCATAATGCTCTACTGGCTCTACGCGGCTTTGACAACCTACTGCCAAATGAGTCTTCCAAGACCCGGCGGGTGGTAGGTAATTGGGTAGTTGACAACATCATCGAATTATATATATGTATATATTTTTTTAATAATCAAAAGATGCAATGAAAATATGAAAACTTTCAGTTCGTTTGCTTAGGTATAATTAATTTTATGGCTTTTCAAACTCGGGTGGGCAAATTGTAAAAAATAAGTACCTACTTACACTCGTAACATTCGATAATCCACACAATGTAATAAGTAATTACTTTTGTTTTGCAACCTATATTTATTCATAAACGCAAAATTGAATTTAGACTATTACCTATTTTCTCTGTGATATAGCTGCTGAACAAGAGTCTTGGCAGAACGCATAGATAGGCGTTCTGTGTCGTCACCATCTTGCGATAGTTTGTAGGGATCGTTTTGGGCACGTCCAAAAATGGGATTTTTAAGATTGCCATATTGGGAGTTTTAGTGTTTCGAAATATTTATTTTACCAAAGTTTCTATTATTAAAAGGTCTTTCGATAACACCTCAACAAAAAATAGTCACCTACCCTATTGTCGCGCACAAGTACATGGAGTGACAGAGGCCTGTAGTTTATGAGCAGCGGAATGGTTATGTGTCATTGATGAGTAGATGAATTGAAAAAGTGTTTTTGTGTTAAAATTGAATTTATTTATGTTTAATCCGGGTAAATTTTGCTGTAGAGAGGTTGAAGGTCAGATTTGTAGGCTGCAGACGTCCATCGTATAGTTCAATTTCAAAATCATAGGCGTCAATTGAGTATTACTGTAAGATTAACGGCCCCAAACTTCAATCATGTAGTAGTAGCCCCAGCCCCTGTTGGACTGAACCCTGACGCTCACGGAGTTCCAGCCGACGCCTCCCTGGGTGATCCAAGCGCGGCCCCATTGGGTCGGTCCGACTTCGATGGCTCGGACATGGTTGATCCTGGTGTTGGCGGCGCCGCGGTAGTTGAAGTCCTGGTACTGAATAGCGTTGGAGATGGGTCTTCTCTGGAGGTAGGTCCTGGAAGAATAAATGGGGTTATTATCTATTGAATTATGTATTCAAGATTGTGCATCGTCTTTCGAGGTTGATGTACAAGCTCTGCTTAGTTTGGAGTCATAAGATTCAGATGTAAGCTGTTATATGCGTCCACCATCTTATGCCTTCTGCCAGTAGCAGATAGCATGTTTTTTCTAGTTTTAGGCAAAACTAGTCCAATTAAAATCCTACAATGTACTTAATATAAAATTATTACAGAAGAAAGAATACCTATAATAATAAGATTATTATAATTATTGATGTTGATAAATACCTGTAAAGCAGCCTGTCGCCGGGCTGGACCCAGCCAACCTCCATGTTGGCTCTGGAAGCCGACAGCTCCACGGCAGCATCTTCCTTCACATCCGGGACGATGGCAGCATCTTGCTTCACATCCGGGACGACGGCAGCCTGGCAGGCAACCACTGCCAGCAGCACCAAAAGAAATGCGCTCTTCATCTGGAAACACAAAGTCATTTATTAATATATTCGTTTTATGCTAGATCTTATAGATAGATAAATTCTTGGTTGTATATTTAAAACAATGCACAATTCAGGATTGGTGAAATCTAAGAATAAATTAAATAGTGTTAAAACTGACGCTTAGAAATTATTCGATAGTTAGAACTTCTAACATATAATGGCGCTATTATTCAAAGAACTAGTAGGTACCTTGTGCTAGAAATAACACGTATTATTAAAAAGAAAATGAATCTATTAGCATGAGAGCAAACAAAATATTAATGAAGAGACTTACCGCTTATTTTACAGTGTCGTCTTTGGAATTTACAGAACAAATCACTTCTGTAAATGTACACTGAACTAATGGAATGACCATATTTATACGCTAAAATCACGGTAAGATAACATTATCAAAATGATTATCGTTCTTATCAATGAGTCACTAATTAGGATAGATTTTAAGTAATTTTATTTTTAGTCATAGTGGCAACTTTACCTACCCGTATAAATATGTATACATATGTTTGCCTGCGGATTTTCATCAAACTCAAACTCAAATATCTTTATTTACAAAGACTTAATCAGTACTTTTAAAAAGTCAAAAAATATACTTAATAATAGACATAAATGCTATAATAATATGAATAAATAAACAGTATACAAACATAATGCGACTCTACCACCGCGTCGGAGAAGTTGATTCTTACTGAGAAGACCCGCGAGAAACTCAGTAGTTACTCTTTTAAACTTATTGTGGTTTTACAATGCGAGTTAGTATAGTACAATTTATTTGTTGATAAAAAACTGCTTGAATTCTATCATTAATAAATAGACAAAACAACCTAACAAGTACAGCAAAGCTACATAATATAAAACAATAGGCCTAGTCATTTATACAATTCCAAAAATAGAAATTGTTAGTCAATAATACACTTAAGTCCGTATTTAAATAATAAGTATTACAAGAGGTAACTGATCCCGCACCGAGCAGAGAGCTTAATCCCATTTTTTTTATCTAAAAGGTAATCATTGGTAGTAGGTATAATACACCTTTTTTAATAAAACCGATTTTATGTGGTTTTTCAATCAGTGCAGCGGTAACGTACAAATTGCCTGAGGAACTTTGTTGTAGTAGTGTACAGCTTGCCCCATAAAGGATCCCAAAACTTTTTGTAATCTGAACAATCGATGGCTACAAGTATGTCTACCATGAGTATTCCTAGTTCCTACACCAATGACAGCCGCTAGCGTCCGCTGACGTTTTTGTATGCGATTTCGGTACAGCGCCCCTAGTGATTCAAAATGGAACAAAAAATGGCATACAAAGGTCTGAACACTCTGAACACAACGATCACCATTTACGTGCTCAAACTCATGGTAGACATAAGCACAGACATAAGTACAGTACACAAAAACTCATTAAAAAAACAATAATAAAACGGTAAAATATGTGTGTAGTAAAAATCTTTGCCTGGATAAAATTGGTTCACTTGTGGAGCAAGAAAAATTACTTAAAAAAACATTATTACAACACTTTAAATATGGTTCGGTTTATAAGTATAACAATGACTAATATTTTATTTAGCAGTTTTAGGGTGATAAATCAATGAAATAAATTTATGCATATTCGTTATCCCGGTTGATTTGGTTTTTTATGGATGTTTCCGGTTAAAGATGATTCTGGCCATATTTGAACTCGGGACCACGTGATCCACGATCCGAATTGGGGTGCTCAACCCCTAGGTCACGTCGCTCTTTTATTAGTACCTATACGAGCTGCCCCAACAGACTTCGTTCTGTCTAATGTTTGACAGCTGGTGTCCATTATCAAATCTCGCCCGCTTTTTTCGACTTGATTGACATTAACTATTATTTTTCAACGATTTTTTTGTTCAATCATAATAAAATATAGCCTATATCACTCCTAAATAGTTAAGCTTTCTGTTAATGAATTTTCACGATCTGATCAGTGGTTTCGGAGCCTATTCAATACAAACAAGCAAATCTTTCCTCTTTGAAATATTAGTATACTTAGATAAATATCGAATATTACATCATATCATCACTTAGTTCTATCAGGTTGGGAAAAAAGTCTTTTCGTATTTAATAAGTATGAACTTGTAATAGAATCTCTTTGGCTATACTATTTGTATCTGGCTGGTTTTGGTATCATGAAAAGTTTAAATTAAAGAAGATCATTCTAAATTCATATTAGGAAAATGTGTGATTTCTATTTGTTTTTCTTACTGTCAAGATGAGTGAATCTAATGAAGAAATGCGATACTTTTTACATTTTACTTCCACAAAAGGTAAAAATGCAACGCAAGCCGCGAAAAAAATTGCGATGTTTATGGACCTAGTGCAGTGTCTGTAAGAGTAGCACAAATTTGGTTTAAGCGTTAACAATCCGGAAATTTTGATGTCAAAGATGCACATCGCTCTGGTCGCCCTATTACGGATAAAATGGATGCCGTTTTTGAAAAAGTGGAGCAAGATCGGCATATCAGTAGTTACGACATAGCTGAAGAACTGTGAATTGACCACAAAACAGTTCTGGCGCATTTGAAAAAAACTTAGTACACAAAAAAGCTCGATATTTGGGACGACGTAATGAAACCGAACCATTTTTGAAGAAGCTGATAACTGGTGATGAAAAGTGGATCACGTACAATAAGAACGCACGAAAAAGGTCGTGGTCAAAGGCCGGTCAGGCTTCACAGGCTGTGGCGAAACCCGAGTTAACTCGCAACAAGGTGATGCTGTGTGTGTGGTGGGATTGGAAGGGCATCATTAATTATGAGCTGTTACCACCAGGTAGGACCATCGATTCTAAACTCTACTGCGAACAACTGATGAGATTAAAGCAAGAAGTTGAGAGAAAGCGGCCGGAATTAATCAACAGAAAGGGTGTGGTTTTTCATCAGGATAACGTATAACCTCACACATCTTTAGCCACTCAGAAAAAATTAAGAGAGTTTGGCTGGGAGGTGTTAATGCATCCGCCGTATAGTCCTGGCCTTGCACCTTCAGATTTCCACCTGAATCGGCCTCTTCAGAATTCTTTAGGCAGTGTCGGGTTAACATCACGTGAGGACTGCCAAAACCACTGGTCTCGGTATTTTGATCAGAAGCCTCAAAATTTCTATAGCAATGGGATCATGTCCCTACCTACAAGATGGCAAAAAGTAATTGAACAAAATGGCACTTACATACTTTAGTTAAATGTAAACAACCTATAACGATTTGGTTGTTTGTTTGTATTGCATAGGCTCCGAAACTCCTGAACCGATTTTAAAATTATTTTACCAATATGAAGCTACATTATCCGAGAGTGACTCAGTGAAAAATATTAGTTTAAGTAAATCAAGTCGGAGAAACGCGGGCGAGATGTGCTGCTTTACCGACGCCGCGACGTGCAATTACTTTTGTCAGTGCAGGGAGTAAAGTCCAAACTTGAAACAGAATTTACATTGTTTCGCTAAACCGTGCAGCTGGTCGGCTATCAAATCAGTTTAGACAACTTTAATTATAATTACAACATAAGTTTATCGTAGATGAAGGACCAACTGCAAAATACTCTCGAACACACACTTTCCAGTAGGTATAAATGGTTGCCAAATCATGATCATGGATCAGTTCCAAGGAAAAATAAATAATATAAGTAGTTTAGGTATAAATTCTTATCAAGCACCTTCAGTTCATCGAATTCAAAGTATCGTAAATTGAAATCAGATCAGATAAGGTATTATAATAATCTTCTTCATGAACAAAGGATTCACCCATCCGCGATTACACCACACAGGTCCCGACATATTGTGTACGAGTAAGAGTAGGCAAGTAAGCCTAAAGTCTCTCAACCAACTGTGCCTTAAAACCCAGACCGGACCATAAGAACCATGGAGTTGTCTTTCTAAGTTCCGCTTAGCTACTAGTTCACAGCTAAGTCAACTTGCCTTCTCGGCAAGTTTGATGCTTCTCGAAGTTTGATGTTTTTCTCTTTAAAAAGGATCCAAGTTGATCCGCACCGCACCGCTTAGTCAAATCCCAAAAAACTACTGATTTTACTGCACAGTACAGCTAACAGCTGATTCCATAGAATTCAGGAACGACTTTCTAAGTATACCACAAAATAGGTAATAGTACTCCGTATAATAAAACAGTTTACAGATGCTATGGGCGCCATCATTTGTCACACGACAGAAGCTTAAGTTCCTTGAACCCCGAGTCAGCCCTGCTTACTTAAACCTATATAAATACTACACATTCTTCATAACTGCTTTTTCTTACTATAATCTAATAAACAAATCGAAAGATACATACCAATAGACGAAAATAAACTCATGTTGCTGGCACTGTACACAATCATGGTTAAGCATATTCCTGAAGCTATCCTTGGATAATTATAATAGTACCTAAGTATTTAAAAAAAACCCCAATTCCACATTTTGTTAAATATGTTTTATTATTACCTTTTGATAAAAAGTTTAATGGAGAAAGATGTGCCACTCAGAACGTCCGTGTTATCACTGAATGTTTAAATAATTCTTGGTTTAGAAACCTATTGATTTAATTATCTGGTAAACATGCGTTGTTAAGTAAATGAGGTCTTGTGTGTTCATTTTCGCACGATTTTCTGCACAATAATACACTAACTAACTGAAATGATTGTGTCCTATCTCATTGAAATGTATGTCGTCTGCATACGTATGTTTCTTAGGGCAATTACATCGACTACATTCTTTATATTGGCAGCAAGGCACTAGATAAATCTGTTAGTAGAAGCTGACCTATTCAAAGCAGCTCATTTGTTCCCAACAGCTGACCTGCTGCAGGCAGGACCGTCTTTAACGTATTTGGGGCCCTTGTCACAATTGAACAATGGGGCCTTTTTGACTTTGAAATTTTAGGGGAGCCCTCACGGTCGCGGGGCGATGGGCACGTGCTAAATGGGAAAGAGAGGCCTCGGGTTATATTCCCTTGGAGAGTGTGACATAGATGCATATTCGTTATTTAACACAAAGACTGAATCTGAAATTGTTCTGAAAAATACTCTACATATGCGAAAGCCCGGTGGTTATCGCATAAATAGATATTTTTTCGCTCTCTCCTCTGTAGCGTGATGTGGTATCTTTTGGGCTGACTGAAGGAGGCTGGCGAGTTTGACTCTAAGTATATTATACATTTTTACTTGCACTACTTACCTGTCCTCCAGTTTGGATACACTCGTCTAACTTGAAAAAGGATTCGTCAAAGTAATGATAGTGATGTTACTATTACTCAATCTCGAATCTCATTCATTGAAGTACTTGCCAGCCTAGATGCTTGCCGAGAAATCTGCTGTGCTCTAGCACTTTAACGACTTTGATTAAAAACTGTTTTGTTAAGATGTTCCATGCCACTGCAAATGGCTCTTATGTAGATGAGTTGAAAGTATGGTGTATATGGCATATCTATCCACCTGAAATATTCAGTGCCAACAGGTGAAGCGTATGTGAAATTACTTGGAGCTGTTGTTCTTAATAAAGCATAATTGTGTCTATCTAAACGGATTTTTCTACTAGATACGGGTGGAAAAAAACGCCGTGCCCTTCCTCTTTTGCAACTGAACTATAAAGGTGGCGGTTTGCGTCTCAACCGAAACTGGAGACAGAGACGCGAGACACCCCATGTTAAGCCTACCAAAGCCCGAGACACTTATGTCTCGCAGCGGGCTTGGATGTAACTAGGTTGGTTAGCTACTGTACTGTACTGGCCAGAAGAGTGAGAAAAAAGATAATCAAATTTGTCTTAAGATTACTTCTTTATTAAGGAACTGTTAATTTAAATCAATAATTATCACAGTTTTCCACGTTCGTAGCTATATATCAGGCAGAGAGATCAGTTTAACGGCCCCAGACTTCAATCATGTAGTGGTAGCCCCGGCCACTCGTGGAATGTACCCTGAGGCTCACGTTGTTGAGGCCGATCCCTCCGGACCTGATCCAGGCCAGGCCAAACTGGGTTTCTCCCACCTCCATAGCAATGACCATGTTGATCCTGGTGTTGGAGGCGCCGCGGTAGTTGAAGTCTTGGTACTGCACTGCGTTGTTAATGGGGTACCTCTGGAGGTATGTCCTGTAAATGAAAAGGAATTCATAAAATACAGTAACTACTAGTGTATGTCACGCAAATTAATAAAGTCCTGGCATGTTCCGAAAAATCAGAAAATACTTAGTACGACCTGTGATTTGAACCAAAGACCTCAGAATACGAGGCTACTTCTCGGCCTACGAGGCTCCTATAAACGGTAATTTATTTACCAAAACATCTTTTGTTTTTCTGATTGGTTAAAATCGAAATCATATAGGTAGAAAGGCCTTTAAAAGGCAAAGAAAAAGAGCGCAATACCTGTATAGCAGACGATCGCCAAACTGCTTGTAGCCGGCCTGGAAGTCGGCTCGGGAAGCAGATCTCTCAAGGTTCACATCCTCCTTCACTTCCGGGATGACAGTGGCCTGGCTGGCGACCACGGCCAATAGCACCAAAAGTAGAGCACCCTTCATCTGCGATAAACAACAGGAATTATCAATCCTATGAAAACGATGTTGAAGGCTACCAACCATCTTAGGCGGAATTACAAAAATTGGTATGGTTCTATGAACTAAATAGACAGTTAAAAAATGTAGAGAGAGCATAGTTGCCCTTAGCCAACTGCCTATTCCAAGTGTCCAAGCACTTGAGGAGATGAATACTATAGATACTAATTCAAGTTGTAACTACAGAATCTTAGTAACAACAAAGAAAATGCAAATTCCATTCTTCATACCCTTACTCTAACAACCTGCAACTTATCAAAACCCTTTTATAAACTCACCTTTTTAATTGTTATAGTCTTGTTTGTATGGTGTAGAACAAATAACCACTGTTAGTGTATGCTGAAATCTCGATAAGGTGATATTATATACCCCGCAAAAGAGGCTAGATAAGATAATTGCTAGGGTTTTATCGTCATTATCAGAAGCTCTTACTCTTAATGAGTAATCATTGATTCAAATTAGTCATAATATCTATTATAACCAGGAAGATTATATAGCGTCGGAGAAGTTGATTCTTACTGAGAAGACCCGGCGAGAAACCCAGTAGTTACCCTTTTAAACTTGTTGTGGTTTTACAATGCGAGTTAGTAGAGTACAATTTGTTTGTTGATAAAAAAACTGCTTAAATTCTAATATTAAAAAAAAAAACAATAGGCTGTACCAAGTCATTTATACAATTCCAAAAATAAAAATTGTTTGTCATTAATACACTTATGTACGAGTATTACAAGAGGTAACTGATCCCGCACCGAGCAGAGAGCTTTAGTCCCAGGGTTTTTTATCTAAGAGGTAATCATTGGTAGTATAATACCCCTTTTTTAATAAAACAGATTTTATGTGGTTTTTGAATCTGTTCAGTGGTAACATACAAATTGCCTGAGGAACTTTGTTGTAGTAGTGTACACCTTGCCCCCTAAAGGATCCCAAAACTTTTTGTAATTTAAACAATGAAAGCGCAATTTTACCCTTATTCCTAGTATTTTTGGCGTGTATATCGCAGTGTTTTGTGAAAAGCCTGATACTTTTTTCACCAAGACAATACAGTTGTATATAAATTGGGAAGCCACTGTAAGAATCCCAATTTCCTTACAAAGCTCTCTAAGTGAGGCCCAGCAGTATGTAGGGTCAATATATTCAACTTGGTGAAAAATGGTTTGCAGCTATCCATAACATTTAAATTTTCCACAGTCCTTACGCATCTTTTTTGCAGTCGAAATAGTTTAGCAACTCCGGTACAATAACAGTATGCCATAAGTTAGCCAAGAATGTGCATAGGCATAGTAAGCGCTTTTTGCAAAATCAAATTCCGATGTTTTTCTAGGTTACTAACTAGGATCACCTTGAAAAAATCAATGTTTCTCAATTTATTGATGTATGAAGATATTACCAGCTAAAGCCTCTTGAAAAACACCTCAGCTTAAGAAGTTTTTTCAGCCTACATAACTTTTTTCACCTTGGGATTTCTGTGTTATAGAGATAACTGTTGTAGGAGGCTCTGATTCGGATGAGTCGGTTGCCAACGTGACTAAGCTCAACAGCGAAAAGGAACAAAGACAAACACGTTTTCTTAAAAGTATAACTTATTTATTGAGAACTGTTAATTTAAATCATTAATTATCACAGCGTTCGTAGCAATTTATCGAGAAGAGAGATCAGTTTAACGGCCCCAAACTTCAATCATGTAGTAGTAGCCCCGGCCTCTCGCGGACTGTACCCTGAGGATCACGTTGTTGCGGCCAATCCCTCCGGACCTGATCCAGGCCTGGCCGAACTGGGTTTGTCCCACCTCGACAGCCCTAACCATGTTGACCCTGGTGTTGGAGGCGCCGCGGTAGTTGAAGTCTTGGTACTGCACTGCGTTGTTAATGGGGTACCTCTGGAGGTATGTCCTGTGAATGAAATGTAATTGGTCAGATACAGTTTAACAACTAGATAATGTATTTAGTGCAGCACTGTTAAGCAACGGCTTTCAGCTTTAAAATTCAGGTCATCGCTACATGCAGGTTTTTTATCTTTCACTCGAATGTTGGACTATGTTTCAAATAATCCGAAAATACTCTGTACGACTAGGATTTTAGCCCAAGACCACAGGCTACGATACGAGATTTCATACTTCTTGTCCACTGAGTCGCGTAAAAAAACATTAGTTTTATAATAATAGAAATTGTTTGCACATATTTAAACCTTTTCTTTTTTCTGATCAAATGAAGAAAACCAAGATTTGATGTTATATAGTTGGAAAAGCCTAAAAATGTCAACGAAAAAGTTGAAAATAAATTACCTGTAAAGCAGACGATCACCAGACTGAATGTAGCCAGCCTGGAAGTTGGCTCTGGAAGCAGATCTCTCAAGGCTACCATCCTCCTTCACTTCCGGGATGACAGCTGCCTGGCTGGCGACCACGGCCAATAGCACCAAAAGTAGAGCACCCTTCATCTGCGATAAATAACAATATGTTAACAACATGAATAACCTATCCTACAAAAACGATGTCGAAAGCTAACCTCTTTCGCAAAAAGGGAATTGGGTATTGACTATCTGTGGTTATGGGGAAATCACTTAACTATAGACAACTAAAAAATTCAAAAGTGCTTATCCGGCTGACAAGAGGAGTCAAGTTCCGTAATTCTTAAATCTGACACAAGGTTAATTCTGACTTTTTTCCAAGACTATTGTCTTTATTTCTGTTAATCCTGGAAACGCAAATCTAAATAGTAACCAAGTGATCCAGGCACTTGGATAGAAGAATACAATACGAGTATTGAGTGAAGCTAAACTCAGCTTAGACAATTCACTTGTCTGTATTCAAGAGCCAAAAGGAGCAAGTATAAGATAAAGCTATCTGTAAACTCTTACAGGGTGTAAGTTAAGAAAACAATTGTTTATAAACTCACCTCTTTAATTGTCTTGTTTGGATAGTGTAGAACAAATAGCCACTGTAAGTGTATGCTGAAATCTCGAGTAGACTATATTATATATGTTACAAACGCCCTCTGATAAGATTGTAGAACGGATATTATCGTTCTTATCAAAGGTGTGACTATTTTACTCATTATTTTTAAAGTATATAGTTATTATAGATAGGAAGAAATAATTAGTGTTCTGAGAATACCAAATACGCTCAATCTATACAAGCGATTCTGCTTTTTTATTTTGAAAGTAATTTACATACTTTATGACTAGTCCGTTGAATAATGAGTAAAAGTTCTGCTTCTAAAAGCACAGATTACTAATAGCTACTACGTATCAGATAAATCACATCAATAGAAAAATGAAAATTTTCTTAATCCTGTCATGTGACAGACAAATACTGCCAGGGCCACCTCTTTCGATAAGGATGTCAGTAGTCAGTACCTACAGTGCGTCATCGCGTCAGTTCAACCGCAAAATTCGCGTACAATCGTACAAATGCTCTACGGGGCTGTTGACAACCAACTGCCAAATGAGTCATGGAATACCCGGCGGCTGGGAGGTAATTATTGTGCGCAAGTACATGCAGGGACAGAGGCCTGACCGCCGTCGTGGGCTCCCCCTGGACAAAGATGATGGCAACAGTCACTTGCCTCTGACTACCCCGTTTGGGATAGGGTCGTGATGGTATGTTAAGTTGTGTTATAAATAAAATGTAATTTGTAATGTATGTGCTGTTGTAATTTATGTTTATTAAGTTTTTCCTCTGTCTAAGAATTATCGTTTTATCAGTCATTATCAAGTAAACAAGTACATCACCGGTGAAACTTCGCTTAGAACACTTATTGAGATAGGCATAGGTATTTGTTATTTCCTTAAAATTGTTATGTTTTATGATATGGTTAACAGATATTAAAACAACAAAACGGAACACCTAGAATCCCACATCTAACTAAGCGTATTTAAACCCAACATGTAAATAGTCGCATGCCTACCGCCGTTATGGTTGTTAGGACCTAAACTTAAGGTTTTGAAAGCCCAGGAATGAACGCAAATGTTCGTCACATATCGAGTCAGTATTAAGTAGGTATAGTAATATAAGGTTCTCGTTAAGGTCAAAGCTCATTATCACGGCGGCACCGGCACCGCCTTAGCTGTCGTCGCTTTGCATTAAAAAGGCGGACGGCGCGCTGACCGCCCGCGGAGAATTGACAATGTAAAATATATAAAATAGTACACAATTCCATGCTCTTATTTGAATGGCAAGTTAATAGCCGGGTGATCCAAATTAAACTTCCGAACTTTCATTTAAAAAAACACACAAAGCGCAATATTTTTTTAGTTTTTTCTTTATTGATGTAATGATAAGTGTCTGACATTTGTGATGAAAAATAGCCACGTTCAAATTTCCACCTCTGGACATTCTGCAGGAGGAAATTCGATCGTGGTAATTTTAGAATCAATTTCAAAGAAAATTTTATTTCCCGGTGAATCTGATTTCCCTTTGACTGGGTAAGTTAATAAACAAAACTGGCCCATTTAGGGCGAGGATGATCCTTCCTTTCGTGATACACAAGACACAAATAGAAAGTCCAAAAAGTTACTGTGTGGTAGGCGTTGTGATCAGGTGGCGTGATTGAACCTTAATTTTTCAAAACAATGAAGGTCAGCCGGGTACAGTCAATCGTCAGTGCTATAGGTTCATATGATAATCGATTATTTTTAGCACCACATTAAGCATATTAATGTGGAAAAAAAATGGTTTCAATAAGAGGGCGCAACATGCCACACATCAACTGAAACGTTGGAAGTTTTGTAAAAATTACACGCTTAAATTCACGTCAGGGTAATGTCAACCGGCCGCCAAGATCGTGTGTTTAAAGCCGCTAAGACTCAATACTCAATACTCAATTCTTTATAGCATACTTTTTTTTCTTCTTAAACATTAAGTTTAAATGGACAAACCTTCATCGTTAGAACTCCCGAGGACTAACATCCATCGAGTTGTAGCCGAGGCAACTCCAGAAATTAGCAAAGATGGCTTGAAAAATTACCTCCAACAAATTACCTCCTGCAGAATGTCCAGCGGCGGACTGTGGCTATTTTTTATAGTAAATGTAAAACATTAAATATTATATCAGTAAAGAAAAAACTTGAAAAGGACTGCGTGTTGTCTGTTTTTTTTAAATGAAAGTTGGGAAGTTAAATTTGGATCACCCTTTACAATCAAACTTAGAATGACATCAGGATAATGTCTACTAGATATACTACTTTCGCCGTATGATGATATCCCTGACAGTTCATATTTGTCAATTATAGTGCTGTAACGAATGCAATTTAATCGATTTGGCAAAGGAAATGGAATCAGATTTACCAATTTTATTTTTTAAATAAATTCTTAATAAACGGGTTATGGCTAATAAGTAATAGAATAAAACGCGGTATCTCGAAAATAAAAGTTAAAAAATTGCACACAAGGCAGACGCAATGGTACATACTAATGCGAATGACGTGATTATAAATTATAAAATGGTCGTTCCTATTAATCATTTTTTGACGATTCAGTAGTGTCAATACACTATTAAATGGCGTTACTTTTCACGCATCAGGCGCTGTAAAGATATATTAATTGAATTTCAAATACTTCATTTATGAATAGTTAATAATAATAACAATAATTTACTTGATAAGATTCGAAAGAACAGTGGTTTTTCAATAGTTTATAACATTTTCTTTTGCCAGTTTCTTTTGATTTAGTTTGAAATAGTGTGCGTGAGTTGCGTGAGACGTAACAATAAGAGCTGTCAGTCATATCATCTTACAGTGAAAATAGTATAATCATTCTTTGACGCGAATTATCGCCAAAGAGGATTGCTTATTGGCATACTTTTACGTTGTCTCCAGCATACTTCATGATGTTTTTATTTACACTGCACTGAATCTACTTTTATCTTCCGACCTACACTATGGTTATAAACGATGGCAACTCTCCTACCAACGCTTTGCAGCTGTCAGCGCCACATGCTGATGTCAATTTCACACGAGGGCAGGATAGTGAGGCAGAACAGTGGGACAGAACAGTTGGGGAAGGACAGTGGCGTTCACACGGGTAGGCAGAACAGTAGGGCCTCAGTCCGCGAGTAGCCATGAAGCGACAACGACGACAACAGCAACTACGCCATTTGCTTAAAATTGCGGCACACATAGCTCTGGATGAGCTCACTCATATTGCTAAGTGGGAAATAAATAATATTGCTAAAGAGGGACCTGGTTGCCCCAATTTTGAAGCCCAATTTTATAAGGAGTTTTTAATAAATATCTTAAATTTTTATTATGTGTATAAGATTTGCTGTTTTCCTTTTTCTTTTGTTTTACTCGTATGTGTCCCAGAGTTCGGGCAAATAAAATAATAAAAATAATTTACTACGAATATATCAAGCAAATAATCTATAAACAGGTTGAACCGAAATAGTGCTATATGTCCCCAACATATCGGTAACATATCTCTCTTCACTCGATCATAGACTTTAACCAGATAAAAAAAGAGCGTTAAAATTTAGGTTTTTTTTTTGGATATTTGTCTCCTTATTCGGCAAAGGGATACGCCTCGTTATTCTTCGAATCCTGTTAACTAGTTTTAGTGTTTAAAACTTTATCATACAGTAGGTATGATGACGATGCTCACAAAACTGACGAGGCGTTAATTTTAGCTTAAGAGCGCTTTCACATTAAGGCGTCTTTGTAGCGCGACGGACGCGCGACAAACGCGTGACAGTCGAGCTGCTGATAATTTCATCATATGAACGACAGCGCGGCAGCGGTGCGTAAGCGGCGCGTGAGCGGCGCGTGCACTTACTGCATTGCTAGCTAGTGTTGCAACCGCACGTTTTTGTTGACAGTCATCAAAATGAGCGAGTTCGACACCGGAAAAGTCATTATTGCGTGGAGTGCGCCGCACTAATCCATCCAAGCCACGGGGAAAATGCAGTGCCGCTGTTTTTTATAATGTGACGGCAGCCGCTGCTGCCACGCCGCTGTCGCGCTGCTGACGCCCTAATGTGAATGCTATAAACAAATCGTTCTTTCCAAGGATCACCTTGAAAATATCAATGTTTCTTAATTTATTGATGTATGAAGATATTACCAACTAAAGCCTCTTAAAAAAAACCTCTGCTTAAGAAGTTTTTTCAGCCTACATAACTTTTTTCACCTTTGGTATATCTGTGTTATAGAGATAACTGTTGTAGGAGGCTCTGATTCGGATGAGTCGGTTGCCAACGTGACTGTAAGCTCAACAAGGAAAAGGAACAAAGACAAACACGTTTTCTTAAACATACAACTTATTTATTGAGAACTGTTTATTGAAATAATTAATTATCACATTTTTCGCGTTCGTAGCAATTTATCGAGTAGAGAGATCAGTTTAACGGCCCCAAACTTCAATCATGTAGTAGTAGCCCCGGCCTCTCGCTGACTGCACCCTGAGGGTCACGTTGTTGCGGCCAATCCCTCCGGACCTGATCCAGGCCTGGCCAAACTGGGTTTGTCCCACCTCGACGGCCCTGACCATGTTGACCCTGGTGTTGGAGGCGCCGCGGTAGTTGAAGTCTTGGTACTGCACTGCGTTGTTAATGGGGTACCTCTGGAGGTATGTCCTGTGAATGGAATGTAATTGGTCAGATACAGTTTAACAACTAATGTATTTAGTGCAACACTGTTAAGCACCGGCTTTCAGCTTTAAAATTCAGGTCATCGCTACATGCAGGTTTTTTATCTTTTACTCGAATGTTGGACTATGTTTCAAATAATCCGAAAATACTCTGTACGACTGGGATTTAAGCCCAAGACCACAGGCTACGATACGAGACTTCGTACTTCTTGTCCACTGAGTCGCGTAAAAAAACATTAGTTTTATAAAAATAGAAATTGCTAGCACATATTTAAACCTTTTCTTTTTTCTGATCAAATGAAGAAAACCAAGATTTGATGTAATATAGTTGGAAAAGCCTAAAAATGTCAACGAAAAAGTTGAAAATATATTACCTGTAAAGCAGACGATCACCAGACTGAATGAAGCCGGCCTGGAAGTTGGCTCTGGAAGCAGATCTCTCAAGGCTACCATCCTCCTTCACTTCCGGGATGACAGCTGCCTGGCTGGCGACCACGGCCAATAGCACCAAAAGTAGAGCACCCTTCATCTGCGATAAATAACAATATGTTAACAACATGAATAACCTATCCTACAAAAACGATGTCGAAAGCTAACCTCTTTCGCTAAAAGGGAATTGGGTATTGACTATCTTTGGTTATGGGTAAATCACTTAACTATATACAACTAAAAAAATTAAAAAGTGCTTATCCGGCTGACAAGAGGAGTCAAGTTCCGTAATTCTGAAATCTGACTCAAGGTTAATTCTGACTTTTTTCCAAGACTATTGTCTTTATTTCTGTTAATCCTGGAAACGCAAGTCTAAATAGTAACCAATTAATCTAGGCACTTGGATAGAAGAATACAATACGAGTATTGAGTGAAGCTAAACTCAGCTTAGACAACTCACTTGTCTGTATTCAAGAGCCAAAAGGAGCAAGTATAAGATAAAGCTATCTGTAAACTCTTACAGGGTGTAAGTTAAGAAAACAATTGTTTATAAACTCACCTCTTTAATTGTCTTGTTTGGATAGTGTAGAACAAATAGCCACTGTAAGTGTATGCTGAAATCTTGAGTAGGCTATATTATATATGTTACAAACGCCCTCTGATAAGATTGTAGAACGGATATTATCGTTCTTATCAAAGGTGTGACTATTTTACTCATTATTTTTAAAGTATATAGTTATTATAGATAGGAAGAAATAATTAGTGTTCTGAGAATACCTAAATGCGCTCAATCTATACAAGCGATTGCGTCGTTTCTGCTTTTATATTTTGAAAGTAATTTATATACTTTATGACTAGTCCGTTGAATAATGAGTAAAAGTTCTGCTTCTAAAAGCACAGATTACTAATAGCTACTACGTATCAGATAAATCACATCAATAGAAAAATGAAAATTTTCTTAATCCTGTCATGTGACAGACATATATTGCCAGGGCCACCTCTTTCGATAAAGATGTCAGTAGTCAGTACTTACAGTGCGTCATCGCGTCAGTTCAACCGCAAAATTCGCGTACAAATGCTCTACGCGGCTGTTGACAACCAACTGCCAAATGAGTCGTGGAATACCCGGCGTCTGGTAGGTAATTATCGCGCACAAGTACATGCAGTGCCAGAGGCCCGACCGTCGTCGTGGGTTTGGTCCTCCCACTGGACAAAGAATGAACCTAGAATTTTGCAATATAAAAAAAAACATTAGAGTGAATAATGTAGTAGGGTAACCATATTATGTAATTGACATAACCACAAAAAACATGAAGATACAATTTGGAGCAATTAATTACATACACAAAATATTGAAGTTTTTGTTATATTTCTTAAGTAATAAATAACTTCCGGAAACGGCATGGCAAACTCAGTGAGTGATGTAGTAAGTATTTGAGCGAAAATTCGATTTTTTCAATTAACTTTAATTTTAGGGTTTTCATACAAAAAATACTGAACATTCGAGTGATTTGTATGGTGACCTTGATGTGAAAGTTAGTTAAATAAGTTTCATTATCGCTTAGATAGTTTCAACATCACTTAGTGAGTGTGCCATATCGTTTTCGGAAGTTAATCAATATAAAATAATACCATTGGTGAAGAGTGTTCCGTTCACCATGATGGCAACAGTCACTTGCCTCTGACTACCCCGTTTGGGATAAAGTCGTGATGGTATGTTAAGTTATGTTATAAATAAAATGTAATTTGTAATGTAGTTATGTGCTGTTGAAATTTATGTTTATTTAATATTTCCTCAGTCTAAGAATTATCGTTTTATCAGTCATTAACAAGTTGAACAAGTACATCACTGATAAAACTTCGCATAGAACACTCACAGAGATAGGCATATTTGTTATTTCCATAATATTGTTATGTTTTATGATATGGTTACAGGTTAACCAATATTGAAATATCAAAACGGAACACCCAGAATCCTAAATCTCAATAAGCGTATTTAACCCAGCATGTAAATAGTAGCATGCCTACCGCCGTTATGGTTGTTAGGACCTAAACTTAAGGTTTTGAAAGCCCAGGCAGAATGAACGTAAATGTTCGTCATGAATGCTTGTTTCTTGTGGGGATCGAACCCACGACCTGTCTCTACCTGATGAGCCAACGAGTCGTTCTCAAGTACGTATAGTAATATTAAGGTTACCGTTAAGGTCAAAGCTCATTATCACGGCGGCAGCTGCACCGCCTTATCTGTCGTCGCCTTGTATTAGAAAGGCGGACGGCGCGCTGATCTCCCGCGGAGAATTGACATTATAAAATATATCATCGTTCACACAATTCAATGCTCTAATTTGAATGGCAAGTTGATAGCCGGGTTGGAACGGCGCTGGGAAAGTGTGATATGCTCATTAGACTGCGGACACGAAGTCAGCGATTGCGGAACCGTATGTCTACTATGAATTCACACCAACGATTAAAATGGAACTAAAATAGCAAACCAATTTCTGAACGCAACGATCGCCGTTTACGTGACGGAAACATATAGACATACAGATCTATGCTACCTGCCGCTCGCCGCGCGCGCCGCTGCCTTCGAGACCACTATGAAAACTATGAAATGGCATAAAAATTATGTACTTTCGGAGTCCCTTCGTGTTTTGACTTGATTTTTTCATATGGTAGTAAGACATATTGCTACATTTTCTCCAAACAAACATGGTGCGCCACGTGTGGCCTTTATGAGGTACAAGCATTGACCGATTTTTTCCTTCTTAACTACAAATTCATTCTTAAGTTATTATTTCGACAAGTTTTATCTCCGACTCCACTTCAGCGGTGACTGGCTGATAAATTGGCCAGGCCAAACTGGGCCAAAACTGTATCAATAAGTGAATAAGAAATGTTCAAAGAAGTTAATGAAATGTTAGATAAAGAAGAAAACCCAGTACAATTTGAAGGTAAAGATAAAGCACGAGACTGATGCTCGACATCCTCTTTACGAGCACTGCATGCCAGGCTAGACTAAGAAGCCGTAAAAGCTTCCTTAGGCAGACGAGTGCGATTACCGAGAGGCCGAAGGACGCTCGCATAAAACTTTGATCCACAAAATGTCCCCCACGTCCAGGCAGGCCCCTGCTGAACACCTGCCACTAGGGCACAAGCAGCCCTAGTTAACCTGGATATCGCTGAATCGACTACGTTCTCAGGTTTGCCGTAGTAAGGACAACTGGTCAAATGAGGGGTTCACTGACGAAGCAGACCAGACGTGCGACTGCTGTTGGTAACCCCAAACTATGGTTAACATGCTCGAGTGCCCTCAGTGCCCAACCCTGCCCAATCGCAGACCTGCACATGACGACCGGTGCTGCGCTGGCAGTCGCTAGGTTTTGGTCGGGGTCCGTTTAGTTCATATTTTTTGCCGTTGACACAATAAGAAGAAGTACAATTTGGTAATGTGATTCGATGTTACGAATTTAATACCTGATAGTGATTCCGAAGAATCCGAAATTCCACACAATATTGCATATAAGATGATAATATCATGAAATGTATGATAACAATTTATTTTAACAAGGGAACTTGACTAAGGTTCTTAGATTGCTTCTGGAAAATACTATTGGTTATTATAACCTATTGCTATTACTAAGCACTGTTGATTACAATAGTTATTCTACTATTTATAAGTGCTGATTCACTTAAAACCAAAAACTTAAAACAAAGACAGGCTATATATCTAATAAATTCTGATTAAATTTTGACGACCGACTTGGTGTAATGGTTAAGAAGTTGGCTACTACACCAGAGGTCGCGGTTCGATCCCCGCACAGTACAAACATTTGTGTGCATGAACATGTCTGTTTGTACTGGTCTGGGTGTCTCCTATGTATAATAAGTATGTATTTACAAAAGAAAATGTATTTAAGTATGTTTATCCGTTGTCTAGTATCCCATAACACAAGCTTTAATTAGCTTACTTTGGGGCTAGATGGCGCTGTGTGGAATAATGTCCAGGGATATTTATTTATTTTATTTTTTAAATTAATTGATCAGATCAAAACTGCATTGAATCCTGCTAAACCGTCCGTTATAACCTGGTGCACCCTGTTGGGATATTTCTTATGAGGAAGTATTGAAGGTGTCAGGTATATGTGATAATAATGTTAAGTAAATATAATATTTGAGTCTGAATTATGACAAATGAAAATTCGGTAGATATGAATACAATTCGTTTTCTGTATCGATCAACGCACACGAACGACTAAAAGTACGACGAAACAAAAATCCGCCGAAACACCGCAAACGCCCGTGACAGCAGCTGGGAACTTTACCATAAGCCCTAAGATCAATATAAGGAGGTCTTTTTAAGATGGTGATCAGTTAGTATGCAGGCGATGGATGACTAAAAGACAAGTCTTAGTAACAGAAAATATCATCGTAAGATCAAAAAAAGCCTTTTTTAAATCACAGCTTAGCCATTAATGAAACAAAGCCTCGTACGTTAGTAATGAAAGATTAACTAATTAGCTTAATGACCAATATCTATTACGCTTCACGATATAACTCAATCGTTTCCAGATATTAGGTTCAATATATTTTTTTCTGGTAATCTGTTTTCAGTGCAAAGATGATTTATGGCCTGACTAATTTATCAGTAAAATATCATCATCAGAATCTATTTCAAATTCTTCGAAATCACTATCAGGAAATAAATCCGTCCTACCATCACAAAATTGTACTTAGTTTTCTTCTATAACTAACATTTCATTATCTTCTTTGAACATTTTTATTTACTAATCCAGTTTTAGTCCAGTTTAATAATCAGTTAATTTATCAGTGAGTCACCACTGAAGTGGAGTTGGAGACAATATACACAATTTGGTGCCACACTTCGATTATATAAATGATCGAAGGTGTCAAAGCTCTTATAAGATTCCAATAAGAAATGCTTCATATGTTTTTAACAGCTATTATGTAGTTGTAGGCGTATACGATGGAATGCTTTGTTTTTCAAAATCTGACAAATGTATATTTAAGTGGCCTATGTCCCTTTGCTTGTATGGCGTCAATCCACTGTGCGGCCCCTCGCACCTACCGACTTCGTGTTGGCAGCCTAATACTGCCTGGCTAAGATGCGCAACTTCAGGTAATTTCTCGTTTCTCGTCTCTGAGAGTCGACAAAAGAGGTAGACAAGACATGTTTAACACAAATTTATTAATATTATAATCGATATTATCAATAGTACTGATTTGAAGACACGATGGTATCGATATAAACAATTGATACAAATAATCGTTTAAACTAATCGTTTCAAATGATCGATGTAGCGATGCAGCTAAACGATACAAAGAATCGAAATGATTGAAACTAGTCGATTCAACTAATCAATTCAACTAATCGATTTAACAAATCGATTCCACTAATCGATTCAACAAATCGTATCGACTAATCCGTTCAACTAATCGATTTGACTAATTGATTGAACTAATCGATTTGACTAATTGATTGAACTAATCGACTCGACTAATCGATTCAATTAATCGATTCGAAATAATAATCGTTAAATACTTAATTAATTGATAAATAACAATGTATTTATTGAAACGAATATTCAATTTATCGATACAAATAATCGATTGTAAAGAAACCACAGGGATAAATAATTTTATCGATACTATTGATATCCCAAACTATATATATATATCACTTGTTTTTATGGAAATTATACCTAAATAGGCTTTTTCGAAACAAGCAAAAAAAAAATAGTACGTTCTATTTGAATTTAATATTTTTATAAAAAATAGCTAAAATAGCGACGGCTCATAAATGCATCCCTTTATTACTGCACTTAAAAACAATGTCAGCATTTTGACGCACCGCAACGCCTGTTTTCATGCTATTTTAATGCATAATTGGTTTGTCGTCCACAAAAATGACCGACGAGTTCACACACGAGATATCTCTTCTGAACCGCGACAAAAATAAGGCGCCATGTTAGGATCTGTCGACAAAATTGAATTTCCCATACAAAATATTAAGTCACAACAATTGCTGCCATGTTAGGAACGGTAGACAAAATAGAGAAATGGAGAAATGGCGAAATTTGATTGGAGGATTTTTTGTCTACTCTTCTCGTAGGGCGCGCATCTTAGCCCCGCTGGTCTTCCTTTTCAATAGTTTCAAACTTCTTTTAACGAGACTTTTTGTTGAGCAAGGTTGTACTTTTGCAAAGCACTTGACCTGTTTAACTAAGTCTGAAATTGTGTTACAGCTGAGCTCGGGCAAGCGTCTTTCACAGAAATATGATTTTACAGCTAGATACTCGTATGTATTTCAAATCAAATGCAGAGTTTGCTACAAAAGGTATCGTAGCAAGTAAAAATTACTTCAACGATGGAGGTCTTCGCCCAAAAATTGGACTTTTAAACACAGTCCTATTACATAATTAGTACAAAAAAACATAGGGGATTGATCTGAATGTAACGAATTAAATAATTCATTATTATTATTACATAGGAAACTTCTTCTAACTCACGCTTCATAGTTTAATTGTTTTTTTAACTAAAATTAACGAAGACAACTATCATCATAAATTCAGTGCAAGTGTAATCGAGGGTGGCTTCAAAAAAACTTATAGTCGCATCGTCAATAGTGTTCGAGCCTGTGTATGAAAAAACGCTTGCCTCTATATACCTAACCGCTGCGTCCGCGGCAACAGGTTCAAGTTTTCGTCGTTGAATGGAGAGCAACTGTGGCTCCACGGTTTAGTATTGACTTTTGAGTCTGAGAAGTGAGGGATCGAATCTCACCGATGCCATTGATTCTTTTTGGAAAGAGTTATGAGTTGAGTTCCAATTACTGTTAAAAACTCAAAACAATTATTAATAATGGCTACTAATAGTTCGAGTCACTGGGGTTGTTGTGAGACGGAAGAAGGCGATAACAGCAGCCATATATATTGCACCAATTGTTAGAAGCCCTTCCATTATGCGTGCATGATACTAGATGAAAAATCAATTACATCGGATGATGTTTCATCGTGGGTTTGCCCAATTTGCCTTAGTAGCCTCCCAAAAGGGAATAAAAAGGATAGCACACCGGCACGAAATGTATCAACGAATAGAAGAAATAAACGAACAGCACCCAACTCTCCCCCTGGGGTTGAGCTGGAAGCTAGTGTAACACGTGACGACGTGCGTGACATTATACAGGAGACTATGAAAAGCAGCTTTGACAATCTAGTGACTCAATTTAATGGCATGCTTGTGTCTGCACTAAACTCTAAATTAGCACCCATTGAAAAAGAAATGGCAGAGATAAAAACATCAATGTCATTCATTAATGATTCATATGAAAGGGTGCGTAAGGAACAGGAGGATACCAGACAGTCAATTAAGAAGTTGCAGCAAGAAAACGAAGGCCTGAAAACTACAGTAACAGAGCTGAATATTCGTGTTGCACATCTGGAACAGCATGCTCGTTCGAAAAATATTGAGATACAATGTGTACCCGAGAAAAAGCACGAAAACCTAATAAACATTGTAACAGCATTGGGTAAAACCATAGGATGCAAATTTACCGACGCAGATATTCAACATTGCACTCGTGTGGCCAAACTTGATCCAAGCTTAGTGCTTAAGACCTAAGACCATAGTGGCCCAGTTTGCAGCCCCAAGACAGCGGGATGAATTTTTTGCTAGATTTGAGATATTAAGTCTTTAGACAACATTGTTTAAATCCCAACTTTATTTTTGCATTTATTTAATAAATTTTAATTTAAAATTCGATACTATTGAGTTGTGTTACCAAAATGCCCGTGGCTTAAAAACAAAAACTATAACTATTACAGGCAGATCTGTGGTGGAAAGAGGCAAAAGTAGTGCCCGTACACAAGTCTGATGATAAATGTCTGGTCAGCAATTACAGACCAATCTCAATTCGGTCTACATTTGCAAAGCTACTGGAGGCATTAGTGTGCCCACTGATTCAACGTCATCTTAAACTTTAAATAAAACATAGTCAACATGGTTTTGTCGAATCCAGGTCTACATGCACAAATTTAGCTAGCTTTGTTGAAAATTTAGCTGAAGCTTTTGATCAGCAGCAGCAGATAGATGTCATGTATACGGATTTTAGCAAAGCCTTCGACACTGTGCCTCATGACACCCTTCTTATAAACTATCATTTTATGGGTTTACTGGTTCTTTTTTGGCTTGGTTGGCATCATGTGGTTAATGGATTTCGATCGGGAAATTTTAATATTACCTCAGGAGTGCCTCAAGGATCACATCTTGGCCCTATTCTTTTTAATTATTTTATCAATGACATCCCCGACTACTTGAATAGCTCCGAAGTTTTAATGTATGCCGACGACCTAAAATTCTTGAGACGCATTAAGTCCGTTATTGACTCGGTTTTGCTGCAAAGAGACCTAAATAATCTTAGTAACTGGTGCAAGGCTAACCGAATGTTACTGAATCCTAAAAAATGTCAACTTATAAAATTTTCGAGAAATGTAAACGTCATTCCATATACCTATAATATTGATGAACATGTTATAGAAGAGGTTAACGTGATTATAGATTTAGGGGTGATTTTTGACAAAAAGATAAAATTTTTACCTCATTATGAAAATATCATTAAAAAGGCTTCAAGGATGCTAGGTTTTGTCATACGCAATAGCAAAGGATTCAGCATAAAAACAAAAATAATGTAGTTTAACAGTCTCGTTTGTAATATTCTCACAGCCTTCGAATAGAACGTATTCAGACGTTTTTTGTGGCATTTGGCGAGGTTGGTAGGTGAAGCCAGAAGGGATTTCTCGTATGCGGATAGCCTCAAACATTTTAATATATTATGCTTGGACAAGCGTAGAGAGCTAACGGACTTGATGTTTTTATATAAAATTCTTAATAACAAAGCTAGCTGTCCTCAGTTATTGAGCTTGTTTCAATTTAAAATTCCCATAAGACATCCACGTCAACCAATAGCGTCTTTGACACCACCATTCCGCAAGACTGTTCTTGGCTCTAACTCTCCACTACCCAGACTGTGTAATCTGCTCAATAGATATAAAAGCGTCATTGATATTAACTGTGATTCTGCACATAGATTTCGTAAGATTATTTTGGAAAATATGTCTATAAGACCGATTATTCGGTTTCTTATGCTGTTCTTTTTTGGAATTATCTTTGTATATCTTGGCAGAATTATGAAATTTGAGTTTTGTCTCGCTTGTTTTCAACTTTTTTAACTACGTTTTCACTTATATTGCTTGCATAAAGTTAAACTTATATTAATTTTATTTATAGTGCATGCTGTGCTTACTAGTAAGTAGTCACTATACAAGCATATGAACTTCAAATGTATATGTTGCTTTAAATGTGTAAGATGATGATGATGTGTACTGTTAGTAAGCCAAACAAAAAAATTAAAAATTAAAATAAAAAAAATCCTACTAGCCAAAAATATCCTGCAAACAAATTGATAAATACCACCAACCACTGGACCGGAAAAGAACTAACATAACATGAGCTCTCCTTCCTGTGAACTCGCAATATACGCGCGCACAGTACCTACGCGTCCACAAGACCACAATCAAAAAACTAAATGACTAGTAGGTATCGGTCTCATTATGCGGGTAAGATCCAAAAATTATTCCTTTACGTTATACGCTTATACGTACTCTAAGACTGTAACAGTTTTGTTATCAAAATTTATGTAAATTATTCTAATCTTCGTATAATTCATCTAAAAACTCAATTTTGTCTGTCTTTGACACTCGCCTCGTTCGCCATTGTTGAGTGGCATTACCGACTCGTTTTAAACTTTTACTTTTTGTTTATTTTAAGTACAAGGTAGAAAACAATAAGATCTAACACCAAACTTCGTAAAGACATAAGTAGATAAGATGTACCTAACTCTCGGATTAAGATACTGAATAAGGCTCATATCCTTCTCGGTAATCTGATTCTAATCACATCATTTAATTAATTTCCTAAAATTATATATTTTTCTTATTGATAAAAACATTATCACATCATCCGATATTGATCGCGATTTTACGCTCTACTAGTGAATTTATTATATATGATAAACAGTTTGTTATTCTCAATCAGTTATCATGTTATTACATATTAAGAGTGTTTTTAATATAATGTGGTTTTCATAATGCACGTGCGATTGCCCCGCATACGAGTATCGATACTGTCGACAGGGCTATCAATATTCTTATACTACTTTATACTACATCTTGTGAACCGTGGCGCTTGGCAAGTATATGCGCTGCGTTTTGAGGCTCCATCGTTCTCCGTCAATTAATTTGACATCTGCAAGTCAGTGCCTAATTAAAAAAAACACAAAAGCGGGCAAAAACCACAGAAAATGACAAAGTGTGATAGAAATAAAATGAGCCAAATAAACGTTAATTACGAAAGAACCTCCGTTGAAATACTTCACTCTCAGGAATTAGGGGTCGTCTGTCTTGAATTATGTTAATAGGGCCGGAATATTCACAATGCCATTTTCTCATATTTAGGAAATTAGAAAAATGCCTCGAAGCATTTTGTCGTTTGTTAGGTTTTACCTAAACAAACTTGTTGCAAGAAAATGACATTTGCAAAGGGAAATGATTCTTCTAAAACAGTTACAAATCTAGAGAGTTAACTTTCAATCTGCAGTCACATTCAGATCTTGATGTCAAAAAAACTAGAATCTCATTATAAACAAAGATTTGAGACAACTAACACCTAGGTCCTAGATTATCTATGACCCGAAACTAAAATAGGTTTCCCTTTAAGGGGAAAAAACATAGTAACAAAAAAAAATTATTAAATTACCAGAATTGAAAATAATTTAAAATACCATTTAAGTGACTCTAGGTAACTCCCGTAGTTTACGTAACATAAGTTCTTGTTAGCGGGACTGAAAACTAGGTGATGCCTTTTTTCCGTTCAAATACATAACCAATTTTATTAGCCTCCAACCAACATATTATTATTATGACAGACAGAATTCCAGCGCTGGATACCAATAAGGCTTACAATTTGTCAGTCCCTGTGTGGCACCGGCAACGCTTGGCTTACAGCCAACTGACCTGGTCTTCCAGTTGATGCGATACAAAGCGATTATTGGGTCTACGAGTATTCAACGTGTTTTATGGTTAGTGTGAACAGTCGTAAAATGAAAGACTTAGTAAAAAACTTAGCAAGAATTAGCAATAGGAATTATGAACCATTCGTCCAAAATATTTTATTTGGCGGTTACCTATTCAAACGCATAACGTTTTTTGCCATAAACTAACAATGCACAGTATGCATGGCCATGAAAGTCATTTGCCATAAGCCTTTATAGCATAATTTCAGAACGCATAACATCAAATGGCCGAAATAAGCACCATTATAGGCTTTATGAAAAGTACTAAAAAAGCTGTAACGACATCCAAGAAAATTTATTACAAAAATATGATCAAAAACTCAAATTACGTTAGTAAAACAATGTGGCAAATAGTGGAAGAACGTACAAACAAAACTAAAAATAAATTAAAAAGAATTTGACTATAAAAAATATTAATTTACCTATAGAAGACCCAAAAACAATTGCTAATTACTTTAATCAATTCTTCTTTACGGTGGGTGCACCTAAGGCCTTTCCTCAACCAGCTGGTCAACCTGTTACCACCACAAATAAGAACTTTTTATTTGTGTCACCCACAAGTGAAATAGAAATACACAACATTATAAAATAAACTAAAAAACAAAAGATGTCACGGTTTTGACGACATACCTCCGCTATTGTTAAAGTCATGTGCTAATGAACTTGCTGCGCCATTATCATTATTGATTAATCAGGCACTCACTGAAGGTATAGTACTAAATATATCAAATGTCGCTATTGTCAAACCCTTGTACAAAAAGGATGACCAAAATGACTGCAATAATTACCGTCCCATCGCCCTGCTCTCGACATTTTCTAAAACATTTGAATCTGTTGTTTACTGGAGAATTTATTATTTTGTTCAAAAATATGGAATATTGAGTGATAAAAATATGGTTTTAGAAAGGGTCGTTCAACTGGTCTTGCAGTATACCAATACATAAAAGAAGTATTGAGAACCATTGATAGTGGGAACCACGCGATAGGTGTTCTATTAGATATGAGCAAGGCCTATGATATATTATTCATTATTCAATTGATATATTATTCAATTTTACTCAGGAACCTCCATAGCATAGGTGTCAGAGGTGTGGCGCACAAGTGGCTTGAGTCATATCTGAAAAGTCGCGCCCAGTATGTTGAAGTAGAGTACGACGATTTCCAATCTGGGGTTGTCAGCATTGTAAGATATGATAAAATCCATCTAGAGCACTCCATACAACAGGATAGTGTTGGCTGTTTGCTGTTTTTAATTTATGTCAAAGATTTGCCAAATGTACTTAACATCCCCTGTACCCTTTTTGCAGATGACATCTCCCTTATATTGCTCTGTTCAGATACCTCAGATTTAATTCAATAGCTCAACTGGAACTTGAACATACTAACAAGCTGGCTCCGTGACCATAACCTAAAAAATAACTTCAGTATAACAAAACTCATACAGTTTAAGCCCTACCAAAGGCGCACGCTGGATATAGACTATCAATTTAATAATGTTCCTTTAGAACTCGTAAACTTGCACTGTCTTTTGGGTATTCATGCAGACAGCAACTTAAATTGGAAAAAGCATGTGAGTAGAGTCATTAGTAAGTTATCAGGCTTCACTTATACCCTTAGTTAGAGAGTTAAAAAGAACTACAGACTTAAAAAGGGCAACCAGCGCATACGATGCATATGCGGACTCCTGGCTGCGCTATGGAATAGTTCTTTGGGGTAGCAGCACAGACGCTAGGAAACTGTTTGTAATACAAAAAATGTATAAGAATACTGGCAAATATAGATTCAAGGACGAGCTGTAGAGGCTATTTTGTCAAGTACCACATCTTAACTTTAATTTCATTGTACATATTAGAAACTCGCATTTTAGTAAAAATTAATGTACACTGGTTTCCACAACATTCCTGTCCTGAAAACTTAAGGTCAAAAAAACAACAACATAAACATATTCTAAATTGCAAATAGTAAAGTCTGGTCCATATTCACTGTCGATTAAAATATTTAATTCCCTTCCGGAATCTGTAGAAAATGTACAGGAAGCCAACGTATTTAAAAAAGAACTCACTAAATACCTGGCTCAGAAATGTTTTTACTTATTCCAGGAGTTCATTGATAGGGAAAAATAGTTAGATGTAAGGCAATATTTCATTATTTTAATTTGTATGGCAGCTGCAGAATTAAAAATAAAAAAAATATTGATTTAATTTTAATTTGAGTAGATTTTAATTAAATGCTAAGTAATAAAAATAAAATGTATAATAATTATATTTGTAGTGCTCTTACAGGGTTCTTGTTTGAAACTACATATTCGTCTTAAAGATCTTTGTACAACAAGAAGAGCAAATAAATGTTTATGATTTATGATAAGTTTGTAAGTATCCGGAAACACAGACGCAGGGAGAGCGTTCCACACCTTAGCGGTGTGGACCAGAAAAGACGCTGGAAACCGTTGGGTGCGGATTGCTGGGAAGTCAACCATATGGGGGTGGAAGCCCTCTCGGCGTTCATTGGTCCAGTTGTAGAAAGTAAGGGCGGTATCAGGTTATGTAGTTCCTGAGCACACTCTTCGAAATACATCTTATAAAAAGCAGATAGACAGGCGACTTTACGCCGATGCTCCAAACTCTGGAGTTTGTTACCAACGAGCGCATCGTCGTCAATGGGCCTCGTGGCTCTTTGGTCCACTGAGTTTAATGCTTCCAGCTGGTATTTGGCAGAGCCAACCCACAGGTGGCAGCAGTACTCCATACACGACCGAACTTGTGCTTGATACAAGTGGAGCAGCTGTTCCGGTGTGAAGTATCGGTGTAAAGTATCAACTTTAAGTGTCAATTATTATATTGAGCTGGTGTTATGGGGATTTTAGGGGAGGGGGTCTTCAGGATTGCGCAGTCTAGGCACGTGCCCAAAGTGCCAGATGGAAAAGAGGGGCCTGCATGTGCAACGCGACAAAATTAGTCATACTGTTTCAAGCGTCAGCCCGAGATACCGCGTTACAACATTTTCTCTCGGTTTGCTCTATCGCTATATTATATCTTTGTAAGATCTATCGCTCGACTCGCTTGCAAAGTACAGCCGCCTTCATCACTTACCACATGCTGCACCTCGTCTACAATTTAAGTTTATTGGACCCGCAATAGTTACATAAGCTCCTGCGACAAGACAAATTCTGTGTCATGTTCCCAGAAACTTGAGGCGGAAACTACTACGTGTACAAAATCTTAATAGAACGAAAGCGTCTTAGAAAGAAAGATAGGAAATGGCCAAGGTTAGAAACTTGTGATAGATAATAAATAATAATAAATAAATAAATATCCCTGGACATTATTCCACACAGCGCCATCTAGCCCCAAAGTAAGCTAATTAAAGCTTGTGTTATGGGATACTAGACAACGGATAAACATACTTAAATACATTTTCTTTTGTAAATACAAACTTATTATACATAGGAGACACCGACCAGTACAAACAGACATGTTCATGCACACAAATGTTTGTACTGTGCGGGGATCGAACCCGCGACCTCTGGTGTAGTAGCCAACTTCTTAACCATTACACCAAGTCGGTCGTCAATATTTATTGGCTTAGAAAGGAATTTTAATCTTGGTGTTGAAGTTCTTATAATATTGAGGTAATGATTTATTTATCTATTCAGAAACAAAACCCAGTATGGCAATAGAAATGAAAGGGATTGTCGTTAGAGAATTTGGGTTAGAGACAACTTAAGGTGGATGTATCGTATGTACCTATTATAATTATACTTATTTAGCCTATATTCGTGATCACGAAACCGTGATATGTTCCAAAAAATCTAAAGCACTCTGCCCAAACCTTCAAACACATGATTTTTAAAATAAACTATCTTGCTGCACTTATTGTAACTAGAGAAAGGAAACGAGTTAAAAGGATGCAGAAACCACACAAGTGTTGTTGTAATTACAACAACTAAGAAAGAAATTCGGACCTCTATTCTGCGAAACCGAGTGTATCCGTGACGAAGTTACAATGGAGAGAGGAACTGCGACAATCGCAGCTCTTTGCGATGGCTGCTCTTCCGTCCCCGCTAGACAACAATAGCGGACTTCAAGTATTTCCGCAAAGTTTCCCCAGGGATGAATTCAGGGCAGATGGGGCCCGCCGCAAGCTGGGGGGCCCATGCAAAACTAATGTTAACGTATAGTCTATTTCATATATATTGTTTCATTTTTCTGCCGATGTCCTTATCCGTTAATAATTATAGTTTAAGTTACAATGGCTAGGCAAGAGGACTCGGAGGCCTCGAGCTTTCGACATCACTACCTCCATGAGTATTACTATCTGGTAATGGAACAGATAGGCTGTGTGGTGCTAGTACTTTCGTTATTTCTGTTTTCCAGGACACAACTGGAAACCTTGGTGCCGGTCTAAGGGACATGTGGAGCAGTAAACGATGATGTTGTCCTAAATTCATTAATTTTTTGTCCCGGGCCCTGAATGCCCTCAATACATTACCTCACCTGTAGAAAGAAAGCATTTCCGTCCAGCGTTACTTTGCTAGCTCAGGATTAAATGTAGAAAACGTCCATGTAACAGTTTGGAAAATGTATTTAGTTTTGGAACGACTTTCTTTGAACCGTTACATCTCCTACTCTCAAACTTCGCTAGAGTTTAACTGAGCTTTTTATTACCTTTGGACAAAAGTTTCATTTTGCTAACAATGGACCCTTTGTTGAGAAAGGATAAAAGATGATTCTAGTAATTATTTTATCTTTTCATGCTATTATATTTTTTTATTTTGCTAAAAGTACTTCTTTTGTTACAGGCGGTGTCAGACTCGATGCTGGTGGAACTGAAGGCCTGTTTTATGGAGGCCTACGATGACAACCAAGATGGAAAGATTGACATACGAGAGGTGCGTTACCACTTTTAGAAAAGTGATCTTATTTAATTATTAGAAAAAAGGGTGGAAGCAGTTGATCGAGTTAATAATGTAGCCGGAAAAAAGTTTTAAGAGATATCTCACTTACGAAAACTATGTTGTTGTAAGTATGTTAAGTGTCTTATAAATTAAAAAAAAAGTTTTTTTATTTAATTTAGCAAATAATTGGCGACTACCTAATTTTAGACAATTCAATGTGTTTTTAAATAGTAAGTATAATGCACACAATAGTAGAGCAAAAATTCTAGTTTCATTCAATTCAATGAAATAATCCTGAAAATTTTACAAAATTCAACATTTTCGATCCACCCCCAGCTCTTAATTCATTGTCTGGTGCCTTGTAACACAGGGATATTTATACTTAGTTCAAGACCATGACAAGTGATGTGTGTCTGGTCTGGCTCAAATTACGATTTTCCAACTGCTACTTTGCGCACAACAGAAAATGATTACCTAAGCCTATGTAATTTAACTTTGTGAATTACATAGAACATTTTGATAATTCGAAAATTGATGGTATTGCGTAGGAAAAATTATCCTGTTTTGGTTACAGCTAGCACAACTTCTACCAATGGAGGAAAACTTTTTACTGCTGTTCAGATTTGACAACCCCCTAGAATCTAGCGTCGAATTTATGAAAGTAAGACATCTTTTTACCTAAACATTAACTTTTCAGAACCGTACCTACGTTTATAATCTAGCTCTGTGGTTTTTTTATTTGATTTTATTTACGAGATGTTTTTTAAGTTTAATAAAGTGACGCGAACGCATTATATAGTGCATTGGTTCCCAAAGCAGGAGACTCGAAGGGGGTCTATGCTGGCTTCACTTTTTGTCAAGTTTTTGGAATATGGTAGAGATGTGTAGCTGCAGGGGTCCACCGAAACCAGCTAAATCTTGAAAGTGGTCTATGCGAAAAAAAGTTTGGGAACCTCTGATACAGTGTAACCGTAAACGATGCTGACCTGTACATTTAATATTAATGAAAAAAGCTTTTGGTGATAGTCTACTCATAATGATGGATGGTCCTCTGTTAGAAGCAAATAAATTTAAGTGCATAAAGCCATTTGGTAGACATACTTAGCTAGGCTTGTGTCTCGTCCAAAAATATATTGCACTCAGCCCTAATTTAGTAAAAGGAAAATACTAGATTATTCGCTTGCGGATCATATGCTGCTTATAGTCTCGTTCCAAATAAAAATGAGGTCTGGTCCACGTGTAAGGAAAGGTATATTTATTAAATCAATACTTTCAGATTTGGCGGGAGTACGATACGGACGGCAGCGGGTACATAGAGGCCGACGAACTGAAGGTAAATGTCCTGATGAGTTAAGACACGAGGAGTAAAATATTACACATTTATGAAGAGAAAAATTAAACTATCTACTTCCGTATGTCTCTACTGTCTACAATATTAAAAACAGTCTAAATACATCCCAATTCTGGGCACAGGCCTCACCTCAACTGTGAGGTGGTACGAGCCATACTCCAACACCCGGGCCGTGCAGATTGTTGGAGAAGAGGATATTTGTTATCAAGCCGCTCGAAGGCCTCCGACAGATAGTCCGCTTAAAACAAACCGTCCGTCATTTTGATCACGCACACAGACACAGTGAGTTTACAGACGAAACCGGTGAGAATCAGTGCCGCGGCCAGTCGCACTGTCGCGAGTGTTTTTGTTTTCGTCGAACTTGATGCAATTTTTCACATGATGAATTTGGTTTTTGGCCGGTCAAGTAGGGATAATCTACCTCCTTCATTTTAAAAAATCAGAGCGTACCTATATCGTAGCCCTAGGCGGTCAGGCAAGTTAAGGAAAAAGGCGCGAGCGCTCCTTCTGTAAACTCTTTATTTTGTGCTTCCGACTAGACTTAACGACTGATATCTTCTGACTTCAGCCGGGACCAACTGCTTATCGTGTCCTCCGAAGTACGGAGATGCCCGAAAAGTACCTACATCTACATCACTTATCTGCAGTGGACTGAAAAATGAATATCATTCAGTTTTTTTTAAATATTACTAAGTCGTTATCTAAGGGTATCTATAGAATAGGGCACAATATGCTACGTACGGCTCCTAATTTTCATACTAATCACTTTACAGAATTTTCTTCGAGATCTGCTGAAAGAGGCGAAGAAAATAAACGACGTATCTGAAGACAAACTGATTGAATACACCGACACAATGGTAATTCATGCTAATTATTTTTTTCTATCATTCAATTTGACCGTCGAATTAGTCATATTCATAATTCACAAGTACTTTTCAAAAAGTATTTATTAAACGTGAATATTTTTTTACTTTAATGTAGGTATGTAAGTAATGTAAATAAAAAATTATGTAACAATTTTACTTTTACAGCTTCAAGTCTTCGATTCTAATAAAGACGGAAGATTACAGTTGTCTGAAATGGCCAAGTAAGTATTAATTAGTTAGTTATATAACAATATATCAAACAATAAGAATATTGGACTAACTTTCTTCAAACTGATGGAATACGCCAACAGATTTTCGCACTAGCAAAACTATCTGCGAAAGTCTATTTCATGTTGTGAAGAATCTACAGATAAATAAGATTGATTAAATTATTATATTATTAGCATGCCTAAGAAACAACATTAACTATAACACTATGATACTAAAAAGCAACATACATACAAAGAATACCTACTTTTCCTTTTTTCATTCATGAAATTAAATGATAGTTTCTTAAAACCACAAAAGTTACACTTTGCACACATCGGCTAGTGATGTAGGTACAAGCCTCGAGGCCTCCGAGTCCTTTTGTCTAGCTAGAGCTCGGTGTCGTTTACAGGGCTCGCCTTGTTTGTAAGAAGCTCGACGACTCGGGAGTCTTCATTTATTTAAAAATCACAGCCACATCATACATAATTAAAAGTTACAAATAATCTTAATCTAAGTCGAGCGTTCTTAAGAGCTCGAGGCTTTTTCAGGGCTCGAGTCTTTCTTAACGCTCGAGACCGCCATGTCTCGAGCGTTAAAAGTCACGATCAAGTTAGTTTCCGTTTGAATAAGAATAAAATAAGTTTATTTGGCACTAAATGTGCTAAATAAACTTATTATACAGGCACTTCCTTTACAAAGCAGGCAATAAAATATGTGTTTGTGGTATATAATATGTGACCAGAAGGGTATTTTGAAAAATAGAGGTTGAATTAACAGAAAAAGACATTTTAATCATCATGAAAAATATTATAGTGAAAAGGTTTTAGAAGACTTGAGCTCTTTTAAAACTCGAGTTCTTTTGAAGGCTCGTGCTCTTTTTATTGGTTCGAGCTCTATTAAAGGCTCGAACTCTTTTGAAGCCTCGAGGCCGGATCTACGAGCCTACCGAGCGCACTGAGTCCTCCCAATCCGCCTCGGAGCTTCAAAAGTAGAACTCGACTCCTCGAGGTTTGTACATCACTACTATCGGGTGTATATGTAGGTATATTGTCTTCAAAAACTTGGAACAGACTTAAAACCAAAAAATGAGATCCCAACTCAAGCTATTATGAATTTTCAATTGATCAAAATGTTTTATATATTTGAAAATTCATAATACGAGTATCTTCTTCGTAAGGTAATAAACACACCAACGTATGTTGTTGGTAAAACCCCGGTACTTATTCTGTTTTGGTTGAGATAATTTCGTCGAAACTCGGAATCGATATCCGTTTCCCAATTTTAATCTCATCAGCCGCAGACTAATTAATTCTGGATCAAGCGTCGTGTGGGCGGGAAAAATTGGATTGGAATTATCCGGACTATACAACGAACTTCAGGTTGTTAACTCGGTCGCCTCTTAATCGCTTGAGAAAATAAAAAAAAACTACCTACAAGTTTTTTTTTATTTTCTCGTGTATCTATAGAGGGTTACTTTATAAAAACCATCCTAATTGAAATATGAGGATCTATAGAGAAAATGGCAAAATACGTATTTTTCTGTTTGAAAACCTTCAGTACTAAAATGTTGAGTTATTAATGTTATTATAACTAACTAAAGGTAAATAAAAACACTAGTATCGTTGATACTGCGCGGCGTGAGTGGTGGTGGGCTCGCAGCCTCTCAACTGCCTCTGAACTCCCCGCCCGCGCTTTATTCAGAAGTTGAAATTTAATTTTGAATAAGTAACGAATAATCTGTTCGAAAAAAATATAATCATGTAAAAGTTAGAAAGACCCCTTTTTAAAAAAAAGCTTTCTTTGATTGATGCCTAATGTCAGGGAAATTTTTAGACGGTGTTTAGGAAACCCTGTATATATTTATTTATTTATTTATTTATTAGTTTGTACACAAATTACAGTTTTTTTACATAGAAAAATAAGGATAGCTAAAGTACAGGTGAGCTTATCTCTAAAGAGAGATTTCTTCCAGCAGACCATGATGCAAGGAAAAGCATAAAACAAACAGTGATGAATAGACAAAACTGTGTACATAATTTTAAAGATCAAAATTTCTATAAATAGACCAGCTTACTTACAAATAGACATATACCGGGTGATTATCAAATAATTTTTAAAAACGATATGACATTACTCAGTAGGTGAAATAGAAACTACGTAAGTGAAATTTAATTTATTTAATTAACTTTTATTTCAAGGTCACCATACAAATCAGTTGAACAGTCACCATTATTTGTATGAAAACCTTATAATTAATAAGTCACTCGAAAAAAATCATTTCTCACATTAGTAGTATCTATATTACCTACTGATTATGTCGTATCGTTTCTGGAAGTTATTTAATAGTCCGATATATAAAAGAAAGTGATGTTAGTTACACCACTTATTATAACTCAAGAACGGGTGGACCGATTTTTATGGTTTTTGTGTTTTTGGATTTGTCTACATCGGGAATAGGAAAATAAGTATTAAAACATTGGGAAATTAACCGGAAAAAAACAAAAACATTTTTCTACACTAAATGTTCACAGCTGTCAAGCATTTAACCAATAACTTTTGACAGAACGAAGTTTGTCGGGGCCGCTAGTTCATAATAAGCCGGAAATACGCCTGTAGCTTGCCAGCTAGTGACAGTAGCATGCACTTGTCAGTAGAAGCCAATCTAATGGTGTTAGATGTTGTAGAGCTTGTCTAATAAAACATGACGGACCCCCCACCGCATTCACGCACACATAACGTAAAGAAAAGTAAAGTAAATAGCCTCCGTAATAAGACTAGTAATTATACCGACCCGCTGGCTCGTCAAAGGCCTCCATCATTGAAATCAAGTCATCGCTACAATGGATGGGTATTGGCTTCATATAAAAAAATATAATTTGGACGCCATAAAAAGTATTGGGACGCGTCATATCTGGTTAGACAAGCTTTACCTACCTGTCAAGCTGTCAAGCAAGATCCTGCAGATTTTACACTGTTTCATTCGATTGGCTTCTGCTGTCACGTTATTGCTACTATTATTATTGATTACTACATAAGCCTTCTACCACTCCGAACAAATCGTCAGATAGGTATACGGGTTGAAATAAATTGGGTGAAGAAGGCTTAATCCTAAAGTAAACTATTGTTTTAAAAGTAATCGATCTACAGTTCAAATAACAACGCGCCTCGCTAGAATGGCTGCGTCTGAATGCTCTAAGATGGCTGCATTTTCAATCTTGAAAATTAGACAATCTTCTTTCTCGTTTCAGACTGCTACCCGTAAAAGAGAATTTCCTCTGTCGACAAGTGTTCAAGGTGAGTGACACTTCATTTCGCGCCATAATTGCGCCGCCATCTTATATCACCACAGAGTAACCGAACCGAAGAAGCTGTCTCTCTCTTGCGTTCACACGCTATGTAACTTAAAATAAAATGGTTTTCTATGTTATGTACCTATGTACTATAAAATGATATTAATACCTATGTTCAAATATTTTTAACTCTGTATTTAGTACAGTATTTCTTTGAGATCTCTGTTCAGCAGCATCTTCTGCAATTTAACCAACTTCGAAAGATGCCATAGGTTAAATACATGTAACTACCTATACTTACATGCAAAGATGCATGTCACAGATACATGGTTTTGACAGCCATTAATAAAAAATATAAATTCGATGAAAAATCTTCCTGTAAGTTACATGTAATGAGGCAGCTGATCGTTATTCTGACTTCAGGATCACTAGATATTATTCTTTTACGAAACCTACACGTCACTTAACCATGTACAAACATTACATAAGGCGCTTAGTGCAAATGCTCTAAGTTTGTGCAATATTCAAAATTGGGATTTCATTCAACGGGAAATATTTCGTTTCATGTAGGTACTTTTCATCTCCTTTTTATTTGCATTTCAATATAAATGTCAATAAGGGATTCTGATTCATTATAAATAACATAAAAATAAATCCCTAGATGATGCTAGATTATACAAATAACTATAATGTTGAATTCACACTGCGCCGTGAATTTTGGTGGTCCAAACTCGCACAGTCGCACTACGCTCTCTCTCAGCACTTAGGAAACTTGTTGTCACATATTATCAACGAATAATTATTCTCACTTCACACTAATTAAATGTGTTCATTTATTTGTTTTACTGTGTGCTTTTCATAATTCGCATAATCACGCATTTTCCGCAGCACTAATAAAAATACAACATTTTCTTCTCATATTAGTAACAATTTCACGAACTCGGTTGTGGTTTTGAATAAGTTTTACTCTTGGCAACACCGACTTCTAGATTTCGTGCGTGTTTCTGTAACTGTAGTCTACCAGCTCCCTTAGGGTTGGCTTTCCACTGTGGATATCGAAGCAGATAGGCGGGGTATAGATATCCCCGCGAATCTGGATTTCACAAGCGGATTTTATTATGTATCATTATAATTTAGTTAAAGTACACTGCACCTTAAATTCTGGGAAGTTTCAATAAAGCAATCTTAACCTTGGAGATCGACTCACAATTTAAAAAGTGATTAACTATAATATTTAAATCAAGAAGTGGTATCCGAGATTCAGATCAATTATTATTACGACCCTCACTTAAAAATAACACTTACTTAAAATGATTGTTATAAAACTAAAACTTAGTTTTATAAATAAAAACACAGCAGATAAACGCGTTACTGGACTTGAAAAAAATGATTAAAGATATTCCATTTAAGTAAAGAAATTAATAACCTTGATTAAGGTACCTATATTTCGATTGCCTTCAGAAAAAATACTTCTTGTTAACATCGAAAGTAACTGACAAAAGTTTCACAAAGTTTATAATTACTAAAATTTCAGTATAATGAGTGATGTGGCTATTTATACTAATAGTTTTGATATAAACATACCAATGAAAAAACGTTCCGAAATTCCATTTCCGTAAATATATATGTTAAAAACAATTTATTTTAAACAGAGTTGAGTGTGTGAGACCTTAAATAACATAACTTAAAACAATGTTTAGATACTTTGGAACTCCCCAACGTCAGTTACTTTTAACGTCCGTTGCTATACAAAAGAAGAGTTTAATGGTCCAGTAACTCGTTTTGCTACTAGCATGAATGTACTGCCACTTTGCCTGTCCTTCAGTCTGTCCTAACACACCGCTTGTCTTGCGCTGCACCCCTAGGAGGGCATGGAGGGCATTGAGGTGAGTCCTCGGTACACTAGTCGCCATAAGATTACAAAAGAGATTGAAAAATTGAGAAAGGTAGTAAAAAGAGAATACTCCGCTGGACTGGGTTGGGCCAAAAAATCGGGGTTAAGAATGTAAAAAAACTTTTAGTGGTTCATAACTTTTTTTAATCAGCATTATTCAAGCCTAATTGCAAAAGGCAAAAAAAAAGAAGAAGCCTATAAATGACGGAGCATCAAAGTTTTTGCGACGCAGAAAAACGTAATTTGTGACTCAAAAATCTTGTAACGGCCGCTTTTTCTTTTGCACGTGAGTTACTTATAAGGAATTATACAAATAATCACTGCTCGCACACTAGCTTGTATTTTTATATTCTTTTTCGCGTTTCGGTTCCTAATTCCGTTATTCATCCAACTTCTTGAGTTTAGACAAGAATGCTGGCAACGTTATCACCTTGAGGTATTAATATGTAGTTATGTATCTTGATCTTACGTTGTCAGGTTTCTTAATCTAGCCGTCATTAAATGTCTTACGACAACATGGCGGTATTCCATCTTAAAAACGGACGGACCGGTTTTTTAAAAGTAAAGTCGATATGAAGTTATCTATGCAGTAATCTTATGGTGACGATTTATTATAATAGCAGCACTTCTAAATTTATTTGCTTTTGTGAACTGTGATTTGTATTTTTAATTTAATTATAATTTGTACTTACCTATCAAAGACTGAACCACGAACTGTACAACTGATGCAAAAATTAGGGTTACAGCAGTAAGCTTTACAGTAAAAATACAATTAGTACCGCACCGCAGGTACTAACTAACCTTTCAATATTTTTTACTTCCTCAACTTTCTGACGCCCAACGTGGTGGGTAATAAGCATGGCTATTACCTACCACGTTGGGCGCCAATTTAAATATCCATGCAGTTTAACAGTGGTACCTAGTTTAATACTTTAGTACCAGGAAAAAACGTAGTTTCCGTCACATGACCTACGCTAGTTGACTTCAGAAATTTGTATGCAATTTTTGGTTCAATTTGCAATCACTAGAGACGTTGTACCGGAATCCCATACAATAACGTCAACCCAGTCAACGTGGCTGTCATTAATGGAAACTCATGGTAGCTACACTGGTCACATTAACTTCCGGGTTACCATGGCAATGACAGATAGTAGATAGAATGGGAACATGAAAAAGTACTTAAAGTGCTCAAGTACTCCTGTTGCTGACTGTACGATACACCGACCGTCAAGCATCGTTTATTTCAGTAATACCTAGTATAACAGCTAGATTTATTGTTGATTTATTATTTATATGTTCACAGGGAGCTACTAAACTAACTAAAGATGACATTGAAAGGGTGTTCTCACTTTATGACAGGGTGAGTAAGAGTGATTCAACTGTATTATCTTTTTTTGTACTTCTGTATTTTACTTAGAATATTTTTAACCATTCTAGTGGACCAATCAGATGGTACTTTAGTGATATTTTCTCCTAAATGAATGAAAAAAAAGGTTATTTAATTGCAATAACAGATAGTGACCACTCTTTCCTTTTTGGCACTTTGGGCACGTGCCCAGGGCCCTACGATCCTCAGGGTTTTTTTTTATTCGTTTAATGTCTATTTTTGCAGGATAACAATGGTTCCATAGAAAATGAGGAGCTGCGTGGTTTCTTGAAGGATCTCTTAGAATTAGTTAAAAAGGTAAGTCTTATCTATTTTTTTCACTAAAAAGCTTAAGTTAAAGAACCTAAAAAAATAACTCATAATATTGACTTTGTTATATTACATTAGGCGAATATTTAATGACAAACATATTGAAACCCCTGTAAAATTTACAACAATATATTGTGGAAACTTATTTTATGATTTCTGTCGATGAATTGAATCCTAGTTCTAATCCTCAGTTTGATACATTATGAATGGGTCACATTGTAAGTATATTTCTACTCTTTTTCTCAAAAAACCCAATTTCTTAAATTCCAGGACTACGACGCCCAAGACCTGCTAGAATTCGAAGAGACGATCCTGCAAGGCGTCGAGTACAGCAGCGACGGCAAGATCAGTCGGAAGCAGCTCACCATGATACTCCTCGCGCTGGCCAAGCACCACCAGGAGGAGGAGGCGCCCGAGCCGTAAGCGTGCTCGCGCGTGCACGCCACTCCGTCCCGCGGGCTTTTACCTCACTGCGACTGTGACTTGGATGTCTGTCCTCACTTGTGTACTAGACTACAAAAGGGAGCTTTAGGGATTTGAACAACGCAATAATCATTTGGGATAGTCGACCTGATTAACTCGTAGTTCAAATCCCTAAGGGTCTTATAACAAGCGCATCATCAAAATATACAGTTATTTCTGCGCGCTAAAACTAAGTTATCTGTTCGAAAACCGTTCCTATATCAAAAAAAATCCGCGCGACACGGTAGATCAGAATCTACGAGTATTGACGTAAAATTTGAAAGATGTAAACAGAATAAGGAATAGTTCGTTCGTCTGGAATACTCAGCTTTTGCAGTTATGGCTATCTGTCGCCATACAATATTCACCTTCAGAACTATAGAGTTGGGATAGATTGGCCTATATACATAACGTTCGAATCGAAGATCCAATTGAATAGGACCGCTTAAAGTATATTTCACCACCAAAATTTACTTCCTGTTAAATATCTGTGTTACAATACTTCTTAACTTATCAATAATTAATACAATTATCGCTGCACTACACCAAGTACCTACTTATTATCCACCAAACTGATGTAGTTGGGTACTGTTCCGATCTAGCCTCCTTTCTATCTGTAATTGAAATTATAAAAAGGCTACAAAAGCCCACTCTTGTATTCACAGACAAAACTTTTCTCAAGGGGAGCTTATTGTAGAGCGACTTTTACGAGGTATTCTTGAAAATGTGCCTGTTGGCGTGGAGACCTAGACAGGAGACCGAGACTAGTGACCCGGTCTCCGGTAGACTTTGGTATGTTTATGGTTTGGTATGACATATAAAAGGAACCCATACAAAGCCATAGTGACAAATAATCTCCTGTCTCGATCTCCTGTTTTGATCTCAGCGCCAATCGCCACCTTATGTATTCGATTTCACATTCGAAGTTATTAATATCAATTTATGGATTCTCAAACACGTATAGAAATTGTCATAGACAGCAAATGTATACAGAAAAAACCTAGAACGTGTTTTTGCGACTATGAATACTAAGATTTCTTTGAGAGGTTTCTCAAGTCCCCTCAATGAGGCACCCTTGAGATGAGTCCACTACCAGTCACTGACGCAGTTATGGAAAAGCCCCACCGATTATCCGAACGAATTTCTAGTGTTGCGACCTCTTTTAAAGGATAGAAACATCGATACGTCGAAATGTTTTCTGTGCATTTTCTTTTATAATCTAAAAAAGGCTGTGGAGTTTTGCAGTGGATCTAAATAAGGTTAGAATGTGAATGATTTGGGAGAATCCTAGATTTGTTAATTAATAGCTTCAGCTAATTATCTAGGTGTGGCAAGAACTTAAAATGTGAGGGAAGATTAACTTCTAGAAAACTGGTTTGAAGTTGAGAAAGAAAAAAATGGATAATAAGGTTTCAGTCTAAGAATAATTACACCTAGAAGGATAGTTTCATAAAAAAGTCGCGCCATTTGTGATGCCAAAATCAACTGTCAAAATAACAATTCGTTACCTACACTATTTTCAGTATTGAACACATCTGGATCCTACTTGTGCTTCTATGTTATGTTGTTGCAACCATTTACTGCAGAAATAAACATTTTGAAGAAGCTCTTACCTCGAGAAATTAACATCGGTAAGTTCAGATCCAGACGTGACGTCCTGATATTTGTGGCATCAAAACGGTTGCCCCGACTTACCTTCTATGCGTAATTCCAGGTTCCAGTAAGGTTCCAGCCATGAAAACAAATCGAAAGATGTATGTGGTTTCAACGGTTTAAAATGATTTGACCATTTATTTAAAAGGTCAGTGAATAATTATTAAAAAGTAGAAGAAGGTAGGTAGAAAGAAAATACAAAAGGTTACCAAAAAACGAATAAAGGTACCTACTTCAAAATCTGCCACACTTACGTATTTCGCTCAAGTTATTAGCTACTTTATTACTGGGACAGCAATACTATTTAATATTTTAAAATCGCAAATTAGGAATACGCATTAGAAAACCTATTAATCAACTTTAAATCTTTAATAAGCCAAATCAAATGCCAAATATTAAAATAAGCTATGCAATCACAAGACGTGTGCGTCGTGCGATTTCATTAGAAAACTATTTTCATAAGCCGTTTAATGCAATCTAGATTTTCCGAAAGTCTATTTCAATATATATTTTCAAATTATAAAAAGTAAGTAAAAGTTATTTAAAGGACCTAATACACAAAAGAACGTTCCTACCACAATACATAAAAATCTTATTTCAATAAACAGAATTACCTACCAAGACATTTGTTAAAATAGATACCCATAGAACAAACAATAAAAATTATCCTCAATGCGTTGCTCTCTTGATCGTCGTAACGCACAGCGCTACGGTATGCTGCATGGGGTGCCGTACCGGTCACATATCGTATGGAACCGCTGACACATAGTTGCGACGGAACAAGAGACCATTCCTGATGTTTTTCATGCGATTATGTGTCCGGCAGTGCATGCCGCATGGCCGCATGCCGCATGCCGCAGCGTTGTGCGTTACGATCAAGAGACTATAAAGCTTCAACGGCGTTGATATATACGTCCGTTTGCCATCTCCCAGTAACGCCCTAAGCCGAGGTTTGTGTCCCCCCTTGGGGCGCCCTTAGACACGTTACTTAAATTTCAGGGTTGAGAGCCTTCCGCTCACCCACTTGTCCGGTGAAATTGTGAAAGCCATCAGCGGCTAACAATGCATGCCACGTAGAAAAAAAAGGCGTTGATATTCTGAAAAGGGCCTTAATAAAATTGGTGGTGTCGATGTCGTGTGCATAAATGTTGACGGTTGAGAAAACAAATACAAGTGCGAAAAAACAAAAAAAACAGACAAAAATATAATAAATAAATTTTTGTATACGATGTCTGTATAGCGCCTCTAGTGAATGGAAATAGAACCAAAAATGGCATACAAATTGCTGTAGTTAATTGAACGTGACATAAACTAATGGTAGTCATGTCATACTGGTCAGAATTAAAGATCTGCCTAATTCTCTTCAGTTTTTGTATTAAAGAGGCGTAGTATTATTGTTGGAACTTGGCCAGAATACTTGGATCTCAATATCTCTCGATTATTTATCGTCCCAAATACTTAACACCAGATTTGAAAATAATATTGAAATGGACTTTACTTGATATTCTCTGATAAATCACACGTACATATCACACCATTTAACTGAAACACCATTACAAATAGATACTTGGATAACACCAAAATACCCGCTGATTTAAATTTGAAAAGACTTGTCTCAATTTTCAACAAACATTTTTATTTTTAAGTAGTTTTATCAAGAAAGTTACAAATTCTATTAGTATTTTCAAATATTCAATTTTATTCAAAACAATTTTTTGTCGCCAGAGAATTGTTTAATTTTTAATACTACCTACTCCAAAATTTTCTTCCTAATTCCCCTAATCCTATAGTCTTCATGTCCATTTGCAGTGTCAAGCGATAGGCTGACAGTTTTGAAAATAACGCTTGTGATCTAACAATCTGAGCTGTAACAATTTTGTTAGGCGTTCCAAATACAATTTAATATGAGGCAGTTTTTATGCCTACTACTTTACTCGCAATAAAGTTTTTGAAATGCGTCTAAAACTGCTATTAAAATTTAGTCTATTTATCTTTTCTAGCAGTTATGAATTTCATTTAGAACCTCATATCTCGATTTAGTCAACAAACAAGCCAATATTTTGCTTCTTTTTCACACTATTTCACTTTCTTCTATTGCCAGCTCTAAAACTTAAGTATGTTACAGTCTCTTGGATCTAACCTTATGGCTACTGAAACATTCAAAAATCGGATAATAGTAGGTATATTTTATATCGAGGGACTAAACGAAGCCATAATATACCAGAGTAGGTTTGACTCCCGAGCGTGCGTGTATATCTTTTGTCAAGTGTAAATTAGTTCGGTTTGAAATGTTTTTGTACTAAATTGACTATTTTTCGCACTCAAAGTGAAAAGTACAGTTTGCACCTCGAGACTAAACGTCAACTTAATATACCCTCGGTTTCATTAACTCCCTCGCACGCTCGGGAGTCAAACCACCTCTGCTAATATTATGGCTTCGTTTAGTCCCTCGATATAAAATATACTATTTCATACTTGATATGTGTTGCTTAATGTTGTTGTAAGAGAATCTTTTTGATTGTGATGTTCTCATACTCGTAGTACTCTCGTTAATATGTATCTTCGATACGTAAGTTTGTGAGTATTATTTAACGATAGCGAATTCATTTAAGTTTGTCTGGCGCAATTATACAATCTGGCAAAATTCTCAAACCCACCATGATCCTCAATCAAATACAGACCATGGAATTTGGAACGTAGTTTAAATGTTAGTAAGAACTTAGTAGATGTAGCTTTAAAACTCTATATGTCTTTGCTTTAAAATGGTGTCTAAATGGATGTAGAAAATGCACTTAAATTTATACCTCTTTTGTATTTTTTTTTGTGTTGAATCACTGATATAATGTTTTTCTACTAACTGTCGTAGTATCTTGGAGAGTGTATATTATACGATTAGTATGTTGCCGGGTCGGGAAGCATCGGGAAGTGATATCAATGGCTCAGAAACTCATTTTATAAAATCAAGCAAAAAATGTGTTAATATTATATCATTGATCAATTTCACGTTAACCTAAATTATTGATGTTGTTATTTTTGTGTATATCTATGTAAAGCTATCGATGTTAAATAATATCATTATAAGTGATTAATTTTAGAATCCATTATTAAAATAAGAGCTATTTTTAATGGTCATTTTTAAACGCCACTAATTCATGTCATCTGACCCTAATTAGGCGGGCTTTGTGACGTAACATGCGGCTAAGTGATTAGTTATTTATATGAATTTGTGTATACCTAATATTTTTATAAAGAATGAACGATTTATGTATAGTTACTATACTTACACTTGGTTAATGTAAACTTTTCCTCAATTATTGACTTGAGTTAATAGATTAATATCTAAGGACACAAACAATAATTTCATTTATTTCATAAATCAAATTAAATCAGTGTTGTGATAAAACTAATCTAGCTTTAAACAAGTACCTAATACAAAATGAAATGTGCACAAAGTTAAGTTTCCGTAATCGGTATCTAGTCGTATTACCTGTACCTACTATAGGCAAGGTATTAGGACATAGAGACAGATGCAAATCGAACCAAAATTACTTATCAAAAGTACACAAAATCGACGTTTCGCAGTCCCCTAATCCCCTTTCGAAAAGTTAACCGACTCAGTTACCTTTTTCGTTGAACATTAAAGGACTGGAGCCGTGTTTCTAAGTTTTCCTTTTTTTGAAATAAACTACTCAAATTAGTTTTATGGATGTTTGAAAACAGCGGAAAATCTGGCCATTTTTGATTTGGAACGTTCATATCTCTTTTAATAATTAATTTATTAAAAAAAGGAAAACATAGGGACATGCGGATAGTAGCAATATTTTTTTTGGGAAAATAATATTCCTCTACTAGCGAAATCCAGGGAGGAAACGGGACTACGTTTGTATTGAAAACGGCGCTTCAGTATCCTCTTATGAAACCATAAACAACATACTATAATTAAATAAATAATACCAAAAATACTAAGACACACAAAAAAATTCTGTTTTATCACCCGGGCCTTATTTAAACCCCTTACCTATACCTAACTTGTCAAATTCATTACTTAAACTGAGCGTAGAGAGCAATTTCGTAATATGACCTTTCATTTCCATCCAGTCAGCGGTGACGTGGCACTATACCTTGTCCAGTTTAGGATGATAATTTTGAGAGTCCATGCCTATGAAGTATTGCATTATTTTTCGGTAAAGTGTACCTACTACAGATTATGTCGTATTTTATTGACGGGTACCGCCCACTTAGTGAAGTGCTTGCTAATGAATAACAAAAAAATATAGAAAATCGGTTGTGAAACAAAAGTAATCTAAGATTTAAACTTTGTGAACATCGTTTGTGAACAAGAATTGATAATATACTCAAGACTTCATTTATTGCTGTTGACGATGATGAATATGAAAGTGATTTAGGGTGTGCAACATTACATTAGTAATAACTTTAAATCCTAATACCTACCTAATTTACTATAAAAGCCCTCAAAATAATTCACTTGGAGGCTTTTAAAGTCGTAATATATTTATTTAATTATCTCTTTATTGCACATCAAAATAAACTGCCGATTCCAAGTTCTATGAAATAATGATTCGATTATCGAATCGATTCACTAACGATTATAAACTACCCCATCCCTATTGTGAGCTGTCAAAATTATCATCGTAAATTGGACAAATTATAACGCATTTATGGAAGTACCAAAACTGGATATCAGCGATTGTTCTTGTAATAGGGCCCCAGAAAACTTTGGGCTGATTAAACGAAAATAATGATAATCCTATACTTACTTAGAAATAAATTAAATATGTGATAAGATCACAGAGACACTATAGTTACAAAGTAAGGCTTTCCCTTGCAGTTGTATTGTGACAAACTCATAAACCATCGTACACAGATACTCAGACCCGACACAAACAACATTTTCATCAACGAGTATTTTTAACAGTGGTTAAGCAGACCTACAAAGATAAGTGGCAATCAAATTTGTAATTAGACATTAAACTCAGTTATTTTTAAGTTCTATTGTGTGTAACCTACCTAAAGCCTGGCACTGTGTTAATGTTGGAGTGATGATATTTGTTATAAAATGTTTATATTTGTAAATTGTGTATTCTTTACTTAATCCTTCAAATCCTTTTCTTAAAATTCAAAAGAAATAATATTTTATGTAAGTACTTCATAAGCCTCTTGAGCTTCCTCGAGGGCACTCAACCAGTTAAGTGTGAATCCTTATTAGAAGTTAGAACTAAAATTCGCCGTTTGAACGTAATGAAAATAAAATAAATAAATAAATATGCGCCAGACAACACACCTCTTGTAATGGTCTCGAAGTAGGGATTAATATCCCTGTGTTACGAGGTACCACACAAGGAAATGAGCTAGGGGCGTCTCCCAGCACACCCAGACCAGAGTCAATTCAGAAAAGATCGTTTCCTAAATTGACCCGACCGGGAATCGAACCCGGGACACTACGGAAGCCGAGGCGAGAAACCGTGCTACAGCGCACTACGCCAACCGTGTCGTCAAAATATGAGAAGAATAGCGCGAAGAACTGTTGGCCCTTATGGAAAATAGATAGACTGACCTAAAGTGTATTTATTTAAGGATGTCCTAAGACCAAAACAAACCTGACCTTGGAATCACCTATAGAGTTGGGCACAAAATTATCAATTGAGTTCAATTCGTTTTCTGTTCGATATTCTCGATTTTTCAGATCAGTTCATTAGTTTAACGCTTATTTGTAGTTTTCTTTTTTACTGACTGTTATTATCGTACATTGAATACTGGTATAGTTAAAAAAAAAGATACATATACATACAAAAAATATATTTTTAAAAAAATATCAATTTTGATAAAGTATTCAGTATTTGTAGTAAGTAAGTATTACTTAATACAATATTTCAAAATAAGTAGTTCAAAAATCGTTAATCGTTTTTAAATCGGAAAATAGTATGCCTGTTTGAAACAACAACTGTCGAAATTTGATTGAAATCATCGTTACATTGTTACTTTAGTGAGAATGAATATGACAGCTTTCTTACTAAAGCAGTAATGTAACGGTTGTTGTTTTAAACAGCTTTACATAATCAGCCTACTGGATTGCTGATTTTTTAGTTAGTTAATTATTAACTATGACTAAAACCTTATTTTATAAAAGTTTTTTGATAAAAGTATATAAATAATAGTAATAATAATAATACAAAACAAATAATTAAAAAATAATTAAATTAAATAATTTTTAATTCAATAATTTTATGAACATAATTTTATCTCTATGAATCTTATGAAAAATTCTACAATTTGGCAGGAAAAAGAAATGGTCGCCTTTTTTCTCATTTGTTTTTGAACTGTCATTTTAGTTCTTTATATTTTATTTTGTGATAAATTTTTAATAATGACTAATACTTTTTGTTAATATATCAAAAAGAAAAACAAAGGCAATACATTTGACGCAACAATAGAATTGATCCTGCGTACAGTACTGTTTAATTAGAATGAAATAATAAACAATCTGCGATTTTTACGGACTAGCAGTGTGGCTGCCCGTTGCCTATTTTCCGTTTCCCGATAACAATACTTTCACGAGTAATAATACTCAGTAAATACTTTATCGATAATAATCGATTGAAAAATTGTTAACTACAATTGGTTCATTGTTATACCCCATCACTAGTAAATCAATTGAGAGCTGTCAAAATCGGAACACAAATTTTGGTTAAGTTAAGGTTATCTTGATTGTTTTGCAGTTTTCAACGGGAATTATGTGATATTTACTTTGAAAAAGGATGCAGTGTAATATGATTAATGAATGAATCACTTGTAGTGTGATAAAATTTGAGTGATTTCTTTGGAAACTCAAGATAAGTGTTCAAGGTCAGGTTTGTTTTGGTCTTAGGACATCCTTAAATAAATACACTTTATATTATATGTCCCTGCAATGGTAGCTATCCTGCCATAAGAGCCATAGGACGCGGGTTCGATACCCATGACAAAAATTCATGTGCCGAAAACTTGCGGTTGTTGTGTGTCTGATGGGTGTTATTATTTATTTAAGACTTGTATTATTTCCCTACCTATGGCGGAAATAAAGTCTGTTTTAGGTTCTGGCATGTAGTAGTTCCAGTGGCTTTGGCTTACTTATCTACCGCAAGTTCGCCGACAACCGCAGCGTAGGTACTTTGAAGGGCGTTTGCAGCATAAAGTAGTATAATACTGGAAAGGCGTAATGAGTTTCTTGCCTGAAACAGGGAATACACGTTAGTGGCAACATGTTGCAAGTCAGGGGCCTGTATTCTTCTGCTGTTTTACGAAGGGAATATTTGAAAGTCAAATGTATTTGCCAATCAGTAAGGAGTTTTTACTACATGATTGAACACTTAAATTGTGTACTGGAAGTTTAATAATCTGAGAAAATTATTGACGTCGTTTACCAGGATCCATAGAATAATGACACCTAGAAGGATAGTTCTATACAAAAAGACGCGCCAAACTTGAAGCTGAAACCCATATATTACTTTTCTCTATGCCGAAACCGAACGTCAAAAGTGTGTCAAGGGCATGGCAGAAGTAAGTAACCAAATAATGTTGCAAGTCGACAGCATTTTCCTTAAAAAGTGGGGGTCATTTCTGAACTTAAATTTTGCAGATTTTTTGATCGTCATTATTCTAGCGTGTTTAGTTAAAGTTTTTAATTATATTAATAACATGAATATTCTTTCATAATAAACTTTCTAAGCCAGGATCATTTAACAAGCTTGGCTTTGATTTGAATTTTGGATAAGATTTAAGACCCCCCGACTTTTAAAAGAGCTGTTATAGTGCTTATTATATCATTTACTTTCAGTAATTGTTAATGTGTTTATAATTGGGTAAGGGAACAAAAATCAAACATGTCCTAAATCGGAAAACATTTCGGTATTTGTATTTTATACCTTATTTAAATATTTGAAATTTAATAATTTAACATTTTTAAAATATAGGATATTTTTAATTAAATACCTTGGCGATCTGGGGTCAAATGAATGACCACAGTTTGCCAACGTCCGCAAACAGTACATTATGGTTCTTATTCGACTCTTCACGGTAATTAATTGTGAGATGTCATCACAATTGAAACCTATTGGGTCGTATAAACGTTCTTTCACGTGATTGGTTGATAATCTATTCATCAACCAATCAAATGACGCGAGCCGTATCATACGTGAGACTTTTAGATAGACGATTCTACTGCATGTTATTATTGGTGTTACCAGATAGCAGATTTTAAATTCCCACAGGGGATTTTTTTTTCCACAAAGTTAGTTATAATATTACGTACATTAATTTACGCCCATTTCCCAGACGGGTAGGTTGGACTTCAAATAGTCAATCCCAACCCTTTCAGGTAGGGCTTGGTTTCAGAACTTGGCAAAATAAATTGTATCTACATGATGAACGGCGAGCCCTGTTTCAGTCGTAAGTGCAGTAAATCAGTAATTTTATCCTCATAATTTATTTAATCGGGGAAAAACACATGTGGGAACACTAAGTGAATTTGTGACATCATGAGTTCGCAATGTATAAAAATTAATAAAAATATTAACTAACGGCTAGATCAACGAAATATTCAAATTAGTTCCATAATATAGTAAAAGGTATTTAAAAAAAAAGTTCCCATACCAAATTGAACTGGAAATCAAATGAAGATTGTGGATGACGCAGTTACACGAAACCCTCTTAGCTGAAATCTTCGATCAACAATACACTAGGATATAACAGGTCAGAGCGTCAAAAACGGCCCAAAAAATAACGTCCTACTTCAAAAGTGGGAACTTATTTCTATTTAGTTCAGTTTTGACTGCGCCAACGTGCTAACATGCCACACTGCCTGCGTTTGCTTGTAAAAACTGTAGAAATGACCATCGGGAAAATTTATAATCGGATGGAATATCATACTTTTGATAAGAAAATGCTGTTTTATATTATAAATAATGAAATACCTAACTAAAAATCAAAAAAAACCTAGCCTAAAGTAAGCCTACCCACGGGTCAACATTTTGGCCCATGTTTGGCCAACATAAAGGCGGATGCTTTAGAACAGTGAATTTTATAGAGTATTTTCATACTAAATACTTTTTTATTCAATTTTAACATATTTTAAAATGTTATTTTTATTCATAGATTTACTGGCGACCCGCTTATATGTGGCCAGAGGTTGTGGGTTCGATCCCACATCATGACAAACATTTATTTGACGAACATTTTTGTTTGTTGTGTGTCTGGTAAGTATGTTCATGATTAACTTAGTTAGGGTTTTTAAAGTTTTGTATTTTTTTACACTAAATATGCAAGTTTTAACTAATTTTGATATTTGCAATGAAGATTAAAATAACTTAACATAACTTAGTGTACACTATATGTACATTGCCAGTCTCTACTTAACGATAAAGTTGTAGATCCGGTTTCAATGAAAATTTAGTTTTAATCGTCGCTTAGCGTCGCGTTGCGGTCTCTAATATGTTTTTTTGTAATATTAACTTGTAATTAGTACTTATTAAGCTGTAGTGATAAAAAATACAAAATGCGACTCCATTAGACCCTGTTCGGGAAGTAAACAGTGTCAAAAATTCGATGAATTATGTCAAATTTTGTGTCACTTATTTTTTTCTTCATTGCAGAAAGAGGTTGAATTTGAAAATAAAAATCGTAAATAAATGTCAATATAATCAAAACTGCGTTTTATATCTGACGTACAAGGCCTAAATTAGGTTGAAATAATTAAAACTTAAAACTTTTTTCTCATTAACACTATAAATGAGACAAGAGCTAGTATGTATAATCAGTCGGTGCCATTTGTGAGCTGTGTTTTTCTTCCTGAGTCTATAGTGTTGTTGTTGATCGCAGGCTGAAATTAAAAACAAGATAACACAAAAAAAATATGATGAACGATACGCATTCATAATGTTACCATGCAATAAAAAATTCTTTCTGGAAGAAAAAAGCCAATATATTTTAGTTGTGGCAACACTACACATACTAGAACGAACGCCTGAACGCCATTTTTGGTTGTAGCCGTATCGCGTCTTTTCATTATTTCAAACGAGTTAATTACTATTTATTTACATATAATACGTGTTTTTAACCATGGGCGTGACTGTGGAAACTATTAGTCCTGGAGACGGTAAGTTCAAATTAGGTTATTTTAATTAAATTCATTCAGTACATACCTAGCTAGGTCCTAGTTGCACTATGTAAATTCTTTTTAAAGTGCAAATCATTCTAGCGTGGAAATATCGAACTGCTCCATTGGAATGGCCTTAAACAGTTTTCAATTTACTTCTAGATGACAAATTATGTCCAGTTAATATTAGCAATTTCTTCCAGAGATTGATTATTTTATGACAAATTATTTTATAACCCCAAAAATGAAGCCTCGCCGCGACTATCTTTGATCGCTTACCGCGTTCTATACGCTATCTTGCGGTAATCATGTAATTTTCCATAAAAAGTGACGCCTAGCCAGACAGACTATGATCTCAGCTATGATTACTAATCGCTATTTACATTGAGAAGTTCACTGGTGTCAGAGATTCTTCGTCCTGACCCCACACTTTTGGTCTTAATGACATTGTATCCTGCAACCTGTATCTTAACTTTATGCAAACAAATCAAGACTTGTTATATTTACAGAATCCACCTACCCGAAGTCAGGCCAGACCGTGGTGGTGCACTACACAGGTACACTAACAAACGGAAAGAAGTTTGACTCTTCCCGTGACCGTGGCAAGCCTTTCAAGTTCAGGATTGGCAAGAGCGAGGTCATCAAGGGCTGGGATGAGGGTGTTGCTAAGGTAATTACACTAACCATGATAACCAGATGTTTCTGGAGGGGTTGTGTTGCTGGTATGTTGTGCTCCTTACAATGTAACTGGCACACACATGAACTTTTTTTATTAAATATCTAATTGGGTATGGGAACGAATTTTGAGGTAGTCAGTAAGTAATTAGGCTAAATATTGTACCACTGCTGGGCAATGGACTCCATCGTTGAAATCAAGTCATAACTGCAATTGATAGGTATTGGCATAATCACCACGCTTGCCAAATGGGGGTTGTTGATCACAAACCCAGGCTATGATCCGAAAAATCCAAAAGCACTTTGCCCAACCTGGGAATGGAAGCTGGGACCTCTGGGTTTAGTGCCAAGCTCTGAAACCACTCAGCGGAGGTGTTTAATTTTAAGGCATTTTTTGCTCAAAATGTTTTATATTAAGCATGAAACGCAAATGCCTTAAAATGGTTTTCGATTTAGGACATGTGTGCATGTTTTTTTTCATATCCAATTGCAGCAGGACCAACCTTGTCAAAACAATCTTTCTGTGATGTGATGTAAACATCACAAAGAATACTTCTTACTGAATATTTATTGAGAACATGGCCTGTCCGCATTTTTTCAGTGTTTTAGTTATGGTGACTGGCTAAGAATGTAAGCAATGTAACAAACTAAATCCTTTCGATGTTCAAAAATATTTAACCCACATCTCTACCTCCCCAGATGTCAGTAGGCGAGCGAGCCAAGCTGACCTGCACCCCCGACTACGCGTACGGCAAGCAGGGCCACCCCGGCGTCATCCCCCCTGACTCCACTCTCATCTTTGATGTAGAGCTTCTCCGCCTTGAATAAACACTTAATTATCAACAATTTCATTACAAGGTTTTGTAAGAGAGTTCTCGGTAAACGTTCTTTGGAAGTATTTGAATTTAAATAGTGGCAATCAAGTGCAATACATGTGTGAACCATTTGCTAACATAGGGTATGATGAAAACCTCTCAAATTCATAAGAATCAATTAAAATATATATGCATGTAATCTGCATTATCTGTGTGTAGTAGATATGAGCGCCGCGCCGTCGGGACATGTACTAACCAGTCCACAGTGATCCTTTTATTGAATATTTCTACTGAATATATCATTACATTTCATCTATGAATACTTAAAAATAATTTTTTCAATGCACATGCGCCTTTAATATACTTTTCGAAGCATTCATCTGATGGGGTGTACAATCTCGCGAGTGTCAGTATGGGTTTCGACTGGTTTGCCGGACCATGGACCCCGTATTTGCCTTGAGAACGCTCATGGAGGGATACAGACTGAGAAATATACCTCTGCATCTCTTTTTTTGGACATGCAGAAGGCCTTCGACTGTGTACCTCATGAGATGTTCGGTTAGGCGCTGCGGTCCAGGGCCGTTTTCGACGTCTATATTGACATTATCCGAGACATGTACGACGATTCCAGTTCCATAGTTAAGACTGGTTAGTGACACGCTTTCCCTTGCTATCAACGTTGAAGTACAAACAAGGCTCCATGCTTAGCCTGTTTCAGTTCAACGTAATATTATCCCAGTCAGCAAAGACGAAAAACTGCCAAGTAAGGGAAATAATTCGTGTAAAAGCGAGTTTTGGCACAAATGTAGGGAATGGTGTCTGAAGCAACATACTCAAAGTACTGATGGATGGGGGTGGAGCTAACGGGTAGGTGGGGGTTGTAAAGGTATATTTTTAAAGTTTTTCTTGAACAACTTAAATGGCGGCTCATGGCAAAAAAATCTTATTTATTATTATACTTGAGTAATCTACATTAAATTTTCAACAAAAAAGGTTCTATTTACTTTTTCTCTGGGATCAATATTTAGTGAGTTAAGAAGGAATGAAGATGGACAACAATAAAATAAACTTCTACTATTTTGTTACATTTATTCTAGAACGAAGTAGAATTTCTGTATGCTTAAAAGGAAACTATTTCAGCATACAGAAATTCTACTTCGTTCTTTGCTAAGGTTTATCACCCATACTTTCAATAACCTGGGGCTAGGTTTTGAGAAGGATCACTAAAGACTACAAACTCACCACTGAGGATGCACAAGACCCCGCGAAGTGGGCCAAGAAAATAAGAAAGGCGGACCCTGGGACCCCACACACCAGTGTGGGTTCACAACCGGGATAGACCGCACGGATGATGATGACTAAAGACCACGACCGATTTAGACTCAACTACAACTTTTGGAAAAACAACTGGTTTATCAAGGACGAAAAGACTCGACCGGGAATATTCATCGACGAAGAATGGCCACGATTCTGATGAAGAAAAAAACGTCGCAAAAAACGATACAGTTCTGATTCTAGTGAAGATTCAAGACTTATCATAATCGCCAAAATATCGCAGGATTAGATCAGCATCTAGACGTCGGTCTCCATCCCTGGTTCACCACAGCTGTAGACGCTTGAGTGGAAGTATTTCAGGATCTTCAATGGACCGCTGATCAAGGTCGCCACCCCATAGACAACGGGAAAGTGATGTCACCTGCAAACTCAGGGACAAAACGTGATCACAAGATGCAAGGACTTCACGTTCTTCAAATAACTATGAATCTAGGAGATCCGGTCGAATTCGCCCATGTATCCAAAGTCATCATCAGGTTATAGACGAAAGGAAAAAAAATTGTTGACAGTGTTGAAACAAAAAACCCAACGGAGATAGGCAAAAAGCTAGAGCAATTCAGAAGACGTGTAGTAGTATTCTATCGAATGGAGCAGCTGTGTACAATCTACCCGAGGATAGCAGCAAACAAGTGACTGGAATTTTAAAATCTATTGTGCAGAAAATAATTACAAAACTCCCTACTGAAATAGACGTGAGCTCTGCTGATGCTTTATTGTGGTGTTACCAAGATCACCATAGATTAGATCACGACAATACAGCCTTATACGTCCCACTGCTGGGCACAGGCCTCACCTCAACTATGAGGTGGTACGAGCCATACTCCAACACGCGGGCTCAGTGCGGATTGTTGGAGAGGTGAATGTAAGGCTAGTGATAAACCCTACCGTCAGATGTTATCAAGCCGCCTTTTTAGGCCTCTGATTAGGCCTTACGACTGATATCTTGCGACGTCAGCCAGGACCAACTGTTTAACGTGCCTTCCGAAACACGGAGATACCCGAAAAACACATCACTTAATTTCTGTCGGGATGGTCACCCATCCATAACCCGACTTGACTGGCGTTGCTTAACATCGGATCGTTGCCGATCCGCTGCCGTCACTTAGCCACGGGCACCTCAGACCTCATATCACGACAGACTTAATTATGTTAAAGAAATATGGAGATGGCTTGTATTCACGAACGCCTGTAGCTGTTGCGCCATCCTCGCAAAATGACAGCAGTGCAGCCTCGAAAGTGATAATCGAATACCACTACAGAAGTAAAACTGGTGATATGTCTGTAAGCTGTGTTTTGTTGTTGAATAAAACTAGAATATCAGTAGAAGGTGAAAATTAGTTATTACAAAAAGGTCGAAGGTTATAGGTACGTCGCTAGAAAAATTTTTTTGGTATCAACATTATCTTTGTTTTAAGAAATATCGCCTCCCCCACCCCCCTCCATAACAATGTACACCACGCCGGCGACATGCAAATTTTTAGACCACGCCGCCGCCGTGGTATTGGTCTACGGCGCTCATATCTAGTGTGTAGGTAGTGATAGGTGATGCCTTTATTGTCTTCTAATCTGGAGTGGATTGGTACTTTATAGACATTAATGTAGTTCACAGACATCTGTAACATCTTAAAACTTATCACATATTTAATCACTCAATATAGTGTCATCTAGTCAAGTGGTACTTACTTGAGTGTTCATTTGAAAAATTGCTATGCTATACTTTATGAATACTAGAAACCAGTAGTTTCTAAACTGTCTAACAAACCTGTTAAGTCACATCATGCATTCTAAAGTTTCTCAATTATTATTGACTTATACAATTGTAGTATGTGCACATTCCTTATTTAAGCATTTACACAAATTTAAGGAATGTATATTAACTTGTAGCCCCAATTATAATATAATGGCACAATGTATTTCGTTGAGTGTATTGAGAGTAGTTTTGACCTACTGTGTTGGAAACATTTTCTTTGTCTACAACATCAGGAAACTGGTGTTACATTGGTAATACCAGTGTCGATTTACAAGGCTGTAAATAACTTAGCACAACCCTATCAATTAATGTATCTGGTAATAAACAGATCTAAAAGCTTTATTTGTAAAACTAAGGTGAAATAAAATAATCGTGAACAATTTTGTGTTTTTATTCACCAAAAGGTGCTCCCTCACTTAGAGCATTTTCATTCGCGTAAAAAAATGTATTGAAATTTGAATTGACCTAGTAAGTAGGTACGTAGTAAAACAAAACATAAGATGACATACGAGGGTCATTCAATAAATACTTAGCCTACAAAAAGTAAACGAAAATTTTGGAATAGTGGCAATTTATTTTTCAACATAGTCTCCTTTTAGTTCGATACACTTAGGCCAGCGATGCTCTAACTTTTTTAACCCGTCCGAAAAATAGTTTTTGTCAAACTCTGCAAAATAGACCTCCGTGGCGGCGATGACCTCATTTGATCCATATCTATTCCCGGCGAGTGATTTTTTCAGATTAGGAAACAGAAAGAAGTCACAAGGGGCCAAATCTGGAGAATACGGTGGATGGGGCAGCAATTCGTAGCGTAATTCGACCAATTTGGCCATGGCAACGGCAGACGTGTGAACCGGTGCGTTGTCATGGTGAAACAGCACTTTTTTTGTTCGCCAGATGGGGGTCGTTTTTTCTTCAATTCGGCGTCGAATCGGCCCAATAAATCGGCATAGTAAAGCCCTGTAATTGTTTTACCCTTCTCGAGGTAATCGATGTAGATCACACCTTGTGAATCCCAGAAAACGGTGGCCATAACTTCAATAACTTTTCCGGCCGATTTTACAGTTTTCGCCTTCTTTGGAGCACGTTCCCCGGTCTGGATCCATTGTTTTGATTGCTCCTTGGTCTCTGGTGTGTACCAGTGGATCCAGGTTTCATCGACGGTCACAAAACGACGCAAAAACTCCGCTGGATTCCGCTTAAACAGCGCCAAACACGTCTCCAATGTGGTCTCACGGTTGCGCTTGTTTTCCGGTGTGAGTAAACGCGGCCCCCATCGCGCCGACAGCTTTCTCATGCCGAGTTCCTCGTGAAGAATATGATGCACTGTTCCTTCTGAAATGGCTACAGTCTCAGCTAGCTCCCGAACCTTCAATCGGCGATCTGCCAATACGAGATCATGGATTTTTTAAATGTTTTCCTCCGTAGCAGCTGTTTTCGGTGCACCTGGACGTGGTTCATCAAAAACCGACGTACGGCCACGTGCAAACTCGTTGAACCAATTCTTGACGGTGGCCATCGATGGAGAAGAGTCACCGTACACAGCATCCAAGCGCTCTTTGATTTCGATGCGCGTTTTCCTTTCCAAAAATAGGAATCGAATCACCGAACGATATTGCTCTTTTTCCATTTTTGTAAAACCGATCGACACGTTCGCTTCCATAAGTTGTCAAATTAAAACAAATGAAGGGATTGGAATGAAAATTTTAAAAAAGAAAGTGCTACACTGTGGTAAAACTCTTTTGAAACTACAGCGCCCTCTGGCGATGAGGCTAGGTACTTATTGAATGCACCTCGTAGCATTTACTAAAAGTACAAAAAAATGAAAAGTTGTGATGAAATCACTTTCCGTTTTGGAAGTGTTTTCGCAGAAAACAACATTACCAACGTATCGTCAGCCAAACTACTTCTTATTTTATTTGCAGGATCACCGGCAGCGCAAATCGCCCGCTCTGCTTCCACGCTGGCACCATAGACTTTAGGTCACGAAAGCACGTGTGCTCGTAACATTTTTAAATCCTGCGGATCCCGCAGTGAGCGGGAGTGAAAAATCATGCGGGATCGCGGTATACCGAGCTTAGAAGCCCTATGATGGTTATTTATTATGTTCACCACTTTGTGACCCCATGATTGCAATAAACACTTGAACTTTAAACTTAAATTTACAGTGACGGGTTGACTTTTGCCACTCATCGTATCACTGCGATAACATGGAGACACTTAAGACCTGTGGGATGGCTCTGCCAAGTACCAGCTTGATGCAGTGGACCAAAAAGCCAGGAGACTAGGTGACGATGCGCTCGTTGGAACTACAGAGTTTGAAGCATCGGCGCAAAGTCTATCGGTTTTTTATAAGGTGTATTTAGGAGTGTGCGCAGGAACCTTGATACCACCAAACTACTAAGCGCCGGGTAGGTTTCCATGCGGAAGACTATACAGCAATACGCACTCAACTATTAGCTGCGTCTTTTCTAGTACCTACTTACTCACTTACTAACGCAATGTCCGTAGTTTCCGGCAAATTAACATGGTCATAATTGGTATAAAAACGAAGATAATTTTAACAACCGTCATGTTCATTCTAGAATTCAAGAATATCATATTGTAGGTTTTTTTGCCATATTAATTTGACCGAAACTACGGAAATCGCGTTAGTGAATAGGCCCCCTGCCCCCCGATTTAGAACGAAGTTATCGACCGAATCTGTTTTAATTATGGTAAATTACCCGCTAAACGGTAGCATTCAATATTTTTTTATGAAAAAGCCAAAGGCCTCTAGTTTGTGTTTATCAAATAATAGACACTACTGAAAATATGATTTAAAAATAAAAGAAAACAACCGAATCGGTCGATAACTTCGTTCTGAATCGGGGGGCTGGTCCGAACCGCTAGGGAATGGATGGAACGCACTTCCTGTGCGTCTGTGTTTCCGAATACTTACAACCTTGGGATCTTCAAGGCCAGAAAGAATAGGTATTTTCTGGGTAAGAGTGTACCGATCACCATCGGCCTCGTTATCGCTTACCACCAGGCGAGACTGACTGAGGCCAAACGAAAAATAGGGTGCGTAATCATAGGGTGTTTTAACAGGGTGCGGGATTTATCGCGTTGCCATGCCAGTTAAAAAATAAGGGGGCCATTTTATGAGTGTATTGAAATACGTACTGCGACGATAATATCACCGCGATTTACTCACTCGTTGGAGGTGACAACTTAGTGACCCCAACCCAACCAACGTATGCTTAGCGTGATAAATAAATAAATATAAATTTGCGCCAATACACCTATTGTAATGATCTCGAAGTAGGGGATTTAAATGTCCCTGTGTTACGAGGTACAGAGGTGTACCTACCCATTACCCTTTACATAGGGCACCTTATGCTGCTGACGTAAGACCCGCAAAGGTATTGTGAAGGTTAATGTGAACGCCTCTGTACCACACAAGGAAATGACCCAGGGGCGTCTCCCAGCACACCCAGACTCGAGTCAATTCATAAAAGATCGCTTCCTGAATTGACCCGACCGGGAATCGAACCCGGAACGCTACGGAAATCGAAGCGAGAAACCGTGCTACAGCGTACTACGCCAATCGTGTCGTCCCCCGTAATGCCCTTTTCACATTATTCCAGTTCAGCGCTGAATGCCACTGGAATAATGTGAACTGGCACTGGAATGTCCACATTGATTGAGCGCTGGACTGGGATAATGTGAACAGGGCATTACCAACTAAGGGTGCACACCCACGTCAGACTTTTTGTGGGACCGATAATCGGGCCGATTTTGTATTTCACTTTATTTCTGACCTACTTTTTGTCGGACGTGTGCGTTGCTCCATTGCTATCAGTACGTTCTATTTTTCTCCTACAAAAAATCGGTCACCGATTATCGGACGTGGGCGAGCAGCCTTATAGACACTTTTTCTTTTGCTACTACAGGCGCTACTGTATCCATCCTAATTTTACACGCATTTCGATTCAACTGACACTTCGTTTAGTGACACGGTTCTCTTTACCAAAACCCTCAGTCTTTGCCCTAATCCATTACAGGCCTGCGCTGACGAAGGATTGTTGTCCGCAGAGGACAAAAATGTCTGATCCTCGAAAAAAATGTCCGTTGAGGACTTGCTAAGGACCCAACGCACACGGTGTGTGATGATTTTACGTTAAGGACGCATAAATATTTTCAGATTTCGTTGTGTTGTTGTAATTTACATAAAGTTTAGGAAAAAAATATTACTGGGTCCAGACTGGGGCAGACTACGAGACCACCGTGTGCGTTGCTGCTCATAGCCAGGGCCCGACTTACAGAGCCAGGTCCTCTAGGCACTTGGCTGGAAATTACCATGAAATGGCACTTTCTATCCAGAAAACTGCCACCACGGAGGTGTACGGAGGCTTTGGTTGCCTTATTTGTTATTATACTCGATAAAGCGTGTTAATGAGTAATAAGGCAAGCCAGGCTTTTGGGCCCATATGACCGCTCCACCACTGGGGCCCCTAGCCTGGCCGGGCCCCTAGGCCCCGGCCTTGAAGGCCTAGGCGTAAATCCGGCACTGCTCATGGCACCTACGTTAGTTTTCGGCGACTCCCCCGTACTTGAGTCCGCCCAGGTCTCTCGGCGTCCTCTGTTATGCGGCGGATTTTATGTACGGCGTACTTTTAGTCCTCTCGTATGCGTTATTCGATACAGTTTGTAAAAGATCTAAAGAGTATAAATAAAATAGGAATTCCAAGAACTTACAGAAAAATTACTGGTGTAAACACCTTAAAAGGTGGCTAAATAAAACGTAAAACTTTCGTTATATTTTTATTCTGGAACTGTCGTGTTTAAATGTACTTATTCTCAATAGTTGCACATTTCTCATAAAATTATAATAAACTCAAATCAAATACAAATCTTGTAATATCACTATGTAGGTTTACATAAACGTATATTTAACTTAAAAGAGATATCTGCTTACTATAACTTAAAACAAAAGATTTGCATCCCTAATCGCACAGTTGTAAAGCCTTATTTTACGAATTAGATAATATTTACAGTGTAAAAGATTTGGACAGTTAGAAAAAAAAATACAGTGGAATTGAGAACCTCCTCCTTTTTTTGGACTCGGTTAAAATACAGTAGGTATGAAGATCAATTCATATTGTTGAGAATTAGTTCTCTATCTTTCAAAATGGAGTCGGAATCTGTCAGAGCGGCGATATTGCATTTAGTAGGTATGGTCGTCAGCAACAGAAGTCGGTGAACACTATATTCATTGAAATTTTGAAGGGACTCGCACATGTTACTATGACACAGTAAATAATGTTGTTTTGAATGAAAGGTAACGAGCTTAAGGGCCATCTTCAATAAGCACCAGCCGACCGCCTTATTACGTTGCTATAAATAACATTATTCAAGAGTGTTGGAAGACCATTCCGAGGCCTGGAAGGGGCATATTAAACCAATTTTAATTACGTTTAACCTCGAAAGGAAACAATGCAATAGTTGCACAAACGCACTAGTTTTTGTTAGGAGCCTCAGTGATATTCAGAATTAGAGACAAATGAGGGATTACAAATTCGCTCGAACAAACATTACCTACTCTCATAGCACGATGTGAAATTGAATGAGTGAAATGAATGAATTGACGATCAACCAAATTAGTCTTCCATTATATTTAATTTTCTCTTATTGCACTAAACATAATCGCATCACACTTCATTGCTACTGTAATAAAGATTACATATATTCATAAAAGATAAAACAGCCTTATAAGACTTTTTTCACTATGGTAAAGTGGTCTTGAAGGACTGTTTAAGTTTTTATGAATAAGAGGGACAGGGTTTATGTTAAGATTATAAAACTTGCACGATATTTTTATAGTCACTAAGATAAGTTAAATGATGTCTGATTGCGTTAAACTTAAGAAACGCCAAGACAGTTTAAGCGACACTGATTATCATACTATGAAGGTAGTCCCGTCGTCGACGGATTCAAAATAATCGGATTAATTAGATTCCTAAGGTCCGCTTGAGCGTTGAGCGTTACTTAAGTTAGATGCAATCCAGCATTAGTGTTGCTGTAAGGAAACAAGCGACAAAAACCAAGTACGTACAGACAAAAAGTTACTGTCAAATATCTAATGTGATTGTCTGAGCATGCTCAAATATAATGTAAAAAAATAGAATTTGAAATATTCTGTAAGAATAAAAATGCATTTTTACCAGAGACATTCAGGCTAACAACATCTCTCTTACATTAATCTGCTATATTAAATGTAGGTGTTTATAATTTATTGTTTTAAATGTATCATCGAACACAGCTTCAAATGAATAAACTTTTTATCATAGAATAATAACGTATAGAAGGATAGTCTTCATACAACCGCCCCGTCAAAAATTAAGCACTGATCCGATCCACACATGCGTGACTATTGCTTGCTTACGTGCGGCGCGCTTCGACATTGAACATATGAACACTGCAAAGCGGACCGTTTGGAGCCATTTATGGCTCCGATTAAGGTGCTTCGAAATGGGCGCGCGGACTTGGTTTCTATATGTAATTATTCTAAACTTATTATGCCTTGATGTCATTTTTACATGCTATTTCACGAGAGAAGCAAATAACAAAAAATACACATGATTTTTATCATATCATATCATTTCACAGATTACGGTTTAACTTAATGTGAGGCAATAACTGTATCTTAGTTATAATTATTTAAGAATACTTAAACAAAATCAGACATTTTAGCTTAGGTCTATATTAATGTTACTATCCTATCATTAGCAGTTACACTGCCAACATCACAAAGAATTAACCAAAATTATATTAATTCATTCAGTAATACGAGTACCTACTATGGTAAAATATCTTATAATTTTTTTATTTTTTTCGAATCTAGTAAGTAAGTACTTAAGCTATGTCAAAAGGTAAATTCAAGTAACACTGTGATAAAAGTAACCAAAGATATTTCGATTTCATTGCGCACGCAATGTTTGTGCCCTACACAGTTTTAGTAATATAGTTTTACTAAACAATATGTACTAAATTAGAAAAATATATTGTGAATAGTTCACCAAACAGACAATAAATGTCATAGGCAGCATTATCAGATTCACCAATTCTTACAAAATTACGTGATATTACATTTAAGTATTTGGTAAAGGTTTAAGAGGACCTAAAGTTAACAGACCATCGGCACCGAGCGCTTGCAAACTGCCAGTGATGCCATTCTGCATATTAACAACGGAAATGACTGGAATACCGAAACAACCGTTTGTCTGCTCTCTGTTAGCCAATGGAATAAAGCTATAGATACCTAAACTACTCAACCGTTTCAAATTGTCTTCCTGAGACAGATCAACGACGGGTAGCCCCAACTCTCTGTTAGGACCGGTCACATTGTGGAATACCCTCTTATGGTGTTGTAACTGTAAGGACTTGGGATATGACGCAGGGCACTCATCGCATTTGAACATGGGCAGTTTACTTTGTGGATGCGCAGACGACATGTGCACTTGTAGCGAGTTTTGATTCATAAACATTTTCTTACAAAATTTGCAAGCTTGCATGCCTCCACCGACTTTGGCTTCGGGTATTGAGAAATTACTAGATTTAGACGTGTGTTTTATACTCATCCCCGCCGGAAGGTTCGGAATATGCGGTATGGGCCGTTCGGGAGTGGGCGACCGACTCTTCTGCTTCTGCTTCACGCTGATGCCTCGCGATGCTAACACGTTAGCCATCGCATTAGCTTCTTTATTAACAGTCTTTTTGGTTATAGAGATTTGACTGCCGAGATTCAATTTGTCTTTGGCACCCTGCACGCTCGATATCATAGGCAATCCGTCGCGCTGTTTCTGCATCGCCATCACTTGACAATCCTCGTTATCATGTTTACCCGGTAGGAGCATGTCTGGTCGCCGTTTCTGACCTGGACCACCTGGCATACCTGCCGGTCTCTTCATCGGCATACGAGCGCCGGGCGTCTTTCCCCGCACTTGACCATGCACCTGAATACCCGGCCTTATTGAAGGCCTGGCGCCTCTCATGCCGGCTGCTCCCGGCATTCGTGGCCTAGTTCCAGTGACAGTAGCACCGGCTGCCATTCTAATTTGACAAGGAGCAGGCATCTGATTTCCACCTATAGACCCTGGCACTTGTCCAGACATGTCTGATCCGGGCCCCTCGGTTTGGCCAGGCATCGTTATTTGCCCCGGCTGGAACGTTTGCACGTTTTGTATTCTGACGCCGCTGCTCGTGGGCGGTTTCATCGACCCGGGACTGGCCGATGGGGCGTATTGATTAGGCAATGCACCGGGCGGCCCCATTTGTCCCATCTGGGCTTGCGTGTTCATCATACCGGCCGCACTCTGCCCGTAAGCTTGCTGCATACTTTGAAGTGGGGATGCCGTAGAATATGGAGTAGATTGCGTTGCAAAGGAGTTTGGTGAAGGATAACCCGGTTTTGACATTGGAGGCTGATATTGTCCATATCCAGGCGACGGTGACTGCTGTCCCATGTAGTGCTGGCCGGGATATTGGCCGGGCATAGTTTGGCCTGGACTGTACATGTTATTTGAAGTGGGTTGCCCGTAACCAGGGTGCATTGACTGTCCAGGAGAATATGCACCATACGGTGATTGTGGCGGTCCCATTCCACCAGCTCCAGGATATGCCTGAATATTAATCATTACATTCTGTTGGTGAGTAAAACCAGGACCGCTAGTGATTGTCGAAAGCTTACCCACTTGTTCAGCTAACTGTTTTACAGGAAGTAAGCTGGAAAGAAGACTACTTGAAGCTGGATTGTAATGTAGTATACTTGATGATGACGATGGGATTACTAGGCTCTTAGAGTGACCCGTCATGCGTCTATGTTCTTCTAAAAGCGACATGTCGGTAAACCTAGTATTGCACACATCGCAGGTTTGCTGCGGACCTAATGTGTCTAGAGATATATACTCGCTAGCGTCTGACAAGGAATGATTCTCTTTTTTCGTACCTGACGACATCAAACTCTCAAATATGTCATCAGCACTTGTTTCAATTATATCAATTGGGGGTTTTGTGTCCGGGGCATTCCAATCAAAATTATGTTGTTTCTCTGTTGACAGCATGTGCCCAACGCGTGATGTTAATATACTCGAAGAAGAGGAGTTAAAAGAACGCACCGAAGATTGAGCCGATGTAGGGTATGCAGGCGGAGGGTACACATGCGGCAGTGGTTCCGTTTTCGGTATGACAGGCTTGATATCGGGCGCGGGGGTAGCAGAAACTACGCAGCAGTCATCATCATCATCACCAGAATCACCGTTGATTTCAATAATAGTCATAGTAGTGTCCTCTTGCTTAGTAACTGGTAAGAGTGGCATGGTTACTGATGGAACTGAGGTAGCCGACTGGTTAGTGGTGATAATTTGCGTTGGAAATTGTCCTTCAGGTTCAGTTTTGACCCTGGCAATGATCGGCGTTGAGATTGTATCGCTCGGTGGAGGCGAAGCTCTTTCAGATTTAATTTGACCCGAGAACAAGGGTACACTAGAAGATTGTGGTTCTCCTGCATCAATCTCTTTTTTGACAACAACATTTTCTACACTCTCAGCAGAGTCCGATACCCTCTGATCTGCACTAGTTGTTGACGCTTTACGTTGATTTGGTACTTCCTTTGCTTCCTTTGGTATTTCTTTAGAAGCAATCGGTAAGTTGGCTCCTCTTTTGGGAGTTTGCTTAACTGTTGGTCTTCCTGCAGGCTTAGGCTGTGGTGGGTCTTTAGCGGGTGATTTTGATTTTGTGTTCGGTGCTACTCTGACAGCTTCCTTCTTAATTGGAGTACTTTTTGTAGCTTTTATGTTTTTAAGAGCAGCTGATATCTTTTTATTTATTGGAGATTTGTCAGAGTCATCACTATCTTCCTCTACCTTTGGAGTCTTACGGTTCTCTTCATCTGCCGAATCACCACCAAAGCCGTCCTGTTCCCCAGATTTCTCCATTTCCTCATCATTTTCCTGATCATCTTTATTTCCTTCATTACCACTACCTTCATCCTCATCATCTGATGCCTGAAAATCTTTAAGCCCGTTAACAACAGTAAATGAATTTTTATTCCCATCACATTTAAGTTTCAATTTAATGCCACCTAATTGTCCTAACTTTTTCAAAACATCGTCACTACCTTTTGCACTTTTTTCGGATTCTGGTTCTTTCTTCACTTGAACAGAATTCTTTTTAATAGTAAACCCTAATCCGCTAAGTTTGTTTAACGCTGAGCTCGAATCCTTGTTTCCCGTTTCGACTGTTTTCTTTAGGGTAAGTCCAGTTTTTTTGAGAATTTGTGAGATGTCCATTTTTTGTGGCGTTGTTTTCGGAACGATTTTTGCCGGAACGGGGGTGTCTTCTTCCTCATCTGACCAGTTTTCATCTCCAGATGGAGGGAAATCTTCATCTTCGGACGGCAGCTTGTCGAGTACCACCGAGGGCAGGGACACGTGCTTTATAAGATGATTCTCTAGCTCTTCCCAATCGGGAAAGTCTTCGTCACAAGTATAACACTTGAACTCTTGTTTTGGCTTTTTTATAAGAGCCCCTGTCGATTGCAGCCTTTTTAGGAGATCAGCGACATTATTGTTTGTTTTCGGTTTTATGTCTTCCTGTTCTTCTTCGTCTTGGTCCTGATCGTCTGGTTGGGAGCCGTCTTCGGGATGATCTACTGGATCATGAGCCTCGCCATCTGAAAAAAAATGCATATCAGTTATAGATAAGTATAATCTAGCTACAGGTGCTTATTTACGAATTAACATCTCACTCACAAGTTGAACTATGATATTAAATAAAAGCATGATGTGTTTAGTAAAATTCAATTCTGAAACAAGGTAATCCTAATCCAATTAAAATCAATATACAGGGTGTTTCTTTTAAGGTGTCAAGCCGAAGCGGGGGTGATAGCTACCCCGTACCTTACCTATCGATTCAACCCCCGTGTATGTAAGGCAATTATTTGTAGTCTAGGAGTTATATTTTTTTTTACGAATTTTTAAAAATTGCTGGGTTAAGTCACTTTTTTGGTCACTGTGGCGCAATCTGTGGAGATAAATGCCTGATTTTTTTTCAATAGTAGGTAAATACTAGGTTTAGTTGATTCTGAATCATTATATTCCTAGCGTTTATCAAAACTCTAAAAATAATTAAATTGAAAATTTAAAAGTAACATATTTTCCCTGACTTTAGAAGGCCGTTTAAAAAAAAGTAGCATACACTCTATCATGTAAATTTCAATGGGTTACTTCAACAGCATCATACTTACCTTATCAATCAAAGTATCAAAAGAGTAAAATTCTAGTTCATAGCGTTTCAAATAAAACGTGATTTAAAGCAAACTGCAAATATTTTAGTAAAAAAAAACACAAAAGTATAAAACGTTTTCAAAATGACCACTTTATTGCTCAATAGAGATGAAACATCGTCAAAATCGAAAAAAATATATAACAAAAGGCCATAGATGGGTTTACTTAGATGATTTGTTTCGATAAAAAAAATTTTTTAAACGACGCCAAATCTATGTAAACCTTGAAAATCGCCATTTTAAAAACTTCGTGACGTTTTGTATAAATAAATTCATTTCACATTTATTTTATAATGCCCGTTAAGATGACCTCACTGTGCCACCTGATGGAAAGTGGTCGTGAGGTCCAGATATGAGGCTGACAAGCCCAGTCATTCAAACGAATCACTGGGCTGGCCATCCTCACCTTGAAGGCCTGCAGAAATGCCTTTTCACGCCCCGCTTGAAGACCCCAGGACTGTAAAAGGAAGGAAGCACATGCACTGGAAGAGCATTTCACGTCTGGATGGTAAATGTACGACAAAGGAACGAGTCACCGAACCTTATAGTGAGAGCGACAAATGCTGGATTGTGTGTGGATGACTACGTAGTCCAGTGCGCGTGTTGCGGGAGTGGAAGGGTGAAGAAGTGATAAGCTGGAATAACTCTTCAGAGCATTCCCCATTGTAAAAACAATAGAGAACACTTAACCTGGCAATGTCTCTACGCAATTGAAAACTTATTCACGTTTTATTTGAAACGCTTATGGCCCGAGTTCACCAACTATACTTTAACCGTTGATTATTTAACCGCGCCGTTAACATTTAAAAGCTGTTTAACCACTCAGTGTTTTTTTGGTGTTCAAGACCTCTTTCCAAACGTCGGTTAACCAACCGAGCGTTTTCGAACGTTTTTGTCAAGAATGATACCGAGACCGAGACCGAATGATAACAATCCTACTCTGTGCAAATGAGTCATGCACTTAGATTCACTTTCACAGGAATGGCATTCGTAATGGTCGTATTATATTACTATACTGCAAAAAGGAATGCTCTTTTATTGCATGAGTCCTGCCCTAACGTACATACCACCTTTATTTAGTACCATTCTAAGACAAAGTGAACCGTCAAAAGATCGTGTTTCGTTCATCTCGCGTCCAAAATTGCACGCATTGTTTGTTGTTTGGCTATTTTGGTTTTATTATCGATAATAAGCGCCAACGTACTGAAAATTTCACAAATAATGAAAAGGCATTAATTACGGAATTGGTAGTTTAGGATCAATTGGTGCACGTAAAACATTTTCAAGCTGTTCATAATTCTCTAAAACTTTATCTTCAAAAATGTAATTCATGGCATCTTCCATTTTAACAAACATTCACTTCAAAGTCACAAGCACGCGCAGATGGGATCACACAAAACCAAGCCCACAACACAATATAAATGTCATTGTTAACAAGCTAACCGTGGGTTAAACCAATATACTCGTAGCTACCTCGTTTGAGTTAAACACTTGATTGCAGCACCTAATCGTTGGTGAGTGAACAGCAAAATATTGTTAAACAATCGTTTTAGGCTCAACCGACTGTTTAAAATGTAACCATATGTTGGTGCACTCGGGCCTAAGGGTGCGTTCCAACCATAGATGTGCAAGGATGACGCGGTGGTAGAGTCGCATTATGTCTGTATACTGTTTATTTACATATCCATATTATTATGGTATTTATGTCTATTATTTAGTATATTTTGCTGTAAATTTGACGATTTGAAAGTACTGATACAGTCTATTTGAATAAAGTTATTTGAGTTTTGAGTTTGAGTTTGATGCGTTGCGAGGAATTTGTGTGTTAAGAACCAATAGAATCATTCACCTTTCAATTCATTTACCTAGCTTCTTATTTCTGAAGGTGCGTTTCAATCAAAGTATCAAGAGTGTCAAATTCTAGAAAAGGAAAGTATGATGCTGATGAAGTAATTCAGCAAATTTACAGCAGCGAAATTTACACGATAGATAGTTGAGAGAGTAGTGAAGTTTTTTAAATTGATTTGGATGAAGAAGTTTATGCTACTTTTCTTTTTAGCTGCCTTCAAAAAGATATAAACTATAAAAACTGCCTTCAAAAGTCGGGGAAACTACGTTACTTCTCACTTTATCAATTTCAATTTTATTTTCTAGAGTTTTGATAAACACTATGAATATCATGCTTCAGAATCAACTGAACTAAGTATTCATCCACTAGTGAAAAAAGGCCAGGCATTTATGTCAACAAATTACGCCACAGTGACTGAAAAAGTGACCTAACCCAGAAATTTTAAAAAATTCGTTAATAAAATTCAAACAAATTATCGCTTTACAGACATGCGGGTTAAAACGATGGGTAAGGTTTGAACCTAGTATTCATCCACTAGTGAAAGAAAAGTATCGGAAAATTCGCGGAGCAAATAGCAGCCGAAAAGCACGTATCAATAATGATGATCGTTGAGAGCAGAACGGTTCCACATTGGAGACCTTTTGAAGGAAAACGCTGCAAGTTGTATGGTATGGATGGACCACCGCAGCCGCCTTATTATTTAACTAGCAACGCATATCAATTGGTAGTAGCATTTTGACAGCTTATCAGCCAATGACAATGCAGTATACGACGTCAAATAGCAATAATCTCTGTCAAAACCGTGACTTTCTTGCGACCGAAGATCGTGAATTCTACGGATGTCACCAGATCGCAAGAAAATCGCGATTTTGAAAGCTATTATTGCTATAACTAGACTAACAATAGTGTCGCGTTGCGAGTTAGAGAATAAAGGGGCCAGTGGTTACAGGCCGCCTGCACCCGGTCACAAGCCTATGCTAAGCTGTGGACGTCTTATGGCTGCGATTATTGATGGGAATTTATTTCTGCCTTAAAAATTGGCTATTTCAGTTTCTCAAAGGGTTTGATATTCGTATAGGATGTTGATAATGCCCCTCACAAAAGATTTTTCCAAAAAGATGTTGTTTAGAAGAAAATACAGTTTTTTCATATGTCATCATAGTTATTGTTATATTAAGCTACATCATTATCAGGGAGACTATATTTCTATCTCTAGACTATATTATAACGCCTTAAAAGTTAGCCGCATTTAACAAAAACTTTGTCAGTATAATTTTTCTGAAGATGGCTATGTTTATGACTATTATACTGATATAGGTACATAGTTCGAGTCAAACTTCTAGTCCAATCTAAGTGTATTTTTTACAAGGCGCGGGATTTATTTATCACGCACGCGGCATTGCCACTCCCCCAGCGCGTCTTGCGCTCCACGCGGGCGTTCGGTAGGCTAATCATTTCAGAAGACATCTCGGAATGAGAGATAATAAGCTGAAAATTTTTACATGCCTTCGTTTTAGCGTTCTTAAATTTTTCTGTTAAGTCTCAAATGATCTCATGTCTGCGGTATTCAAGATAAAAGGTAAAATTAAACAAATTTTCAGCATTATTTCGATTTTCATTGCTTCAATGACATTACGTCTATTACAAAATTATAGAGCATAAAATTTGGAAGAAAACATTTTTTGTATCATATTTTTTTAAAGACAAGTCGGAAACTTTTGGAAAGATGTTAAAACGCCAATATCCCGTTAACTAAAATATCATAGTTTTATTTGCGTCATAAATAAAAAAATACAAATTAAATTATTACGGTGATAGGAGAAAAAATACCTACCCCCTTACGTTCTCGATTTATTTTGAGTATTCAGATCTGAGTTTATTATACTTTTAAATAATTGTTTTCTGTGCATATTAGGCTACACAGTGATATTTTTAATTTAGACCTAGCTTGCATAGTTTTATATTAATAAATGTGTTAACGGAAAGAGTTAACGGGCTAATTCGTGCGCTAATTTTGCCACTAGCGCCGGGACGTTTCTGCTGATTGACAGGTAGTGTTTCCGGACGTTTGAGTGGTTATAACCCACACCGTTAAAAACACTCTAAACACGAGAAGAGTCCCGCATTCCGATTTTTTGTAACTTAAATAAATATATCATTCCCATAGACTGGGGGGCATTGAGAATCGATTGGAAAATGGAGAATTCCTAGCACTTAAGAGCGTTTGCCCCCAGATTCGAAAAAGTTGCATTTTTGTAAGATTTTCGTGAATATTTTATTGAATAAAACTCAAACTTTTCGCTTTAAACACGATTCATGACTCACACGTGTGTGTTCACTGTACACAGTTACAGTTATAATTATAAAATTAAAAGGCGAAGACAATAATAGAGACAATTTATACTTCAATTTCAATTCAGCTAACGAAAATCTCAAAAAAATGAGCCTTTTACGATCTAAACCCTCTGAACCCTCAACTCGGATTCTTTTGGGGTTTGTTGATGACTATCTTAAACCTTCACTATTTTTATTATGGCGCTTCGCCAGCCGCTTTCACATTTTTTTTTTGTGAAATACCTGATAGAGATGAATAAAAGATAATTTGATAGAGACGTTACAAGCTGAATAGAGCACCATACCATCATCACCAGTGTGTGGTGAACCTTCAACATTCCTCGAAGTCGATGGCTCATCGAGCCGTTCCCTCTTTTCATTTCCACGTACACTATTCTCTGCCATAATTTACATTGATACTGTAGAAAATAAAATATAATAAATTTTATTATTTGAACTTTTTAAGCAGTGGATAAAACATTAACTATGAAAGTAATGGATATTAAACTTACGTTTTCTCTATTTGTTCACAAATCTGCACGAGCTGATTATCAATATGAGAATCAAAAAAAATTTTTGATGTAGGGTGAGGATCATCAGTGCGAGATGTCAGTGGTTAGTAATAAAAATGTTCGAAAGTATTTTTCTGCAAACGCAACAACACATTCGTCTGAAGAACGAATAATCTATATTGTTGTAATTAAAAAAAAACTCTAACCGCTCTTGTAATGGATAATAATCAGTGTGTCAGTGGTTTTTTTTTCACCTCCTGAGCGTGAAAATGACTTAAGACTTAGATTTTTGTTTCTATTTTGACAACCTTTTATTAGAAATCTGTGAATTGCCAGAAGCAAATAATAGTGGCGAAGATCAAATTTTTGATTCTTATTTTGATAATCAGCTCGTGCAAATTTGTGAACAAATAGAGAAAACGTAAGTTTCAATATCCATTACTTTCATAGTCAATGTTTTATCTACGGCATAAAAAAGTCAAATAATAAAGTTTATTATATTTTATTTTCAATATGGCAGAGGTTTGAAACGTCCAGCTGAAAACATTGTACGTGGAAACAAATAGAGGAAACGGCTCGGCTCGATGAGCCATCGACTTCGAGGAATGTTGAAGGTTCACCACAAACTGGTGATGCTGCGATGGTACGGTGCTCTGTTCAGCTTGTAACATCTCTATCAAAATTAACGATTAGGTATTTTACTAAATAAAATGCGAAAGCGGCTGGCGAAGCGGCATAAAAAAATTGTGAAGGTTTAAGATCGACATCAACAAACCCCAAATGAACCAGGGTTGAAGCCACTTGAAGCTGATCTAGAACTCTTCAATCCCTACTACTATTACTACTAGCTACAATTGAATACTACACGAAGGGTGAATTACTCATATTCCGGTCAGCATAATTGCGTAAGTATTTAGAAAGTTTTAGGTAAATAGACGCGAGAGTTAATAAATAAGAATCCTCCATCATTCAGTAACAATCATGTAGTCAGCCCGTGAAGGACTGTCACACTAAATCTCGAAGATCCAAAGTGCGAAGGGCCGCAGGCCGAAAGAACGAAAATGCGAAGAACGATGGTGCGAAAGAACGCTATAGCGATGCACGTAAGCTCGAAAGTACGGAAGATCGAAGAATGTTAGTGCAAAAGCAAGTTTCATGGACGAACTCCATTTCGACTGATTTACAACTTCCTGTTCTAGGCGTGTTTCAAAACGTGAAGAGAACCTTAATACTCCCCAACGGTTATCAGTTCTGCGAGCAATGTGGCCCGCCCATTGCAGCTTGCCTATGCGAAGAGCTACATCGGTAACTTTAGATCTTTTGCGGATCCCTCGTTGCAGATCCTATCGATCCAATCGCGCAAAGAAACACCAAGCATAACCTCTCTCCCATAGCGCGTTGAGCAACCATGAGCCTATTCAAGGACCACCAATGTCGTAGGTCATCACTGGCAACACGCATTGCTAGAAGACTTTCGTCTTAGAGATCTGTGGAACATGGGACGTTCTCGTATATGTACCTATACTCGTATTTATCTTCCTCGCGCACTTTTTAGGGCGAGGCGGGTTACGCTGATGCTGTTAAAAAAGAAAACTTTATGAAAACTCGTCACGACAAATGCCCAAACCATGAAAAATCAGGAGAAAAGAGTAAAATTAAACTGTGAGAAATTTTCTGCGGCTACCGCATGATTTAAACTTTCTTAATTTTCCGTCCGCTGCTTCACCTACATACATTCGATTACACGATTTCAGCTGATCCGTTTTCACCCGTTAAACTGTAGACCAATACTTGTAGCCTAGCTATGTCACACAAAATTTGTTCTATTTTCCTTTATTTCCTTTTATACAAACCTACAAGAAGTACATACTTTACCACAATTTATTTTTATTCATAAAGATTTGATCTAAATTCCGAGATCATAATTATACCATTTTGAATGAAAAAAGGAGAGAGTTTCCATTATCTGAATCACGCGTAGCAGCGATTCGTAAATAAGTCGAAGTAGAGTTCGCCCATGAGACTTGCTTTCGCACTAACATTCTTCGATCTTCCGTACTTTCGAGCTTATATACGAGTACGTGCATCGCGACAGCATTCTTTCGCACCTACATTCTCCGCATTTTCGTTTTTTAGACCTACGCACTGTTGATCATCGAGATTCAGTATGACAGTCATCGTGGGTAATCCATGTAGTGGATATGTTATGATCGTAGCAAGCAATGAGCGTTATCAGGTAATCAGGCTATAAATTAACGTGGTGTCGTGAGGAGGTATTTGGACTGAACGCTAAAGGGATGCGTAACGCGTAGATCGCTTCAAAAGGGCAATTAGAGACCAAGGTAAGCAATTGGGTTTGTATTTTTTTTTATATTTTTGTTATCTACCTTTTCTTATTTTAAGAAACTAATTGGAATATTTTTTAAATCTAGCTGGTAGTTTTTTTTATTCATTTTTGAACATTGCGAACTCATGGCGTCACAAATTTGCTAAGTGTCCACACATGTGTTTTTTCCCCGATTCGTAGTAAATAAATAATGATGAGAAAATTACTGATTTACTGCACTTACGACTGAAACAGAGCTCGCCGACTTCAGATACAATTTATTATGCCAAGTTCTGAAACCAAGCCCTGCCTGAAAGGGTTGGGATTATAGCGAATGGCTTTTAAGTCCTGCCTACCCGTCTGGGCAATGGGCGTAAATTAATTTACGTATTATGTGTCTTCTAAAACACAGTGTTGGCTGTGAAGAAAGCAGTCCTGATATGTCATAAATAATGAAAACTTACCAAATTTTACGTTGTTTTTACTTTGTGGCTTGACACCTGAGGGCCGAGTCCGTAACTTACTCGGCTTTGCAACCTGTCAAGGCTGTGATATTCAATAGCGTTTTGATATTTGCCGGTTAAACGTCAAATTTTTTCAATAAAATAAAAAGTGTTTAAAAACATGAAAACACAGTGTAATCTTGGAAATAGCTAAGCGTGATTTGTGTTACCCCTGATGGGGAACGTGTAGAATTAAACCGAATTGTTCGGATTCGTTTGCATCCTCGGAGGATGAAAACTTTTCTTATTTTTCATTTAAAAGTTCGCTATTTCCACCGAATACGAATCGATTCAACATTGGTGAGTCTTATAATTTATTAACACACATATTTATCCCTCTCGCATAAGCAACAATGCGTGAACAGACATTATCTTGACTTAGTAGGTACCTACTCATACAGAGTGTTAACGTACCTACTTATCTAATAACGAGTGTAACAGAGGCCTCACTGAGCTGTGTCTTTAATTGGGCTTAGCGTCAACTGTGACGAAAATAAAAACACACATCCTGTGAATCCAAACAATATAAGTTACAATAGTTTGAATCTCAGCTACAAAAAGGTTTTTGACACATGTTTCAATGCAATAATGAATGGTTAGCCCACAAGCTTTAAAAAGTCAGTGTGACTTTTATTAAAATCATTGCGCTAAAGAGAAGTCACTCTTTACCACCAATGCAGCGGATGCAAGGTTGGGCGCACAATTGAATATGACTTACACCATATAGCCTTTTCTGAGACCCATATGGCCTGCCTTATAGTTTATCTAAGGCTTTTAGAACAGAAACAGCTTATTCAACAACAATTGCAAGATGTTTTGAAGATGTTTTCTGCCAACCCAGCAGAGTTACTTGAATGTGATCAATTTGGCCTTTTCTTTTTGTCCAGATTCTGCTTTTACCTAAGATGCAGAAGTGACACTGCAAATCTTGGGGAATAAGCAAGTAAGAGTGTATAAAATTAATAGTGGGCAATAGAATGTACAGTCAGTACTCTCTGATAAGATATCAATGTACCGCTGAGCTAAGAATATGTTTTATTCATAAAGCTTTGTCACTTGTTTTTAAAACTCTCAAGTATGCAAGAGTGGTTATTGGATGTGGTTCAATATTGCTGAATGATTTTAATACAGAGAACCTTTAACTAATTTAAAATTATCCGACTAACTGCATAACAGACATAATTACCTGTTCTCCATTGTTATTTTTAATGTCGCAGGTAAAGACTTAAGTACTTATACGAGGTGCATTCAATAAGTACCTAGCCTCATCGCCAGAGGGCGCTGTAGTTTCAAAAGAGTAGCACATTCTTTTTAATTCTTTTTTCAAATTTTCATTCCAATCCCTTCATTTGTTTTAATTTGACAACTTATGGAAGCGAACGTGTCGATCGGTTTTACAAAAATGGAAAAAGAGCAATATCGTTCGGTGATTCGATTCCTATTTTTGGAAGGGAAAACGCGCATCGAAATCAAAGAGCGCTTGGATGCTGTGTACGGTGACTCTTCTCCATCGATGGCCACCGTCAAGAATTGGTTCAACGAGTTTGCAGTGGCCGTACGTCGGTTTTTGATGAACCACGTCCAGGTGCACCGAAAACAGCTGCTACGGAGGAAAACATTTAAAAAATCCATGATCTCGTATTGGCAGATCGCCGATTGAAGGTTCGGGAGCTAGCTGAGACTGTAGCCATTTCAGAAGGAACAGTGCATCATATTCTTCACGAGGAACTCGGCATGAGAAAGCTGTCGGCGCGATGGGTGCCGCGTTTACTCACACCGGAAAACAAGCGCAACCGTGAGACCACATCGGAGACGTGTTTGGCGCTGTTTAAGCGGAATCGAGCGGAGTTTTTGCGTCGTTTTGTGACCGTCGATGAAACCTGGATCCACTGGTACACACCAGAGACCAAGGAGCAATCAAAACAATGGATCCAGACCGGGGAACGTGCTCCAAAGAAGGCGAAAACTGTAAAATCGCCCGGAAAAGTTATGGCCACCGTTTTCTGGGATTCACAAGGTGTGATCTACATCGATTACCTCGAGAAGGGTAAAACAATTACAGGGCTTTACAATGCCGATTTATTGGGCCGATTCGACGTAGAATTAAAGAAAAAACGACCCCATCTGGTGAAGAAAAAAGTGCTGTTTCACCACCAACAACGCACCGGTTCACACGTCTGCCGTTGCCATGGCCAAATTGGTCGAATTACGCTACGAATTGCTGCCCCATCCACCGTATTCTCCAGATTTGGCCCCTTGTGACTTCTTTCTGTTTCCTAATCTGAAAAAATCACTCGCCGGGAATAGATATCGATCAAATGAGGAGGTCATCGCCGCCACGGAGGCCTATTTTGCACAGTTTGACAAAAACTATTTTTCGGACGGGTTAAAAAAGTTGGAGCATCGCTGGGCTAAGTGTATCGAGCTAAAAGGAGACTATGTTGAAAAATAAATTGCCACTATTCCAAAATTTTCGTTTACGTTTTGTAGGCTAAGTATTTATTGAATGACCCTCGTACTTACCAGGAGTAATGTAGGTGCTTAATAATATGCAATTTATTTGTACATATATGATACTTATTACAAGTTTTAATTGAATTACAATGCATTTATCAAAATTGGCTCCAAAGACGCCTTTTGGTCTCAATAACCATTTTACAAATTCTCAAAATGAACTATAGTGGATGTCTCAAGGACAATGTTTCAAATCAGTACTATTCAAAATGTGTTGTAATTTTAGTGTTCCATTTAATTCTCCCCCATTGCAGTTTCCTTACAAAAATCTTAAAAAAGATGTTTTTGGTAACCAAAAAACAAGAGTGAAATGAGGCCAATGATTCAATGATAATTCAACTCAAAGACTGCGGAAGTCAAGTCAAGTCTAGATGCACGTGTGTGTATAAATCACTTCTAGTTTTTCATTCAGATCTAGTGAACTTTTACACAACCAGGACTGGTGTGTGAAAATCGACCTCCAAATACCTTTTCTGAACTACCATTCGCAGAGCCTCTCAAATGATTGATTTACGACTATCGTTATCATCTCTTTAACTCTACAGATTTTCTCAGTGTTGAATTGGGTTGCGGAAACCCTCTATGCCACAGGTGTTGAATGATAGGGTATTGAAAATACCAGCGTCTAGTCCATTGGGACAGGTCAATTCTAGTCACTCAGATTGCGGAAATACTGAGATGCTAGGGACTTGTGGAAAGCATAATAATTATCCAAAGTCTATTTTATGGCCCACACAAGAGCAGGTATACACTAGAATACTCTCAGAAACACAGATCAGTATGAATACATTAATTTAAAAATAAAAATAAGCGAATAAACGAATTTCAAAGCCTATTTGCCCTTTGAGTCTTGCAACAATGACCGTTCCCGGAGGACGTTTTCAAAGTTGCAAAATGCGATTGATTCTGAGAGGATTTTAGGGAGGACATCTCGGAGAGTGAAGAGTCTTGTCTGAGAGTGAAGTGACACTGTTCACCAACTGAATTTATGGCTAAGTGCAATATACTCCGCTGAGCGCAGTGCGCTACAAAGAAGTCAGACACTTTCTTACCACCAACGCAGCGGATGCAGGGTGGGGAGCTTGATTGAACGACATGTGCTTATGAGCTTAAGACATTAAGTTCAACTCACATTTAATATGGCACTCCTGTGTCAAGGAGTTGTATGCAGTGTATGGTACGATCCTATACCAACACAATGCATTAAAGGTAGCCCTCATTCTGGAACAACTGAACAGCAGAACTGGTAGTATGCCATGCCATTAAGACATAAACAGTGGAGGCGCTCAGATCTCTGGCACTCCTAAATTTGGCCACCAAACTTCTGAAGCAAAATTGTTGACCACCTGTCCAAGGTGGGGTGGCTCTCGACTGGCGTCTATTGCCCCTGGCCGCGGAGGCCATATTTAACATATGGGGATTAGATTATTTGTTTTAAATGCCACAGCAGCTGTTCCAGGCGATGTCGCTTTAGACACAACAGATGAGTACCTAATATCTTATGCGACGCCTTTTGTCGTCCCTGAGACTATCTACTGATATGAGGGCTTTCAAATCCTAACCTGATACTGCTAGTTTTAGCACACTTTACTAATGTAAAGTGCATATTACATGATGTAATAAAAGAGTCAGTCATCATAGTTGTTCCCCAGTGGCCCTTCTTTTTCTTCTGGCTTCCCCGAACCAGATAACTATAAGACCCATCACCTACAAAGGATCTGCGGAAGACCTTGGTAGATTTAACAGTTTCCAAGGCCCTTCCCATGTGAACAAATGGTCCTCCTGCTATGGAAGATCGGGCGTGTATAGAGCGAATCTCCCACATAGTTTCTGTGAGAGAACTCCATCTTCATAATGGGCCCCCATACAGGTACCTACTATGATGATCTATAACAATTTATTGTTGCAGCTGTATATTAAATAAACCCAATATAATAATAAACCCACTGACAGGCAATATTCTTGGGAATACTATTTTTTGAGGATAAAATAGCCTCAGTGAACTAAAGGCCTATGTGTATAGTGTAACTACTAGTTGTGTGCCACATCAGTAGTTGAAACATTTTTTTCTTGCCAAGCGAGATATTTAAAAAACTCTGGTTTTAATATTCAACTAACATTTTGAATGAGTCTTGAAGGACTATTCAGATTCTCTGTCTTGCTTTATGGGCGTAGAATGCATAACTGCTATATTGGACTCATACAAGACATGCTTATTTGAAAATCAGTTGAAGTCTAGTCTTGAATAGACTCCAGGGCTACGAGGCCATCTGGATGGACCGTAATTATGCATACCTGTCAAATACAGGTAGTAAAAGGTGAATTTGTGCCTCTGGGAAGATAAAATCTCAGAATTAAATTTATCGGTGCATGCATTCTAATAATCCTTCCCGAAACTTTATCCATAATTATGTGACATAGTTGACATCAGGTCCATAACTCAAGAAAAACTGCAAAATGCACCCTCTTAAGTGATGAAAATGTTTAATAAAAATCAACCCTGCATTTTACAAATTAGGCACAGCCATTTTCTAAGATTGATTTATTCTACTCACAGAGGTTTTATTGGTCTGCAGTAGCAACCCTTTGGACTTGAAAGGAAGACCATGGATTTATATCCTTAAAAGAGTGAACTGAAGGTTTTAGGTAACATTACTGCCTGAAAAAATAGAAGTGCACTTCTCAAAGCAATTATTGTGCTGATTAACTATGTGATATTTTTTGGAGTACTTACCTATTCAGATTATTTGAGAATGTTTAAATCTCCTCAATTTTCTTTAAAACTTAAAAAGAAGATCAACTTTATTTAGTTATTTATGCTTAAATCTATCTAATTTTTTTCCAAAACTGAATTAGAAGATTACTTTATTTTGTTATTAAATTTGTGAGCAATTCATATCACAATTGTCTCTAAGTAGGTACCTAGATTGTTTGTTAAGTTAGATTCATTGATATCACAATTGTCTCTAAGTAGGTACCTAGATTGTTTGGTAAGTTAGATTCATTGATATAGATCAACATAACTGGAACGAAAGGATGCATGACTATCTCTACACACATAAGGTTTCTAAGCTTGGTTAGAAATTGTTTTGTCGATATTTTTCTAATAGATGAATAAAGAGAGAATCGTTTAAAATAATAAAATACTTTTATTTTTAATGATGTTTTTGAAGTCAACAATATTATTTTTTTATCCAACAATAGCGTTTTGCTTGACACCAGCAGATAACAAACAGAAGACACATAATATAACTGTTTTGCAACTATTATGTGTTGGAGAAAACACAGTGTTGCGGCAAGGCCTTGCTGGTGAGAAGACTATTGAATTTGACAGCCTTGACAGGTTGCAAAGCCGAGTAAGTTACGGACTCGGCCCTCAGGTGTCAAGCCACAAAGTAAAAACAACGTAAAATTTGGTAAGTTTTCATTATTTATGACAAATATCAGGACTGCTTTCTTCACAGCCAACACTGTGTTTTCTCCAACACATAATAGTTGTTTTGTTGTAATGCAAAACAGTTATATTATTAAAAATACCCTTGTGGAAAAATATTTTTCATCTGGGGGAATTTAAAATCTGCTATTTGGACAAACCATTATAAATGTCCACGAATGGACACTCTTTGGAAAAATATGTTAGTTTTCATATTTTTGTATTGATTTTGTTTTCTGATTTTATAAGTCTTTTTTTGACGTTGTAATAAAATTATTTGACCAACACGGACTTTCTGGTTTATTTACATTATCCTAAAATAAATCGCACTAGGAAGCCAGTTGTTGTTGTAGTTACAAAGTTCGCTTACCCCTTTTATTATACCCACTCAAACCCACGTATGATACAGATCGCGTCAATTGATTGGTTGTGGGATAGATTATTAACCAATCACGTGAAAGGACGTTTATACGATCCAATAGGTTTCAATTGCGAGATGTCAATTTGATTAATTCAAGTCGGGAGTCCATTAAGAACCTTAATGTACTCTTTGCGTACGTTGGCTTTCTGGGGTCATTCATTTGACCCCAGAATGCCAACGTAATTATTTAAAAATATCCTAGATCCTTAGACTTTAAAAATGTTTAATATTTAAATAAGGTATAATATCCAAATACCTCAAAATGGTCTTCGATTTAGGACATATTTGATTTTTTTCCCATACCTAATTAACAAATGAAGTAAAGGATAAGAATCCGATATCTGTATCACTGAAACCTGAAGGGATACGAAAACTGAACCTGAAGCAGGACTCTCGAATCCCTACTACTGCAGTTGGAAGCCATTATATTTTTAAATCAAAGTCCATTGATTTCAATGTTCAATAAAAATAATCATAGCTTTAGAACTTATTATCATAAAATAACAAGTAATTAAACAAATGAATGGAAGTTTTGAAAAACATAAGAAATAGAATGAGATATGGAAAAACATAAGAAAGGACGTGTTACAATCAAACAGGGAGCATATAGAGCTACCAGAAAGTATCAGAAATCCAGTCCATATTAATGAACATTTTCTTAAAGGATCTAATAAAAACCGTTTAAATGTCTCTCTAGTCGCCTCCCTTTGTTTTAATAGATTCAACTCCTCTATGTTCTTCCTGAAACCGGTTGACGAAACGTGTGTGTACAGGATAATAAAGAAAATTAAAACCAATGCACAGGGTGTAGATGGTATATCGTTAAATATGATTCTACTGACTTTGCCGCGAACTTTGGCTGTTATTACTTCTATTCTAAATAAATCAATTGAAACCAGCACCTTTCCAGCCATTTGGAAGAACGCCATCGTGAAACCACTCCCAAAAGTCAAAAATCCTACAGAATTTCAAGATCTGAGACCAATTAGTATTTTACCATTGCTATCAAAGATTTTAGAAAAAATTGTGTGTTCTCAAATGACGGAATACCTATATTCGAACAATATGTTACCTCAAAAACAGTCAGGTTTCCGAGCTGGTAGAAGTACTGGGACTGCCCTGTTAGACGTGGTTGATGACATACTGGCTGGGCAAGATTTGGGAAAGGGAGCTATACTGGTTCTATTAGATTATTCTCGTGCGTTTGACACCATAAATACGACGCTCCTTAAGGCTAAACTTACTTATTATGGGTTTACCACCAGCACACTCAAGTGGTTTTCAAGTTATCTTACAAATCGGTCCCAAACAGTTGAGCTCACTAGAATGAATGGCACAAAAAAACTTTCGACTACTGCTCCTGTAACGAGAGGAGTACCACAAGAATCGATACTGGGGCCTATACTTTTTATTCTTTACACAGCTGACCTTCCGAACTCCATGTCCTTTTGTGATCATCACATATATGCTGACGACCTTCAGATTTACAAATCATTCAAACCTAGTGACACGGCCATAGCTATAGATAAAATTAATCAAGACCTTGAACAAGTAACTGAATGGTCGGAAGAAAATAGCCTTGTTTTAAATCCATCAAAAACTAAATTTCTAATTATTGGTAGTAAAGCGAAAGTAAACCAAATTAAGAATCACTCTATAGAACTCAAAATAGGAAAGGAAAAAATTGATCAAGTAACTGAAGCGAGAAATTTAGGTGTTGTTATTGATGAAAGTTTAAAGTTTGAAAGACATGTTAGCGAGACCGTCAAGCAATGTTATTATAGACTAAAAACGTATAAAATTCGTCAATATTTAGGCATTGAAACACGTATTTATATCTGTGCGAATCTCTCATTTTGTCAAAGCTTAACTATGCTGATATAGTGATAGGGGAATGTCTGTTGATTCGTACAAAAAAACTCATCCAGCGAGTTCAAAACTCCTGCGCCAGATTCTGCTTCCGTATACCGCGTAGAGCCCATATATCTCCTTATTTAAATGAAAGAAATCTAATGAACATGGAGTCGCGACGTGCTTTACATCTTGCAGGATTACTATACGGTATCATTCGAAATCAAAGTCCACCATACCTCTTTGATAAACTAAATTTTACACAGCCTCAATCTCGTCTAGCTGACCGATTGTTATGTCCTAGCCACAAAACAGCGTCGTTCCGCGGAAGTTTCCGTTATGCCTCAACAAAGTGTTGGAATAACATTCCCCCGCCCATCAGGCATTCTACAAGTGCCAAAAGCTTTAAGATAAAATTGAAAGAGTTTTTATTGCAGAAACAGAAAAATAATTAATTAAATTAACGTAAAAGCTAAACGGAAATGCTAAGGGAATTGCCATGAATGAAGAAGGAGGAAGAATGAAGAAATATGTATGATAGTAATGTAAAAACTAATTAATTCTTTTAATATGAAGTTATGTCCTTTGAAGACGGAGCTTTTGTATGTCGAATTTTACGTTATTGAGTAGGTGTCTCGTTCTTGATATTTGTTATTTATTTACCTATTCTTCGTTATATTTATAAGGTGTCCGCAGAATACCAGCGTCGTGGTGCTGCGCCACGCACGATATATGCTGAGCGGAGACCTTTTTGGTACTATTGTATTGTGTTGTTTTGTTGTGTTGCTATTGTATTAGATGTAAGTTTAGATAAGTTATTTTTTTTGTACCAAATAAACTTTAATTCATTCATTCATTCATTCATTTTGATTAAAAATCAAAACTCCTGTAAAATTTACAACAATACTTTGCGGGCTCATAATATAACTAGTCTGGCCATAAATACTGTTACATTAAGACTTTCACGCCATTTCACAAATTTTTTCGTGTTCATTATCAAATTACAATATTTAGTGGTGCTAAAGAAAATAGGATTGCAGTGATCGCCTTGCATAAAGTGGGTATGGAGCCGTCGTTCATTTCCAGACACTACGAACATACGGCTTATACCAAGCTTGGTATAAGCGGTATGTTAGTATCGTATCGTTGGTTGGTTTTTTCTCTTTGTTTTATATTCTTTTAGGTTTATTTGTATCAAAATGACACACTGCTTGTACTTTACTAACGCCTGTTGTAAACCCAAAACAAGTTTAAAAGAGTAACTGCTGAGTTTCTCGCCGGGTCTTCTCAGTAAGAAACAACTCCGACGCGGTGGTAGAGTCGCATTATGTCTGTATACTGTTTATTTACATATCCATATTATTATGGTATTTATGTCTATTATTTAGTATATTTTGCTGTAAATTTGACGATTTGAAAGTACTAATACAGTCTATTTGAATAAAGTTATTTGAGTTTGAGTTTGAGTTTGAGTACTATCAACAGATACAACAACACTTCCTCTGTCAAAGACCATAGAAGATCGGGGCGGCCGCGTCCTGTTAGAACTTCTAAGGCTGTTAATGCTGTTAAAGCCAGAATTCGTCGAAACCCCATAAACACAATAGAACAACAATACAATTTACCGTCGGCCGGTGCAACGACAGACGAGCGGCTAGAAGCATAAAGTCTTATTAGATCTTTTAATCTTATCTTTAAGAGACAGTCTTGGATCGTGTTTTGAAACCTCTCAGCAATACACTTTTAAAAAAAAAATTAACAAAAAAAAACCAACTTCAAAAAAACTATTCTAAAACAAAGCACTAAAAAGTAAAGAAATGATTCGTTGCGTATTCTTCTAAAACCGATACGATACTATAATGCAGGTACAATTATTGTTATTGTTGGAGTCGGTGTCAGCCAAGGAAACACTACAATATACCTAGCAATATACCTATTTCTTTCATATCACGTTTACGTATGTATGGAGGTGTTACAAACCTACATTGGCTGACACCGACTCCAACAATGACAATAATTGTACCTACATTATATTATCGTATAAGTTTTAGAAGAATACGCAATTATTTCTTTACTTTTCAGTGCTCTGTTTTAGAATAGTTTTTTTTTTTGAAGTTGTTTTTTTTTCGTTAAAATTTTTGTTTATTTCTTGATTTTCAGTGAATAGTTCTTATTTATTTTATACATCGAAAAAGTATCGTCCAATTGCTCCTAAGAATTTAAGAGTTCCGTTACTTTGTCATGGATCCCATAATCAGAATAACACTCATCAAACTACCCTTGAAGTATATCCTTTCCAATAAAAAAAGAAGCATCGAAATCGGTTGGCGTGATAATGAGTTATTCGTCCGATTGTCGCGCATATGGTTTATCTAAATTTAAGACTTATATGGATTTCCCATGGATGCCACTGTCAGAACTGGACCAAATTAAAATGGGACCACACGGGCAGCATCAGCTTTCAAATAAAAAAGATTTATCAAAATCGGTTGGCGTAATATTGAGTTATTCGTCCATTTGTCGCGCATTTTGTCTATCTATATTTAAGACTTATATGGTTTTCTCATGAATGCCACTGTCAGAACTAGACCAAAGTGAAATGGGACCATTCGGGAAGCACCAGCTTTCAAATAAAAAAAGAATGATCAAAATCGGTTCACCCAGTCGAAAGTTATGAGGTAACAAACATAAAAAATAAATAAAACATCCAGTCGAATTGAGAACCTCCTCCTTTTTTGGAAGTCGGTTGAAAAAGTACCGTGGACTTTCCAGCAGGACTCTGCACCGAGACGAAGGACGCCGTCAAGCGCCTCTACTACTTCAAGTCCTGACAGCTCCGTGGAACGCGCAAACTGGAGACGAAGGACGCCGTCAAGCTCCTCTACTACTTCAAGTCCTGACAGCTCCGTGGAACGCGCAAACTGGAGACGAAGGACGCCGTCAAGCTCCTCTACTACTTCAAGTCCTGACAGCTCCGTGGAACGCGCCAACTGGAGACGAAGGACGCCGTCAAGCGCCTCTACTACTTCAAGTCCTGACAGCTCCGTGGAACGCGCAAACTGGAGACGAAGGACGCCGTCAAGCTCCTCTACTACTTCAAGTCCCGACAGCTCCGTGGAACGCGCAAACTGGAGACGAAGGATGCCGTGAAGCTCCTCTACTACTTCAAGTCCTGACAGCTCCGTGGAACGCGCAAACTGGAGACGAAGGACGCCGTCAAGCTCCTCTGTTACTTCAAGTCCTGACAGCTCCGTGGAACGCGCAAACTGGTGACGAAGGACGCCGTCAAGCGCCTCTACTACTTCAAGTCCTGACAGCTCCGTGGAACGCGCAAACTGGAGACGAAGGACGCCGTCACGCTCCTCTACTACTTCAAGTCCTGACAGCTCCGTGGAACGCGCAAACTGGAGACAAGCGAAGTCAAATACCCCTACTATTGATCAATTATGTCAGCAGGTTCAAATAATAATTTATGAACAAATAAGTGCTTAATAATTCAGAACCATCGGTAGAGACTAGCGACAGAATTACAAACGGATGTCGCATCAAAGCAATCAGACTCTCGGATGCCTATTGCTTCGAGTGACCCAGATAATCCGTCAAAATGTAACGAAATCCCTTTCAAAGAATTGCAAACCACATTGAATACCGGTCTAAATGAAACTAGCCAAGAACGTTACCACCTTATTAACGTTTTACAGAGGTTTGGATCATCCTATCAATTTCATTGAAGCACAAAAATTATATTTATACTAAACCTGCTCGGAAAGTACCTTAATACTTTATCAAATTTACGGTAGAAAGTACGTCATTGCATATCGAACAAATATGCGGGGAGAAAACGCATCTGAGCGGGAGAGAAAAGTGTATGAAAATCCATTTCTTACGTGGTTTTTCTTTTTTAATTTTGGGTAAGACTATGCGCCGGTAACCTAAATATCAAAAGCCAAAAAGTTTTTACAGTGAGTTTTTATCTCCAAGTTCGCAAAATGACACTGGCCACTAGCTGTGTGTCGGATGGTGTCGGGCTGGCAGTGCGACCCTGCGGTGCGGCGGCAGGATAAACAATTTGAAAAAAGAACATGTGAAAATTGCAGACGCCATTGGCGCCATTTTCAATTTGTGTGTTGTTTGAGGATTCAGTTTTAGAAAGTAAGATAAAACTATCAAAATTATAAGTAGTGATAGTGATGATGAAGATTTTTTACCTCCGCCGCAGTTGAAACAAACATTAATGGAAAAAGTGTTGCATTAAGCTTCACTAACTGCAACAATTTCAATATAAATTTCAATTGGTAAAGATTTAGTTTTTTATTTTCCTCGTAGGTGTAGTATAAAGCACTATGTATCACTCGAGAGAAAGTTCGATTGCCGATCTCGGGTGTTTTAAAGCCCTCGCCTAGGCTCGGGCTTCGAACGACACCCTCAACGGTAATCGGTCTCTTTCTCCTCTCGGTGAACAATGTACTATTATCTCAACTAGGTTTTATTGAGCTGGAAAGTAATGTCGACTTAAAACTATTTGATAAAAATAAATATCTACCCCCCGTCGAACGCACGTTAGCCGCATTACCAAATGCAGGTATTTCACAAAGGGAGGTATTGCAAAATAATTGGGTGGTTCGAAGATTTACAATTCGTATCTTTCGAAGAATTTCACACGAAAGTTGTTGAATTATTTTGTGACAAAGAATAGGTACAATACCGTCACAGGCGATATTATGCAGATTATTTGCGGCAAACGGGCGTCATTAATAAATAATCGACGTACCGGATTGTTAAAATTGATAAGTAACAATTTTACGGCTGACAAATTAAAAAGATTTGAGGAGGTATCTTTTGAAATTTGTTAACCGTAAAATTAAATGCTTTTTCGAAAAGACCTCGAACAATTTAACAAATTATCAAAAAGACCTCGAACAATTTAACAAATTAGCTAAAGTTTTTCATAGGCCCAATACTTTTAAGAAAAATTCTGTTCATTTTCGGGGGCAACCAAAAGCAGTTTTGAAAAAGCAATTTGTCCCTTTCGGGGAGCTATTGGTGAACTAGAAGGACCGGGGCCTTCCAGTAATTCCCAAAGGGATTCATCGTTTCATGGAAAACGAAATACTCAGGAGCTGGAAAATTTTGTAATGGTCATCATGGCGGTGGGTCTAAAAAACGCAGCTACGATTGACTCGAAATTTTAGGCAGGAAGGTGGATGGCTTTGGAGACACCGCAAGTAATTCTAAAAGTTATGTCCCGAATACCCTTTTTAAAAAAACCTCCGTTGATTATGCCAAATTTAAATTATTGTCAGACATCTGACACAACCCAAATGAGTATAGAATTTAGAAATACAACAAAATATGTTACACCAATAAATTATCGGAAAGGCAGAAGTTACGCCCAGGTTTGTTTCTCCAATGTTTTTGATAAAAAAAATCCGATCAATCGTACCGGCCTATTTTCAATTTGAAAAGTTTAAGCGTATATATCCGTAAGGAAATTTTACCTAAGTTCCTACTTCGAGATCCCGGATTTTTTGCTACCCGGAGACTGGTTGAACAAAATAGATATGTCCCAGGCCTATTTTCACGTGAACGTGTCGCCAGGGCACTGATGTTTTTTTAAGACTGATTTCCAGGCAAGTATTATACCAAATGACGTGTCTCCCGTTCGGTATAGCATGCGCTGCAAAGTGTTTCGCTATGATAACCAACTTTTTAGCGGAAAAGCTGCGGGGAGTGCGGATTCGAATGATGTACTTCGGACGATTTTCTGATCGTTCATCAGCACAAAAGTACGCTTCAGCAAGCAAACTTTGCTGATAGTCCAACTCCTGGATTCCAGGACCTGGAAGCTCTAAGTTGGGTACTTAATTACAATAAGTCTGTTCTGTGTCCTCCTACCCAAAACTTGGAATTTTTAGGTATCCAGTGGGACATGATGAACAACAGAAAGTACCTTCCTGACAAGAAAATACTAAGACTTCGAAAGGAGTTTTAGCGACTCCTGACAAGAAAAAATATCCTCACTGAAAGAAGCCCAATCAATTCTTGGTCGACTAAATTTGCAAATTATGTAGTGCCCCTAGGAAGGCTACGGAGAAGATACCCATGAAAACGTTACGAGCTACAGCAGGAAGTGATCGAGGAACTGCACCACTTCAGTTCCTCGATCACTTCCTGCTGTAGCTCGTAACGTTTTCAGCGATCGGTGAGCAATCATTCATTAATACATTTACCTAAGGTAACCGACGATTTCAACCATGGTTGGTGCCCTATCTCATTATTGTTGGCATCAGGATGGCGCATTCACGATTTAACGCTGTTGCATATTTCTTCAGAACAATTTCAGGGCGATGGAACGAATATTATAATGTGGCCAATATTCAGTTCCATAACCGATTACGTTCGATTTCAGCAATCGGGATGGAAACTAACTCCTCACAAAGACCAGATGTTGAGCCTAGTACATTGGATACATAAAGTCATAGAGTTGTCGGCCATAAGAAGAGGCTCACTTCAGCAACTATTTACAACAACCCAAGGTGACTCGACGCCTGCTTCTAGAAGCAGGACTATAATTGCTAAGTGGGTAAGATGCATTTTGAAAATGGCAGGTGTCGACGGTAGTGGTAGATCTGCTGTAGTCTCTTTTAATTGGCTCTGTAATGTGCCTATTGACATCATCCTTAGAAAAGGAAACTACTGCAAAGAAGTAAAGAGAATCAGTCCTATTGACAATAATTTTCAAAATATATCCGTTTCTTGTCTAAAATGTATCTTGTTTGATTGTGTTTAAATTTAGTTCAGTTTCATGTTTATGATTGCCTTGCTTGGTAATACTCTCTGTTAAGTAATGATTGCATGTCATTTTTACTCTTAATAAAACAACATTTGGTTCAAGCGTGACTCGTTTATTTTTTTACTTAACACAATCATTTTATTATTACTTTAATTAATAATTTAATTTATCATTTCATATAGTTTCTCATAAGCCTTTAAGACACTTTCCTGGCAGAAATTGTAACTTTCAGTAAAAGTGTTTTTTATTTTTTGAGTTATTGAACTCATTACACATCACCAGGTGATGATAACCAACATTTCTCACCACATTCCCGGACAAGGCGACAAATGCACAATGATGAGGTTTTACCCCGACGTGATGTCGCGTCGGAACAAATACGCGACCCTGAAACAACAAAATGGTATTTCCGCGCAAATCCTGTATCAGTGCGTCGCAAGAAGTCACTATCAGCACCGCCGTCGTATTCCATATTCCGGAATTCTGGAAGGATCAGCCCGTCTTTGGTTTGCCCAGTTTGAAGCAGTCATCGCACTACAAAAGCAAGCCGTCACAGAATCTTCGGATCTAGATAAAGGACACCCTGTTTATACGACAGCGCAAGCGAAGGTCATTATCAAATGTTAGAAGGTACAAATATGGAAAATACGCTCACAGATGTGAGGAACCATGCAATTGGAAGCAACCCTTTTTAGCGACCGAAAAGGTCGAGGTTGAGTTTTTTTTTAATCGATACAGGAGCAAATATCCTAGGTAATGTAACCCCTCACTGTTACCGACCGAGAAGGTCGAGGTTGAGGTTTTTAAATCGATGCCGGAGCGAATATCTTGGTTAGTGTAACCCCTCATTGTTACCGACCGAAAAGGTGGTATGAGGTATTTTAACGATACCGGAACAAATGTCTCCGAAGTGTAAGCTACATCTAGGCCGCAGATGGTTCAAAAATTAACCCATGGAGATTGTGTTCGAGTTCCCCAAGCCGAGGACAACAAAGGTGCTAAGAAGATTTTATTTCACAATATTGCACACATAAGTGGCCGTGACAATATTGTCGTAAAAGTGCATAGGCATACAAAATCACCTATGAGAAGGTATTTGCCTGCACAGCGTTTATTATAAATAATGGTTCGAGAACGTGATGGTTTGGAAAAAGACAAGAGCACGTACATGATAAGATCAGGTAGATTATTCAAACCAGTGCTCAGATTCCGTTGAAGTGATATAATTAACATCCTATGTCATTGCAATTTTTCAGGACTTCAATTTTGCAAGAGGGTAAATTATGTTTTTTTAAAAGGGGGGAGTACTGTGCCGGATGGTCACGTAGTAAGATTAGGCACACACAGTGTACGTGTATGAGTTCGTATATAAGCTTTAGTAGAATTATAATAAACCAGACTATTACCAACTGTTGTCTCATTTCACTGCCATTCCGTCTGTGGTTATATAGTAATTCTTAAGGTCCAACTGTGTCTTATTGCGTCTCCTCGACAGCACTGCAACAGTGGTGGACCCCGACGTGATGTCACGTCGGGGTCCGCAACACCCTCCAATAAAACCACTATTGTGCTCCGTCCGAGCCGAGAACAATGACAAACAATCGTGAGCTGCGATACTCTCTGCCTGCTCCCGCCCTCGGGCGGGGGTAATTCGCTTGTTTCAGAAACTTGGCGGTAAAAGGGCGGAAAAACGGCGGGTAACCAGTATTACCAGGCGTGAAACGTGTATTTACTGCAAAATAAGCAATGGCTCTCACCACCTTCCCGGACAAGGCTCGGAGCACAATGGCGGTTTTATTGGAAGGTCCTCATCCTCACTTCATAAAAAATTGGTTTTCATTTGTTACAGAACTTATGGCCGGACTAGGTATATAATATTTTTGGCCGATGGGTTTAATCCTAGTTTACAAACAGCCTTTAAGTTTGATACATTACGAATAGGTTACACTACATTGTATAGCCAGCGAAAGAAATTAAGAATGTGGAATATCTGACCGTTACTGAGTTACTTTTTTATTGTGTTGTTCATTATTTCCCGAATTCCCGTACGCAATAATATCGTCCGTTGGTCAACGTCAGTGCGTGATTCTGTAGAGAAAAGCTGTCAGTACAGAAGACATTAACTTTTTGTTTTATCATACAAGCCTGTACGAAGTATTCTGACGAATCATCATAATCTAAAACAGCAGACGACGCGTCGATGAGAATACTTGAGTTCAAAATTAATGCTTGAGTTGTTTTCAAATTAAAAGTTCAGTTTTTGATCACATTGTTTACATTCTTGATGTGTGGTTTTGAAGGCATACCATGAACTATTTTACAACCTGATTTACTCCTGATTATGATGGGGAAGTTGTGTACTTTTCTGGTAATATGTACGAGCTCGTACAACAATGTTGTAAGTACTCAGAAGCTTCAAAAATATACATTCATGCCACCACCACGCCTCTTAGCTACATCCTACTACTTGCTCTTGCTACGCTCCCCGACGCACATCCTGTGGTTCTATCACTCTCGTCAGTCCTTTTATACATACACGTCGGGTAAGGGTACTCTTGACCCAATATTTTCTAAGGGCGTCTTCCACTTACAAAAGTTCGTTTTTTCCGTAACGATAAACTTGGTGGATACGCCATTCTATTCATAGTGAGGAAAACTCACAAAATTCTGTCAAGGATTAATAATTATTTATTTATTCTTTATTGCACAAAGAAAAAGTACAATTGGCGGACTTAATGCCTAATGGCATTCTCTACCAGTCAACCACTGGGCGAAGCAGAAATCGTGTTGGCGGTGTCTCATAAAACCGGAAATAAAATATACTATTAATACAAAAAACATACTTATACCAAAATTATACATATTACACATACATAATCATAATACATAAATTTAAAGATACATACACTAAATATCGTACCTAAATCTTAAAATATTGCCTTGAAAGGAGAGGTTTGGTTAAATGAGTTAAGGTTTATCTATGAAGAAGTTATGGATTGCTCTTTTGAAGGAAAACCTACTGGTTGACAATTTAATTTTATTAGGCAGCGAGTTCCATAGCCTAATGGCAGCTAATGTGAAAGAATTCGACATATGGGAAGACGTATGAAGAGGAGTATGAAGCAGCAAAAGGCTATGCGAGCGCTGGTTGCGCGTGCTGCACTCGCCCCTATACTTAAAATTACATTTCAGATATCTGGGGGAATTGGGATTACTAAGAATATTAAAAAGTAAACAGAGCGTTCGAGAATTCCTACGGTGACGAATTTTAAGCCATTTTAATTGAGAACGAAAGGGAGAAATGTGGTCGTATTTTCGTACACCATAAACCGATATATATATAAATCAATCAATATTCAATTTAATGTATCAAACTTAAAAACGGGGAGATTAAAGTCATTTCTGAACTTACATTTTATAGATTTTTTAATGGTCATTAGTCCTGTTTAGTTTAATAGTTTAATATACATTCAGTCAAAAAAGTATCGGGAATGGATCATTTGTTTATGGTTCCAAATTCAAATTTTTGTTTTTTTGTTGTTCTTAGATTGGCACAACTGTTTTCCATTTTGGCGCGGAGTTTGAGTTGCATCTGTTATTTATATTAAATACAGTGCTGTTTTTAGTTATATCATATCTAGTGTGTATTGCGAATTTCATAATGGACAAAAACATCAAACAAAGAGTTTGTCTTAAATTTTGCATCGCCAATGGAATTTCGTGTTCGGAGTCACTGAAAATGTTACAGAAGGCTTACGGTGAATCGGCTTTATCAAAAACACGTGCTTATGAGTGGTACAAAGCGTTCAAAAGCGGTTGAGATGTGATGAAAGATTTGCCTCGTTCTGGTAGGCCATCAACGTCTGCAACTGAAGTTAACATCGCAAAAGTGCAGGAAATAGTGACTGGAAATCTTCGTTCAACTTTGAGAGAGATAGCCGCTGAATTTTTTGTATCTCACGATCCGTACCATTTTAACTAATCATTGGGTATGAAACATGTTACCGCTCGGCTAGTCCCAAAAAAAGTTTTTTTTCGGATTTTGCACCACGACAATGCGCCTTCGCACAAGGCCGTCATTGTGAACGAATTTTTGACTAAACACTCAACGAATACCATCGAGCAACCACCATATTCACCAGATATGGCTCCAGTCGACTTCTTTCTTTTTCCTAAACTCAAATTACCACTTCGTGACACCCGTTTTCAATCGGTAGAAGACATAAAGGAGAAAGAAACAGCGTTATAAAAATGTTTTGATGATTGGATTATTCGTTGGCGTAAGTGTATCGTTTCTGAAGGAGCATACTTTGAAGGTGATAAAATAAATTTGGATGAATAACAAACATTTTGTGTGTTATTGATCTTTTCCCGGTACTTTCTTGACAGAGTAGTATATCGAGGGACTAAACGAAGTCATAATATACCAGAGGTGGTTTAACTCCCGAGCGTGCGAGGGAGTCAATGAAACCGAGGGTACTTATATTAAGTTGGCGTTTAGTTTCGAGGTGCAAACTGTACTTTTCACTTTGAGTGCGAGAAAAATAGTCAATTTAGTACAAAAACATTTAATTAGGTACAATAAAATAAAAATCACAATATATGTTTTGACGACCGACTTGGTGTAATGGTTAAGAAGTTGGCTACTACACCAGAGGTCGCGGGTTCGATCCCCGCACAGTACAAACATTTGTGTGCATGAACATGTCTGTTTGTACTGGTCTGGGTGTCTCCTATGTATAATAAGTATGTATTTACAAAAGAAAATGTATTTAAGTATGTTTATCCGTTGTCTAGTATCCCATAACACAAGCTTTAATTAGCTTACTTTGGGGCTAGATGGCGCTGTGTGGAATAAATGTCCAGGGATATTTATTTATTTATGTTTCTTATTCCTCCAGTCCATGAAACTTTCGTAAGTTTTTAGGTAAATGTTCCGCGATTTTGGCGGCAAAAGATTAAGATAATGTCTTTTTCGCTTTGCTCGACGTCAAACTCTTCACTGTCACTGGACATTCTTGGTTAATTTATATAAAACCAAAGGAGATTGCTCATTCCTGTTTCTCTTTTTCTAAGCCGAGTATAGGCATGAAATAAAATCCATTATTTATTTCATATTTTTATGATTAATACGCGTTATTTACACACGAAAATTTTGTGGGGTTTTAGTATTCATTTTTATTGATAACGTAAATGACTAAAATCTATTTGAAGTGCATTTACAAAGACAGGTGAAGTCAGATATAATGCATTGACATTAAATCACTAGATGCAACGTAAAAGAAGAGGTTTAGTTATTTATATAACTTATATTTTCATTATTCATTATTTGCAGTTAATCAGTATCGCATCATTATTATATATCCGTATTTAAAAAACTATTGGATTAGTTAGGTCTTGCAGATGCAGTATGCCTAACGAACCCCGTAAACGACAAAATGCATTTTCCAAGTTATTGTTTGCTATTTAAAAAGCATTATGTCAATGTCTGTCATTCATTCATTAGTGAAAAACAAGCAAGCAGTGTTTATCGGATGAATATTCGTTTGTTGCTACCGTAGTCACCGTTTTTGTATAGGCTGCAGCAATTCGTGTTGGGTTGACTTTGAATAATTCCTCCACGTTTACGTACTCTTTTGTGCAAGTGCTGTGTGGTGTCGAACGAACGTGGAAGATGTGGCCTCGCTGTGTAAACTGTTCCCTTGCTCTAAAACATCCTCTGCCTCACCGTCAAGTGGGAGAGGCAAGCGATGCTATGCTTAGTATTTTAAGCTCTTGAATAAACCAGACAACTGTAAGTAATAATTACTCTTTGTATGGGCTGACGCTGCTGTTGGTTATGATGATGGATGATGAGTACATGCTTAGTTTAAACCCTGGTGTAGTTTGCGCTCCAGACTAAAGCAAGTATGAATTCGGCAAGAGCATTACTGATAGTGTGATGAGCACATATTTTTTACCTGATTCATGGATGTCATTTTATAATGTTTAAAAGTCTGTTTATCCATTATCTAGTCAGCATAGTATAAACTCTGCTTAGTTTTGATTTTAAAATATCTTATCTTCTTAATTAATTACATTTGGTTATTATGGTTTAAACTCGATGCAATTAAACAATGAGGAAAGATTGTTTAATAGGCACTTTTCACCTTTAAAAAACATTTAAACATGAATACAAGAAGTAAATAATAACATCTAAATGATCTAAATGAGGCAAGGGTAAATGGGACTGTTGGAAGGGGAAGACCCAGAAGAACGTTTCTTGACCAAGTTCAAGATGTTCTCAGAAAGGGTCGGGTCAAGAGTACCTTTAACCGACGAGCATGTATGAAAGGACTCATGAGAGTAGAAGAAGCGCAAGATGTATGTCAGGATCGTAGCAAGTGGAAAGAAGTGGTCTCTGCCTACCCCGTTGGGAGAGAGGCGTGATGGTATGTATGTATGTAAATACAACTGGCATTAATTCAGTATCACAAGCAAGGGCACAAACACTTTATAACAGAACTTATCTGCTTAGTTTGGGCCAAAATATTGGTGACTGTTGAACCAAATTATTAAAACTGTAGTGATAATTTGAATTGGGTGGATTTTATTTGGGTAATTATTATTGTTTTCTTTTTTTAGATCTCTGAAGACAATCATCTCTGTCAAGAATGTTTCGTTATAATTCAAAATGAATCCATAACCTTCTCTACTGGAGCTGAAGTAGTACGAGCTTATGGTCACCCGCAGGTGTGCCTTGTAAGTGGAAAGCCCATAATGAGAGCTAAGACACATCAAGTGCCGGAGAATAGTCCAGAGAGAAATATTATTATATACGAATTCATTTGTGCCTTTATATTTGGGGTTAGGTTGTTTGTCAATCCAAGACGTAGCTCTCAAAAATAAAATTATCCCAGAGGGCTTATTTGGAAATCCAGACTTAGCAGAGCATGTTAAGCCTGCAATTGTAATTTGTTACGGTACATACATATATATTCAAGCAGCAGTAATTATTTGTACCAAAAAAAAACTTATAGCTTGCATAAATACTGTATGCTCGTTAAAACTTTTCTTTTTGTATGTTGTGATGGTACAATATTACAATCACTTGGTCCATTTCCAGCAACCGAAAGTGACTCTGCTATAATGTCCAATGAATTTCGTAACTAAACAGTACGTTAAGAAATTATTTTAGACGTGATGATGTATTTATTTTGGATAGAGGATTTAGAGATGTAATAGACCAATTGCATACATATGGCTTTAAGGCGTATATGCCGGAATCCCTTCTGGAAGGGGAAAATCAGTTATCAACTGAACAGGCAAATCGGTCAAGATGTGTTACAATGTGTCGATGGGTGGTTGAAGTTGTAAATGGACGAATAAAACGGGATGTTAAGTTATTCTGTCAAGAATATTATAACCGAGCTTCAACACATCTGATGTCAGATTTTAACATAGCATGTGCATTATTATATTCGTACTTAGTCCGAGATAACTTAAAAATAAATTCGCGATATTAAAAGTAAATGGTATCACCAAAACTAAAAAATCTCTCTAGCAACACTGAAATCAAATGTCATTCGTTTTTTCGCGCTGTCTCGCGAGCCGTTGCATAAAATTTTTATGCCTAAAAATAGTGTTTTAAACAAGTTAAGTAGTGTTTTACGGAAAAAATGCCTAAGAGGAAACACAAAGAAAGTGAGGAGGACCGAAGAAAAAGGAAAATAGCGAAATTAGAGAAAAAGTTGGAGAAATACAGGAAACCAGAAGAACCTGACATTGTACAAATTTCCGAAGAAGAGAATACAATATGTAAGTGCACTTGATTGGTATTAGTTAAGTGGGTAAACTTATCACTCTAACGATAATATAATGCATTAATGTGTGACATTATGCACTCTCCCGTGGGGTAGAGAATAGCTTGGCCATGACACGCGCGTTGCGCTTACGTTGACTGGGCAATTGATTTTGCACATAAGCATTTCCGTGTGACGGTATGCTCTTTCCCCGTTGGGGAAAGTAATCACTTTATGAAATATCATTCGAAAGTGACAAACACAGACCGATCGGTGTAAATGAAACCAACGGTAATGGTCGTTAGGGTAGGTAGCACTTACCACGTGACCTTTCGTGAATTACAGGTTAGATGAGGTTAGGCAATCATATAGGTATGTGAATTCACGATATATCTGAACGTTATGGGGGTTCAAAATAAAATATGTAGGTACCTATTCAGAGGATCGTCACCTCATATTTTATTATTTAATTAAATAAGACTGATTTTCATTTTGGCTAATTTCAGCCACGGGGAGGCCTGAACATGAACAAGTGTTAATGGATGAAGTATTAGACCCGGAATTTATCCCAGAACAAAATAATACTGATGACAGTGACCAATTACCGAATGATGTCCTAAATGCTTTGGGGGGAGCATCCTCAAATGAAAAAATATATGGAGAACCAATAAACTCCCAAATTTTCAAATGTATACAAAACATTCTTATTGAAGGATTGTCTAAAGAGCAAAAAGAAAAATTAATCGAGGGACTGCCTCTACCCGATAACTGTCGGACGCTGGAGGCCCCTAGGATCAATAATGAAATTATTGGGGTTTTGAATGTCTCGGCCAAGAACAGGGACAATTTGTTACAAGAAAGGCAACAGGACCTCGGCATAGCATCCGGAGCCATATGTAGGGCTATACACGCCTTATCACAAAATGATGCTAGTAAAATTGATGTGATAAAGTTGCTGGGGGAATCCATAAGAATACTTTTTAATTTACACCATCAATACACAATGATTAGAAGAAAATTGGTTAGTCCGTTCATTGACCCTAACATAAATGACAAGCTGAAGGACAATAAAAGGTCTGAATTCTTGTTCAGCGAGCTGGAAGACTCGATTAGGACTCTTACAGCTATAAAACGGTCCAGCACTATTCTTAAACCCAAACCAGCCCAACCAAGTAATCGACAAAGTACAAAAAACTTGTACCAGCCCCCTCGACGTCTCAATCAAGGCCAGCAGTTCAGAAGCCTACCCCGAGGGGGATACCAACCACGACAACATCACCAACAGCCATATCGTCACCAGTTCCGTCCACTTCTTCGGGGCCAGGGACGCCCACACTACACGAACCCGGACAGAGGTCGTGCCAGATACCCTTAAAGGTAAAGTTTGCCGCCAGTCTAATATTTTTCAGTAACTGTTGGTTACAAATAACTCAGGATCCGGTTATTCTTAGCTGGATACAAGGATATAAGATACCTTTTTCATCTACCCCTCGGCAAACTCACATACCACACAATAGTAACTTTAATGAATCTGAGAGACAAATAATTAGAAAGAAAATATATACACTTATTAAACAAGGGGCAATATCTCAGTGTATAACTAGTTCTGACCAATTTCTATCGAGTATATTTACTATACCTAAAAATGATGGGTCTTACAGATTTATACTGAATTTAAAACATCTTAATAAATTTGTCCTAAATGAACATTTCAAACTAGAAGACATAAGAACAGTATGTAAACTATTAATTAAAGGGGATTTTATGTGTACAATTGATTTAAAAAGTGCCTACTATTTTCTGGGCATATCATTAGAGCACAAAAAATATCTCAGATTTAGTTTGGATGGCATTTTATATGAGTTTAACTGTCTACCTTTTGGTCTAACAACAGCACCATATGTTTTCACAAAATTGTTAAAACCAGCAGTAGAGTTACTGAGAAAGAAGGGTATTAGACTTGTTTTATACTTAGATGATCTGATTTGCCTGGGATCCTCATTTGAGGAGTGCTTACATGATGCTAAAACCGCCAAAGAGCTTCTGGAGTGCTTAGGATTGATTATTAATGAAAACAAAAGCCATTTAGTACCATCTAACATCAGAGAGTATCTAGGATTTATTATTAATTCTACACAAATGACACTAAGCCCCACAGTTAAAAAACGAGAAAAGATCCTATCTTTAATAGAAAAGTTTTTAAAAATAGATAGATGTACAATTAGAGAGTTCTCACAATTATTAGGAAACTTAGTGTCAGTAAGCATGGCAATATCATTTGGATTTGTGTATACAAAAACTCTAGAAAGAGAGAAATTTTTAGCTTTAGAAAAAGCAAAAGGGAATTTTGAAAGTACCATTGTCATTAACTCTAACATAAAAGATGAATTGTATTGGTGGGAAGAAAATATTAAAAAAGGGTTCTGTAGAATAAAACAATATAACTTTAAATTAGAGATATTTTCCGATTCTTCAGGAACAGGTTGGGGTGCATTTTGTGAGGGCAAAGTAGCCCGAGGTATGTGGTCTGAACAAGAAAAACATGAACACCATATAAACTATCTAGAATGAATGGCTGCATTTTTTGCATTGAAATGTTTTGCAGACAAACTTCGATATGGGGAGGTTTTATTAAGAATAGACAATACAACCGCATTATCATACATAAATCGTATGGGGGGCGTCCAGTTTCCTAAGCTAAACGTATATGGCAGTGGTGTGAAGCAAGGGATCTGTGGATTTTTGCGTCATATATAAAGTCTAAAGAAAATAAAGAGGCGGATTATGAATCTAGAATCACTAATCCTGACACGGAATGGGAACTAAATCAAAAAGAATTTGATAAAATTGTTTTTAAATTTGGATACCCTGAGGTAGATCTTTTTGCTTCTAGAATCAATACTAAGTGTGAGAAATACATATCATGGCATAGAGACCCCTTTGCATGGAATGTGGATGCATTTACAGTGAAATGGGATAGTTTTTTCTTTTATGCCTTTCCACCTTTTTGCCTTATGCTTAAAGTGCTACAAAAAATTAGGATAGACCAGGCGACAGGGATAATAGTATATCCTATTTGGCCTTCACAGGCATGGTACCCCTTACTTAAAGACTTAATAATCTCTGAGGTTATAACCCTGTCACCATCTGAAAGTTTGTTAATGTCTCCTTCCAGGACACCGCATCCACTGAATACTCAACTTTCCCTGGGGGTGTGCATCTTATCAGGGAAGCTTACAAAAGGAAAATGATTGCAGATACCAGTATAGAAATTATGTTAGCATCTTTATCAAAAAACAGTATTAAGCAATATAATACTTGCCTCCGCCAATGGTGGCAGTATTGCAGAACTAATCAGATAGACACCTTTTGCGCGTCAGTCCCTATTGTTATTTCATATCTTACATCTATTTTTCATAAAGGCGCAGCTTACCAAACACTTAATTGCCATCGATCTGCCATCTCATTAATACTGGGGACTCACATTGGTACTGATGACAGAATAAAGCGCCTATTTAAGGGTATTTTTAAACTACGTCCATGTAAACCAAAATACAAATATGTATGGGATCCTTCTATTGTTCTTACTTATATAAAACATTGGTTTCCTCTCGAACAACTCAGTTTAGAGAAACTAACAAAAAAGACTGCAATGCTATTAGCTCTTGCCACTGGCCAAAGGGTACAAACCTTATTTTATATAAAAACTTGTAATATTAAACTAATTGATGAAGGTGTAGAAATTGTAATCACAGATATCCTTAAAACAACGGCACTGGGGAGACCACAACCAAAATTGGTTCTACCATATCTGAAAGATAATAAAGAAATATGCCCAGTGAAAACGCTATTGCATTACATGGAGATCACTAATCATGTTAGAGAAAGTAACAGTAAATTAAATTATCTATTCCTTACCTTCAAAAGACCTTACAGACAGGCTACCACCCAATCTATAAGTAGATGGCTAAAGCAGGTAATGAGTGACAGTGGAGTGGATGTGAGTATCTTCTCATCACACTCCACCCGACATGCGGCTACGTCATGTGCACATAGAGAGGGTCTTACTGTTGATAGTATTTTAAAGACTGTTGGATGGTCTGCAAGATCAGCTACTTTTGCTAACCATTACCATAGACCACTTTGCAATGATACAAATGATCAAATACAATTTGCTAGAGCTGTCTGTCAAACAGAAATTTCAGACTGATTTATTTAAGTACCTACTACATAAGTATGTAACTATAACTAAGAAGTATTATTTTAAATAATTGTTAGATTAAGTACTTTTAGGAAAGATGAAACAATACAATAATTATATCAGTATACCTTAAGGGTTATGATTATTACAACAATTTTAGTAATTAAGTGATAGCTTATGTTATAAGTTAATTTTAAGAAATTAAAGGTGTTTCTGTTCATGATTAAATTATGTATTATTATTACCTAAGTTCTCTGAACATCTACACAGTTATCTCGGACTAAGTACGAATATAATGATAGGATTAAACGAACTTACCTAAAGTGAAGTTCTATCCTTATTATATGAAGTACTTAGTCCGAGATAGGATACTCCCGCCCTCCTCAATCAGCTGAAGTCTCAACAGCTAATTTTCCCATTCTATCTCTATACTTTTATACTCTAAACTTAATGACATTTGATTTCAGTGTTGCTAGAGAGATTTTTTAGTTTTGGTGATACCATTTACTTTTAATATCGCGAAGACACAGCAAGATTAAGCGGCTACTACACAGTTATCTCGGACTAAGTACTTCATATAATAAGGATAGAACTTCACTTTAGGTAAGTTCGTTTAATCCTATCATTAAACAAGTTTCATCAACCTATACAAGATAGGCCCGATGCCCACCAGTTCTTAGAAATAGCTCTAACTAAGCTAAACACTATGGGACATTTAGGGGAATATGTAATAAATGAAAATATTAATAGACGAAGAGCTATTTTCATGTTATTTGATGCTGTGCACTCGCATTTAGAACCATTTCCAAAATTATCATTACATGAATTTATGACAGTGGCTTTGGGATCATATCAAGTAAAACAGGCACGGTCGTACTACGGGGAGCCCGTTCGTAGAAACGGAAAATACGAAATTGAAGTTGCGAACGATACTATTGAAGATGATTCACCATTGGTGCTGGGGACAAACAAGTGTCTATTAAGAGGCAGAATAAAGTCACGGCATGTAAGCAGTAGGACCTACTATTCATATATCTTATATAACAGAGTTATAACTAACTCATTAATTGACATTGCTGGATACTACTGTAGTTGTCTAGTGGGCAAGCGCACTGTAGGCTGCTGTGCACATGTCATGACTATATTATAGTACCTTAGTTGGGCTCGTTACAGATCTGTTGATGCCCCAGCTTCATTTTTAGATGCTATTTTTTATGAATATGATTATGATCATGAATAAATCGTTTAGGTACTTAATCATAAAGGTATTTTTATTTAAAACCCTTATCGGCGGCCTTTTTTTTGTCAAAACATGCAATACGACCCGGCCCAACAATGGTGAACGCGCCGGTTGAGACACAAAGGTCACGGGTTCGATTCCCGCACCAGCACAAATGTTTGTTGTTAAAACAGACATTTTTGTTGGGTCTGAGTGTTTGTGGTACCTTCGTTGTTTCTGGTTACCAACACAACACAACATAACTCAAGGAAAAACCTTACTTTACATGCTAAATCTTTTTCCATACACTTTGATCTATAATATTGCAGTGGATACTATACATTTATCGATCGTCTACACTATACCTTCCTACAATAATATCTATCGATACCTACACTAATGAAAGTGTAACCGTCACCAATACTTTCTTGTAGGTATCTATACTAACCTCAAAACTGGGCTTTGGTTTCGAATATGAAGAAAACCCCACAAAATATAGGGATATTTTTTGCTTCATTTTATTTTATAACATTACTCCTCATTTACTTCCAATTTTGGTAATCATACAAAATACTTAGCTGAGGGACGAAGCTCCATAGTAAAATGGGCAATCTCCTTTACACTCGACAAAAATTCTGAAATTTACGCGGTCAGTTTTTCCTTCTAAACCAATCACAGATAAACAATTTAAAACACATGGCACCACCTTCTTTGCGGACAAACCATGGAACTAAAACTCTCAACATTTTCGCAATGAAGACGCCGCTTCGTAGGGCTATATTGGCGTACTTTTAGAGCATGAGAAGTGAAAAGTTATTTTATATATTATTACTATGAATATTTTTTCACAATAATTGCTGATGAATACTGATTTATTCTATGGTGACTCTTACGTTAGTCCTTTTGATTTTTATAATCACATAAATAATATTCATGGTCAAAAATATATAACATATCTAATTGAATATATACTTCAATTTAATAAAATCAATTTCGTCCAATGTACTGAAAGTTGGAAAAATATTTTCTCATTCCTGGCAACATTTTCAAATTTAAAAAAAACAAAAGTTTTTTCTACATTAATTACAATATTTATTTTGAGTTTTTAAGTGCTAATATAGTCTTATTAAGAGTTAAAACATTGTCTACTGGTTGGTGGTAAGTTGTTTTTATATCTTTTGTGTTTTCCCGAATAATTGTGAAACCCATTTACACAACAAACTGTCTTTTGTTGGAGCTCCTACCAATAGTCTGGCAAGACTTCGCGACGCGTCGATTAGGTCCGGTCATGGTGTCCGGATTTCAGTGGCATCAGTAAGCATGCGTCGACTCTCTTTCTAGGCGTAATTATTCTAAGCAAAAAACGAATTATTAAATAACCGCTCAAAAGGAAAAAACAAGTTCGTCCGCAACGTTTAAAGTCATTGCGGCGGGTACCAACATTAATCGAACATAAACAAAACCTTTTTGTAGAAGTTTCATGACTTAATGACGGATCTCATGTACGCCGATGACTTGTGTTTTGTATCGGAATCTCCCGAAGGTATTCAACAGCTCTTGACTGAGCTAGACGTTCAATGCCGTAGATTTGGTTTGAAGATCAACGTGAGTAAGACTGAGGCTTTGGCAATGAGAGGTTCAGAGCAAATTCCACTCCATGTGAACCTGCGTGGAGATACTTTGAAAAAAGTCGATAGGTTCAAGTACTTGGGAAGTGCTGTAAAGGCTGACGGTGATTTGGATTTGGAGCTTGGTGGTGGATATTTGTAAGCTTGGTGCGGCTATGGCTGCTTTCGGGAGGTTGCAGGCTGAGGTTTTTCGTTCTCATGACGTCAAACTCAGAACAAAGATTAAAGTGTAAGTATATGGCCTTTGTACTGCCGAATATTTTGTACTCATCAGAGACTTGGTTCCTATATCGTAGGCACATACGCATGCTTGACAGGTTTCATCTGAAGTGCCTTCGTGACATAATAAAAATCAAGTGGTCGAAATACTGTAGTTTTGCGAAGGGCTAATGTGTGCGGAATAGAGGCCTATTTGATGCGACGTCAGTTGCGTTGGTTGCGTTGATGGCAAAGCGCAATATCTTTTCTGAACTCGAACTTGCTAAGCGAAAACGTGGTGGACACTTTCTTTGCTTTTAAGATGTTCAGAAAAGGCATTTTAAAAAATGCAAAATTGAGTCCTTTCAGTGGGAATCTATGGCTGCAATTCGTTCGGAGTGGCGCCGTGTTGTGCAAAATAATGTCCATTGTTTTGAAGAGGAAAGAGGGCGAGAGCTCGATAATAAACGTGACCAACTTAAAAATAGACTGCCTGCGAATATACAGGGTGTCCCAAAAAGAAAGGTCAAGTGGAAGCCCACAGAAAGAGCACTCCTTGGGGTACCCGAATCACCCCCATGTATGTTCCGCGATTGTTCATAGTTTTCGAGTTATGATTTTTTTTCTGAATTTCTGAGAATTTCGGACCTAAAAGTTTAAATCTTTTATTTTTCCAGACAGGTGGATCGGCCGTGGAGGGCCCATTGCGTGGCCGCCACGGTCCCCCGACTTGAACCCAATTGATTTCTTCGTCTGGGGATATTACAAGGAATTGGTTTACGCCAAGGACATCAGCAACGTAGCGGAATTACGAATAAAATTGAGGCAAGCAGAAGAGACGATAAAAAACAACAGAATTGCCTTTATAAAACTAAAAGATAACTTTTTTAGACGATGTAGAATTTGTATCGAGAACGAAGGTAGACATTTTGAACATTTCTTGTAAATAAATAATAAATAATTAATAACTATTTCTTTTTGTTCTATTAATTAAACTTTCAAATGTTTATTCTTTCTATTATTTCCTTAGCCTTCCTGCAGTAATTTTTGGTTATTTAACAAATTAATGAACCTCAGGAATGATAACATGGCCCAAAAAACATTTATTAATCTGATGGCTAATTTCAAGAATTTTCCACCTCGCTGTCTTTGAAGGTTGATTTTAGCCAAAGTAGCCCATTAAGTACTTCTGTTTTGTAATGATTAAGAAAGCTGAGATTCTGGAGCATTTTTGAGCTTTACCATACAGTGACCCGCTTAGATTTTTAATTTAAAGTTGAAAATTTAAGTCTTTATTCATCAACCGTACATTTTTGGTTTTATACCAACATTTTCATCATTTTGGTCAAAGTTATGAAACTGATTATTTTATGCATCAAAGTACAATTAGGGAGAATCAGTTGGGCAAAGAAAAAATTAAGTCTTCTACTTTTTAAAAAATAAAAAATTTAACTTTTAGGTCCGAAATTCTCAGAAATTTAGAAAAAAAATCATAACTCGAAAACTATGAACAATCGCGGAACATACATGGGGGTGATTCGGGCACCCCAAGGGGTGCTCTTTCTGTGGGCTTCCGCTTGACACTTCTTTTTGGGACACCCTGTATATATATTTTTTTTTAACCTGGAGCGATAGAGGTGTTGAGGTCGGAAGTAAATTATGTAATCTTTGTTTCGCAGACGATATTATCTTGTTTTCAACAAAAGCTGAAATGGCTTGTATGCTTCAAGACCTAAGCACGGCGAGCTTGGAGGTTGGACTAAAAATTAATATGTCGAAGACCAAACTAATGACAAATAGTACAGAAAAGGTTGTACTGGTGGACGGCGAATGAATGCATGCAATACGTTCAGGAATATCGCAGCTTTCATACTATAGGGGCACAATTCGAAAAACATGATTGTTGGGAAAACGCGTTTAAAGATTTTTAAGCCCCTGTATTTTCACAATATTGGTCATAAATAAATTAAACTATTCATAGCAAAATCATAAACTCAACAATTGAACGGCTGCGCGAGCGGTCCTCCTTACTCAACTACAGGCACGACACTAAATTGCTCCTTGTATCGCGGAAACTGAGACGCTTCACTCGGAAATGTGAAAGAGACACAAATAGTTTTCGCGGCTCAACAGTATGCTCTGACTCTTTCTGTCAAAAGAACCGTGTAGACGTGTTAATTTTGTGCCCATATATTATTAAAACTCGAAATCTCAAAATTTTGAGATGAACCCCTATAGTAGGAAAGATGCGATATATCTATCTTGGCCAATTGGTTTCCTTCCAGGCACGCTAAGACAAAGAAGTTGCGAGACGCACCAAAAATGCCTGGAGGAGCTATTGGTTCATGAAAGAGCACATGAAGGGCAACCTACCATTCTGTCTCAAATGCAAACTCATGGATGTCTGCATTCTTCCGACCCTCACCTATAGCGCTCAAACCTTTGACAAAGTACAGAAGTTCAAACTTAAGGTTCGCTAAAGGGCCATGGAGCGTAGTATCTTAGGTGTAAAACTAATCGACCACGTTACTAACAGAGATCTACGCTCCAAAACCAAAGTAGCCAGGCTTAAGTGGGACTGGGGCGGGACACATTTTTAGAATGCCGTAGGATTTGTGGGCAAAATCAGCTGCTGAGTGGGCCTCACCAAAGAAGTACCGACGACCTGGCAGACCACGACGGAGATGGCGTGACGAACTGGATTCCTCGCGAGGGACTGGCCTGAAAAGGCTACAGAAAGATCTGTGTGGAAGAGAAGAAGAGAGGCCTTTGGCCAGCAGTGGGATCCCAACGGCTAATTAAGCTTAAGATTAATTTTGTTAATGGTACCCTTACGTGCAGTATTTGGTTTTGGGAGCAAAAATTGGGTACATAAGCCACATGTGAGCAAAACATCCGAGCTCGTAATAAAATATGTCTAGTCGCCGTAGCCGAAATCGGCTAGGAAGTTATTATCATTAGTTATTCCCTGCTTTGTCACCGCCTGCAATTATTTAAAACGTTGCCAGCGAGCTTGTTTTTTCCTTTTGAGCGGCCCCTTTTTTATTGCTGATGACACTTCTCTGATTTTTAACTTAGATAGAAGTAAAATCACTTGACGTCGTATAATACTCTCTCTTTTAGGTACTGCATTGGTTCACAAGTAAAAATTTCCTGCTTTATGCTAAGACTAAGGCCCGTATTCTGAAAGGACGCTCAAGCGAAAATCTTGACTTGAAACTCGATTTAAGCAAAGATCTTATTCTAGAACCACCCTTGAGTACAGATTCATTGGTCACAGTTTTGACTTATTCCGAAATCACTCAGGTGCGAATCGGCGCTCAAGTAGAGATTTGATCTGTGATCACGCAAGTGGAGATCACTTGCGTGATCACAGATCAAATCCTGACCGTGGTCAATCGTTAAAATCGTGGAATCTATCGTTTTTGACAAGCAAATCTTTGAGATTTGCTGAAAAAAATTAAAATAAATAATATCTGGAGGAGCCCAAACTTGGTATGTTATGAAAATGATTTTTATTTTAATTTAATACAAGTCACTAGAAGGTAATGTTGTGATATATTTTTAGAATTGGCTCAGTAAGCCCTTTCATCAGATACCACACACAATAGGTTTCAGAGCATATTTTTTTCCCATACAAAAAGATGAAGCCATTACTCCTCCCTTCTTTATTCTTTTTTCCGTGATATGGGTGAAATTGATTCGTATGGCCTGAAGATCAATCGTTCTGATATTTATGCCTTTAACACCATTTGCAGGTTTTGACTGAATTTCAGGGCGGACCGCACTATATGTCAAAGAATATTATTATGATCATTTATTGTTGTTTCATGCGGTACATAGGTAGTATTTGTAAAAAAGTTTCACACATAAACCCTGCAAGGGCACATCAACATTTAAAAACATTAACAAAGTCATCTTTACACCTACTGACAAAAACAAAAATTTGAAATACAATACAAAAACCTAATCAACAATCTTAAAATACACATTATAATTCAAATAATTCTTGTAGAGTATAAAAACATTTACTTGTTAAATATTCCTTTAGGGTCTTAGAGAAAGTTTGGTTATTTTCATTATTTTTTATATTTATGGGTAATTGATTAAATATTTTAAATGACATGCAGGTTGCTGCTGAGCTGACTAGCTTTAAATTCACAGACGGGTTAGCCAGTTTGTTTTTATTGCGCAAGTTGTGGGGTTTGGATAAGAAATCTTTCGCTTGTGGATATTGGTCAAGTGCGTTTTAACATTAGAAATTGCTTATTTGTATAATACACATGGATGTCAAAGTCAAGATGTTTAATTGAATGAAGTTTGGCCTGCAGCTGTCCCTATAGGTAATATTTTCAACTATTCTTACACGTAACGTTTTAGTAAGACGAATAATTGTTGTATATCTGAACTATTTCCTCATAGAATTAGGCCGTAGCTCAACCACGCGTGTGCGTAGGCATAATAGGCACTAAGAGCAGTTTTATGGTCTGTTGATTTCTTTAGTTCATATAGAGCGTAAGTGAAGCTAGATAATTTAGAAGCAACCTTTACTGTGTGTAGGCTCCAGGAGATGTTACTGTCAAAATCGACTCCCAGAATGGTACTGGATTCTACGGTTTTAATTAAGTTATTTTTATATGTCACTTTTATGTTTAAAGGAGATTTTTGACGAGGTTTAAACTGCATTACTTTTGTTTTGGATAGATTTTATTGTAAGTTGTGGATTTTTAACCAATCTTCTATGCGACTCAGCTTATTAACTATTTCACTTTCTAACTGCTCGACGTTTTTGCATGGAAAAACTATAGTGATATCATCTGCCTAAAGAATAGTTTTGCTACAATTATCGTGCAGCACTTTTAGTAGGTCATTGATATAAATTAAAAATAAGACACAGCCCAACACATTTCTGACTACCAGTGGCTGCGATCTGATCGTGCTTAAACTTCTAGTATTTTTATGAAATTGATCAATCTCTACGCAAGAAGGATTTGAATAATTTGTGGGCTTGACCTCGAACTCCTATACCGTCAAGTTTTTCTAAAATTATCTCATGTGACACGCGATCATAGGCCTTGCTCATTATTCCAATTGCATACTTACGTGCATTGACAATATCTGGGATTACTCGAGTATAGTCTAATAAATCCGTTATTGTAGACCTACCTTTTCTAAAACCATGTTGGCCTTAGACAAGAATATTACATTTTTCACAGAAACAGTTTAATCTCAAGTACATGGCTGACTCGAATATTTATCAAAAAGTAGACAATAAGGCAATAGGCCGGAACTGGGTTACATCATCGCTTTTAGTTTTTGTTTTCGGTATAGGTTTGACGATCAAATATTTTAAAATGGATGGGAACATTGCCTCAAAAAAGGACTGGTTTCTTAGATATGTAAGTAGCATCAGAAGCACTTCACCACAGTGTTTAATAAGTTTCGGAGAAAACTCATCAGAGACAGAGGTTGTCTTATTTTTAAGTTTTTTAATTATTTGTTGAACTTCTGTTGCATAAGAGGTGTGTGATCTTAGGTCAAACAGGTGTTTTGCCTTTGTTGTTATTACATGCTCTAACAGAATTGAAATAGTTATTAAAGCTGTCTGCCACGGTATTCGGTTCATGTAAACTTTTATTATTAATTTTAAGCACAATGTTCTGTATACTTTTTCTGTTTATTTTTTGTTCCGTTCTCTGATTATTTGCCACATTGATATTACGTCAAGACTAGATGGACTTTCCAAATGAAAAATTAATATATTTGGGGTTGCTACTTAAAATAATGTGGGAAATGTTTGGCGACATTTTTAAAATAGGTTGGAATTGGCAATAATATTCAAAAGATTTGGATTAGGTTTTTGAACCAAATTTTAAAACTATGTGTCTTTGAGGTAGGAAATTCAATAGTATCAAACATTTACCATTCTTGTCATTTGTTTACAATTCAGACTATTGATATATTTTATAAGGAAATTGTACAAATCCATATGGTTCACTACAGTATCTTATAATCAAATGAATAGTAAGATTATAAATAATCAGGCATGGTATATTTCAAACCCAGCATTCATTATCTGCATCCTTTTAGATCCTCTACCATGATGTTATAAGCTCAACAACATATTCAAGCAGTCTAACAACTACTGTAAAAATGCAGTGAATCAGAAAATAAATAATATCAAAAAAGAAAACAAACCTGACTCATTGTTTGTAGGTGATGGAGGAAAATCAGTTTCTGGCTTTGTTGCCATGATTTGATACCTGTGAACAAGTTAGAGATTTCAGACTCTATTTGGATAAATGCTCAATTAGCTGAAGAACATACATTTGTAGGTTATGTTTATGTTTCTTTAACAACAAACAGATTCATTGGACATAGGTACCAACAACCAAATTGTATTTTGAAACATAAACTTTAATTTTAAAAACTTATTCACAGATAAATTGTCAGGAGGCAATCAAGAAATCTTCCAAACACACTGACAACAGAGAAGATTCATTTCAAATTAATTTACTTACATAAATGTTGCTGTTGTTGCAAATAAAAATATTAAAAAAGCTTTTTAATAAACATATTTTCAAAGTAGAACATAGTTAAAAGTATAAAAATAATATTGTAGGATAAAATAGAAGAGAAAAGTGTGAAATCCAAATTTCAAAACAATAATTTGCTACAGACGCTTTCTAGATTTTTAATTAATAAACATTTCCAAGCCAAACCCACACACAAACAATCGAATACATGCTTCGTTAAATATGCTGAGATAACTACTAAAATTACTTACTTTCATATTAAAATCAACAGAACAAGAACTCAAATAACAGTCTTGTGTCCTTTTGAAGATATTGTTTATTCTCCTTCTTTCTGCAACACGGCATAGGATTCTTGCTGACCCAAAGTTCATTTGACACAACGCTCTGCTCACTTGCTCACTTATCTCAGTTCACAAAAAATCAAACAAACAATTCAAACAATGAGTGAGACGCGAAAAGACGCAAAATGTCTTCAATCAATTTCCGCGCACTCCACCACTCCTGTCACCGCTTCTAGCCGCGGCACGAATTTACAAAATGGCCGGCCAAATATAAGACTCATGTCCATAATCCGTGCTCATGTCAAAGTCGAGCCATAATCACTTACTAGGCCCAGAAATGCATTCTTAATCGGGTAGGTACATAGTTTATGCTTATTCCAACTGTACGGCTAATAGTAAATTACAACTGTAATTAATTTATGCAAATTACAACTGTAATAGTATTTATCGAGCGCGCGAGTGTACGATAGGCAAGAGTACGACTTCGTCGCTTCGCCTCGATCGGACTCCGACACAGACTAGCGCATGCAGGCCGATGAGGCCGAGCCAAGCCGAAGCCGAGCGAGCAAGGAATCGAGCGAGCGAAATTCTGTTCCGTTCACACGTAGCGTAGCGTAGCGTAGGCACAGACGCGATGCCAGTGCCAGTGTGGCGAAGTGCACAGGCGATTGCCAGTATTGGCTGGCTGGCAAATACCTAGCGGCAGATTAACTAGTCGAAGTGTTGCTGTCACTGTCGCACACGTATTAACCCTAAATGTCCGTCTCTCGTAGCCGCTTTCTATAGGAACGAACACTGCTCACATAGACATGCCAGGCAAGTGAATATAGTTATTGAAGTGTTTATTAACGGAACGGGTCGCCCTCGCCCGCCCCGCGCCCGCTTTCATCCGCTCGCGTCCGGTGCTCCATTCCATTACGTCTGAAGTTGAAATAATAATAACAGCGACGGAACGTAAAGCGATTGTTTGTTGTTGAGCAAAGTGAGCACGGCAGGTTAGCTTTCTATTCAATTCTATTGAATACATTCTTAGGCGAATGGTAAAGAAAAATAAAGTATTCAATCAATGTAAACTATTAATGAATCGAGTAGAAAACTATAGTATACTAAAGTATACACATACCTACATACATACATCACGCCTTTTTCCCAACGGGGTTGGCGGATACCACATTTTTCTACTTGCTACGCTGACATACATCTTGCGCTTCTTCCACTCTCTAATCCTTCATATATGCTCGTCAATTAAGGGTCCTCCTAAGTTAAAGTTTAACGTTATAAAATTATTTAATAATGTACCTATCTACAGCACGATAAGGTTATTATTATTGAAGCCATTAGTGCTGTAAATGAATGTATCTTCATTTACATTGTATTGTATATATAGAAGATAGGTAGGTACTTACTTACTTCTACATTGTAAATTAGGTCAGTAATTACGTAAGAAAAGACGTACCTAAATAGTCCAGTCAAACGTGTATTTTTATTGAATACGAGGTGCCCCTAGTCCCAACAGGCTTAAGTCTACCACGAGTTGCCACTTTGAATTTACGTTATCATTCGCGTAAAGAAATTGTATTGGGTTTTGACATTGTCATGTCATGTCAAATCCCAATACATTTTTTTTACGCGAACGATAACGTAAATTCAAAGTGGCAACTCGTGGTAGACGTACTGGCGTGGTACTGGTGTCCATTATCATATCTCGCCCGCTTTTCTCCGACTTGATTAATTAGGTTTACTATAATTTTTTCACTTAATTTTTTGTTCATTCATATTGAAATATAGGTAGCCTTTAACACTCCTGAATAATTTAGCTTTCTGTTAGTTGAAGAATTTTAACGATTTGATCAGTAGTTTCGGAGCCTATGAACAACCAAATTATTAACTAATATGGGTAGAAATATTTTGTTTACTTATCAAAATAAGTTTTGTGAACCTAAATATGTATACCATAAACTAAAAATTAATACGTTAGGGTTACCGCTTAGAATAATAACGTGTACCTACCTACTTAAAAAGATGTAATTATTCTATGGGTTCCTGGGTAAACGGTGGGTCAGTTAAGGCCGGTATTCACTTTGCTTGCACGTGTGGACACCGATAGATTAGTGCAAGTGATTAGTAACCTGCGTAGTAAAGTGATTAGAAGCGTGTTCTATTTTTTTGCGAGTGGACTGCGAGTGGCCTCGTCCCGCGCGCCTCCCATTCCCCTCACTCGCCGCGTGCCTGCCACCAAACACGTCTGGATAGCAGGTGTTAGTGTTTAGTGTTAAGCGTTTTGAAAAACTTGCAAAAAATGGCTAAGTAGACATAAGAATTAGATTTACCATAAATATGTGTGCAGAAGTACATACTTCTGCACACATATTTATGGTAAATCTAATTCTTATTCACATAAATATAAATGTCCTTTAAATTGTAAAGACCTTAAGTACAAAATTAAAGGTGTCCGAGATAAACTAAACACAGCAACTAAACACATCCACTAAACAGAATTGGACACTACTTGCACTATACACCTGCACTAATCAATCGCTCCTACTAGTCACTTGTACTCGCACTAAGCAAAGTGCATACCGGCCTTTAGGTACAATGGGTCATCATGCACATAATGTCGTAGCCAGTATAGGTATGTACCTACCTGCTGCCGCTTGTACCCTCACGGACGCTCCCTCCGCGCGCGATCCACTCTCACCTAGATTCCGCGCTGCTGCGCTCACTGGGAGACGTCCGGCACATGATTTTGCTGAGACAACGCTTTAATTATATAATAGACTGAATGAATTGCTGTACATAAATTCCCTCCCTAGTAGATCCAGCTGCAAGAGAACCATTACCAAATGGCTGAAAACATTGGACTATAACAATACTGAATCTCCATTGCGCCCAATAATCTAATCTAATTATTAACAAAAAGATTCAAATAATTTAATTATCCTACCTTACTTATACATACATTCAAACAAATAATTTTACTTAAGATTATTAAATTATTATACCTATAATTAAACAATACACGTTCAACGAACTAACCTCATAATAATACTCGTATACCATTAATTATACAGTAATTCAATAATTAAACTTCATTTATTATTTCCAACGATAATAATAGTAATTACCACGAATTGTTCTCTATTGATGTTATTTATTTTTAGTTATTTACTTAATTAAGTAGTTTCTCTCCCGCAGTACACCTCAGCGAAGTTCTCCCCAATGTGTCTACATACACCCTCTTGGGGAGTGGAGCACGTAACCTGTAATGCAGGTTTTTTAAAAAACCTATCTCAGGCACCAGTCTCTCACACATAAGTTGCCGTTACATAAGACTAGTTTTAGTTTACTCAATGTAACAACTTTGTGAGAAAATAAATAAGTATAAGTAAAACTTTATTTCATAATTAAGTAAGTACGGAGTATATGGTATACCACCTTGAGCTACCCAGCACACTCGTTTATTTTATGATATAATGCTTGACCATAAAAAGAAGCAAACAGAATAAAACTGATACAGTGACACACACTCAGCTATTAATACTAAATTGAGTTAGCAATAACATTGTAAATTGGCGGTATACGGACCAAAACTCTTTATCTTACGTGCTAATCGAGACAGTGTTACGGCAAGGTAACGATCTCGCCCAAGTACCTAATTCTAAATGTTGATGACTTAAGACTAATTTACAATAACGCGCATTTACATTGAAGCATACAAAAGATGCCCATAAGTCTTAAGTGGGGACTGGGGGAGTCTACCACACAGTATATGCAAAATTATGAGATGAATCCGAACAGGTAACTTACTGGGTAGTTTGTTGTTATTTTATTTTGTTCCATAATTTTTTACGTGCACAAATTAACACATCTTTTCGCCTAGTAGAATGTTTTTTTTAATGAATTGTTTAAGCAATAATGATTTATTTATTACATAAATATCATACTTTGAAATAGATAAATACTATACAAACATACTTACATGCTCTATTGTATTAAAATATGTACGATATATTACAAAGTATACCATATAAACGCAAAATAAACATACATATAAGAGAAAAAAAAACCAGTTGGCAATAAATAGTTATCATTTACATACTTGTAGTGAACATTCTGTCCGTTCATAATCGAAAACATTCAAAAATTCATTCAGCGCTTGCCCACAAACAAAACTTGTAAGGTGTTTTAAAGGTTTGATTTTACTAATGCGGTTGTACAGTAGTGGGGCCAAAAAATATGAAAATACTTAAGCAAAAATAGATTTGCATACAGGAACTTTATATACTTCAAATGCTTTTTTGGCAGAAATAATTTGAGGTATTTTACAGGAATGCCGTCTCAACTCAAGAGAATGCTCTTGATGAAAAGTTGCCGAACAGTAAGAACTTCAAACTCTTTGAATAGCATGAATGTAGCATATCTGATGTGTTTGAAACCTATTACCTTTAAAATATATCTCCGTGCTCTTACTATCTTAATCAAAGTAGGTACTCTTTCTGGCACCTCCCCAAACAGAGATACCGTATGTTATTATTGATTGACATAATGTCAAGTATACGGTTTTACGTTTGTTAAACATCAATGTGTCAACAATCAACTAGTTTAAGTTGAGGAGCTGAGCAGCATGCATGTCGGATGTCGGGTAGATGACGTATGTGTCGACAATTTAAGTTATGCTTGTGATATGGTGCTGCTGAGCCCCTCAATTGGAGGATTAAGAAAAATTTTAAAAGTGTGCGAGTCGTTTGCTGCAGAACATGGCTTAAAGTACAACGAGAAAAAGAGCGATTTCATGCTTTTCAAGGCCGACAAGAAAGGTCCACCTAATATACCGCCGTTAACTCTTAATACAGTACCCTTGAGCCGTGTTAAGCAGTTTAAATATCTTGGCCATATTGTTACTGAGAATTTGTGTGATAATTTAGATGAAGAAAGGGAACGCAGGGCGTTGTCGGTTCGTGGCAATATGTTGCCGCATAGGTTTGCTCGGTGAGAGGTCAAAATCACACTATTTAAAGCGTTCTGCCAAACTTTTTATTCCAGCAGCCTATGGGTAAATTTTACACAAAAATCCTACAATGGTTTGCGTATTCTTTATAATAATAATATCTTCAGAGCGCTGTTCCGGCTCCCACGCTACTGCAGTGCCTCCGGCATGTTTGCTGATGCTAGGGAGGACGACTCTTACGCAACGATGAGCAAAAAAATTGGGTCGGTAATGAATAGGGTGCGTGGGAGCTCCAACAGGGTTTTGAGGATGGTGGGTGACAGGATGGACTCGAGTTTGCTTGCTAGGTTCACCGAGCTGCATGTAATAAAGGCTCGATGAGCCTGCTAAGTATATTTTTGCTTTATTTTTCATCCTGCTACAACACTTTAGTAGTCTTATACCCATTATTTATTTTTCATTTACTAACCTAGTTTATTAAGGATTTCTATTCATTGTTACTAACATCTATGGACAACTGTCTGAAAATAAATGACTTTATTTTTATTTATTGATTTTATTGTCTTTTAAATTTCTTATTTACTTGAAAATAGGTATAAACTTGCGAACCCAAGATCTTAAATTGCTGATATGCTGTTTCCAATTTAAATTTTTATCGATTTCTACCCCTAAGTATTCAATGCTGTTGGTTCTAGTTAATTCAAAACAATTGGAGTTGGTATCTACGACAGAGTCAGAGGAATGAGCTAGCAAAGGTAAATTAGAAGTGGGCTGTAAATTTTCTCTTAAACAGAAAGTAATGTATTTTGTTTTATTTGAGTTTAAAGTAAGCAAATTATAGTCAAGCCATTTTACAATTTTGCAGAATCCTAGCTCGGCAGACGTATAACAAGAGACCACGGCGTATGTTGAAAAAAAATAACAGTATCATCCGGGAATGTTATTATTCTTGAATCGTTCAGGTCACTGTCACAGAGACTGAGTATTCACATAAATAAGAAGAAGCGTAGGTCCAAGTACTGATCCTTGAGAGACACTGAAACCCACTTTCAGTTTGGAGCTTTAATATTGCCTATTTTTACGGATTGTGACCTGTTGGTTAAGTAATCTTTAAAAAAATCAAGTGGTACACCTCTTATACCAACAAACTCCAGCTTGCGTATCAGTAGTGGGATGGAGACTGTGTCAAATGCTTTTGACAAGTCAAGAAATATGCCAATGCATTTCCTCTTGCTGTCAAGATGCCCTGCCACATTGTTAAATAAATTTTCAATACCATCCAAAGTTAATTTTTCCTTTTCAAAACCATATTGATTTGAAGAAAGTGAATTATTCGATTCTAGATAATTCACTAGCCTAACATATTATTTTTTCCATGATCTTTGCTACCGTGGGTAAAAGGGAAATTGGATTATAGTTGGTGATTATACTTTTCCCCCGACTTGAACACTGGCACAACAATTGACACCTTTAACATGCTTGGAAACCTACCCGATGACAAACAAAAGTTGACAAGTGGTGTAAAGAGAGTTTCTAAGCATATTTTAAGAAGTACCGCTGATACGCCATCCCAACCTGTAAATTGAGTATTCTTTAATGACATTAAAATTTCGCCTAATTCCTGTTCATCGGTTGCCATAATTACAAATGAGTTCAATGGTGAATTTTGAGATTTAAAGTCTTTAGCTAAATCTATTTCAATAAGATTAAACTTAACCAATATTTCGTTTGAGAGTTTAGCACCCACATCTAAAAAAAAGTCATTAACATAGTTGATCGATTCTTGTGGTGTTGATTTCACTTTTAATAATAATCTTTGGAATCATTGGATTTGTCCGTAATACTTAAATTGCATACTCGTTTTTTAACATTCCAAGTTTTTTTAATATCGTTCTTTCAGGTCTAATTTATCATTTGCATTTTTTAAGTTGTGTAAAATATTGCAATATATATATAACTATTGCAATGGTTTCTGTAACGTTGGTAGGTGATTTCTACATTTTTTGTCATTTGGTGTTTTTAGGTGCTTTCTGTGTAATGTGTCTCTGAATCGCATACAGCGTAGCAGGCCACGGGTAATCCATGGTTTGAAAGTTAGTCTTCTATTAGGAACCTCAACAATACTTGTGCTCATTTTGACTGTTTTAGATACAATATATTATATATATAAATGAATATATTCTATTATATTCTTAATTATAGATATATAATAGGTATCGATGAAATTGTACCATCACACCTAAGCCTTGTTAGTATGATATATTAAACAAACAAACAAAAAATATCTTTATTTAAATAGACCTGTAACAAGTACTTTTTAAATCGTCATTACAAGAAAAAAAATATTCTTAGTAATGGACTTAAAAACTATCATAATATGAATACATAAATACACTGTATACAAACAAAATGTGACTCTACCACCGCATCGGAAGTTGATCTTAAGCTGAGAAGACCCGGCGAGAAACTCAGTACTTACTCTTTAAAACTTGGTTCGGTTTTAAAAAAGAGTTAGTAAAGTACAATGAGTATTTAAAAAAAATGCTTATGTTCTAATATTTCCTTAAAATATGGACCTAAAAGTACATCTAAACTACCGGATATAAAGCAAAAACATGTACAAAGTTTATACAATTCAAGCCTAGATATTGTAGTCAGTACAAAAGTACTTGTTATATAAATATTACAAGAGTTAACTAATCATGCACCGAGTAAAGAGCTTAAACCCAGGCCTTCTTATCCAAAAGGTAATCATTTGTAGTGTAATAGCCCTTTTTTGATAATAATGTCTTAATGTGGTTTTTGAATTTGTTTAGTGGTAACTCACATATTGCCTTTGGGACTTTATTGTAAAAGTGTACACCTTGCCCCATGAATGAACTTAAAACTTTCTGTAACCTGAAAGATGGGAGCGCAATTTTATTTATTTATTTAACAAAATTTATTGCACAAAATAAGTACAACAAGCGAACTTAATGCCATTAGGCATTCTCTACCAGTCAACCTTTAGGTCATGCAGATAATTTCAATATCAATTCAATTTCAATATAATTTTATCTCTATTCCTGGTATATTTGGCATGTATATCACTGTGTTTAGTTTAGAGGCTGATATTTTTCCTTACCAAAACAATACAGTTGTAAATGCATTGAGAAGCTACAGTAGGGATCCCAATTTCATCAAAAAGCTCCCTAAGCGAGGCCCGTCCGCGAAGCTTATTTATGTGAATTTAATAGCTCGCTTCTGAAGGATGAAAATCGTCTGTATATCTGCTGCCTTACCCCAGAGTACAATGCCGTAAGACATAATACTATGAAAGTAGCTGAAATAAACAGAACGAGCAGTGTCTACATCTGTTAGTGACCTTATTTTTTTAATAGCGAATGCAGCCGAACTGAGCCTGCCTGAAAGGATATTTATATTACCTTTAACATACAATTAGTTTGTACCTACTTACTTAGTAACAATTTGTATGCTTGAATTATATAAAAGAGTTTGTACATCATTATATTCGGTACTTTAGATGTACTTTTATAGTAATATTTTATGAAAATGTTTGATAAATGAAGATATCGTAAGCATTTTTTAATAGGTACGGACTCACTGTAACTTTACTAACTCTTTTTGTAAAACGCAACCAAGTTAAAATGGGGAAGTACTGAGTTTCTGGCCGGGTCTTTTCAGTATAATCTAAGAACAACATCCGATGCAGTGGAAGTCACATTTTGTTTGCTTAAGTACAGTGTATTTATGTATCCATATTAATATAGTGTTTAATTTATTATTAAGTTTTTTTTATTGTTATGATTTCACTAGTTGCGTCAGGTCTATTTAAAAAAATGAATACGCAAATATATAATCGATTCACAATCACAACTGATGCTGGTGTTGCGTGCGCTTATAAAACACATATTTGATGCAGGAAGGCAAGTTAGATGCAATAGGTTTTACTGTGCAGTGTGATTCGGGTGCTTGATTGCGTAGATCATAAAATCTTACTGAAAATGCTGAGACTTATTTTTTTGTATACCCCTTCGGTGACAATCAACCCGGACGGTCTGATGGTAAGCGGTTACCGCAGCCTATAGACACGTGCAACCCCACGCGTATCACTCGCGCGTTGTCGACCCTGCAAAAACCTTTTCAAACCCCTCTCGAAGAACTCCATAATGTACTATAACTCATCGGGAAAACCTCTGCAGGGAGCTTATTCCACAATTTAAGCGTCCTCTAGCAAAGCAGGGAAGTGCCCCAGGAATCGATATTAGGAACCCTGCTTTTCTTGATTAATGTCAATGACCTTTCTCATTTTTTGGAAGATGTGGAAGATGTGGACAGGTTGCCTTCATTGGAAATATGATTAATGAACGGTTGATCATTCATAAATTCGAGGTTTTGAACGTTCGATGCAACAATGATTCAGGTAAATGTATATTTGATTTATAGATGTCGATGAAGTACCTTACTTGATATTTTTTATATTAATGTTTAAATCATCAATATTTTATCGTTATTTTCAAGTTATACCAGGTGCTTTTTAACAACTGTCATCATGTGATTGCATGATGACAGTCACATGTGATCGCATGGCGAGTTATGGATAGTGCTATTAAATGGTCCGTCCGACAGAACCTGCAAAAAGTACTTTACGTGCTCTACCAGTTTCCCAGGCATTCTTTCAACAGCGGAAGGGGGTGGGAGTCAAGTCAACCCACAACATCATTTCCCTCTCCAACGCTCTTGGCAATCCAAATTATGAGGGAGACTGAGGGAAGCTACTGCATAGCTAATTCCTCCCACTCCCGGCGGAATAAAACTCGCAACAAGTAAAAAGATTGCTGCCCGCTGGTAACTGAACTAAAACGTACTGAGTTGATTATAAATTATAATATAACATGCCCAAGATAATAAACATCATGAGAGCTGTAACTGTAAAATTAAAATATTTTTTTGAGAATTTACTGTTTGAATGACTGTTGGAGTTTTCTATCTTAAGATATGGAAACAAGCAATGTAAGTAAAATGCTAATACCTATTCATAAAAGCAATCAAAAAACATCCTTCACCTGTTTTTATTAATTTATAAACCTACAATAAGTCACTTCAATCTTACTAGTCTTACTTCTTACTGTTACTAACATTATAAATTCAAAAGTTTGTGAGGATGTATGTGTGTGTGTATGTTTGTTACTCTTTCACGCAAAAACTACTGAACGGATTTAGATGAAACTGTACAGTAATACAGCTTACACATCAGAATAACACATAGGCTACAATTTATAAAGATTTTATGTAATTTGGTCAAAATAAGTAACAATGAAGTTCACGCGGGCGAAGCCGCGGGCGGAAAGCTTGTTAAAAACAATTAAAAAAACTTTATAGTTACATATCAAAAAATACCCTAAAACTAGTCCTTCCATCAGAAGAAAATAATACTTTGCATTATCAGCTACTTACTTAATGATACGTTTTGGCAACCCTAGTAATAAAGTGTGTTCAAAAAAAATCAAAAGTCCAAAATCATGAATAGAATAAAATTGTTCGAACCTTATATGAAATTATTGCCTCTTACAGAAGTGCCTCTTATCAACGAAAACAAAGATAACGATAATCCTAAAACTCAAACACACTCAACGAGGACAGTGTGGAATGTAATAATAATAAGCGCATTGATCGTTTCAACAGTGTAGTGAAGTGAACAACCAGTTCGTAGTGCTGAGTCTGAGGCGAAGACGAGCTGGCTATAAATAGGTTGTAAAGCGAGCGTAGAGATAAAGCGCGAACAGCTCCGACATACATGCAACTTTAGCCTTTAAAAAACATGAGATAAAGTTGAATATTGCGGAGATGTCGCGTATTATTATTACAACTCGGACAAGCGCGTCGCCTCGCCCGGCACGGCTCGCCGCCCTCCTTCTGCGGCTCCCTTCGGGTTTCTTGGCTGTTTATGGGCGCTTTTAAAAGAGCCGGTATTTTTTTTCTGAGCCGTCACAAAAAAGACGCCAAAGATAAGAATACACAGTTTGCCTTTGTTTGGCTGACTAACTTATACTCGTAATAATAATGAATAAAAGTAAGTAGTGCGTAAGAGAATGCTTCCTTTTGGAGTTGTATCTTTCTCAATTTATAAAATACTAGCTGTCCGTCAGCAGCTTCGCCTGCGTAGATTGTCTTTCTCATTAAAATATCACCTAGAAAATAGAAATTAAAAAAATATAGCTTACCTATATGTTTAAAAAATATACCCTGATAATTTTTTTTTTAATGGTGAAGGAATTCCTAAAATCGGTCCAGTAGTTTCGGAGCCTATTCAATACAAACAAAAAAACAAACAAACAATAAAAAATTTCCTCTTTATAATATTAGTATACATATATGAGTAAAACAATGTCGGCGTGAAAGTAAAAAATTAGGTCAACTGAATGGCAAAAAGAGACAACTGTGGAAGTGACAAAAGCGGAAATATCTTATCTTAGCGGTGATATTCTAGGCTCTGGCTTTAGCTTTGGCAGGCAAAAAATTAACGGATATGGCCTAATAGATTATAATGACTGTCATGAACCTAATCACCGACAGTGATAAATTAGTGAATAACAACGCCCTAAACATTTATATGCCAACAAACAGCCTTCAAAGTTCAAGGAAAAAACAGCATTTCTAACTTTTTTAATTTCATATTTTTTTTTAGAGTATGTTAAGCGTTATGGATGTACTTAAATTCTTTAGAATCATCTAGCGCTATTATAAATCTAATGAAGAAAAAAAATCAGGCATTTATCTCAAAATATCGCGCTACAGTGACTGAAAAAGTGACACAACCCTATTTTTTTTCAAAAACTCGTAAAAAAAATTCATAACTCGATTACTACAAAAAATCAGGTAACATACATGGGGTATTTTCGGATACCCATGAGTTTGAGGTAGCTTAAAAAAATATATTGACGTGTATGTTTGGACCATCCTGTATAATTTAACGTAAGTTGTGGCAAGCGCGGAGTTAGGAGCTGGCATTAATCTGTGACCCGGCGCCAGAGTTATTATCGTCGAAATCTGGATTGCGTCGAAAAAAGGAATTTTGCCGTATTTATAAAATACAAACAATATAATTTAACTAGCTGTTGCCCGTGACTTCGTCCGCGTGTTTATCCCTATGTAAAATTTGAGACTCCTCAAAGCTAACTGCCCAACTAACAAATTGGCCATATAAAAATGTCTTATGCGACTTTCGGTTATATAACTGTTGAATAGATGTTATGAGACATCTGAAACGTAGTGTAACCGTTATTCCTACAACGATTTAGTCCTTTAACTAAAAGTTATTTCAAATTAGTTGAGTAAACGTTTTAAAACTACTTTATACGTCGCATAAAGGTACGAAAATATAGGTAAAGTAAACGTTTTTACGACGGTATATGCAAAGTCGTATAGCAGTGCCTGTTAAAGGATAGGTAAACGTTTTTACGACTAATTTATGCAACCCTCGTATAACGGTACGGAAATATAGGTTAAGTAAACGTTTTTACGACTGTATATGCAACGTCGTATAGTGGTGCCTGTGTATAGGTTAGTTAGACGTTTTTACGACTGCTTTATACAACGTAGTATTATGCAGCCAGTTTGTAGATTTGATAAACGTTTACAAGACTGATTAATACGACGTTATACAGCAGTTAGATAAAATATTAACACGTCTTTTATACAATCAAACCGTCGCTAAAATGTTATTATCTCACGGACCTCCAAAATATTTTTTCATGGCCGACCATCTTGGTCACAAGAAACCGCATGCGATCTTTTCATTCTATAATTGTTGTATAGAAGTCACGCCTTAACTTGGACAAGATGGCTGCTATTTTAGTATGAATACAAATGTTATTAAAATATTTTTTTACAATACTTGAATTTCAAGGAATTCGAAGGGGGCGTAAAAAATTTCACAACATCACACCTATATTTTAACATAAAACTAAAGTTCCCTTATGAACTAGGTGCACTGCACACATTTATTATCCTCACACTCTGTTCGCGTATGAAGATTAATATAATAAATACTTAGTTAAGAAAACCTTTTTAATTTTGTTTTTGATAACACGCACTTTTCCGGCAAACATCACAGGAACGAATGAATGGAATGGACTGAATGTGTAGAACAAAAGTGGATGTTAAACACTTAACCGACATTTCAGTCTTCTAATGTCTATGCAACTATTATACGACTTCAGTGGTTCGATAACGGTCAGGATATAACCAATGTGTAACCAACTAGTCGTTAGAAAACTTTTATTTAACATTTAAACAACGTTGAAAAGTTCTTGACTGACTTTTATTTAACTTGTAAATAACAATAATGTCGTTAATTTGGGCCTATTTCACGTTGTATAAACGTCTACGACTACGTTTATACGACCCACTTTGTAAAACCAACAGGAAGTGTAAAACGTTTACTCAACTATTAAGCAACGATAATTTGTTACTTGGGTGGGGCCACCGCCCTTCCCCCCCACTGGCCGGCGGCCTTACATTATAAATGCGCGCGCAGTACTTGATCATTATTTTGCTGCGATGTTATTTTAAAACTGTGATAAATAAAATGTGAAATCGAATAATGGTAAGGGCATTTTTGTTTTTAATTAAATACTTGTGATGAGTAACGGATCCATTTGAATGAGGATTAATATATTGATATTATATATATATATATATATATATATATACATTCAATTATAAAAACACCTTCGTAAAAAATGCATTACTTTAGAACAAATTTGGTTAGCATAAAAAAGGTTATAGTGAGCTAACCTTAAAAGATAGACATATGCTGTTAGTGACTTTTTTTAGAACTTTTAAAGGGAAACAAGTCTGTCATACATGATTTTTGCGAAACTTTAAGCGTTTACGCAGCGCACGCAGCGGAAGCTCTCAAAAGGAAAAAAAACCCATTTTGAAGCATTCTTCATTGGTGCTCCGTGACTTAAAGCCCTCCTCGATAAATGGGCTATCTACCTAACACTGAAATATTTTTTGAAATCGGACCAGTAGTTCCTGAGATTAGCGCGTTCGTAGCAAACAAACAAACAAACTCTTCAGCTTAGAATAATAACGTATAGTAGAAAATTAGTCTTCATACAACCGCCCCGTCAAAAATGAAGCACTAGTCCGACCCACACATGCGTGACTGACTATTACTTGCTCACGTGCGGCGCGCTTTGACATTGAACATTGCGGAGCTGTAATGAATACTGCGAAGCGGTTAATCATGGTGCTTCAAAATGGGCGTGCGGACTTGGTTTCTATATGTAATTATTCAAAGCTCTTCAGCTTCATAAAATTAGTAGGTCTGTATAGATTCACAAATATGTTTTTTAACTCTTTTTTACTCTTTAATACCTCGCTGTTAAAGGAATACTATTAAATCAACTAGTCTCTTTCCGAAACATTGCATTTCTAACCGACTAATTGCATTGTAAGAAAGAGATTACATGAGATATTCAGTTTAATCAAATTCCGTAATAGCAAACACTCTTTGGGGAATCCACGGTAACAATGAGTTCATTGATTCATTGATACAAATAGTTCTTACAATAGGTAGTTATGGCAAAATAAGATAGCCTAGATAGTTTCGTTAGTGTTGTTTTTCATTAGGTTTTTACGGCAATTTGAATTGCCGTATTATGTGAACTCTGCCGTATACCGTATTTTTGAGAAAACAGCGTTGAATTACCGTAAAATACAGCAATTGCCGTATCAATAATTAATAACACTGCCCGGCGGCGCCAGTGTGGCTGCGTGGGCGCCTCCCGCGACCTCTTGCGTTCCCCTCCGTCGCCCTGATAGTGATGTGCGCGTGACACGCTAAGACATCCTCCCGGGCCTTGCTTGAGTGAGAGCGCTGCTGTCAAGGGAGGGACACATTTTATTCATTTGGTTTTCATAATGTGCCCTTTGTGGTTAGGACATGGGTGACTCTATGATCCCATCAGATCAGGGATAAAATTAACTGATGCGAGCCCATGGCCATTGAAGTGGTGCAACGCTTTCTTCTTTGAGTATGACAAGGTCACCGACGCGAAGCTCTCCCTGCCTTGTTTTCCATTTTGTCCGTGGTTGCAACTCAGCAATGAATTCTTGACGCCATCTATCCTAAAAGTGATGTCACAGCTGCTCAATGAGTTGGAATCGGTAGGGGGGCTTCATAGTGACTGGAAGCGAAGGCTCGCCGATGAGCGGCATTCCGATCAAAAAGTGCCCAGGAGTCAAGGAAGAAGGGTCGTTTGGGTCTGAAAAAAGGGATGTTAAAGGACGGGAAATCAGTATTGCCTCAATTCAGTATCGCCTCCACAAACGTTAGTGAAGCATTACCGGCTACGTGGCGTGGATGAGATTTAGTTGACTTCACCCTGAGGGTGCGTTTCCACGGAGATGTGCTTGGGAGAATGCGTTTGTTAAGAACCAATAGAATTCCGAAGCTAGGTGAATGAACATTTCTATCGGTTCATAACACACACATTCCTCGAAACGCATCCTCGCACATCTCTGGTGGAAACGTACCCTTAATGTGAAAAAATGTTGGTCTTTATGGCTGAAAGTGGCACACAGCGATTTGAACCTATGGGCTAAAAGCGACAAAGCTAAAGCTAAAGGCTAATAGAATCTATTCGATCCAAATTGAAAAACAAAACAACTTTGGCTCACAGCCAAATTTAATTTGTAATAAAATATGTGAACCACGAATAAAAGCCATTTCACCACATTATATCACCGGTTTGAGTAGGCACGCGGGGGAAGCCATTAGACCGGCGGTCGGGCAACGGGGAGAGAACAGCCCTCCCCTCACGGAACGGGCCGTAGAAGGGTGAGCCTAGGGAGACCCTTGATATGGATCGGCCACCCGCTGCCACCCTATCGAATCGAAACATGGGGAAAATGCGAATGAGAAAATGTTTTCGCTCTGACTTAGCGAACACGGTAGGGTTTCTATTTTAAAATAATGAGTATTATACTTTTTTGTACCTACTGGAAAATCAGGGTTTTAACCGATTTTAAAAAGGTCAAGGTTTGTCGGTATTTTTAATTTAAGCATTACTCGAAGACGCCTGGACCTATTTGAAATAAGATTTTTTTGTTTTTAACCAGATGGTCCTATGGTCATCAGGCCCAGGATTGCTCTTAAACCTAATCGTGTTTGGTATCTAATGAAAGAGCTTACTAAGCCAATTTTAAAAATATATCACTTCATTACATTTTAGTCACATGTATTAAATTCAAATAAAATCATTTTCAAAACATACCAAGTTAGGGTGGGCTCCTCCAGATATGATACGGTCAATTAATATTTTGTAAAATATAGCGTCCCAATCTGCTGAAGATCGCGCCGCGTACAGGGATGCGAAACGTGCCTCTAAACGAGCTGTAGCCAGAGCCAGGCGTGACCACTTACGTCCTTTGTACGAAAAGTTGGAGTCGTCTGAGGGGCAGAAGCTCGTTTACAAGTTGGCACGTTCGAGAGTCAAAGCAGCCCAGAATATTTTCATGTGTCGCTGTGTAAAGGACACTCTAGGTAACCTGCTATGCGAGAACCGCGCGGTGAAGGAGAGATGGCGCTCTAATTTCCACGAGCTGCTCAACGAGCAGTACAAAGAGGTGCAGCCACCGGAACTCCCTCCAAATTAGGGACTAGTGCCCCCGGTAACGCCTGATGAAGTCCAGTCGGCTCTTCGCCACATGAAGAACCGGAAAGCTCGAAATCGAAGCGTGGGAATCGATGGGCTCACAAGGTGTGAGAATACTTACCCACCTTTTCAACCGAATTCTCCTCACCGGGAAGATACCTGACCAATGGAGACTGAGCATTATCACGCCGGTCTTCAAGGGCAAGGGCTCGGTGCAGGAATGCAGCAATTATCGCGGCATGAAGGTGATGTCCCACAGCATGAAGCTCCTCGAGCGCATTGTGGACTCTCGGATTCGACAGGAGTGTACAATTTCGGAGTGTCAGTATGGGTTTCGACCGGGTTGCTGGACCATGGACCCCGTATTTGCCTTAAGATCACTCTTTTTCTTAGACATGCAGAAAGCCTTCGACTGTGGGCTTTGTGAGATGATCGGCTGGGCGCTGCGGTCCAGCGCCCAGCCGATCATCTCACATTATCTTCTGATCTTTATTGACATTATCTGGGACATGTACCACGATTCCAATTCCATAATTAGGACTGCGGTTGGCGACACGCTTACCTTCCTTATCACCGTTGGAGTACCTACATCAAGGCTCCATGCTAAGCCCGTTTCTGTTCAGCGTAATATTAGACGTTCTGTCAAACAGCATCCGAAACCACCACGAGCAACCACCCTGGTTGCTTATGTATGCTGATGATATTGCGCTAGCAGACTCGGACAGGGGACGGCTGGTACAACGGGTGAATTAGTGAAAAATTCACTTGAAAACGGCGGTTTGAAACTTAATGTGGCGAAGACGGAGTACCTACATGGCCTGCAACACCGAAAATCCCCAGTCCGTCCGCATAGGCATTGACGTGGTCGAGCGCACGGACCGTGTCAAATACCTAGGATCTGTGTTAAGCGCGTCCAGGGACATCGCGCGACCACGACGCGCGACGTCAGAGCCCGAATTTCCGCGGCTTGGGCCAAATGGCGTGAGGTGACTCACCAGTCACCAGTTTGGGGTCACAAATGACACCCCATTTGTGACCCGAAAATGCCGATCAAGCTGAAGGGCAGGTCTATAAAACCATCACTAGGCTTGTCCTTTTATTTGGCAGTGAAACATGGCCGTTAATAGAGCGACACAAGCAGGAGCTGCGCGTCCAACCCAAGAAGCGGTGGCTCGACGTCGTTAAGGGTGACATGCGAGCCAACAAACTCACAAACTCACCACTGAGGATGCCCAAGACCGCGCGAAGTGGGCCAAGAAAATAAGAAAGGCGGACCCTGGGACCCCACTCACCAGTGCGGGTTCACAACCGGGATAGACCGCACGGATGATGATGATGAAGTGTCTAAAATCGAACTTTTTATACATGTTCTGATAAAATTGAAAAAATATAGAAAAATACTTAGTATATATTTTTTTAATTGACTCATTAAGAATTCTTCATGAGATACCACACACGGTAGGTTTAAGAGCAATAACTTTTTCCTCTACAAAAAAAAAAAGCTGACGCCACTCCTCCCTCTTCTTTTTCTTTTTTCCGTACTACAGATCAAATTGATCCGTATGGCTGGGAGATCAATCGTCCCGATTTCCCGATATCAAAAAGGTGATTATTATTTAAAAATCTAATAATTATGTGGCTTTTTGTGTTATTTTGTCAACCAATATTATATTTCAGGGCTTTTAAACGTTTGGTTAGTGTTTTGTCGCATTTTCATGGAGGGTGCATTTGTAAATGCTCAAAATAATGAATAACTTCATTATGTGGTGTTTTACCTGTTTTTTGGTAAAAAATACAAAAAGATTTCAAAATAATAGGTATCAAATACTAAGTTCCTTATGTTCGATCAATTCGAAATTTGGTACCGTGTTACTTCACTGATATTGATCAGCCGTTTGAAGATCATCAGCTCTTTAATAGTTGATGAGGTTATCTGACTACCGTCCTGATATCCTATCGATTCGAAATTTGGTACCGTATTACTTTAATGATATTGAAAGAACATGGTAAGGTAACCATGACTTTAAATACCTATGACATGTTAGGGTAAGGTTGAGATTTCGAAGGTGGGTAAAAATTAAATGGGATTAATTAGGCTCAATTACCCATTGAAGTATTATGTACTACTTAGCGCTTGATACTTCTATGCAATTACTACTGCGGTAGAGTCGAGGGACGCGACGCTTCAATTTTTCAAACTCTTTAGTTTATTCAACTCAATTTCCATTGGGTAAAGTTCGAACGAACGAAAATTGGAAAATACTTACTTTAAAAATAACAAACCAAAAGTAAAAATTTTTTTTTTAAAACACCCCGGGTCAAAAAATAAACTCTTAAAACTAAAAAAATATTTTAAACCTATTATAATTACATATTATCGTCACATAGGTATAATATGTACTTATGTAAAGTCAATATTTTTATTTTCCATGCGTCGTCGCGTCGATCCTCCAACGCGACGACGCTAAGTGAGAAAAACAGGTGTAGTCGCAGATTGCAACAAAAGAATTTACTCCAAAAAATTCGCAAAATCGACACGACGGCCAACGTCGTCTGCCGTCTGCCCTCACGTGTCTGCCCGTTCGGGTCGCCCCGCACTTGGTGACGCCCACCTCCGCGCCGCATGCACACCGAGCTCGCAGCGCGCGGCATTACTAAAGGTCGGTATTCACTTTGCTTAGTGCGAGTGCAGTTCACTAGTACGAGCGATTGATTGGTGCAGGTGTGTAGTGCAAGTAGTGTCAAATTTTGTATAATGGATGTGATTAGTTGCTGTGTTTTGTTTATCTCGGACAACTTTAATTTTGTACCTAAGGTCTTTACAATTTAAAAGACATTTATTTTACATAAGTACTTCTGCACACATTTTTATGGTAAATCTTCCGTCTACTTTGCCATTCTACGCAAGTTTTGCAAAACGCTAAACACTAACAACTGCTGTCCAGGCACGCGGTGAGTTTTTTTTTTTTTATATTGACCGTCAAGATGACCTCACTCCACCTGATGGAAAGCGGTCGTGAGGTCCAGATGTGAGGTTGACAAGCCCAGTCATTCAAACGAATCACGTGGGGAATGGGAGGCGCGCGGGACGAGGCCACTCGCAAAAAAATAGAACACGCTTCTAATCGCTTTACTACGCAGGTCGCTTTCTAACACTTGCACTAATCTATCGGTGTCCACACGTGTTTTCTACTAACACTAAGCACCTGCACTAATCACCTGCACTAACTACTAAGCAAAGTGAACACCGGCCTTTAGCCAACGTGGTCGAACGTGAGGGGGGGGAAGCTTGTGCAGCTCCTTCGCCACAAATGAAGGCACTTCATCCGGATCGTTTTCCTACAGCAGAGTGATAATATCCTGCACACTCTTCTCCGTCCTATATCTTGGGCGAGATGGCATTTGGTCGACCTTATGACCTAATGAAGTAATGCTCAAAATCGAATCTGAAATGTACATTACAGTGCCTACAGGCGAATGTTCTTGATGTCAGGGAGGCACAGTACTGTAATATAATGCTCAAAATCGAATCTGAGTGCCGAGTGCGAGTAGCTGTGAAAGAAACGAATGACTTCACCATCGCGTTTTGCGAGCACGTAAATGTCAATTACTATGAAATCGAATCAACGCCATCTAGCAGCTAATTCGGGCAACATTAAGGCCGCTAGATGGCGCTCACCCGATGCCATGCAAATTCGCGTTTTTTTTCTCGCAAACGCGGCGATGGTGAAGTTATTCACTTCTCTCACTGCAACTCGCACTCAGCACTCTGAAAACCTTACAAGTTACATTACAGGCGAATGATTCAAGTGAGGGACCACCTCTATGCAAGTTTTGGGTTCTCAGCTTCATTTATAAAAATGTAAGTAATATAAATGTACGGTTTACATCTGTTGCTGTTTATTTCATGTAATAGGTTGGGGAAAAAGTTTCTTCGCATTTTTAAGAAAATTTAATTTTTTAATAAAGTTTATTTACATTTCCTTAACTAAAATAAGTAGGTATGTAGGTGTCATTTTGTTCCGATTACTTTTTGCCATCTTGTAGGTAGGGACATGATCCCATTGCTATAGGAACTTTGAGGTTTCTGATCAAAATACCGCGACAAGTGGTTTTGGCAGTCCTCTCGTGATGTTAACCTGACACTGCCTAAAGAATTCTGAAGAGACCAAAACAGGTGGAAATTTGAAGGTGCAAGGTCAGGACTATACGGCGGATGCATTAACACCTCCCAGCCAAACTCTCTTTATTTTTGCTGTGGCTAAAGATGTGTGAGGTCTAGCGTTATCATGATGAAAAACCACACCCTTTCTGTTGATAAATTCCAGCCGCTTTCTCTCAACTTCTTGCTGTAATCTCATCAGATGTTCGCAGTAGAGTTCAGAATCGATGGTCCTGCCTGGTGGTAACAGCTCATAATGAATAATGCCCTCCCAATCCCACCGCACACAGCATCACCTTGTTGCGAGTTAACCTGGGTTTCGCCACTGTCTGTGAAGCCTGACCGGCCTTTGACCACGACCTTTTTCGCACTTTCTTGTCGTACGTGATCCACTTTCCATCACCAGTTATCAGCTTCTTCAAAAATGGTTCGGTTTCATTACGTCGTATACCTATATAATAAAGAATCACAAATAAGCACACGGTTCATTAGGTTTCTTTCAGTGAGCTCGTGAGGTACCCAAATATCGAGCTTTCTTGTGTACCCAGTTTTTTTCAAATGCGCCAAAACTGTTTTGTGGTCAATTCTCAGTTCTTCAGCTACGTCGTAATTACTGATATACCGATATTGCTCCACTTTTTCAAAAATAGCATCCAATCTATCCATAATAGGGCGACCAGAGCGGACGTGCATCTTTGACATTAAAAAATTTCCGGATTGAAAACGCTTTTAAACCAAATTTGTGCTACTCTCACAGACATCACTGCAAGGTCCATAAAAATCGCAATTTTTTTCGCGGCTTGCGTTGCATTTTTACCTTTTTTGTAGTGAAATTTCAAAATGTATCGAATTTCTTCACTAGATTTACTCATCTTGACAGTTAGAAAAACAAATGAAAATCACACATTTTCCTAATTTGAATTTGGAATTAGTTATCTTCTTTAAAAATTGAACTTATAGTGATACCAAAACCAGTCAGATACAAATAGTGTGCAAAAGAGACTTTATCACAAGTTCATACCTACATTCTTTATGCGAAAATACTTTTTCCCCAACCTAATATATTTTGTATGGATGTGTAGATACCAAGAATTACGTAAGTCCTAAGTAAGGATACCATGAAATCACACGGTCACATTACTCGTCACATAAAGTAATATTTATTTGCAATTTGCCGATGAAAATGCGCTGAAATATCGGTAGTTGTGTAGGTGGGTACCTACTAGGTACTCTTCCTTTTTTGTCTTTCATTTGTTCAATGGGACTCAATGTTCGCCTCGTGCTAGTAAAATTACTCTTTATTTAAGCTGAAGGTCATCAAATAACTTCCGAAAACGATGGCACACTCACTAAGTGATGTACAAACTATCTAGAATTTTTAAATAACTTTCATTTCAAGGTCACCATACAAATCACTCGAACGGTCAGTATTTTTTGTTGAAAGAATCAAATTTTCGCTTAAATAGTTACTAGTTTCATCACTTACTATGCCATATCGTTTTCTGAAGTTATTTGATAATCACCCGGTATAAAACTAAAAGATAAAAAATATAAATAAATATTAAAAATAGCTTACTGTGTTCTCCCTTATAGTATAGCTTTTTATTGTGAAATATTTTTTTAAATCTGTCCAGTAGTTTCGGAGCCTATTCTACCAGAAACATGCAAACAATCAAATCTTTCCTTTAGGCATAGAAAAAGCTAATAAGAAAGTTAAAATTTTCCTTTAGATTATCATATACATTGATGGAGTAACGTTGGCTTGCAACGTGAAGATGTCATCATCATCATCCGTGCGTCTATCCCGGTTGTGAAATCACACTGGTGTGTGGGGTCCCAGGGTCCGCCTCTCACATTTTCTTGCCCACTACGCGCGGTCTTGTGCATCCTCAGTGGTAAGTTTATTGGCACGCATGTCACCCTTAACGACGTCGAGCCACCGCTTCTTGGGTCGACCTCTTCCAGACATTTGTTGCCCACGTAGTTTGCCGATCTCCGTGAGACATGACCATACCAACGTAGGCGGCTCCTGCAGCTTGTCTGCGATGTCACGAACACGAAGGCTGGCGGATGTGGGTGTTCCGCACGCGATCTTTGCGTTAGACTCCACCGCAGCAACGTGAACATGTACTAGGAAATAATCGTTCGGTTCGTTAGGATTTTAGCGCAGCCGCTCGATTGACTGAAGACGCATTTTGGTTATCGAAATCGAATCTTTAGTTTTCAATGTTTACTTAGATTTTGACTCATAGCTTGTTACTATGGGTGCCACAGGCTGATAAACATATTATGACCAAGTATGCTTCACATTTTCCTAACTATATAAAAATATCAGGCAGGGATAGATATATTTCAGATTTAAAGACAGTGGTATTGATCTTGCATAATATTTTATTATATTTCAAAAAGGCACAATACCAATGAAACAAATGATATTCCTGAGTTTAAAAGCAAAGTGACTCTAGCAGCTTGATCGAAAATGTATGCACAGCATAGAAAAAAGTGATCATTATACAATAAAATCAATTCTTCATACATACATGAATGCAGGAAATATTCAGGTTTTGCTTTACACTACGCTGATTCAAATTATGAGGAAACAGAAAAAAACAAGAGCTAAGGCACTGTGACGTCACAATGTTATAGTGCTTCCCTCTCAAGACACTTTTTTCGTTTTCACGAAAGATTAAATAATTATAACCATTAAACATATTATTATAACCATTATTTTCAAGCATTCGTAAAAATTGTGTTTAATATAATATTCACGTGTTTTTATGTCTAGATCTAAGCAAAACCTTTCTTAATTGTGGCAATGTAAAAATTCTATTCGAGATGCATGACATAAATCTCTTCATATTCTTTGTAGGTCTTCCCGTTGACGACTCTTGAACATGAGATATGTTTCTTCATCTCATTCTGTGACCAGAAACGTAGGTTTTCTTGCCCTAACTCCAAGGTCTTCCCAGTTTTCTGCAGGCTGAGCAGGTTATCGTTCAGGCGTTTCTTGATTTGGTCAACTAAAGCCTCTTCTTTCTTCGTTTTTGGAGTTATATCTGTGATTATATAAGTTATTTAGTTTAAATTGAAAGCGTATTTACACCTCCACAAACTCACACTCTCTAAAACTTTAATATGTACAAAAACATCCGATATCAAAAATTTAATAAAAAAGTGAATTTTTATTTTTAGCATATAATACACTATTTTCTACACAAAGATAGAAACTAGAAAAATTCGACCTGATCATAAGGACTCAAGCGGGATTCGAACACGCGACCTTCCACAATCCCTGTGTATTAAATAAATATTCAATGATTGTATCATTTTACCTAAATTCAATTCAATAATTAAATTAATTGTAGTCTTATTAGAAAGCATCCCATTCACAACCTATCATTAACTTACCTATATCAAAGTTTCTTCTGTCCAGTGAGCTTGTGTAGGCGGCCAGCGCGCTGTCTAACGCGGCGCTGAGACTGACGCGCTCCGTCAACGCTTTCAGACTTCGCGACAATCCGACAGAGGGACAAACCAGTACAGAGTTCGATTCAATGTTTTTCAATCTTAGATACAGTCTCTCTATTACTGATTCGATAGTTTCAAATGCCCAAATCTTTTCACCACTGAAACATACAAAGTGGTAATTTATTCCATCCAAGATGGCTATATAAGTCGCAAAGCAATACTTAGTGAAAAAATATATTTCCTTTTGGTTACCTTTCCAACACGAGTTTTCTGTTATTTTCTAGATTGAATTTCTTCAAATATATTCTTAGTTCATCAGCGAACTTTAGGGAAGCATTATCTGCAAAATTAATTGGCGTTTATTGGTAAGATTAGTTCGGTCAAGGTAATACAAGATGTTATTTTAGAGTTAAACCATTTTGAGATGTTAGCACCATCTCTTTATAGAAAAAGGGCTGGTTTTATTAATGTTGATTCATTGTTTCTGTCTAATTTCAATACAAACCTATTTCTGTAAAAGAGCAGTTGTCTGACGTATCCAAGTCCAGACTCAACTCAACCTTCCGCCTCCGTTTTTCGCGCCTTTCCTCATAGAACTGCCGAAGAGTAGCCATCGACTCTTGAGGGAGCTCCACTTGACCTGGGGTAACATTAATATTGCAAGAAACTGAAGTCTGAAATAAATATCAATCATCTTACACTAAGATCCTGTCGAACTAGTGTATAGTTTAAACTGTGGATGGTAGACTGTTGAACACACTTAATTTTTTATAATAAATAATAACACCCAGACACAGCTGCGTTCGTCACATGAGTGTCTTTGTGAAATCGAATCCACGATCTTCGGGGCACTAGCCGCCGCGTTTGGTGCCCACGACCAGTCTTTTTTTTTCATTGGGCGGAAAAGCAAACAACGCTATGATTTTTATATCTAAAGATAGAGTACTTAAAAAATCAAATTTTGGACCCAGAAGGTATCAGGAGGGATCCGAACCCGCGTCTTTCACAATCAGGGTGGCTGCTCTAACCACTGAGCTACCGAAATCCCAATGGACCGAACAAAATGATTACGTCCATCAATCTTTTAAGCAAGTAAGTAGTACCTTTAAACATCCGAAAGACATATTTTTACTTTTACAAATATTTAAACTTTTGATTATTTTATCATCTTACAATGTTTGAAGTGCGAATTCACCTAATTAGAACATTAATTCTATTATTTCTATGATGTATGGTAATTGATTAAACCAATATAAATGAAGGTTTTCTCACCTCTGTATCTATTCATTAATTGATTTTCATTCAACGGTGAGTCTTTGTGGAACCCATTGAAGATGCTTATGAGGCATTCTCTCGCACCATACATTTTCTTTTCTGTCGCTGCTAAGGCTGTCACTAGTTTCTTTATTTCTTCTTTCTTGCTTTCCTGCAAATAATACTGGTTTGAAATGCATTTATCCATACGGAATCAGATGGAAATTCGTATATTTTATATGAAAACTGAAGTCTGGTGTAAAAATTCATTAAATTATGTTGTAATAAAATTTGTAATTTACAAGGCGAGGGTGGATGGAGCTGTTGAAAGTGGAAGGCCTAGACGGTCGTACTTAGGACAAGTCCAAGACGTGCTCAGAAAAGGTCAGGTCAGGAGTACCCATAATCGAAGAGCATGTATGAAAGGATTAATGAGAGTGGAAGAAGCGCAAGAGGTGTGTCAGGACCGTATCAAGTGGAAAGATGTGGTCTCTGCCTACCCCGTTGGGAAAAAGGCGTGATGGTATGTATGTATGTATGTATATATTAATTGTTTTATTAGAATAAGCGGTAACCTTCAGAGCAATACGGTATTTAAGCAGTAAATGAATATACAATTGACATAAAACTTCAGTATCTGGGATGGATCTTTCATAAAATGTCATGAAAATCTATAAAATATCTAAATTTTGTTCAAAATCAATTTTACACGATCTAATTCCGCCCCTGCGTTTTTTGTATGAAGCTATCACTCACAATAGCCTTATCCACTGCGGCGATCTCCCTGCCCCCCGCGCGCTGCCCCGCCCGCCCCGCGCCCGGCGCCGCGAACTGCGCCGCGCGTGACGTCACGTCCGCCAGCTGCGCGCGCAGCGCCGCCACGCGGGCCGCCGCGCGCGCTCGCTCGCAGCGGACCACTAGCAGCTCGCAGGCCTCGCCGGACAGGCATGTCTGTGGTGTCATGTCAGCATTTGAAGAAGAGATATAAATACAAAAATATTTATTCACTTCAAGTTATTTGTTTAAAAATAGGTGTTGATTTCCTCTATTATCTGTAATACGGGTTTTCTAGAAAACCTATCTCAGGCACCTGTCTCTCACACACAAGTTGCCTTATAAGACTAGTTTAAGTTAACTCAATGAAACTTTGTGAGAGAAACTAAATGAAAATAAATGTATTAGGTACGGAAGCACTTGTGTTAGAGGAAGCCACTATACTTGGCTAAAACCTATTATTTAAATTACTTATTCTATTACACTTTGCGCAGAAAGTTGCAATTAATAATTTAATAATAACCAACAGTTTGTGAATTAATGTTGAGTAAACAGATGAGAAAAAGTATTATTTAGGGCAAAAAGGTGAGTTTGAGATGAGTCCATAAACGAGAAAAGTTCAATATCTATAGATTAGATATATCTATGAACATACATAAAAAAAAACATACAGTGGAACATAGAACCTCCTCCATTTTTGAAGTCAGTTAAAAATATAACTTCATTCGTAGTATTGTAATTAAACCTATAAAATGTCCCCCTGCTGGGCCATCCCCCATCGTTGAAAACAAGTCATCACTACAATTGATGAGAATTGGCATAATCACCACGCTCGCCAAATCTGGGTTAGTGATCGCAAACCTTAGGTTCCGAAAAATAAGAAACACACTTTGCCCAACCTGGGATTTAAACCCGGCACCTCCGGATTTCAGGCCAAAATCCGGAGCTCCTTAGCAGGGCAAACTCAGCAGGGCTTGTTATATAGTGTGAACTGAGCCTAAGAATGTAAAATAAACTTATTAACGTTTTACATGAGGGAAAGAAGGATATATAATAATGTCATTTTATTTATTGCTTAACACATTGCTTAATAAAGGTGACAAAGAAAGTATACGTGATGTGGGAGAGTACTGAAAAAAATCAACTCTTATGGAATGAAGGGTGAAATACCTTTGAATCTAGACCACTATCTAATGCAAATATTGTAAGTTGATATAACACATTGGTTTGTGGAAGCATGGGCCTTATTACTATCTCTTATAGCCAGACAAGTTAATTCCCTAAACTTGGGGTAGCAAGCAATTCCGTCAGTAAATATCTGGAATAGGGGATGCATTATTGACAGGTAACCTCTGACTGGCGGGAAATGAAAGATCATATTACGAAATTGCTCGCTACGTTCAGTTTAGAATTAACTTGTCTGGCCATAAGCAATCTTAATACGGCCCAAGTACTGAAAAGAGTATAAGTACTGAAAAAATACTATATTTACTCACGTTCAGGTCGCTGACCGCTGCGGCCAGTCGCTGGCGCGTCTGCTTGATGTGCGCGCGGTTCTTAAGCGCTTCGAGCGCTAAGTTGCAATGCATCGCCGCCGTGTGCGACACCACGGACTGCGGGTTGGGTCTGTATGGAAAACAATGCTATTTATTAGTAGAAGCGTAAACATAAGTTCAATAAGTACAGGTATATCAGCTTATAGCTTAAAACAGCAGGGCGTGGAAACTGGTTTATTTTTCAAACCGGTTTCGTCCAAAATGCCTAAGAACTAATTGGTTTTCTTTCCGTTCGATCAGGAACGTAATAAAAACTATTTAAAAGATTAACAAAATGTAAATCGTTTTCGCTCAATATCAATATGGTTTTAACGCTTTTTAACCGGTTTTATGTATATATTAGGATCAATACGAAACTAGGTATAATAATTTACAGCCACGCAGCTTAGTCAAGGGTCGTGTCGTTAAAGTTTGAACTAAAGAACATTGATGTAATAATAAGGGGTTTTTTTGTCTGCTACATTTATATTTTGTCATCAACTTCGCCATGAATATTTTCATTCTCAGATAAATAAAAAGTGGCGCCATGTATGAATTATTGCTTTCACGCCACGAGCCTCTGTTTCTTGTGGAATAAACCGGTTATTGCCGTTCTCATGAAATGTTCCCATTTCGTTCGCGTTCCGAACAACATACTGTGCAAGGAACCGTTCGGAACGTTGTAAAAACGTCATTTTTTAAACTGGTTCCAAGCCCTGCAACACAGTAACAGTAATATTTTACTTACTAAACGGAGCAAGAGGTATCTAATACCACCATCACGGTGTATTTATGACACGCGAGCATATTATGCTGAATTCATGCCTTTTTTGGTGCCAAACTTTACAAGGCGAAGGTGGATGGAGCTGTTGGAAGGGGAAGGCCTAGAATCCTAGATGGACGTACGTAGGACAAGTCCAAGACGTGCTCAGAAAAGGTCAGGTCAGGAGTACCCATAATCGACGAGATTTATTTTAGATAGAACGATTAATGAGAGTGGAAGAAGCGCAAGCGGTGTGTCAGGACCGTAGCAAGTGGAAAGAACTGGTCTCTGCCTACCCCGTTGGGAAAAAGGCGTGATGGTGTATGTACAACGTGTCATTCAAATTTACCTATACTTTTTGTACATGTTTGTTACATTACATTACACTGTGACCTATATATTTTTTAAATTAGTAAATGGAACAATCAAATGCAAGAGAAATGAATACACATGCTGTACTATTTCTTAAAAAGGGTACAAGTATTTTATTTTCAAATCAGTTTTTATCATTCGTCAAAAGTAGAATGAAAAGAAGTTGTCAATTTAACTTTTTGGTCTATGAAAGGATATCCTCATACAGCTACTCACCCTGCAACAGCCAGGTTTGTCGGCGCGTCCCTCAACGTAGCCACGAGTCCCGAGCGCCGCGCCAGCAGCCGGGGCCACAGCGCGTCGCCGCGGCTGCTCGCTAGCACAGACAATTGCTCTTCTGCGAGAAGACATTTAGCATCAGTATTAGAGAAGTTAGCAGCCACAACATAATAGTCCGTGTGATCGAAGGCTTGATTTCCACCTACGCTAACGTCGGTCGCGTACATAACTCGAGCGCACAAATAAACACAATGTCCTAATGGGACACAGCTCAGCGCCGCAGACGAGCGCGGCAGATGTTTAGCTACGCGCCGCGTGCGACGCGCGTCGGAGTCGCTCGTCAGCGGCGCGTGCGTCGGTCGACTGACGCGCTTCGGAACGAAAGGAGCACGCTCAGTGCGACATTTTCAAGCCGAAAGGTGGTCCCTCACCCGGAGCATTTTCCTAATGTAACGTTTCAGATTCGATTTTGAGCATTACATCACGACCGACTTGGTGTAATGGTTAAGAAGTTGGCTACTACACCAGAGGTCGCGGGTTCGATCCCCGCACAGTACAAACATTTGTGTGCATGAACATGTCTGTTTGTACTGGTCTGGGTGTCTCCTATGTATAATAGGTATGTATTTACAAAAGAAAATGTATTTAAGTATGTTTATCCGTTGTCTAGTATCCCATAACACAAGCTTTAATTAGCTTACTTTGGGGCTAGATGGCGCTGTGTGGAATAATGTCCAGGGATATTTAATACTGCCTTACAAAACTTCAGGGAAGTTGTAACAAAATATTACACATTGCACCTTCAAGTTGCGCACTGTAATGCTCGGTGCTTTTCCCTCACCAACGTAATGCTCGAATCTGAAACGACTGTAACATTACAGTTTGCGCACTGTAGTGCTCGGTTCTCCTCCCTCACTGATGTAATGCTCAACTCTGTAACGATACATTACAGGAAAATGCTCCAGATGAGTGAGCACCTTAAAAAGACTGCTGGCCAGGATCTGCCCAGTGAGCCATTTTCAGGACCAAATTGATGGTAGATGAAGAAGCATCCCCTCCACTGTGGCCTAGCTTTTTGACGCGATCTGTTCTATAAATCGGCTAGATTTTAATAACAACCAGACCCTGGGATCATCCTGTTGATGTCCCAAGCAAACGTAAAGGCTTGCCCGATTAAAATGACACAATGCCTTTGTATGCGTCTGCGCACGGGTACACACAGTATGAACAAGTAAAATGCATACCAGCATTATGGCCCTAAATAAACCCTAAAATCGTTCTTTTTACATGAAGAATATTGTACCAGGTTTAAATATCACATTGAAACTGTTATTAATGGAGTTTTGAAGCAGGTCTAAAAATTATCTTACCATTATCAATGACATCTCCGTTGGAGACAACTGACGAGCTGGCGACGGGATTCGTGGCGAGCAGAGAAGTGGACGCAGTCACCTGGCTGCTTGGACTCCGTTTGGACAGTAGGTATCTTTCAAGCTTGCTCTGGGAACAAGAAGATAGATCAATACATATCTCGGATATTTTGCAGTAAGATGATCTGCCCCCTGATTCAGAACAGAGTTATCGTCCGCTTCGGTTATTTTCATTTATTTTTAATTCCTTTTTTAAGTAAGGTACTTTTATGTAATTTATTTTAAGAAAGCTTTAGGCCTTCGGCTTGAACATATGAAAATATTGATTGCTACCGTTAAGCGGATCATTTACTATAATTAAAACAAATTTACCGAATCGGTCGATAACTTCGTTCTAAATAGGGGGGCTGACCCAGCCCTATACAAAGCTAGTATCATGGGTGTCAATGTCATAAATATTTAAATAAATATGCGTCAGACAACACACATGTCCTGTCCTGGTCCCGAAGTACTGATAAATTGTTGTGTTATGCGGTACCAGAGTGGGAATTAAGCCAGGGGCATCTCAGAATTTCAATGCTATAGATATTTTCTTAGAATAGAGTAAGCCCAAGTTTATTGCCTAGTTTTAATGCCAACACATAAAAAGACAAAAAACAATAAAGCTACATTATGTTGCACTAACTTGTACATCAACATCTTCCTGAGTAGAACACAGTGAGTCAGCAATAGACCTGGTCTCTTCCAGGTTTTCCCTCTTGGTGGTGAGCTCACCGGCGACCTGCTGCAGCAGCCACGCGCGCCGCTGCGCTCTTTGCAGGCCTCGGCGGGACAACTCGCGGTGGGACACTGGAAAAGTTTAAATGATATAAACAGCCTAGCATTTGCTAGCGACTTCGTAGTCCTGTACCCAGTCAAAAATTCGGGAAATGTTCGCACAATGTTCCATTTTTGAACGGTAGCTGGCATAAATTGCATTTGACTGGCTTGTTGGCGCAATTGCAGCGATCCTTCCTTTAGCGCCGAAGGTTCAATCCCCGACGTTTCGACGACCGACTTGGTGTAATGGTTAAGAAGTTGGCTACTACACCAGAGGTCGCGGGTTCGATCCCCGCACAGTACAAACATTTGTGTGCATGAACATGTCTGTTTGTACTGGTCTGGGTGTCTCCTATGTATAATAAGTATGTATTTACAAAAGAAAATGTATTTAAGTATGTTTATCCGTTGTCTAGTATCCCATAACACAAGCTTTAATTAGCTTACTTTGGGGCTAGATGGCGCTGTGTGGAATAATGTCCAGGGATATTTATTTATTTATTTATTATTTTATAATCCCCACCCATGACAAACTTTTATGTGATTAACATTATTGTGTTTGTTGTGTGTCTGGGTGTTATTATCTATTTAAGTATGTATTTAGAAACATTTATGTGTTTATCAGTCTCTCATGTCCATAGTACAAGCTCTGCTTAGTTTGGGGTCAGATGATCTTGCTGTGAATTGTCCCAGATATTTATTTATTTATAGCCACCAGCCGCCATTTTCTATTTTTTTCCAATGTTTCCGCGCACATTAGAAGTGGTACCCATATTTGTAAACGAGACACATAGGGTCACGTGTCTGAGTTATTTGAAGGTAAGGATCAATTTTAAAAAGGTGATTATTAATGAAACTCTACTAATTAAGTGGCTTTCGCATTTTTAAGGAGTGTGCATTTGTAAGTGCTCAAAATAAGTATAATTAAGTTAATGTGGTTTTAATTTTACCTGTTTTTTGGTAAGAAATCTACATAAAGATTTCAAATTAATATCAAATATACATTATAGCATAAGAGAATAACAATTTTATTTGACTGTATCGCTTTGAGTGATTACTTCCAGACAACTTTGGGATAATAATAATATATTATTTATTGCACACAAAACTTGCAGTACAGAAATAATTAACAATAAATGCAAGTACAATTTGGGCGGCTTTATCGCTAAAAGCGATCTCTGCCAAGCAACCCACAAGCAAAGGAAATTACTACACTATAGGACTAGGTACATATATTCACATAATACATACATACTATACAAAGAGTGGGATGTGGGGAGTTTGCGAAAGAAGTTATTAGACTGTTCAAATGTCCTAAAATCAGTTATTTGTTGACAATACAAAAAGCCTCATAATTAATAGATTTTTAATAACATCAACTTTTTCATATTGATCTTTACCTTCAAATAACTTAAAAACATGACACTTTAGGGGTACCATTTTTTTTTTTAATTCACAATCAGTCCTGAGACTATGACTGGATGGGTTGTAAGTCAGTGGACATGTCGAGTGTGCCGTCCAATGAGGGCACTACTTCTGGTACTGGATCCTTATACACTCTCTTTTAGCGACAGAATGCTATGTCTTTTCAGACGATTGGGGTGGCTCTGTATTCTTAGTTGTGTTGCTAGGACATTCGCGTGTAAGGAAAGCCGATTTAAGTAGCATTTAGAGGCTAGTCGGATTTCTTCCTTCACTGTTTTCATTCCCAGATTCTGGTGTGTTTACAAACAACACAAACCAAGGCACGTTGGAGTTGCGATGCGCGCTCGGAGACGGACGTGCAGCACTGCGCAGTGAGAATTTATAATTCGCGATCCGCACGGCAACAGCCGTTCGCGCGTTTAGGCAATTATGAGTTCCCAACTCATAGTAAACGAGCTTTTAGCGTTTACCCAACACGCTATAGACACCATGGACGAGGTCAGCGTCTTGCAGATCTGCAAGTCCAACTTCAAGGAAGACGAGATTTGCAGAGGCAAGGCGCTGCTTTTCCAAACCCTCGGGAAGGTCGACCAAATGCCATCTCGCCGAAGAGATGGGACGGAGAAGAGTGTGCAGGATATTATCACCCTGCTGAAGGAAACCGATCCGGATGACGTGCCTTCATTCGTGGCGAAGGAGCTGCACAAGCTTCCCCCCGTCAGTTTCGACCACGTTGACGTTACCAGGCTGTTGAAGGACATCAACTTCTTGAAAGCGAGCCTGGCTGAAGTTGTGAGCAAGGTAGAGGTCTCGGAAACCACTATCAGTGAACTGCGTGCCCAGGTAGTGTTGTTAAGTAACACTGTTTTGGTTAGTAGGTCACCAGAGGCCTCTAATGTCAACACTCGTCGCGGGGCGCAAAATGCATCCGTCAGCAGTGTCGAGTCGGCGCATGTTTCGTCACCGGCCATCGATACGCGCGATGCTCCGCTTCCCGCCGCCTGCCCCTCTGCCTCGCCTAAGGTGTTACGCGCCTGCACGTCAACACCCAAGCGTCGACCCGCCACCCAGTCTCTAAGGCCTGAGCGGCGGCCGCCTCAGGAGAAGCAGGAAAAACGACAGGAAGTTATTGAGCGTCCTGCACTTGTCGCAACACAAGCACATCTTTGCGACGATGAGGGCGAAAGTAATAAAAAGTCGAAAGAAAGAAGAAGAAGCCCGTTCGCCGAAATCTTTGTGGTGTTGCGCCGGCTGGACCGAAGCTGCTGTTGCGTACTGCAATACCCACGACGCTGATGTACGTTTCCCGCCTCCACTACTCTACGAAGGCTGAGGAAATCGCAGAGTACATAAAGGTCACCACAAAAGCTAACTTCACTCTGAGGGTCGAGCGGTTGGTATCCCGCCATAATATGAATTTTATTTCATTTGTGGTGAGGGTGCCGACTGAACATCTATCGACCTACATGAAAGAGGACTTTTGGCCGAAAGGTGTCATTTACCGGCGCTTTCGAGGTCGGTTACCGGACACCATGATGCGTCGCACGTCGCCGATATTATGTAATATGTATGTTAGTTTTCAGGTATTTATCTATAGGCCGATTATGTTTAGTTAAGATCTTTAAATGTAATTTGTTGCCTGAAATAAATGATATTCTATTCTATGGTGCGTAAGATACTGTTTGGAGCCTTTGCATCATGGCAATGTTGGAGTTGCTACCCCAGAGCTGTATATCATACATCCCTATTGGCTTCATATTGGCTTCAGAAGTTACTTATAGATCAGGAGATAATTGTCTTCAGTGAGTTTGCTGTTTCGTCCCAGAAGCCACAGCATTCTTTTATATTCGAAATTAAGCTCTGCTTTGATATGGTTTCTCCAAGTGAGTCTGCGGTCGAGGTGTAGGCCAAGATACTTTACTGTACTGCTATGAGGCAGTATGTTATCTCGCGACGTACAGGTGGACAGTCTCCTCTTTTGAGAGTGAAAGTAACGTGCACTGATTTGGTTGTACTTGCTTTAATTTTCCATTTTTTCAGCCAGGCACTTATTTCATTTAATCCCTTTTGCCACCATATTTTTAGACTTTTTTGTTTTTTTATATGTCCTCTTTCCAAATATGCCACTTTCATGGTGCCCGGAAACATCAATAAAAAAACAAAATGTCATAAGGGACCAACATTCAAACCCATTTCAGATCACTTCACCCAGGAGTTACAGCTGCGGGTTGTCTGGCAGTTAGTGGGCAGTTTTATATTAATTGACATTATACTGTCTGAGGTTGAGAATGAGAAGTCATATGTTTTACAATTTGGTAGCTTAAGTGAAGATTTTTATGAGCTTTAGTATCTCCCCAGATAATTGCCCAAATTTAATCTGTCACAGCTACCCTGTTTGAAGCTCTGTTGTTACCAAAACTAATCTAAATACCGGGTGATTATCAAAAGACTAACAAAAATTATATACTTACTAACTATCAATATACTCAGTAAGTAAGTACATAGTAGTTATTATAATCAGTGGTAGTCACAATTTTTTGACCTAAAATTTAAGTTGATTAAAAAAAGTATTATTTTTACTTACATAGTTAATACATTGCTTACTGAGAATGCCACATCGTTTTTGAGGGACTTTTGATAATTTCCAGTATAAGCCAACTGACTGCAGACAAAAACAAGCACAGAAAACAGTGGATATGTATAAGTATGTGTTATACTTAGGCCAAACTTATAATTTAATCCACCTATAACACATACTTTTAGTAGATATTTTGTCCATCAACAGGTTAAGGCTCTGCCTGGCTTGTTGTACTCTCTCCTCAGCATTGGCTACTTTCTCCTTCACGTCACAGTGTTGATGCCAAAGTGTGAGCTCTTCCGGCATTACTGCACTTGGGTCAGGCTGAAAACAAAATGTTTTTTCCTAATTAAGGACATGATGGATACATGCAATTATTAAAAATGTAAAAAACCTGAATTGAATCACACTTAGGTACAACCTGTATAAATAATCCCAGAGATCTTTATACTGTGATCAAGATTATTCATGTAAATAGTCATCATTTCTAAAATAAAGCTAGCAAACCTTATTGAAAGCATTCTTCCTTTTCCACTTGTAAACATCATCACAAAGGACATGAAGTCTCTTCTGTCTGATCACGTCTTTGGGCTCGACGTGCTCCATCAGGCTTCGCCAGACCATGTAGTATTGGCCTCGACACATCCTGAAAATAGTATAGTTATTCAAAAATATTTAAAATATTTATGAAGGTTTTAGATACTCATGCAGGTACTTCATTTCAAGGTATAATCGATTCTTAAATTCAGATATACTATTGTACAGTTAGTTTAAGTTGAGAAAGTTTTAAAACACGTTTTATTAAGGAAAATAGGCATACATACTCAACCACTTTGTCCAAAGTGGGAACTTTATCTGGAGGACATCCCATGGATAAGAGCCATTCGGCAAACTTCTTAGGCACTTCCTCACTGCTCAACTTATAGTCGCTCATTTTATCACTAGAAATATTTTAGAAAATGATATAGCTCTCCAACAATTGTTTGTTTACGAAATCAAAATCGTTGCACGTAATTTTCAAATAATTGACATCTTTGACAGTTTTGATCTGACACATAATTCAATTCATAGAGTTTTAACTATGACATATTATTATTTTCATGCGAAAAAAGACAGACATGAAACGAATAGTTTTAGCCGTTACTAGTGTAAAAGAACTTTATCCTGGGGTGAACTGAAACAACCGGAAATTGTTTGACAGAGTGCATTCGCGACGACCAAACGTTAAAATAACTTGACAAGTTGACAGATTATTTCGTAGGTACTCCTTGAAACGTAATGTTTACGTAGTGTAGTTTTGTGAGTTGTGAGAAAATTAAAAAATGTTAGGGAACCTGAAAGAATTTATATCAGTTGTGCAAGACGGTCTCGCAAATAATAACAATCTACGACAAACGTTACAGGAAGTGCAGAGAGTTAAAAATATTTTTAAAGACAAGCAAAGAGTTGCAAGCGAGGCCAAAGTTAACTATGGTGCTGGTGGAGCTTTGCTAGAGAAATATCAAGAAAACTGGGCTGAATTACATGAAAACGCAGATAGAAACGCTAAAGCAGCTGATAAAGTAGACAAATTAATCTTAGAACTTCATGAAACAACTAAAACTAAGTTGCAAGCGGCACATGAATTAGGTCAGGGTTTATCACATATACCAAACCTAACAGCGGCAGTAGCACAGTGTATGGATAGTTTAAAGAATGTGCAAACCTTGCTACAGTCTGTTGAAGAAGATATAGTGGAATTCGAAGACATTGTGGAGAGGAGTAAGATGGAAAAATGGAAACTGGACCACCATTATCATCTCACCTTGTATAAAGAGAAGAAAATGAGTATGTGATATTTTATTTATGCAACTCTTTTTTCTCAATCATAGCAAGCCCTAATGAATGTAGAGGTTACTTTCACCTGTTACCTATTGATATGTTATAAACATGTATGTATGTACTATAGCAATCCCAGATTAATTATTTGATATTCATAAGGGTTCAGGTTGCAAGTGTTGGCATATTAGAAATAATTAGTTCACATGTGTTTTCCTTCACAATTAGGAAATGCACCATTTTGAACAAGGACTGTTAGTTTATACACAGGCTAGGCTATCAATAATGACTTCATTTGATTCTAGATGCGTTAGAAAACATCCGCAGTGAATTAGCAAAAAAGGACACAGAGCAGAGCTACGAGCAGGAGAAGCAGATGCTGGCTGAGCTGCAGGTCAAGAGCTCTGTGGCGTTCCAGTGCGACATGGCCAAGTACTTGATCAGTGGCAATGTGCCTTCAGGTTTGTATTGTTTGCTAATCTACACTAATTTATAGAGTTTTGTTTCTATGTTTGTGATGGCTAAATTCAAAAACTACTGGAAGGATTGGAAAAAAAAACTTCACCAATTTATAGCTACACTATGAGCAAGAAACAGACTCTGTTTTCAGTTTTAAGCTTTATTTTAACTAAAGAAATAGTATAAAACTAAAGAAATAGTATAAACATGCTACCTTCTGGAGGCCCAGACACGCGTCTCACTTCATAAAGCTACGCCTATGTACGCACATAGGCGTAGCTTTAGTGACTTTAGTAGAATGTCTGACAGCCAATCTTTTTTAGTTCATACATTCATTATGCATAGTAGTCAGTAGTGGTAAAATGTATAACTGCAGTTGGCCTGGCTTCCAAGTGTCTGTATAATATCTGTTGAAAAAATCACTAGATCTGTTTCATGGTGTCTTCTGAGGTCACAAGATCAATGTTTCTCAAGCCATAACTTATGGGCCTTTTTCAGATAAGGAATTTTTCTGTGAGTTCAGTTATTCGAATTGGCATTTTTGCTTTAGCTCATATGTGAAAAAAACGAGCGTTTCACGCGTAAAGCCACCAACTGGAAAACAGCCGACGACGCGGGTCGCGGGATGTCCTATAAATCTAAATGTCTAAATTATCATTTGCTGTTCCTGGCAGCAGCAGTTACCTACTAGCTCGTCGCCTGTTGCTACCGGAACTCCGACTGGAAATGAAAGCTGAAGGTCTCTCTGTGGCTCGTCGTTATTAGCGAATGTTGGGAGTAATAGTAAAGGTTTATCTAACATTTATTTTTATCTTTCTAGCATCTACAAAATCGCCGAACATCTCTTTAGAACAAGTGCAGTTGGACGAAGACCCCGCGGACCTGGAGAAGTTCCTGGATAGCTGATAAGTTAGTGCAATACATGTATTATAAGAGTAGAGTCTGCTATTTTGTCACACTAATGTCATGATATGGTAGATAGTGGAATGATATGGAACAAATAATGTATTTTTTTTATAGTGTTGTGTTATCCTCTATCTGTCCTATCACTGCTGGCTGCGGACAAAATAGCAGGTTCTGATTTTGTTATTACTTAGGATAAAATATTATAATTACCATTCCAAAGTTAATATAAACATTGTTAAAGAGTTTTGTTTTTAAATTCAGTACAACCTTTACAGTTATGCCAAATGATAAATACCATAGATTTTGGGCTGCAGCTGTGTTTACATACCAATAGTACCTATATGAGCTAATTTTCCGAAGCTCGTATCATTTATAGCCGCAGACATGCCGCCGACATGTTACACGGAGTCGCCGGGTAACTTCTCTCTCAGGACAAGATACTTGTCTGTACTGAAATTGTCTTTTGTGGTAGTCCATTTCGCGATTATTATCACACTGACTGCACCGCGCTCCGTCGCGTATCGCGGGGCCGCACGCACAGGTTATAACATTGTATGCAAGTAGAGCTTGTCTAATTTGAAATGACGCGCCCCACTACTCTTTACGGTGGTTTAGAATTTAGATGGGCCGAGCGAGTGTACTTTTGCGAAGAAACGACGCGTGCCCCTAGGTTTGAATCCAACAGGGTAGGTAGGTACTGAACAACCAATTACAGTGGTATGTTTCTTTGTATTGTGTTCATATTTCAAATTTATATTCGTGCTTGAATTAGTGATGTACAAGGCTCGAGGCTTCCGAGTCCTTTTGTCTAGAGCTCGGTGTCGTTTACAGGGCTCGCCTCGTTTGTATGAGGCTCGACGACTCAGGAGTCTTTTTCAGAACTCGAGCCTTCTTGAGAGCTCGATCGATCTCGAGGCTTTTTGAGAGCTCGAGTCCTTTTTAGCGCTCGAGACGTTTTTACGTGTTCAAGTTATTTTCCGTTTGCGGTCTTCCTTTTCAAAGCAGGCAATGAAATATGTGTTTGTGGGATATCATATAGGTACGTCACTAAAAAGGTTTTTTTTTTTAAAAATTAACAAAAAAAAAACCAACTTCAATAAAAACTATTCCAAAACAAAGCACTAAAAAGTAAAGAAATAGTTACGTATTCTTCTTAAACTTATACGATAATATAATGTAGGTACAATAATTGTTACTGTTGGAGTCGGTGTCAGCCAAGGAAACACTACAATATACCTAGTAATATACCTATTTCTTACATATCACGTTTACGTATGTATGTAGGTAGTTACAAACCTACGTTAGCTGACACCGACTCCAACAATAACAATAATTGTACCTACATTATATTATCGTTTAAGTTTAAGAAGAATATGTACGCAATTATTTCTTTACTTTTTAGTGCTTTGTTTTGGAATAGTTTTTTTGTTAATTTTTTTTTATTTCTTGATTTTTAGTGAATAGTTCTTATTTATTTTATACATCGAAAAAAGTATCGTCCAATTGCTCCTAGGAATTAAAGAGTCCCGTTACTTTGTCATGGATCCCATAATCAGAACCTAACCAAACTCTCATCAAACTACCCTTGAAGTATATCCTTTCCAATAATTAAACGGTTATGGAGTTTAACCCTTCCATCATCAGTTCACTTAAATAACCTGAAAGAATATGATTGTCGGTCTTACCTCTTAACGTACCTATAATATTTAAAAAATTATCCTCCAACTACTAACCGTTAAGGAGTTGTACCTTCCATCACCAGCTCATCAACATGAGATGATGACTTAAAAAAAAAGATAATTGCTTAGCTTAATATTAAAACTATAATATTGCAACCCGAAAAATATTTAGTATTGGGTAGTTCCGGTGGCTATCAGTGGTCTTCATCAGCAATTCCACTTCACCAAATGGTACTTTTCGAAAGCAACTACATGAGTTACTATCAAAAATACTTAAATCGTTATAGGTGTGTGCCTATAACGATTTAGGTGTGTTATAGGTTTGAAGAGTTCCCTCGATTTTTCCTAGATCCCATCATCCGATCCTGATATGCTGACAATGGGACCACCTCAGGAATATACCCCTTCGAATAAAAAAAGAATTTTGATAATCGGTCCACAATTGACAGAGATATCGGTGAACGAACATACATAAAAAAAATACATACAGTGAAACATAGAACCTCCTCCTTTTGTGAAGTCGGTTAAAAATAGAGGCTTAATTTACAGATAAGACACTTATATCATCATGAAAAATATTACAGTGAAAACGTTTAAGAAGACTCGAGTTTTTTGAAGGCCCGAGCTCTTTTGATAGGTTTGAACTCTTTCGCAGGCTCGAACTCTTTTGAAGCCTTGAGGCGTGGCTCAGGGACCTCTGGTCTCGGCTGGGCTCGGGTCTACGAGCCTACCGAGCTCACTAAGTCCAGCCAATCCGCCTCGAAGCTTCAAAAGTAGAACTCGACGAGTGGAGGGGCGAGTCATTTCAGTTTTGACAAGCTATTTTTTAATTTGCTCATAGGCTAATCTGGCAATGGGTGTTTTTTCTCCTCCTATAATAGTCCTTTAAACCACTTTCATTGCTGACCTTACAGCTTTAAGCACCATTTCCACCAAAGCGGAGAGGAGAGGAGATGTGTTTTGATAACCAATCAGATTTCTCCATTTTCACATGTCTGTGAAACGAGTAAATAACGAAATCTGATTGGTTGATCAATACACCTCTCCTCTTCGCTTTGGTGAATACCGGGCCTTATAGTTAAGGCTATTCTTGTGTCGAGCAGTGCGTTGGGCGTTGCAACTGATTTTGGTCAACTATCGATAATGGAGCTATCGACAGTTCGATATCACTGGTCTCAGCTGTGCACCATAGTTCTGCGAAACTGCAACGCGCTGGATGCAGCAGCAGCTAAGCCACACTCCTGGGCAGATTGCAAGCACAGCAGGGCCTACCAGTGGGCCTTAAGCCCAGTCTAGAAATCTACTTATCGCAAAAATAACAGCCACAAGTTTAAACAATCATACAAATTTTATTTTTTGTTAAATACCTAAAGAATTTAAATTTTGTCACGTCACCCGTTTCACGAACTGAAATTGCTTTTCTTACTCAATAATAAATTCAAAAATACAAAAATATATACAAAGTATTTATGACTAGTAAAAATAAGCACATTGCTGAAGCAGCTTCTTCTGTAACACGGGAAAAGTCGGTTACGGCAGTTCGGTACATGTCTGCTCCGTCTCGGATCTCACAAAACACCAATCACAATATTTCTATCAAAAACCGACTTGGACCACTAAAAGTTGACGGCAAAACATTTAAATAAGAACATCCAACAGCACATACAAAGGAATTTCCTGATTAAACTGGGCTTACTTCTTGTGGGCGGCTAAAAATCTCTATAACAATTTCTCCATCTTCATCTTTTAGTGGCAGAAGTATGTGTAAATAGTAAAAATAAACGAGTAGCAATCACGTTGTTACTACTCGACACCTCAGTGTCTGATAAAATGCTACGTCTTCCTCATAATGGGATGCAGGTCTCCGGCACCGTGCGCGGACATCTTTGCTTTACCTCCAGCGCGGTTCTTAATGCGCGGTCCCGCATCCTTTATCGAGCCAGTAGCATCTTCCATCTCTTCATCTGAGGAGAAATCTGAAACACACATCGTTAAGTGCCTCTTCTTTGGTGGAACAACGTGTAATGTCCATCGCATGGGCGCCTTGTGCCCTTTCGCCTCACGCGCTTCATAATCAGTATCGGACGCCGCCCGCTGCGAATCGATCTTCAAACTCCGCAATTTATTCGGTCTATGGTTTTGCTCCTTTTTTTCCCCCCTCGGGGGGGTGTGGAAGTTTTTTAAATTCATAACACTCGACGTTTGACCTTTAGCGTTCAAGTCTGGAAAATTTTGGGAGTATATAACAACGCTGTCGACTGCTTTGTCTTTATGAAATTTTGCCGGCTGTTTTCGATCTGGTTTGGACTTCTCTTCGGGTATCGAAGGGGAACTGGACGCTGCTTTCTCTCCAGAGTTGCCACTACTGCAGCTGGTATTACTGTTGCTCGCGCTGTACTGTTCGACTGCCTGCTTTTCCAATTCGCGAAAGGTTGTGTCTATACTTTCGTCTGACGCTTTGTATTGTTCCAAAGCCTCCTTTTCTAACTCCTCGAATTTGGTGTCAACGACTGGTGGCCGGATTCTAGACGCCAGAACCAGTTTTGGGTTGAGTTTCAAAATACCAGGGGTCGCTAGTTTTTGAGCTAGTCTTACGCAGCCGATAGGCAGGTTTATTGGTGCAGGCGCGCTCATGCTCAGAACAGTGCTATATAATCTCTTTTTCATCAAGCTGGTGTTTATAGCCGCCGCACTGGTAGATGGTTGTTGTCCATCTGCTGCTATCTGTTCAGCTTTCGGACTTTCTGGTTTTTCAAGTGGCTTGTCTTGTTCTTCAGTTGTTGTTTCGGAATTATCTTCTGCTATTTCTTTTTCAGTTTCTTCTGGGTCTGTCTTCGTGGGTTTGGTGTCTTGAGAGAGGTGAATGGGTTTAGCGTTTTGCGGGATGTAAGCAGGTTTAGCCTCTTGCGGAAGGTGTGTGAGTTGGAAGCGGTGATCGAGTCTCGGCGAGGGGTGATCGCGTGGCCACCAGACGCCGTAGCGGCGGTCAGGGCAGCGCGCGGGCCGTTGGCCGGTCGGGGCGTACCGGCTGACGTTGGTGCCACGGTAAGGCTGGCAGCGCGCGGCTGACGCTCGCATTACGGCTTGCACACTGGCCGATAGCCGGCCCATGGCACGCTGACACTCAGTCAGCTGAGGCGGCCGCGGCTGGTCAAACTGAAACTGGAAAAATAATACATGAACACAATTTAGGGACAAAGTATTCGCAATTATTGGTAAGCCGTGATGGAACGTAAATGATCATGGTTATCGCCCCGTGACATAACAATAGTGCTGAGTGTTCAAAATCGTGGTCCTATATTATTATTTAAGATAGTTTATTTAAATTTGAATGTCAAGTACCTTGCAAGTAGGATCGCAGAACAACTGCGCGGGTACTTCCAAGCAGTACGCAGGTGGTGGCGGCGCCAACGCCGTCAGTCTTCTCGGCTGCCGTCTCCTGGCGCGTATCTTGCGCGGGGTGGCCGGGGGGCTCGGAGCGCGGGGTCGGGGGGCAGATCGTGCGGGAGGCGAGGAAGTCCAGAGGGGGCGCACGCTCAGCACGCGCGCAGCTAACGCGGCCTCTTCGCCCGAGGCCCTCGCGCCAGCCGAGTCCCAGCGCTCGCTAGCTGCCGATTGGTGCCCGTTAATGTCTATTCTTTAGTGAAACAAAATCTGGTAACTGGAGGCCTAGTAATAATTAGCCTATATACTGTTCCACCGGTGGGAAAAGGCCTCGATCATCGAAATTGTATCATTGCTACAAGACTAGACTTTGGGTTGGGAGCTATTGGAGGCCAAATACGATGCAATATTTGCGAATCTCCAAATTGTAAGTATGCCTCAACTCCTCAAATTATGCTATAACGTGTTCGAACTGTTCATTGTTAGTTATTTACACAGAATTAGTCATAATACACCGTACAGAAGGATCAATCAAGCACGTAATAAGTAGATGAGCGTTAATTTGTCTAAGCCCAAATCTTGAAGTCTCTTGAAATCTGGTCTACTCATCACAATCTAATCATTCATCACTATTTCGAATTTCAACATAGTATGGAATCTAGAACGCACAAATCATCGTCCGTGAGCATTCTGTACTGTCTGCGCCGGCGCGGGAAGCTGCGATCCGGGTTCTCGTCTACGAGTTTGCGAAACCAATATTCCACCTGAAAATATAACTGGATCAATAAAATAATTATTTGGCAAATAAAGGTCCACGCCGCATTAACTGAATGTAGGCATCTCTTTATAAGAGTAGCCTCCCCTTTCCGCCGAAATAGGTACCGCTATTTCTATCAGGTCGACCAAGCGGTCTGGTGTATGTATATGCTGCCATCAAAAGATTTTCGGTAATCAAGTTTTGAGTCATTTGTCAGTGAAAAACGAATTCTCAGATATTTGAATTTTTCATTTTGTCTTACGTCCCACATTATTATTATTGGAAAAATTTCTCACCTCCGGCAGCATCCAACATTCTGTAAGATCAGAGTTTTCACAACCTTGTCCGTTGTATCCACGTGCGTTTTTGGTCCTTTCATTGGGATTTGTGTAACATTTCTCCCTAAAAAAAACATTTATTAATCTTGCTCCCTAGTCATCTGAGACAGGAAAGGAAGTTAATTGTAATAACATTTGTGTGACGAATATTAGTGCCTGTTCTCTGTCTGAGTGATGGTATATATTTAAGTAGATATGAATTTAGAATATTAGATGATCTCGGCGAAGGATTCCCCAGATGTCTCCCTCATAGTTTAACAATATAGGAAACGTAATGTAAGTAATCATTTAGTTAACTAGCGGTATAATATGCCATGACCTGACTACTCCGTCGAAGTAGAAAGTGTTAAAATTAAAATAGAAGCAGTTATTAAAAAGAATATTCTGAAAGGCAATTAGCGAAAGTGATTTATAAGGTTAAAGGACCTTTTGGAGAGGGAAAGACGAAAGGTGTCGTACCTTGGATAAGTTCAAGACATTCTTGGAAAGAGTCAGGTCAAGAGCGCTACCCCTTGGGAAGGTAAGGTGTGGTGGGTACATTGTTTCATCATTAGCACGACCTAAATTCGTTGTAGTAAAAAATATTACGAATGCAGTTACCTGACTTCGTCATAGTAAAAGTTTCCATAGAACTGCGCTAGTCTCGACTCTGGTATAACATCCTTTACACTTCTACGGCCACTGCAGCTTCCATTTTCTTGGTTTTGACTAGTGATTGCTCTTTTATCTGTTGAAATAGTAAAATAAATTTGATGCAGCACGATGATACAATGAATTTATATCTACGTAATTATTATTATTATTATTATTTATTTATTCAAATTAGACATCGTAGGTCCACAGTGTTAGTTACAATTAAACTTACAATACTATGTTAGTACTTAATAACTAAACATGACCGTGTTCGCTTAACCAGCGTCCACACGAACGGGCTATCGAACCGGACGGCTATCACACGTAGGATGGTCTGCGGCTCTCGCGCAACCTGCGCAGTAGCTAGGTGGATTTCTTGCGCCAGGTGGCATCGAAGCCATCAGTATGTGTCTCGGCGAACATGACTGAAGCGCTACAGAAGCGCGGCAGACGCAGCAACGCCCTAAACGCGTTATTAAACTGGACTCGCAGAACATTGTAAGCCTTTCGCGTGTGATTGAACCACAGGGCTGACGAGTATAATGATGTGCAGTAGGCTTTAAACAATGTAACTTTTACATCCACTGCACACCGGAAAAACCTTCGAGCCAACATGTTGGCCCGGACTGACAATGCTCTGCGTTCCCTCTCCATATCGGGATCATCTCTGAGGTCATCAGTTACCAGGTGCCCCAGATAGTTAAATTGATATGCTCTATGCAATTTGACACCGTTAAGGCAAATACTAGGAACAGAAGCAGGACATCTGGTACCAGACCTGAAAACCATAACCTCAGACTTTCTGGAGTTTTAAATTAAGCCATGAGAACGAGCATAGGCCTCACAAACTTCAACTAAACTGCGGAGAGCCCTGACCGAGGGGGCCAGCAACACCATATCGTCCGCATAACTGATGTTATTGAGACAGACACCGTCTATATAGCAGCCGATACGCATACTGCTGAGCCCCTCGACCAGACCATTCATGTACAAGTTAAAGAGCAGTGGAGAACTCAGCCCCCCTTGTCTTACTCCGCAATCTGGTCTAAATGGTTCCGAGAGCTCCCCCGCCCACCAAACACTGGTTTCCTGATTCAGATACCAGTACCTTATCAGCGTTGCGAACCCTGTTGGCAGCGTCGTCTCTGATAGCTTCTGCCACAAAATGTCGTACGAAATCATATCAAATGCCTTCGTCAAATCTAGAAAGCATGCATATATGGGAGTCTTTCTGTCTGTATAATACTTGACTGTGTGCTTTAAGGCTAAAATAGCGGTCTCTGTTGACAACCCAGGTCGAAAGCCGAACTGAGCATCGTTCAGTTGGACGTGCTCTTTCAGCTGTGAGTTGAGCACACTGTCAAGTATTTTAGCCATGATTGTAGCCAAAGAAATAGGTCTATAATTAGTTCTATCAGACACATCACCTGTTCTGCTTTTAACAATTGGCACCATCAGGGTCCGCATCAGCTCTGGAGGAAGGTATGAATGGCATACGCATACACTAAATAACAGCGCGAGCACACGAGACAAGTGAAATCCCGCATATTGCAGGTGTTCGATGCTAAGTCCATCGTGGCCTGGTGATTTGCCTTTAGTCATGTTTTTAATAGCTGCTCTGATTTTTGTTGGTGTAATAACTGGCAGAGGCTTTTCAACGTGATCCTTAGCATCGAACTCCCGACACGGTAATCCCAGCGGCGATTCTATTGCGAAGTGATCTTTGAACATCTCAGCAATGTTCTTGGCGCCAGAAATACCGTTGACGCTCAAAGGAACGCTCGGCCTAACATTAAGCCTGTTAGTGCTTTTCCAAAAAAAATTGAAATCTAAGCTAGCATGATGTTTCGCTATTAAATCCATTTTAACCTGATCCTGATGATTTTGGCACCACTTTAGCTTACCTTTAAAGATTCTACGTGACTCAACCATTGCATCAAACAGAGGAATGATCTAACATCATTTGAAATAGATTGAGATCTAAATTGAGCAGGCTATGTTCTCCAGATAATAGATTCTTTCGGTATTTAACAAAGTGCCAAATCTTAAGTGTGTTTTAAAGTATTCTGGTAATTTAAAAAAAAATTGAAGCGATGCATCGATTGACTGAGTGAATCAGTGACTAACAGACAACGCACAGCCAGAACTACTGGGCGCAGAAAGCTGAAATTTGGCATCCTCTTGCCTGGGGAGTTTAGGGGATCACTAAGAGAGGATTTCCCGAAATTCCTAAAGGCAACGGGAAAAAACGATTACGAAAGCACGAAGTCGCGCTCGTCTTTACTGAATTCCTTCGCGTCGAGAAAAGCTAGATACCAACTTACCTGTCAATTCACATTGGTTATTTGTTTGCGAGCTTTGTCCCTCAACTGTGGCGTCTTGCAATACTTGAGATACGCGACAGTGTTGAGCCCAAAGTCGCTGAAAAAAAGATATAAAATGTAATGGCTAATAGAGCATCAAAACACGGTAATTATTGACAAAATAATCGTGGTAAAAATGTCGGCCTGAAAAAGTTCAAAGGATTTCGGAGCATGCAAGCTTACAAGTAATCATCTATACTGATATCAAAACGAGGAAAGATTTAATTGTTTGTTTGTAATGAATAGGTTTCGAAACTACTAAGCCGATTTTTTTTTTCACAAATATATAGATAAATTATCAGCGAGTGACATACGCTTTGTTTTTTTTTTGGGTTTTATATTATCGGGAGAAACAGTCTACGTGGGCGAAGCCGCTAACGGACAGCTAGTGTCTGCAAGAAGTATCTTCAAAGGTTTCCTAATTCCTTGTACTGTGATGATTCAAGTTATTCTATTGTGTGTAGTATGTCTATAGTTAGAAAAGCTATAGCTTGCGGCCGTAGGTAGGATTAGCGTGCAAAGAAAGTCATATCCCTAGAGTATTGCTTGATAAAGTTTATTATACTTGTTAGTATACTATAGCGATAGAGCGTCGTTGCCTAGTGGTTCAGCACCCGAACTCAGATCGTGGATCGTGTGGTCCTGAGTTCAAATCTGGCCAGAACCAAAATTTTTGTGTTCATTGTTAAATATCCGAACCCTCCGGTGACGGAAGACATCGATTACAAACCAAATCAACCCTAATAACGGCGGAAGGATCACCACCTAACACGTTGGGTTCTAATACCATTGGTGAAAAGTGGGCTTCGTTCACCATGACGGCACAGTCACTTGCCTCTGACTACCCCGCTTAGGATAAAGTCGTGATGGTATGTATACTATACTATTTTTGCACAACTTTTGTTGTAAATAAAGCTCGCTATAAGTGCATTTAAGCATCTTATCTTTGTAAATACCCCTCTGATCAGTTAAAAATCTAAAAAATGTGCGTGTAATAGGTGCCATGTGTTTTTGACATTGAACAGCTGATCGCAATGTCAATGGCCGACTTGTTAATACTTGAGGGTGTCACCTGGTTGGCTATAATGAAATCATCAGGGGGTTCTGCTGTCCATGTGAGGTCCGCACAGAGGGCTATGTGGGCCCAGGCAGGCGAGTACCGATCCACTTCGAAGCTCATTCAATGTGACATTTCACACATACAATTAATTATGTTTAGAATAAGAAACAAACTAGGTAATACAATATTCACTAAATTTCAAGAGATAAACTAAGGGTAAAACTGTAAATAAAAATGACGACAATTTGAAAGACATTGGTTAAATCTACAATAACAAAATTTTACTCTTTTTTGATAGATACATGGTATTATATTTTTTTCTTTTATTTGAAATCGCTTTTCGAATTTCGTACCTAGTTGAATGAAATTGTCATCGCGATGGCTCAGAAGCGTCTCCTTGAAGGTTTTATATTATGTCTATGCACGCATGCAAGGAGCACGCATATGCGCGATGTGCATGGTGAAACTAACATTCTACTTCTTTCCATACAGGACTAGCATGTCCGTCAGCGGCTTTGAAATCAATGAGAGCAATAGTCTACGCGGGCGTAGACTATTGCTCTCAGTAAAATAGTCTAAATAAAAAAATATAGCCACTTCTGAAAAATTTAGCTTTCTGTTAGTGAAATAATTTTCATGTCAGATCAGTATTTTTTTATACCACAAGGTGGCAAACAAGGTGGAAGGTTTTTTACTATTAACTCTGCTCTTAAAGGACCCTAAACTGTAATCCCCTCGGCAGGGAGCTCATTCCACAATCGGATTGTTCGCGACAGAAAATTCCTGTGAAACCGCGCTATGCGCGACCATTGGGGTTCCAATGTGTGAGGCTGAACACCCTGTCGATGGCGAGCGGTGCGATGAAAAAAAATAGCTATGGGCATCATTTCAAACAGTTCCTCGGAACACAACCCATTGTATAAGCGGTAGAACACACTTATAGGAAGCTACGTCTCTCCTCAGACCTATTGGGTCGAAACCATTTTTAGATCGTCAACTATTCTCACACCTCGTCTGTAAACCGACTCAAAAGGCCCAAGCTGGTATTCTGGTGCTCCGGCCCAAAGGTGACAGCAGTACTCCATGGAGCCGTACTTGCGATTTATTTAACAGCAGTCATTACTCCGCGGTACTTCACCGCTTCGCTCTATATTGAGCACACTGGTGGTGATCTTCGTAAATCCAATTCGTGGGTAATCTTCGTAAAAGGTTAAGTTTCTAACTTTGTTTGTAAGAAGGACAAACAAAGAGAGTTGGAGCTTTACCCGTATCCAGGAACTAAAAAAGCAGCTAGATGAAAATCAAAGAAAAAAGAAATGATATTGAAATCCTAGTACATAGTATAGAGTATATTAAAATTTAAGTTTTAGGTGCATAATATAGCTTGCGTTTTCTTCTTCCAGATTCTTTCAGCCAAAGTGTACAGAATAAGCGAGCTTCTATCTGAGATGCAATGCAAATTAATGAAAGATAGTTTCGTTTCCCGCCAAACACAAGTGGCGCTCTCGTTTTCAAAGATGGCAACCGGCATATTTTTCGTAGCGGCATCCCTGCCGACCGGGCTGTCACGTCAACTCACTCGGAGTCGGTAACTTAACTCGGTACGTCAGTTTCCCTAGCGCAGGTGGCGCTGTTGGTCGTCCACCACGCATGCGCGTTCAGCGGAGTGCCACCCGGACCGTAGTGACAGCTCACAATAGTTTTATGATTTATTTTATATATTACAAAATAAAATTACAACAAAACAGTCAAACAAACTTGGGCTTTTATTTATAAAAAAGTGTATCTAAGTATTGGAAACAACGGTGCGATCTCGGAAAGTGATAGAATTAAAAGTTTAAAAAATCGATTGTAAAGAGACTAGTGCTTATTTTTCTCTTTGTAAATCAGTATTTTTTGTGTTAGTTTTGCAACAAGTGCCGCTAGTTTCGGTTGTGGTGTGCTGGAACTGGTTTTGGACGGCTGAGTTTTTCGTTTATGTATTGTGGTGTGTAGTTATTTCGCGAGTGTCTGTGGTGTGGAGTCCGTTAGTGATGCTGCAATTGCTCGGGAGTCTCCGGCAGTGAGACTGGGCAGCTTCTCGTCGGTGCATGGTGAGTGGTCGCACGGTCTCGCCGGTCTGTCATGTCACTGGGCATCGGCCCGTGATAAGTTATGCAAGTGCACCGTAACAGTACAGGCGGACTTTCGCGCAGTCATCTCAGATTGGGTTTGGACTGTAGCGCACACTGGTCAATTGCTTTCGCTGAACAGTTTAAATGTTAACACTGATAGGCAAATCATCTATCTGATGTAACTGTATGTATATGTATTGTTTCCTACCCTTTGTTAAATCGTAGACTGCTTTTTTCGTAAATTTCTACAGGTTCCTATCCTACTAAACTACTGCTTTATTATTATGGTAAGATATTATTTTTCATGAAGTAAACGCATTATGTTGCTATTTATTGAACACTTAAGAAGTACCTACAGCCCCTACAGGTGGAGATAACTATAGTTTGTAATCAGAAGTTTTACAGCTTAAATTTAATAGTAGTAAAGTAACATTATGGGGGAGGCCTTTGCCCAGCAGTGGGAATGTAAAAGCTAGGTGAAAAAAAAACACATTAGGCGTTGTTGTTTATAACAGTGTATGTTAAATAATATTAATATAATTAAAGGTAAAAATACTGAATAAAACATTAGATAACATCATTATAAAGTAAAGTTCTTTTAGATAATATTATGTAGGTAGTTGTAGTAGGTATCCTATTCATGTTTTAATCTACAAAATTTAGATCTTTTGCTACTCACAATGTAATAATAATATGCAAGTATTTTTATGCTTTAAGTAAACCAGGTCACGCAATCTACCATCTGTATTATCATTGAATACAAAATTCACGTTTTGATAAAATATTCATAACATTTTTAACATTTCTTAATTTTAATTGGCGGTTATTAGATATGCATAATGCACTTTAGGAACATAACGTAAGCAAGTAGGTATGTATTATTTTAAACTTATTAGAAAATAAAATAAAAGAACATTGTAGGTAGGTATTCTAGAATATTTTTATAGGTAGTAATCATACTTAAAATCCCTATCACGTCAAATGCTTTTTATCTTTCAAGTTATTATGCTTAGAATAATAAAGTATAGAAGGATAGTCCTTAAACAACCGCCGCGTCAAAAATGAAGCACTAATCCGATCCACACATCCGTGACTATTACTTGCTTACGTGCGGCGCGCTTTGACATTGAACATTGCGGAGCTGTAATGAACACTGCAAAGCGGTCCGTTTGGAGCCATTTATGGCTCCAATTAAGATGCTTCAAAATGGGCGCGCAGACTTGGTTCCTCTATGTAATTATTCTAAGTTATTATGTCAATTTGAATGTTCACAAAACATTACAAAAAAAAAACTTTTGACTCTTTCAACCTGCCACGCACGATTGTATGTAGGTAGAAACCGATAATATGTCATAAACAATGGTTATTGTTGAAAAGCAACATTACCAGTATTACCAACAATCTCAGATAATAAGCGCATACTCTACATGTTCTCTTTTTTTGTTTATGTTAACAATTTGCTGTATTGGCTAATTGACTTACCCCTTGTTTATTTCTTCTTCAGGCCTCAACTAGAAGAAACTTGAAGTATCTAAACAGCATGAAACATAGTCCACCATTCTAACAACTATCGCTTTGTACGTTTTTTTGTTGCTTTGCTTTTCTAAAATTTGTTTTTTTTGCTTGTTTCGTGCATAAATTAAAACACACCTTTAACTAAGTTCAGTGGGCGACGACTTTAAGTATCACAAGATTTTTATTCGTAAATATACAGACCCGGAATTTATGTCCCTGAGTGGGTGTCGAATCTATGACTCCAGGCGCAATAAGTAGAATTACTAACTATTGTGCTGACGGGCCTTCCACAGTGAATACCTGAGTAAGTATTTGCAGACTTTCAATTCAATTCTACTGTTTTGTATCAATCACTCACACAATCAGTTACTACTGGTTATGAAAAAAATAAATTGAACAAGTCTTCTAGATTTTACCCCCTTATTCAGAAAATCTGCGACAGTATGATGGCATTGTTTAGAGTTATTAACTGTTTTGTCGTCAGCAGCTGCTACTTTGCGAGAAAGTAACAAAACAATGCATTTAACTCAAGTTGGGTTCAAGTTCATAACATTTTCATGACTTAGGTAATTACTTACGTATTCTGTGCGTGAAAAATTCGAGCACAACGATTCGAGACAATTTTTTGGTGAGACCTATGTTTATCAACAAAATTGAATTGGGAAAAACAAATATATTGTTTTATATTATATACGCGAACACTACTTACATTTAAATCAAACAACTTACGGATTTCGTTCCTGAACATCAGCTAGTAAAAAATCACCATGAACTTTCCCCCATTCGTCTTTGTGTAGATAAATTGCAATCCCGTAGCAAATACGGAACATGTGTGACAATCAACGCAAATACGTGCCATATAGGATTGAAAGTATGATAAAAGAAGACGTAACATAAAATATTACAAGAAAGAAACCGAATCATAATAACTTTCCGTCATTTATTACCACTTCTCCCCGTTACGACAAAGTAAAATCTTTTTATATCCCATCTTCGCTGAAATGGATATCGAAGTACTAGGGATATGAATGGTTCTATTCTTGCGGAGCTATATTTAATAGATCCCTCACACCCATTGAGGGACCGCAGAGGCTGGAGACCTTGGCCTCATTTCCAAATGCGAGATCCCTTTCCCCAAACACCTTAAACTTACTAAGATGTTAGGTCGTCGCTGAGCATTCGGGTACTTTTGGAAGATTTAATTCTAATTAATTGCTTCACAAAGCCTATGATAAATTTACACGCTGAAATGGCAGAGAAAAGGGCTCTTATCTATGTAAAACAGTTAGGACAATTCATCAAAGATAAATACTCCGCAGTTCACATTGTGCTGTATTCTCGAACACAGAAACAATAACTTTGGATGCTGCCTTTAGCAGTTCTTAAGGGGCCTTTTTCCGAAATTAATGTTTCCATCGACTTATTTTCAGAGAAATCATCATATTTAAAATTGTAAAAAAATATATCGGTACAGATTCACGCTTGATCTAGTGACTTTTTTGGATAAAAAAATATATTAAATTTTACTCGGTAAAAAAAATCAGAATTAACGTCGATTTTAAAGCAATTTTAAGTTGTATGAGACTTGGGGGAAAGCAATTTTTATAAAACATTAACATTTCATTTGCTAAACGGGTTTGACAGGGATATTATTGGATAGATTTATAATAGGGCAAATATTTTTGTTCATATAAAATATATACGTGAAAAAAGGCTCGCGCGCACCGCGCCAGTGTCGAGCTGGACGGAAAAGGGGCACGTTTTTAATTTCAAAATTTGCTTCGTTATTTAGTAACGCTGAAGTAATCAAGGATTGTTCTTCAGAAATAATAAGAGACTGAAAACTTTACGCTGCAAATTTTTCTACAATACCTTTCAATAACTCATCGGATAAAATCTTATTTAAGAGAAAGCATGTCAACGATTTTTAAAGAGCGAAAATACCAAATGTCATCGTTTGTTTACATCGCAACTTCATTCTTTATACGGGCCGAGCCTAAACAAACATACCATTTTTAACCCACTCTTCCTAAAAGCAAAAGTTAGGTTATTATTCCTAAGGATGACATTAACACAATATCTGTTTTTAATGTGCATCAATGGTTACGAAGGGAATCCATGACCTTGTTATTTTTTTCAAAGCATTCCTAATGCGAGGTTATAATAGGGTTGCTTCAGCCCTTTTCCTACTTGACTTGGCCTTTAAGCTTAAAGCATGAAATGTAAAACTGCCCTCCTTCTTCTCTATATAAGTACATGAATCATCCCTAAAATTAGATTTGTAACATCAATTTTATCAGTCATCAAGTTGGCTTTACATGGATTATGCTGGTTATCAAAAAACATACCTAAAATTTTATGTTTCCTGATGCAGGAAACATCACCCACCCACCCCTACCGCATAGACGAAACCTGGCGTTATCCTGACCCGGATGCCCTTGGCCCAATTTGGCAAGACCTGCCTGCACCCCTCGGCACCCCGCCTTTCCGTAATACGTGTCGTTCGGATAAATTATGGTCTCGATGCCTCCACCACCGCACGTGCACCTTACGGCATTTCTACTGACATGTTTATATATTTTTTGCCCTAGGCGCGTAATGTAAGGCGTGGATTGAGATAAAGATAAGAGCTTCCTTTGAGGTGTAGATGAGCTGTTTTCGTCTTCCAATTATTTTGGTGGAGTAAGTAACGATTTCGACAGTTATGAGAGTTTGTAGAGCACCAAGATACTTTTTCTTTGTTGTAATACAACACACTAATGCTTATGCATTGTGTGTTTAATAAAGAACTCATTTGCGTTCAAGAAGATTTTATGTCCGAAAATGTTGATGACTATGAAGCACTAGTCTTGATGTGATTTATTTGTCCTTTAGAAGAGAATTAGGTACAGAGGCGTTCACATCAACCTTCACATAGTGGCAGTAGTGGCACCTTATGCTGTTGACATAAGACCCATTTTGCAATGGTTTTGTAAAGGTTGATAAGAACGCCTCTGTACAGGTTATTATAAAATGTGTTATATTGAATTGCATTAAGTATCTGGCTTAGACTACAATCTCAACTAATATAATGGATCATCGCTTGCAAGATTCTTAAAGATTTTTTTGACATATTACGAGTGCCTAATTTCTATTTGCACTACAAATTATTCAAGCACGAAGTACAGAAAATTAGAAAATATCTCCTACCACCAATAGGTGCCAGAATGATTATGTTGATGCAATAGCATCAACATAATCATTCTGGTGGTTTCCACGTTTTACTTTTTCATGAGCCATTTGACTTCCAGTTTATCGGTCGTAAGTTGTAAACATAAGGTCAGTATCGTAAGAACCAGCCCGAAATAGGAACCTTTACACAGTACGTCGTTAAATTAATGTTCGACACAGCTCAGCCGATTTGTGCGGATATGAGCCCATGGGTTATGTTTATCTGTGACCTAGTTGCTTGGTCTAATTTTTGTTAGTTAAACGAAATTTGTTGGGCAGAACAAGATGAGGCAAATTATTCATGGCAGAATGCTCTACTGAAGTGCCCTTAAATTGATTACAGTTTCATAGTATATAGTCATCCATTTAGGCAGCCTCTAAAACACACACGTATCGAGATAACCAAAATGGATAAGGAAATAATACTAAGTTATATCTAGCTGATTCAGCGTCTGACAATTATTCAGAAATTATCTTGAGTAGCGGAAATATATTGTGTAATAGGCATTGACTAGTCTAGCCTTAACACAGGCGAAATATGATAGTCTCTGGAATTATTATTACAGGGTAATATGCGTAATATGATATTATCGCACAGTAATGACTTCTGAAGGCTCATTTGCGTCATAGTGTAGGTAACTGTATTAGGTGTTCTTTAATTTCGTTCGAGGTTAGTAGACGATGTTTTTAGTGTTTTGGTGTCTGGTAGCGTACTCGTAGTCATCCCCATACAATTTTAAATGTCGAAATCGTCGTAGCGTGTTGCTCTTGGCTAGCCCACCTGGTGACCATGCTAGAAAAAACAAATTAATATAACACATTATTGTATTCAGAAGCTATCCTTTTTTTAATTTTAATTTTATTTATTAATATGTTTGAAATACAAATTCAATAAACAAAATCACTAACCACACTTCTGAAGAGTTCCTTCACTTTGTCTTTTTAATATGAAGACTCGCATTTGTACCATTTCTATATCAGACCGAACCTTAAACGCTCTTAATTTTAAAGTTGCCCTATCCTAATAATAGTATTTCAACCCTTGTTTGATCTTTAGTTATTTTAGCTTTGAGTTCACAAGACTTTCTAATTTGAATGCATTCCTTCTGACGCACGATGTTTCAGGCACAATTCCTGTTTATTCGCTTCGAATGTCCTCATGAATGTCGGAGCTTTTCAGTTCGCCTTTTTTCTTTATCAGCCTCTCCTGCTAGACACCAATAAGATGAGGTAGGCGTAGTGGCAATTTTTCACTCCTACCAAACAGTATTACTTCCTATAAAGTAGGGTTACAACTCGAATAAAAACTTTTTTCGAGTACTGCTTTATCGGAGGTGCGATACGTAGAGCATTATGCCTATAGTTACTTACAATAATATTTCTTCATGGAAGGAAGAAAGTTAGCAATAAGTCTTAGGCCGACATCTATAGAGCGTGCTTAGCTTAAGCTCAGACTTATCTTAGACTTCGAACAGTTGTATCTATCCAATCAGTTACTTTTATCGATATTAAATTATTTTTGCCTTAGATAAACATCAACTTGCATTCGTTAGTAATAATTATAAGAATATTCTATAAGTAAGTTAATAATTTTTGTGATAAGTATGTGCTTAGCTAAGTCACGACTATAGATCTCGGCCTTAGTCAATGGCTCTTGAATCTTAAGTAGCCCAATCAGCCTGTTCTTTTCTTGCTTACGTTTAATCTATCTATATGTATACCAACAATATCTAACAGTCCTTATGCAGACAGTGAAAATCTACCTGTCTCAAAAACATCCACGTGTTCAACTCAACATGTGTTCAGACAATAACAAGATCTAGTTCCATAGACATAGACAACCTCTGTCTGCCAGCCATTTGCATTGTCGGTGCAAGAACAATGGCGGAGCAGGCATTCGATGCGACCAGGCACCAGGCAGACGGGGGAAAAATTTAACTATTTATAGGTCAGAGCTTGTTGCAGTTTTTCATTGGATTTGCACCTTATAGTTAGAAAATAAGGTTCAAAATATGTCCAACATAGGAACAGTGTCCAACATTGGATGCGATGCGAGTCAAAATCAATAATGACTGCTCTAAAGGTCGTACGGATCGGTATAGACACTTCACCGTTTGTTATTCAAACTGTTACTTTGCGTCGTGGAGAATATGAACCATTTAACAATAAAGCCCTGCGCAGACGACTGACGACTACAAAGTCAGCCGCGTCCGTGTGCGTTGCTCGATACAGTTTGAAAAGGATCTATTTTGACGGAGAAAAAAGTACGCTGCGGATAATCCCTCGTCTAAAGAAAATGTTAGATAATGAGATCTTTTAAGTATTCTGTGTTTTTGCAATTTTTAAATAGGGAGTGTGCAGCCGTACACATATATGTACCCATACATAAACTATCAACATCAACCTATATAAGTTTACAAACTTACCTCTCTCTACTTCTTCACTTAACCCGCCATTGAGTGCCTGTTGTACACACGGGTGTACATACATCCGTAACGTATACAGATATGGCACATCGAAAACGTATGGCACGCTACGTAGAACCGGTTCTATTGTGGCGCGCGACGGGTAAGGGCCTGAGAGGCCGTAGTCCACCTTGATGGTCCGACCAGATTCTGCCATTGCTGGACATGAGACTCTGCGATGCGCTTCAAAATGCCAAGGATAGGCACAGATGGAAGAACATCGTCAAGCACCTTAGACTTCATTGTCTGATTTTATTTTCTTACAAAGGGAAATGTCCCATCATCGCGAGCTTTATCAAGTCGCCTAATCTCTCAGTCAGGCCAGTGTCTTCAAAGCGCTAATTAGGAATACAATTAAAAAAATGTACCTACGTTAAAAGATAAAGTTTAAAATTAAAGAAGCTTCAAAATGACTTCAGACGCTTTGGCAGCTTCACCTGACTTAAAGATTAGAATTTTCCCAAACGAATACTTGTAGTAACGGGCCTAAGGGCGCCCCATAGCACTTACTGAAACCATGGACCTCGACTTAGGGGCGTTACTGGCAGAGGTGAAATTCATCCTTGTTGTGTAATCTACAACAAATAGTAGAAACAAACTAAAAACTCTTACCGTGCATTCTATGTAAAATTTCTAGGCTATGAGAACCATCCGTGAGATCGAATGACATAGGTACTGATACACGCATACATAGATATGATGTAGGTACTGCTGAAAAGAAATAGTATTGTTTGCGAATGATCCAACATACCCAGTTCTCAGGGAATGGAATACTTTAGAAGTGCTGTTAGGGTAGGAGAAAAACTTCGAGTCATAGGTATCTGCCTGGATCATTTATATTGTTGCGGTGGTTAGATCTCTGCTGTGTCACAGACGGCAACGCATCAAACGTGCAATTTTGCAATTTATAGAATGTTTATTGATATCTATTGTCCAAGTTTAACGGCTCGCGTACACCTATCCGAACTATTCTCGGCCGATCAAAACTCTGTAGTAGTTCTGTCCATTGTTGTGCCATTGGCCGACAACATCGATTTTGGTGTACCTTCTTGTACTGTTCATTTACGTTATCGGCCGAACTATGCTTCGCCGATAACGGATTAGGTGTACGCGAGCCGTTAAGCTTAACTCCCGCCGTTCTGCGTCGTCTGTATTCATGTGAGATTGGTTATGGTCTAGCTGTGAGCTATATAGTCCTTCACCACACACCTATTGAAAGGACCTCGATTATTGATAGTAAAACAATCAAACGACCTGTTCCTAATGACGCCATACTCACTTGTCTTCGTGTAACTAAGTTGTAAGTACCCATTTTATTTAAGACCCCTTGTAACACTTGGTTTTGCAAATAAATTTATATTCCTATTTCTATTTCTATTTCTAATAATAAAATTGCTGAAGCCGCCGAAACAGCTATTACGAGCTTAGTACTTGGGGCATACTGGAGATTATTCTCTAGTGTTTGTTTTTGATGTTGTACCTTGTAACTAAGTAGTAGTCGTATTATTATTAATCAACACATCTGCTCGAACATCTGTCTTTAACCTAAGATAGATATTTTTCCATAATCAATGCAATTTAAGCAGTCTATATCACGACAAATAAATTGACATATCCGCATTTATATCGTGAACAGTTACCCATCAAGCAATATTCCGGACACGGTCGTAAAGATTATATTATCAATAAAATCAAAGATCTTACGATAATTAATATACATACGTTCTTCGTTCTAGATTTAATTAACAGAGTAGATAAAAGTTACGCAAGACGCAAGTATCGCCACTCAGCTGTGTTCAGGTCGGGCGATAAGTGCGTTTTATTTCACTGACAAACCGGTTTGTTTACCGAGTGACGAGCATGACCAGTTTTAGCTATCTGACGAGTATGAGAAGTTTGCTAGTAAGGTATAGGTTCTAAGTACTTTAATCACTATTTCTAATACTTACGATTTTGGAACGCCCGCAGTGGTTATTCGTAACAAGAAAATATTTATATCTATCTTCCTCGCAAGTGTCTATTGTAGTAGAATAAGTCAATATAAGGTATGGGACCATTCCGATTTACCCTTGATCACTAAGCCAAATGTCCCGATTTTTCACTAACCCATCACATTCGGTATATAAATAATGAAAAAAAATACCAACCTATAAATGATGATTAACAAGATCCGTATCTGAAATAATGTTATTGCTACTAATAGCAATAACATTATAATAATCTAATAATATTATTATAATAATAATAAGTATCTAAATACTTATTTGATCTCTCTGTTCCGAAAATACTCGAACAAATACACCCAGTCAGTAAACCCAGCAAATAAATTAGATTTACTTCAAATTAAGCTCTGTACGATCAAATACTTTTAACGTGAGCTGCACAATCAAACATTAACAATGCCCTAGTAAGTACCATGAATTTCGACATGAACCATTACCATAGCAACCAAAAGAGTAAAATTTAAGTTAAGATGGTGCTACTAAGCCTTTAAGTCGTTACTGGTTGTCCTCCCCTTATCGTCTACGATCGCGATTACGTCTGGTGCTTGCGTCGTATGCAGTTTCTTGCACTGATTGTCACGTGTCGAAATAATTATGCAAATTTGAACCTTATTCGTATGTATTACGGAGTAAAGATGAAAAATCGTTTAAATGCAACCGTTGTTTTCCATATGACTTGCTGGATTATTAATGTAGGGGTAGCCAAGCCATGCGTGTCAGTCAGGGGGACGGACGCTTCATGCCGCTTGAGTCAGAGATTAGAAAAACGGGTTTTTAATTATTAGCTTAGCGCAAACGTTGACATTATCTATTCAAGTTCAATTCAATTCAATTCAAAGATTGCTGTGCAGTGCAACAATATTGTTAACCCTAGTTTCTGGCGGGTTAATTAACACTATACTTACTTAAATTATTAGTGGTCACTTTAAGACACTTTCGTAAGATAATTCATAGATTCGAGTGTGATGGTGAGGTTTTTTCCATCATCTCTCACGAACGCACGACTGTCACAAACACATCGTCGATTATTTTAACTGCCTTAGTTAGGTACGTTTTTTGTATTTACTAATCGCTCTCTAACTCTGAACAATACTCATGAATCATCTGTTGCCGCCATTATTCATTCAATAATCAGCAGCGTCAGTTGCAGTTAATAGACCTACATTATACAAACGCTCGACAATATGCCAAACGGGATATTTAGTCAGAGGCAAGTTGACTGTTGCCATCACTTTTAACTCAAATTCAAACTATCCGGTTTCATCGAACGTCCAAAATTTGAAATTTCATTTCCCTGAATAATAAACGATTTATAACCTAAAAATGAATAGTCGTCATAGTTTTATTATTTGCCTGATTACCAGCAGTATGAGCGGCAGCGTCACTTGTAGTAACACTATAAAGTATTTTGTGAAGTAGTAATACCAATTTTAAACTGTAAGTGTAACTGCCACTTCCAGTCGCATGCGGGCCAGAAAATGATACTGACAGTTGCTATTGGAACCGTCTGGATTGCGGTCAAAACAGCCATTTCGCAGCTGCTACAAAAATAATACAGTTTTGTACGAGTAATTTGTTGCACGTTATGTGAGATCTCTAACACTTATTGCAATTGTCTTTGAAAAATGTGTGTTTGCGGTGTTTTCTTTCTGAACAAATGGTACGTGACGCCATATCGGTGTAATTTGTACATTATTGTTTCGCTCTAATAGGTGCAAGTAGAGATTGTGGAAAGCTGAACATAAAAACATAGTGTTAACATTAGTGTTAGACGTTCGCCTCACTCCGCTAGGGATGAACTGAGGTGAGGTCATTACTTTAATCTGGACATCTGGGTAGGGAAATGCTTATTATTACCTTATAGGTAAATTACAAACTAACCTCTAGGATGTCTTACAGTTGTGACCGTTGTGGATCCTAGGTACTGACAAAAAAAAATATCCAATTAAATATCGATATGTGCTCCTCGTTTTTCAACCCTTCGATGAAAAACGAGGGGCTTTGTGAAATATGTATTCGATTGAATTGTGCTAATCGACTAATATAACGAAAGCAATGGCTTTAATAGTAATCATTGTTGCAATAGTGTTTTTTTAATCTTCTCAACCCATCTGACGAGAGTCATCATCACAACTGGTGTCTGTTACTAAAAAACTCTCCACGTATTTGTAAAAAATCGTTCATCAATAATAATCGAATATGAACCAGAAATTAACGTTTTGGTACCAATTGAACTAGTTAAGAAACAAACAAGGCTTTATTAATGAAGCTAATTGGTAATGACCTTGGAATACATTTGAATGTGTTTGATGGCAATCAGGAACAGATTTGGTAATTTTGGTTCATCCTATAGGTTTGTCAACGGCATCCTAGAATAAACTTTGAAGATGGTGATTATTGGTGGACTTGACATGCTGTTTTGGATAAAACTTAAACTTTTGAATTTAAATGATTTAAAGAGATATTTTCCGAACACATTGATAATCGCGAGCTTACATATTTCGTGGAGTGTCTTAAGAATCCTTATTTATCCTGATCTGGGTTACTTTGACGAGGTATAAGATAGATAGCAATTAAGAAAAAGCCTTGTAAGAACACTATAGGTATTCCTTGCCAAAGGAACACAGATAATAAGCATTCATAAGTCGCCGCACGAAATATGTAAGCTCGAAATTATCAAAGTTCATCTTAGAATGAATAATTCTAAGGTCCCTATAGTTTCTAAGTACCAGTAAGGTTGGCAGATCGGAAATACCGCCTGGAATCGTTAATGGGTTTACTCCATTCCTTCACATAGGTTCCTCGGTGAGGATCTATCACCAATCACCACACACGGTAGTCGGGATTTCTACCAACCAAGCCAATGAATCAGCCAACTTTTCTGTTTAAAATAGCACAGTGCTTAGAGTATAGCCTACATAACTACATTGGTACTTACTCAAGATGCGTGACTGAGAAGTGACCGGCGCGATTAGCTGTATGAATCATAGTCTGTGAACGCAAGCCGTTAACTCGGCACTACTACTTCGATTCAGAATTCAAATTGCAGTGCAGACTCCAGACCCATCAAATCAAACCAGTCCCGTCTCGGGCGTTAAAGAACTCAAACAACGAATCGATTGATTGGATTGACATCAGCTGACAGATTCTCAATCAGCTGATGTCTTAAAACATGGTACCTTTGACAGAGATGAATCTAAAATAGGAAACAAGCCATGTGATTTTGTTGGAATTACAATTACAAAATGTGAAAGTTACCAAGATAAAAAGGTATCAAGAAAGACAAATAATAACAAAAGTGTCATTAAAACCCAGGCAGCCGTTACAATTGTTATGTACCACATAAATGACGCAACCGTTGACTAAAAGCCATACTCCAAATCAACTACCGAAAAAGCCATTTTGCAACTAAATGGCTTAGACACCATCACACAATGGGGTGTGCAACTTTCGAGAGATGCTAATACCTGTACTAATGTAGTATTGTACTAGCCGTCATCATAAGTATATCACAGGAGTCGGTGACCACGCGGCGTGAACGTTGACGCAACTGACTGTTATTATACGGGCTGGGGAAACCATGAGTCTTGACTTTCAAAAGATATTTTAAAGGTTCTTGTTGTAAGCAGTTATTGTCAGCACATGGATATGACTCTAGCTAGTCTACAGACAGGGCGAAGTGAACAGAACGAATATTATTTCTATCATTGAAAAATAACACGTTCGTCTGTTCTGTTTGAAATTACCAGTAGGAATGATCATTAAACACTATTACTAAATCTGACTCTAGTCTAGCGAATTTAAGAAGCCTTAAAGGAATGCTATCCGCGATGTCAGATCCAAAAGTTTTAGGCACCTCATGGGCTGCTTGATAAAAAATGGCAAATCTTTTACGCAGTATTCTACAGGCAACAGTCTAGTTTGGCTTTCGCAAGCTCTAGGTTAGAATCTATTCGGTTTGTTGTTGCAAGCTCATTTTTAGAGATCTAGAACACTATTTCACATATAAAAGTTAGACCCTAGTATTACGAGAGGTGTGGACACCCCAACCCACCACGGTCCGTCGCGTCGCCAGCACGGCGCGCGTCCATAACGTGGAGCACACCTGGTCTTCGGACAGATGGCGCGACGGCTCAAAAGGAAATAAACAATGTCCAATATGCTATTGCCATGCCCGTTTCTTGTGAAATTACCCATTGTTTTATAATCCAGTCATATTAAACGAAGGACAACGATGCTGGTAGTGTTTTTTTAACTAGAATTCATTCAAAGGCAATTCAGATGAAGACACTGTTTGGATGCAGTGTGCTGCATCCAAACAGTGTAACTACACATAGTAATACCAAGAAGCATCTTTAAAAATGTATTAGTATTAGGTAAAAACATAAAAAAATGTGGTAAGTATCCTAAAATTATTCAAATCTTTTTGTGTTTCGTTAACAAAATTATGAGGTGTAAAATGATTTAGCTGCTATATTTTTCAATTTGAAAAGGTCATTATCATCATACTATTACTAACAGAATAATCTGTTTCAACAATACTGTAGAGAAAGACGAGCTAGGTTTAAAACTTAAGTCGTTAGAAGCCATAACTACCTCATCACATTTAATTTTGATTTGGGCGAGTATATTGACATTTAAGTGATTTACCGCCAAAGTGTAACACATAACCTGGATGATCTGATTTGAAACCTTATAAACGATCAGAATTACCGGCTTAAACTACGCAAAGGCCTAATTCCACACTAGTTGGGTCTTGGGTCGCTCTGAAATCTCCATATTGGAACAAATTAAGCTTCAAGTCAAGCTAGCATGACTCCTCTGGGATGTTGGTGAGTAAGGTGGCTTTGGTCCTCCTTTGAGTCAACTCCTGTATAGTCGACATGCCTAGGGCCTAGGGTCCTAGATCATAAGACAAAAGTTCTTCAAGCCATACAAGATTTAAAACTTACGAGTGATATCTCTGGGCCTGCACACTTTCTTGGCAGCGACGTGTTTTTCAACTGCGGGCTAGAAATCTGTCTCCCTCAGCTGGTCTTCTCCCTTTCCCACCCAGGGGCGGCTCAGTAGATGGAGAGGTGTCGTAACTTTAAGCGCTAGGTGGCAAAGGGCGCTGAATAAAAATTTATGATTGGTTCTTAAACTTGCTGATTGAGTGTTAAAAAAATATGAAAAGGCGCCCAATGCCAATTTCGCTCAACTCAGATCAAATGCTACCTCACCATCAACTTTACGCAAGTACTCGTATATGGTGTCAGAATCTGCTCTTTATATAAATAATGAATAAATATGCGCCAGACAACACACCTCTTTTAAACGTAATGGTCTCGAAGTAGGGATTAATTTAGTAATATTAATATTATCCCTGTGCTAGGAGCTACCACACAAGGAATAAGCCAGGGGCGTCTCCTAGGACACCCAGTCAATTCAGAAAAGGTCGTTTCCTGAGTTGACCCGACCGGAGATCGAACCCGGGACGCTTAGGAATTCAAAGCTATTTGAGTGTCGTCAAATCGCTCTTTATTCGGTGATTCTGGTTTTTTTTTCGTTCGTTTTGATTGCAACAAAATGTAAAATATCCGCGAGAGTAAAAAGTCACGGCATTTTTCAATTTAAATGTTAAAATTTCAGTGGAATTGCAAAATTTGCTCAGATTCCTTTAAAAAATTAAATTGATTCCGCTATGAATTGCGTTTTTAACTTTTTGCCTTGCTGGCTACGATTACCAGTGGCGTTCTCCTAGTTAGTATCTATCTAAAGTTCACTGACTGCCCGTGACTGTACAATTTCGTTTTGATAAAAGTCTGAAAGCCAGTATCGTGATGAAGCGGTTTTTTTTCAATAAAGAAACGAAATGTGCAAGCTTTATATCCGATGCCAGACATTCATGAAAGTAATTCAATAACGTTGTAGTTATATAATTCGGTTCTAGCAGAACGATTTGCTCGATTAGATACCTTCTTGTAAACAAATAATGTTACAACTATTAATGAAATACTTACACTTCTTGAAATTAATTGTAATAAATAAAAAGCAAAATTCACAATAAGGTTTAAAGAATTAAATACGTTACACTTTCATGTAGGTAGTAAATAGCTAGTATTTAATGCAAGAAAGCTATTACCTGCGATTTAAGATACGTAGAATGCTATTGTGTTGTCTGCTGGAAGTTTGCAGAGGTATTACGTTTCATATATAATCAGCGGTTACCATTTTATGTAATAGACCTCAGAACCTCAACTATTGACGTCTAGGCTACGCACGCTTAATGTTACCACACGAATGAAATAGTTCTATAGGAGCTCTGTTTGTGGGTTCATTCTTTTAGGTTATCTTCGTTCCTACCTTTCAATAACCTAAGGTTTCTTGTTGATATAAGGGCTCTTAATAATAAGCTCTCGTACGAATTCGCAAACTTAATGGGGACCGTATAAGTCCACAGTGTTTTGTTACGAGCATATTGCTCGTCAAGGTGACCTCACTCCACCTGATGGAAAGCGGTTGTGAGGTCCAAATGTGCGGCTGACAATCACAATAAAGCAAAGCAATCACTGAGCCGGCCATCCTTATCTTAATACGCCTATCCTGAGGTTTAATAAACAATTCGATTTCTTACTGCACAGACTTAAAATACTAGGTGATTAAACTCGTAAAACTTGTGTAACCTATATTATTGTTGGTTTTATATTTTACTTTCAAAAGACTCTTGAATAGAATGGACAAACTGGGACAAACTGAATGATTAAAATTAATATTCCTAACGATCTAAAGTACTACGTGAACTGCTCACATACGTACTATACATACATTACACCTACCTATTGAAAGGGCATCACAGATGGCAATAACAAGAACAATTGGTATCGTTTGTGGTGGAGACAATTGTCCTGTCAGAGTATCAATTGAAGACAAGGACGACTGTTGAATTAGTTATCATTGGTTCGCTTGAGGCAATGAAGGTTCGAGACCCGTTACAAAACATTCAACATTAGCAACTTCATTAAGCCGTAAAATATATGATGTGCACTGCTGCAAGGTATCTATAGCCCGATTATCCCAAATTATTAAGTGACTGGTTGCACTGGTCTCCTGGTTACAGAACTCCGCCAAAGTCATTCAATGCAAATTTTGGATGTTCTTCATACTTACCGCACCGAATAACCTAAAAGTATGGTTTTGTAATCTTTCGGTTCAAAAAAGACCAAAGAAAAAACGATTAATCCATCCACATAGTAAGTCTATTTATTCTTGAAGATTTTCAACTTAATAAACGCGGTGTAATGCAGGCACGCACTGACTATCTTCCACAAGCAGCAGACTTTAGTTTAAAAAAAAATGCACGTGAAAGACAAACTGATGACTTGAGCTAAAACACGAATTCCATATAAAAGTGAAAGGAAAACGTAAATATTCATAATCACCAATTTATAGATTTCCTAATGTGATATATTTTCAAATATAAATTCTCCTACTTACTTATACGTTTTGCTAAAGTTCAGAGCATTCAGGTCTAGCCAGCCCCGTAAGCACCTTCCTATCTTTTGTAATCTGTTCAGCACGTAATCGAAATCAATTTGCATACTACGAGTACTTATTTCAAGGAAACATTAGAGTGATGGAAACGCGATTTAGTAGTAAATTCTGGCTTTCTAGCGACCAGGCGTTGCGTGTCAAAGCTCTCGCTCAAATTTCAAGGTTGAATTGCTTGAAGCGTGACGAAGATTTGGATGCAAGAAGTTTATGATCAGGCCGAGCACGCACTTTTTGAACTTTTATATTGCAAGCGTGGCTATTCGTAAACCGTTATATTGGATTCTGCTCTGGCTAATCATCAGCTATGACAGTAAAAAGAAGTCCGCTGCTAAACATAAGTCTCCCCTAACTAACTACTATAGGTAGATTTCGAGAAACGATTTTAGGTGCGTGCATCCACCAAAATGATTTTAACAGGTCACCCTGGGCATCATGTCGCATTAACTGTCAATTGGTCGTTATCCTAGAACGGCTCCAACGGCCATCGGTTCTGTTCTTCGCACCACGTGGCCTGCCCATCCCCACTTTAACTGTATTACCCGTTGGGCAACGAGGCTATGTTAGTGAAATAAATTCTTTAACGGATTTTCCCACTTTGGCTAATTCTACAATAGTCATCACGCTCGTTTATCTCTATTTATTTTACTTGCATTCTTACTAGCTTGACATTTCAGTCTGACCCATTATTCATGAACCCAATCAGTCATATAATATAACATTGTTTTAATTTACATTGTTGTAAGAAATAATTTGATTTTTATAAATGAGGTGTTGAGACTAAACCATTGTACTACCCACGTCTATCTTCACACTTGCAAACAGCATTTAATATCCCCAGCAACTGCCTAAGCCACGCTCTCTTTAGACGGGTTGAGTTTCCGGTAAAAACCATATGCAACCAGCATTGGTCATTTCGAAAAAAACAGACATCATTACTGTTACCGTAAAACTAGCACGGCCGAGTAGACTAAAATACCTAACTGAGCGAGGGAATGTATAATTAGGAATTGAGGTGGTTGCAAAAAGTTAAGTGCCCCTTTTTAGCTCATGTTTTGTCCAACTTTTCAATGTGTTACGAGCTCATTGTAAAGCATGTACTTATGAACCTAATTTGCAACGATTGACAGCTCATAATCCGATGGTATCTGCCTACTGTGGATTCGCTCATTGACAGGCTAAAGTGAACAAGTACAAGTCCTCAGATTAAGGAGAGAAGCATTCCTATGTATAAATAACCGTCTAATATCACCGTCTATGTTGCTCTTTGCCAAATGCTACTTATCTCAACGTTATCATCATCATTAAACCTTAACCCAGTTTTTAATCAGATCCAACAAAGATTGGTGCAACGATTCCACTATGCAGTCTAGAGGGTGTTAGATTAGTAAAATTGCCTTGATTATATAATATAATCCATAAAAGTAATGAACCGACATGCATCAAGATCTAAGCATGCAAGTATTGAGATCGAGTCACTGAAATATGTACCTATATTAGATCCTTGAAAATTCGGCTATTTCGTCCACTTTACGTAACCGACGCTGCCCAAGACTCCCAACAAAGACTTACGTACGAAGGAAGACAGGTCAACCTTTACAAAACCATTGCAAAATGAATCTTATCAGCAGCATACGGTGCCTATGTAGCTCTAGACAAACAGTCAAACATTCAGAGCTCCGCAGCATTCCCCGCTAACTGACCGGATCAAAGCGAGTCAATGCCTCGGAACGCATCCAGTAAACGGTGTAGCTAAAATCAATATGAAACCGAAGCAGAACGCTCATTGATCGGCCCGGCGATGAACAGTGGAGACCAATTTGTGACTTGAGTGGTGCTAAACGAAATGCTGGGTTCGACGACCTAGGAGAATAATGTTTAGTCAAGATGGTCTTACATTGGTAGCCATTCGAAAAAAATCGAACAAGTTACTATCTTATTGCAACCTTGAGATTGAAGAGGAGATTAATGTTGGGGGCACATCTTACGGCATCTGAACCAAATATTGCAAAATCAAGATTTCATTTTTATATGCTGTCTGTCTATTGTTAAGTTATCTTGAATCTACCAATATATTAATAAATAGTCGATTAAGAAATAGTAGGTTCGATCATTAATAGTCAGGACGCAACTTACATTTTTCTTGTAAAAAACCATTAAAGTGAAATAACTTACATTATAGACAACCTTATTTAGAAAAGTTCTAGTTCGTGAGCATAGCCAAGTTACCCATTTACCCACGTCACAACGAAGAATAGTCAAACTACAGGCGAAGTTCTATTAGAATTGGATATCTAAATCTGCCATCGCATGAATCATCCGCAGACAGAAGACGATCGGATCGACCTGACGATCTGTTGCTAATGACGACCGCCGACCGGCGATCGATACCGCAACAACGTCTCGACAAATGAGGACATCATTCCTTTATGTCATGCTAAAGAATTTAAGGGGGCTAGTCAAGAACAACACACTGCTAGCGTTTCACAGTTACAATCACGAAAACAGTTTAATATGTATGGGAATGACATTAACGATCGCATAATCAAAAACGAAATGGCAAATAGGAATCCACAGAAAGTGTCGAAATATCACAGTGTATTTTGAACTTATGTGTAGGTGTGTATTTTCGGATTTGTATGTGTATAGGAGAGACGTGTATATTTTCATAGAATATAATCATTATTTTATTTGAGATTACAATATCTAATTTCTCTTGTTGTTACACTTCAGTAACTCGGTTTAAACTTTTATTAATTAGTTCCGGAATACATTTGTTAAGGGGTATCAAGCAGCTTATATAAATAAATAAATATCTGGGACAATTTACACCAAGATGATCTGACCCTGAACTAAGCAGAGCTTGTACTATGGGCGTCAGAGTCTGATAAACATACTTAAATATTTCTAAATACATACATATATAGATAATAACACCCAGACACACAACAAACACTCATGTTCGTCACACAAAATGTTTGTCATGGGTGGGGATCGAAACAACCTCCGGCGCTAAAGGCAGGATCGCTGCCATTGCGCCAACAGGCCAGTCGATATGGACCAATTATTAAGGAAAGGTAGCAATCAAGTAGCGAATCTTAAATACACTCTCAGAGCTGCTCGTCACAGGCAACCAGCCATTCTGACGCTAACAGTTTCTCCCCATATATTTTGTTTAACCAGATTCCAGTGCTTAAAGGTAAAACTATTAGGAGCCATCTACCATCAGTAAGTTAAATCTTAAAATAATTATGAACCTTCAACGTCAGTAAGTCCGATCATTACGCCTCTGCACCTAAGTGGTAGAACAAGTTAAATTGCTTTTGTAACAATAATCAGATTTCGAGTCTGGTTGGACAAGCAATCGATTTGAAATGGCTCGCGATGGAAATTGTTGTAATCGATTACCAGTTGGCTATTTATAACGTTCGTCTAATTTCTGCTTTTGTGTGATGGATGGATGATTTGCCAAGAAAATAGAAGAGAAATTGGAAAAAGAGTACGTACTCAGACCGCTCGTGGCGTCCCCGCTCTCCCTGGGTTATTCGTGTAAGTACCTGTGGGATTGTTTTTTATATCATTTCTTTAGAATTGTATCTGTTGCTCTTTCGTTCGCACTGTCCGTTCTGAAAATCTTCACTTTTCGTCAGAATCGTCATCTGCCGAGAGTCATTCAATGCTGTCGATAGAACTCAACCAGATTGATTTTCACGTCAGGTGACAAGACGCTACGCTGGTGCCTGTCATGTGGGCATGCAGGCAGTGTGTTCAGTTGGTGGCCTGGCCACTAGGTCACACACACCGCCATTGGGCCGAACAAGGTTGTGGTGAAGGCTGTAGGATATACGGATTTTAGATACACTAAAGAAAGAAAATACCAATTATTCCACAAGTTACTCGTCATCTGTTCAAGGAGACTTACCGCGTGAAGGTGAGCTTTAGCCAGGGATTCAGAGCTGAACCAAATGTCTTTAATAGCTTTTACAATCTTATACTTAACAACTCATTATTGATTTAACTGTGATTGCCTTGGCCGTTTTCCAGAGCGTGTCATAATTAATTGAACATATCAGGCAATATTTCGACAGCCCACTCCGCGTGGGTGGGAGTAGGCCGGCAGTTTGAGAACCAGTCATTAAACGTAGGATGTGTACACACAGCTGTATATGGCATAAAGATTGTATCAGGCCATTGGGCCATCCATCTGCCTTAGACAAGCAGATGTTATTAAGTAATTAAATGTAATTAAGCGTGGCTTTAGTTAGGGACTTGTTATGTGAAGGCGATCGAAGTAAATCGGATTCTTTTGATGAGGTTTTATATAGTAATTTAATCGAACTGTATTCAAAAGTAATGTTTTTTATGACGAACTGAAAGCAGAAAGGTAGAAAGTCACCAACAGCTCTACTAGCTTCTACACGCGATCTTTTGTGTCTGCTTCTTTCTTCCCAAATAATCCCAATTTTTGCATTAGTTAATTTCTTGAATGGCCTCGACATAATTTTGCAGTTATTTCTGGTTAAATCCATAATCTCTCCAAGATAATATTATTACTGGTTTGAATTCCTAACTGCAATCGCAGAGACAATTTCTCTAACGCCCGTTTTCTGTTATGTTTACAAAATTGTATTCAAATGCGTCCCAGTTTCACGCTATAAATCCGCTTGGTTATTGTTATTCAAATGCTGCCCACCAGTGAGCAGCCATTTTGTAAATAAATCTGGATAGAAGTCTGGAGTAAAGGACCTACATTGCGGTAGCGACTGAACTTTTTAAACAAGTAACATGGCCATGACTATCAATAGCAAGAGCCTAAGGCCGGCCGGGATAAGTTCAGATCTTCTAACTATGAACACGACTACTACGCGCAGTTTTCAAGAAGTCCACATTGATAAGCTGTAATTGTCTGTAACTATTTCCATGAGCCCATAGCGGGTAGTGCTACTAGTACTGTAGAGGTTTTTGTGTGGCGAATATATCTCTAGATGTGTGTCTAGATTTGAACTCTGCTTTAAAATGTTTAGTTTTTCTGTCACTTTAGCCGCTGAACTGATGTTTGAGAGCACTAGGTACTTAGTAGGCAATCAAGAGGCATTTTTCATCGTCATAATAATATGTTATATTGCTTTCGTATGCCTAAATCAAGTGTGTGTGTGTGTGGCAAAGAATTGCAATGAAATTGATCAGAAAGTTGATCCTAAGAAGAAGAAGAAAAATATTGAATTGTATTTGTTTGTGCGCGACCGGTTCCCACGCTCTATGCCCAATCCGGTCCAGACAACCCCCTCTACTCCACAGTATAGTAAGCAGACAGATACTTGTCTTTAAACCGACGTTTGGATACATATTGCTATTTTCTGCAAACGCTCCAAAGGACCTGCCATACTCTTATTATTTGCCGTGGATGCATTTCTGGTGCTCATTATCCGCTCTCCTGCCCGAGGTTATCGAGTGGAGCTTCTATATTATTTGTTATTAAAAACAAAAATAAACACCAAATTGGTCGAGAACTTCTATTCTGAATCTTTAGGCTGAAGTGTGCTCTCAACGGTGCAGAACAAGCAGGAATTGATAAATTATGCCAAGAAAACAGATATTTATTTATTCCGTTTCGATGTTTATTAACAACTGCTTTTGGAAAATCTATTTATTCAACAAACTTTGTTACATTATAGATTTTCCTGCATATTAAACCTAATTGGCGTTTTTATCCAAATTGTAAATTACTGTGACACAAGTTGCTGTAACCCTGGAGTGTGCTGTAACATTCCACCGGCTCGCCGTGTCACTCGATATAATCGCGAGATAATGCAGCCGGAGAATAGCCTTCCAGTCCATTCGAATTTATTGCGATTTCGCGAAATGCACCAACATGGTGCATTGAGACGATAATAAGAGATTATTCTCTCAAAGTTTTGTAACGGACAGTGCAATAATAATGATACTCTGAATCTATTAATAGCATCTATATTATTTCGTTGATCGACCTCGGCATTACCTATTCAAAAAATTAGGGCAGAAATTTGTGTGGGCACGATTTCGGGAATATAAAGTGCATTTTGATCGGAGTTATAACATCCACCAAAAATCATTTTGAACGTCACAGTTTAAAATAAACGTATTATTACAACAAACATAGTTATATGGGTGCTCACGAACGACTTTATGTTCTTTAACAACATGGATAAGACTTAAATTAACCGTAGGTACGTACATCAGCTAAGCAGAAACTGCTAAATATTCCAATATGTCTGGAACCTTATCGCTTTGGCACGAAGTTTGAAATCTGTTATGGATATACGACATACTGTTTGGACCTGATATAGCACCTAATATACTTTTCTCAGGCTAAGCCATAATGTGTCTTTTTTAAGATAATAATAAGATAATTATTATTATTTGCTATAACAGGGTGATACATGGATGGAAATTTTGTTTAAGTCCTCATGTTGACTTGACTGACATATACATGCTAATTGACAATGCTTTATAAAACTCACCATACAATAATAAAGCAGAACAAATAAATCACAGTATGTATGTCATTAAAATATTAATTTGCAGTTATCATGTCAATAAATCGATTAATTAAATACATTATACATTTTAAATACAAACAAACATGATAATAATTATACAATCAGACTATACATTTATTGGTCGTCAAAATATTCTTGAGGTGTTAATCGTCAAGTACAAAAAGCTTTGTCAGACTGGCTTCTTAAGGATGTGGGTTTTGCCACAAACAGGCTTGCCTGTTAAATCAGGGCTGGTGTCGATGTCTTGAAATTGAAACTTCATCAAATTCGAAGCCTGAATGCTTATATCACGTTACACGGTCAGAATCCTTATATAATTTGATGGTGGCACTTGACTTGATAACCTTTGAAAAGGATTGACCACAGACATAGTAGGTAGGTAGGTAGTAGGTATATTCTATTATTTGGCTCACCTGTTAGTCTACCATTTTCAACGCAAAAGGTCGTTTGTTGGATTTCCACCTAGGGTATTTATATTTACATTTATGTGATCAACATTTGTGTTCAGTTTGAAACTGAGTGTTAAAATCTATTCAAGTATATAGTTAAAAATATTCACGTATATTTTTCAGTGTCTGATTTGGGGTCAGATGATCTTGGTGTTAGAGGTTACCACATTGATCTTATCTTTTATCAGATTTTGTGACTGCTTAATGTTCATTGCTTACTATATTCTTTATAATTTGTTGATATGTTTCTCCTAAGGTCATTACGAGAAATGAGAACACTCACTATGTTTCAACATAGGATAAAAAATTAAAAAGATACACATCTCACGGCATCTGTTTATTTTTAATTTGCCTGGTAAGCGAAAACATCCGTTTTAGAATTCAACCTGCTTTGATTTAGGTACTCGTGTATTTACCATGATATTCGCAGCATTTGCCTTTGATTTCGAGCTCATGAATAAAATGTGGATATCGTAAAGGTTTCCCGGCCATTGAAGATTCAGTGCGCTTCGTGGGACGTAATTATTAAATGGGTCAAGCGCCGCACTAATTGAACGAAGAGCGTCTTTAGGAATGGATTAGGGTTGCCAGAGTTGATTGCAAGATTACTGAATAGTACTTTTTGCTAAGTTAGTACAGGAAATCTATAACGATTAATTTTAAACGACGATGAGGTTGAAGATGGAAACACTGACCGCCGAAATCTGAAACGTATAGGTTACGTAACTCAAATTTGTGCACCCTCCCTAGTGATATTGGCTTGATTAATGGTAGGGGTGCTTAAATTTGAGTGTCGTTTTAGAATTTTCTAAAGTTTTACTAAAGTTGAGTATTTTTTTATGAGGAGGTGTTTATTCAGGTATGTCATACATATCATTACAACAAGTCATATTATCTTCGCAAAAGGTAGATATGTAAAAGTTTCATAATGGAGATAATAAATGCACGAACTTCTGTGGATTTTCCTCTACCATTCACAGCAACGATTTTTATTTAAATAAATAAATAAATAAATATCCCTGGACATTAAATAAATATCCCTGGACATTATTCCACACAGCGCCATCTAGCCCCAAAGTAAGCTAATTTAAGCTTGTGTTATGGGATACTAGACAACGGATAAACATACTTAAATACATTTTCTTTTGTAAATACATACTTATTATACATAGGAGACACCAGTACAAACAGACATGTTCATGCACACAAATGTTTGTACTGTGCGGGGATCGAACCCGCGACCTCTGGTGTAGTAGCCAACTTCTTAACCATTACACCAAGTCGGTCGTCGATTTACTTTGACTTATTTATTATATTACAGTTACGTAATGAAATAACGAATTACGAAATTAGTTTTTGTTTTTTTTGCCTTTCTCGTATTTCGTTGTATTGTTGCTATAAGCCGATCTTAAATTTTCCTCAACCCTGTAGGTTTTCTAGCTGGCGATAAATCAAGTGCGACACTAAACACTAAGTTATACGACCTATTAACTGCGGACGTTGCTCTCTGACCTAATATGGCCTGCAACAATGAATGGATGACTTGTGGTGACTTGATGTTCTCCTGAGACATATTTTACTGTATCACAGACGTAAATTTGAATAGGTAACACAAAGTGCTCTCTTAGTAAGGCCACACTTTTCACGCTTTTTGTGAAGCGACCTCTATAGCGTTTGGTTATAGGAATCTGCCATTTGGCAATCAATTTTTATTTTGTGGAAGATGAATTATATGAATTCACTTGATTTTTACATTCGCTGCTATAACAGTTGAGCGTGGACTAAGCCACGGGGCACCCACCACAACCTCACAACGCCGCCACCGGCGTATTTCCTGTAGTTTTTATACATTTTATATGAACTCGCCGAACAGGGTTGACGCCAGTTTATTTATTTATTTATTTAATCTTTATTGCACAAAGAAAAGTACAATTGGCGGACTTAATGCCTAAAGGCATTCTCTACCAGTCAACCACTAGGTGAAGCAGAAATCTTTACGGCGGGGTTTTGTAAAACTAAGTTTCAGTAAGATAAAAGTAAACAATTTACTCATATAATATATATACCTACTTATCTAAATTACAATATATATATATATGTGTACCTACTTACATATAAAAATAGCAAATATATACATATAAATTCATAAATACAATGATATATAAATACATATTATGTACTCAAATGGAAGACGAAACATTAACTCGGAATGATATGATCGACGATCTGACTAATCTGACCAATGATTAAATAGCACTAATTGAAACTGGTTAGGGTGTCTGTAAGAAAAGCTTGTGGATAGATTTTTTGAAGGAGAACCTATTGGGGGACATTTTGATTCTGTTCGGAAGCGAGTTCCATAACCTTATAGCAGCTAAGGTAAAGGAGTTAGACACATGCGTGGATAGATGAGGGGGAGTGGAAAGTTTTAAAAGAGTATTTGAGCGTTGGTTACGTGAGCTGCACTCACCCCTATATTTAAAATTACGCTTGAGATATTTAGGAGCATCGGGATTTTTAAGTACGTTGAACAGTAAACATAGCGTTCGAGAATTTCTTCGCTGGCGGATTTTAAGCCATTTCAATTTAGAGCGGAACGGAGAAATATGGTCAAATTTTCTTACACCGAAAATGAAACGAATGCAACTATTGACTAGGCGTTCGAGCCTATCGAGAAGCGCCTGGGACAGGTTGGAACAGCAAACGTCCGCATAGTCAATATGAGGCATCAGAAGGGCTTGGACTAGTAAAATTTTGGTGCTGAGTGGGAGAAAGTTTTTAAATCTATACAGAGAGCGTAAGGTAGCGACAACTTTTCTGCTTGTTTCCTTGATTTGTTTGTCCCAGCTAAGGTTATTATCTACGTATAGGCCAAGGTTCTTAACATGGGGGCTGAACGGGATTTTAGTGCCGTTATAGGTTAACGTAGGACCGTCGGTACTGAGGTGACTCAGCTGTCGCGGAGTACCTATCACAATTGCCTGACATTTAGCTGGATTTACTGAAATACCGTAACTGTCAGACCATTCGAGCAAACGTTGGAGATCGTTATTCAGTAGGCAAACAGCATCCTCGAAGCCATTGGCGTCAGTCTGTACATACAGTTGAAGGTCATCAGCATACAGATGGTAGGAGCTGCAGAGATTAAGTGTGACAAAGTTGATGAATATAGAAAATAGAAGTGGGGATAATATACCTCCTTGTGGAACTCCGGAATCCAGATTACACCACTGAGAAATCGTATGACCAATACGCACAGCCTGTTGCCGTCCACGAAGATAAGACGAAAACCAGTTTAATTCATGTGGGGTGATGCGTAAATGAGAGAGCATTGCTAAGAGGATGTCATGGTCCACGACGTTGAAAGCGTTGGAGAAGTCCACTAGAACCAGAAGAGTCAATTTGGAAACGTCAAGACCAGTTCTAATGTCTTCAGTCACCTTGAGAAGTGCAGTGGTGGTACTGTGGCCAGGACGAAAGCCCGATTGGAATTCACTGACAAGATTAAAAGAAAATAAATACCGGGAAAGTTGTTTATGCACAACAGCTTCAAGTGCTTTAGAGAGAAATGGAAGAATCGAAATGGGACGGTAATTGCTAAGAAGACTGGGGCTAGAAATTTTTGGAATAGGTCGAATAATAGCTTTGCGCCAAAGTAAAGGGAATGTTCCAGAGGTTAGAGAAAAGTTGATGATGTGCGTTATGATCGTCAGAACAAAATCAAGAATGGGCAGCAACAGGCTTCTACTAATCCCATCACAGCCAACAGCTTTAGTCTTGATAGAAGAAATTATTTTACGAACCTCTTCGCAAGAGACGGCAGAAAAACTAAAGCAAGTGCTATGAGGTGGTGGAGACATTGAAGACAAGGCACTTATAGTTTGCGTTTTTAGATCATCGCGAAGTTTAGGAGTGGTGGAAAAGTGATTGTTTAGGTCATTTGGAGAGTGTGTGCATTCGATATTTGCAGAATCGGATTTGCCAATGCCTATAGAATTCAAAAACTTCCACGTGTCAGAAAAGGACGAGTTTACAAGATTGTCGTGAAAGTATCGTCGTTTTGCAGCCCTTACCACTTGATTACAGCGATTCCTGGCTTTTTTGAACAATTCTCGGTTGACATCGCTTCGGTTTCGCTTGTAGACCCTGAAAGCTCGGTCTCTCCTGCTCATAGCGACCCTGACTATCTCAGTTATCCACGGAGCTGGAGGACGCCTTAACCTTACTGTCCGGAGCGGAGCATGGACATCGTACAGCTTCAATATAGTGCTATTGAACTGAGATAATTTTTCGTCCACTGACGATGCCAAGAGAACCGGTTCCCAGTCAAGAGTGGAAGCATCCTGTTGCAATTTAGCAACGTTAAGCTTTGAAAAATTCCGTAGGGTAGCCATTTGGGGTTGTCGTTTCAGAGGTTTTATTTTATAAGACAGATAGATGAGATCATGGTGCGAAAAACCAGGAGCGGAAACTTGGCCATGTTTAAGGACACGCTCAGGCGAAGAAGCGATGATGAGATCGAGCCACGTATCATCAGTGTTATCATTAAAATGAGTTGGGTCAAGAGGAAGTATTGAAAGGTTTGTTGACTCGACAATAGTGCGTAACTTAGATGACCGGGGCCCCACCTTCATTAGATCAGCATTAAAATCACCCATGATAATAATGTTTTGAAAGTCTGTGACATAATTGCCCAATACAGACTCCAGGTCTGCAAAGAAGTCAACAGTAGGTGGAGAGTAAACAACTCCCAACAGAGCTTTATTTCCCAACAGCTTGACCTCGAGAAAGAGATATTCCATTGACCGTGAATATTGCGGAGCAGAAGCAGCCAAAATATTATATTTTATACAGCTATTAAGATAAACGGCTACCCCCCCATATCCCTTGCCTATGCGGTCGTTACGCAGAAGAATATATCCCGGCAGGCCATAACTGGTAGAGGCCAAGTTGGGTTTGAGGAAAGTTTCAGAAACCAACACTGCGTGAACGTTACTGTCTGAAAATATGTCAAGCAGATCTCCGTAATGGCTGGGTATACTCTGGGCATTGATATGGCAGACATTAAAATTCTTACTATCGGGAAAATTTAATTTAATCTGGTCCCGGAGGGTGTCTACCTGAGCTTGTGAGTCATCAAGGGAAAGATAAGATGTGCTAGATTCATTGGCAGAAAAAAATAAATCGTCATCTGACATTCAAAACCGTGTTAAGTTTAAATAGTTTCAAAGGTAAAATATAATAAATAAAATAAGGATATCTAACAATATATATGTACGTATGTAAAATATAATAAATAAAATAAGGATATCTAACAATATATATATACACTACAATAAACAAGTAAATCTGCTAAGCAAAAGGATAACAACAAGATTTACTGTTCAAATTACTGCTCCTCCTGCTGGCCAACTGTTCACAATAACACACTAAATATTACAACAAGTACAGTACAGTAGTACCACTTACATGAGCATTGCAATTTAAAAATATATTTAGAGGAGGACAAAAAAACATAAAAAGTACAAGGCTCCGTGCCGAGTGCCGAGGCCATAATCAAAAATTAAAAAAAAAGTTCAAGCAAATCGGCATTCGGCTATAATGTCAATCTGACAGTGACAATTGTTGTCAAACACAGTACTTGTGATCATTTATTAATTTTTGTGGGTAATGGAGCAAAACAACATGAAAACACTAATTAAGTTAGATAAAAATGAAGAAAAATTAGTTAAGAGATATTCTGCGAACACTACTTGCGGGTCGATCTTTTCTCTTTGGGAGGTTGGGCAGCCTTTACTGCAGCCGGAGGCAGCGATTTCGGCGCGGATGAAGCTGGCTTGTTTTTGCTGCTGTTGGATCCCCCAGGGGAACCAGTTGTCGCCACCTGCTACAAATCTAAGCTTTAGGTGGCGGGCGTTTGTGGCTGCCACGTGTGGCTTGAGTGTGACCACCGTAAATGTGGTATAGAATAAATCATTATATTGTCATGAATGTGACAATACTGGTTTTCTGAAAACATTTTCATGAAATGCAACATTCTTGCTTAGTTTTCTAAATCAAGCTGTGACAAAACATCGAGCATTGCTAACATGACGTTCGTAAATAAATGTAAACACGACGACTGCTAGGTGTTCAGATATTTTATAAGCAAATGGTCAAATCTATCAGCACCTTAAATGAAGCAGCGCTGCAGCGTCAAAAAAGAGGCATTGCTACTCTTTTGACACGTGAAGTATTTAGTACTTGCATATGCATCGTCTATTTCAATATATATCTCTGGTAGTTACGCTTATTGGGTGCGCAACAGCAGCTTATAAGGAGCTAATGCATAACGCTTATAAGGAGTTTCCGTTTCGATTTTTTATTGATATCCTTTGATGGTTGGAAATGATATTGAATGCATAAATGTTCGTTATGACTCCCACGTGCATTTAAATTCACTTCATTGGGGAATAAACAGTTATTCGGCTGATTATCAAAGGTGCCAAACTAAAAGGTTTCAAAAGCTGATCATCGATAAAAAAACAAATCTACGCGGATAACGGCGGAAGGCTCACCACCACCTGGGTTCTAGAACCATTGGTGTAAAATGGGCTCGAGTGTTCTGTCACCATGACGGCAACAGTCACTTGCCTCAGACTACCCGGTTTGGGATAAAGTCGTGATAGTATGTTATGTTAGGTTGTCGCAGTGGGTTCCCTGCGGTTAGGGGACAAGAATACTACCGAGGTATCCCTGCCTGTCGTAAGAGGCGACTAAAAGGGCCCTTGGGGTCGCGAAGCGCACGCGGAGGGGCCTGCGTGTGTTTCGGTTTGCGATCCCGAGGATGACGGTAACGCGTGTCTTCGGACACAGTGGTCTGTGTTATCGTGCACTGGAGTTGAGCTTGCTCCTCCCGAGGCTGGCTGCCAGGCGGCCTTGCGCGCCGAAGGGTCCTGCGAGGAGTCTCTCCCTCGTTGGGGATCCCGGGTCCCTTCCATTCTGCGCCGAAGATGACCACCGTCAGGTTTTAGTGGGTAGGGGTCTCTGTTTTCCCAGGAGTTCCGAGTCCCACATATCCCAGGTGTCCCGAACCCAGGGCCTTGGGAATGCCTAAATGCATTTCCTGACGCAAAAAAAAAAAAAAAAAAGGTTGTCGCAGTGAAAGCTGTTATACAGGAGGAGTCATACACATATGATGTCGCATGAAAAGAAATTACTTTCTAAGAATATTGCTGGTAAATCGTAGGTACATTATTTATTGAAAACTATATACCTACCTATAATTACTTAAGTCTATAATTAAAGCGGCGGAATGTGCAAAAACCCAAAAAAATGCGGCTAAGTAACTAAGAACCTCTCTATTTTTATTTTTTAAATGTTACTTAGGGATAGTTTGACGACCGACTTGGTGTAATGGTTAAGAAGTTGGCTACTACACCAGAGGTCGCGGGTTCGATCCCCGCACAGTACAAACATTTGTGTGCATGAACATGTCTGTTTGTACTGGTCTGGGTGTCTCCTATGTATAATAAGTATGTATTTACAAAAGAAAATGTATTTAAGTATGTTTATCCGTTGTCTAGTATCCCATAACACAAGCTTTAATTAGCTTACTTTGGGGCTAGATGGCGCTGTGTGGAATAATGTCCAGGGATATTTATTTATTATTATTTATAGTTAGGCATACATTTTGTAAGGGTGGGCAGGGGTTTCTGTATAACATTAGCATTGAACATAATCTAAAAGCAGAGCTATATTAGTCTGCTAAACGATGAAGGACTTTCGCACTTGAACAACTATAGCAAATTATTTTAATGGAGGTCAGTCGCGTGTTTCTACGTGCCCTTAGCCCAGACAGACGTTTCGTAACGCCATAACATGCGTGAAAATTGTTGTAGATCACGCACTTTTGACTATGACCTACATTTTTACATTAAAAGATGGCTTTATTGATATACTTATACGGCATTTGGTTTCGTAGTTTAGTTTATGTTAGAATTTTGCTAAGGAAATCTACTTTTCGAAATATTTGGCGAAACATGAAACTCATATTATTTGGACCTCGCGGCCGCTTTTCATTCGGTTTAGTCATCTTCAAGAAGAGGAGGTCAGGTCTTCAGCAAGAGGTATCTGAATCCAAGTTCCAGATTTGGCAAATTTTATACTGTTTAAGTTCTGTTAGAGTGTGTCAGACATTAATATTTACCATAAATAATATTAACATGGAGTCTTTACAAAGTGGCAATGGCCATCATTTCAGAGGGTGTGTGTGTAGTAGACAAAATCAACACGGAACTAAGTTTCTGCTGCACTATATTATAAATCTATATTAATTCATAAATATTAAATAATCAAAAGCAAACATAAACGTTCTTCAGGTGGATGTTGGTATCGTATCGTACCTACACCGTCCGCGCTGTCGTTAGCTATAGTCCCTGCGAGAGTGTAAGGCTAAGCTACGAAACTATGAGACCGTTTTCATTGATGCTTTGCTATGTAGTAGAGCGACTAAGATGTATGAAGATGCCTCGCCCGCTGTAAGGCTGCTGTGCGAGGAAGATTCGCAACTCGAGCTATGCGATGTATCGACAGCAGGGAAGGCACGCACACCACGCCTCCATATCACATATTATAGAAAACGAGTCCGCTCGCCCATTTTGAAGCACCTTAATTGGAGCTATAAATGGCTCCAAACGGACCGCTTTGCTGTGTTCATTACAGCTCCGCAATAGTAAATAAGTTGGCAAAAGTGCGCAGCACGTGAGCAAGAAATAGTCACGCATGTGTGGATCAGATTAGTGCTTTATTGTTGACGGGGCGGTTGTATGAAAACTATCCTTCTATGCGTTATTATTCTACGACTTCTCCATAGAACGCAGTCCACAGCACGCATCCATGTGTCATATTAAAACATAGCTCTGTAGAACCCGTTTCCACAGTGCTATGCTATGTGGACCAACAAATGTGATTGCTGGATATCAAACGCATCCCTGGTGGAAAAGCAGCGTAACGCTTGTGTTATGGTTTCATGTACCCATGTAATAAGTAGGTACTTTATACCGGACAGCATGACATGTGTAGGTTAGAGATGACATATAACCTACACACATAGTGTAACAAGTTATTGATTGGTCTGAGTAATTTGAGAGCTTGTTGGTAAGTGGATAGATAAGGGAAACATAGGTATGTACGTATGAATGCAGCTACTACAATAATATACAATGCTTTTGAATCTATTTCCAGACTCATAAGGTAAGGCTTACGTACTGACACAAAGTCTGTGTAACCATAGTTCTACAAGTCCGCAGTCAACAAACTTGGTGTACAAGCCCTTTATACTTACTTGTAGCAATAACTACCTACCTAAGTTCACGTGATTCACGTGAAGCTTTACAGTCAAAAGTATACGTTTCCAAGGCTTCAAAAATATCTCGGCAAAACATTAGCCACAAATTCTTTGAGACTCTTTGTTTACTTGTGCAGGTATTTGTGGCTGTCCTTTGGTCAGATATTTTTGAAGCCTTTGAAACGTACAGATATGTATGCTTTTGTTTAACTGTACATTCGGAAGCTTAGTGCTTTGTATTGGAAGTTGTATAGATTTTTGGCATCATCATAATACAAAAAGTTAAACAACGGATCATCATCATCATCATTCTTGCGGTCTATGCCGACACTGGTGTGTGGGGTCCCAGGGTCCGCCTTTCTTATTTTCTTGGCCCACTTCGCGCGGTCTTGTGCATCCTCAGTGGTGAGTCTGTTGGCACGCATGTCACCCTTGACGACGTCGAGCCTGCGCTTCTTGGGTCGACCTCTTCTACCAGTACTTGGCGGGGGCGGCATCGGCGTAGCCAGACATTTGTTGTCCACATAGTTTGCCGATCTCCGCGAGACATGACCATACCAACGAAGGCGGCACTCCTGCAGCTTGTCTGCGATATCACGAACACGAAGGCTTCCGCGGATGTGGGTGTTCCTCACGCGATCTTTGCGTGAGACTCCACACATCCACCGCAGCATCTTCATTTTCGTGACGCGTAGCTCCTGCTTGTGTCGCTCTAGTGGCCATGTTTCACTGCCATATAAAGGGACATGCCAATGATGGTTTTATAGACCTGCCCCTTCAGCTTGATCGGCATTTTGGGGTCACAAATGACACCAGTCACCTCACGCCATTGTAGTAGTATCAAAAATTTTATAAATAAATGTAACTTTCATCTACTTAATATAAAACTTTTTTTTATTATTAATCCATAACTAATATAAGGTACCTGAAAGTTTATTTCAATTCGCCTTATTGCAGCTAACCTACTTACGAGTATATATCATTCATTATCTACCTCCATAGCGCCCAAGACCTATAATTATACAGTAATTAATAAATAATACGCTTTCCATAACGATGACCACTGATGATAATGATGTCACGGTGTTTCTTAAGCTGTGAAATTTAGTCTCGGTCGGCCGTTACTACTGATCTTTGACCTCTCTATACAATAATGGTAGAATTGTGCTGATGCCTCGATTTTAGATTACTTTTGGCTATCACTATTTTGTACCGTAATATCATCAATCAAATGACACAAATTACTTTGCAGAGTCAACTTGAGCATTCAAGAATGATGGTTCAGGAATGAGAGATCAAGCAATGCCAGCAGATGCTCCAGGGGGGCAACTAAGAGCAACACGCTACTGTCGTTTCGAAATGTCAAATTTACAAATGTATAGATCTGACATCAAATGTCATTTCGATTAGACGAGTGCTAATGTCGTTCCCGTTCATTTTCCCCATTTGACATGTCAACACGAAAGTAGCGTGTTGCTCTTGGCTAGGGCCCAGATGTCGCTCTGACGGTTCAGATATACATTTTTTTGTGGCTGCAACAGTCTTGCTTTTCTAGCAGATTGATTTCGCCAATGTCAAGTAGAGTCAAAACTTTTATATTGATTGGCCAGTAAGACTATTGGTTCAGATATCAGAAGCTGAATAATCATGATGACGCAGGACTGTCATAATAAGTCTTCTGTTACTTGAAATAGACTGCATAAACTGCCTTCTTTTAGCCTTCAAAAATCCTATGTAGAGTCAACTTAAGCGTTCAAGAAAGAGGGTCTATACTTGTGCCTAAAAGTTTAGGCCAATCTGGTTCGGCCAAATGAAATTAGGACCAATAATTTTAGGCCAGCTAAAGTGTGTGCCCTTTAAGAAAATGGTCTAGAATAGAACTTGAGCAATGCCAGCAGAGTGTCGCTCCAGATGTGGTGTTTCTCATCAGCATCATTAAGCTGCTTACGCATAAGTCATCCTATGCGTAAGCAGCTTAATGACGTTCTACCTTGTTTGTCCTTTGTTGACCTTGATTATCTGCATCGTCCTTCTACCTTGCAAGGGGGCGCTGCATGATACATTTGGCTTCAAATGATCTCCATTTTTATTCTTCACGTAATTTGCCCTGCTCACTGCCACTTTAACATACTTTATCCGCTGGGCTACGTCCAGTGAGTTCAACTATTCGACTGATTTCCTTCTTTCTTTCGGATTTCTTCCTATCTTTCGCTTGCCACCTACTAAATATTCGGTTATACGGTTATACACGGTTCGCATGCATCTCTATCAGGGTGTATAAAAATCATTACACATAAAAACAGCTGGTAAAGAAATTACCTCCTGTTAATGTCATCGAAAAAGCCGGTTATATAAGTTAATATAAACATATAATATTTAAACAGCGCTGTGGTTATAACAGCCTATCCTTCGCAATGTATACTTAATGCCCTCTTTCAATGTTTACCTTCGTGTCCAAACGTCCGGTCATCGATCACCATTCACTAACAATTCTTCGGGGAACCTGGTAACCCCCCGATCATCGTTGAACTATTTTCTGCAAATACAGCAATCAACATTTAGGCCGGGTCAGACCTTGATACGACAAAAAAAACACTCGGCATAGGGATGTATACTTGAATAGTTCAATACAATCAGTGATATCAACTCACAAACAACCCTTAGATGACGGGGATAGGTACTAGATACTTCCAAAAAAACTAAGCATTCCTGATTTGATTAACTTTGACTTCTTTAACTCACATTTATAACAAGAGTAAACGCTACAGATTTTGCGTGAAGTACCTGTATCTTTCATGTTTTCAGGCTTTTTTTAAAATTATCATAAAAGAAAATACTTTTTTCCCATCTAACAACCACAAATTAGACATGCGCGACGCTCTGATAGATAGCCCGCTTAGAACAACACGCCATTTTTGACACACGCACATAGAGGCGAGAGTTTACAGGCGAAGTCAGTGAGATTCAGTGTCGCGGTCAGTCGCACTGTCAAAAACATTGAAATATTATTTGTACGTCGTCAGATACTTATATTTCAGTGGTAAAAATGGTTTCACGCAGACATTTCTGTTGCAGTGTATTTGGCTGTATGAACACCACACGAAATTGTGATTATACGTTTTTTAAGTTACCAAATGATGTTGAAAGGCAAGTAAAACTCAGATAACGTTTGCAAGTTAATAGTACTATGTACGAGTATTATAAGTATATAGGTAGGTAAACCATTATATTTCGTAACACATTCAAATCCAGTACAAATGGCCTTTTACTTTTTCCGTAACTTATCTTATCATGCATTGGTAAAACACTAGTATTTTTTGTATATTCTTTTATTGGCACGCGTGGCTGCTGCATCCGCGCCGCCGCCGACACGTGACCGCCGAAGCGGTGGCTCATGGTGTTATCTACAGCCTACTGGGTAGGTAGGTAGGTAGGACTGTATGATCAAGCCATTAAGGCTAGCAGGTTGCACCTGGACCCCGGTAAATGACTTCTTATAATATAATACTCTTATACGTATTAACCCATCTCAACTCCTTTCAATCTAACTGGACCCCTTTTGTTTTTGTCAAACTAGGTGCAATTTTTCACTTGATGTATTTTATTTTACGCGGTATCTGTCAAATCGCGCTTATCTTGCAAATATAGTAGCAAGTAGCAACGCTAAGATCAGGCAAGTTGATAGAAAAAGGCGAGAGCGGCTTCTGTAAACTCTTTATTTTGTGTAACTACTTAGCGCTAATGTTAACATGGCGAAGCTACGTATACGCGTGCTGCACCGTACCGGATACGCGTCCAGATATTTAACTTGCCTCGTAGACAGTGGCGCTTATTCATATAACTTGTGACACGTTCTCCTAATGTTTCGCACGTCCGACCAAACCGGACGTCCGGCCATCGATCGCCATTCGCTTCGGTAATCATTATAATATATCGTTAATGACAGAGGTCGCCTGGAGATGGTAATGACGCTATTGTTCTTTTGTTGCTCATATTAGCTTGAAGGCTGAACTTTTGTTGTATTAGGGATGGTATATTAGAATTGTCGGACAATGCCTAGCATAATTATCTTACGAGTAAGAATATCCTTTTTCCTAGAGCCTCAAGAGCCTCTGTTTTTCAGTCTGTGACACATATAGTCTACAAGCTCTGCTTTATTTAGGGCGAGCTGATCTTAGACCCTTCAAACGAATACCGTCCTGTCAATATTTGGAAATGCCTGCCTATATTTTCGAGGGCATTTTTTAACCTTGTGTGATGCACAAAACTTACATTTGGGGCCTTACTACAATCGTTTATATCCAGTTAAGTAATTCCCAGACAGCGCAGGACCGATCGTTGTGGAGATCCTTGGGGGAGGCCTATACCCAGCAGTGGGCGTCGTTCGGCTGAAATGATGAAGTAATTCCCTAAACTGAGATTAGCGAGCAATTAAAAGAAGCGTCAGTGCCAGGTTAACCGCTGACTGGCTGGAAATGAAAGAACATATTACGAAATTGGTCGCTACGCCCAGTTTAGTGAATGAACTTGACACGTTTTAAGGAATTGTATTAGGACCCCAGTACGTCTACTCCTAGTTGCCACTTTGAATTTACGTATCGTTCGCATGTCAAATCCCAATACAATTTTTTTACGCGAACGATAACGTAAATTTTAAGTGGCAACTCGTGGTAGACGTACTGGTCGTTATAGTCCTGAATTCAGAAACTTAACTCAAAGTTGAGCACCCTTAAAATAGATGCTGTCCTGTTACTTTTCTGTTGAAATGAAAGAGACAGTTAGACAATTAAAGGTTGCTTAAATTTGTTTAGCGTTTCAGAACTCGAGCAACAGTGTCTTACACATGCATCAGGCACATACCTATAGATAGAGTTATCACCTCATTTCCGATAGTTGCTCTAACTAACTAAAGAATGATTGAAACGTGATTCCAAAATGGGACAATGCAACACGACAAATAAATTAAAACCTGTGCTTCTACAGCTTTTGCACTAGCCTGGTTCTCGGTAACGAGCCGATAATGCCGACCGTATTCAGTTCTGTTATCGGTCACTGGGTGGTGCTGACTGCAATGGATCACACTTAATGAATGTTCATTCATCGCAGAATTAAGTCACACCATTTTTGTTAAGTAATAAGTAGTAAAGTACCAAGTGTGGCTAATCGTATCAATCGTATCTTATATTTGGGACATCTAACAGTAAGATCATGTGACCTTTGAACTAAGCAGAGGTGTCCGGGTGCCAAAGACTCATCAACATATTTGAATATTTCTAAATACATAACCAAGACCCAAAACAAACACCATTATTCATCACGTGAATTTTTGTCTTGGGTGGTTCAGGATCGAACTCACGAAGTCCTTACTACCTCTTCTTCTACCACTGCCCCAAGAGCCAGACTATTTTATGTAGACATAACAAAATATAATCGGACTTAACGTAAAAATTAAAATAAATTTACAGCTTCGGTTGAAATCGCTTTTATTCATATATTATTATATTGAGCCTATTTAAATTGCTTTTGTCTCGTTTTTAAGTACTGACCCATTTGCAATTAAAACAGTTCAAAACAGCGTATTTGATAAAATAGAGTCACTAAAACTACTGGAGTTAGCTTTTAAAGAGTGAAACAGGTGAAAAGTTTGATCAAAAGGTTTAAACTTAGTCTTAGTGTTATGATATCATAGAGCAAGACTTGTGCGCTGCTTGAAATCCAGTACCAAATTAATTTACAATCTCCCTCGCCTCCCAAGTCGTAAGCCGCTTGTACACACGCAGTCGTGTAAACTACACAGAAGTGTTTGTCGTGATGTGAACGACCCCGCGCGCGCGTTGAATAAATAACGCCAGCTGTGCACTCGCGCGCATAATACGCTAAGAAGTGTCAACCCCCTGTCCCCGGAGATGTACAAGGGTACAAGTTTTGCCTCTGGGCATTTTATAATTAAGCATTTAAAGAGGTGCCATTAGGGCACTTTAGTAGCGGATTGACAGCAATTACCGGCCTATCAAATAAGTAAATTCTCTGACCGCAAGAGATTCGCAATTTCGAAAGCGATTATTGTGATTTGATGTTGCATACTCATTGGCTAACAATAGGTCAAAATGCGAGTGATTAGCATTGCGAGTCGCGTTGAGCGAGTAAGAGAATAAGGGACCGGCATTGTATAGTGGAATGGGTGACCATCTTGGCACGCTAAGCACTTGGTCCCGTGTGATGTCACTGGATGTAGGCACATAGATCTGGATCGTTTTAATTCTAGTCTCCAACCAATCCGTGCTGAGCCTGCGTGTTGGAATATGGCTCAGTTCACTTCATAATTGAGGCATAGCCTACACACCGTTGTTGAGGTGAGGCCTTTACCCTGCAGGGCGTATAAAGCTGTTTATTATTAACTGTTGAGTTCTGCCCTGCTCTTCCACTTTTCCAGATAGGGCACTTGATTTTTGCCCCTTTGTTCCAAATCCTTTGTGACCAGGCACTTCACTTCCTTTGATCTCTGTTTATCGGCCTTGATTATTTAACAAACATCTGTCCCTTAATTAACAATTTGAAATTAAAGGATTTAACTACCCATCGTGCATTTTTGGGATCATGGTAAGAATACATTGATGACAGAATTTTCTTCTTTGAACATGTTGTATATTCAACAGGGACTTCTTTTTTGACTGACGAATGTTTTAGCCAAAATTAGACCGCAAATTGTTTTAAACTAAGTTCTATTGGTAAAGTGACAAATTAGCTAAATTACCAACGTAGCTACAACAGGATAAGTAAAAACACAGCCAATATGCAATATGATCATTGTCTACTTACTGAGAAACAGTTTCATAACCGTCGGCGAAGGCCTAACGTTGCTGCAACAAGGTTTCTATCTTAATTTCCATTTTACAAATTTGAATACTTAGTCACTATTTATTTTTTTAGAAGTTGTAACAGAGTAAGTGTATTTTGGATTTTCGGAACACAGTCCGAGTTTGCGATCACATGATCAACGCACGCAATTTCACCAGGGTGGTGATGATATGTAATGAATGAAGCCATGACCCATTCCATCAACCCGACAGTTTATGAGGAGGGGGTCATTATATAGTCACACAGTGGGCAGATATTCGTAGTCCTATATTAGTAATCAGCCTATATACGTGTTTCTGTCCCACTGTCCACTGCATCATCTTTTTAGCAATATCCTTGCTACTGGTTAATTTCTCTACATGTACTCTTTCAACAGATTATAATACCGTCCTATCGCTCTCATTTAAGTTATTTTTATAGATCTATTTTAAAGTGGAGCACCTACTCGTAAATACCGCTTATAATCCTTCAGAACCTACTTTATGTGCTCTCAAGTTCAAATGCCCGGCATTTTCTATAGATAATGTCGACCAGCTGCTCTTTGTCTCTAAATCCTTTATATGGTTATACGAGTGATTTAGAATACTGAGTTAGTTCAGTAGACACGTTGTAAGCTTACCGACATAAGTACCACCCACTAAACGCAGTTTACAAGCCTCTGTTTCGTTCAGACTGAGACGCTGGGTCTATTGTCATGTCACACTGCGTACAGTCACTTGCATAAATAAGTGTGTATCTGTCCGTTTATTAATCAAAGCGACTCGTTGCACTTAAGCGTAGACTATTTGATGTGTTGAGTTGTCAAAAAATAGTAATTAAAGTAAGTGTAAAGAAATAGTAATTATATTTTGGGGTTTGAGGGTTTCCTGGGAGCTATTTACGAGGTAAACGTATGTTACAATAAATAGCGTTGTTTCTAACCATAAAACTATTCTATTTCGGAAGCGAAATAACAAAATCAATCTGGCCATTTCTCTAAAACAGGCAAACGTAGGTAAAAAGTCACAGAAAGCGGTAGGAATGTGAAAATAAAACTGTTTACGTATTTCAATTGACTCGATTGTCAAATATCGTATTGCTCCATGTGGATTATATACTTCTGACTGTACCCTCTCGTCATAATGTGCATTACTTAGTCTTGGTTTTGGGAACGCGCCACTGCATTAATGAGTCGCATTCCACGGCCTTTGAATAACTTGCTTTACAAAGGGAAATGACAGAAGTCGCTACCTATTTAACATAGTCTGTCAATATTCTTCAAGAAAGGGAGGTGCATTGAATTCGTTACGACACTGGGTTCATTTTGTTAGGTGAGTATTATCTTCGTTAGCAGGTAGATACTATAGAGAAAACATAAATAAATATATGCACCAGTTTTCTTGTCCTGGTCTCGAAGTATGGATAAATATATTTGTGTTACGGGATTTAAGTCATGCGCATCTCGCAGCACACTCAGACCCGACCCAATTTAGAAAAGTCCGTATCCTGAATTGATCCACCCTGGAATCAAACCTGGGCCACCGCGCATGTCAAGGCAAGAAAACCGCACAGTCTGCAGACGCAAAGTGCCCCACAACTCCTATTTTTTCTTATCATTTGAGAGAACATTGGAGAAACATTTTGAGGTCTAGCTAAGAAATCAAAATGTTTCTCCATTTGTGGGACTCATGGACTCAAGTCCTATGATATGATTAAGAGAAACAAATGAAATCTATTCTTCTTACGTTATAGTTAAACTGTCTCCTCGATAAAAATATTTCAAGTCCCTATCTACGAGTACATCTGAAACGGCACCACACCAACAGTTCCTAGAAGCCGGCGGGGGCTCATAATAATTTATTCGAACAGAACACACATGCCGGCCATACCATGGTGCGGTATAAATCTCTTAGCGCCGCTAGGAAACAAAACAAAACGAATGAAGTAAATGTCCCCGGACTTCTATTTGCGTGACACTCGCGCTGTGTGGACGACATGTGTCGCGGGGCTCGCGGGGCTCGCGACGCTGTTCAGGTTCAACGGTATCCGACTATAGAACGGATTAAATTACGAAATTAATAACAAGTTTGCGTAACCGGTGAATGTTCCGTTACGTTAGTATTGATATACCTAGATAAACAATCAAAAGGCTATGCCTATATTGCACTTTCGCAGTAACGCCCCAAACCGAGGTCCCTGCCTGACTATGGGGCGCGCTTAAGCATAATTATGTTTTAAGTAGAGAGTTTTCTGGGCTTACTCTAAAGTATAGTTAAATAAATAAATAAATCCCTGGACATTATTCCACACAGCGCCATCTAGCCCCAAAGTAAGCTAATTAAAGCTTGTGTTATGGGATACTAGACAACGGATAAACATACTTAAATACATTTTCTTTTGTAAATACATACTTATTATACATAGGAGACTTAAAAGATTAAGTTTTGAGTAGGTACCTAAGTCTGAAGACCCTTCAACAGTAAGTAATGAGTATCTACTAATACAATTTACACTTAAATGAATCTAAAAAGGCCTAGTTATAATAACTAAAATCCAGAATTACTCCAGTAATAATGAGAAGGTACTTACGTTAATGTTTAATTTAAACAACTTAAAACTTATTCACTTTATAATACGTGCTAAGTAGGTCTTTCTAGTTGCTTTGTACTTTCTTCTAATTACCATGCTCCTAATAATGTAGTTTAATGAACTCTCGAATACTAAGAATTGTAATCGCTGATAACTTTGTTTGCTGAGGAGACGTCGCTCGTTTATTGGAATAGATGTCTGCTGACAACCTATTGCATGTTTGTTGAAACAGTTTGCTTAGAAAGCAATCGCTTAATTGTCAGAAAATGGGTCAGGCAATACGGTTAAATACATTTTATGAAAACCTAGCGTTTAACGACTTTGGTTTTACAACTTGTGTGAGATATGTTATCTGAGACGCTTGCATATAATATTAAACATTCGCATGAATCCTGAAAGGGTACTGAAAGTTTTAAGCAGTTTTGAATTTCTGCAGATTCTGGAGCATTTTTGATTTTATTACACAAGGCTACCTTTTTTTTCTGGGCACTCTATCCACTCTATCTAAGCTAAGATCAAGCTCTCTGACTAGGATCATATTTTATAAGTATAAATCCAATGTTATATTATATTAGCTCTACAAATATTTTCAAATATATCATCAACCTCTGTCTTATTTTCAATCTTATATTAGGAACGATCTTGTTTCTCTTTACAAAATGCGTAGGCAGGAGTGCAGGATGTACCTATACTTCATTCATTATAACATTAGAAATAAGAAGCAGGGGCTAAAATGAATGGCAATTTGCATTTGATGTTGCCATGACGATAACATACCTGAGTATAACCTGGCAAAATTTAAAACCCTTTCCGCCACAACGTATGAAGGGATTATGTAACATTTTACGTTTGGTAGTTATAGTGACAGTAAAAAAACCCCTGCCTGTTTTAGGTTTTTACATCGACAATATAGTTTGATGCAAGACAAAATAATTTATTTAAGCAAAAGCCTCATAAATCCTGAAGTTCCTTTACTTCAAATGAGAACAATTAAGTGTGACAGCTGCTATATAAGTAGATTTTAATAAATTCGGCATAAATGTTAAAAGTAACGATGTTTATTGTGCTTTGACCACAAAGTGTACCCTAAAAAGAACCTTTTTTACTTCTGTCTAATGCTATAATGAATGGAGTATAGATGAAAATACATTTGATACGTGAGAGCTTAGGACACTTTGGAGACTTTTTGACGTCCTTAATGAAGGCGGTGTGGTGAAAACTCGTCTTCTGTCCCTAACCGCACTCTTGTGGTTCAGCGTCTGCGCTGACTTAATCACGTTACCTACCCCTACTATCAGCTTTTATTTCCCATTACTCGTCCGTTAACGCCAAAAGTTAGTTAAAACTATAACTGGCACACTTAAAACTAATGGCATTCCAGAGAGATAAGTCATTCATTCTACTACCTAATATTTATTTTGTAGAGTGGAACAACTGTATCTAATTACCATTCCCTGGTTATTTCTAAATAAACTAAAGCATAATTTAAGAGGCTGTTAATTAACTTGCCTGCTTTTATATGTAATTTCATTGATTTTTCTCTTGCTTTATAAATGTAACCTAAGATAGTACCTAACATAAGAGTATTTAACTACGTATCCCTAGGCAGATAGATAATAATGTAGACTAGAGACTAGATCATTAGTGTAAAATCATGACTGACTCACTCCTTTTTAGGTAGTTTCTTAAAATAAAATCGTCTTAACCCAACCAAAATGACTATCTAAAATCACTTCAATGGCTCTCCATAATTTTATGAGAAATTTAGCACTTAAAATTCAAATAACTCTATTATATATTTTGTCAGCAAAGCAAGTAGAGAAAAAGTAAAATAAATGTTGTATTCGTATATCCCTAAACTCTTTGAGTGGGCGTAGGTACCATTCAATCAGTTACGACAACAGCCTCAGTGTTTACCGTTCCCTACCCTTATCTCACGCAGCTGTCTATAATGACCCCTAATTATGTGGCTCCAGCCCAGCGATAGCTTAAAAACATAAACTTCCTGATAAGGGATAGTCAGTTATATTTAACCATGGCCTGGGGAAACCAGGTTTTCTGTTAAGAAAATCGACTTACTCGTACCTACAACTACCTAATTTGACTTGAAATAAAACTAAGAATAGATACTATTTCTGGTGAAAATATACAACCAATACCACAGAATAGGTAATAGCTAATACTACAATATTTAATAAGTAATAAATGAAAAAATAAATATGCAATGCAATGGCAGCGACCCTGGTTTTAGTACCGGAGGGCGTTGGTGCAATCCCCACCCATGACACACATTTGTGTGACGAACATTTGTTTGTTGTGTGTCTGGGTACTCTGGGTGGTGTTTTCTATTCGAGCATGTATTCAGTAATATTTGAGTTTGTTTATCAGTCTCTGACACCTATAGTACAAGCTCTGCTTCGTTTGGGGTCAGATGATCTTGGTGTAAATTGTCCCAGATGTTAATATAAGCACAACTAACACATTGTGAGACTGTTTCTTGTAATAAAAATACATTAATTATGAGCTCATAATATCTCAATGCATACCGGCTGCAAAGATAGCTATAAAATAAAAAATATGTATGTAAGTACCTACGTTTGCATCACCACAGCTGCGTTGCGTGGGAAAGTTCGACCATTTGTTTTAATAACAAACGGGACCATACATTATAATGGAATAATGAATATGGACTCTGGGACATGTGATTAATAACGAGAATAAAGCCAAATGTATGAGCTGCTCCGATCTGTGCAGGTAACATACAGGATTTTCTTATCTAAACAAGGCTTAAAGCTGACATCCTGAAATGGATCTGAATTCCGAATGTGTGGTTCAGGTAAACGTAGGGTATGTTTTTATTATTAAAGCGGTGTTATTTTAAAAGGACATAAGTAGGAGATAAATCAGAATGCCACGAAATTACTTATTCCGCTATTCGACTGGAGCCTGCTTTTCAGCTAGTAAATATGTATAATGATTTCTGGAAAAAATAGCGGTTCTATAGAATTTTTAGCTCACCAACCAACTATAGGATTTGCACCGATAATTCTGCGTTTTTGATGCGATTTCCACGATTTTTTTTTTTAATGGTGGATATCGCATCAGAAACCTTCGCAGTTCAAAGAAGAAAGTAATTGATAAATTTGATTCGATTGTATTTTATTTTTATAGTCTCTCATTAGCGATCTTTACCCAGTGGCGGCTCTTGCTCTTAATCAGGGTAGACAGTTTTTTGAACTTAGCCAGCAGTTTTTGCTAAATCTGCGCGCCTTTTGAGCTCTTGAAAGGTACCATTTGTATAGAAATCACTCGACCTTTATCCTTGCATAATGCAGTATTTTAGACCCAAAGTACCTGCGCCGCTATGGACCGCCTGCACTTGGCGAATCATCTCGAGTAGCTGTACATGTGGATGCGCAAACTAGATGCGCCATTGGACGCGCCCGCGCAGCACACGTTTCGCAATGTACAGTTAGCGCGCATGCCACGACGCTACGGTTCGCGTACCGATTCGATGCCGATAATGAATACCGATTCGGAAGTATTTTTAATAGACTTTTTATATTTTTTGTTAGAACCTTTCTGATTTTAGAAACGGTGACAGTACGAAAAAAGGATAGGAATGAACTTTGCCTGGACCCTTTATCGCCAAAGATACTTTATTCTTAATTTTTATTGTTGACTCGATCGATCGATCACGATAGACATTAAATCTGATTGTTCTCCTTGTAACGCCCCAAGCAAAGATTCGTGCATCTATTAGGGACGCGCTTAGGCACTATACCAAATAAGCCCTAAAGATTTTTTTCACATTTTATCTAGCTTTTTAGAACGTAAAACTAAAAACCGATTTAGAATTCCGATTTGTGTCGTTCTACTGACGACACTGCCCTATGGCCCAACACAACTGGCTCAATATTAGCTTCGCATGCATTTCCACCAGCGAACAGAGCTATTTTTAGTTCGGCCACTGTTAGTGGACCTAAGATGGGTGGGCAGTAATCTTTAATGCGGAGCGCTGATTGATTACGTATACGAATCAATGACCTTAGACACAGTTGGACGGCATTATGCATGAATGTATTAAAAGTTAATTGTATTGAATCACTTATTTAGAATACACGGTAAGAATTTGTGAAATGATGATTTTTTTTTGTTAATTGTCGCATTCGTACCATTTGCCGTCTGGCGGGACAATTTATATGCTGAAATGATTTCGGAGTATCCTGTGATCCTGTCATTATGTTCATATACCTAAGTTTTTTTAACACTTTCATGTTTTTCATATTATAAGTAATGTCGTTATGAAGGTTAGGTCATAAAAGCTTCAAAATAAATACATTATACTGATTGATTAATACTTGGCTAGTCTTATGATAGACAGCAGTGCCTAATTTGTGATCAAACGTATGGCCTTCTATGGTTTTGGACATAACTAAATATTTTCTAAATTTGCGGTGCCATAAAAATTCTAACTCATTGCAAAATTCAAATTAATTTATGGGTGTGAATGAAGTCCACAATCCGGGTGGCTGATCTTCCAACTGAGCTACCGTACCGTAGATACCGTATTTTTCTAGTTTCTATTTTTGTGTAGTACATAGTGCATTGTTAAATGCTAAAAATAAAAATTATACATAAGTACTTATTGTACTATACTAAGTATATATAATATGCAGTTTAGGAATCTCCGTAGATAGACCTCAATCTTTTCTTCTGTCGTTGTAGTTATATTTAGAGATGCCGCGAATAGTTGTTATAGCGAATAGTCGAATACCGATTAATCGCCACTCCCTATGGCGAATAGTCGAATACTCGCTATTATTGTTCGACATAAATAAATTATAAAAACATATTTGTTTTTTATTAATAATAATATAACGCGTGTAGAATCATTTATTTGTAACCTAATGAAATCTGAAAATTTCCCAAGAAAAATTAAGAAAATGAAGATATATGTATAAATCAGTAAATCAGTATTTATTTCACATTTTTAAACGCTAACAACCCTTTTATAGCACGTGATATACCATTTTTTTTTTTAATAACTCCTTATATCTAAAATTAACATAAATTTACATTACATTTTGTTATTCACCCGCTACATCGCGTTAGCAAAGGCTGACAGAAGTATAAACCCATATGAATGGTGGGCTTTGAGTAGTAAGTATTATAAAAAAATACAAAATTATTTATTTCAATAAACACAGTGACGATTTTACATTCGAGAAACTTAAAAGTAGGTAGAAACATGGTTTACTGTGGAGTTATCATGTCAGATTCGGCTACAGCACCCACACTGGACATAGTCTGTGTCCCAAGCACCGGGAAGAGTTACCAATACACATGGCCTTGGCATTAGGTAGCGTAAACATTGTGATCATGATTAATAATGAATTTCCTTTTTACGTAAGCTTGCTAAACAATACTTAGTCACACCAACAAGCTCTATTTATTCAGAAAGACTATTATCTGAGGCAGATCGTGCAGAAAAACTAGTTATATTGCACCATAATCTGCCTCTTTTGGATTTTAATATTAATTTTAAAAAACCTACTTCACTAATTAACTTCAACATGAGTTTACATGACTGGTTTTTGGCTAACTTTTTATATCAACGATAATAATAACTAATAATAGGTGTATTTTGTTATTTAAGAACAATTAAAGCGATTATTTTTAAGTCGTTTTTTTATTAAATGTTTATTTTTGACAACTATTCGCCAAATGTCGAATGATAGACACTATTATTCGGTATTCAACGAATAACAAAAAAAGTCGAGTAATGCCGAATACCGAATAATAGCGAGTATTCGCGGCAACTCTAGTTATATTCCTCAATTTTTGAGATGTTGGTTGTGGTTTATCATTACAACAAATAAATGGGCTTACAGAGACATTAGGCAAGCCAAATATGAGTTGCGGGTAACAAAACTTAGGGTGTATTCTGAGCAATCTGAAAACCAAGCTGCACAATTAGGCGTAAAAATATGTTAAAAAGGAGCAGTGCGATCATTCTACTGCTTATTAAAATCATGGCATTTAACAATAAAACTGAAATAGAGTCTTGTCTATTTTAGAGTGACCTTTTACAGTAGTATCTGTAGTTCACAGCTCTATTCGCGAAGGGTGGATGCTAAAATAAGATCTGTTTTAGATAGAAACATTATACACAGATGGTTGTATTGTATTTGTAGCTACCCACTAGAGCGGTACATCGCTGTACTCCCACGCGTGAGACGCTACGGTAGGTGAGACGAGTTTACTGTGGTCCATCCAAATAGTTAATGGTCTAATTGAAAATGCACAGCGAATAATTGTTTCTGTTCAGATTTTTTACAGATACGCTTATTATATAACTAAATTAGAAAATTACTGTTGGCATTGTAATAGCCAGAAAGCCACTGTTGATGATTGATGTCATAGCAATTGTTGCTATTAGAGTTTTCATTTAATTAAATGGATTTTAAATTAGGTACTTACTTTCATGTTATGTCATGAAAGTACCTAGCAGTAGGCTGCTTTCCATCGAGTAACCCCCCTAAGCTGATGTTGTCGCATTTCTTTAGGGCGTTTTTTTACGGAGAACCTTTAACGCTCATGGTCCAGTCAGGTAACGCGGTCAAAGCTATCTGAGGCTGAACTCCACCATTCCTAGTGTAGTCAGATTAGTGACCATTGTTGGTCTTGCTGATAACACCAAGTTTAGTCTTTCAAGGTGACATACAAGTAAGGATGGCAACGCGCAAACTAAGTGATATCTCTGGTGTTGCACGTGGAAAAAGGCTGCGATAAGCGGGCACGCTTGCCACCGACGTTATTTAAAAATTAAACGGTCATTGCATTCATTGAATCTTGATAATTGAAGGCCATTTTCCCTACGGCATCAATAGTCCAGTCCAGAAACAGCTGGCTGGATGGTTTGCAACGAGGCCGTAAACAGAAACAGCTGATAACCCGCTGCAGCTTTTACATTGGCCCACGCGCAGCCAATCAGATGAGTCTAACGCGCGCCGTCCATTGATATCGATCTGGCCCATTCATTTTTCAAATCGCATCGGCGTCCGTTATGTGATTCCGCCGCCACGCCGCGAGTCACGACCGGCAACCTTTCCGAAACTGTACAATGGCCGATCTGAATCAACACTTAAGTACAGTCGACAGCTAAAGCGTAACGCGGCCAGAATAAGCTGACCTTCTGTAAAGAAGATAATCAACTTGGACAGCTCATACCAAAATCATATGACCCAAAAATAAGCAGAGCTTGTGACTGGGGTCGCATAGACTCATGAATGATTACATAATTTAATATTTCTAAATAGTAGTAGGTAGAAACTCAATAGCAGTAATAAGTCTATATCTGTCCCACTGCAGGGCAAAAGCCTCCGTCATTGAAATCAAGTCTTCACTATAAGTAAGATAGTAAAACGGTATGACCCTGCACAGAAACACAATAGTTGATCCTGTTGATCGCCTGTATATTTGTCCTGCTGGGGACCGAACTCACAACGTGCGGTGATATGGGGACGAACTCTTCTTATTTGGCTATGACGGGCCAGCTTATGTCTGCAGTGTTCCGCACCTGCGGTTGACTGTACAACACATTTGCCTTAATAAGCACTCTCAAATCTATGCTTACCCGCGTACACGCTCTGTTTGATAAATGGTACTTACCTACTTGGCAACTTATTATTTTCTCTCATAAACAACAACAAGAATCCACCTCAATTCGATGTGATTGCTCATTAAAATTCGAAATCTTCAAATGAAATTAACATCTAAGATGTGTAGCCTTATTTCGTAATTAAAATTTCCTGAATTACTTACTATTGCTTCCACTTTGGAAAGAAAACATGAATACAACAGAAATAAACTAGCTACTGTGTAATAATGAACAACTGTCCAAGTGAGATCGCATTCAAACTGCTTTGCGTAAAGGAGTTATTTACTAGAAGTGTTAGAATATAGGCTTCTTCTAGAAAAGATAAGAAGTAGATATTTGATTTAATTTGATTTGTATTTATTATACACACAATTACAGACACTTCCTCTCCAACATACACCCAAACAAACAATATAAAATATACACCCAAAAACCCATTCCCCTAAAATACCATTGCTGCATTCCCTTATGATACCATTGATAATTCACATTTATTTTACACGCACTAAGTATTTTATTTTTGTAAGTACGCCGGGCATCTCCCCCTCACCATGATGGTTGCCACAAAAAACCAGCGTCATGGCTCTGTCATGTCATGACATACAGTGTCTGTAATTTTCTTTGTTGTATTTAAATTTATGTTGTTTTTAGTTTTTGACTTTTTCTGTGTGATGTATATAACAAATAAACATTTATTCTAATCTTGAAAATGCAATACCAGACCTTATCATTACCTAAAGGTGCTCTCGCACTTGGAGAATTAACCTGCTATGTAGTTACATTACGTAGAGTTCTACAGATTCGAGATTTCATCAGTGAGGGAGGAGAAGCGAGCATTACTGTGCGCAAACTGTAATGTTACAGATTCGAGCATTACCTACGTGGCAACGTAGCTAATCCTTTAAATAAATAAATAAATAAATATCCCTGGACATTATTCCACACAGCGCCATCTAGCCCCAAAGTAAGCTAATTAAAGCTTGTGTTAAGGGATACTAGACAACGGATAAACATACTTAAATACATTTTCTTTTGTAAATACATACTTATTATACATAGGAGACACCCAGACCAGTACAAACAGACATGTTCATGCACACAAATGTTTGTACTGTGCGGGGATCGAACCCGCGACCTCTGGTGTAGTAGCCAACTTCTTAACCATTACACCAAGTCGGTCGTCAAATCCTTTAGGCTTTTCAAGCACCGAATAATGTTCTAATGAAGTTACGCTCAAAATCGAATCCGAAACGTTACGTCAAAGGCTCCTTTATAATCTTTAAATGAGAAGTTCAAAAAAGATAACGAGAAGGTTAATTTTTTAAAATAAAATGCTTAAACAGATAAAACAAGCTACTGTCTAAGTATTGTGAACAAGAACCATCTCCAATTCCTATTTTTGATAAGTCATCTCATCTAGATTACTTTTTGATTGTTGTGCTAATATTAATTGAACAGGTAGGTAGGTGCATGAAAGTATACAAGTCTTCGTTTGTATTCTAGAAAGTGTAGAGTTGTGGAGTCACGGGAAATCGAAAGTGCCGGCTCTAGCTGAGATCGGCCAGTTTCCCGCTCTATAACCGACGGTAATTAGATCACATTATACGTAATTATGACGGCCATTTAAATACTTACATTAAGATTAATTTCATACCAGTTAGTGAGAGAAAATATTGAATATTCACAGCCTAGTTCATAGACAAAGGCGCCCACTGAGTGTCGGCGCGACACGATTCGTGGTTGTAGTTAGGATCTAATACATAAAGTCATTGAAATAACCACTTCACCTAACCTAGAATAGAATCTAGTTGCAGTTTCATATTTATTTAAATAACTATTTACTTGACGTTTGGATTAGTAATGATGTTGATTTCAAATAGAAGGTAATTTTTATTTGGCTGTCTTCAGTCGACTAGAAAACGATTCTATTCGCACGTAAAAGAGTTTTATCTGGAGTGCATATTGTTAGAACCCAAGTCGGAGATCCTTAAAATATTCCTGACTATAGATTTTAGTTTCAATGGCAGCGTCTTAGAAACGTACCTACGGATCTACATATTATCAAAAGCGAATTATTATCAAAGGCATGACGGATGACTGACTATGACATCCCCTGTTTCAAAGGGCGATTAACGAAATTAGTTTATCAGTAGTCAAAGACACAGGGATTTGATTGGTTGTTGAATTTTCGTCCTTATGAAAGGAACTAGGGCTAATTAATATTCATTTTCAAAGCAATATTTCTTGAAAAATATGCTGTAAAAATAATCGAATTAAAATGTTAATTTCAAATTGTATTATTTTCGTCAGAACTTCATTACACAATCGCAGATCAACCCCACGAACCCTGTTAAAAGTTCTGTTCAGTATAGGTAGGTACTCGTTCCTACACTAGGGAACTGTCCTTCCTAGCTTCGACGGGTACAATTATTATGAGTTCTAGGGCCGTATTACAATATTTTGCTACTGTCGCGGCGTGGCCGTTTGTGGTTCTAAAATGCTCACTTTATATAGACTAAAACTAAAAGTGAGCATTTTAGAACCGTGAACGGTCACGCTGCCAGCGTGGCGGTGGATTGTTATACGGCCCCAGGTCATCTACAAGGAACGCTGGCCAGGGACCGTATCACAATCTCTAATAGCCAGTCAAGTTAATTTCCTCAACTGAGCGTAATACGATCTCTTTTTTGCAGCCAGCCAGTCAGCGGTTACCTGTCAATAATGCATCCTATAGGCCGGATATTTTCTGACGATATTGCTCGCTGCCCTCCGTTTAGGAAATTAACTTGGCTGGCTATAAGGCCCCAGGACCTGTGCAGTGAGCGAATTGAGTAGTATGAAGCTCCTCTATTATACTAGGTAGAGACAAAATAAAGAGCTTACAGAAGGACCGCTCACACCTTTTTCCAAAACTTGCGTGAATCGCCCAGGGTTACTATATTCGCTCTGAATTTTTAAAATGAAGTAAGTAAGTTATACCTACGTGACAGAACCGGCCAAAAACAAAATTCATCATTTGAAAAATTGCACCAAGTTCGACAAAAACAAAAACACTCGCGACAGTGTGACTTTCCGACTCACCGAAGCTCACTGACTTCGCTTGTAAACTCATGTCTCTGTGTGCGTGCGTCAAAAATGGCGTGTTGTTCCAAGCGGGCTACGAGTACGAGTATCTGTCAGAGCGCCGCGCATGTCTAATTTGTGGTAGAGATGTGTCCAAGTAAATTAGCTTCTTATTCATGACTACTTTGGCTGTCCGTCAGCGCCTCGCCCGCTTGGACTATTTCTTTCGTCAAAATAAAGCCTAAATAAAAAATATAGCCTATGTCATACTATGATAATGTAGCTTCATATTGTTTTTAAAATCGGTCCTGCAGTTTAAATCTTTCCTCTGTTATAATTCTGATACCGAAACTCTTTCAATTGCAGCCAAAATGGGTGCTGCTATTTAGCAAGCATTTGCCTGACCCATTAAGCCGAAATTAGTGGAAGCAATTAATTTGGACTCATAATTAGTAGGTGAGCATAGGGCACGCGCCTGCTGCTGTAATTAGCACACTAGCCACTACTGCCTACAGATGGTTACCGACCGGTGGTGACCACAATGCTTCATCTATTACTAAATTAAAGTTTTGCGAACAAATTATGCTTGTCTGATATATTCGTGAAGTTTTGAAAAGTGGTTTTATTTTAATTATTTTTCCTCATTGCTTTAATTATACTCATTCGAATATCGTAAGTGGAAAAGGTTGGGGGAGACTTTTGCCAATCATCTGTGGGACACAATAGCACATGATTTTAATCCGTTAATTTACTATTGTGGCAATAGGTTAAATAAATGAGAAATACTGTTATTTTCATTGCAGGTTCGATAAATCCCACGAACTCTAGCAGCTTACGGTGCGTTTACTTATCTACACCAAGCGAGCGAATGTTCATTCTATCCCCTCTCTCTCAAATTATCTTTGTGTAAACAGATACAAACAAAGAAATTTTCATAGAGTTGGGATAGAACGAACATTCGCTCGCTTGGTGTAAACGCACCCGTTACATGCACAAGGTAGAAATTGTAAAGTAGCTGTCAGAACAGCTAGATCACTTAAATAATTATGTGTGCTCCTCCCAGTAAGTTGAAAAAGGCTACCTACGCTTTTCCTGCCGAATCACGCAGGTATATTGATTCGCAATAGCTTACTCTAGTGCATGATCCCACCGTTAGTTTGCTTGCTTACGTCAGGGCATCGGGCGGTCTCTACTTGCAAATCCGGTGTAACTATACTCCATTCATTATAGCATTAGACAGAAAAAAGGTCCTTTAAAGTACACACACCCGAGGCGATATTGCTATAGGCGAGGGCTACAAGAAAGCAGAGGCTGTAATTATCAAAGCGCACGTATGTCATACGACGTTTTATAACATATTTGCGGGTAAATAAATAAAACTAGGACTTTCTTATACAAATAAATCTCTAATCACTTGTTAAAGCAGATATAAAACTTTTTAGTTGTTCACAAATTAGCGATGCGCGCGCATCACCGCTTTTTTAAGGCAAAGGCATAAAAAACAGCCAGTATTACTAATAAATAAATTAATATTTTTGTGTTTTTGTTACAGATAAATGGTTGTAATTTATTGTACAAACAATTAAATTAAAGAATTAAATGTTTATTCATTATACTTTATCTCCCAAAGTTAATTTTATTCATAAAATGTTGACCTTTTTTCTGACATAAAAACTCTTTGCTAAGATTTTAAAAAGTACCGTTCGTTTTAGATAGAGCATCTTGATAAACCGTGCGTTTTACATTACAATAACGCACTAGTGCGTAATGAGATACAATACGATATTGGAATTGGTGAAATAAGAGACCCTTTACGAGCAAATATGTTACAATTTTTTTAACTTTTAAATCTTTAATCACTTGATAAAGCAGTTATAAAATTTTTAACTTGTTCACAAATTAGCGCTGCGCCCGAATCAGCGCTTCTTTTTAAGGCAAAGGCATAAAAAACAGCCAGTAGGTATTACTAATAAAGTAAATTAATATTTTTGTGTTTTTGTTACAGCTAAACGGTTGTAATTTATTGTCAAAATAATTAAATTAAAGAATTAAATGTTTATTTATTATATTTTATATCCCAAAGTTAATTTTATTCATAAAATGTTGGCCTCTTTTCTGACATAAAAACTCTTTGCTACAATTAAAAAAAGTACCGTTCGTTTTAGACGAAGCATCTTGATAAACCGTGCGTTTTACCTTATTAAAGAAAAACTCGTGCGTTTTACATTACAATAACGCACAAGTGCGTAATGAGATACAATGCGATATTGGAATTGGTGAAATAAGAGACCCTTTACGAGCAAATATGTTATAAACATTATTACTTTTAAGATTTATGCCGAATTTATAAAAACCCACTTAAATAGCAGCTGTCACACACAATTGTTCGCATTTAAAGTAAAGTAACATCCGAATTTAAGAGGCTTCTGCTTAAATAAATTTGTTTGTCTTGCATCGAACTATATTTTCTCTTTGCTATATTGTCGATGTAAAAACCTAAAAGAAGCAGGGATTTTTATCCGAACACGTTTTTACTGTCACTATAACTCTATCAAATCTAAAATGTTACATAATCCCTTCATACATTGTAGCGGAAGGGGTTATAAATTTTGCCAGGTTATACTCAGGTTATGTCATCGTCATGGCAACGTCAAATGCAAATTGTCATTCATTTTATCACCTCTGATTCTTTTATTTCTAATGTTATAATGAATGAAGTATAAGTAGGTAGATAGGTATATTTCATAATAAGAACTCTCTTGTGAAGATTCGGGACCCCGATAATTTCTCTAAGTATTTTAAATGTCAAGATGACCGTATTCTGAGATGGTATAGGCAAATTTGCGGGGAAATCTTGTACTGACTGTGACTGTGATGTCTGTCTAACACATTTTTATACTAAAACAATGCATTCGTGTACCCGTGGGTACAGCAGTGAAAGTAGAGGGCTTGTATAACTGTTTCGTCAATTAGCCGATGAGAAGGAAGAAGCAAAAATATTCTAGGCGTACAGAAGCGCATAGGGCCAAGTTAATATTTGCGTGACATTTGTTAGAGGTAATTTCTTGCTACCATTCACGTGTCCGTGGTTCAAAGGTACGATTTATTTAAAAGATATACTTAAATTCAAAACAGTTTGTATGACTATGTCATGAAAACAATCTGCAGATTGTATTTAAAAACAACTTATTAACTAACATTTTAAACTTTCTCGTTGCATTTTAGCTACATAATTCCAATAAATAAATTTTTGCAACGAAACAAAATTACGATAAATTGTTTCACCTATTTTACGTAAAACAATTTACCGTAATTCGAGCGGACTCACTCTCACTCTTACTTTCTCGCGGAGTCCGCTCGCGTCCACGGTGACATGCAATTGTCGCCGAAACTTCGGAAAAAATTGGTAAAACAATTTACCGTTATTTTGTTCAGTTGCAACAACCCTTTTTTTATTAGAATTAACTTAATAACTGCTAAAATTTCTAAAGGTTCTTTTCCGTACAGAAATAACTGTCCGCTGAAAGAGTCACATTATTTAAATTCTGTTTATTTTTATGCATGCTTTATTACTTAAGTATTCATGTTATATAATTAAACTTTGCACCGTATCTCGTCAGTTTTTTTTCACACATCCTATGCAGAACTTGGCCAGCTGGTTACCGTTTACTAATGTTTCGATGGGACCCACGCTTCCAACGAAAAACTACGAAAGCAAACACGTTGTCTAATTGTAATTGAAATTACTTCCCTTTTATCGTTTTAGCCGAATCATTTTATCTTTCGTCGTGAGCACTTCCCTTTCCTCCATAATTAATCTGGTTATTGCTCTTACATTAATTGCTCCTTGGTTAAAATTAACTTTTACGTAAAATCACCACAATAATTAATGAAGTTTTAACTAAATCGTTACATTGATTTACTAAAATTGAGATGGGAATGCTGAGGTGGTTTGGTCATATGGAAAGAATGGATGAAAGGCGATTAACGAAACGGATTTATGAGGCAAGGGTGAATGGGACTGTTGGAAGGGGAAGACCCAGAAGAACGTTTCTTGACCAAGTTCAAGATGTTCTCAGAAAGGGTCGGGTCAGGAGTACCTTTAACCGACGAGCATGTATGAAAGGACTCATGAGAGTAGAAGAAGCGCAAGATGTATGTCAGGATCGTAGCAAGTGGAAAGAGGTGGTCTCTGCCTACCCCGTTGGGAAAGAGGCGTGATGGTATGTATGTATGTATGTATGTATGATTTAATTTAACCCATTCACTGCTGAATAAAAAACACAATAGGAAATCGATTGTTAAGACGCACCAGTGCGTGGTGTGGCATTGATGATTGAAAGTATACGCAACACAAAAAACTGAATAGATATGATTTTATCAAAACTGTAATTTTTGCAAATAAACAGTAAATTGAAAATTATTGAAAAGTAATTCTGACCTTTGTTCGTAGCATGAGAAATACCCGGCCCGGTAGCAAAGAGACAACTACCGTCGCAACTAACCCAGTATGAGACTCGCGAATAAGAGTATTTATTTTATCTTGTTCTATATTTTCCGATCAACAGTATAAAAAGTCAGTCTTAAGAGTGAGCTAAGCTATGCTACATTATGAGCAAATTGTTTCAACAAACTGTTTCTTTCCAGAAAGCTCCCGTGTAGTCGAGTTGGCGAGGCGGGCGTGAGCGAATGATGAGCGCGCGCGGCGTCCACAGCCCCCGGCACGATGGCCGCGCTCTCCTGCTACCAGCCCTGCCGCTCGCACCTGGCGCAACCCGCTAGGTCAGTAGCCTTGTTGTCAGGAGAATGATGAGCGTGCGGCGTCCACAGCCCCCGGCACGATGTCTGCGCTCTCCTGCTACCAGCCTTGCTGTTCGCACCTAGCGCAACCCGCTAGGTCAGTAGCCTTCTTCTCAGGAGTATGATTAGGGCGCGGCGTCCACATCCCCCGGCACGATGGCCGCGCTCTCCTGCTATTAGTCCTGCCGTTCGCACCTAGCGCAACCTGCTAGGTCAGTAGCCTTGTTGTCGGTAGGTATGATGAGCGCGCGGCGTCTGCAGCCCCCGGCACGATGGCCGCGCTCTCCTGTACCAGCCCTGCCGCTCGCACCTGGCGCAACCCGCTAGGTCAGTAGCCTTTTTGTCAGGAGCATGATGAGCGCACGGTGTCCCCAGCCCCCGGCACAATGGCCGCGCTCTCCTACTACCAGCCCTGCCGCTCCTACCTTTTTTTTGCGTCAGGAAATGTATTTAGGCATTCCCAAGGCCTCCCCTGGGTTCGGGACACCTGGGATATGTGGGACTCGAAACTCCTAGAAAAACAGAGACCCCTACCCACTAAAACCTGACGGTGGTCATCTTCGACGCAGAATTGAAGAGACCTGGGATCCCCAACGAGGGAGAGACTCCTCGCAGGACCCTTCGGCACGCAAGGCCGCCTGGCAGCCAACCTCGGGAGGAGCAAGCTCAACGCCAGTGCACGATATCACAGACCACTGTGTCCGAAGACACGCGTAACCGTCTTCCTCGGGATCGCAAACCGAAACACACGCAGCCCCCCCCCCCCCCCCCCCCCCCCCCCCCCCCCCGCTTGCGCTTCGCGACCTCAAGGGCCCTTTTAGTCGCCTCTTACGACAGGTAGGGATACCTCGGTAGTATTCTCTTTCCTTAACCGCAGGGAACTGCCGCTCCTACCTGGCGCGACCCGTTAGGTCAGTAGCCTTGTTATCAGGAGCACGATGCACGCGCGGCATCCGCAGTCCCCGCCACGATGGCAGCGCTCCCCTGCTACCAGCCCTTTTTTTTCATGAGGAAAAAATTCCTTATGCACTATCCCACCGCCCGGGGGAGCGGTGCGGTTAGTGTGGCACTCCCCGCCGCTGAAGCAAGCCGGCGGTATACCCACTAAAAGAACCTCGGTGTATCTCCGCTTTGCTTGAATTCCCTAGGGCCACAACGTCCCACGCGGTCGGCCCAGCCACTGCCGGCCTCCTCACGCCTCGGGGGTATCCTGATACACGATAGATACCCCCCAGACAGGGACACCGTGCGATGCACGTGAGACCCCCGGTGTCACGCGCTGGTATCCTAGGGAACTGGGAGAAGATGGGCGAACCGTCTTCTCCCGGCTTCCATCCGTCTGCGTCGGAGAGCGGCCGCCAGAGGATCGTCCTCCCAGGTCATCTTCATCTTCCATCAGCGTCATAACCTTTTCGCAGAAAGAAACCATTGCCGCCAATTTCTTCTCACTCCGGAGCATAGAACGCAACCAACCCATAGATATATTCTTTGCTATAAACAGCCGCTACTAATGTGCGGCGCTGCGACGCCCAGACTGGACACACTTCGAGTGTGTGCTGGGCGTCGTCTACACTGGCGCCACAGTGGTGGGACCCGGGGGGTCGGCCCCCTCGTGGCTATTTGGTGCAGATGTTGGCCAAAACATCCATGCCCTAAAAGCACCTACACGAGCCGGAAAGTTAATTTGCCGAATCCCCTCTGACATCATCTCCGGAGGACTGGCCCTATGGCGTCGATGGTACGGGCATACCTCGCCGCAGCCAGATCCTCCTTCCATCGGTCTAATAACCTATTTTGGGCCAGGTGCCGCACCCTCTCGACCTCATCGACGGTGGGGCGCTCTCCTCTCCCTTGATGATCTGATTACGTGAAACCGATTAAAGTTTTGAAGCGCAAAATGAAATTATTTTTAAGCAAATTAATAGAGCAAATTTATTGAGACCCATTAAGTACGCAAAGGATCGCAGCCTAGCCAGCCAGCCTTCTCGCAAGAGTAATAATGTTTTTGACAAAACTGATGTTTGCACTCTGGTTTGAGTGTTAGATGTACTTGAGCATTTGACTGGTAGTACTAGTACTTAATTACAAAATCTTCCAGTATTGATATTCTTTATTTAGCACAGGCAGTACTTAATTAATCACCTAAATGAAGACCATCTATTAACAAAGTTTCTTGCCGGTCTACCATGATTAAAAGTTAATAACATCAACGAGTTTCCACGAACGATTCTAGAAGATACTCGTAGTTATTTACATTTAATTGGCAGCTTAGGTACATTGGTTTTTCTCATTCTTTTTAATTTGTATGAAATGGTTTGTGATTTTCTTGGTACGAAGAGAGAAGAATAAAGTGGCCAAAGCCAGATTTGCACTAAATTACACTGTAACTGCATTAAAGTCAGTAAAAAGTGAATCAGTTAAGTAAAGGTCAAGCATTATAATTGTACATCTAAGCCGCTAAGGTAGAGAGAGGATTTCCTGGTTTTGTTTTTTATTACAACGTGTTTGATGTAAAACTCATATTTGTAATTGATTAATATTACAACGTTCATCATTAATTAATATATTAATAATTATTTCGAACAACTTATAAATAAAAAGGTGCTCTACGTAATCAGTCTTTTTAGTATCCCACTTTAAGTATAAATAAATAAATAAATAAATAAATAAATAAATAAATAAATATGCGCCAGACAACACACCTCTTGTAATGGTCTCGAAGTAGGGATTATTAAATCCCTGTGTTACGAGGTACCACACAAGGAAATAAGCTAGGGGCGTCTCCCAGCACACCCAGACCCGAGTCAATTCAGAAAAGATCGTTGCCTGAATTGACCCGACCGGGAATCGAACCCGGGACACTACGGAAATCGAGGCGAGAAACCGTGCTACAGCACACTACACCAATCGTGTCGTCAAATAAATATAGTAATGCAATAGTATGTACGTACTCGTACATACCGCACTACTCTACCTATAGGGCAGTAGGATTATATTTGAAATCGGATTTAAGTCCTACAAAAGGTTTAATTGCTTTAATGGCATCATTTGTTGCCCAATATGACTATCTTAAGTGGGGGGTAAATATGTACCTCAAAAACGTTGCCGAATATAACTATTTGAGTCGTCGTCGTCTCCCCCGTGGGTATGTGGGTATGGTGCATAAGGGGTGGGAGGTAAATATATAGCCCACAAACGATTTTTTTGTGGTTTTACGGATATATCTCGTAAAAGACTTCAATTATCGAAAAGTGATCTTCTTAAAAGTTGTAGAGCGTTTAATTTTGCATAGATGAGATCAGATTAATATATTAAGACAACTCGTTCTCATGCTGATGCTCCTCAAAGTTTACGTATTTTAGAATTTTGTGTAAAACCGTCCGCTTGTTCCCACAGCCCTTGAAGTGTCACAGGGGCATGAGAAGGCTGTGGTAGTCAGTGAGGATAAGGACCCCCACAATATGCTTCATGGCCCAGCCACACATCAGCTGCTTCACTGGTTTCAAGCACTAGCTGTCCGTCAGCGGCTTCCCCGCGTAGACCATTTATCCCGTCAAAATTAAAAAAATATATGGCCTATGTCAATCCCTGATAATGTAGCATCATATTGGTAAAAAAGCGTTTTTACAACACCATGACGGCAGAGCACAAAAGTAAATGGCAATACGCTGACTGCACCAAGATTCCTAAAAAGGACAAAGGCGTTACCCCAAAAAGTAAAACAGAGACCAAAGATACCACGCGAAAGCAAGATACCCAGAAATTATCGGCTGCGGTGCCATCTCCGGCACCAAAGACACCCTGCGCCACTGCTCCTCTGTCGTCCTCGACGCGTGATTCAGTGGGCTCGGAGACTGAGCTCATCGCTGAATTGCGGCTGCTGCGTGAAGAGATGAAGGCGGTACGTACAGAGATGAAAGAGTTTCGGGGCAAAATAGCCAACCTTCAGGCTGCAGTCGAGGTATGTAACAGCCGTGTTGATGAGCTGTCAGCACGAGTAGAAGCCGTAAAACATCATCGGTGCGAAACCACCTTTGAGCAGACAATCGCAGACCTCAAATTAGATTTGAATGACCGTGACCAAGAACTACTATGTAATGATGTCGAAATAGCGGGTATACCTGAAGAAAATAATTAAAGCTGCTGTCACATCGCACTAACTGTTGCTCAAAAACTGGGCGTTACACTGGAGGAACGAGATTTAGTAAGTGCAGAGCGAGCGGGCCCGCCGAGACGCGCAGTCGCAGAGGACGCCGCGCCGCCGCGCCCACGCCCTCTAGTGGTGCGCCTGGCGCGCCGCACGCAGCGAGACCAGGTACTTGCCGCGGCGCGCGTGCGACGTGACGCCACCACTGAAGGAATAGGTTTGGGTTCAGATGCTCAGCCTTTCTTCGTTAACGAACGCTTAACCCCCACAAACCGTCGTCTCTTCTACAAAGCCAGGAGTGAATCAACCAGTGCACAATTTAAGTATGTGTGGACCCGTGAGGGCAAAATATACGCCCGGAAGGAACACGGCGCACCGCGGCATCGCTTGCGTTCGGTGGCTGATATTGCGAAAGTTTTTGGTTGACTGTGACGTCAGCTCGTTTATTCGTTATTCTGTTCATTTTTTACTATAGACCATTTTTATTGATGAGAAGTTACGATTTTATTTTGTTATTATGTGCGTATGTAAATTTCTTAAACCACGTGTTGTATTTTAAATTAAGAAGTAACGATTTTATTTTGTTATTACGATCATGTGCAGATGTTTACTTTTTAAACCACTTGTTATATTTAAATTTGAGAAGTTACGATTTTATTTGGTTATTTTGGGCAAATGTTTGTTTCTTAAACCACTTGTATTTTAATTGTTTTGTGTTCACTAACTTTAATTTTATTCTGTGCAGAATTGTTTATGTTTTGTACCACTTTAAATTTTCTGCCTATTTTTACACTGATTCAAATATACTGAACCAAAACACGACACACTTTTACACAGCTCTGATATACAATTTATGCGGTCCGTTTTTACCATTATGCACTTCATTTTGAGACTGGTGTCGTAAAACATTGCTATGTAGTCTTCTTATGTATTGTAAGCTTATTCAGATTGCTTTTGCGTTCGTCATTCGTTTTCTTAAATCGAATAAACTGTCAGTTCGCCTTTTAAATCCCGGATCTCTCGGAACGAAACACGATGAATTTCTGATAGCAATAGGTCGACACAATGTAGATATTATGGCTATAAACGTAACCTGGCTCAGAGAGGGTGAGGAAGCTCGCGCACCCGCGCCCCCCGGCTACCGCCTGCGTCACATCCCGCGGGCAGCCTCATTCCGCTCCCGCGGCGGCGGCGTAGGATTTTACATCAAAAAAGGTATCAATGCGCGGCTCATCAACAACCCCTTCATAGTTCAACCCCAGTCGAACAGATTTGGTTAAGTATAAACACCAATGGGGTCAGGTTGGCAATTGGTACCGCATACAGTCCGCCGTGGCTTAACATTAATACTTTTATTGATGCCCTGACCGCATCCATATCATCTCTGGGTAAATTCAATAAGATACTACTTCTAGGAGATACCCTAAATACCCATGATGCTCATACCAAAAAACTGATGGATTTCCTTACCTGTATGAACTTTACACAATATGTAAACCAACCGGCCCACTTTACAAACCATAGCGAAACATTAATCGATTTGGTGTGTTCGGACTCACGTGTTTCATATCTATTGGTTGAGCATATCCCTGACCTGAGTAGTCACGCCTTCATAGCCTTTAACTTGAAAATAAAAAGAGACAAACTGCCCCCTAAATGGATCATCTACAGACCTTTAAAAGATATCAACTTTGAGCAGTTCAACAGTGACGTCCGTTCTATTCTTTGGGACGAAGTAGAAAAGTTACTGATATAAATACAATGTTGCATAGGTTTAATCAGTATATCATACAATTATTTGATGATCATGCTCCAGTTATGCGTTTGAAGTTTGAAGTCTAGTCGATTTGGTTCAGCTGCTTTTTCACTCATCACCGATCGCGCTCAATATGTTGAAGTTGCCAATACCAACGGTTCCACCTCGTGTTCTAGTTCATCACGAGTAATGACGGGGGTCCCACAAGGATCCATATTGGGATCTATTCTTTTTGTCCTATACACTGCAGACATCATAAATAGTATACAAAACTGCAGGTACCATTTATATGCAGACGATCTACAGGTTTACATTTCATTCAAACCAGAAACACTAAACTCAGCTGTCGATCAATTAAATAGAGATTTAGATCGTGTAAGCCACTGGCGTAACTGTCATAATTTAACACTGAATGCCTCCAAATTTAAATATCTAATCCTGGGATCAAAACATGCGATTGCTAAAATTACTGCTTTAAACCCACAGGTTATTATGACTGGTACCCGCTTAGAGAATGTGCCGCAGGCACGTAACCTAGGTCTAGTCGTGGATGGGACGTTACGGTTCGAAGGGCATATACTAGAGATAATGCGCAACTGTTTTTATAGACTCAAAGTTCTCTATCATGTCCGAAAATATACTCGTATAAGCGTGGAAACGCGAATCAGACTGTGTGAATCGCTTATTCTCTCGAAACTAAGTTACGCTCAGACCGTTTTCGGAGGGTGTCTGCTGGGTCGTTCGAAGAAAGTTTTACAGCGTATTCAAAATGCTTGTGTGCGATACTGTCATGTCATGACATACAGCTGAGTGGTCACCATTTTGGTATTATGTCACACATAACTTTCTTTGTTGTATTTAAATTTATCGTTGTATTTTATGTTGTTTTTATTTTTTGACTTGTATTTTGTTTTTCAGTGTGATGTATATACCAAATAAAAGTTTATTCTATTCTATTCTATTCTTAAAATATTTTTTCGATGTAATCTCTTTTTGTGTAAGTAATAATAATAAATAAATGAGGTCAGGGCCAAAAATTTTCCGAAAATTTTTAAAACACACATTGGTACCCATGGTGTCAGGACTTCGGGCCAAGCTCTGGGGGGCTAGCCAAGAGCAACACGCTACGACGATTTCTACAATAGAAATCGTTCAAATGTATGGGGATGACATAAGCTGTCACTGGCGCTTATGTCATCCCCATACATTTGAACGATTTCTATTGTAGAAACCGTCGTAGCGTGTTGCTCTTGGCTAGCCCCCCTGTTGACCACTTAGGCACCGAGACGCATTAATTAAATATAAGCTTCATTTCAACATGTTTTTGTTGGTTGTAGGTGTTACGACGAAGACGAGCGCGAGCGCCAGGCGGCCACCCTCTCCCTCAGGCGGCGGCAGTTCCTCGAGCGGTGCCATGAGGCGCGCAACCACTACCAAGACTTGATTCCGGAGGTCAGTTGACAGTCCTAGCCAAAGACGGTAATACTTTAGAAGAAAAAAGGTGATAGATCTTATACCTGTGTCTGGTATAAGTTTCGTATTACTTTTACTCTTTGTCGACACAGTAATAAAATGATTCAAGGAGATAATAACTACTTCAAAAAGTATTAAAGTGGGTGACATGGTGATGATATTTTTCGCAACGGGATCACTAACCATGTTTCATTGTGATTCTCCAGGTTTCGGTAAAAAAGACCAGGGAGGAGCTTGCGAAGCATGCGGCACAAACGGTCGCGGTGAACCGCCGACTCAACGTCGAGTCGGGCTGGTCCAAGGTTGAGGAGGTGCGCAAGAAGTTCGAGGGTTGCGCTGCGTCGGCGTCATTCTCGAGGTCTTTCGAGTCGCCGCCTAGGTGAGGATTTTACACTTTGATCAGGCTTTTTGAAGCAGCTAAGCTTTTCAGTCATCTTAACTCTAAGCAAAATGTCCACACCGTATAGCTCCAACAGAATAAATATAGTTAGACAATATTGTAAACTAAACTACTTTATGAATGTAAGATAGGTACTTACATGAAACTCAAGTCTGTCTTCATTTGAAACAGTTCACAATTTGTTGTCACGGTATGCACTATAGCTATCAGCCCAATTCAATTATGGAGTAACTGCTAGCAATAATAAGCTGAAAAGCAGGAGGAACTCACCGCCTCTAGGTAATCTCAAAGAAATTATGAATAGATGTTTTAAAATACCCTAATGATATACTTCCCTAAATGATATTAGAAAATTTCTCATGAGAACTTGTATTTTCACCTGATCACCTTAATTCCCTTCTCTCAACCAGGCGTCGCCTAGCCGATTCTCTGTTCGCGAGCTTCAAACTCCCGCGCAAAAAGGAAGGCATGTCTGCGCCGCGTTCTTTCGCGCCGCAGCCGCAGCTGAAGCGCAAGTCGGCGGTGGAACTGCTGGCTGAGAGCAAGGCCTTCTACGTCAAGTCTGAGACCGTGCTGGATAGGAAGCAGGAGCTGCCGCTGAGGGTATGTCATGTTTTTCTCAGTTATAGATGAACTATATTTGAGCTCACAGTGATGATGAACACTTGTGACAAAGCCACTGCAAAATCATTCAGAGAGTTGCACAAATTGACCACCCAAAGATCCAAAGCAGTGCTTTTATTCTCTTCTGAATATCTCTACTCTTTTCTAAGATAATATAACAACAACTGGTCTTTAGTCCTGGCTGGCTGGTCTTCGATTTAAGTATCAAATGATGAACAATCCCGTTATCATGACTGGAAAGGAGTCTAAATGTTGAGTTAAAAGATCATTAATGATATTTGGTATTTAACAGGTAAGCAGTGGACTGAGCCAGGCTATAGCAGCCGGTGGCTGTCACCTAGTCAGCTCCGGGGCTCTCAACAATGATGCCTGCTGTAACCCTTGTACGTATTTACAATTATAGCGTAGGAAGAAGTAACATTTAATGGAAACCCTAGTAAATTCACCGCTTTTGTCTTCAGATGCAACGACACGCAGTGTGGGTGGAGGGACCCGACGGGCAGTCAGCGCGGGGGAAGGTCTGCAGAACACTCTCCGAAGGTTGTTGGAGCATTCGGACAGCAGGGAGAATGTCTACTTGCCTGCCTATGCTTGTGAGGAATCTGGATCTTTAACAGCCTAAACTGTCACACTAATCACGTACATTCAAGCTCGTATCGGACTTTGATCTTAAAAAGTCGTTTAATTATTACCTACTGGTCATTTAGTTCATGAGCTCATAAATCAACTCTGTGTTGCTAACTACATGCATATTTTAGTAGAGCAAAGCCTAATACCACATTAGTATTACATTTCCTACACCCGTGCGAAGCCGGGGCGGATTGCTGGTTTTCAACGAACAGCAATAACCTGCACTACCGGAGAGCTTACCGTTGATTATAACTTTTTCTGAAAGATTATTGAACATTGTCACTGACTACACAAACACTCATTGCTCACATTTCAAGGTCACATTGCACAGCAAAACTTGAATTTACAGCTCACAAAATCTACGCCGAGAGTAGGCGGCTCAAAGACTCGTACACCGACCGGGAACCGAACCCGCGATCTCAGCACAACTCGGGCACGTTCTCTGGCACCTTCTCCGGCACTTCTTCCTCAGGCACTTCAGGGTCTAAGGCACAGAAGTCGGAGGAGAAGTTGAGCAGGCCGCTCAGTTTTGGGGATGCTAGAGTCTTCTTCCCGGAGTCGTTTGTTATACCGCGCCAGAGGGCGAGTGAGGTTGTGATCAAGAATGCATATTCTATACGTAAGTATGATTTTTAACTCCTCAGCTCAGAGCTGTCTGGAACTCCAAATAGTCCTATAATTGAACATTAGGTTGAAACCCTCAGATTAAATGCATTGTGGAAGATACGGCACGTCCTTCAAATTGACAACTAAAAACGGGGGACCATAACGTAAGCTAGACAGGCGTACGTCAGAGTAAAGTCCTGACAACCGTATATTGGGACGAGTGAAATTAGGCGACGGGGGCTGATTTAAGCGGTCCACGCGCTAGAGGCGAGCCACCTATCTTCCATTTTGATTTAATCTAAGTTGAAATCTGAAGCACAAAAAAAATATATTATAGGTGCTAGTGGGGAATACAGGTCCTCTAGTGGCGACTACGAACTCAAAGACACAGCGTGAGTAGGAATCTTACCCGGAGGATTGATGCCCTGATGCAAACTGCAGGAATCCGCTGGGTGGAAATTACCCAAAGCCTCTCACTGCGTTCTTTAGGTGAAGGCCCAGCAGTGGTCTGTCAAAGGATAATGATGATGTTGATGACATTATTTTCGTTATCCGATTGGTTCAAACATAAAAAGTGTATTCACACACGTGCAGAAGTAAATAATTACCCTGGATCTGGAACAATCCTAATGTTCTCGGTTTTTGGTATTTTTCTGACGATTGACAATACCATGTTATTCTAGCGAGTGCGCACTCAAGTCCAGACCACATCGAGTTGCCGGAGCCGGTGGTCAGCGGGCTAGGCTCGCCGGAGGAGCAGCTGAGCGCGATCAGCCCGCCCGCGCAGTATGCGCACTCGGCGCCAAGGTATATTAGGTGAGGGTTGGAATGAATTATCATTTGACTGCTGAGTAACCAGAGCAACGAGTCTGCGGTTCAAATGATGACTGTTTTTGGCCTCATAATGCAGCTCAAGGGACTCAACTATCTCCCTAACTTAGCTGTTGAACTGAGAATGCAATATAAACCAATATTCGCTGGTTGGAAGTATAATTAAAATATAGTTTTTTACGCTATTAGATTAGTGAAGGAATGCCAATTACGGGTTACTTCCAGGTCAAACTCTCACTCTCAGCCGAGTATGCGCGAAGAGGATAGCTGCAACAACATCAACAGTCACAAGTCACTGCCGGATCTGCACATGCAGGCGCGCTGTTACTCTGAACAGTAAGTATCTGCCTACGAGTATACATGGACTAAAACGCATACAAAATCTTAGGTCAGGCTATTTTCATAAAAAGAAACTAAAACACAGCTAACAGCCGCTGTGTTAAGGTCGTTCTTGGGAGGCACGTTAACCACTTGGTCCTGGCTGTCCTGGCTGACGTTGAAAAAAAGCAGAAGATCATTTGTTTCCCCTAGGTGGTATAACAGGCATTGAAATACGAGGGGAGGTCAAAAAGTTCGCGGAACGGGGGTATGGAGGCGGGAGAGGTCACTTTTTTCTAGCTACACTAGTTTGGGCATTCTATAAATACGAAGTTTCATTAAAATCAGGTGATAGTCTACTGAGATACAAGTCATCAAACCAGTCAATCTGGAGGACAATTTTCACCATAGAGGAAATTGAGTTTCAGTTGGCGCGTGTTTTTGGCTCTCTGTGGTGATAATATAAAAGAATTTTAGACCAGATTGTGATTGAAAATGAAACTTGAGTTCATCATTTTGACCATGGGCCCAAACAAAACTCCATGCAAGCCCGGCACAAAGAGGGTAAAACACCCCAAAAGAAATTCACGATGTGTCCATCGGCTGGAAAACTCTTGCCCACTATTTTATATGATACAGAAAAAATCCTTCTCATAGACTGCAAACAAAGGTGTAATTTTAACTGGAGTGAGAGCGTAGTATACGCTACGCTACCTAAACGTCTCCAAGATCCTGTAAAGGAGAAATGATGGGAAAATCCTTCTGCACGACAATGCACACGTGCACAAGGTGCAAATTGCTATGACTGCTGTTGAATGAGTGGGCTTCGATATTTCAGAACTTCCTACCTGTAGGCTAGACTAATCCCCAAGGAACTATTTTTGGTTTCAAAAAAAGAAAAAAGAGCTTCGATCGAAGAAATTTTCCAGCGTTGAAGAGGTGAAGCGTGCAATTTCAGCCTATTTGGAGGACGAACACAAAACATTTTTTTAGAGCGTAATGAATTTATGCTTCAGAAGAATATAGAATTAATAAGAAAAAAAAAATGTTACAGTTAAATTTCTTACTCTTAATTCCGCGAACTTTTTGACCTTCCCTTGTACCTGATCTTGGACATAATTTACCATTTAACTCTTTCATTTTCAGTGCAAATGTTGGCCAAACAGAAACCATTGGCACCATCGGCTCCATGGGGCGGTCGCCGCGCCGCCGGCGGCACTCCAACCACCAGCGGACTGCCTCATGCTCTTCTAAAGGAACGAGGTAAGTTTTTCAAGGACATTTTGGGCTTCAAAGCAAAGCAAACCAAAAACTGAAGAAGAGAGAATCTACTAAAGGAAACTTATTTTCAGATCAAACCATTCTTCATTGTTGTCATCGTGCGAGGCATTCTCAGAACATCCTTCTCCGGGTGAAGATAATTATCAGTCATACAACAGGTAAGGAAATTATCTTAACCGAGGAATCGGAAACATGTTCGCGTAGTGGGGTCTGAGGCGAATACGCTCGATAGCCCACTCAACAAAGGAAAAAGGGGTAATAATTCGTGTAAAAGCGAATTTTGGCAGAAATGTAGGGAATGGTGTCTGAAGCAACAAACTCAAAGTACTGATGGATGAGGGTAGAGCTACCGGTTAGCTCTAGCTACTAGAGCTAGAGGTGTAAAGATACTTTTTTAAGTTTTTCTTAAACAACATGTAAGAGGTGGCTCTTAGCAAAAAAAATCTTTTACTCAAGTAATCTACATAACATTTGTGCCAAAATTCGCTTTCACACGAATTATTTCCCCTATTTGGCAGTTTTTCGTCTTTGTTGAGTGGGCTACGCATCTGAAATAAGGAAATCGTAGGGAGAGGAAAATCAAGAATATAGATAAAATTAACACTGCCTACTGGGTAAGTCGGTAGGTAAGTTAAAACGGCTGTTCGACCATAGATTTGAAACCAGAGACGGAACTTTATATGGATGTAGATTACCTAAAACCAGCAACTTAGCAGAAGTATATCTGTGAAGTGTCAACCGTAAGAGCTTGACATACCAATCTACTACCCAGACGAAACGCTACTCTTCCACTTTAATTATGCGCACAGCAAAAGCATTGTATAGTCTGCCTGCATCTGTATTTATAGCCCGAGGTTTTTCAAGAAAAGAGGCAATAAGTAGGCTGCTTCTTGGCAAGCTCGTTTCATTTTATGCCACATCTTTTATCATAGGATAGATTGTGTTCAAGAGAAAAACCATCTTCGTTTGCGACTCTGGTGAGTAAAGTCCAGATCGTCCATCGTTTTTTCGATCGACCTCTAACGATATCCGTCCTCTGGTCGCGATTGGGTGACGATCTTGGTCCACCTTTCTAGACACAATGACATACCTAATGACCCATTAAACATTTGAAAAAAGATATCAGCCGTCTGCGAAAGCAGCATTAACCAATAAGTACTTGTCTTCCATTGTTAAGATGAATGATTTGTTCCCCAGCCGCTGCGGGTCATCGTTTGCGCGGGACTCCGGCGGCTCCAGCGGGCACTATACGCAGCGCAGCGCGCCGCCGCACCACCACCGCCGGACCGACTCCGGCTCCTCCACGCAGCACGACATGACCAGGTGGGGACCGCACACATCGACATTGCATGTGACGATGCGACATAACCCGCCAGCCATTGCAGCGAGTCGGTGGAGCGGTGAGGAAGTTTGCGCGCGGGTGAAATTCAATGCTGCCAACCTAAAGATTTTGACAAGTCGAAGTGCACTGTTAAAAAAAATAAGTTATCGCCTGTTGTAGCTTCCATGATCTATGTCACTTGATATATACAGCAATTCTGCTATTTCGTTGAAAATTAGCGAAAAACTGAAGCATTTTCAGAACATTATATCTACTTGAGAATATAGTATGATACCATAAATTAATTTGGTATTTTGGTAATAAACAATGTTTATTAGCTATCCTTCAGTTCATGTGGAGAAGTTTCAGCTAAGGTGGCGGTTAAAATTTTATGATATAGAATTTTTTCCTAGAAAAATCCCAATTTTTCTCGGGCCTGAATGTTCCATGCCGCCAGCTTCACCGCCGGAGAGTTCCATACTCTTCCACTGCCTTGCCTCGGCAAGTGACATAGTGTGTATGTATTTTTTTACACCAGGAGAACAAAAAAAGAAGGCTATGGGTGTGCTGGTAGACGCTCCTGGCTCAAACCCCTGTCTGGTACCTTGCAACACGAGTACATTTATCCTTACTTTAAGACCACGACAAGTGGTGTGATGTCTAGCTAGCGCATATTTATATAAATATATATATATATCTGTTTATATATTTATCTAAATATATGAGGCGAAATCCCCGTTGCAGGCCAGCAATACAGGAGCCGGAGCGCCGGGATTCGTCACACAATATTTAGGAGTGGATGTAGTAATCGAATAGTGAATAAAAGATCAGCCAATCGAGAGACTCGTTTAATGTATAGGGTAAAAATATAGGTAGGAAAGAACTGTAACAAAACAACAATAAATGAATACAAAGAGTCCTAGGTATGAGATTATCTAATAGTAATAGGTAAGTAAATAGGTATGATATGCTTACCCCGATACACGGGTCCCTGTTACATTATAACTGTTTACAATAATTGGTTAGTTAAAGTATTTAAAAATACACTATTACGTAATTTGAACTTAAACTGGTAATCTGGTAAAATGTTCGCAAGCTCTGTTCAGTACGATGGTTTTGGTACGACTGCCTCAAAATGCTGAACAAAGAACGTGCAACAATAAATTCAATTTTGAAAGGACAGGTACAGAATACTATTGATGACCAGTAAGGTAAACTGAAGTTCCCAGCCATCGTGGAGGTTCTAACGTGGTTTGATAAATATATATGCGCCAGACAACACACCTTTTGTAATGGTCTCGAAGTAGGGATTATTAAATCCATGTGTTACGAGGTACCACACAAGGAAATAAGCTAGGGGCGTCTCCCAGCACACCCAGACCCGAGTCAATTCAGAAAAGATCGTTTCCCGAATTGACCCGACCGGGAATCGAACCCGGGACACTACGGAAATCGAGGCGCGAAACCTTGCTACAGCACACTACGCCAATCGTGCCGTCCATTAGACTGGAACGAAACGGCGTCGTTACAAACCTTTCTGTCCCGCAGCCGCTACAACTCGTACTACCCGGAGTACCCGCACGAGCCGGAGTGCTACGTGTCGGCGCCGCCGCAGTTCCAGGACGGCGCGCCCTCGCCCCCCGCGCCGCCGCCGCACCTCGCGCCCTACCAGCCGCCGCGCGTCGGGATACACTTCCAGGTACAGGGAACAGTTAGCTTTCAAGAAACCTGTGCTTCATTATAATTAAGTTTAGGTTAGCGGGAAAACTTTGAAAAGGAAGTATACACCTATTGTATAATTTGGAGTTTTTCTTATGTTTTTCACTAAAACAAAACACCATTGCCACATTCTGTATTTCAAGTCTATTTCTGTCAATTTCTCGTTCATTTATCTAGATCTTGATAATAGTATATATCGAGGGATTAAACGAAGCCATAATATACCAGAGGTGGTCAATGAAACCGAGGGTATATTAAGTTGGCTTTTAGTCTCGAGGTGCAAACTGTACTTTTCACTTCGAGTGCGAGAAAAATAGTCAATTTAGTACAAAAACATTTAAAACCGAACAAATTTACACTCGACAAAAGTTCTGAAATTTTCGCGGTCAGTTTATTCTTCTGAACTGAACCAGTCACAGATTATCAATTTAAAACACATGGCGCCACCTTCTTTGCGGTCAAACCATGGAACTAAAACTCCTCAACATTTTCGCAATGAAGATGGTCCAAACTCCACAGATAATAGTATATTTTACTGGCTGTTTGAGTTTGTCTATGTCACATAAAGGAAATTAAAAAACTTATTACTTTTTACTCCCTAGGGGCTAAAGTGGTCACTTTAGCCCCGCTTCGTAGGGCTATATTGGCGTACTTTTAGAGCATGAGAAGTGAAAATACGTTTAGTATTTACATAGGATGCAATGTTATGATGCTGCATCACCACGACATAATACAAGTATGCGCAACTGGTAAGCGACTACATTTTGCGTCTTTTTACTCAAAGTAGTTCTGACTTTGTTTTTAAATTATCGAATGAATATAATACCTATTATAATTCAGCTTTTTGCCTGACAGGCGAGCGTCCCTCCACCACAGTTTCAAGATGAACTAGTGTACGACTACGGGGACTATGACTGCGCCTACAAGACCCCCCTGAAATGCCTCACTGGGGGGAGGAAGGATTACCAAAAACAGAGAGAATACACCAGGTAAAAAGAAATAGGTTATTTTCGCTTTAACAGTAGTTAGTAAGGAGTGTCTGTTAATTCGTATAGTCATTCTATCACTAACAAAAGTGCCACAAAATTGGAGTTACAATGATGAAATTACAACTTTTGTTAAAAATGTCTTGTTAAATTTTCATAACTAGCGGTCGTAACATGGCGATAGAATGTTGATAATTTAGCCAGCTTATTATTGAAAGGTTTTGGTTCTTCCAGGTTGTGGTTACGAATATTTCGGAACCAAGTCCGGGTTGGTGATCACCAACCTATATTCAGCAAGCGTTGTGATTAAGCCAATACTCATAAATTGCATTAATGTCTTGATTTCAATGATGAAGGCCTCTGCCCAGCAGTGGGGCAGTAAATAGGCTAACTTTTCTTTACACTGTTTATACAACGTGTTAATGAAAAAGCGGTAAACCTGAAATTTGTTTGTTCAGAATCGAGAGTAAAATCGATTTCACTAATAAAAAATAGGGGTAAAATTTTAACTAAATAAATATTTTAATCACGCCGTGTTTACTCATTACTTAACTCTATTATTGCGGCGGCACGAAAAGCAACAACGTCGCAGTAGCTCGCGCGTTATCACCAAAGACTTTTTAATTTTGCGACAAAGACAAGAAAACAAAAAAGAGAATATCTTCGTAAATAATCCGCGAAAATTAAATTTCATAATTTACATAATTATTTTGTAATAAAAATAAGTTGGGGTGTCTGAGGCTATGCGCTTTTTAATTAACACGTTGTATACATCCCGTATCGTTGCAGGTACCACGAGCCGAGCACGGAGCTGGTGAGCAAGCAGCCGCAGCTGCAGGACGCGCGCCTGCGCCGCATCGACGACGCGCAGGAGTACGTCAACGCCGCGCAGGTGAACATCTGACTTACAGCCGCCATTTTAGTTTTCATTTTCGAACAAAATGTACGCAATTTATGAGAACTTATATCGCCCACTTTCGTTTATGTTAGCCGTTACGTTACGGCGCATACTGTTACAGAATTTGTAACACATTTATTGATTTATTGCTTAAAATAAGAGTAGATACAAATGGCGGACATAATGCATAGAAACACAAATTGCTATTCAAATTGCATATATTTTTATGAATCCGCGGATGTCAAGCATAAAGATATCCCCGAGGTATTTATTTAAGTATGTTAACTTAGGATTAGGGATGATATTGAGATAAAATTTATACTTTCTACAGGTACCTATGGTAATTTATTCAAATTGTCTAAATATTTAAATAAATAGAAATATATCGATATCTCGGCAGCACTAAACTCCAATACTATAAAACCTATTTACTTCATTGTTTTTCAGATGTTACCGCCAGAGGAAGTGACGTCACCATTGGGGACGTTCAAGAGACAGCGGTGTCTGCGCTACAAGCAGCGCCGGCCGAGGCCCGTATTGCGCTCAAAATCGGATATATCTGACAGGTATGTCGTAGAGAAAGACAAATTTTGATTGTGTTATGTATGATGGCAATACAAATGTAAAGGCGCAGACACACTAGCGGAACATGTAATGTAACGTCACATAAAAATACATAGGTAACTGTCTTTTCATTTGCTATTTTATTCAACACTCAGTAACATGACACGTTCATACAAGCTAAAACATTTCAACGATCACGGTGTTTTATGTGTGACACAAAACTTCATTTGCCTTGTCGTAAGAATTGTAGATATCCTTTTAAATACTTTATGACTTTCGATATTTCCTTTAAAAATACAAATTAGTCGCTAAAAAAACCTAAAAAGAAGTTGCCAAAAATTAGCTTACTTTAATTTGCTTAAACATCATAGAAATCAGTAAATTAAGTGGCACAATGCGTTGACTGAAGGATATTTGTTATGTATCACTTATTTCCCCCAGATATAGACGCACCGACGGTCGCAGTCCCGCATCGGCGCCCTGCGAAGGCGAGGACTCCCCTGACAGTCCGTCCGAGGAGTCCGTCCGGCTGCAGCAGTTCTTCGAGCGCCTCGGCCTCGAGCCCCGGCTGTACGACGCCGTAGTCAGGGATGCGCCTCCCGACAGCCCTGTGTTCTTCTCACCGGCTTCAACCGTGGACTCCAACCAGTTGGCGGCTGCTGCGGATTACACGGTAAGTTTAATAACAAGTACATAATATACATAGGTTTTACAAATAACTCACCACATAAGTATTGTTTACCCCAATACGTGCCCTACTCTGGGGCTCTTAGGCACTGTACTTGAGTTTGCATTAAGAGCCTTCTGCGCACCCTCTTAAGAGTGTACGCTGGTGGTGGCTTGGCAACATAGCATTTTTGGAAGATTTTCGTGATTGGTTTATTGCATTATCCTAAAAGTTTTTTTCCTTTGCTATTTATGAAAAGTAGATTTTTTGAACTTTTATTTGTATACGTATAAGCTAAATCTGCGGCTAAACAGGAATCATTTAAAAAAGATTATACAATAGCTAATTTTTGCTCAGGTGCAAGGCCCCGGCGTCCAGAAGCAGATCTACCGCAACACTGAGCCTCCGAGTGTGGTGGAGCGCAACGCGCGCATCATCAAGTGGCTGTGCCAGTGCCGCAAGGCCCAGCAGCAGCCGCAGTAGACCAAAACATTGTTAAGTTTGAGGCTAACGGTTATTTCCAAACGACCAGTGGAAATTCATAACCTAAGAATTGCTCGTGTGTGTGTGTGATTTACATGTTTACAAACTCTGGATTCTGAACTCTGATGATAGTAAAAAGAAGCTGATAATATAACGACATCTAATCCAGAGTGTTCAGCTATAAGAGAAATTCGAACAAAAATATAGTTTGCAAAGTATACGTTGTAATCAGAACTTATTTGGTATACTTATAACTTTTAAAACCTAATCATGGAATGGAACTCATAAGTATTTATGACCGAATTTATGGTGACCCAGTTTGGTCACCGGCTCTTTCGCTGACTACACACACAAAGATAGCATTTGTGTGAAGACCATACAAACATTGTGCTATTTTTTTTTATATGCTTACTGTCAGTAATGCTCATGAGCTAAACTAGACAGACTATTCTATCGATTAATAGGTATATTACAAGGACATTATTCCTCATGTATTTGAACCTTATAGCAAAGTAAGTTACTGGTTTACATACAAACAGGAGTTATGAATAACTGTAAAAGATGGCAAAAATAGGTTATACCTATAACCGTTTCGTATAGCCTAAGCATTTAACATTTTAAAAAGAAAGCAAACCTAATTAAAATAGAATTATCAATAATGAATCATAATTCTCTCTTTGAACTTTTAAAGTAACTTATACTAAATGTTGGAGATGATAATAATTAAAATAACGGCAACGCCATCGACTGCTGTAATACTAAGTGATTCTAGTTCACTAGTTAGTCCTACTCTAAGGTTAGAAACTAAAACATAGAGTAATAACGTGAATCGAAGTAGAACATTGGCTTATATCCAGAACTTGACTGAAAATTATAACTTATTTCATGGAACAATAACACAAATAAAAAGCATACTCATGCCAATTTATTGTGTAAATTTAGGATTACTATTTCAAGTCTGTTTATTCCTACTTGTATAACATAATTATATTTAATTTAATTACCTATTCCAAATAATAAGTACTACTAACTTGTTAATAATAACTTATTAGAAGATTATATTTTCAACTCAAAATTATAATTATCATCATAAACTATAAAATTACTAGCGGAAATTGATATTTTTGTCTCGGCAACTATGTACAATTGTGAGCTTAGAAGATGCGAGTTATTTTCGAATAAAAGAAAATTACGATAGTTTGACTACCTTGGTGGTTTCTACTGTAAATATTTAATGACGGTTAAGAATTGAAAATGTATGTTACTAGCGATTAATTGAAGTAGTACATTACACTTCACATGTGACATTACATTAATTGAATTTAATATTACATTACATATTGTATGAGTCTACATGCTCCTTAGTATTCGTGAAATGGATGTATTTCTAAAATTATTTGAAAAAACGCGTTATTTTGAAACGCCTTATTTAAATGAAATAGTTTAATTATTGATGAAGTTATAATGCATTGTTTATCATCAAAGTAGCTATTAAGTTCATGCAATCATAAGTCAGTTAAACTTTCAAAATTAGATCAACGTCAGATAGTTAAATCGTGCAGACTACATACGTTATATATTTAGGTTAACTGTGGTTTTTAATAACAGTAGAATTGTGAATTAATAATGTGTTCCTGTTATAGATTTGTCAATGTTCATTTTAGCTCTGATTATTTCAATTCCGTGTTTTACATGTAGCGTGTTTCACTATGTAAAAAATAGGTTAAATATCTTATTAACTGTGAGGACTTTAAATAAAATTTAGTTACCTACTATTTTCCTTGATGCGCTTTTTTATTGGAATTGAAATTGAAGCATATCCAACACACAGAATAGGTATATTTAAATTTTTCATGCCATTTCAAAGATCATCAAACATTGTTTTTAAGGATTGTGTTAGAAAGTTTTATTAACTTGGTTGAAAAATAATCCTTTCATTTGAAAATGTTTTGGAGTATGCAAATTAGAACAGGGATATCTCTAACGAGGTCAAAAATATTAGATACATATAACAAGGGATGAAGGATATATGTAAAGGCGGACATGAACCACATTTTTTTTTAAATTAAGCATTTTAAACATTTCCCCTACTAAGTTGTCGCTTAGTAAGTAAGATATCTGTATTTTTTATGATGTTGGGAGCACAAAATGGATCAATTTAAGCTAATATAATATTCTGCAAATACCCGTAAGTATAACTTAGGTTGTGCCGAATTACAAAAAGTCATACGGATGTTTCTAGCGTTAACACGATACATTTTTAGGCCTAACTCTAACAAAAATGCCTAATTCAACCGTGTTTACTGTTTTTGGTAAAATTTTAGATATTTGTAAAAAGTTTTGGTTTTATTACCACAGGTTTAGAGGCATTATTAGAATAAAGGATATCATGTACCTATTACAACCTGCCCTAATATTAATTTACTATTTTGACTTGAAATCTAGTGTTTGGAAAAAATACACTTAAAGCTCACACATTTATTGTATGTGTTAGGCAAATCCTTTTTATAACTTACTCTTATAACTTACTTATTATTACTTAAATGCATAAGGGGATGATCTATGTTACTAACAATACCTCCAACAAAAACGCAATAAGCATAATTATTACTTACTTTATATAATAAAACATGTCGACAGTTTAATAGCTCAACTTTTAAAAACGTAACGCAGAAACTATAACTATATAAACCATTGTAAATAACCGATAGACTTTAATAATTAGCTGAACCACTAAGCTGCAACAGTAGATCTCTAAGGAATGGCGATAAATAAATAATACGTTCTACATATTGCCCTGAGTTGTACTTGTAATCGTTTCAATAAACGACTTCAACTAATTCTAAAGTACATAATTAAATTTAAGAATGTTATGATGTAGAGTACCTTCTGCTTGGCAAAAATTTGTTCTTCATACTGTTTATTTCAGAAATAAAACCTATACTGAGTGTCACAAGTAGGCTTTAATATTAATCAAAGATGTCACTGTTTCTTTCTTGACAGAAATCATGGCTCAAATAGAAAGGTTGTTGTTCTAGCTATATTTTTGTGCCGTTATTGCGTCAGACTCAGATGTACCATTTTTACATACCATGCTTTTTGCCAAGTTGGTACACTATTAGCATTCCTGTTTTTTTAAATAAGTCTTTAATGTTCTAAAAGTCTGTTGTTAGTTTCTCAATTTACTTGTATTCTGTCTGTGATAAAGATGAAATAATCGTAATGTTACATGACGTATTAAATGGCAGCTAGTTTTCAATGCAAGGCTTCTAATTGCAGTGACCGTTTAGCGGTATCATTTGTATTGAATTATAATGAACAAGTAAATATTTCCTACCTGAACATAAATTTCACATATTGAATTATATTGGCGTAAAAAACATTTTTTTATGCTTAATTCATGATTGTAATAATTGCTCAGACTATAGTACGCGTGAATTGTAATGTAATCTGTAATTCATGTGCTAAATATAATTATCAGAAAAGTTGAATTTGACGACCTTTAATAAACGTTACATTACATGTCGTGATCGCCCCAGTACGTACGCACCCTTAGATTTTTTAACTGTAATTATGAAGCTTATTTCAATGTAGCCCGTTTTGTTATGACTTATTTGTGTATGAAGTAATTTTTACCATGAATAAGTACTAAATAACATAACGCGGTAAGTACATAAGTAGGTACATAATAGAAGTTAAGTTTTTTTTTTGTTTAAATATTCAGATCTGGGGTAACTTCATTGCTTAAAATACATGAACCTAAATAATACATACTAAAAATTACTTAAATATTGAGGATTAGCATAACAGTATTAGATCGTTCAGCATTGGATGCTTCCATTAATTGTGTATATAAGATTTACGTAAAATTGTTAGAAGTTTAATGTGGAGAAGAATTATATTGTGGTCTGATGAAACTGTGTTTTTACTTTGTTTAGCCTCTTCATTGAGGAAGTAACTTATTCACTATTATCGGCCATATAACGTCCATGATCAACACCTTCGTCGAAGATCCAGATAGGCGGCTTGTATGCGGCCTTTAGTCTGCTCCGGTGTAACATTTACGAAGATACGTAAAACTTGGAAACGGATTTATGCCGGGTCCGGGCCGTATTTTTTTAGAATATTGCCCGTCTAGGTGACCTCACACAACCTGATAGAAAGCGGTCGTGAAGTCCGTGTCGTGAAGTGATGAGCGCAGTAATGCAAAAAAATCACTAAGCTAGCCATCCTCACCCTGAAAGCCTTTCAAAATGCCTTTTCACGCCCCTGCTAAAAGACCCCAGCACTATAAGAGGAAGGAGTGTGCCTTCATCCAGCGTACTCGCCATGGAAATCAGCTATTTCACGAATATTTAGAAAGCGTTGTGGTGTGAAAGAGGATGTTGTCACAAAAATTGAGATGGCAATGCTATGATGGTTTGGGCATATGGATGGATGAAAGGCGATTAACGAAACAAATTAACAAGGCGAGGGTGGATGGAGCTGTTGAAAGGGGAAGGCATAGACGGACGTACTTAGGACAAGTCCAGGACGTGCTCAGAAAAGGTCAGGTCAGGAGTACCCATGATCGACGAGCATGTATGAAAGGATTAATGAGAGTGGATGAAGCGCAGTAAAGAACTGGTCTCTGCCTACCCCGTTGGGAAAAAGGCGTGATGGTTTGTATGTATGTAAAAAATGATTCCTAAAGGCCTGCCGCAGACGAGGGATTATCCGATGCGTACTTTTTTCTTCGTGAAAAAAGATCCCTTACACACTGTATCGAGCAACGCACACGACCGACTAAATGTGCGGCAAACCAAAAATCCGCCGAAACACCGCGTTCGCCCGCGGAGCGTAGCGTAGTGTTGCGGGTTAAAGTGCGCGGGCGCACCCGTCGGATAAAATCCGCGTTAAAAATCGATTCGAAATAAAGAGATGGACCCAGTATTATCTTTTAAAACGTCTTCTCTTTTGCTTAAACTTCATGTAAATTACAGCACAACGTAATCTCAGAATATTTAAATACTCTCGGGCAACAAATGATCGCACAACGTGTGCGTTGAGTCCGCGGTAAATCCCTGGGGGGGATTTTGTATTCGCTGAGCGTACTTTCGTATTCGTGGAGCGTACTTTTTTCTCCGCGTACGTCGTCTGCGCAGGCCTTAAATAGTACTAAATTGTGCCCAACGGAAATAAATAGTGCTACAATACTTTTAAAGTTAAAGCCCTGAGTTTGTAGGTGAAAACGTAGTGTTTATATACTCTTTGGGTATCACCCAGAATACTCACCTTCGTTTGAGAAAACACGATAGGAGACCCAAACTAGGGTGCTCTTCATTTCAGATAAAAGGTTAGTACGACTCCTTGAGTTTTACTTGAGTTTCTATAAGTATAGTTTTTTTTTTATCAAAGTAAGTAATGTATCGCAGAGATTATGTGTTATCAAAAGAGCTCTCAAAAATATAAACATTGGTATAAAAAATATTCCGATAGCACTTAAACTACCCGAGATATTGCAATTTAAAAATCATATAATTTGGACTTTCCCAAAACGCTCCATACAAACTTTAAGGTAAGGTAGTGACGTCAATGTATAGTGGGTGGAGGAGTAAACCTGAATTACCCGTCCACCAACCAGTGGGAAAGTTGGATGGGTCGGGACCACTATTTTGTATATGTTTTGCATAACATTTTTATGCATTATTAAATATTGCAATTTAAACTTTTAAAAACTGGGCTGACCGCGTAAGTTTGAAAATAAATTCTACATAAGTTATCAAACTAACTAAATGCCCTTTTTAAATGTATTTTTCTAAAATATTAAATCATTATTAAATCCGATAATGGTTTCTCCCTTGCATTTTATTGTATCACTATTTCACATTTTTTTTGTTCTACTCAGAAAAACGTATAGTCTTCATACAATCGCTCCGTCAGAAATGAAGCACTAATCTGATCCACACATGCGTGACTATAACCTGCTTACGTGCGGCGCGCTTTGACATTAAACATTACGGAGCTGTAATGAACACTGCAAAGCGGTCCGTTTGGAGCCAATTATGGCACCAATTAAGTTGCTTCAAACAGTGCGCGCAGACTAGGTTTCTATGGCGTTATTATTCTAAGGGGAACGTCTTTTCAGCTTCACCATAGTTTGGCTTTATTATTTACCACCTATTTACTTCACCGGACTTCACCCACCCCAGTGTGCAGTGAGTCCAGCCAGTGATCCCCCCCCCCCCCCCTCCACAGTTTCGTTGCTTGCGTGGTTAACGTCAGCAGTCACTTCGGTCCACAGATTAGTCAGTGCCATAGAGAAAAGTAAGTGTTGTGAGTCAGGGTTCAGTGTTGTTGACTTTTTGTTAATCTGTGGTTGTTGTCGAATCGAATGACGTCTTAATTTTCCTCATTGACTTGACGTTTGTTTGTTTTTTGTTTTTCTATCTAAGATTTGAGACAATAAATAAAGTAAATAATAATACAGTAAATCTGAGAGAATTGAAATGAAAACCAACTAATCATTTCATCGCAAAATCTACGCACCACCTTATGTACAAGTTTGAATCTTTTATTAGTTCTGTTGCATTGTGAAATATATGATTAAATTGAACAAATTCATTGCGTCACAATTTGTAAGTTTAATTCTGGCGTAATTCCAGTGCTTGTGTTGTCATTTTAGTGTTGTTTGTTTGTTCAGTTGACGGTGAGCTTTCGAAGGAGCACTTAATGTTCCAAGGAGAAGTAACGACATTTTGATGATATTGGACGATAGTTTTGAGGATATGCCTCCGACGAAGCAAGGCAAGCGCGTCAGCGATGCTGATGACGAGAGCGACGACTATCGAAAGCGAAGAGACAGGAACAACGAGGCAAGTACATAGACTTAGGAATGTTTGTGTTTTATTGCTTGTTCTTGTCATCAGAAAAGAAAAGTAGATAGTTTTACCATCAATGTTAGTGTAGGTAGACCATGTTCGAAGGAGTCCTTGACTTTTCACAATATCACTCACAAGAAAGAGAAAAAGATTCTTAAGCATAGGATTGTTTTGAAAAGATTTACCTTTTATCATGACAGAATTTTCTCTAACTTATAAGCCATCAGTACATATTTATAAGTGTACTGTGTAGGTAGACTATATCTCCTGTTAAAATATAACCTACAAAATATAAGTGGCCTATGTTGCTGACTGATAATGTAGCTTTATATTGGTGAAAGAATTTTTAAATCAGGCCAGTACTTCCGAAGCCTATTCAATCCAATACAAACCAAGAAATATTCATATCTTTCCTCTGATTATTAGTACTTAATACATTACCCATCAGTTTCTGTAATTAAAACGGAACATTATAGATTTCCTTTTTTTTACAGGCAGTCAAGAAAAGTAGATACAAGTCAAAGCAGCGGACACAAGAGACATTCACACGAGTTAGCAAACTGAAAGCTGAAAACCAAATGTTGGAAGAAAAGGTGAAGACATTAACAAAGGAGCTACAGTTTCTCAAAGAACTGTTCCTGGCACATGCATCTAACACACAGAGTGCAAAGTTTGAGGGGTTAGATCTAGAAAAGCTGCTGGAAGATATTCCTGATGATAAAAAGGAAGGAGGCAACAGCAAATCAAAATAGTTTAAGGGTAAAACCTGTTAGTATGGGGATAAACAGGACGTAATGAACTGTGACGCTAATCATGCAAAGTAATTTAAGTATTTTTTAATGAATGGACAATATTAAAAGTTTTCTCAAGGTCTGCCTCCTCAAAAAGCCAATTAATCCCACAAATTTTGTAACATCACTCAAAGATTAGCCACCTTTACAAATACAATTCACCTGAAATGGCCTTTTTGAAGGGAGCGATCATGACTTCAGTAATTTAATATGGGGAAATAAACCACAATTGAAAATTATAATTGGTAGAATTTTCATTAACAAAGCCAAATTTAATAAAAGATGACTTCTGTGAAGTTGCTAATGAAATCTATGACACCATATCAATTTTTATAATTGTTCTCAATGAATAAAAGAAAAGCTTTTAAAACCTATACTTTTAATTAGTCAATTCATAAATTATAGTTGTTAAAAATTGGTATGTAAATTTAAAGCGAATTGATGTAATATTAAACTTGACTTTTGAATTACATGACTTATTTATAAAAATGGTTAGTTTAAAATTAATATTATTGAAATAATGTCTTTGAATGCAACTGTTTATGTCAGTGAAGTGATATTTGTATGCAATATTATGAAAAATAAAACAACCTTTTATATAAACTTGTAATTTTAATAGTAAAAATAGATCCATAAGTAATATGTACTATAAACAACTTTAGAAATTCAAAATAAAATGTTTCTTTCTAATTAAGAAGCTTCAGTCATTTCCTTTCTTTACAGAGCTTTCTATAGATACAACAACAATGAATAACATAGTAAAATAATACATAGGTAGTAGTTGGGTATATAATAATTGCACTAAGTTATAAAAACAAGAACTACCAGTGTTCTACTGTTGCTGCTGAAAGTACAAGTTTCTAAATATGATCACAGATTAAAACTACATTTATTTTGTCCCTTGCTTGGAATCAGCTCTGGGGTAGACATAATTTATTTGTTTAAAAATAACAAGCTCTTAAATTAGGAGATATCATATGATGTACAGTCAAAAGCATAATCAAAACAAATAACTGCACGTTTCAAAGGTTTCAAAAGTATCTGAGCAAAACATTGGCCACAAATATCTATACAAGTCATTAGACAAAGAGTCTGAACGAACTTTCGTATAGATATTTATTGGCTAATATTTTGCTGAGATATTTTTGAAGCCATGGAAACGATATTTAAGCTTTTGAATGTATTTATCTGATCCTCTATAAACCAATGACGTTACAAAATACATGTAGACAATTAAAGAAGTCCATGTCACGTCTAGTCTATCTATGGTAGATAACGGGAAACTCTTTTTAGCATGGTACGGAATAATTTCAACAGGTTTAGCGCTATATTGGCACTATAAAAAATTAATACACGTATATTTCTAAGCATAGATTACATTAGCGAAAAACGTCAGGGGTTAAATTTCTAGGGACATGACTTTGTGATAGGCATAGGTATTCTCAATTTGTTAAAATACTCTGTAAAGCGATCACGACCAAGACACGAAACTCTTTTTTTTCACGTAATTTGATAACCATATCAGCCGAGGAACATAGAGCCTGCGCAGACGATGTGTTATCCGCGGCGTACTTTTTTTTCCGTCAAAATAGATCACTTACAAACCGTATCGAGGAACGCACTCGACCGACTAAAAGTACGCCGAAACACCGCAGAGCGTAGCGGATTATTCTCTTTTAAAACATCTTCTCTTTTGCTTAAACTTCATGTAAGTTACAGCACAACTTAATCTCAGAATATTTGAATATCTACTCTCGGACTACAAATGATCGCACACCGTGTGCGTCGAGTCTATTGGGGATTTTGTATTCGCGGAGCGTACTTTTTTCTCCGCGTACGTCGTCGGCGCATGCCTTTAAAGATAGGCTGAAAACACCCCAAGATGGAAATGCTGGAGAAAACAGTCTCACACGACCAAAAAAACAAGATAGGGTATTTGACAACATCATCAGATTAAAAAAAAAAAACATAAAATGTATTTAAAAAGGGCCCTTTAAAAACTTTTGGTTTGTTTACGTATGTACAATTCGTTTTATGGCCCTTCAAACTTGGGTGGCAAATCTAAAGATAATTTTTTTTTGCAGAACGCAAAGAAAAAAATAGCAAATTACGTAATTTGCAAGCGGCAGTTTGCCTGGACCGTTTTGGGCAAGTCCAAAAATAAGATTTTTAAAATGGCATAGTATATCTCGGGGCGTTTTGGTGCGTTCGAAATATATTTTTTTACCAATGTTTTTATTTTTGAGAAGTCTTTCAATAACACTTCAACAAACAAAAAAAAATAGTCAAATACCCTATTGTTGCCGTCATTTAAAAAGAAGCAATTTAGGGCCAAATTGGTAGTATAAATCCCCCTTCTTAGTGTACTCCTGCGCATAACCATGCCATCTACTGTCGCCCAGAGATCTTTTTCCGTGACGCGATCTGTACAACAGTTTTATTTCCATACGTTGATGACCCCATCAGCGGAGGAACTGACTAGATAGTGCTTGGCGCCCTCCACCATTGTGATGTCGGTTATAGGCGCCGTGTGGTAGAATGATCTAGATTCTACCGCGCGGTAGATGTTCTCTTCTAAGGCGGGCGCGGGAAGACTTGGGTTGATCTTGCAGCACTCCTGGATTACTGTGGTGCCGTCGATTATGCGACTTCTGAAAATAATAGTATATTTTATATCGAGGGACTAAACGAAGCCATAATATACCAGAGGTAGTTTGACTCCCGAGCGTGCGAGCAATGAAACCGAGGGTATATTAAGTTGGCGTTTAGTCTCGAGGTGCAAACTGTACTTTTCACTTTGAGTGCGGGAAAAATATTCTATTTAGTACAAAAACATTTGAAACCGAACAAATTTACACTCGACAAAAGTTCTGAAATTTTCGCGGTCAGTTTTTCTTCTGAACAGAACCAGTCACAGATTAACAATTTAAAACACATGGCGCCACCTTCTTTGCGGACAAACTATAGAACTAAAACTTTCAACATTTTCGCAATGAAAATGGTCCACACTCCACAGATAATAGTATATTTTTAGTGGCTGTTTGAGTTTGTCTATGTCACATGAAGGAAATTAAAAAAACTAATTACTTTTTACTCCCTAGGTACTAAAGTGGTCACTTTAGTCCAGCTTCGTAGGGCTATAATGGCTAACTTTTAGAGCATGAGAAGTGAAAAGGATATTATTGAAGACTGTTGGCGCTATGCCCCCCTTTAAGCGCCAAATATCGTGGTTTACCTATTCATACCTGTGATTTGTGTGTATTTGTGTCTGGATGTACGTATTTAGAAATGTTTAGGTATGTTTATCAGTTTCTGATACCTATAGTACAAGCTCTGCTTAGTTTGAGGTCAATTGAACTTGGTGTAAGATGTTCCCGATACTTAATTAAATTGAAATTTTTGCTTAAAAAAATGGACGTACCCACCACTGTTGGTAATCAGTGATCATTGGGCAGAAACTAGGGCCTGGGTATCCCGACGGTCCTATTACAGAAACACTCAGGTACACATATTTTGTCATTGGGAGTTGGCCCAAAATTCCGGCCGATTTTTCAAACTGTCCCTCGAGGCTAATAACCCCCAAAAAATCAAGGTTCATTCATCAGGTAATCATTTATTTACTTCCGGACATCGTTATTTACAAATTATCAAAAACATAAGCATCCAACAAGAATAAGGGTGCACGCCCACGTCAGACTTTTTGTGGGACCGATAATCGGGCCGATTTCATATTTCACTTTATTTCTGACCTACTTTTTGTTGCTCCATTGCTATCAGTACGTTCTATTTTTCTCCTACAAAAAATCGGTCACCGATTATCGGACGAAAAAAACGAGAGAATCTTACTAATATTATAAAAGTTTGTAAGGATGTTTTGTTACTCTCTCACGCAAAAACTACCAAACGGACTTGGATAAAACTACAGTCATACAGCTTATAAGTACATCAGAATAACACATGGGCTACAATTTATGAAGATTTTATGTAATTTAGCCATAAAATATAACGATAACGCGGGCGAAGCCGCGGGCGGAAATCTAGTATTATAAATGCGAAAGTTTGTAAGGATGTATGTGTGTATGTTTATTACTCTTTCACGCAAAAACTAATGGACGGATGTATGCAAATTTACAGTAATACAGCATGATTTTATCTAGACATGTTACAGAAATGAAGTTCACGCAAGCGAAGCCGCGGGCGGAAACCTAGTATGAAATTAAAGTAACATAAGGCAGCGGTGTCCCGATGTCCACAATAATAAAGGAGCTCACTCAGCATTAGCCTGGGCTTTGTAGGCTCCGGCGCTGATTTTCACATTTTGGGTGCTTTACTGGCTTTATATCTAAGTTTTGCTTGTTTTTGAACTGTGTTGCAAACACATAAGGTTCATAACATAAGATTAAATTTCCGCCTCTACCAGACTGTTTTTACTTGCCTATACTTGAGCGTGTTGGGCCCCAACTTAAGCTGGTCATTAGGCGCGTGCAGCAGCACGTAGGAGTCCGTCGGGTGCTGCAGGTCCCAGTGGCGGAGGCGCAGGTCGGAGCCGCCGCTGATGAGGAAGCGGCTGCCTTCGCGGGAGCCGCAGTAGGCGGCGCTTATGTAGTGCGACGCCTGGGAAACCAAAAAGCTCATGCGTTACTAACTGGGTGACTGAATGACAACGCACAGCTGAAACTATTGAGCGTAGGCAGCTGCCCCCCGATTCAGAATGAAGTTATCGACCGATTCGATAAGTTTGTTATAATTATAGTAAATGAGCCGCTTAACGGTAGCAATCAATATTTTTATATGTTAAAGCCAAAATCCTTTAGTTTTCATAAAGTAAATTATATGAAAAGTACCCATCTTAAACAACGAATTGAAAATAAAAGCAAATAACCGAATCAATCGATAACTTTCTTTTGAATCGGGGGGCTGAAATCTAGGTTACTTGTGGAGTGTAGGGGAGCACTAAGACAGAATTTCCCGAAATTTCCTCAACAACGGGATAAAATGGGGTGGATAATAGAACGCTGAAAGGCATTAGTATGCTCCTTATTGCGGAGTGTAAGGGATAGGATTTGCAAAATGGGTCTCAATGGCAGCAACGTAACGTGCCCCTAAGTAAAGGTTGATGTGAACGCCTCTGTACAAAGTGTGTTCGTTTGTGAGAGATCTCACCGGCTGCGTGTAGCGCAGCGGCTGCGGCTCGTTGGTGCTCGGCCACAGCGCGTGCGTGCGCTGCGTGGACTCCAGGCACCAGGCGCCGGGGTCGCGGCCGCCCGCCGCCCACACGCGGGACGTGCCGGGGCCGAAGCCGACGATGCGGCGGACTCGCTCCGCTGTGCACCAGAATATTGCATTGGAAATACAAAACAACAACACATTTTATATATAAAAAACCCATACGCAACAATTCAATATAATGCAAAAGATGTCTTGCATCATTTTGTAGAAGACCTGAGACTTTTCAAACTGCTGGACCGATTTGTACCAAATATAGCTAGGAACTGCCGCTAGGAAACTGGCTTTCGGATGACAAAAACCGCATCGAAATCGGTTAAACCGTTTGAGAGCTACGATGCCACAGACAGACACACAGACATCGTCAAACTTAAAACACCCCTCTTTTTGCGTCGGGTGTTTAAAATAGAGTAAAATAACAACCTATTCTCACAAAAAGTGCAGTTGGGATGTTTCAGCGACGTGATCGGCAGCTGAAATTTCCACTCTTCGCCTACAGGCCGGTTTACACTGTATTTTAGCTTGTTTTGTTCGGTATTTTCTTCGAGATTTTAATTTCCGTTAGAAATAGAAATAGAAATCATTTATTTGCTGAAAAACAAACTTTATTAGTAACTTTTGTAAATGACCTTCGAATTACAAGAACTTTGCATCCGTGCTCTGTCAAAGGAACAAGAAAAGTGTGCTTGACATCATTCTAAGCACACTTTTTCTCCATTAAAATGTATTTCTGCTCCTTTCACTCACACATGCCAGAAAGAGACAGAAGGCCGGATGTCACTGCCACGCGTGTGCCATGTTTATAGGTTAACCGCCGTAAGTCGATCCTCCTGATGGCCCGCGGGCCACACTTAAATTTCAGGAAATTTATAACTTTAGATGTGTTAGTATTTGTTTCAGTGTTATTAATAAAAATAAACTAATTAAATATCAATTATTTATTAGACGTGGGAGATACGGCCGCTTTTACTTTACTTTTTAATAGTTGTCTCATAGACACGCCAGTAGCCTCTGAAATTGTCTTAATGTCTTCACCCGGAAAAATCATGAATACATTATACTAACGACATGGCAATAACAATGTAAAAAAATCAAAACACATCGAAAGTACTATGTACTTTATTAACACAATGTAGAAAACTAAATGAATGCACTGCACACCTGAAGAAGATGCTTGTTCAATTTTTTTTTGTCGCTACATTTTTAAGCACAATTCCATTATCGTATTTATCTCATGTGGAGCAGACACAAGGCTGCAAGATTTGACGTTGAACGTTTATTGACGCGACTGATTGAAGAGATTGATTGGCCAAAAGCATCCCCCTCCCGCGTTCCGTGCACCATCAGGAGGGTCGATTTTATAGCAGTCAAGCTATAAGCTTGTCAATTGTGTGACGTGCTTTATTCTGGGTGCGTTCAATAAAGCGCGGAATTTCGCTCTGAGTGAAAATCACTCAAACCCGTTCCAAATTGAACCCGAGTGAAATCGAGAGCGATCGAACTATCACCTAATAGTTTCCTAGTTGTTTTAAGCCGGGTTTTCTGACAAGTGCGAATTCTACCGGTGCTTGGAGCCCGAAGAGATTCACCTGACAGCTGTCAGACAAAGGTTTTGTTCGTTTTGTCTCTTTCTATCCGACTAGGGTGGAAATGACTCTAGGAAAAGCGATCCGGAAAGCGCCCTCAGTGTATGGAAAATCAACACTTACCGTTGGGATGTTTCAGCGACGTAATCGGCAGCTGAAAGCGCAGATCCCACACGCAGATGGCGCCACTGGAGGTTCCGACTGCGATGTACCCGGCGCTGTTGGCGTACAGACACGTGTACACGCCTTGTTTGAGGTCGCCTTGCAGCTTCCAAGCATTACCTGGAACGGATTTAGGGTATGAATTATTTTGTTTTAGTTTGATCACAATCACCAGTAGTCAATTTTATGTATTTTTTTGTAATTTTCAAACAGTTAAGTACTGCAATTTTTACCTTTCATTTTGTGAATATGTTTAAATTTGATGAGTGAAAAAATGGATTTTTGCGTTATGGTTAAAGTAAATAACTTGAAATATACGGCCAAGGCCTAAGGCTACAATCAGGTATCGGGCATCATCGTCGTTTTGTATGGAAAAAACATTGAAAAAGAACAATATGAAAAGTTTTAATTATATAATTTATTTTATGGCCCTTTAAACTTAGGTTGGGAAACCTATTTTTGAAAAACGTACAGGTATTAAAAATAAATACCGGTTGATTTTCAAATGACTTACAAAAATGATATGGCAATGGCATACTCAGTAAGTGATGTAGTAACTATGTGAGTAGAAATTTGTTTTTTAAACTGACTTAAATTTTAAGGTTTTCATACAAAAAATACTGACTGTTCTGATTCTAAATAATGACCTCAAAACTAAAGTCAATTGAAAAATCTAATTCTTATTTACATAGTTACTACATCACTTACTGAGTATGCTGTATCATTATTGTGAGTCTTCTGATAATCACCCGGTATACCATTTGGTATAATTCACACAATTTTTAGCAACTTTTACCTTTTAGCAAGTTAATAAACCATTTTAAACGCAAAATTTAATAAAGCTGCCGAACAAACTGTTTTGCAGAATGCATAGTAACATGATGTTGTTATGGGCAAGTCCAAAAAATTTGACTTTCAAAATTGCAATATCTCAGGAAATTTTAGTGCAATATTTTTTTTACCAATGTGTCTATTTTTAAAGCATAGACACATAAAAAAAATAGTCAAATACCCAATTGATGATTGACAGACCACTGCAACTGGTACCACTTTATCGGTCATGTGACATACCCGGTGCCCGTGGGTCCCAGCCCACCACGTGCGCCAGCAGCGTAGCATAGGAGATGACCCCCGCGTGGGGCCCCCCCGCGCTGGCGAGCGCCACACAGCCCCCTTCCTCGCCGCCGGCGCCTGTTTCCACTTGTCTGCATTGGGATAGCGTCATTCGAGATGAGCCGGTGTCTAGTCTGAAGAAGAAGAAAAATTCGCTATTAATACTGCCTATGTAAAAGCCTCGATTATTGAAAAATTTGTCATGGGGCCACATTTTATTGGTTATACACGCATGTAAAATGTGGGTTTGTTATCAAAATAAATGCTACACTACGAGTTTTATGTCTTATCCGGCTCGAAGGACCAATAAAAAAGTAACGGTGTGGTAAATCTCAATGAAAATAATATTTGACTTTTAAATCTATAAATATGCCTAGCGTTAGTGAATGTTTGTGAGTGTTGGACTGGACATTTTTGATACATTTATGTTTTTCATATTTTTGTGTCATTGACTCATTGTTATTAAGTAGTGTGTGAAAACAAAACAATAGAAAATGCAGCACACAAACAGATGAATTAAAAGTAAAAGTATTCTTACCTAAGTACGAATATGGAGCCCTCCTGGGTAGCAGCGACAAGCGACTGGCCGGCTTCGCACGCTGCCAGAGAAACCACGGGGCCAGCACTTCTGTTGTACATGGCCTTTGATCTGCAAATACACAATCCGTAAAGGACATCGCTCGTTCCCCATACATTGAATGCCCCAGGAACGCACAACAATGAGAAAATACTAGTTGTACTGACTTTGTTAAAACACGGACAACTTGAGGAACCGTGGCCTACTACAGTCTGTGCGCTGTAGCATGGTGCGGGTGATAGTTGCGTGTTGACGTTGACATCTGTCAGTACCACATGGCTAGGGATGTGACGTTCGTTTTGCAATTCATTTTTATCGCTATTTATTAATGTTATGAAAATATTTTAAAACGAAAATTATTATTTAATTGGTATTTATAAGACCCCGTTATCGCGGATGCACGAATGCGTAGTTTCTAGGGATTGAACATTTATCGACTATGGTCTATGGTCTATACGATATTTCAAACCTACTTATAATATTGTGTCTGATATAAATAAAAATATTTTATGGCCTTTATGTCAATTTAAATATTGGGTTGGGTTTAGAAATAAGCTACCTCGTTCTGGGATAACTGATACCCTGGGGGGGCGAAGGGGGTCTTACTGAAACCCCTGATATCGATTTTGGCTGCCGGAAAGGTACCTACGTATTTTTTTTTTTCAATTACTTAATTTTTGAGTGAAACGAAACGAAAAACAACACGGAAAAGTAAAGAATAACGTGAAATAAAACGTTTCCTGTCAAAAATGACGTACTTTTCTAATCTGTGGTCGTCGTCCGTAATTTTAATTGCTGTTGTGTGTGCTGTGCGCTGTCATTCGGTTGCTTACGAGTATACGCGAATGTTGTTATTATCCTGTTTTATCTTTTTATTTTTATCTGTGTTGTGATTTCTACCATTTTTATTGACCTTGGCGCTCCCACCGGAACGATTGGATACTCCTACGATTTACTTTGGCAAAGAACTTGGATACTGATTGGATTGCATTGCGAATCACTTTTAGTGACAGAACCGAAGTGAAGGTAATCCTGCAGGTGTCAGTAGGTTACGGTTATTTTTTTTATGACCACCCAGAAATACTTCCAGGTGTCAGTAGGTTAGGGTTTTTTTTTTGACCACGCGGAAATCCTTCAGGTGTCAGTAGGTTAGGGTTATTATTTTTATGACCACCCGGAAATCCTGCGGGTATTAGTAGGTTAGGGTAATTTTTTTTTATGACCACCCGGAAATACTTCAGGTGTCAGTAGGTTAGGGTTATTTTTTTTTATGACCACTCAGAAACTTAGTTTTTGATAGAAACTATGCATTTGTCCACGGGGGGGAGTCATAGTGGGGTTGGCTACTTCCCCCTCCTCCTTTCCCGACCTCTACGCAAGAGGGGAAGTTGATTTATGTAGCTTTTCTGCAAACATAACCTCAAACTTCAGTGGCCTATAACTCGAAAACTATACATTTCCGCGGGGTGGGAGTTGCAGGGGGGTTTTACCCCCCCCCCCTTCCCCCCCCCCCCCTACCGCAAACCCCGATCGAGGTAGTTTATTTCTAAACTTTAACCGAAATATTTAATGGTTACATATCTTTGTACTCATATAAATAAAAATAATAAAAATCGGGTTTATGATTTTTTTCGTGGCAACATTTTTGCTCTATGGCGCATCGGCGCGGCGGCCATTTTGTTTAATTGTGCGATGCTGTCAGTACGAGTGCTAGCACCTTTTATGTGACACGTATTTCGATTTCATTGTTTGTTTTCATTTTCGTTAAATTGTTATTTGTTATAGTTTGTTGAGTTTGTTGTTTCATTTGTTAAAGTTTGTTGTTTCATTTGTTAAAGTTTGTTGAGTTTGTTGTTATTACCATGCCTAAGCATACAAAAAAAACTGTTTTGGGTAGTCAGGCCAGGGAGCTTGTAGTTCGCCTCCGAGACTACTTTGAAAGAGAACAACAAAATAGTGGACCATTGTTACCATTAAATCTAATTGTAGAACGAGTAGCCGAAGCTCTTGATATTGGCCGCAATACTGTTTTGCGTATAACAGGTGAGAAAGTTGGCCAAGATGGGATGTCTGAAAATAAATTGTCGACACCGAACAAAAAGCGGACCAAGGTGCAACCAATCACAGATTTAGATAATTTTGCTAAGGATGCGATTAGAAATCATATTTATGATTATTATAGAAGAATGGAGTTGCCCACATTGCTCAAGCTTCTAAAATCATTAAAAGAAGCTGACTTGTTCAATGGAGGTATAACTTCATTGCGGCAAGTTATAAAAGATATTGGTTTTGTTTACAAAAAAGTTAACAAAAGGAAGATTATTATGGAGAGGACTGACATTGCCCTAGCAAGATGTACATTTTTGAGGAAGGCCAAAAACATAAGTGATGGGAGCAGAGTTGTCTTTTGAAATGAAACGTGGCTAAACGCCAACCATTTAGTGGGTAAAAGTTGGACCGACGATACGGCACAATCGCGTACCAAAGTGCCGGAGGGCAAAGGTGAACGCCTTATTATTTGTCACGCCGGTACAGCAAGTGGATTTGTCCCTAATTGTTTGCTGGCTTTTAAGTCCAAAAAAACTACGGAGTATCATGAGGAGATGAACTATGAAAAATTTAAAGATTGGTTCATAGTTCTATTAAATAATTTAAAAGAGCCTATGACCATAATAATGGACAACGCGCCCTACCATTCGGTACAAGTTAATAAACCGCCAAACCAATTCAACCGCAAAAGTGAGTTAGTGAAGTGGCTGAATGAAAACGGAGTTACAGCAGATATAAAAATGTTAAAAACGGAGCTTATTGCCTTAGTACGGCGTCATAAGCCAATAACTCCTACCTATGCTCTGGACGAGATGGCAAAAGAAAGAGGCCACGAGGTTCTTCGACTGCCACCCTACCATTGCCAGTATAACGCCATTGACTAATTTGGGCACAAGCAAAAGGTATGCTTTTAATTTCAATCCCATTTTGAAATAATCATTTATTTCATAACCTATTTAAATAATCATTTATTTCATAGGTTAAGTTATTGAATTGAAATACTTTTTTTTTCATGAGTCTGTTTATTTTTAGGTCACGCCGCAAGAAATAATACCCCGCCGCCATTTACGGCAAATAAGATGTTAGTCCTATTGGAAGAGGCAATCAACAACGTTCAACCTGAAGACTGGTCGAAGGTCGTGAACAAAACAAAAAGGGACATTATGTCTGATTGGGATCGTGACATACATATTGACCACATAATGGAGTCATCGTTATTAATATTTGTCACAGATTCAGATGATGAATTTAGTGACAATTCAGATGTTCCTGACTGTGATATAAGTTCAGACGAATAAAATGTATTTTTTTTTAGCAACCTTGCCCTATATATATTATGTTGTTTCAATAATATAATTATAGACTTTTTAACAATAAAAATTAAAATACGCACAATATACGTTTTTTTATTATAAAAAACATCGATTATCCATCGTAGCAGTACATCCCATCACTAGATACGTCTATGGCGTTACGTTATACGCATAACACATTGCTTAAGTTTTCTTTCAATTTGTTTTTTCTTGTAGACTAGAACATTCTGGTTGGGTTTAATTGAATTTACTACAGCTATGAATGATTTACTATATTACGAATGTGGTACAGCTGAAATACTAAGTCATAATTTTTTAAATCGCGGCAACTTTCAAGAGTTAAACGAAACGTTACTGAAACTGTCACCTGCGCCATGCTACAGCGCACAGACTGTACATAATGTATTAGATTTTGAGAATATACTTTATCGTAAACGATGTACACTTTTTAGTATGTTTTGACAGATAAATTGTTTACCTCTATGTAAGCACTTAAGTGATATGAATTAAATGAACATAAAATACAATTATTTATTACATAAAACTTCAAATCAAAAAATCATTAATGCTCAAATTCATTTTGTTACTACAGTGTTGGCAGTCAGCACCTATAATACATTTACTGACGAAATAAGAAAAAGCAGGAAATATGAATTTGAGTTCTTATATGCTTGAGACGAAACACAATGAGGGTTTTTGATACTTTTTCTGCCACCAGTCGGTGCTGCTGTTGCGTAAGGGCCAAACAGCTGTCATATCCCATAGATTAGCACCGAAAATATAATTGTTTTTTGAAAGTATATTGTATTTAGAGGTGTTATTGATTTTATTATGGATAAATTCCAGAAAGAAGTTGCTGATCTGAAGATTGAGCTCAAAAACAGAGGCGCAAAACCCACTGGTACAAAGGAAAAGCTCATTGAGAGGTAACTTAAGGTACAAGTATTTGTTTACACAGTTTGATTTGGTTTTATAACTACTAAATTGCAGTTATTTGTAGTTGATTTATGTATATCAATAAAGCATAATAAACCATGCCTTATTAATGTGTAATAATGAACTACAACTCACAAAACACAACTGTGGCCTTCAAGAAAACAAAATTACTACTATAGTAATGTTTCTAAGAATAAACAAATCGGAAAAATTATCGAAAAATACAAATAATGTATGTATATGACAGTTGATTGAACCTGACGCTACAGTGCTGCCATCTCACGCAGGCCATTTCAGAAAACCCTCATTATAGCGCGATTTAACATCTAAAGAATAAAGCACGAGACCAAAAAAAATACGCTTAAAAATCATTACGTGACTTCTACTTAAGTGCTATGTCAGCATCTTTCAAAAAATAAATGAAAATAAACTGACCCCCTTTTTTTATTTGGCGAACGATGTTCGACGAATACTTTATTCGTAACCTTATGGAATAATATTTACCATATTACGAATTCTAGTATTTTTCCCACACGTCAAACATCCAGTAGCTATGACCTTGATTTTATCGCCGAGTTAAAATAAACAAACACTTAAAAGTCATACAAACACTAGCAAGTCAAGTTCAGGAGCCAAACTATCACTAAATCATAACAAACAAGGCAATTACGATCACAATGTTTACAAAAACAGTGTCGGTAACCCGAGCTCTTGATAACGGTTTCAAGTGGTGACTGGAGACATGCTTTATTCAACGCACCATTACGCGGAAAAAAAAAATATCAGTGACAGCTATCATTCATTTTAGTTGCCTATGGTCAATGGTTTTGCAGACAACATTTAACTCTAATGCTTTAAAGTCACGATTCAAAATCGCATCTCCGTAAAGTCGATGTTTGTACACCGGTGTACAAGCCGTGACAATCCGACATGGCGCTATGACGTCATCGTGTACACCGGTGTACACGTTGCTGCTCAACTGGTAGGAGTATAACTCCATCTGTTAGTACTACTGACTTTTCCTGACTTCGAATATTTCGCACCGACCACTTCACTTCTCAAAACTTTTCTCAACGCTCGTTGTGCCTTTTTTTTCTAGTTGCTGCCGCTGCGTTCCGTATTAATTTATCATCACTTCTGACAAACCGCCCACCAATCATATCCACCATCAACCATATAAAATTGTGTAGTAACTACTACACAACTACAGAACTTTTTATTTTTCGTTACTAACCACAGAACGTCCGTTTACTATGAATAATCTCTAATAAAAAAAAAATAGAAGAATTATAATGAAGGACATTCGTTTGTGCATGCTGGGGCAGATTTCGACGGTGTCCTTTCTATAAAATGAATGAATAAAAAAAAGTACTGTACATTTTAGTGTGAAAAAATTAAAACGTGTCAAATTGAAAAGTAAGCGCGCCTGCGCCTTCGTTGACTTTAAGACCTTTTGAAAAATAAAAATTGAGTTAAAAAAGGTGGTGACAAAGTTAACAGAGATACCAGCTTCACGGCTGTGATGGCTGGTAAGTGGTACCCACTTTGGTGTTCGGTAACACATTTGTATGATCTGTTACATTTTGTTAATTTGGCCTGGTTTATTTTATTTATTCACACTTATAACATACAATACACTTTCCTTTGCAAAAAGCTTTACACATATACCGTGTACCTGTTGACGTAAGCGTGTCCCTGCAGGCGCGCGGCGTCCCACAGCCGCACGGTGCCGTCGTCGGAGCACGAACCGAACAGGTTCTTGTGCGCTGGGAGCGTCACCATTTGGTTCACGCGCGCTCTGAAAGTCATCTTTAATATTAGGACTTATTTAGTCCTGTGGTATTTTTTATATTGCCCGTCAAGATGACCTCACTCCACCTGATGGAAAGCGGTCGTGAGGTCCAGATATGAGGTTGACAAGCCCAGTCATTCACACGAATCACTGGGCTGGCCATCCTTGAAGGCCTGCAGAAATGCCTTTGCAAGCCCCGCTTGAAGAACCCGGGACTATAAGAGGAAGGAAACACATGTGCTGGAAGAGCGTTCCACGTCTGGATGGTACGACAAAGAAACGAGTCACCGAACCTTTTAGTTCAGGCCAACAAATGTTGAATTGAATTGGTATAGTTCTCGTCATCTAAAGAGAACGGACAGGACTCGCGCAGTAAGCTAATTTAGGGCCAAATTGGTGGTATGTACCCCCTCTTTACACTGTACTCGTGCGCAGAACCATCCCCTCCACTATCACCTAACGTTATTTTTACGTGACGCGATCTGTAACGAGCGCAAGCTGGTATGCAAAGGACCGCAGGTTCGTTTTCCGCACTAGCACAAATGTTTGTTGATTAACCCCTTGAGTAAAAGATATTTGTGTATTCTTCGGTGTTTGTAGTACCTTTGTTATTTAAGGTTACTGCACCAAAAGAGTAAACGTTATTATGGGACCATGAAATGTGAGCTTCTTTCATACTCATTTGTATTGACAATGCTCAATAAATTCGCCAGTTATCTCAAGTTTAAGTCTTGAAAAATTAAATGTCCACTTGAGGCCGTGCAATTTCTCAGCACGATATTAAATTTAATATTTTTTTTGTCTATTTGCTCCTAAATTCAGCAAAAGGGCCTCAACAACTCAACTTACTTGTGTTCATGTAAATATGCCAACAGCTGGTTCCCTGGTCGCCAGGACGCTGGTGGAACTATTTCTTCATTGCTATCAGCGCCGTCGTCAGGAATCCTGTTGAAAAACGGAGTGTTAGCCCAAAACACTCCAAACATAGTCAGGAGATCGCAGTCTAAGAGATTACGGATAATCTTTTATCACATAAATATGAGATATTTGAAGGTATGAATGTTACCTTAGTGACTTGTGAAACTTCTGCTGCATGCGTGCTGTCAGGTTCCGAAGTTCAGCGCGGCACGGCGCCATGCTGTCTGAAAAAAAACAATTATCATCATTCGCAGCCACAAGACGTCCATTGCTGAACAAAGTGACCGGTTGCAGGCGGTCTGCATCCACAGGAATCCCGCCACTTTTATTAGGTCGTCCGTCCACCTTGCAGGCGGGCGCCCCACGCTGCGTCTGCCCTGAAACGGTCTCAGTCTAGAACTTTCCTGCCCCAACGGCCATCAGTTCTGCGCGCTATGTGCCCTGCCCACTGCCACTTCAGCTTACTTACCCGCTGGGCTACGTCGGTCACTTTCGTTTTCTACGGATTTCCTCATTCCTGATTCGATCACGTAGTGAAACACCGAGCACAGCCCTCTCCATAGCGCTGAGTGACTTTGTGCTTTTTTAAGAGGCCCATAGTCAGAGACCACGTTTCAGCTCCGTAAATTATCACTGGTAACACACACTGATCGTAGAGTTTTGTTTTAAGGCACTGAGGTATGTTGGACGAGAAAATGTAGCGCAACTTCCCGAACGCTGCCCAGCCGAGTTAGACCTACCTAGTTGGATCACTTGTCTTAGGTAGACGTAGTGATCGACAACTTCGAGCATCGAGTTCCTTATGGATATTGGAGTGGGCGTAACATAGGCGTTTGACATGACAGTTATTGTTTTAATAAATTGACAATATGTCTGAGTGGAGGGAATCATAAAAAATACTAAATTTAAATCAATTTCTATTTGTAATTTACTAATTTTTCATATTTCTTAAAGTGCTGTTTTCTTTTAACGTAGTTTTATTGCCCCTCAGAATTCAGCTTTCTATCTTTTGCCTTATTCGCCATTGCAAACCTAATGGTATATCTGTCGCCACCCGGGTTGCATTTTGAATGGCATTTTAGTTTTATGTGATTTCTATTACCAGAAGTTTTATCATCGTCCCGAAGTAAATACTTCGGCTAGAATTAAACATGGGACCTAAAAAATGACCATATGATTTCAGTGTCACGTTTTGTGCTTTTTGCTATATCGTTTTGTTTCTTTGCAGAAAATGCTGGAACATCTCAGTGCTCATCATCATCAGTGCTGAGTTTCTCGCCGGGTTTTCTCAGTTTAAGATCAACTTCCGATGCGGTGGTAGAGTCACATTATGTTCGTAAACAGTGTATTTATTTATGTATTCATATTATTAAAGTATTGATGCTATTATTAAGTAGGTATATTGTTTTCCTTGTAATGATTTGACGATTCAAAAGTAAGTATTTGCTACAGGTATAACATATTTAAATAAAATTATTTTTTGTTTTTTGTTTGTCTTTATCCTAAAAATGATATGCTGTGAATATAGGTTTTGTAAAATTGTGAAATTGAAGAGCGTATAGTGAAGGATAAAGCTTACATTGCACGTAACTAGCGCTGTGGCCCATCTGCGAGTGCGCGGGCGCCGACGCGGCCTGTGACGTCAGCGCCGCGCCCGCCAGGCTCACTGACTGGGATGTCGACTCTGCCGCTGTTGGCAATAGGGTATTTGTCATCACCATTTCAATAGATACATTAAAAAACTGGCCCTAGATTTTTTTATAGTTACTTATTTATTATTAACAATGTAATTTTACAGCTACATGCACAGGCTTACAGGCTATACAATAACGACAATTCAAAAAGAGAAATAATTAAAACTAAACAAAATACAAACTTAAATCTATATCAAATATAAACTTGAACTTAAATAACGAATAAAGAGTTAATCCTCCGAAGTAATGAGGGTAGTGGGTCGTTAAATATGTTGGCATTCCGGAACTCGCTTAGATATGCATTCAGGAGCACAACAGCCCGAGCCGGGGGTGTGGCCGGCGGGACGCGTGCGCACGTCCGCGGGAGACGCAAATAGATGGTTCCGTCGACGACCGGCTCCTCTAACATAATTTCGTGGGAAATACAACCCTAATCTGTTCAGGGTCTCGAGACTATCGAGTTTATGACGGAGTAGTGAGCAGTAATAGGTGAAAAGTTACACTTTTAGCCTAAGCTGCAACGTATAGTGGCCTACGTTATGTTCAATTCATTTTATGGCCCTTCAAATTTGAGTAGGAAAATCCATTTTTGACAGTGTAAATATAAAAAACTATCGGTTTAAAAGCTTAAAATAAAATACAACATTATATTGCCTTAAAAAAAGTTGAAAACATGGTTATGAAAAAATTCTAAATCAATTAAAAAAGCAAAATAAATGGTACCTCTGTTGCAGTTCTGGTCGTGCGACTGGCCGAACATGTGCTGCCACTCCGTGTTCATGTGCGGCTCCTGCGACAGCGAAGTCTTTTGCGTGCGTCTGTACATACGAACACAAGCTTTACATGGCGGCTGGGGGCACCTTATACTGCTGACATAAGACTCATTTTGTAATAGCTTTTTTAAGCTGACATGTCATCCCACGTGCATACAAGTTTTGTAATAAAAACTGATAACGATATTTTCGTAGAGTTTTGGTCAGAGCTCGATTTGATTCAAACATTGGCTTGTATCTATCAAAGGATTGAAGTGTGAAATTATTTGTGTGGAGATTTAGGAAATCGTATTTAAGTATTGGAATCGAATTAAATTCCGCATTTAGTTTTCCTATCTATAATCTCATTTTCTAATTTAAACCATTTTTGACAAATTTATATTGGATATTTCGAAAAATAATATGGTATAGTTAATTATTAAGTCACGTGACAAAATACTCATCAGTCACTATAACCACTTGGCAAAAGCCGTGAGACTCTGCTAACTTTGGCTGTGCAGGTACAGTGAACAGCAGAAGGAAGCGATAATTTAACGTGTCAAAATTGATGATTTTAGAAAAACTATAAAGCTTATTAAACTACTAAGAATATAAATAAATAAATAAATATCTGGGACAATTTACACCAGGATCGTCTGACCCCCAACTAAGCAGAGCTTGTACTATGGGCGTCAGAGACTGATAAACATACTTAAATATTTCTAAATACATACATATATAGATAATTACACCCAGACACACAACAAACACTCATGTTCGTCACACAAAATGTTTGTCATGGGTGGGGATCGAACCCACGACCTCCGGCGCTAAAGGCAGGAGAGACATTTCATTTATTACGATGGATGCTGCTTGTGATCATTTTTTTTCGTAATTTTCATTTATAAAAACAAATTGGAAGTTTGTTCAATCATAAACAAAAGTAAACTTTTGTTGTTGACTGTACAAAAACATAATTCTTACCTGTGCTGTGCCGAGGCGTACATCTTCTCGGCGTGAGTCAACGCGTTATCGGTCGAGCCTGTGTCGAGTTGGACGGACTTGGAGATGCTCGTGTTGTTCAGAACAAGCCTTCCGGGAGCGTCCGTTATGTGCTACAGAAGAAACATGTAAATAACATCAGCTGATTAGCAAATAATAAGATCAGTGTTGAAACTGATGCGAGGAGTTAATAGCAACTTACGGTTGAGCTACATTTGGCCACACCTCATCGCACTTTCCTATGCAACTATCCTTTTCTATCACTCAGAACTGTCATTTACTAGAGCGAGAAAGAGAAGAGAATGCGACCGCACGCGGCGGAACCGACGAGGCGCTCGGCGCTTATTTATTTATTTGGTAAAAGGTACACCAACAGTACAAATACACAGCACTAATAGTATATTTTATATCGAGGGTCTAAACGAAGCCATAATATACCAGAGGTGGTATATTAAGTTGGCGTTTAGTCTCTAGGTGCAAACTGTACTTTTCACTTTTCAATTTAGTAAGAAAACATTTAAAACCGACCTTTACACTTGACAAAAGTTCTGAAATCTTCGTGGTCACTTTTTTTTCCAAACTGAACCACACAGATTAACAATTTAAAACACATGGCGCCACCTTCTTTGCGGACAAACCATGGAACTAAAACTTAATATTTTCCCAATGAAGACGGTCCACACTCCACAGATAATAGTATATTTTTACTGGCTGTTTGAGTTTGTCTACGTCACATGAAGGAAATTAAAAAAGTAATTACTTTTTACCCACTAGGGTCCTAGGCACTAAAATGGTCACTTTAGTCCCGCTTCGTAGGGCTATATTGGCGTACTTTTAGAGCATGAGAAGTGAAAATACTGAAACATTTCAGAGTATTAAATCTAATATATGCACCAATTAAAGGCGTACACAGTTTACATTGTAACAATGAGCAACTTAAATAATAATAACAAAAAAAAACAGAAACTAACTTCTAACTTACTTATATATCATATTTAAAACTTAACAATTTAAATTGACAGTTTCATTTTAAATTAAATATGAGAATCGTGAAAAGTATCTAGCCCATGACATTTTTTACTCGTTGTATTTGCGAAAACATCCAGCCAGCGGTGAGTGGTGACCGAGGTTGGTTTTGCTTCTAGGAATATTCAATATTTTTTCCCATGGCTTTCTAGGACTGTTATACGGAAATGTCAAATTGACGCTTTCCAGAAGCTGTGTACACTTGATTTTACCGTTGATGGGGCCATGCAAAAACGTTAAATCTATAAATAACATCACTGCGATGGCGCAGTCATTTTGAAAAAAAACAGTCTTCATTTTCTTGTTCTCTTTCTCGCTCTAGTAAATGGTAGTTCTGAGTGATAGAAAAGGAAAGGAGCATAGGAAAGTGCGATGCGGTGCGGCCAAATATAGCTCAACCCTTACACGCCATTCACGGAAGGAAAACTCAAATGTCGTCACAATAAGAGGTTGTTGACTCTATTTTTAGACACGTTTGCGACTTGTTTGTTGGTTTATAATCTAATTTCATACAGATTTTATACTCACTTGTGTCGATGAGCCTTGAATCTTTATAAGATGGGCGCTCATAGCCAAAAGCTGGTTCTCTACATGCTCTGTCATACCTACACAATCAATAAAACATTAACATAGTTCAATGCAGGAAACAGTATTTTAAAATTAAAAAATGTCTCACCGTCAGATGCTAATCTTCTGAACAAATTCCTAAGTTGTTGGCCCATTTCAGAGTACTGTGGCATGGTTCCTTGTTTTACCTAAAATACAATAAGTAATGATCAGCAGGATTGGATGATTTCAAATATGGCAATTGGCCGTAAGAACTAGCGTTCCATTACGCGATTAATACCAGCAGTCACGTTATGGATACTTCATATTATAAAAGGCAAAGATTTGTGTATTTGCAATGAATAAACTCAATATATATAAATATAAAGATTTATTAATAGCGACTAACATAGGCTATATTTTTAAATTTAGGGTATTTTATATTGATTTATTTTGACAAGATAAATCGTCACGAGGGCGAAGTCACTGGCAGGAAGCTAGTCTGAATAAATTAAAATGAATCGCCTAATGTGTAAGAGAAACTCGAGAAGGGCTCGACCAATTGTTTTTTTTTTCCTATTTTTGATAAGGCTCAAACATAACTTTTGACAGAACGAAGTCTGGTGGGGCAGCTAGTTGTCAAATTTATAATAAGCACTTACTTTCAGTCTAGTATTCCGCCTCTCCCTAAGAGTGTGGACCAGCCGGTCCACGTCTCCGTGACGCAACACGGCATCCAGAACCTTCCGCGGGATGGGGTCTGCGAGACTTTCCAGCAGTAGCTCTGCTCGCTCCACCTAACATGTTTCATTTGTATTATCATAGATAGATCATATTCTTACAGTTTTATATTACCAAGATTAAGTTTTCTTATTATTGAAGAATAAAACTCATTATTTATTTATATCACGTTTGAGTGTTTTTTCGTTTCGTTTATTATTAGAAATTATAAGATCTGCATATTTGTAATTTTAATTAAAATATACTACATCGATACAAATTAGAAAACTAATCGCATAAATCTATCGGTTATAGAGCTACATTACGGGAGCTAGTTGTATGAATGTTAAAATGTTCACACTATGTTCAAAGTCAGAACGATCGGCAGTAAATTGAATTATTAGAAGACATTGTTTACTGCTTTCTAACTTGAAATAGAAGACTTCTCGCTTGTTATTATTACATAAGCTCTTGTTATTACATAAGAGCAATGTCGGTCCCGGCTAGACTGTTGTAGTCCACGCCCAATTTCCTAACCTTACCTTTTGCGCAAAATCGACAATTGTTCTGGCTTTGAAAGTTCGCGTTCGTAAATGCCATGATTTAGACCATTGGTTCCCACAGTGCTCCAGGTGGACCTCAAGGGGTCCACGGGAGACTCAAGGGGGGTCTATGCTGGTGTCACATTTTTGTCACGTTTTGGGAAAATGGTAGAAATGTAGCTGCAGGGAGTCCATCGGAACCAGCAAAATTTTGAAAGGAGTCTATGCGAAAACAAGTTTGGGAACCTCTGTTAAGACCATTAGTTCTCAAAGTGGTCCAGGTGGGGGTCCACAAGGGGTCCATGGGAGACTCGACGGGGGTCTATGTTGGCGTCACATTTTTGTCGAGTCTTGGGAATTTGGTTGAAATGTAGCCTGTAGGGGCTACTAGAGGGGAGGGGGGGGGGGGGTATTTTAAAGGGGTCTACACGAAAAGAGTCTGAGGACTTCTGATTCGCAGGATACATACTAACCTGTATAAGCTTGTGCTTCAAGTGCGGCCATATCAGCGGCAGCATCTTACAGTTGACGTCGATGGGGTTGAGCAGACTCGCCACACACGACACTAGCCCGCAAACTTCGTGCCGGATCTGTGCGAAGATTGGAAAGGTTAAAACACAAAACTGATAAGTAAAAAGTTATATCTCTTTCTTTAGGTTTTGGTCAGACATCACGTGAAACGATATGTGGCTAACACATTGTAGAAATTTCTAATTCATAATTTAAGTAAATCCCTCCCTAGTGTGTACCTAACAGTGATATTTATAAATATGCAAAAATGAGCTATTCATTTTATTTGAAAACCACTCTTAACCCAACCCGAAGTTTTTTAATTACTGACTGAAGATCAGGAATTAAGAGTCTTCTTAGAATCACACTCTTTTTTTTATTACGGTTTCAATATTACGTTAAAGTCTGTACAACTCAGCAAAGACTTGCACAGGATTGTTATTTAAAACGACTGTAGACCGACGCGGCGAACAGGCTCCTCGCCACTATTTTAGATTAAATAGGGTATTTGACTATTTTTTTTGTTGAAGTGTCATCGAATGACCTCACAAAAATAGAAATATTGTTAAAACGTTTTTTTTAAAGCACCAAAACAGCCCGAGATATATCAATTTTAAAAGTCATATTTTTAGACTTGCTCAAAAGGCTCCTACAAACTGTCCCAAGCTGGTAGTAAATATTGTTTAGAATTTGATGGTGTTGCCAAAAAACAGTCGGACCTGTACCTACCCAGTTTCTGGAGGGATACATTTTACTAGCATATTTATTTTTGACAAGTTTTCTTAGACATTCATTATGTTGCATATTTTATATTGTCATAATGAATCTTTGGCATAATCGTATTTTGGCATAGTGACTTTTAAGCATAACGATCTGTTGGGCTATTTAAGAGACGCATAAGTCTTTAGCCTTTTTTATTTTGTTATAAAGGTTAACAAGTATCGGATAATAGGTGCAAGGAGCGAAGCGACAAGCGTGTTAGGTATACATGAACCAAGCGAGCCAAGCGAACGTGCCGCGGCAGCGGCCGGCAAGTGCAAGGGGCCAAAAAACCTCATTATACTAGATGTTAATGATTTTACTCATTAATTTTATGCGTTTCTCATTTTATGCGTTAGAATATTATGCTAAGTTATCTTAATGCCATATGATTATGCTTTAAAAAAATATGCGAATTAAATTATCCGTATAGTTGTTATGCCAAAATATGATTATGCCTAAAAAATTATGACAAACGTTTTTATGCGCGTAAATATGGACCCGTTTTTGAATATAGTCGTGGGCGTAATTGATGTTTTATTGAACTTACCCACAAGTTAGGATGTGCCAAGTAGACCGCGCTCTCGGCTACGAAGTCGCACAGCGCCTGCTTGGGCAGCAGCCCCAGTTGCGCCAGGCTGCTGGTCGCTCGCAACGCTTTGGCTATTATCCACTCTGATTGGTCGGTTAGGCCCTGCGAAATACATGGGAAAATATTCACGCTATTTGACACTCGAATCAATTGGGACTTTTTTTATACGTTGTCAATAATCTCATAGATTGTGTACATGAACACAGTGTTGTAACTAATTAAATATTATTTATTTGCTAGAAAGATAATTATATAAATAATCAAAAGACAAGTGATCGAAGAGGTTTCTTATAACGTTTCTTTTTAATAATCATGATGTTTAGCAATGGAGTAAAATCAAGCAAGTTAGGTATTTAACTGAAAGTGAAAAACTCAGTTATGATTACTTTAAAGCATTGATTTTAATAATAATTTTATTTATTTGCCAATACAATATAATCTGCACGGTCAGGAAGCTAAGTGGTTGTAAGTCACCGCGTCTCGTTCGCAAAAAAAAAAAGGTTTCTAAAGGGAACTTAAGTCCCTAGTAAGCCTTGAGTCTCTTGCGCCGAGACGCTATAGGGAAAAAAATGTTTTTTTATCATTCAATTAACAACTTCGGAACGGCCCAGTGGTGCAAATAACGGGGTGGTGTGTAAAAAAACATAAAAAATTACAGTTTTTATATCTATCTTTGACAAAAGACCAGCACATTCTTCATACTATACTGTCAAATAAACTATGTACTAAAAAACCTTTTTTTACTATACCTGTTGCAGCAGCGGCAACAATATAGGCGAGGCGTGGTGGCCGACGTACGCCGCCACGCCCACCACGCGGTCGAAGAAGCAGCCGCGCAGCAGATACTCTTCTTTGTCGTTTAGGAATGTCACCATGTGAGAGAGAATTACGTCGTTTGCTGTGGATGAGGCAACCACTTATTATACACGGGAGAAGAGAGGGTCACATAAGCAGAAACACACCTTAATGTGTTAACTACATACATTTTACCGATGCTGAGCCTATATTCTGGAGTCCTTGAAAACAACATACGAGTATGACACGATATTTCTGATTTTATAGTTAGCATGATATTCCAAACCTGGGTGTATGGCTGATTATTACACCCAATATATTATAATAACAATACATTTGATTAATGACAAGATGTGTATATTATTATGCTGTTTAGGTTTTTTATACGATTATTTTAATGTTAGGGCCGATTTTTCAATCCTCAGAATGAAATTTATCTGTAGAGTAAAGTTTATTCCAAGGTTAACAAGATTTTTAATTTTTTAATGGTCAGATAGATGTTCTCTGTTGAATAAAGCCGTTAACTGAGGAATAAAGTTATCTACTTCTTGAGGGGCTGGATAAGATTGATCTATGCGTTTTCTTTGACATTTTAAGGTTATGTGGTGTGCCTATAAAGGGTGTAAAAAGACCGAACGATTTGCACATCATCAGGACTATTTTTTCTTTCTAGAATGGTCTAGAAAGAAAAAATAGTCCTGATATGGACCAGGTATGGTCCCAGGTATGGACCTGGGAACTCAATAGTTGCCAAGTTATTGAAGGTCAAAGTCAACAAAAAAATCTCAAGATTTTGATGAAAACAAACTCTAATCATTATTACTAAATTTTTGTCCTAAGAAACATTATCAAAATTTCAAGTATTTCCTAACAAAAAATTGCTTCAAAACGTCCAAGTGCCGGCACAAAAGCTCAAAAGCGGTCTGTTGCACGCGTTACATTGTCCGCGTAGTCCGTTTTTAGGTTTAAAATTGACACCTAAAAAAAATGTCGTTTTCCATCAACAATTTATTTTTTCTGTGGCTTGATTTAATGGTCTGAGTGCGTAGACGCCGGCTTCGTTAAGTGTCTATTTACACCTGTATTATTATAATTCTCACGCAGACACATTCTAACTAATGGATATTTTTGACCAAATCGCAAACAGTAAGGAGGAAATGCAGATAGTTAACTATATAAACTCTGAGCCCAATAGAAAAGATCGAGTTGTAAAAGAGAGACCCAATTATTTTAGTACATGTAATGAAAAGGAGTTCTGAAGTGTTATTATAATCACAAAAAAAGCTGAAGTGGTTTCACGTCAGTGTCAATTTGTCAAACATCAACTTTTGTCTTGTTCCATTCTAACATTGCAATGATTGTAAAAGTGCATCTCGCTTGTGCATAATCAGTGTGAAGTTAGCGATATAAGTACATAGACAACCGTTAAATAGCTATTCTTTGGATAAAAGACGATTGAAAAATGTATAATATAACTATTCGCTTGATAAACAGGCAGTTAATTTTATACTTCAGTTAGCTATCTGGGAACTAAACTAAGAATTGAAAAATCGGTCCTTAGTGGAGGATCTGTTTGCATATCTATTCATTTAAAGGAATGAATGCCTACTGCTATTTTGTACGGTAGTTTTGTGTCAAGTAAAATCAAGTTATATTAAGAGTAGTCGAGTATAATAAATCGATTTTCAACAGTCCTTGTAATAAGAGACCTAGAAAAGTTAAGTTACTCAATAAATTTTAATTTTTCACTTACCTTTTTGCTTGCCGAAGAATATGCAAAGCTTTGTTATTCCATTATCCACTAGAGCGCGTTTGACCACAGCTTGCGAATCAGTCAGCAAATATGACACAGTGGACCGAACCTAAAAATAACATATTATGAGGAACTTTAGCTTCATAACTAGGGTATCTATTTATTTATTTATTGCATGCCACTTGGTACATAAAGATCTAACATTAAATAAACAGGACATTACATATGGCACCCTGTAAGGGCATTGCAAATATACGCATAGATGACGCTACAATGGTAAATCTAAAAAACTAAAAAAGAGATACACAAAATAAGCTATTTGTCCAGCCCGTAATATGCCTCTTGGAGAAGATATGCCTTTAGTCTATTGATAAAAGCTTTAGGCTTATCTATATCCTCGATGAAGTTCGGGATATGGTCATATACAACGTGTTAATGAAAAAGCGCAGAACGTCAGCCACCCCAACTTATTTTTACTATGAAAGAATTAAAAAAATATTATTTGACGACACGGTTGGCGTAGTGCGCTGTAGCACGGTTTCTCGCCTCGATTTCCGTAGTGTCCCGGGTTCGATTCCCGGTCGGGTCAATTTAGGAAACGATCTTTTCTGAATTGACTCTGGTTTGGGTGTGCTGGGAGACGCCCCTAGCTTATTTTCCTTGTGTGGTTTTTCGTGACACAGGGATATTAATCCCTACTTCGAGACCATTACAAGAGGTGTGTTGTCTGGCGCATATTTATTTATTCATATTTATTTTATTAAATTTAATTTTGGCGGATTATTTACGAAGAAATAGGCTTTTTTTGTTTTCTTGTGTTTGTCTGCAAATTAAAAAGTCTATGGTAATTACGCGCGATCTAGTGCGACGTCGCCGCTTCGCGTGCCGCCGCAATAAAAGAGTTAAGTAATGATTAAACACGGCATAATTAAAATATTTTTTGGTTAAAATTTGACCCCTGTTTTTTATCGGTGGAGTCGATTCTACTCTCGATTCTGAACAAACTACTTTCAGGTTTTGCGCTTTTTCATTAACACCGTGTATATGTATGGACATCCAGTAGGGGCCTGATCTTACTAATACTAGATAGATAAAACACGTGGAGTAATTTACTGGTCACAACTGGTTTATAAGATAGTCATACCATTTCATGTAGCGCTGACAATTCCGTTTCATAGTTTATATTGGCGGCTTCCTTGTCCACCATATTCTGCGTTTGATCTAGAAATCTGACTGCTGTTTCCGCTAGTTTTGCTGAAATTAAAAAGATATAGTAGTAGTAGTAGTATGACGACACGATTGGCGTAGTGCTCTGTAGTAGGGTTTCTCGCCTCGATTTCCGTAGTGTCCCGGGTTCGATTCCCAGTCAGGTCAAGTAAAGTAAAGTAAAAGTAAAAAATATCTTTATTCATATAGACTTATAGAAAGTACTTATGACAAGTCATATAGTTACAAAAAAAAATAAAGCAAAAATATACTAAAATAAACTTCATAAAATAATACTATGAGAGTAAATATCATAATTAATCATGATGTGACTCTACCACCGGTTCGGAGGTTCGGAGGTCAATTCTGGAAACGATCTTTTCTGAATTGACTTTGGTCTGGGTGAGCTGGGAGACGCCCCTGGCTTATTCCTTGTCTGGTCCCTCGTAACACAGGGATATTTATCCCTACTTCGAGACCATGACAAGTGGTGTGTTGTCTGGCGCATATTTTTATATATTTTATTTATTTAAAAACAATTATTTTAAAATGTATCAATGATAGTAAATCTCTACTGGTAAAAAGGAGGAACATTTCAGTAGGGCGGTCGGTGACGACCTCTCACTTTAATGGTTACCTAAACCTGCGTCGTGGCTATGCTATTAATTTATAGGCAAAGGCAAGTCATCATGTTTTTGCACCACTTAATTTTCTTCCCGATTATCTACCTGAAGGTTGCCTGGTAGAGATCGCTACTAGCGACATTGCCGCCTGAATTGTAAACCTTATATAACTAACTGAAACTATAAATTTTGTTTGTGCAATAAAGTTTATCCTAACCTATCTTTTTTTCCACTATTATAATTATTTGAGTTATTCTGTTTTATTGTATTTATGTGTGATGGGATAGTTTACCAAATGATTCTACGTTGAGAGTTCGCATCGACGTCTTAAATGAAAAAAAAATATTCGAGAAATATAAACCAGCAAACATTTCATTAAAACTCACTGTCTTCTTTTAAGGTAGTTAGTACATTTCATCCATTTTGCTTAGTTTTGCTACAATTACACAATTACTCTTCCTTGGCAATATTATCAGTAAATCAGTCACTTTTAGGTGCTTCTCAATAAAATAAAATAGGTTAATATCATTAATCTGTGCACTAGAATAACAAATTATTGTTAATCCACTGTTTAAGAACTCGAATACCTTACCTTTTACATGAAAAAAAATCAAGGAATCTTGCCCGCGCATTTTAAGTATCCTCTGTTTGTTTTTTTGTTTCTTCCTTATTCCAAAAAAATAATTTGTGGATGGTAACTCAAACCTGAGCACGCTCTAGTGACTCACGTGAAGTTACCAGTAAACATCACGCGAGCGGTCCGTGCGGTTTGGTTTGCTGCCATTTTGACCATGCAGCTAGTATTGTGCAGATGAGAACAGTGAACGCTGTCTTTCCACTTTTTAGCTTAATTTTGTGATTTATTATGTGAATAAATAAGTTCATTGTTAGTTAACTGTAATTATATGCCTTCATTTACATATTTGGGAGTGATTTCTGAAAGATAAATACTTTAGAGGTAATTTCCACCTTAACTTGAAAAGTCTCTCCCCTGCCATATTTTCCCTGCCTCGAAAGATGCCAGGGTAGATACAAAGGGTACAGGGGAGATACAATTTGTGAGCTAAGAAATATGTAGATGGCTTCAACAGCCAGCACCGTAATGAGATAGTATCGCGGCATAAAGCTGATGCCCACACCGTGAAGCTCCTCGAGCGTATTGTGGACTCTCAGATTCGTCAGAAGTGTACAATTTCGGAGTGCCAGTATGGATTTCGACCGGGTTGCGGGACCATGGACACCGTATTTACCTTAAGAACGCTCATGGAGGGATACAGACTGAAGAATACACCTCTGCCTTTCCTTTTCTTAGACCTGCAGAAGGCCTTCGACTGTGTCCCTCGTGAGATGATCGGCTGGTCGCTGCGGTCCAGGGCCGTTCCCGAGGTCGATGTTGGCACTACCCGAGACAAGTACCACGATTCCAGTTCCATAGTTAGGACTGCGGTTGGTGACACGCTTCCCTTCCCTATCACCGTTGGAGTACACCAAGGCTCCGTGCTTAGCCCTTTTCTGTTCAGCGTAATATTGGACGTTCTGTCGAACAGCATCCGAGACCACCACGAGCAACCACCCTTTATTTCTCAAGATCTACCTGTATTGTGCCTTCCAAAGTATGGAGTCTTCACATGACGTGGCTCGGCTAAAGCAAGCATGCCACGCAGCGGTTCCCGCACTCACCAATGCTGTTAGCGTACGCGTACCGCACAGGCACGGCGGGATCAGTCGCCCTGGGCGCCAACTCCGGCAGAATGTACTCTGGGAACACGTTGCAGTCGGCTGCGGGCAGCGTGCGGACCAGCGCCACGCAGCGCGCGGTCGTGCACACCGCGGCGGCCCGCACGCGCGGCACTGAGTCGTGGGATAGATGGATCTGGAATATATTATGGAGGTTATAGAGCCAAAGCACGTGGCGTTAACAGTGTGCACTGGTGGCAGAATGGCAACGTCGCGTCGCTTTTTTGGACGGTTTTTGAGTTTATTTCGTATGAAACAAATTGAGATCTCACTTTTTTATGCTTAAAACAGACAAGGTAAAGTATTTTTTTGTGTTACAATTGAAAAAAATTACCATAGAAGGAATTTTTATATTAAAAAAATCCTAAATTTATTTTATAATCAGCTTATTTAGTTTGAGCCGGTGCGACCATCACACACGCCACTTTTTACGCCTCGATTTAACTGGTGTTTTTTTTAATAATCAATTTTTACTGAAAATCTATAAGACTTGCATTTGGATATAGCTAGGTATTATCCTGATCGACTATGGTCAAAAGCATTATTTACAACAGCAGCCTAAGATCTACTACGAAATAAATAGTAAAAAAAATAAATTAACTTACGATATACGGCAAAATTCTGTCCAAAATAATCTCCGAACTAGAGTTCTCACACAACAGTTGCAGAATCTCCAATGCATACAGCTTTGACGTACAATGGTGCAGTCCCCGGATGCATGACGTCACCAATGACGTAATTAGTATCAAACCCTCGCTGTCAGGCCCTAGTTCTTGTTTCTCTGCTGGTTCTTCCTCTTCTTCGAAGTCTGTGACGTTCACTTTCACCACTTTGAAACCATCTTTCACCAAGGCGTCTATGTTTTCTGTGGTTTCGGTCTCTGTGGTCTCGTCGACTAGGTCCTGTTAACACAATTAAAAAGACTTCCAATATATGTATTTTAAATGAGTATCTAGCAGTTAATACATATTATTGATTAGATCTCTCGAAAAACTTAGACATAATTTCCGGAAGAGAAGGTAAAAATGTTGTCCAATTAACCGTGTTCCTGCCTTCCTGCACTCCCATAGCTAGATGAGATGTAAGAGCAGAAGTAATTATGATTGCATGTATGAATAAATAAATAAATACAGACTAATCTTGTAATTCGCAAGTGCTGCCATCTATAGTCAGCGTATAAGGCTTATTCTTGTCAGTCACCTGTCACCATCTATTGGCAACATATTGATCCTATTTAAGTACATTACCTGATAGTTCTTAGCATCAGATGGCTGAGTGAAGATTTTGATAATGTTCCGGATGTCCTGGTGTATACGGAGGATCTTCTCATCAGGAGGCAGGATTGGTTGCGCGGAGAAGATCAGCATGTAGGACTGGAGGAACGAGTAGAAGTACTCCGGGAATAATCTAGATCAGGAGATCGTACAGTAAGCTTCAAATAATAAAAGTATACAAGAGTAAGCAGGTTACTTTTACTCTATGTGCTATATTTATTTTGTATATAACCTTAAAGAAACGCATTAAATCGTCTAGGCAATTGACTGCCTACTAAAATATAATCGGTCCAGTATTCACTCAATAAGAGTGTCGAAAGTGCTATACTTTTATTAGAATTCAACGGAATATTGACTGGCAACACCAAATATACGGAAGGTTGCTTATCAGTATCAGGGAACGCTCTCTAGCGATATAAGGCTGCTTAAATAGTATAGACCATTGGTTCTAAAAGTGGTCCAGGTGGACCCCAAGGGGTCCACGGGAGACTCGAATGGGGTCTATGTTGGCTTTATTTTTTGTCGAGTTTTGGGAATGTGGTAGAGATGTGTACCTGCAGAGGGTCCACCGCAACGAGCTCAATCTTGGAAGTGGTCTATGCGAAAAAAAGTTTGGGAACCTCTGGTATAAACTGTTTCTGTTATAAAAAATACATTCATTGTTTTTAGAGCAATAAAGTAGACAAGTACCTATATCTACCTATCAAATTTTCAAGAAAATCTTCCAAATATGCGACGCTACAAATCCCTCCCTAGTATACGCTAAACCACAACTCACGTGCCCCGCGCCTCGTCCAGATACAACTCGGCACTCCTCCTGTCCCTCGGGCTCCGCTCCGTCATGGAGAGCAGCAGCGCCCTCAGCCGCGGCTCGCTGCCCGCGCCCAGCGACATCGTGGCGGGGCGCGGCTCCCCGGCCCGGAACTGCAGCAGCCCTGGCAGGTCTAGAGCGGGGGTGCCGTCGTTCCAGAGCTCTAGGAGCGCGCATCTGATAAGACATATAAATGAATAATGCACCAGACAACACACGACTTGTCATGATCTCGAAGTAGGGATAAATATCCTTGTGTTTCGAGGTAACAGACAAGGAATTAAGCCTGGGGCGTCTCTCATCACACTCAGATCCAAGCCAATTCAGAAAAGATCGTTTCCTGAATTGACTTGACCGGGAATCGAACCCGGGACACTACGTAAGTCCAGCCGAGAAACCGTGCTACACCGCACTACGCCAATCGTGTCGTCAAAGAAAAATGGTGTGTTCTTCATACTAATAGCTTGCTACGCTCGCGTGAATCTCTCATCATCATCAGTAAAAATAGGGGTTCCTTAGGCCTCTTTACTGGTCCATTACTATTCCTAAAAAGATGATGTTATTAATCAGAATAGTAAACATCTTCGTGCATTTCACCTGTCATGGAGGGCAAGATAGTTCTATTTGATGCCTCTAGGCATAGTTAAAATTAGTGTTGAATGTTAATATTCTTAAATTATTTCAAGCCTAACCCTGCCAAATACATGTAATGAAGGACAGGATATTTCCATACTACAGTTTTATATCAAATTAATAACAAGTATGTTCAACAGATAACCACTTACCCTGCCGAAAAGATATCCATGCTTGGCACTAGTTCTCCCACTTTGCATGGCGATTCGCTCAGTAACAGACCGCCGGTTCTGTCATCACTCTGCAAGAAAAATAAACTATTAGAATCAATAACCTTAGTGCTGTTCTCTGAAGTTAGTAGCACGAAGATCCGGCTAGAAGAACCAAAAGTAACATGTAGGGTGCAAGCCTCCTTTATCCCGGGAACATACATCGCTAATTTCAAAGATATAAAGTAGGGAGGGTAAAATGCTCTTAGAAAGTGCTGTGGAGTTTTTTGGAACATTATCTTCAATAATAAAGTCCTCTGAGTGGACTGTGATTTATACACTATTTAAATAATGGACAGCATTAATTCGTTTTAGGTGGAACTCACTATCGGTCTATTGTGGGGATCGGGCGCCCTGACGAAACGCTCCGGGGCGACATAGCACAGTCTGCGCCGCGACGTGTCGAAGAAGTAGCTAAAGTCAGCCGGGTTGTCGTCCGGTAGGAACGTCGGCTTGAAAGACGCTATGTCAGTCAACAGGACCCAGAGCCATGACGTCACCATTATGTTCTCCAGCTACGGCAAAAAAAAATTAATAATTAAGAAACAAAAATTTTACCAAAAAAAACCAACTTCTAAAAAAACTATTTCAAAAGAAAGTACTAAAAAATAAGAAAAGAAATAATTGCGTATTCCTTCAAAACTTATATGATAATATAGTGTAAGTACAATTATTGTTATTGTTAGAGTCGGTGTCAGACAAGAAAACACTACATATATGGTTTATCTAGATTTAAGACTTATATGGATTTTCCGTGGATGTTACTGTCAGAACTGGACCAAATTTAAATGGGACCACCCGGGGAGGATCAGCTTTCAAATAAAAAAAGAATGATCAAAATCGGTTCACCCAGTCGAAAGTTATGAGGTAACAAACATAAAAAAAAACATACAGTCGAATTGAGAACCTCCTCCTTTTGTTTGAAGTTGTTTAAAAAGGGAAAAATACAAATATACAATTTGAAGAGATGATTCCCCCAACAAATGTTAAATCTACAGTACAATAAAGATTTATTTTATTTTCTATTTTATTTATTTTCATCATAGAGATACTTAGATATTTTGGCACTTTAACTACATAAATACCTACAGGGTGAAAAGAAATATGACGCACTCCTTAGCGGACAGGTACTAAAGCAGCTACATCACTCGTATATGAGATGGTATCTGGTCTAAAGCTTAGTTTCAGATTATATAATTTTTAAAAACACAATTTTTCAATTTTTTTTTTCTCTTGTAACACACAAATACACAGTAGCTTGTTAAATATACAGTATTTTTCATTGTTTATAGTAGGGGAGCCCACGATGCTAAATGGGGAGCCCACGATGCTAAATGGGGATTTACTCGAGCGTCATAGAGACCTATTGGGTTATGGTATGTTATTTTTTTTTTATATACCGAGTCGGTAATAATCAAGCATGCGGACCACCTGATGGTAAGCGGTTACCGCAGCCTATGGACACGTGCAACACCAGGGGTATCACTCGCGCGTTGTCGACCCTGCAAATACCTTTTCAAACCCCTCTTGAAGAACTCCATACTATAACTAATCGGGAAAACCTCGGCAGGGAGTTCGTTCCACAATTTAAGCGTCCTCGGATGGAAACAACATTCAGAGTGTGAGGATGAACGCCCTGTCGGTGGCGAGCGGAGCGGTGGTAAAAAGTAGCCGTGGCCATCATATCAAACAGTTCTTCAGAACGAAACCCGTTGTACAAGCGGTAGAACACGCATACGCAGGCGAAGTCTCTCAGACTTAACGGCTCTAAACCGCTTGTCAGTTTGGGATCGAGTCAAAAAGACTAAGTTGATATCCAGGCGCTCCTGCCCAAAGGTGACAACAATACTCAACGTATGGCCTGATTTGCGCTTTATACAGCAGCAGAAGTGAAGTACTGCTTCGCCCTGTTTAGCACACCGAGCTTTTTTATATAATGTATACCTTTTCATCTGCGGGGGGAGCGGCTATAGATTTTCAAATATGCAAAGAAATACTGTTACAAAAATACTCGAGCGCGTCCGATATTGATAGCATTAATGTCCTACGTATTTTTAATGTTGTACGTATGGTAATCTGATCGTTTGCTAATTTGGTCGTAAATGGTTGGGTTGAAAATGAAAAAAGAAATATCGAGCGTGTCAGATTAAGATATATATGGTTCATCTTTATGTCCTAGACGTGCTGTCTCATAATCAGACGATTATCTAGAGGGATCCACCTAATCTGACATTTTTTTTTTAAATCATTGAACTCATAATTAATTGAAAAGCTCAGGGAATAGCATGCAAATAAAATGTGTATTTTTTTAACAGAGTATGTACTTTTATTTTTAAGAAAATAATTTTAAATAAATGATCAAAAATAATATTTTTCATAATTAATCTAATAATTCATCATCATCTTCATCAGTAGAATCATCTTCCTCTTCTGGCTCAAAAAAAACCAAAACGTTGGAAATACGTTATTAATAATATCATGCCACGAACGAATCTGTGTGATCAGCTGTGGTGAGAGAGAAATAGAAACACGGAGATTGGAATATAGGCATCACGCAGCATCACGCAGCTGCACGCATCGACTTGAACAATATCGACGAATTTTTGTTACTTCGGCTTGTGGAAATCGTCAGATTATATATTTTTCGTTATCCTAGAATTATTTATTTTAAAATAAAATAATAATTAGCTATGCTCGAGAATGTCGAGATGACATTTTATTACAACTTTGTAGCCCTCCCCTTTTTTTTACGTCACTCTCAAATTGTCATTTCTAATGATCAATCTTTTTTTACTAATCTGATCCTTTATCCTTAATGGGCGGGGTCATATATGGGGCTCATATTTGGTGGAGGTACTTAACCGGGTACAAGGTATCCCCTTGTATATTAATCTGCCACACTTTAGTGAATCCCGGAATCCCTGCTTGGGCTCCCCTACTCTTATGGAAAAACAACCAGGTAACCAATCAATTTATTTTTTAGCTCAATCTAAAATATAAAGCTTTTATTAAATAAACTTACATAATTTAAGGTAAGTTCAACCATGCACAAGGAATGTATCATATTAACTGTGACTCTGAATATACCTTGTGTTGTCATACCTTGATATCTCCATGACATATGCCGAGCTTGTGCATGCGATGCAGAGCATAGAGCACCTGGAATGTGATCCATTTCTTTTCCAGTGTGGTAAGGAAGGGCCTGGTGGACATGCGGTCATACACACTGCACTTGCAGTACTCACGCATCAGTAGCCCGGCTTTGTCTGTAAGCTAGAAAATAGGGTGTTTGATGTTTATGACATTGAGAGATTTATTTGAAGTTAATAAATAACTACACACTAAGCTAGTATCTGAATCCTGAATGGCAATTTTAATTTAGGTTCATATTTATGAATTTTAAAAAATAATGAAGATAATGAAGATGACGCAATGGTTGGCACAGTGCGCTGTGGCGCGGTTTTACACCATGATTTTCGTAGTGTCCCGGGTTCGATTCCCGGTCGGGTCATTTCAGGAAATGATCTTTTCTGAATTGACTCGGGTCTGGCTGTGCTGGATGACGCCCATGGCTTAATTCCCTGTCTGGTACCTCGTAACACAAGGAAATTTATCCTTACTTCGAGACCATGACGAGTGGTGTGTTGTCTGGCGCATATTTATTTATTTATTTACTAAAAGGCCTTAAAATTTTTACATTACATATAAACACAATTAGATCACCATTCCTACACCAATAGCATGAGCATTCAAAAAAGCAAACCCACTCTGGTAGCTTGGCCGTCGAATCACCATTTTTGAAAACTATTCAGAAAACTGTCATGCTTTATTGTACCAAAAAACAAATAATAAATACTTAAAAAACTTACGATGACCCTCTGGAATGGCAGACAGTTAAATGCGGAAGCTAATTGCTCCTTAATTTTGAGGATCCTCTCCTTGTGCTCGGCCAGTGGGAGAGATGGATCATGGACTGCAAATACTTTCACTACAACAAGGCCCTCCCGGGAACGCGCCCGTGCTACCTTCAGGAACCTTGTAGAACCCAAACTGCAAAATAATACATGTAAATAGTAATCATTTATCAAAATTTAAATTCAAAACATGATAATAAAAATATAGGAGACATGCTGCGATACAAGCCTTAGATTTCTGATTGATTTATTTTATTTTATGGATACAAAATAATTATTTCTAAATTCAGACAAAGAACTTATTTCTCATCAGACTACACACATACCTCTGATCAAAAGATAAGTCGACATGGTCACTCAGATAGTGCTCCACGGGGTGGATTTGCGATGGAGCGACGCCAACGAGCTGATTACCCATTTTAAATTGCGTTTATGTAAAATATAGCTGAAATTGCGTCCAACACATAACTTTATCGGATTGTGAAACTTGTCACAGCACTCTACTTAACACAACTTTAGGTCCCAATTAATACTTTTCATAGTGGTATTTGTTTTCAAAACACAATGAATTACACCACCAATGAAATGAAACAGCTGTAAATTATTTTGACAGCATTTGACATAAGTTTGATTGACGTTTTTGGCATCACATATCATTTCTTTGGGCAAGATAACAGTGAACTCTCGGAGACAAGCGGAAGTTAGCCCAGGGCGAATTGGTTTTTGGGGGTGAATTGGTTAAATTCTGAAACAAACCATTGACTTACTTTTTATGTAAGAAATTCATTATTAAGTGTTATTTAAGATCTTCTAGGGTCTGTCAGTCGTTAACAGAAATACTGGTAAAAAAAGAAAACGAAGGAAGAAAAGGTGGGTGGCTTAGAAGATTAAGTACTACAAAACAGGTTCTTAGCCTGCGCCGAGCCCGTGTGTACTAAGAATTTAGCTGTCTCTCTGATTGCTCCCACACACACAGTTGAAACCAGAAGCTATTAACTAGCGCAAAATGTTCTTCTTCTTCTTCTTCTTATTTTATGACTGGCAACCCACTCCTTTTAATACGGATTATTACTGCCATTTTCAAGTGATATGTTTTGGGTACAGTTTGGTGTAGGTAGGCGGGTAAGGGATAGGATTTTTGGGCAGTCAGATATAGTACATACACATAATAGGAAAATGGAGTAACTATAGCTTAATGTTATGATGGGAAAGGTATTTAACAATGGAATAAATATATTATTATTATTATGCATGAACATGTCTGTTTGTACTGGTCTGGGTGTCTCCTATGTATAATAAGTATGTATTTACAAAAGAAAATGTATTTAAGTATGTTTATCCGTTGTCTAGTATCCCATAACACAAGCTTTAATTAGCTTACTTTGGGGCTAGATGGCGCTGTGTGGAATAATGTCCAGGGATATTTAATGTCCAGGGATATTTATATTTGTTATTGCTGAGAGATAGTATAGAAGACAATTCATACGGAAGGGGGGGCTTATACTTAATTAAAATATCATGTAGTGAGAGAGAGTCATAAAACGGACATTTAAATAAGATGTGCTCAATTGAGCCTTCTTCCAGACCACATTCACATAGTGACGAATCTTTGACATGTAGTTTGGAAAGGTGAACTGGAGTAGAACAATGACCAAGTCGAAGCCGAGATAGAGTTGATGAAATGATTTTTTTGAAATGCAATTTAGAAAACCAAGGCTTGAGAGATACATTTGGTTGAAATTGACTATAAAATCTGCCTTTACTTTGACTAGAGTTTTTCCAATCCCGACTCCATTTCTCCAGCAAGAAATTGCGAGGGATTGATGAGAGATCTTGACTGTAATTTTTTTTGAAACCTGTGTGGCCCTGTCTTGCTGCCAATTTAGCTAATTCATCTACCAATTCATTGCCTTGAATTCCTGAATGTGCAGGAATCCATGACAATTTGACAGTCATATTTAAATCAGAGCATTCCTTTAGTTTTGATTTTACTTCTAAGGCTAGAGGGCTAATAGAGTTACGATCGAATGGATTAGAAAGAAGAGATTGTAGAAAACTTAATGAGTCTGAAAATATTATTGATTGTTTAATATTTGAACATAATATATATTTAATACATTCTAAAATGGCCAAACCTTCGCTACTAAAATTTGTTGTAAGAGAAGGATACTTAAATAATTTAAAAAAACCAGTCGAGTGTTGCAAAAACGCAGCACCCACACAATTAGAGGAGTCAGAAGAAAGGTCTTCAGAGGTAGTTTTAGATGCATCTGTATAGAAAATTTGGAACTCTGAAAGAGCATTATTTTTAATGAACTCATAAAGTTTTGAATTTGGGTCAGGAGTGTCCTTACTGATACCTATTGAGAGTAGAATGTCCGGTTGGAAAATAATGTCACTATAATTATAATGGAACAGAGGAAAACCTGGAAATTTTATGACGTCACATTCAAGGTTTTTAAATTTTCTGAAACTAGATTTTAAATAAGGGACCGGCTTATTAGACCAAAAACCATTATTTGCTTCCAATAGAACGTTAAGCATTTCAAGCTTTGAAAAAAGGGGGTGATTTTCTTGTTGGCAGACTTTAAAGAAGTATCTATCTGAAGGATATTGTCGCCTCAAATCCAAAGGTGGGTCAGCACACTCTACTTGCAGAGCATTTATAGGCGTACTTTTCATGGCTCCTATAATAATTCTTAAACTTTTAGAATGAGTAGTTTTCAACTTATTCATAGCAGTTTTGCTAGCAATACTAAAGGTAAATGAGCCATAATCGAATAAGCTTCTAATCAATGCGTTGTGTATCAATCTTAAAGAAGACGAATGTGCACCCCACCAAACACCCGATAAAGCTCTCATTACATTTAAACTTTTTTCAGCCTTGTTACTAATATAACTAACATGTGGTAAGCTGGTTAATTTACTATCAAATTTTACCCCCAGGAACATGGCTTCGTTAGAAACAGGAAGAATAGAGTCATTAACAGCAATGCAGACATTGGGAATATTATTTTTCCTGGTAAAAACTACCACAGTGCTTTTAGACGTGGATAAAGACAAGTTATGTTCTAATAACCATTTAGATAACTTGCATAACGACTTTTCCAAGGCGTCAGAAGCTAAGTCGATTGACTTGTTCGAAGAATATAATAAAACATCATCAGCATATTGAAGAATGGAACATGAAGAATCAGTGATTGAATCAAGATCACTCGTATAAACGTCGTATAAAAGGGGACTTAAGACAGATCCTTGCGGAACGCCCTTCCATAAATAGCGAGGATTATTATCTGCACCAGCAATACCAAGAAGGCTAGAAACTAAGGAGAGATAACTCCCGAAGTGGGGGTAAGCTTTCGAGGGCCGAAAGTCGTATACTCTGTGCCGGGCAAAACGCTGTATTGCGCATGTGCAGCGGCAGCTATTTGTCATTTCATGGTCACATGGTTTTGTTTTGAACGGTGTCACGTGCGACAGTTGTTGTTTTTCGAGGTTGTGTTGACCAATTTTGACACTTCGCGAGGATCGCGGCAAAGAAGCGTAATGCGCATGCGTCACTGTGGGATACGGATTTAGTCCAACCCTTTCCAGGGAGTTATCTCTCCTTAGTCTCTAGCCTTCTTGAGCAATACGTAAACTGACAGATCTTTCCATATATAGATTAAAAATAAAATTTGAAAAGATCACGGGATTAATTAACATCTGCAGTTTAGTCTTTAAAATTGTTAAATCAACATTATCATAAGCAGCGGTAATATCTAGAAAAGCTGCTACTGTATATTCTTTTTTTGAGAAAGCTAAATGAAGATCACTAGAAAAGATACTGAGGTTATCCGCAGTACTTTTACCTTTTCTAAATCCGAATTGCGAGTTACCAAGCAGACCATTTTTTTCAAGAAAACATTCTAGACGATTTTTTATTAAGTGTTCTGTGATTTAGCGCAAAATGTTTTTCGTCTAACACTTATCGTAGCATAAGAGAGTCGAGCCTAGCGTCATCTCTTATTTTATTATTGTACTAATAAACGTCAAAATTGACAATACACCTCATCATCGTCTGATTCGTTCTGCTGTCACTTTCGTCTATGGTCTCTCTTTCCTTCAACAAACAAGCATTACACCCATTTTCGTTGAAATTATCATCGTTTTCGAGGAATATTTCACAGAGATGACTTCTAAAAGTGAAAAAGATCGAGCCAAGCAAATCCAGGATCGATGTCAGAACATACTACTGCAGATGCTAAAGGATGAGGACAACAAATACTGTGTTGACTGTGACGCGAAAGGTATGTTTTTTTACTATTTTTCTGTGCAATATCTAATAATCATCTCAGATTTTGCCTGATAATTGACGTACATTGAGTGCTCAGTGATTGCACATATCTTAGTAATTATTTAATGATCCTTGAACTCAATTTATTATATTGAAACTGATAATCTGAGTCATTGTCTGCCAGCAATTGTGGACCTTTAACCAACGTACTTGCACTTTCAAAACTACTCTCCTTCCTGCATGATAGTGAATGTTTTATGAATAAGATAATTTATAATGGGATTGTAGGTGGTCAATTTTGTTAGATCTTGGGTATGCTCTTGCTAGAGTGATAATGATATTTACACTTTTTAATTTTAGTTGTTTTTAAAACACATGGCCTTCTATTCATTTATGGTCACTCAATCAATCAATATTTAACTTTCAGTAAGTCACAACTCCCTCCATTTCAAACCTTGTCCAGGACATTCACGTAATGATATGTGTCTGGCTGTTATTCTATATATTTACATTTCTATTGCAAATGAATACTTTGATATTCAAGTGTGTTAGTAATCAGTCTGACACTCCTGTTGCAAAGGTTGTTCACTTTGGTGTCAGATGATATTTATACAAACTGTCCCAGATATTTATCACTTTATGATTGTCCTGTATTATCAGCTTAAAGTTATACTGTGCTAAAATGTGTTGGCCAAACGCAAACACATTTAAAAAATATATAGGGTAAAAGAACCGCTTTACGACCACTTTACGTAAATAACAAATTCAGAGTAAAAAAAAAACATGATTCAATGAAATTCCACAGAATGAAAAGTGTTGTGCTTAGTCCTCAAATATTGTAGTTTCATAAAGTAAGGAAAACAATGGCATTATTTAAACACAAAATTTATAAAACATTTTAAATTAAGACATTGTCATTATCACCTGTTTACGACCATTTAACTCAGTTGTCGACCATTGATGTACCGGTTATCGACCGCTATTTTTGGAATTCAAAAACACACCTTATGTGTACTTAATAAGGCATATTTTGTGTTAATAAAAGACAAGCTTTTATTTAAAATATGCTTTTATTTAAAGTGTAACAGCAGTAATAAAATCTAATCTTTATCTGCCTAACATTTTTACTAAAGTAGAATCAAAATTATAACATAATTGCTTAACATTATCAGTCAAATTGCACTTAATTACGTAATCAGGAGATCCAATACATTTGGAGTCAGTTCTGATGCTCTCGGTATGACTGCACGCCAGCTGCACATTGCCACCAACGGTTAGCAGAGTGATACTGTATCACACTACTGCTGACTGTGATAGTAAACAACTGCCTTCTCGTCTGGAGTTGGCGTGCAGTTTGAAAGCAATTCTATTGCATTCAGAAAATCTGCATTATATTATAACCTGCCGACTGTTGAAGCTGAAGCTGGTGTGCAGCGATGTCGACTGCACCGGAATTGTCTCCAAACTGATTTGGAAGTATTTCGACTTCCATTTAAATGCAGTTAGAGTAGTCACCTCTGTCCAGTCGTCAGTAAACTTAGTTATTATAATATGGTTTTAATATTTCGTCTCTAATTTTTTTCACTCTTTGACAGATTTCACACTGATATTCAGCATCAGCAGCTTCAACATATGTCAAATTCTTTAGGGAAGTGCATCTTAAATGATACCAGCGGACGCAACTGTCACAGCCTATGTTTTTTTCGGCATCTTCTTCGGTGTCGCTTATAAGGTCATCCTGACAATCACTGCATTTTTGTCTATCCTTGTTTTGTTTTTCATCATTTTTTGTTTTAGCTATCTGATTTTTTTTCTTTTTCTTCGCAGGAGGGTCATTTTTCCTAGCATCCCTTTCTAACTTTCTTTTCTTTTTCAGGTCGTCTTTTTCTTGCTTAATTTTGTCTTTCATTTCATGGTGGTCTCGCCAGGCCTTTCCAGAAATCGCACTTGGCATATGAACAAACCCTCTTTTTTTAGTTGTGGCAGGAGGAATTGGAAATTTCAAATGTTTTTGAAATGGATCAATAACAACGGGAGTACTCTGGGCCGTAGGCTCAGCATCAAAATCCGCAGTGATTATATTTAAATTATTTTCCATTGCGGAAATATCCTTCAAAAATACAGACGAGTTGATGTCGGACAAGTTTTTTTCAAAGGGAATACTCTTGGCCGTAGGCTTAGCATGAACATCAACATTGATCATATTTAAATCATTTTCTATTGCGGAAATGTCCTTCGAAAATACAGACGAGTTGATGTCGGGCAAGTTTTCTTTAAAGGGAATAGGCCGTTTCCTCTTGGGCGAAGGCTCAGGATGAACATCAACAGAGACGATGACATTATTTACCGTATCTTCTGGTTGCTTTGTTGATCCATCCTTATTTTTACACATAGGTGCATTCCCGTCGGAGTCAGGTACTGACTCTTGATTGCTGTTGTACAGATTTTCTGTTGTTGTTGGATTTACTCTGCCTATCGAGGCGTGTATCTCATCACTGTTGATAACATTTGACGCAGTGCATACGATTTGAAAATTTTCATTCTGAGATATAATGTCCGAAATATGTATTTCGTCAAAAGGCATCAGGGATACTTCACTTAATGACACCAGAGATCCAATTTCAGGAATCTGAATGGAACACTCTTCAGTTAGAGGTAGAGTCTGAGGATTTCCTGATGTAAGCGAGGAATCACAAGGATGCTGAATCGATGTGGAACTCTCTTCAATCAACACTGCAGTTGGAGTATTTTCTTTGCAGAGCGTGGAATCGCGGGAGTGTCGAGGAGTTTTAGAATTTCGGGGTGTTCTTGACTTCGACCGGCGTTCTTTTAAATACGATGATTTTGTTTTCTCAAGCTCGGATATTATAAGACGGGGATCAATTCCAAGTTTGGCAATATTATCTGACATTAGCGAAAAAACTGCTTTGGCTATAGTGAAATGTCTTTCATTTAGAGTCTTTGGTTCACTTAACGAATTCCGAATCTGTGCGTCCTTAACACATTTTGTGAAATCCACATTATTTACGTTGAATGGGTAGAGTCCGCATTTTCGGAATCCATTTTTTATTGTGTCAACCATATCCTCATTTAATGTATCCTTGAAAACTTTACAGAAATTTGTTTTGGTAACCGTTTTATTAATGTTTTCAGGCTGGCTCTGCCAATTTATAACAGTCCGCTTCCAGTTTTGTTTTAGGGGTCTAAAGACGCTGACATCAGCCGGCTGGAGAATATGAGTTGTGTTTGGTGGTAAAGCATATAATATTATATCGTTGCCTTCACAAAACTCACTTAGCGGCATCGACATATGGGATTTGTGCCCATCTACAAAGAGTAAAACTGGTTTTTGGACTTCTTTCTCCAATAGCCATTTATTAAAATCATTCGCGATGTATTCATAGAATACATCGCTTCGCATCCAGCCAGATTCAGTTTTGCCTAATACCCAATCATCAGGCACGCTCTGTACGACAGCTCTTGGCGGCTTTATGTATGGGTACACGACTAAAGGCGGACATATGTCGCCAGCTGCTGTCATCACGATCAATACTGTGATTGTCTCCTTTTCATTGCCTTTGTTCACAGTATACACGTTTTTAAAACCTTTGGGAGCAAGGACTTTTCCCGTCTTAGGACAAAGCGAAATTCCCGTTTCGTCGCCGTTGAGGATACGTTTTGGGTCTTTCAAAATGTCAGATAAGCCTCTTTCTGCTAAAAAGACTTCTAGATCTGCAAACCATTTTCTTATACCACTTTCTTTGACAGCTTCCCTGGCTTTGTTGATTGATTCAGGTTCACGCACACTGATTTCTGGGTGTCTCTTCAAGAAATTTTTGTACCACCTAATTCCAGGTTTTCCCCCAGGAAATCAATTTTCCTTTTTTAGGTCTTTAGCCAGCTCTCCGGCTGTGGTTAAAAGGTCTTCTTTATTCACCGGAAGACCACATTTGGCCAGTTCGATTATCCAGTTAACAATTTTGGATTCGCCTTCGAAACCAAATATTGGATCAGGGCCAACTTTTCTCGGCTTTTCGGTAACTTTTCCTGACAGTCGGTCTTGAATAGTACTTCGTGGTATACAGTATTGGCGACAAGTTTCCCTTATGCCTCTATTGTTTTCGCGGATGTCCCTCAAAGCATTAGCTAAAGCTTCTTCGGTGTACCCAAAATTGGTCCTTCCTAGCTTCTTCTTTTTTGTTTTTTTAGGCGTTGGTGGCATCTGCAATTAAAAAATCAGTTGCAGGACAAGCAGCAAAAGCAATAGAAATAATCCGGCATCAGCGAACCAATATTACCAATATTAGTAGGTCACGTGCGATAAATTAGGTAGGTACTGTGAGAATGAATAGGCCAAATATAATGTTAGAAAATCCACTTTTTGTATAATTTGTTAAATTATCATGAATCTTAAAAGTACAGTTCACTCAAACATGCTTTTATAAGCACTATGTCAAACGTACGTCAAGGTGGCTGTAAACCGGTCAATTCTGTGCTAGTTGTCGGGTTGGAACACCGGTGGTCGTCCGTAGGTAACAATTAAACCAGTTTACGGCCGCCTCTAAATGTCTAATTTAAATGGGTTATAATGTATTATTGGAGGCAGATATTGATGGCCGTAATCTGGTACGAATATTACAAATTTGTTACTTGTTACTGGCAATGTGCGAAATCAAACTTTAATGTGATGATTTTTGGAATAAGAGCTGATAATGAAAGAACTAATAAAACCGGATTGCGACCACGTGGTCGGAAACCAATATTACAAGGAAAACGCGGACCTGTTTACCGACCAGCCAAAATATTGTCAGAAAAGATGTTCTATCTAATTTCCTCAGCGAATTCCATGAAAACACATATTTATTTACTTATATGTAACATCAGATTAGTGTAAAGTCAAGACAGTATGGCTTATCTTACCTTTGTGAAGTCTTCGCCTTGTAATAATTTTCCTTCAAAACGAGACACATCCGCACAGTAGATTTTCTAATGGTGACTGAGAACGTTCTATGACAGTTTCGAGGTTAGAATGAGAGCATTAATAGAGTGAACTTCATACGTTTCAAATGGCGCTAATTTCAAAAATTAATTTTAGATATATTGCGTATTTTGGAGGATAATACGTTAAATGGTCGGAAAGGGGTGCTGGTCGTGAAACCGGTCATTTTACCCTATATGTTTAGATTATTTTTTTACTTTTTTGCGGATTAAAAGGTTCAGCCTTCTGTTTCATTTATTTGTAATCTCTTATTAATTTCTGTGGAGTAATAAAATTTAACATGTTTGATAATCAGGTACCTAGATGTTAAGAAAACATAGAAAAGTATCTTGTTTTTGGAAAAATAACATTATTATAGGTCAACATACCTAGCTATACATATTATAACCTATTAAGCTGTAACATACTTCACATTTTTAATTTATAGCATTGAACTACCCACTGCTGGGCACAGGCCTTACCTTAACTATGAGGTGGTATGAGCCATACTCTAACACGCGGGCTCAGTGCAGCTTGTTGGAGAGGTGAATGTAAGGCCAGTGATGAACCTTACCGTCAGATGTTATCAAGCCGCCTTTTAGGCCTCTGACTAGGCTTTACGACTCTATATCTTGCAACGTCAGCCGGGACCAACTGTTTAACGTGCCTTCCGAAGCACTGAGATACCCGAAAAACACATCACTTTATTTCGGTCGGGATGGTCACCCATCCATAACCCGACCTGACTGGCGTTGCTTAACATCGGATCGTTACCGATCCGCTGCCGTCACTTAGCCACGTGCACCTCTACTTCACATACTTTTTTTTAAATATTACTGTCATGATACTTAATTATTATTACCAATTGGTAATGATATGCTAGGTATGCTTCATAGTTTGATAATTGAAATTAAGTAGGTTCTCATATAGCTTAAACGAAAATAAAATGAGCTGTGGCTACGGCTATTTTGTTATTTTTTAAGCAGTGCCCAGCATTAACTACAGCCAAATAACCTTGTATAGCTTTGGTTTTCAGTAGTTACAATGAATCCTACATTCTCTAAGTGATGGATGACTTATTTCTGCTTGTCAGTGTATGCATTTAAACTTACAGGTACATTGGCAAAAGTCCTTGATTCTGAATTTTTAAACAGTTTTGAGGAAACAACAATTTAAAATTGTGTTTACTTAACTGTGTCTGATGAAATGGATGTCAAGGTTACGCATTAGGGCCATTCTCAGGAAGTTTGCTTGTTACGCTGAAGAGTTCCACTAAATCATTTTACATCTTATTGTCTTCAAAGGGGTTTGAATATTTTTGTATGGAGGCTGGCTACCTTACACCATTTTACCAGGATTGATAGAATATTCCATGTAGCTTACAAAAAATATATCTTGTAAGTTGTGTGAAACATAATAAACCATGAAAAAAAAGATTTAAGTAAGACAAGTAAGGTACATTTTTCTTCCTCAGCATCACAAATTTCATTTGTGATTAGGCTATGGGAACCTAAAGTGACGCTAAAGAAAAGTAAAGCTAGGCTTACATATTCACACTAATTAAGTGATACTGTAACAACATTTATGTTTTGCATCGTAATGGAATCTGTATAGCAGATCTTATAACAATAATAATGAGGCGCTAAGCACCATAACACGCTCTTTTTAGAGAATAACATTAACTATTTCTCTTTAATAAATATGAATCTTTGCAATCAAAATACCAGGTAGGCTAATAAATGACGACCCTTGGCCCGAAAGTCAAGGTTTATTCGACAACTAGCTACACGACGTTATTTTGGGTAACGTAAGTTAATCCTACGGCTTTTCCTTCTTAACTGCTTTAACCAACATTAAAACTTTGCTTCTACCCTTTTTTTTCCAATTCTTAAGTTGTTCTTAAATTATGAAGTCATAGTTGTGAAAACTACTAAACCAATTTTGAAAAAAAAAATACTGCCTGTTCCAAAAAGTTTAATTGATTTTTTTGCATGAAATATATAGTACAAACCGACATACATAAACACATGCACATGAAGTTATTATTACAGACTCATTAGCTGGTATAGAGTTACACATACGAGAATTATTATATATACATTGTTACCTATTTTCAATAAACTTAAGATAGGATAAAATAAATATGTTTTATTGCACAGCAAAAATCAAAATATAGGTAACAGGTTACAAACGATGACATAATTAAGCTTTCTTATTGCTAAAAAGCAATCTCTTCCAGACAACCCAAGAAGAGTAAAATGTTAAGGGTAAGTAAGTGCACAAAAGTAGCAGGATGTAGATTCATCCAAAACAAACAGTAAAAGTTATGAATATCTTTAAGATCACATTCGAAATATATAACTACTTTAAACAAATATAAAACTAAGTACACATCAAACAATTATCAAAACCTATTAAATATAATAAGTGAAAATAGCAATCTAATCTTTTCAGATTCATGTACCATGTGAAGCAATCTTAAGTGTTCCAAAGTGTCACTAATAAAGTCTTTAGCGTCACTTTTGTGACAAAATAAAGCTTAGGACGTGGCGCTTTTTTCCTTATTTATTCATAATGAAATCGCTGCTACGAATAATTTGTTAATAATGTGCACGTGCACTTCATTGATGTTAGCATAGGATTCTAATTACAAGTATTTGGAAATCAATGAACAACCCTTACCTTGCTAAATTCGAAACGCTAGCGGAAAACTCTTTATTGAGCCACCGTAACGCGAGCACTCACATGCACTTTTTCGGGCGAACTGATGAGGAAAGATTAAATATCGCGGTTGACACACACTAACTACTAAGTAAGTGTTGCTATATTGATTTAAAAAATCTACTTTAAAATATATTTTCGTAGATAGTTGTAAATGCCCGTGACACCCATGGGAATTCCGAAATCAAGATTTTAGGGGACAGATTAAATTGGCCTAATTTTGTATAATAATGAATAAAACTACATTATTTATTGATAAATTATGAAAGTCGATGAAACAGTGCAGTGCACTGAGGAATACCCTATCGATTTTTTAAAAATGAGGAAAAATATTAATTTAAGCTTCGATCATGTAAGAACATGCATGGGACATTTAGCTTTTTTATGAGGCATAAAGTCTTAATATAAGCAAAAATGTGACTTTTAATGAAGTTATTAGCAAGTTTTTGTTTCTGACAACAGATTATTAGTAGGTAGGTACTTTTATCAGTACAGCAAGGATTTTATGGAAAAATATTATTAGTTACTCAATTTTAAGTATCCAAACTCGAAGCACACGCCATTTTCGCAATAAGCAAACTTCCTGAGAATGGCCCATCAATTTATTAGCTAAATGCCTACCTGAGGGAAACTCAGACACCATTTTCATTATTTATGGTACTCAAGCTGATTGGTAGTTCCAGTGGCCTTTATGTTATCTGATTATCTATTTAGCAAATTAATCATGCTGAGAAGATAATTATCTGGTTACTTATTAGATTTGATTAAATTTTAGGTTCTTTTATCTATTATTAATTAAACATAACTCTTAACATAAAACAACTCTTAACACTAAGTACTTGACTTGTCACATAGAAATAATGCTTCAGACTAGTTTAGTAAGAGAATGCCACATGATAAGCCAGCTTTATTATTGCTTATTATACAAGTTTCTAGCATTGAGAGCTCAGCTTAAGAGGTAGTGTTGTGACTTTGGTAGGCTGTGCCTATCTGACCAGATATTTTTATCTGTATATTTACGACTATCTTCCCGCCCGCGGATGCCCCCGCGTGAACTTCATTTCTATGTCATACTGGATTTTTACCGACTTACGATACTTGTTATTCACAAAATCCCGCCTTAGTTAGCCCCTACGTCCTAAAAAGAACCCCCATGCAAAATTTAAAACTCATATCACTTGTAGTTTTGGACATTTCGTGATGAGTCACTGATGAGAGACCTTTCGCTTATATACCTATGTATATTTTAATAATTTTGCGTGCGTATTTTTTAATTTTACGATATATCAGAATCTATTAATCAAATTAATGTGTTGTGAAGGACAAAATTTATCTCCGTGAAATTCTCTTGATGATGAAATAACTTTTAAGCATAAGGATTGATATGCTTGTGTTGTAATAATTTCAAAATCTACCATTTAATTGACATGATTTTCTAACACATAACATACCTTATAGCCACTTATTTATAAAAGATAGATGTATTGTGTCGCGGCCTTTTTTATGGATCTACTAAAACCTATATTTTTGTAGTACAACAGTGGGGCCAGCGCACGCACGAAAAGATTTTCGATAGCGCTTTATTCCCGGATTATTTCATAATTGTTAATTGATTTTGCTGAAAACAAATATATGCCTATAGCAATCAGGGTAAATGTAGCTTTTTAACAGTGAAATAATTTTTGAAATCGGTTCCGTAGTTTCGGAGATTACCTGTCCCAACCCAAACATACAAACTCACAAACTCACGAACGCTTACCTCTTTATAATATTAGTATAGATTGTGTGACTACCTCTTCTTAATGATATTAGTATAGATTGTATGTCAGCATACAATCACATGAATGATAAGTATTTGCAGTCATAAAAATATTATACCCATGCCATTCATTATAAATCCATAGTAACTTGTAGCCTTTGCCGTGTAGCGCCGCGCGTAGCCGAGCCGGGGACTGGCCAAGTGTGCGGGCGAGCCTCTAAACGCTTTAAGGTCCGTATTTACTTTGATTAGTAGTAAGTGCAGGTGATTGGTGCAGGTGCTTAGTGATCATGAGAAAACACGTGTGGACAGTGATTGATTCGTGCGATTGAATAGAACACACTTCTAATCATTTCACGAAACAGGATACTAATCACTCGCAGTATTCAATCGCTGTCTACCTACACGTGTTTTCTCATAATCACTAAGCACTTGCAATAATCACCTGCACTCGCACTAATAAAAGTGAATACGGGCCTTTATGATGAGGAATCTCGTACGCTGCTTCGCTGCCACTAGTAGCTCAATGTGCGGCATCACGTAAAATCGCGTGTTTCATAGCCGCTTCTACAATGGCGGCTACAGTCATAATATATATTATATCGTCCAATTTACATGAGCCTCGATAAAGTCAACTTCAAACGTGTGTTCTAAAAGGTTTATTATCAAAGGGTTTTCCAATCTGCTGACCATGGAAAGGTCAAAGTTCACAGACTATGTAAACTTCCATGGAAAAATCGAGAAGTTTTACGGTGACAAGCTAAAACAGTCCAGGTTTGCCTAGATTACATTGTGAGCTCTAATAGCGTGAAATTGCTGTTAATGTAACAGCAGTTAATAACGACCGCACTTATCTTTGAGAAACACGCTAACCTTAATAGGGCTGCAAAAACTAAAAGTTAAACTATTTTCGGGAGACATTAATTTAGGAAAAAAAAGCAGTTAAATTTAAATTAGAAGATTGGGGCTTTTCGTATTAAGTTTTCGAAAGAGAGGTTCACTTTAGTAAAGTATTGTTGATATATTACATAAACATTGAAGACTGACAACCCCCTCTTTATTATAAATTAAAGCATGACCCTTTATTTGACTCTAATTCGGTTTCACAGACTTATGACGATACATAAAATGCAACAATTTGTAATAATTTACCTACTCGTAGATAAGAGTTTACATAGTATCAACTATCTGAGTGATGCTAATACCCACTGCTGGTACTCTCATTGTTCTTATCAGATAATGTAGGCGCACGTCAAAGCAGGCATATTAACTAATTGTTATTTAATTATTTAGAACATAGTTGATGTTGATATTGTTCAGACAGGGCTTAGGTCCAGCAGACTTGGTACCATTCGTGCGGAGTATACGAATTCAAACAATGAAATTTGAGCTTATAGGACAGTGTTACGTTTGTCGACTGTACCTTCTTACTGCAGCATAGTAGCTGCTTAACCTAAACCGTTTCAAGAAGGCATCCAGTTCCTCACGCACTCTGCGTCTGAGTCGGTCAGGTCGTCGGTGCTTCTTCGTTGGGGTTGCACAAATCGCGGGGGACTGGCCTTAAAAGGCTAAAGAAAGCCCTGTGTGAGAGAGGGGAAGAGAGGCCTTTGCCCAAGTGGGATCACAACGGTTAATTTAGATCAGATTAGTTTCAAGAAGAAGTATTAGCAGGTCATTAGTTTAAAGTTTTAAACCTTTTAACGCTTGGCCAAAGCCCTTATCTTCCAATACAACTGTATTCGACTTATTCCTGCAATAAATAGTTACTAGCTGGTACACCACGCTACCATGTCACAGGCGCACATATTAAGCAAAATCTGAAAAAAATACTTGTCCTAGAAATAAACCAAAAGTCGGGAGGTTTCACGATACCGCAGTATTATAATATACCTACAGGGTGGAAATTTTTAACGCCACCTGGAGGGAAAGTACTATACATACTGGCGATAGACAATTTTACTCGAAAGGAAACATTCCTTCATTTTTAAAAAGAAACAACTGCATTCACAGATTTTCGAAAATTCGCTTGCCACACCCGGGACGGGATACCGGGTAAAATCCGAAAAAATAACACCCTGTACTCTTACGGCATCGATCAATAGGGTCAATCATAAGGATCAAATCTCTCTGACAAACGTGGTAAATTAAACTCAAGGAAAACCATTAAATCTAAACTCATAAATTCAATGGGATAAGATAAAGCACGTTTACACCATTATTTTCCGCAGGTCCCCGCTGGGCGTCATGGAACCTGGGCATCTTCCTGTGCATCCGCTGCGCCGGCATCCACCGCAACCTCGGCGTCCACATCTCCAAGGTCAAGAGCGTCAACCTCGACTCATGGACACCTGAGCAAGTTGTAAGTGTTGTCCGAATTATTTATTTATTTATTTATTTATTCTTCATTGCACAAAATTAATGATACAATTGGCGGACTTAATGCCAAAGGGCATTCTCTACCAGTCAACCACACGATTAAACAGATAAATTAAACACGGTGCACGAGATTAAACTAAATAAATTACTTTTGAAAACAACAACAGATGCTTATTATTATAAAATAACAAAACAACAAAATAAATAATGTATAAATTCAATATAAATCGATAAAAATAAACATACATAAATAGAAGTCATAATATAAATAGAACCAACCAAACCAAGAATTGCTTGCCACAAAAAAAAAAACATAATAATAGCCATATAAACCAATCAGAATAACCTCGTATTAACTTTGAACCACATTCACCTAACAGTGACTCAAGGACCCATCCCTAATGCGTGACCACCGATCCGTAATGCTTTCGAACAGCCACTTTAAACCTGTATTTACTAATAGATTTTCTTATTGGAACAGGAAGTTTATTCCAAAGACGAATCGCAGATACAGCGAAAGAACTAGACATGAAACCGGAAGAATGAGAGGGCGTAAGAAGGGAAAGAGTATCTTCAGAACGCAACTGACGACAATGTGAAGAATGAAGAAACTGAAATTTACTTTTTAAATAAGATGGAGAATTCGGATCAAAAAGAATAGAAAAGAGAACATTTAAAATTCGAATGGACCTACGCTGCCGGATAGGCATCCAGTTAAGTTTAGAGCGGAAAATGGAGACGTGGTCATATTTGCGCAGTCCGAAAATGAAACGTATACAATTATTTAGAAGTCGATCCATTTTGTTCAAAAGCTCCTGTGAAACGTTACTGAGACAGACATCACCATAATCAATCAACGGCAAGATAAGGGCTTGCACTAGCAGTGTCTTTGTAGATGACGGCAGAAAGTTCTTCAGGCGATAGAGAGCGCGAAGAGTCCCAGTTACTTTCCTGCTCACTTCACTAATATGCTTGGTCCAGCTGAGAGAGCAGTCCATATGAATGCCAAGATATGAATGCAAATTATATAAAATTACTGGAGCTTTTCTTGACGCTACCCAAAAGTCTACTTCTGAAAGGAATTATAAGAAGTGCAGTCGATTTTTGAGCAGAACATCTACTGGACTATTTCTTTATTATAAATTTTTTCTTTGCCGTACCATGGTGGTATTTAAACAAATCATCAATTTAGGTATTTGCCTATACATTATGTGCCACTGCCGGCATACTCCATCATTGAAATCAAGAGTTGACTTAATCATAACGCAAAACCTAGGCAATGGTTTAAACGTCCCGGAGTGCAAATTCGAATGACTTTTCCATCGCGTTTTGCGAGCACGTGAACGCAAACATGAATTTGATTTTGCCGCTCGGTGGCACTGCCTCAGAACACGCCCCCGAGACCCAGGGTGAATAAGAGGTGAGCTCTTAAGGCGGCTTTACATACAAATGTACTTCGCGTGTTAATAGACGCTTCATTTAGTCTCAATGGATGTCAAAATCAAGTAGATTTACATTCATTAGCCCTCTCTATTAACTCGATGACAATACAATCGATGGAAATTTAATTCCCCATCGGAGAACTCTCATCACTAAAGCACTATCGTATCGTAATCCCCCTTCGCGTTTTATCATCAGCCTGACGTATCCAGTTTATACCTTGCCACAGTCAATATAGCTCCACCGGGCCGGAGGGTGCCCTATGCTACGTTTACGACTTGCTCTATATTTATTCATTTAGACTCAATAGCATGCTTACAGTATTAATATTACCAATGCGCATACAAAATAAATTTGCATTAAAATTTAATTTCAATAAATTTCAATGTTGTTGACATTATAGAAATTAACTCTAGTAAATTTTCTTAAATACAGTGTCCAGTTAAAAAGAATTACATAAAATAGATTAGAAACAATGTCAAAACTACAGATAAAACAAAAACAAAATATGTGTGTATTCTAACGGATGACTATCCACAGGTATCCCTTCAGCAAATGGGCAACTCCCGCGCGCGGGCTGTCTACGAGGCGAACCTGCCCGACTCCTTCCGACGGCCGCAGAACGACTCCTCGCTGGAAGCTTTCATCCGCGCCAAGTACGAGCAGAAGAAGTACATTGCCAAGGAGTGGGTGCCGCCGCCTACGCCCAAAGTTAACTGGTAGGGTATTTTTTGTAGTCGGTCCCAGGGTGGCATTTCCCGATCGTCCTTCTTCAGGCCTCAAAAACTAATACTTACAGTTACAGTTTGCGTTCAGGACTGTCTTATAAAAATATCTGAGTAAAACCTCAGCCACAAATATCTATAAGATAGTTCCGACTAGTAGATATTTATGGCTAATGTTTTGCTCAGATATTTTTGAGGCCCACTTACGTACAGATATTTATGCTTTTGGCTGTACATACAGGTATCTATATTACTTTACATATGTACTTGTCTTCAGGGATAAAGAGATAGATGAAGAAATGGAGAAGCAGAAACGGAAAAAGAAGACAACAACATCAGGTCTGGGACCGCTGCCGGCGCCCGCGACCAGCGATAAGAAATATAACGTAAGTGGCACAGTAAACATGATGTTACGTTATTTTTTAGCATGAATAACCAGTTTTTCAAGTCATATAAATGCAAAATGGTGTTATATTGCATAATTTAGATATCTCTGCTTTTATTTCCTAGTAACGTCATTGTACAGTCAACAGCAGAAGTAAGTGATAATTTAACGTGCCAAAATTGATGATTTTACAAAAACTATAAAGCTTATTAAACTACTAAGAAAATAAATGAGACATTTCATTTATTATAATGGATATAATACGCTGCTTGTGATTATTTTTTAACGTATTTTTAATTCATAAAAACAAATTGGAAGTTTGTTCAATCATCATTTACTTTGCTGTTGACTGTACCAAGATGGTTAAATTACGAAAGTTTAATCAATTCAATCTTATGTAGGCTCAAAGGAAAAACATTCATGGAACAAAAACAAAATATCGTGTTCGTTATGTGTTAGGTAAGGGTGTTATTATAAATGCAGGGTTCTCTGTTTTTAAACAATAACCAAGTATGTTAATACAAATCTGACACATCACTACATACAACCCATACTTAGATAAGGGTTAGATGAATGGTCGGAAAGACTACAAACAATTTTATTATTCTTTAATTATTGAGGTTGTGTGATGGTAATTTTGCGGTCCGATTTGATTGGAACGTTGATAGCAACGTTTGCGCTTTTACCGCGCATTTGAGTTTAAACCGTGCAAAAAGTGATTTTAGCGCTTTTGGCTTTAATGCCCAAATCGGACCGCAGGGCAAATCTGTCTTTAAATCAATATGCTCTTCTTTGTGATATTACAGAAGTCCGATGTCATACCCAGCCTACCGAAACCAAAATCTTCAGTCAGTCCAAAACTTGGTAGAAGTACTCCCACCAACCAGGCGGAAGCCAAGTCCAACGGTTCCGCGGACCTTCTAGGTTTGGACACAGCCCCCAAACCGGACACCAAACCAACGAACAACGACGACATATTCTCCAGTTTCTTCTCCGCACCTCAAGAGAAGCCCGCCGAACCCAAAGAGCAAGCGAAACCTGATCTCAAGACTGAAGAGGAGAACTTCTTCAAGCAGCCCGCGCCCACGGAGAAGGAAAAGTCAAAGCTGACTAAAGACAGTATATTGGCTTTATACAGTCAAACGCCTTCAACAAATCTAGCGAGTTTCAATGCTGCGCCGCCTGCGCAGCCGTCTTACTTCGGGTCTTTCCAGTCGCCGCCACAGTATAACAATATGCAGCAGACTATGCCAGTACAAAACGGTATGCAATTCAACCAGTTTCAACCGATGAACAGTCAATTTCAGCAGGCTTTCCCCGCGCCTGCGGCACCAGCGCCGAGTGGCCAGTTCCCTCAGAATAGCCAGTTCTTCAACCAGCCTCAACAGCTAAACCAGCAGTTCGGTGGACTGAACTTAGGCCAGAGTTTCCCTAACGCGTTCGCGCCGACGAATAGCAACGTAGCCAGTAACACGACTTGGCAGTAAGTTGGCACATTTAGGTTTTTTACTTGAGGCATTAGTTGTGAGTTTTGTAGACTGTTTGTTTGTGGCTTCTACTGGTTTTTATTGAACGCGGTTTCTTCCGATGAAAACATTACCCTCTGCGTCGCTCAACTGAGTAGCCTATAAGTATAAGCCGTTGAGGTTTAAGTTGAAACTCCAGAACTTTCGCATTTATAATATTAGTAGTATGAATATTCGTTCGAAAAGATTGATCCCTATCTAATTTGTGTTCAGGTGTTGTCAATCCCGAAGCCCGCTGCGGCCATATTTTTTAATTACCGATCAGTAAAAACGATAAGCAGGTCACGATTGGTAATAATAATGCTCCTTTTAATATGTCGTTGTCAACTCTCTCCAAACAGACTAGAAACAAAACAATAAATTCATTTAATTACGAACAATATTTGTGGAGGATGTCGAGCCTCATTTGTCCTACGCATTGCCTTTATCTAACTAGTAAAATAGTTGAAAAATTCAAGTAGGAACCTACTTATCCGCAATAATTGTTAACTTTATAGGTTCTTGAACAAATATATCACCTAAGTAACATAACTGACGTTTTTACTCATAATAAAATCAAATACCTTCAAAAGTGGCATTTGTACTTAAAACTATTTAACCTGTAAAAAAATAGGGGGCCTGAATTCCCACGGTATGAATAACATTGCAGGTAACGTTGAATGAGTGACGTAACCTTATCTGTTACATGAGTTCATGGATCAAAACAATATTACCGATGCTGGACTATTTCCATTGCCCTACAAGTATCGCCCTAAGCAGTCCTTGCATTCCTTTGGGGCGCCCTTATGCTTTTTACTTTTATTAAACTATAAAGCAGAAGCTTACCTTGTAGGTATACACTGAAAGCCATATATCTATTTATTTCTCGGAGCTATAAACAAACACACTTCAAATACACACATGTAGAAGTTATTTTTAATTTAATTGTACGCCTTGTGGGTAATATTTTGGCGATTGAGCTATGACTACTGAATTTCGTTCCTAATCATCTAAATGAAAAGTCTGGCTATGTTAGAAGGGTGGGTAAGACCAATAATGACCACTATTATTATAATTTTCAATATACAAATCAATGTTACAATTATAGCTCTTACAGCAAATCCGATTGGTGAATTGATGTTGTAGGTTTTCATTATATTATCAGAAATAGCTTTCAAACGTTTGAAAATCAGTGGGGCAAGCAAAAATATTTGTAAAACAATCGTATTGAGCTCACGTCGCTCAAAATTCCAATGAAAAATAGTTCTGTCGCGTCGCGTTTTACAGGATTTGATCTTATAAAAAAATTATATGCTTGCCCTACAGTGCTTATGTGTAACTCGACCGCGTGGTGAGTCAATATAAACAAACTTGATTTTGAAGTAGAAATTAATAAATAACAAAACATTAAATATCATTGTCAATATTAATGATCTCGTTAAATAACTAGATAGTACCACGCGTAAGGTGTAATTTGTATTGTGATGTAACAAGCCAGTTTTGGGATGAATGTGACATAATTATTTTTGTTTACAATCGATACATTCAAGATCTGTATCTCGTCAATATTTTTGTTGCAATAGCGTTTTTGTTACAATTCAGTAATCATTGAAAATATTTTGATTTTTTAGCTACTGTAATAATATTTATACTGTGTACATTTATATTATTAGTGTTAACACTTCTAAATTTCTTAGCACTGTACACAGTTTATGTGTTTCAAATTAAAATATTCGTATTAAGTAGATAAATTTATTTTTAATAATTATTTTTTATTACGTCTTTTGTAGGCTTATTTTCATGTTATGTAAATTATTTTACAAATATGCTTAAACAATGTTGGTGCACACGAAATAAATACTTGTACCTACGGTCAGAATCAGGGTTCATGGGGGTCTATAAGTAAGCAACACAAACATAAGAATTAACTCAAAATCTCTTAAAAATTCCTGTAATTAACATTGGAAAACAGTTGTCTATATAACCCTAGTTGACTCTGAGGTTGACTCTAACAAAACTGATTCTTATAAAAAATATACTTAACAAAATAAAATTATTTATTTCGAAAATCTTTCAGGTATTATTATTTTCAATTTGTGATTTGTGTTTTTTTCCTGTGTATAATAGTGTCAAGTAGTCGGAGCTAGTGTACTTACTGCTTCAGAAATTTATAAAAATGTACTCGCACTTCAACAAGCTGTGTTTACTTAGATATTTTCGTCATTAACGTTGTTCTATTTACGCTTTAAACAGATTGTAGGAAGTACCTACCTACTCTTGTACCTGAGACCATAAAACAATCAATTGTAAATTACTTAAAATGTACAGTATAATAGTCATAGCACACTATCCCGGTATCGCAACAGCACCGCTCCAACCCGGCAATTGACTTGCCATTCAAAGGAGTTGTCCCAAAATGTATGGAGTCTTGGCCAAGTCTATGTACACCATACCAAAAAATAGGAAAAAATACGTGAAACAGTTTCTAAATATTCAATTTTCATAAAAAAGTATATTTACTTGGTTCAAACAAGATTTCCAATAATAGAATTGCAACACACAAATGAAAAACATCATGGCGGATATGAAACACATTACGCGGTGTCAATTTGACAAGACTACAACAACAACATGGAGGTTATTTTCACTTGATCAGTTATGGACGAACACCTTTTGTGGTTATTTTGCCTCAGTAGTATTAGAAGTTCTAAGTTCTCAAAATAAATATCCCTGGACATTATTCCACACAGCGCCATCTAGCCCCAAAGTAAGCTAATTAAAGCTTGTGTTATGGGATACTAGACAACGGATAAACATACTTAAATACATTTTTTTTTGTAAATACATACTTATTATACATAGGAGACACCCAGACCAGTACAAACAGATATGTTCATGCACACAAATGTTTGTACTGTGCGGGGATCGAACCCGCGACCTCTGGTGTAGTAGCCAACTTCTTAACCATTACACCAAGTCGGTCGTCATTCAAAATAAAAGCTGAGCTGAGACAATTATTTATGCAAATAGGCAAAAAGCACAAACACAATACAAGCGACACTAGTGACAGTGACAGTTCGCTCTGAATGTCTATAAACAAGTGATTTGCCATCCTGAAATAGGACTTGATTAATGAATCTTTTTTATTAATGAACCAGAAAGTATGTAATCATTCTAATTGTTTGTATTTTTACTGGAATCAGTAGATTTTTCTTCATATCTTAAATAGGTGTACATAGACTTAGCCAGTAATGGGACATCTCCTTATAGCATTGAATTGTGTGTACTACTATAATATATTAACAATGTCAAAATGAAATAGCGGACGGAGGGCGATGAGCGCGCCCGATAGCCCAATTAGTTCGAAGACAGCAGGAAGATTTAAGTTGAACTGGATTAAGCATTGCTGTGCCGAAGTGTTGCATTGGCATTTAAAAATAATGTGGCGGCTTCTTCACAGAATAGCTGCAAAAAAAACCAGCCAGAATGTAATGTCATCATTGATGTATAAAAAAACTCTAAATTCACAGGTCACATATGTATTATCATGTTCATGAGCGTCCTTTAATTTTTTTTCTTTGTATTGATTTACGGCTCCGGGTGAGAATCATCAAGCCTTCTTTAACTGTAAAAAAAATTTATTTTACATTAACATTTTTTTTTAAAGGTAAGCAGCTGAAATAGAGGCAGATAATTTCAACCTAGATTGTCAGTAAACAATACAATAGAGCTTCACTTCAAAAGCGACTCCTAATATTGCTTTTCTGTAGGACTGCCTGTTTGTCTAAAGTTCTTACACCAATGCTAGGTTATGTCTCAATCTACTAGCCCCCTCTAGTTGGGCTTACAATAGTATTTAAAAGAGGCATTGCGTGTCTCCCGTATCGTGACAATAATATAAACTTTCTTCATTTACGTCGCAAGTTCAAAATCTGGATCTATCCTACTTCTCTGAATTTGGCATTTTTTTTAAATAACTAGACCTACTAAGCATTTTAACAATTTTAAAACACTCATACTCGGAAGATAATTTAAGTACTTACTACCTACTGCTCTGGTCTGCTGTTATAGTTATACATTGGGTTTGTGCGCCAAAAGGATAACTTTACTAAAATTAGTAGTTGTAGAAATATAATAAATAGTATTTATTTTTGTTTGACCTATCTCCAAAAGCTTATTAAAAAGGGCAACGCTTTATCTTTTAATCGTCCGATGATATAAGTTCACCTCTTGATTTGCGCTGGCGCAATACCTATTTTTCATAGAAAAAAAAGGAATGCAGGACTCGTCTCGTATCTCTCAATAACATAATCGAGGCTTAGAATTTATTTCCATCATTAGTGTAGATTGTTTCTAATGTTTGTTTATTCCAATTAATTAGTGGCAAACCTTCAAACTTTGTTTTCAGACGTGAATAACGTACCTTAGTGGTCTTTCAAGCTAAAAAATATGATTTAGAACAGTAGGATATTTCTTCTGGTTACTATTAGCGTCAGTGTGTATATACCACATTTAAAACGATTGTTCATGTATTTGTAGGTACATTTAAAAAGCAGCAATCAAAATAACTTGATCTCCCGGTGTGCGAGCGGTAAACAATACATGCTACGTCGTTTGCAATCTTAATCTACTTCTACCCGCATTATTGTTAGTGCAGTGCGGAGGGTAAATGGTACTGAATAATCCACTTTTGGTGTAAGTATTCAGTTGGTCCATGGTTAAATGTGATTGAGTTATTATAAGTTGATAGCATTATATAAAATATTATTAGATACAAAAGGGGCAATCAGTCATATTGGCTTGAGCCCTTGATTGAGCCTGTATTTCGTTTACACAAATAATAAATATAATACCGATGTATTTGTTGTTTTATTAATTTTGTGAGTTTATTCACGGATTACACTCCAATTCTTTTCCTGATAAAATAAATCAGTAGGTCAACCAATCATACGCAAAGGTATGTATTTAAGAAGGGTATCTATGACGTGTATGGTGATGAGGTCATCACAATCCACTGCTGAACATAGGCTACTACACAGGGCTCGAAATCGAATCGGTTTAAGATGCATGCAACAATGGCAGGCCTACTGTCCACAAATATAGCAAGTCATCGTCTCGCACACATGCTATCGTCGTTTTCCGCTCATGTGGAACTTGTAGGAACAAAAGTTTAAGGTCATGGGTTCAATCCCCACTATTTTTGTGTAAGGTGATGTCGAAAACTGGCTGACTAGGGGTGGAGTAATTCAGTGTCATTGCAAGTAAGAGAAGCAACGGCGTGTGTCCGGCTGGCCTGCTTTTCATGGTTAATTTACAACAAGCCTTTTAAGAATGTTGTAGGTTACATGAAATGTACAGTCGCTATCAGATCTATTTTAGCAGACGCCCATAAACATCTGAACTATTTAAAAGCCTATAAGTTCTAGCTACCAATATTATCTGAACATTCATTACATCATTATTATCTAAGCAGCTTGTCAAACATTTCTTTACGTACGAATACAATATCAATTTGAATATAAAAGTGTTTTCTCCATCTAAACTAATGATACAAATAGGAAAAAAAATATTGTTTGTGGTACTTAATTGTATAAATAAGTTTTTCAAACTACTGGACCGATTATAAAAATTATTTAACCAAAATAAAGCCACATTATAAGCGAGTGGCCTAAAATGTTAGGCTAATATTTTAACGGGAGAAATAGTCTACACTGGTGAAGCCACTGACCGACAGCTAGTTAGGAATAAAATGATCAAAAACTACGAGACTAATTTTCAAAATCATTTTAGCATAAAACTTTATTATAAAAAAGTAACATAGTAGGACATACTCTACCGTGAGAAAACAGAACAGTCAAAATCGTATAGTCCACGTAGGCGAAGCCGCGTGCGAACAGCTAGTGTTTTATATTTACAATGTGCTAAGTGTTTATCTGCGTAGATACACTTGACGATTTAGGTGTTCAGATATTTTTGGTTATACAAATAACCAAAAATATCTTGAGTAACTGCTGCTCAGATAATAATGATGTAATCAATGTTTAGATAAGACTGATAGATTGTAGTGTTAAAAACTTATGGACATTTTAAATAGTTCAGAAGTATATGGTCACCCTGTCTGCTACGATATATCTGATGGTGACTGTACCTTCATCATCATAAAATGCTACAATTCGTTTGGTTATTTGCTTAAAAAGCAAAAAAACGCTTTTAAAATAGGTACCCAAATAAAAATAACAATATGGGTATTATTATGACGAATGAATAAAATTCTTAATATTTGTGTTGAGAATAATATGAGTAATCCGGAACCAGTTCTAAATTCCGATTTGTTTAACCTTAAATCTTACGAACGAACGATCGAATTTTATTTAATTGTTTGTTGTTAAGATAAAACTAAACGCAATTAAAAAAGTTAACCTGACTACTGTTGTGAGAAGTGATTTCGAAACGGTTTTTTATATGAAATAACGCCTGAAACTGTTTCATTTAAACGAAATCAAGAAAAATGGATATCGGGTAAGGGTTTATATTTCTAAGAATTCACAATGGAACTTGTGTTTTTGTATGTTGTTCATGAATAACCAAACTTTTGTTTTGGCGGGTGCGGCCATATTTGACAGAATGACAGAACAGCTAACAGCTGTTAGTTGTTGCGTGCACTTGTGTATGGTTGTTTTTACTAATCCAGTGACAAAAAATGCATAACTGCCTAGTTTTTCAGTGTAAATAGTGTTTAATCAGTGGGAAATAAGTGTATGAAATAGAAAAATGTGGAAATATCACATAGAATGAGTCTAAGGCAATTATCAACCATGGCTTGCGGGCTTCAGAATTACGAAGACAATCCCATTCTCACGGATGAAGCTGAGTATCAAGCGAAATGGGGTAGGTTCTCGGATTGGCTGCATTGTATCTGCGTAGTGACTTTCGACTTGGAACTGGGGCAGGCGATGGAAAGTGTGTATCCCCCCAACGTGAAGCTAACTGACCAAGAGAAGTGCAATATTTGTTACTTAGCGTTTCCTGATTCAAATTCGGGATGCATGGGTGACACACAGTTCCACGTCCGGCTGCGTTCTCGCGCTCCGCTGACGAATCAACAGCTTATTTACAACGTGGACGCCGTGCCCACGCTTCAAGCGGATTCCACGCACTACTGGGGCTTCGTATATTTTCGCCAGGTCAAGGACCCTTCGCTGCCCCGCGGATACTTCCAGAAGAGCATAATCTTGCTCACAAGGCTTCCATTCATTAACCTATTCTACAAAGTTATTCAACTCATAGCTCCAAAGCATTTTGAAGAAGGAGAGAGCAGCCTAGAGGCTGCCTGTCATGATATCAACAGATGGCCTATATTAGATTCCGGTCAAAATGTGCTGCTGCCAGTTTTAGGTTCAGTGTTCCAGTCATACATACCAAATCAACAAACTGGAAAGATTACTCGCTCAGACATAGCTAAAGTGCACTCACCAAATGTACCACATATTATAGCATCAATACAAGATGTAAATGTTTTTGATGCAATGTCTAGCTTAGTATCTCACCTACATTTGTTATGGGAGCTTGTTCTAACAGCAGAACCCATTGTTGTAATGGCTAGTTCACCGACAGAATGCTCAGCATTAGTTCAAGCTTTAACAAACCTAATACAGCCACTTTCCTATGCCGCTGAATACAGGCCATATTTCACAATACATGATAGTGAATTCAAAGAGTTCACCAGAAAGCAATACAACCCACCTTGCGTAATATTAGGTGTGACCAATCCATTCTTTACAAAAACATTGCAACACTGGCCACACACTATCAAGCTGGGTGATTCAACTTCAATTAAAACTAAATTGAGAAAAGTTGGAAATTTGAAGCTTTTGGATACTGCCCCTGGCGTCTATACTCAGTACAAACCATATTTAGAAAAAGACAAAGCAATTATTAAGAAATTACACAATGGAATTAGAACTGACCGTCCTTCAGAAGTTCAGACAGCTATGGTAAAACGCCATTTATTAGAGCTGACACAAAGCTTCATGATACCATTGGAAAGGTATATGGCTTCTTTGATGCCTCTACAGAAGAACATTTCTCCCTACAGAGCACCTCCTGTACCGAACCCTTTTAATCCTGAAGACTTCTATGCGACATTACAGCAGGCAGGGCCCCAACTCACATCAGGTATCAAAGGAGATTGGATAGGGTTGTACAGGAACTTTTTCAGGACACCAAACTTTAGCGATTGGTTTCATCAGAGGCACAGCAATTTGACCAATAAGCTACATGCTTTACAGTTAGAAGCTTTGGCTGAAAGTGACCTGAAGAAATGGTCAGTTGGAAAAAAAGAAGTTGAAATTGTTGATATGGTTCTGAAACTTCGTGAGGTGTTGAAAAGTAATCCTCCTGTAGCTGACAATACTCGGACGTTGTTAGCAAGGAGGCTAGAAGATCTGAATTGTGTCCTGCCAGATGACATGAAGTCTATTCTCAATGCAGCATCCTGACGAACACACTGCTGCACCTCAAAACAGAGGGGTTGCAGCAATGACTGCAAGAATAATTTTGAATTTTATTGCAGGTCGATTGCATGTGTTTAGGAGA